>CM067881.1:6782500-9182500 GCA_034621355.1 Mycalesis mineus
AAGGGTTGAATGGTTGGCATGAAGAAATGTAGTGCGGTTCCGTGCCAACCATGGAGTCCAGAGGAGGTCGTTTTAGTCCGTGCAAGTCGGACATACCCTGCTGACATGCAGAAATCCGAAGGGATTTTTTTCCTCCTCACATACTTAATAAAATAAAAAAACACCACCAACTTCCCGACTCCGGGTTTAGAATATACTTGAAAATTATTAGAAGAAAGAATATCTCAGAATTATTCCACGATCCGACCCAAGCTTGGAAACCACATAGTCTAACTAACCAGACCAACGAGGCCATCAATAAAAAAATATTACTGTTTATAAAATATGTACATTATAAAATAGATAGCACAAATGTTCAGTGAATTCACTGCGGGGTCGGAGCAAGTTCATCCAGCTTTAGCCTAATTAAATGTCCGTTCGTCCACTGGACGCTACTCTATCAAGTTGCGCAAGTTCCCGTGGAGCGTTTGCACTAAGCCGGGCCATTGTTATGAAAATCCCCGGCTTAGCTTCTATCCGTTGGACACGATGATGAAAACAGTAACTACCTACCTTTATGTACGTTTCGATCGCGATAATTCTCAGTTAGGTATATGCCTACAATAAATAATTCATGATATAAAATCCTTCTTTCCTTCTTTTCTATATGTATAAAAGTCATTCATGATATAAAAGTCTTACTTCTTTTTCTGCTTGAAGTTTTGAAGTTGAAGCTTTTTCTCTTGTAGCGAAGGTCGGAGATCATTGACTTGAATCTGGACGCAGTAGCTCTGAATAGGGTCCGAGTACTTTTATTGAACCACTGGAGGAGTTTTTCAGCCAGGATATTTTTTTCCTACCCACGTTTGCCCTGGATGAGTAGGTAATTGGAGTAGGTCATATTTGGTCCTGGAAGAATTTCCCCAGGTAATCCAACTTCCTTTATCTTTGAGTATTGAGAATCTCGTACTTTATCTTCACGCGTTGCAAGAGATACTGTTTCATTTCGAACTGTCTGTCTGTCCAGGTAATCTTTAGGATTTTTTTATCGACTACAAGTTGGCCTTTGATATACCTCCTTTGATATAGCCTCACACCTGATGTTAAGTGATGATGCAATCTAAGATAAGAAATGGACTAACTTGTTACGAGTAGGATCAAATCCACACCCCTTTCGGTTTTTATACGACATCGTACCGGAACGCTAAATCGCTTAGCGGTACGTCTTTGTCGATAGGTCGGTAACTAGCCACGGCGAAAGCCTCCCACCAGTCAGACCAACACAAATTAAGAAAAATCTCAAACTGCCCCGCCGGGAATCGAACCCAAGACCTCCGTTTTATAAATCCACCGCGCATACCACTGCGCTACAGAGGCCGTCAAATTCTTCTGAAGACCCATATTTCAAACGCTTCTAGCTTAGAATTCACACTTAAGCTCCAATTTTCGTGGAAATTTCGTACCCAAATTTAATTTTGCTAAACTTCGCCGTATAAATGATATTCGTATGTCGTATAACAATAAACGTTGAGCTAAAATTGCAAACGCGTTTCGTTTATTATTCTGTTCCAGTACCGTACCATGGTGCGTAATCCAGATTGTAGCAGACTATACAACGTGTTAGGTACTCTTATCAAGCCTTCGACCAGGAGTTAGGGAGAGAGAATATATGCCTATAAAACAAAAATAAACTTAGTAGGCAAAATCCTGATGGAGGTATGTGGACAAGAATCTGCTTAAATCTTCAAGGTGTCTACCCTTTTTGTTTATGTTAGTATTGAATTATATTATTAAAATAATTATTTTATTCACATACTAGCTTTTGCCCGCGATTGCGTTCGCGTGGAATTAGTTATTACGGCAGCCAAATTCTAAGCTTTGAATGTCATATTTATTAATATCTAATCAACTGCCTAAGAAATAGGTCTTAAGCTTTCAAAATGACGATACTTTCATACAACATTTCATCCCCCCTTTAACCCCTTACAACCCTTTTTTCGCAATTAAAAGTAGCCTAGTCTTTTTCAGTCTCTAAACTTACTGTGTACCAAATTTCATTTAAATCGGTTCAGTAGTTGTAGAGTGAAATACTTTCGCATTTATAATATTAGTTAGGATTTATGTTAACAAGATTGAAATATATTGGTACCTATCTGGATGTTAACCATTTACTTAACACATTGTATAAGAGCAAAAAGTCAGTAATAATACTTTCATTATTATAAATTACAACATTAAATTAAATATTTAAAAAATTCTTCACAAATTCGGCCATATTATCGTGGCAGCAATCTTAGATTTGAATCTTTTCATAGTAAGTATTCTACTAGTCAAGCCAAACCACTTTCATTTGATACCCATATTGAGGGGGTAGTGAAAAATATGAAATTCGCTATTTTGTGAAGGCGGCCATATTGAACATGTAATTTTCATCACACTTAACTAAGAATATTCCCGACTAATTTACCTCTCAAACAAGAAAACAATAAAAACGCTTGTGTGTAGCTATACCAACCCGTCGTGTTCGCATCGGGAGTTAAAAATGAATATCGTACCACAATAGATTTATCAACGTCGGAGAAACAGAATAGCGAAATTGCAACGGCATCGTATTTCGAGATTCAAGTCGCGAATGTAGTTCTATCACACGCTTCATACATTTTAAACAATTGTTGAAATGGTTGCGTCCTAAAATATTTTATACATAACGTATCTTTAACGAACGATAAATACATTTTGTAATTACCGGGTTCAATTCGCGGCTGGAAAATCAGTAGGTACCGTTCCCCTAAGAGCAGGGTTGAAAGTCCACGCGGACGAAGTCGCGGTCGTCCACTAGTCGGAAATATAGCTCTGTTTCGCCTCAACGCAATAAACAGAGAACGATATATGTCTACACGCAGTGTTACCAACCCAACTGTTTTAACAGTAGATTTGCTGTTTTCACATTGATGTCCATGTTTTCTGTTTCATTTCTATTTTCTTCTGTTTTTTTAACTACCGCTCAGAGCCACCTATTACACTACTATACAACCATTTTTTGATATCCATTACGTTCTTCTTTATCAACTACAGCTATTAATTATAGCTATATATGAGTATTACACACTAAATGCGAAATAACCGAATACTATTCGTTTGAATCCACAGAAAGGCACATGAAGAAATTCAACAAAAATATGTATGATTTTAAAAATTATAATGAGTGTGAAAATTTTGAAGATGAGGCAATTGAAAATGAAAATGAAAAATTATTTTACTTTGATTTTTGTTGTTGTGATTATAAATATATTAATGTATGAGAGTTATAGTTACTAAGAAAATTGTTTATTATTTAATTATATGAGCAAAATTATAAAATCTGCTTTTTTTCGTTACCTACTGTTTTTTTAGGCGAGTTGCTGTTTTTAGATTTTTGAGGTTGGCAACACTGTCTACACGACATATCTATTCTTTGCGCAAATAAGACCTATAGAGGTCTCCGGTATCTATCACTCAGGCGTAAATCTCAAGCTAGGTCGCGGAGATAAATGAGCACTGATTCCAATAAGTCTACAAAGTATCTATAAGCCGCGGTCCTTGAATTACAGTAGTCACCCTTAAGGAAACGTTCCGTTCCCAGCATTTCCGGGCTTTAGGTTCCACTGTGCCAGAGTTCATCCAAACTATTCAAAGACGCAGTGATCACATTAGGAAGCTTACAACCAGCACATCATCAAATCAATCGAAAAAATAAAGACTAAGATAATAAATGTTACTACAGGTAATTTTGAGCAAACTGTGCTGAGCATAGTAACGGAGTGCATAGAACAGGTATCTTCGCACACAACACATATGAAATTAACGCTTCTACTCCTAATGAAAGATACAAACATAACATAATTAGTGACTTTGAACCAAAGAAGCAATTAACATGTCCCATTTTATGAAAGAAGTGAACGCGAACCCATGTGTTTACTGTTTAGTTATTGACTACGGTGTTACTTTACAAATAATTTACCAAGTTTAAATTAAAAATAATAATAACTCTTAAGTGCTATTAATTTAGCTAGGCCTTCAATAAGGAATTGTTCACAATAAAAGAAAAACGCTGACAATTTCAGTTTGGCTTATCAGGTCTTCATCGTATATCTCTACTCCACGTATAAAAACCATAATCATCAAACAAAAATTTTTTAACAAAAAATAGAATCGACCCAAAACGCACTAAAAAGTAAAAAATAACTGTGTCATTTAGTTGCTTTAATTTACTTAAGCATATCTATGAAGTCGGTGCCAGCAAGTTTAAGGAACATTTATTTAACGTAGTAAAGCAGTTTGTGGGTTCTAGGTAATGTTCTTAAAGACTTCACCGACTCATAGATATGCTTAAGTAAATTAAAGCAACTAAATGACACAGTTATTTTTTACTTTTTAATGCGTTTTGAGTCGGTTCTATTTTTTTTTTTAAATTTATTTCTTACTTTTTAGTGATTTATCGCCACGTAACGTATTCGTACTATACTACCATAGTATATTGTCACGGTATCGGTAGCTTTTTGGCTACTAGTGCCGTATAATATACTATGGCAGTATAGTACGAGTACGATACGTGGCGATAAATCACTAAAAAGTAAGAAATAAAATTTTTGAAATAAAAATAGAACCGACTCAAAACGCACTAAAAAGTAAAAAATAACTGTGTCATTTAGTTGCTTTAATTTACTTAAGCATATCTAGGAGTCGGTGCCAGCCAAGGTTTCTACTTTAAGGACGTTACCTAGAACGCACAAACTGCTTTACTATGTAAAATAAAGGTTCCTTCAACTTAGCACCGACTCGTAGATATGCTTAAGTAAATTAAAGCAACTAAATGACACAGTTATTGCTGACTAACACTTATTCTAATGCTCGATTTAACTCTATAGAACTTAATTAAAAATATTATTTTGAACATTTTTTTTATCGACTACAAGTTGGCCCTTGACTGCTATAACACCTGAAGTGTGTTAAGTGATAATGCAATCTAAGATGGAAGCTGGCTAACTTTTGTTAGGAGTTGGATGAAATCCACACCCCTTTCGGTTTCTACACGACATCGCACCGGAACGCCAAATCGCTTGGCGGGACGTCTTTGTCGGTAGGGTGGTAACTAGCCACGGCGAAAGCCTACCGCCAGCCAGACCAAGACAAATTAAGAAAAATCTCAATCGGCCCCGCCGGGGATCGAACCCGGCTTATAAATTCACCGCGCATACCACTGCGCCACGAAAGTGGTCAAACATGGGAAATTCTCAGTTCCATAGTTAGTTAGAGTTATTTCCTTGTGTCTAGAACACTTCCAATCATCGGTGCTAGTCAACATTATTACCATTGTAGCGAAATTTTTTCCAAACCTGCCAACCCGTAACGGTGTACCTTGGTGGGTTTTAGTTCAAAATCCCCTCTCCAATAAAGAGAGAGTTGACTGGATATGTAGTGGGTCATTCAAATAGACTAATAAATTGGTAATGATCATAATGAGGACTTCAGCTTTATTGCGCTTCTTGTTTCGTAATGACCCATTCATGTCTATGAACTGCCTTCAGTTCTCATTTAGCCCATACAAAGTGGTAGTAAAATTATTATGGGAGGCTCGCGGAGAAATTGAAAGGCATAAGACTCGAGTGTCGTTATTTAATATTCAGAAAGCGTCGATGGGATCGAGCTGGGCGAATGTGGGCCTCGACACGGATCACCATTCTCGTGTCTCCGCCATCTATATTACTAAGCTTTTCGTGCAATTATCCATGGGACCTTGATAACTAAATTCAGGTTCTTAGGTTGAAATATCTATCTAGCTTTCATGCATTTTTGACGATGTTTTGACGATGTTTGTCATGTATGTCTGTTTGTCGGTGTGGTCTGATTGTGACATCTTAGCTTTTACGCAAGTTAACCGATTATGATCCTATTTTTGTTTGATGGTTATGGTTTTTATGAGTGAAGTAGAGATATACGATTAAGACCTGATAAGCCAAACTGAAATTGTGAACGTTTTTTTTTATTAACCGACGAAAAAAAACGGAGGAGGTTCTCAATTCGACACGTATTTTTTTTTATGTATGACCACGCATAACTTTTTACAGAGTTGTCCGATTTTGATAATTCTTTTTTTATTAGAAAGGGCATACTTCCAAGATGGTCCCATTGTCATCATGTTAGGATCTGATGATGATATCCTGGGGAAATTGAAGGAACTCTTCAAATTTTGAGTTGAGAATCTAATTGAGAACCTTCTCCGTTTTTTTTTCGTCAAGATATGCTCAGTTGCAGAGGGGTATCGGAACAACGTGAAACATACATTGGCTCCAAGGCGACACTCAAAGAAACAATTGGCGACCTGGGTGGCCTGCTAAGCTTCTGGAGCGAGCTGGGCTGGCTGGAGTGAGTCAGCGGGAGCCTACACCAGGGGACCCACGTACAACGGCCAACTTACTGGCCAAGTGCGGAAAAGACCCAGGAAGAAAGAAGAAGAAGAAGATCCTACAAGTTAGCCCGCTTCCATCTTATTTAACATCAGGTGTGATAGTAGACAAGGGCCAACTTGTAGTCGATAAAATAAGATGGATTTTCAATAAACAACCTGTATGAAACGAGGAAATCAAAACCAAATAAATTATTTTTATGTTAGGTATTAGTCACATTTTTATGATATGAATCGTCGGTAGCGAGGAAAACCTCAACTCTTGGCGAAGTTCCAATGATAAATCTATAATAATCGCCGACAATACATATTTGACAACAATAGGTACCCGTTTATATACCTATACCTATAAAGTTGATTTCTTTAGGAAACAATAAATTCAAACGTTGTCTGAAGGACAACTGCAGGTAAGTTTATTATCAAAACAAATTTTATATCTAAAACCGAAGAATTATGCGCATTGTAAACAAAAACGGATGGATTATGTGCATTATAAACAATGGTTTCTGTTTATCACCGGCTTTATTTATTCCTTTCATGAACGTTCGATAAATAAAATCAATTAGTAAATTAAAGAGGTTTTTCTTAATACATACGTATGTATAGCAGAAATAATATAAATAAATAATAAATAGTATTATTGTCAGGCTCTAAGCTTATTCGATCAGTAGTTTAAGATACGCCCTCGGAGCAGGAGAGAGATCAGCGTCCGGGACGCGTAAAGGCATTTCCCAACGAAACAATAATACCAAATGTCTAAGATGCGCACGAAGAGGTATTTCGTGTAGAAAGAATGACATCACTGCTCAACAGATGCGTAGTCGCCCAACGCCACGAAAGAGAGAGAACGCTACATTCTCGATTACGCGTTATTGGGCGACCGTTGTTTTTTTATCACGACATTTCTTGCATACGTATCCCTAATTTCCTACTAAATGATTAATCTGGCTTTGAATCGTTGAAAGAAAGAAACAAAATCAATATTAAATTAAATTCTTAGAAACTGAATGGATCATTCAACAGTACCTACATAAGCAAAACAATATCCACGCGGACGCAAAAAATGTTTCACTCCGGTCAAAATACATCACAGTTCAGGAATGCCCGCGACTGTTTGGTTGTTTTTGCGAGCGCGCGACCTTGCCAACCGCGGCCCAGGCAAACCCGTATGACCAGTTCAGCTCAGCGCGGACACAAACAAATCCTAGCACGCGATGGTATTGCCAAGTCAATAAACTCTTGAATACTATAATCTGAACAGTGAACATCTTATGATCGATCGAAAGCGAGAGTTGTAATGCGTTTTTGTTCCGATAACAGTAGTGAGCAGGTTTACTTTTGTGATCTCATGATAAAAATACGGCATAGTAAAACTTTATAATATAACGGAATCTAGTAGCTATTAGAGAAGTAGAGTAATTGACTCATTCTTATTATAAAATTTAAGATACTTGTATTAAGACACAAGACTACTTGGTAAGTCCTGCTTTATAACTGCGACTATCCTGACTATCTACTCACGGTAATGAAAAATTTTAGGTTTCTAATTTAGTTTCTGTGTGAAAGGACATTGCCAAAATTTGCCCCAGACTGTCTAAACGTATGCTCATATTTAACTGTTTTATTTAAATACATAGCATTAACATAGCAGTCACTTGAAAATATATCAAAAAAATAAAAATTTCAATCGATTTTTTGTGTTCTGAATCACGTGACCGTCGTCGTAGTATGAAAAGTCAACTTTTTCAACCTTCATATCTTTTTCCTGCGACTGCATAGCTACATACAACTTTGTTTTTCTGTAAAAAGAAAATATGCACTATTTAATGACATACGAGTATATATCATTACTGGGCAGCCTGGGGTACACTTCCATACAATTTTTGGCAATGACCTTTAAAAATGAGATAAGATTATTATTAATTATTTATTAAATACGTCTGTGCCTCAACATAAAAACAAAATATACTGAAATATTTTTAACACTTACTTGGCACTAATATACGCGATAAGAAAATCAGTTCAATATCCATTAGGATTTCCGCTGCAAAGTAACCATAATTTAATATATACAACTTTTATTATACAGTTGGTGAATGGTCTGTGACTGAAGCCAGACTAATTATAAATAATGATTCATAAAGGATTAGTCAACTTTCTGATTTAATTGAAACCAATCATGCTTGAACTTATCTTTTGCTGCACGGATAAAAGATATCGACACAAGAAAATGAAATAAGACGCCGACCTACTTTCCTCAGGTTACGGACCTATGGCGGAGAAAATTTACAACGGCCCAGTGAAGCTTGCGGTGGTCGTAATAATAAATTGTCGAAGGTGAGAAATATTGAATAGATGCCGCTTGTCCGTAATGGCGTACCGGAAGATCAACTTTATCTGTGTTGGTCCTATTTGAAGTTTATTTTTGACGTGACAACGTCTTGTAATTCGATAGAGCCGGCTGCACGCACGAAAAAATATGACGTCATGCGTCGTTACCTCGCTTTGAGGCGTTCCATGTAAGGCTTGAAGTGCAAGCGAGAGCGCGGAACGAGCGGCAAAGCACAATCGGCCTTTGCGTTCGGCAGCGTTCGACATCCGTCTATTAAATATAATTATTAAATATATTAATTTTAAATTAAAAATTAATATATTTATAAATTAATATATTTATTATAAATTTATAAAATCAAAATCAATTATTTTATTAATTTAAATTAATATTTATAAAAATATACTTAAATTAAAAATTTTAATAACCAATTAAATGCTACCATTCCATCAGTATTTTCTTAAGACATTGTCACGTTCAACTATCGTCAGTAAACCGACTTTACAGACAACCAATTTTTTACCACTGTTACTTAAACGTTGGGAGATATCTACCTCTTTTCTGTAATAGTACATAAATTAAAAAAATGGATATACATAATTAGGACAATACAATAAAAAAACGCGGCGTGAAACCATGAATAAGCGAGCTCATGACTAAAGACCTCGTATGGATTCCAAACTATACTAAAGCCAAACACGATTGAGAATGCTTGTCAACAAACAAATTTAAAATGAAGGCAGAAAATGCAACACCTTTTATGCCTAATAAATTTAAAATTATGTTTTGTTTTTTTATAAAATCTTATTTAAAAGATATTGAATATATTAATTAGTTTTAAGCTTACTAATCTAATTTATTGTCATGAATTCGTCATTAACAAGTTAACTAAATTAGGTGGAAAATGACTCGTGAATTCTACCTTCATTTTCAATTTGTTTGTTGACAAGCATTCCCAATCGAGTTTGGCTTTAGTATAGACGGGCATACTTTGACCTGAGTGACGTGAATCTCAGCCGTTTATATTTTAATAAGAAATACTCGCGATAATATAAATTCGAATATATTAAGACAATACCTACTCATATCGTCATCTAGCTTAAGGTAAGCTTAAATGGTGTTATGGATATTAAAATAACTGTTGAAAATACATAACATACGTATAGTATGATACTACTATTGATATATGAATGACTCAGAGAAACCAACGAAACAATGAAAAACATGTTCATCACTCAAATGTTTCAGTTGTCGGGAACCCTGGCTCAGACCTCAGATATAGGCAAAGGCACTACCTACTGCACCCATCCATCAAATAACATACGCTCAACAAACTTTAATAAAATTATTATTATAAAAACAAAAATCCCGACTGCTTAGAAGTTATGAACTGAAAAGAGAACTGCGAACAGGGACAAAATACTTTAACCTGCGGGGAAAGAAAGATCTACCAAAACTACGTTTGTCCCCGCCTGCAGCACCATAAAGTATTTAGAATTTTATACAGATATAGTGATCCTTGTTTGTCTCTTTTCAGTTCATAGCTTCTAAGCAGTCGGGTTTTTGTTTTTATAATAATAATTTTATTTGAGACTTTTTAGTTTTAGTTTATGGTATAGAAATGAGACGGTACACTTAGTACACTTTTTGCCATTTTTTGTTAAAAAAGTAATATGAACATCATATGATATTTATATTTTTGAAATGGTCTTTTTACGACTTTTAAATTGGTACCCATATTGCTAAGATAAGAGAAAAAAAATACACACATCCCCCCTTTTTTCCCCCATTTACAGCCGCCATTTTGAAAATTTATATAGTCTATGTCACTACCACAATTTTGACAAATTCAACGACACCTCACATGTCAAAATCCGTTCAGCCGTTTAGGCTGTAGCGCGTGCCGAAGAAATGGACATACATACATACATACATACGCTCGAAAAACATAACCCTCCTTCTGACGCAGTCGGGTAAAAAAAGAATATGATTTATGTGTTAGACTTTCTTCACAGGAAGCTATAACAGCAAAATTATAGCTTCCTTAGAGAAATTTTGCGAGACACAACATTAATTTGAATCACTTTTCCGAATTCGTATAACGAGTATATTCCGACATCCCGTTTAAAATAAACAGCCGGCATTTACTCCTCTAAATGCACTAAATACCTCAATATTTTTAGACGTCTATTCATAACACTTCCTCTCCGTCTATTTTCGTGGCGGTCTCGTGTCGTCTGGCGGAACATGAGCCTTAAGCTCACATATCTAAAACCGTTTCATTAAGAGCTCCGCTTTTATCCTTGGCATTTGGATGCAACGCCGCACCGTGCCTAATAACTAACTTAGTTGGGCATAGCAACAAAGACTAAAATACAACATAACGTCTTCTACGGCTTAAACTGCTTTTAAAAATAAATGCTTAAATTATACGATCTGATCTTTTAACATGCAAGACTTACTTTATGCACGTTAGAACGCTTTTATTATGAGAAAGGCGTCAATATTAATTGATTTTTAACCGACGAAAAAAAACTGAGGAGGTTCTCAATTCAACACGTATATATATATATATAATTTTTTTTTATGTATGACCACACATAAGTGCCTTATAATGTACTATGACAGAGTAAGAAATAAAATTTTTTAACAAAAAATAGAACCTACTCAAAACGCACTAAAAAGTAAAAAATTTTAAAAGGACAAAAAGATGTCACACCTACCATTTCCAGAGTTGTGGATAGCTTTTATAGCTTTCTTGAGCTTCGTTAGGCCATCGCGATCGAAATCCAGGGTCTGAAACAAAGAAAGTATTCTAAGTAAAGATTTAAATGTCTGGCTAACCGTATAAAATAAAAGATATTTTTAACAAATCTAACATCTTTTACTAATGTATCATCTTTAAATAAATATTTAATAAATGATGCCAAATCTAATAAGTACAAAAACAATAGGCTAAGCTTGTTTAATTTATCAGTTCCGACGTCATCATTCAGATTACCATCAGGTAGGAATCATATTGCATTGTCGCGAAGATAGGCATTATAAAAAACGCTGGCGCCCCCGCCCCTCACGCGCACACACATCAAAGGCGGCGGCAAGATCCTTTGATCAAAAACGCCCGCGAATTCGTACACGAGAAATTATGTTGTGTTAAAAAAATATAGCCTATTTCCTTTCTTAGGCCCTAAACTATCTCTGTAAATTTCAGTACTTTAGTGATTGAGTAATAGACAGGAGGATAGGAGTAACTCTGTCTATTACTTATATCGCATTTATTAACCGACGAAAAAAAACGGAGGAGGTTCTCAATTCGACACGTATATTTTTTTTATGTATGACCACGGATAACTTTTTATAGAGTGGTCCGATTTTGATAATTCTTTTTTTATTAGATAGGGCATACTTCCAAGGTGGTCCCATTGTCACCATGTTAGGATCTGATGATGATATCCCGGGGAAATTGAAGGAACTCTTCAAATTTTGGAGGCACGCTTACAGCGATTTCGGTTTTTATATCGGTATCGGTAGCTTTTTGGCTACTGGTGCCGTATAATATACTATGACAGTATAATACGAGTACGATACGTGGCGATAAATCACCCAAAAGTAAGAAATAAAAAATTAAAGCAAATAAATGAGTTATTTAAAAATTTTTATAATATTAGTATAGAAGCATAGATTTGAATTAATCGAACGTTCTAATTAAGCTTTAAAGCCAGTCAAGCGTAATGAAAGGGAAGCTTAAACAAAATCATTACGCTCCTTCTGACGCAGTCGGGTAAAAACATTATAAAAAGAGACCACGATAAACTGTAGGTAAACTTAAAAATGTAATTTGAAAGAAAAACTCTTAAGTGCCTCCTCGTATTATTTGAAGAACCTACTTTAACAACAGATCATTCACAAGAATCACATTTAAGATTACAGCTTAATATTAAACACAAAGCAGAAATATTTTTCCAATGTCAAGTGGCCTAGAGAATTTCTAACAAAATCGCAAATAACGTTAAAGCGATATTTCAAAAGAGAATCCCTGACCCCATTTTTTAGACGCGGTCATTCTTTGTGAACAGTTTTCAATAGGATCCACGAGCTATTCAGCGTCGGCTCCAAACATCTGTCGCCCCAAACAACGATTAATCAGATCCCCTTCAATTTGAACAACTGCATCTAAATATAACGCAACTGGTTTTCCTTTAATTGATACACGGACAAAATGTACGTTTGAGTATTTATTTTCGTTTAGATGTGACAAGGACAATTTGTTTCTATTTGTATTCGTAACTTCGTAAACTTTTAAATAATTTAACTTCTATATTAAACGCCTGGACTTAAAAACCATAAAAGAACTTTTAAACACTTAAAGGAAACTAGTTAGAATGCGAGAGGAAGTATTCTGACAAAATTACTTAAAAAATTAAAAACTAGGGCGATTAATGAAATTAATTTTGCAATAAAAGCGGATTATCTATACTGCTATATAAAGCTCTGAGACGCGGGGTGTAACACCACTAACTTTCCGACTCCAGACTTGAAATATACTGAAAATTTCACAGAAGAATTAAAACTCATAATTATTCCGTGACCCGCCCAGGATTCGAACTCAGGATCTCGTAATCGAAGCCACATTGCCTAACCACTAGCCCAATGAGGCAGCACGCTACTAGATCAACGAAGTAGTCCTCGTTATATTAAAACAAGATAAGTAAAATCTTTTGACATTCGAGCATGATACTTACTTCATGATTGATTACAGGTGGCAATGAACGATGATCTCATCTGGACATGATTGACACCGGTAAGTGATGATGCAGTATTGATAATTTATACGATCTCCAGAAAGATACCAATGTACTGAATTACAGATTATACATAGAAATATTGAGTGTTTATAAATGGCGTAACTACATATGTAGATACCTCCCGCCAGAACATCTGAACGGATCTGGAGGAAAATTTGCACAGAAATAGATTACAGTCTGGAATAATCATAGGCTTTAATTTAATTTTGACATTACTACGAGCTCAGCACAGCAGGTAATATTTTAAGTCAGGCATCCTTACTAATGTTATAAAGACGAAAAATTGTTTATATATGAATTGTTGGATGTTTGTTACTCTTTCAAACGTTTGTTCGTTTGTTTAAACGGGCTAATCTCTAGATCTGCATGTCGGATTGCAAATTATTTTATTTTTATTATGAAAGCTAGACTCAAAAGTGAAATAGACTATTTAATACAAGCTATACACATCAGCTTGTCATAAATATATATTGTTAATATTAATGTACTGTAATATCGAACAATGTTTAATAAAAATGTAGATCTTTAGTACACGGGACGGGACAGAGGATATCGCTTGACGGGAAACTATAAAAAAATTGAATTGAGAGGGGTAGCGGGGAAAGAGCATTCTTTGTATGAAAGTCTGTCTTTAAAATTAAAAGGGTACCTAAGAGGTTTTCAAGCGGACGAAGTCGCGGGCGACTGCTAGTAAATGTTACAATTTGACAAAAGAAAGGTGATAAAGTACACGTCGTCACATAAACGCCTACAAAATTATCGCAGTCACAATGACTCATTAACTCGTTAGTAATAACTTGTATGAAGTATTATGAGTGTGTGAAACATAAAAATTACAACCAATTAATCAATCAAATACCTAGCTGCAACTTTTTTTGTTTACCTGCTGTTGACAGTATTATAAAATGGTTAGTCTAATTTAAAATCTTAATTCGTAAATGTTTACAATAATTTACCACAAAATTCATAATTGATAAATAACAATCGGATTATCTAAATATCTTCATATTATTTAGAAATCTTGTAGGATCTTTCCAAACTTGGCTGAGCAGGGAGAATAACTTGAACAGAGGAGGTGAGTGTTGACGCGCGTCACTAAGGGATCCCTTTTAAACCTACACTCGTGTCATAAGTCTCGGGCTCTGTTCGGAGTTTTTCGCTCAGCCACAATGGACCTGGCATCCTCACTGTGAATCCATGGAATGCTAAGATATTCGTCTCATAGATACCTAGGAGCTATAAACATCTATAATAGTAATTTGAAAGAGAACTCATTTGTACGTGAGTAAATTAAATGTTCTATGCAGTAATCTCAGGTACTAAAATGGTAGCTAAAATACAAGCTACGTAATTAGTACTAACACAAAAAATAGAAAAATAATATGAAACCGCACAGTTTAACTTTCGCGACGGTCGGATGCGACTGTCGCCACCGCCAGCGCTGCTTTTTTACATTTAGCTCTATTAAAGCAAAGTTTGCTGGATAATAAATCTATGTATCTATATATGTATTGCATAACTTATTATGCACATGTGCCTGTCACCAATTTAAGTAACTTATAAATTATTAATAACTACGCCTCACTTTAACATTTATTCACCTGCAACGTAGACACTTCCGGATGAAGTCACCTTGCGGTTTTCGACTTTTTTTTATTATTATAAGTAGGAATGTAGGTACCATATGAGGCAAATCAACACTAGAATAGATATGCAAATTATTTCATTTTTAATAATTTTATACCAGTTTTGATTTAATGAATGCATTAGATTTCTTTGATTCACAACACTCTTATTTCGCTTTACCTAATCCTAAGGTTGCCTGGAAGCAATCGCTACATATCGATAAGGCCTGTATTCTACTTCGTCTGACTTTCTTTAATTTAAATTTTTCATACATGAATTCTGGTGTACCAGTAAAGTATATTAATAAATAAAATCTTCGGATATCTTGTTGTCGTCCCCATTTCGTGTCATTTTAACAATGACACGAAAATTTAAACTTTTTTTTTTATTGACTACAAGTTAGCCAGTGACTGCTATCACACCTGATGTTAAGTGATGATGCAATCTAAGACGGAAGCGGGCTAATTTGTTAAGAGTAGAATGAGATCCACATCCCTTTCGGTTTCTACACGACATCGTATCAGAACGCTAATTCGCTTGGCGGTACGTCTTTGTCGGTAGGGTGGTAACTAGCCACGGCAAGACAAATTAAGAAAAATCTCAATCTGTCCCGCCGGGAATCGAACCCAGGGACCTCCGTCTTATAAATCCACCGCGCATACCACTACGCCACGGAGGTCGTCAACTCAGTCGAAAGTTAGTATACATAAACAGAACGCAACCATGAGGATTAATGGTAGTACTTAACTACAATTTTCTATATCCCGAATTGTTGTCGTAATAAAAATACTATAATAAGTCAACCATTTTTTGACTTTAAAGCCTTTGCAATAACACAAATTTATATTAACAATTCATAAATAAGACTCAAACTTATATATATATACTAGCTGACCCGGCAAACGTTGTTTTGCATTAAAAATTAAAAAAAAAATTAGATTAAAATTAGATAGTCGCCGATTCTCAGACCTGCTGAATACGCATACAAAATTTGGTAAAAATTGGTAAAGCCGTTTCGGAGGAGTACGGTAACAAACATTGTGACAGGGAAATTTTATATATTAGACTAGTACAAATATTTAATGGGAATATAATAGAACAACTTTTTTCTTACAATTGTTTAAAGAAAGACTGAGTAATTAGCCGCAAATCAACAGCTATTAAAAATCTAGTATACCTCTATTGCTCTCGCGACAAAAACTTTCCTACATAACTAAAAAGTAACAAGCGAACCACTTAGGTCGTTGACGAATACCTCAGCGCAATCAACGCTCAATTATTTCTCAGAGTAGCTCAGCGTTGAATTCCTTCTGAGCTACCGCACCGGTTCCAGGGAATACCTCCCTTTTACGGCACCTGCCCTACATACAGAGGTCACTGGCTCATTCGTGGCTCGTGCTATTACTTTCCTGTACTGATTTTTCTCTACCAAAGTTTCGATTCAAATTTTTCTCAAGAATTTGAAATTGAACCACGTCGTAAATTTGATTTTATATGACACGGACCTGAAATTGAATCTATATGGAAATGAAATCCCCTGCTACATCAACAAATTGCATTGTGTCACACAATATCGCGCCGAATAATATTTGTAACAAACTCTCAAGGGAAGAAGATTATTCGATAACAAAATATTTTGAAAAAGCCATGTTTTTAAGAGATATATAGACCCATTAGAGCCAAATTATCGTAACTGACAAAAATCAAATGTTACAGGAGACGTAGACGTAGAGAAGTATTTTACGTTTGCTCATGTAATCGCAAACGAAAAATTTTAATGTATCATCTCAGACGCCAGGACAAGAAGGGCAGCTTGCGATATAATGTGCAGTTGTGTCAGTTAAGCTAAAATATATAAAAAAATGTTGTATTCACGATCAACTAAGCAGTGGAATAATTTAAAAAATTTTAGGGGGGTTGGGGGGAATAGCCGAAATGGGTATATTTGTTACCGTTCGCTTCTTGTACTCAAATTGTCTCTTACGATAAAAGTGTCGCTTACGATAATACGGAGATTATGACTCGAATTATGATCTCATACGATTTTGCATAAGGAAACTACATACTCGACTCCAATCTCGAGCACTCGATTAAATAAATACATTTTATAATACTAAGACATATATAATGAATGGATTCAGAAAATTGCTAAACCGGTTTGGTTTGTTGCAAATAAATGACTTCGAATTTCTTTATGATTAAACAAGTTCGCATTTACATGGAGTTTTGAAGTTATGAAGGGAGAGTATGTTTAAAGAAAACCTAAACGACAATCAAAAGAGAAAGTGTAGAGCAAGCGCTCTTTGACCAACAGAGCTTTTCGGACAATATTGAAAGCTCAGCATGTCTAAGTTTAAACGATTTGCGACTAGATCTAGCATTTTTTAAATCACCTACAAGACACGGACTTTGACATTCTGTCAAGATAAACCATATTTAAGCAAATCAGCAATGACGAAAGCTATGTTAATTAGCGGTGACTCAGGATTTCTTTAATAGTGTGAAGTAATGACTGTTACATCGGTAACAAAGAATAACATAATAAAACGAACATAAGGAAAATACATACGCGGTGATTTTGTTTTAATCTCAGTACGTATTCTAAAAAATATCTTGGGAGATTATAATCACGGACGAGGTATGATTCATGAAACCGTGATGCATAACTTACACATGTTACATCATAGTGCAACAACATAGCATCAATTTTAAGTTAGTTAAGTTTTCCGTGGCGCAGTGGTATGCGCGGTAGATTTATAAGACGGAGGTCTTGGGTTCGATTCCCGGCGGGGCAAATTGAGATTTTTCTTAATTTGTCTTGGTCTTACAGGTGTGCAGGTGTGTGGACGCCGTGGCTAGTTTTAGCGTTCCGGTACGATGTCGTGTAGAAACCGAAAGGGGTGTGGATTTCATCCTACTTCTAACAAGACATCCCTTCCATCTTAGATTGCATCATCACTTAAAACATCAGTCAAAGGCCATCTTGTAGTCGATAAAAAAAACCAAGGCACTTCTAGAATATAAGATTTAGTTTGGTTATTTTGGGCTTCAGACACCTGTAGTAAATACCTAACTTTAAGACACGAATGGGAAGACAGTCAATACCCACGTAAGAAGGTGGATTTGAGTTGTCAATATCAGGCACCTTTACAAAATAAGACGCCACCTTACCTTCTTCAAATATCTACAACGTAGATATCTTTATTTACCAGTCGAACCAAATTCACCGTTGCGCTGGATCAGGAGAATAAATCTACATATTTCTATTTTGGTTTACAGCCGGATTGCCAATCAGTCAATTGTGATCAAGTGCACAATTATGGCAAGGCAAACAAGTAGGCGATGTAATCAGTTAATCACAACACTAATATAAACAGAACAGCAAATAAATAGTAGATTATGTAGGTGACTACCCCAAGTATATGACTATAGATGATAAATGGAATGTAGAGTCCAACAAATATTCTATTTTCGAAAGATAACCAATGGTTAACATAACTTTACACGCTGAAGATTTTTTGGAAAAAACACAAGGATTGTACAGAAAAAAGAAGTAAACAAAACGAACTAATAAAAACGTTGGTTAAAAAATAATTCCTAGTTTGTGAGGAAACAGAAAGATGTAATAATAAATTTTTATTTGTCAAACTCAAAATAAGTCTTTTCTTCCGTGTTTCGGGCTTTGTTTTTAGCTATAATACATTTTAGACAGACATCTTAGCTATAATAAATATAAAAATACAAAACTCAACCTAATTATTCAGTAATCCGTTAGGTACATATTATATCTAACCAATAACCATCAAATCAAATGGACCATACGTCAATAAATACTGACAGCAAAAGTCAAAACAACATCAATTCGCCTCCTGGAGAATGTCTCCAAATTTCAAAATTGCTTCTGAACGTGCTGATTTTTAAAACATGTAGTTCTACTTATGTACAGAAAGTGAGTGCTCATACAATTTTGGACCATCTCCTTTACAGTTCACGACCGTCCCAGTGTCATTTTTCTACTATCTACATGAACAGTAAATTTTAGGTTTAGCTTATGTTAACCGTTGGTTATGATAACCGAAATCTTGGTGCACACAGGCCTAAGTACATCTGAAGACAAAATCTTCCCAAAATATCATATCATTTCATTAAAGGCTGTTCTTTCATTAAAGTTTCACTAACAGATAAAGGTGTCAACCCCGGTTTAGAGGTAGGTGTACAAACAATTTGGTAGTGGTACGATAGCGAAAGCGATGACCTTGTAACCCCAGTCGTTGAGCACACAGCGACGACTCTCTATTTTGTCAATTTTACTTTTCAAGACGTTTCCGTTTTAAGAACATCATTTATTTTTATATAGGCGTTTGACCGGTTTGGGCTCCAAGTGAATCTCAATGCAAGAACAATTTAAAATACTAGTGGACACACCAGAATTTGTTCGCGTGAGAAAAATATCTTGCGAAAAATCTTTTCTTTCTACGATAAAGACGAAAGTATCTTGAAGACTTGTCTCCAATGTACGAGTATGTTTTCAACAAATAATCTATCATCATCTTCATCTCCCTCTTTATAGGAGGGGGAAGTTGGGGATTAAATAATGTTCAAAAATATTGTTACGATCTCTTTCAGATATTAATCATAATGACTGGGAATAACGGCTTAACATCCTCTTTCAGGCTTGGGAGTCTACCACTACCAATTTCCTAACTCTGGACTAAGAATTTCTCGGAAGACGGATTTGGCGACCTCCGTGGCGCAGTGGTATGCGTGGTGGATTCATAAGACGGAGGTCCTGGGTTCGATTCCCGGTGGGGCAGATTGGGAGTTTTCTTAATTTGTTATGGTCTGGCTTACCACCCTACCGACAAAGATGTACCACCAAGCGTTCCGGTACGATGTCATGTAGAAATCGATAGGAGTGTGGATTTCATCGTACTCCTAACAAGTTAGCCCGTTTCCATCTTAGATTGCATCATCACTTAACATCAGGTGTGTTAGCTGTCAAGGGCCAACTTGTAGTCGATAAAAAAAAAATAATAATATTAATATTTCAAAGCCCCACCCAGAGCCCCGATAAGAAAGAGGCAGACCACATTTTACATAACATAGGCTATTTACTTATTTTATTTTATCCCGTATTACTAACATTTTCCGCGGAATTATATCAATCGTGCGGACGAAATTGCGGGCAAAAAATCACCTAATGATGCAAACAAAAAACATAGATATCTTACTCCTAAACCAACAAAGATCAGTGATACCAAAGTACAACATTTATCGCGAGACGAAAGTATTTTTTGTTTTCACAGAAACGCTGTTAGAAAGTAAAGAAAACTTGAAACAAGATTTCGATCTGGGTCGAACTGGTCCCAATAAGCCGCCGCCGCGGGCCCATAACCGCAAGTAAACCCTTTCACATATGGTCTTAATGTTTGCATTTGCAATGCGTAGACTGTTGTCACGTTGTTTGGCCTGATATCATGTAGGGTAGGCATCTCAAACGTCCGGCAGTATGATTCAGGTTCGAGATAAAATTTAAGTTATACCTAATGCACTTGAGTACTTCCATTCGCCTTAAACGTATCACTTACCTAGGCAGTTAACGATTGTAAGAAATATCAAAGGTACTATTTTTCTTTATAACTCTGTTATTAATAACGTCTAACTTAATGCAACAATAATATGGATTATTACTATTTATACTTGAGCCAGCGAAACAACAGAAAACAAATAAATAATTCTTGAAAAATTTACACCATATTTTTCGAGATTTAAGGACAGAAATAATACTCGTCAGATTATACATACCTGTTCTTTGTTTAGGTTATAATAAAATGGCTAAACCATAGTAATATTTTTTATACTAAGTAGGCATTTTGTAGTAAAAAAATTACTACAAGATATCATTGACTACTAAGCAAAATCAAAGGTTAATTTTTCAACGAAAATTCATGATCTGCCATTAAAGGTAATTCAACGCAATTTCCAAATACAAGGTCCAAGATGGTAATACTAGCCACAACACTTTGGTCTTGACATTTGCTTGCCAAGCCAACTATAGAATTTAGTAGGCGTAAAGTACAATAATGGAGCCAAAGAGAATCACGTACCGGGTTGAAATAAACCGACCTCTCGCTCGACTTGGCCAACTAACCACTAAATCAATTTGTTAGTTCCTTGAACTTAGGCTGAGTTCTACTATTTACGATGCAAGACCCTTTTTTCCCTTTAGGTATCTGTGGCTTTTAGTATATTTTAAGTGTCCTTTACCATGTTATTTTTAGGGTTTCGTATCTAAATAGGAAAAAACGGAACCCTTATAGGATCACTTCGTTGTCCGTCCGTCTGTCTGTCAAGACCCTTTTTCTCAGAAACGCGTGAAAGTGTCAAGCTGAAATTTATATCAAATATTCAAATCTGCTGTCTCTTAAAGTCGTGAAAAAATCAAGCTTCTAGGCCAAGGCAATCAAAAGATACAGCCGTTTATACCAAAAATTTCCCCAATTTTCGACATGGTCAAGTAAATCAAAACCTAACGTAGTAGCCGTAAGCCTAACGTAGTATCTTGAAATTTGGTACGAAGTGACGTATAGATAATGGAAAAATTACGAAAATCGTAAATTTTTAGTTGCATCGTATAATATTAATGCTCTTAATAATTCCAAACTTACCCCCTTTTCTCATAAACCCGTAAAGGTATTCAATTGAAATTCATATCAAACACTTGGCTCTATAATACCTTTAAGATATAACAAAATAAAACTTCTATATCAATACAGTCAAAGGATATAGCGATATAAGCCGCATATTTAACTCACAATTAGACACAACTAAATCAAAACCTAACGGGTAGTTCCTGTATACTTAGGATCTTGAAATTTGGTATGAAGCAAGGTCATATAGCACAGATAATGAAAAGATTACGGAATCTGTAAATTTTTAGTTACATCATGTAATAAAAATATTTTTAGTATTTTACACTTACCCCCTTTTCTTATGAACGCGTACTGGCATTAAATTACTGTACGTTATATACTTGGCTCTATAATACCTTTAAGCTTTAACAAAATAAAACTTCAAAGTCAACACAGTCAAAAGATACAGCATAAGCCGCATATTTAACTCTACCACTCGCAGCTAGTCCTAGAATCTTGAAATTTCGCATGAAGCAATGTTTAGGAATAATTCAGAAAACCTTAACATTTACGGAACCCTCGTTGCGCGAGTCCAACTCGCACTTGGCCGGTTTTTTTTACCAGATCTTGCCTGCACCTTAGCTCACGTTAATAATAGCACATTTTATAATACCTTACCGGACAGCCAAAAAGTTATTTTTGTCTCCTTCGGGATTAATTTACGTGCATACAATTTTCCTTTAGTAAAAATTTATTGCAGATGTTATAATCTGACAATAAAGTGCAAAAAATTGCGAAAAAGACGATATTATTTTATTAGTGAAAAAAGTCTCTAAATTTCCATACTTCGGTAGAAATAATCCAATGCTTTAACAAAGACAAAGAGAGTTTAATATTAACAATAAAGAAATAATCTAAACGTTACATGTAAAAGACATCCAATTACCGCGGATGTTATTGTTTACGGCTAACAACATTGTTTATCAAATCGGAGTGTGTGTTAGTGGCGGAGCGTGAAGATGTGAGCTATACAATAAACATCGTGTTAATGCACTATTGGTGCGAACGAGCGGAAAAAAACATAAACAATGACGCTTATGCGTGCACTAAATTGTTAAGACTATTTCATTCTCATCATTATAATACGGATATATGTAGAATTATATGTGTTGGTACGTGTGGTTTCAGCTGGTGGGAGGCTTTCCTCCGTGGCTAGTTACTACCCTACCGACAAAGACGTACCGCCAAGCGATTTAGCGTTCCGTGTCGTGTAGAAACCGGAAGGGGTGTGGATTTCATCCAACTCCTAACAAGTTAGCCGCTTCCATCTTAGATTGCATCAATACTTAACATCAGGTGTGATGCCAGTCAAGGGCCAACTTGTGGTCAATAAAAAAAAAGTGTGTAACACTGATATGTTTTATTTTATTCTTTCTAATACATAGTGCCTATGTCATCAATATAACGGACTGTATAATACATATTGATAAATCGATATTAAGTAATGCGATGTTCAAGTCTGAAGTTGCAATACGCGCTGATGTCATGACGGCGCTGGTCACTATTTTGCACTAAAATTTTCAACAAAAAATAGAATCGACTCAAAACGCACTAAAAAGTAAAAAATAACTGTGTCATTTAGTTGCTTTAATTTACTTAAGCATATCTATGAAGTCGGTGACAGCAAGTTTAAGGAACATTTATTTAACATAGTAAAGCAGTTTATGGGTTCTAGGTAATGTCCTTAAAGTAAAAACCTTGGCCGGCACCGACTCCTAGATATGCTCAAGAAAATTAAAGCAACTAAATGACACAGTTATTTTTTAGTTAGTCGGTTTTATTTTTTGTTAAAAATTATTTCTTACTTTTTAGTGACTTATCGCTATATGTGGTCATACATAAAAAAAAACATACGTGTCGAATTGAGAACCTCCTCCGTTTTTTTTCGTCAGTTAAAAAATCAATATGTATAGTGCGCATACGCCTCGTGTTCATAGCGGACTTCAAGATTGGCACGAGCTATACTTAATGCAATTTCAATGCAACTCAACTCTTTTGTATTATAATTATAAAGTTTGATTGATAATTAAAATTTTACATATTAAAACAACATAATTTACCAAAAACATTTAAAAAAACCAAGTAGTTGTAGAGCGTATTTTTTTTTGTTGTTCCATGTTTGATTTTAACATAAATGCGAGTAACCCGGCTAATTGGGCATGAAGGATAGAGATCAAATCTAAAGTGAAATTTAAAATAATACGTGAACGAAATAACGGACATTCGGTAACGAGTTATTGCCTAATTCATTTATTAATAACAAGTATTAATATATGAGGCAACAAACCGTAACACCTACTCGGTTACATCTATGAAGAGAGAAAGTGGATTCAAAT
The DNA here is from genome assembly GCA_034621355.1 of Mycalesis mineus. NCBI lineage: Eukaryota > Metazoa > Arthropoda > Insecta > Lepidoptera > Nymphalidae > Mycalesis > Mycalesis mineus. The sequence goes on from CM067881.1 coordinate 6,806,716, forward strand.
CTCCTTTAGCATCGTTACCTACTAATACCATTAGTGAAATTTTAAGCACTTTCGTTTTGTTTGTTGATAGTTCATTGATTTATTTAGTTGACTTATAACATGATGGATAGCTACAAATTCACGTTCACAGGTTGCCAAGAAGAAAAACTCCTTCTTTATTTCTTGTACCTATTCGTAGTTAAAACTTCTCTCACAAGGTTCACTGGTAGAGATCTCTTAAAGAGATAGTTGTTTTGTTGGCCATTTTCTATTTTTTAAATCTTGTATGTTTTATTATTTAATATTTGGTACGAAATTAATTGAAAAAAAAAATGTTCAATTTTCGAGTTCCCTCTGAAGTTGCAACACGGCAATCTGCGTAGCTGTATCATGGCGGCGCTGGTAATTATTTTGTATCTGTCACCGGAAGATAACAAGAGCCGCAAGTTTATAAATTCCCTAGGAAGGAACGAAGGAAAGACGAAGAACTTTCGTAGGATTTTAAACGAGAGATAAATTGTATTATTTTACGCCCAAATTTATCAATTTGCGACATCTCGTGGTAAATTTATTAACTGACGGATATCCATACGTAAGATTCTAAACGGTTCGACCAATAACAGAAGAGCTTTTAATTTTACGCTTCTTAAAAATACGGAAAATAACACACTGCTCTCTGATTGGACTTAGTCTTTTAGTTATTGCTTACTTATTATTTCACGCGTGAGTTCGGTAAGTTTATCAAATTACGAAAATGTAGGCGTAAAATAATACAATTTATCTGTCGTTTAGAATCATACGAAAGTTTATAAATTTCCTAGGAAATTTATAAATTTGCGGTTCTCGCTATTTTCCGGTGACATATCTACTACAAGGTAGGTTAGCATTGTGCGCACTTGCACAGGCTTACGCCTCGTGTTTATAGCGTACTCGGAGCACGACATACCTGTTACCATCGTACTAAGCAGATTCCACAAAGGTTTTAAAGCCCTCACAGACATAAAGAGCTCGTTTAGAGTTTTAGACATTCAGAGTTATATTATTGTGTATCATATCTACAACAAGCGCGTCCCAACTCCTGTCTGCGCGTGCTCTAAGCTTTATGTTCTTACTTTGTAACGATACCTCATAATTGGAAATGCAATCAAAGTAGCAAATTCAACAAATGATCTAGCTTTACGTTCTAACTTTGTAAGGATACCGCACGATAGAAAATCATATAGGTAGGTAACTTTATCGAGGCCGATTGTTTATGGTTGAACAAGTAATACGCAAATAAAGCAATTCTTAATGCAACATTATAGAAGACCGCTTTTAGAACACGAAGTACAATAGTTCCGCTTCATTTGTCTGTGTTTCGACATGTTATTATTTTTGTCACGCCCTCAAAAAGCCGTATACGAAGTACGAACGTGTCTAATGATTAGGGTTGCCACTAGTACTTTGTACAGTATTGTAGTGATCTCTCCAAACTAAGAGTCTGCTCAGAACGTGAGGCGTAAAATTGAGCAGTACACCAATCTGTTTTGCAGTAGGAAGTAGTTCTGAGCATAACCATTTACTGCGCAGTTCAACGTGATGAACCTTAAAGTAGTTGTTTTACCGCAAAATTTACTTAATAAGTTTAAACTTTAAATTTACTTAATTACTTAATAATGTTATTTTTCAAATTTGAGAACTTTCCTGTTTACATAAGCCAATATCTGACAAAAGCCACATCTCTTTGTGTTTTGACATAAAATACTTTAAAATAAACATCCCCGATTTATTGCACAACAAGTAATTTATAGCAATCTGTGTAATATGTATGGTAGTAGAAGAAATTAGTTCCTATTTCTTATTTTCTAGCCAGGCTATAACTTAATAAAATAATAATAAAACCAACCCAAAAGCTAACAACCAATAGTGTTGCAAACATGTTGCATCCACACAGACAAGTACTGGTCTGCTATTATATATTGAACAATAAAAATGTTATGATGATTGTGGAAGTACAAAAAGGTACATTGCTTAAATTTAAATTATTACTAAAGTAATTATTATAGAAAAATTAAAAAAAAATCACCTACATTATGTAAGCAATGTACTTTTATTCTACTTCTATAATTTAATTTTCCACAATCAAATGTACATTATTTGAATTAAAAAAGTTGCCAACCCTACTGTTGATGCACATGCGTTACATTTTTCATTTTCTGTTCAAACATATCTTCATCTATTATTTCCTATTCTTGCTTTAACATTCATTTGGTAGATGTCTTGTCATGAAATGTGACCTATGTGTACGCTGTGTTAGTACAAGCTTTTGTTTTTGTAGCAAAGAAATATTTCTATTGTTTTTCACTATGGAGGACCTGGATCTGTAGAATTATGTCTATGATTCCTCTAAATTATTATCATTTATTTGAAAATTTTAAGCAACAATTGTTATTATTTTTTTATAAACTAAGAAAAAACTAATGAGGTACAGTTATAACAAAATTAAAATCTGACAAATATGTCTAAAGTTACAGCCATTTAAATTCTTGGATTAGGAGTCTTTAATCCCTTTTCTGCAAAACCAGAACTTGTATTGAACTACTACGGCTAGTACCTAGTCAGTGCGACATGAGTAGAATATCTCAATGTAAATAAAAAAAATTAAAGACTTGTAACTATTCTATTATATTTTATGATGTAAATTAGTTTTTCGATAATTAACACCAATATTTTGATGAGAACGAATAGTTTGAATACCCTATTATTTACAAAAGTTTGCAATCTATTATTTTAAAGCCCAAACGCAGGGCCAAGCAATTTATAGGTAGTTTGGAGCTCAAATATATCAGGTTGGTAAGTTTTACTCAGGGTGAAGTGAATAATGACATGTGTGACATATTGTAACTAAAAAAGTAATAAAAGTGTGTTCTGGGTTATTTATTATAAAATTATTTTAAGGGAACACATCTGCATTGGTATAGCAACAGTATGATGTGTTTTTAAACTCCATATCAATTGTAACTATAAAGAGGGAGGCCCTGTCCTGTATTGGACCTTAGATATGTCAAATCTTGAGACACACCTGACATTTTCAGTACTCGTGCCTGCACCACCCTGCCTGAGGGATTGATAGGTTGATTATGATGCAGATCACGATCCTGAGTAAAGCAAATTCATCTTTTATTGTGTGTGATTTGTTTAATTTATCTCCAAAATTTAAAATTGTCTCAATGATAACCATAGCAGAACTCAAATGGTCAAATTGATAAACTTATTGTTGATTGTGATTTGCAGTATGGCAGATTTGTTTTTTATGATAGATGACTGGAGGTCATTGGATCAACAACATGAACATGGAAAATAATTGAATATAATAATCATTGAAAATTATAACAGTCATTAATTTTAAAAAGAGCAACTATTGTTTCTTGCTGGTTCTGTTCAGCCTTCTAAGCTGGTGGTAGATTCATTCTAAACAGATGAATTTGACATTTCAAGAGATTTCTAAACTTAAAAATAAAAATTGTTTATTTTAAGTAGGCTACTTAAAATAAACAATTTTTATTTTGATTTTTTATACTTATTCATCTAATCAGTTTCCTATCGTACTAGAACGCTGAATTACGTGGAGGTACAAATATTTGCCTCCCAACCTCAGGTATATAGGTACAATTCAACAATAATAATATCACGTTTCCTTTTCCGTTTATCCATAATTATGGATATGAATATTTTTTAACCACATCGGAAATATTTTATATTTAGAAGTATTTTAGTACAGGATAAAAAGCTTTTGGAACCACGTCTCGTTATAATAAACGTGACGATTTCGTCTATTTACCTCGTACAATTTCAATTTGCAAATGTAATGTTTAATGTAATGTGATTAGCATATTCACCTCTTCCAAAGCGTTGATAGTTTGCCGGCATTGTGGCATACGCGAAACAAACGTAGAAGTGGTTGGCGAACTGTAATCCTCTCGAGTTTCGTCAATAAATTCACCGATACCAATAAGACCCGGCATTATAACACAATATTTGAATTGCACTACAACGAAATCACGGTAATCATTCAATTAAAACAAAACACTTTACAAAAAACATTCATCCAAATACTCAATATAAAGGGAACACATATTGTTAACCACAAATCACTTATGCGCAAAATAAAAACAATTTCGCATTTATGTTAGCAGATAAACACATCCATCTCTGTAATCATGAATGAACAAACTAATTCAATTGAATGAAGTGTGCTGTAAAGAATAGAATGGTGAGCGATGATGAATGAAAGAATGGTATAGACTATAGACAACTGTCAAGTAAACAGTATTCAAGTGTTAAATGCATTGGTGTAGCCAATTAAAAATTACTTACGTCCCGAGAAGCACACGTTATTGTTTTTTTACATAATAAAGTGCATTTAAAATAATTTACCCATTTTATAATATATAGAATAAAACATTTAACTATTGAAACTTATTTTCATTTTACTTTTGCTTTTTTTGGTAGAATACACAAACTGGCAAGTTGAGATACAATAACTTTTAGAGAACCATAGACTATAAACACCTTTGATGTTATATTTTGTAGTCTATGAAATAAATAATGACGGAACTGTCACGAGGTTTGTTCAATTTATTTTCCTTGTAATTAAAAAATATTAGATCTAATTTTAAAAACCTAATGGAATGGAGTAGTTCAGTTAAATTATAGAGGCATTGAAATAAATATTTTTAATTTTTATTTAGAAATCAGTGAAGTCTGGTCAAGATTATTTGACCATCGCCCCTTCGTCAACGGAGAAATAAAGTTTATGTTGAAAGAATTTGAGGTAATTGAATTATTTACTACACCTACAACATACTTTTTCATATTTTACAACACTTGCATTAATAGATAGATAACGAAAAAGAGCTAAGTACTTAAACATTGATTGATTTTAAAATAAAAAAAAAAGGTCTTAAGTGGTAACCAACCATTTTAAGAGTTCAAGAATATTCAAGTTTCTATATCTATAACTTATATAATTTAATTTGTGTATACTAAATCTGCAATCAATCCCTGGACTGTACATATTAGTAAATATGTTGTCAAGTTTGTTTTTTGGAGCTGCTATGATTGGTTTGTTCTGGATGTAAATGGTGAAGTCATCAACTTGGATGCCCCGGACAATCTTCACTCAAAAGTCTATTAGAATTATATCTTTGTACCAGCACCCTCACTTCTACCTATATTGTGCTAATATGTGTAAATTTCAGATTGTGAAAGTGGTCCTTATTTGCAATTAAACAACAAACAATGTTAATGTCTACTCTATAGTTAAGTCAATTCTGTTATAGATATTATACTTCATTTTGTTACTAAAGAAGTTTGTATATTGTACCAGATAAAATTTATTGAAGTTAATACTCCGATGTTTTTTAAACGACATTATTTGTTTATAGGAGAAGAGAGGTGACAGAGAAGTGGAAAACTTGTTCGCAATTCTTGAAAACTTAACAGATATCAAAGATACACAAGTTGAAAAAATATCAAAAAGTTCAGTTGCAGTGTTTCCTGTATTGTTAGAAAAGTTGGATCAAGCTGTAAAACTTTCAGACGAAGTGGAAAAAGATTACCTTGAGTTACAGAAGGTACTGTAAATTCGGTCTTCTCACATTAACTATAAGCAGATTAAGCAGTGCTCTCTGGTATTTAAAATTATATCAACCAAAAATAGTGGTAATAATCTTGGATGTTACACAAAATTCCATGTACCACATGTAAAGAGGCATGTTAATCAATGGTGATTCTGTACATAGTTTTGCAATTTAACTTCAGTATATCTCATGATTTTGAAAAAAATCAGCAGTTTCTTTAACTAATTACAGTATTAAATCTCTTATGTACTTCCCAGCCATGTAGCCTATACACTCAGTATCATTATATTAACTACTAGCAGTCGCCCGTGACTTCGTCCGCGTGAAAACCTCTTAGGTACCCTTCTAATTTTAAAGACAGACTTTCATACAAAATGTGTAAAGGCACATATAGTGTGCTCATTCCCCGCTCCCCCTCTCAATTTAATTTTTTTATAGTTTCCCGTGAAGCAATATTCTCCGTCCCGTCCCGTGTACTAAAGGTCTACATTTTTGTTAAACATTGTATGACATTTCAGTACATTAACATTAAAAATATATATTTATGGCAAGCTGATGGGTATAAATTGATATTAAATAGTATATTTCACTCCTGAGTCTAGCCTTCAGAATAAACAAAAATAATTTTACAATCCGACACGCAGATAGAGATTAGCCCATTTAAACAAACGAACAAACTCTTCCGTGTACTAAATAGACATTTGAACAAAGATCGAATTCTTAATTCATAATCGTATATATAACATAGATCTAAACTCCCATCCCGCATGCGCGCCCCCGCCTTGGTGACACTCACTTCGCAACGCAGAAATAGTAATATTTTAATTTCGCCATTACTTCAAAACCAAAAGTCCAATTTTAATCTTTTAAATACCAAATATTATCTACATAAACTGTACTTAGTGATGAAATAATTTATTTTGATAAGGATTAATAGCATGAGTAAAATAAATGCGTTTAAATGTAGTCCAAAAAAAATTTAAGATTTTTAAATAAAAAAATGGTTGTTGTGCCTCACTCGACATAGATAGGTATAGTGTGTCGCGGACTTTTTTGTAGATATTTATAAGATCTCTAATTAATTAGAACATTTTATGGTTCTATCTTTTATAGTTTAGGCAGCGTACGCAAAATAAGTAACTTTTCTGGTTGATTTTTTACACTTTGTGACCGAAAAACCCTAATATTTTACGGAACCCTATTTTTTTCCAAAATAAAATTTAGCCTATGTTACTCGTGGATAATGTAGCTTTCGAATGGTGAAAGAATTTTTAAAAACGGTCCAGTAGTTTTTGAGCCTATTCATTACAAACAAACAAACAAAGTTTTCCTCTTTATAATATTAGTATAGATGCACCAATCTCCATCAAATTAAAGACCTCACACATACCAAACACTTTTACTGCTAAACTTGTACTATATATTTGTACAATATTTTCAATTTACAGATCAATAAGAAAAAGAAAGCTGAAAACTTTGAGAAAAGACAGAAAGAATGGGATCAGTTTATTGATGACATGAACTTTAAGTGCCAAAGGATAGATAACACATTTGAAGAAAAGGAAGAGGAACTAAGAGATTTGTATGCTGACCTTAACCACAAGTTAAATATAACCAACAATAAATAAACATGGATCTTAAAGGCTCCCTAGTTGATACCAACCTAAGAATTCATCCATCTGAGAAGCTAATTGCATTTATCAAAACACTACCAGCTTCTGATGAAGTACCTCATAATATTTTGCAAATAATAGAAGCAACCAAAAATAATTATAAAAGTTACAAACTGGAGAATTCGAAATCACTGCAATTAAATCATTCTGAGATAGAATTTCTCAAAACTGTAAGAGATAGTTTTGATGAACTACACAAGAACAAATCAATTGGGAAGAATGTAGAAAAAGAAATTGAAGAATCTGCTGATATAAAAACAACAGATGAAAATTTCGAAAATAAAACAAATACAGATAATAATAAACCAGATAACGAGAAAGACCCAGAAAATGAAAGTGAGGGTCAAAAAAAGGATAGAAAACCATCCAAAGAAGGTCTAAACAGCAATGATATTGAATCCAAAGGACCCTTTCTTGTTACTTCCGATATAGAGTGGTTATATTTACATATTAAAACTAGAAGAAGTGATGGCGAAAAAAACATTCCTTATTTACACATGCTCCTAGAGGGTGCTTCTATTGAAATGCCTGAAAACGAAACCATTAAAAGGAATCCGGTTCTAGAAGCTAGGTGTGTTAAATTAAGAGCCCAACAAGAAGCTCGTGAATATAGGAAAATGACAAAAAGTGTTGATAATGTTAGAATGAGATTTCCTGAAGACAGCATTTCATATCAAAGTAAGTGAAACTAAACACTTGATCATTCATTCAATTTGTTTCTACATAGTTTTGTGGCTGCAGTCAAGTGACTTTAAAACTGACAAAAATCAGGATACCCTCAATTTAACACTTGTATTGTGTGTTTAACTTTTTAGAGAGAATCTGATATGATAACATTTTTTATTCCAAAGGGTTATACTTCCAGTCATTATGTTAGGATCTGATGATGGGATGGTGGGAGAATCGAAGGAACTCTTTGAATTTTTTAGGCACACTTGCAGCGATTTCAGTGTTTTTTAAAGTATCAGTGGCATTTTGTTTGCAATTGCTATATAATAATGCTCTTATAGTTTAGTACGAGTAGGGCTTATGCCAATAAGTAAAACTTTCTTGACCTGAATTTTGAGATTCCAGTTATATACATATATATTGAGGAATTCCTCGTTTAAATAATTTTTTAGCAATTGATACATTTTTTCTATTTCAGTGAAACAAATCAATCGTCACCTGATAGCCATTGGTCAATTTATAATATCAATATTTGCGGGATTTCTCTTTGGATTTAGAGGAGTTGAGTGGATGGTTGGCAATTTAGATTTTGGAGTCAGGTTACTGTTAGGAGTAATGTGTGCTTTAGTAATTGCATTGGCTGAAATCTACTTCCTGGCAAAGAAGTTGAATGAAGAGTTGTGCATTCCTGATACTGTTCAACTTGGAGGACCGGTGAAGTTCTCTGATCAGGACAGTTATGACTACAAAACTAATGAACCTGGATCCAAACCACATCAGGATTAAACATTACATACTTTATAATATAGTGTATATTTTGCAATGTAATACATACATTAATTGATAATTTGTTTTGTACCATAAGGACATAAAAACTAACTATATTGATATGTAAATTAATATAATAAAAAGAATATTAGTTCCACTTTTTTATTTTTAAACATTTTATTATGATTATAAGTATGTGTTGTATATGTAGTAAAAAAGTAGAATAAATAAATTAGAATTTGCATCAAATAAAGACATATCTTCCAAAAATTCTGATATCACTAATCAAACTTTAATCTTTAACTGTGTTTTGTAAAAGATAGAAAACCTATGCGTGAGATTTGATAAATCATATCATTATGAAGAAAAAATAGAAAAGAATCATCATTACAGGACTGGGCCTCCCTCCATGTAGGAGATATGGAGCTTAGATCCACCATGCTACTCCAATACAGGTTGGCGGGCTGATGACACTTAACATGCTCTCCGAGGCACGGGGGTGTAACACCATCTTCCTGACTCTGGTCTTAGAATTGACTGATAATTTGTTAGCGAGAAAAGATCAGAATAATTTCACTTCCCAACCCTGGACTTGAATACAGGATGTCATGATACAAGGCACGTCGAGGCAGTTTATAAAGAATATGCGAAAGTAAACCAATCTGTGCAAACAATTAAAACAATCTGTGTAAACTAGTGATCCGATTTTGATGAATTTTGCTATTGAGATATTACCTTAAAATATAGCTCATTTTTATTGCGAAAACAGTGAAGTGGTGTTGAAAGTCCTTCATTTTTAATTCAATTGGTACAAGAACTTTTGGATAAATAATTAAACTAAAGAATCAATTGCAGGAAAAAAAAACTTCATTTTAGTAAACATAATATAATTTATGCTAAAAATCCATATGAATGTTTTTTAAATATTTCAGTGTCTTTCCTTTCTCGTAATAGAGTTTTACCTAAAGCTTCATCCAAACATACAGCTGCAGTTCTGAAAAAATACATGTTTTTAATACTGATATAATAAAATTTGTCTATTTGAATGTTAATTACTCAATGTCACAAAACGGCTAAAATTATACTATTATAAAAGCGGAAATTTGTGAGTAAAATAAACTACTAAATGGATTTTGATGATACTTCACAATAATATAGCTTACATATCAGAATAACAAAGACCACATTTAACAAAACACAAAGGGAAAGAGAAGTAGTCATCAAGAATAACTGAGTTAACATCTATAAGTCCATATGAAATATAGCCTGAACCATATAAATTGAAAATAAAGGGCATTTAACCCTTGAGAGCAAAATCATTTATTTCAAGTAGGCCAATTATAAGCACTTTTGAAACGTCAAATTAGACTATTTGTAGTGACTCTACCACCGGCTCGGAAGGCAGGTCCTGTTGAGAAGAGCCGGCAAGAAACTCAACAGTTGCTCTTTTAAAATTATTAATTTTTACAATATTAACTGTATTGTTACAAAAATTATTTATTCTACTACTATCTCTTATGTATGTAGCGCAATCCACTACGTGAGTTTCTCTTTTTTTTTTCTCAATTGGCCCTTGACTTCTATCACACCTTAGGGGCAAGTGTGAGTTTTTCACCGAGCGACTGCGTAAAAACGTAGTCACTAATAATGTCAAATTATATAGCAAAAAAAGCGTTCTGACACTTGCCCATTTGAGTTTTCTCTCACTCCCGCCAGGGGCGCTGCTTCAGTTCCATATAAAATTTGCCCTTAACGCGAATGTGAAGTTTTCGATTGTTTTGAAGTAATCTCACACTAGGCACTCTGATGTTAAGTGACGATGCAATCTAAGGTGGGTGGTTGGAGGTTTGTCAAAAGTTTAGTCGGTTGGCAACATGTTAGCAATAGTTTTGTTCTGACCATAGTGTGGCTTCAGTCACGAGGTCCTGGGTTCGAATCATAGGTCGGGTCATGGAATTATTCCGAGTATTTCATTCTATGAAATTTTCAGTAAATTCAAAGCTTGGAGTTGGGAAGTTGGTGGTGTTACATTGCCGTGCTCTGGAGAGCACGGTAAGCCGACGGTCCTGGCCACTGTAATCAATATCCGAAGCCCGCAAATCTGCATTGAAGCAGCGTGGTAGATCTGCACTCCATATCCCCTCCCTTATAAGGAGGGAGGCCTGGCCCTATTGTGGGACATTTATAGGCTGATGATGATGATACAGTTAAATACATACATACATAGCATCACGCCTCGTTCCCATAGGGGTAGGCAGAGACTACATCCTTCCATTTGCCACGGTCCTTGCATACTTCCTTAGCTTCTTCTTCTCTCATTAATCCTTTCATACAAGATCGTCAGTGTAGGGTACTCTTGACCTGGCCATTTTTTAAAATGTCCTGAATTTGGTCCAGAAACATTCGCCTAGGTCTTCCCCTTCCAACACTTCCATTCACTCTCGTCTCATAAATCTCTTTTGTTAATCTTCTTTCATCCATTCTCTCTGCATGACCAAACCATCTAAGCATCCCTTTCTCTATTTTAGTCACTACATCTTCTTTTACACCACACTGTTCTCTTATTATACTATTGTTAACTCTATCACTCAGTTTTATTCCGCTCATACTCCTCAGCGCTCTCATCTCTACTGCATTTATTTTATTTAAAGCAATTAATACTTACATGCCCTGATCAATGGCATTCCTCAAAGTAATTGGTGTGACACTGCCCGCGCCTTGCATGCAGATTGCACTACATTTGGCCTCAAATGCGGGTAGTTTCTGTACTGCATCATTACTGTAATATTTAGAGTTTCCTGTAACTCCCACAATAAGAGAGACATAACTGCAACTTTCTTCTTCTGCAGTTGGATCTACAACGCACTTCTCACCTATCCTGCACAATGTTACCTACAAAAAATTATAAAATAATTATAGAAACAGAGTGAATTCTTTGGGCTAGTTTAATATTTTTTGTGTACCATACTGTTGTTGAGAGGTAATAATTATAACTTTAATAAATTAAAAATTTAAAAAACCCACAACCCAAATTAGAAACATAAAAGAACCAGTCAAGACAAATTCAACGAGCCCAAACTCGATGGGTTTACTTAAAGGTAGACCAGGGTTATGTCTCCTACCTTCGAGCCTTATCATCAGACCAGTTCAGTGGTTCCAGAAGACATTAGTGTTTCAAATGTCAGATCACACACATGCTTTCAAGCAAACATTTCTATCACACCTAACAAACGACCTGATGACCTTGAACACCTGAACCGATTTCCACCAAACATAGCTAAGAACATTCTTGACTGATAGACAGACACATACACATTTACACAGACACATCAAACTTATAACACCCCATCGTTTTTGCGTCGGGGTCAAAAAAGGTGAGTACAGAATTAATTAATGAAAAAAAAAGGTGAGTACAGAATTCATTGAATCCTGTCATAGACAGGATTCAATGAATTCTACTAATATTATAAACAAACTTTCGGTTTGTGAGGGTGTATGTATGTTTATTGCTCTTTCATGCTAGAACTACTGAATGGATTTTTATGAAACTATACAATGACACAGCTTATACATCGGAATAACAAATAGGCCCAGCTAATTTTACATTAATGAACTGCGCGAGTGAAAACATGGGGTCCGCTAGTCATCAATGAAAAAAGACAATACTGCTTGGGTTCCAGTAATTTTATTACAACAATATTTGGTGCACGTATCAAGGTCATGTATAGGTAGAACATACTCAAATGTTACTCAAACCAGAAACATCGAGTTTTTTTACCTGTCCACTTCGCATGGAACACCCCAAGTGTCATTTGTTCTGAACTAATTGTAAGTATTTTTGAATAAATAACCAAGCAATTGTTTGTATTCGTTAAATAACATCATCTTACCAAAAGTGGTGCAGTTCCAACATCCAACCATTTACAGTCAAATGGATCATCTGATAATTGCAAGTCTACATTGCCTCCATCCATGAGCGCCGCCTTCACAAATGGTATTCTAGTGTTGAACAGGGCTGCCTTCACTGCAAGTGACACTGCATCACATAGGTTACCTCCACACTCTAGAATCTAATAGATGATCATGTTATTCCCTTATTCATTACAAGATAGCACTTGATTGTAATCACACCTGACGGAATCTAAAAACATCACAACCGAAGCCTCTCTTTAGCCAGACCTGGACTAATTTAGAGGGCGCAGAATCTGAATCTCGGTTCAATTCCCGGCGGGGCAGATTGAGATTTTTCTTAATTTGTCCTGGTCTGGCTGGTGGGAGGCTTTCGCCGTGGTTAGTTACCACCCGACCGACAAAGACATCGCCAAGCGAAACCCCAGACCTCCATCTTATAAATCTACTGTTTATACCACTGCGCCATGGAGACAGTTAATACATTGTTTCAAATAACTTCATTACTACAATATTCATATTATTTATTCAATATTCATATTATGTATGTCTTCTTGTCATTTTCCCATATTGTGGTTAAAATTTTTATAGGGACACCTGTATTAGGAAAATAGCAACTAGTCTTCAATTAGTTTATTAAGTAAATACATAATATATTATGTTATTAATATAGGAGTAAGAATATTGCTAATAATATTAATTATTATTTTAAATATTTTTGTGTTAGGTCCCTGATTCCTTACCAATATGTCAATATAAAGTTTCCAACACTGTTTTCCTTCAAATATAGACAGCTGTTTCAGATTGAAGGCCTGTGCTGATTGGTATGCTCTCTCCATTATGTTAGATATGCTGTTAGCAAGTTGCTCTCCACCTCGGCCCTCAAACTCTGGTGTTGCATTTGCTGAACTGAAAAACATATATCAGAACTAATTTAAATAGTGTCATTATTTATTTTTACACAATGTAACAATGTGTGCCTCAGAGAACACTTTAGGTCCCAGTCACAATCATCAACATCTGATAGTGATCATTAAAGAATTAAATATTGTCACCCTAAGGCAGCCCACATGAACTAGAGCAGCAAGGTGGTCTAAGCTCCATCTTCCTTTTCCTACAAGGAGTATGGCCTGGCCCTGTAGTAGACCATAATTAGGCTGATAATTATAAATACTCAGGAAGTAATTAATTATGAAATAAAATTTTTTGTTATAATTGAATTTTGGTGAGTAATTTGACATATTATGCATATTCGTATTGCAGGTTAAAATTAAAAACAAATAAAGAATGTTAGTCTAAAAGAGAGTTATAAATCCCTAGAATCTGCACAAACATTTCCTAACAGTTAAAAAAAATTGTTTTCTTACTTATAAAGTCTAGCACTTAGATAGATCTAAGTGCTTTAGTTATATCAATAATTTGAGTTAGTAAATTAAATGCTTACCAATCAACAAAAAATTCAATCTTTCCTAAATCTGGTTTATCAGGCTTGGGTACATCAATTTCTGTTTTAACACCAACCAAAATATCTGTATTTGCGAGCCTGAGTCTCGCAGAACCACTTGCGTGGCTGACCACATCAGTCTCAAGCTCCATTGGCCTATAGTCAATGTTTGACCTCCCATCTGACCGGTATTCATTCTAAATAATGAAACAATATTTAATTTAGTTTTTAAAAATAACAGTATTCTTCAGTCTTATTTTGATTGTGGTATCCTAGAAGGCTTCAATAAAATACAATTAATTAGAACTGTCTTTTTACCAAGGATTATTTATTCTGGTCCTAGCCGAGTCCTGCTTCAAACTAGAGATTCAGCTTTCTCATGGACTAAGTGAGGACTTATTTAAAATTGCCTAATAACACAACATAACCTCGATTACGTTATGGTTACTGTAAATTGGGTACAATTTATTTTATTGCAAAAGTATGAATGTAGACTTTAACTATAAGTGAAAAGTATCGCATGCTGTAATTATATTATTTGGAATATATAAGAATTATGAAATAATTAAGGATTAAGAGTTTAAGTTTTTGTTGTTGTTGACTTTTGATAAACAATAATTGATCTAACCTCAACGCCCTGTGTAATATAAACCTTCTCTGTTTGGCTCAATAAAATACCAGCCATTATTGCTATTCACTGTTTCACTTAAATAATTTGAATAATTATGTAAATACTAAAAAATAAAAATCGTTCTTTCAAATTTAAAAACAACTGAAATATGTGTTGCGGAGTTTGGCAGTTGGCACAGATATAATCTGTCACAGATTATAATAGGTATTAGGATACTTTAAATTCTGATAAGTGGTTATCCAGCTCAGGGTTCTAGTTTTTCTGTTGAACATGAGTAAGTCTGTGAAGATGGAGTCATAACGTGGCTGTAGGTTATTAGAAAGTGATACAAGATAATATTTTGTCCCTTTCAGCGTGTTCGCTTTATTGTTTGTCAAGATTGGAATTAAATTTGCTGATAAATAATATAACTTTGCGGTTACTATATTAATTTAAACGTTATCGTGCTATGGTGGGTTGTAATATTTTCGGCTGCAACAGTCGCAGCGAACAGAAAATCGAAGGAATTACGTTTCATACGTAAGTAGGCATAAACTTCATTGATTGATGATTTAAAGCTTAGATATGTTATTTTTTAGCAAATTTCATGTTTTATGCGTTTACTAAACTATCTTATATAAAGTAATATTTCGTATTTTACGATATTTTAAAACATAACATTTTATGATGTACTTTAAATGTTGACATGTCATGTCATTGTCAATAAGGCTGATTTGCTGTCTCACGAGTGGACACGCTATGGGCTCTATCTAGTAGTCTTTAATCTATGTGTCGATTTGAAATACAACCACACAAAAATATATGACATAAGCAACAACATTTTTGGCGGGAATGATATAGAAATAGCGGATATTTTAAAACATGCTTGTCTATTCCAACGTTTTTTAGGAATCCAGCAGATATTCATAGACAGGCTATATGGAATAGGCTATTCATAGCTTTATCGAATGTATGTTTTCTCAAACCTAACAACAATTAAAGCTTTCATTTAAAATTGAAGTAAGAAGAAGGTACATATTATTAATAGTAATTGGAATGTTCGTGTAAAACTAGCCGGGTAGCTAATTACCTTCTGATGCAGATTAGCTTGAAAGTTATGTCATCTTCATCTTAAGTTCCTTAGTAACAGCTTTTAACTTACCTACTTGTAATGTTTAGCTTAATTAAATCGTTGAATTGAATTTTAATAATAAAAACAGTAACCTAATCATTTGAACATTTTTGAGTGACAATGCATGGTTAACAATTCTATACCTACTATAATTTAACCACTGGGCCAATGAGGAAACTTCATGAAACAGCGCTACAAAGTAATTCCTACTACAATTCTACACAATATGCCATCCCAATTCCCATAAGTTAAAAAAAAGAAACAGGACTGGATTGAGATTTAAAATATTGTGCGCTACACAGTTCCCGATTCGATCGTAACAGGGGGGCTCTCGCAACATCCTCTTTTAAATTGCGAGTTATCGTAATTGTTTCATTGTAATAGATTGAGCTTGAATCTCAACCACTCTTGCCATTTGTGTCCAGGACCTTGCGGGAAAGGTCTATATGTAAATATAATTTCTATAAAATAAAAATGGACGAAGAAAATGTAGTTAACACGATGTACCAAATGCAGAAGTTCTCGTGGATCGACTACGTTGTGTTTGTGCTAATGTTGGCTATTAGTGCGCTTGTAGGCGTCTATTGGGGTTTCTTCAAAACGCAAACAAATCAAAATGATTATCTACTCGGCGGTAGAAATATGAAGGTCGTTCCTGTTTCTATGTCACTGGTAGCTAGGTGAGTAAACTAAAGTCAGTTTCAAAACTTTTTATAATATGTTGATACTTTTTAGATAGTTAGTTTATGAGGACCTAAGAAAAAGCATAAATTCTATCCAAAGATGTCAATTTCATTAATTAGTAAATACACACTATTAGGTGCTAGGGGCGTAAATAGCACACCCACAATGGTTTACTTCTTTGCGGAAGGTATCAAGCAACACAAAACAGTTTTTTTTATTATCCACTTCAAAAAGAGGAGTTTCTCAATTCGCCGGAATCTTTTTTTATTCGATATACTTATTACTAATTATTATATGAGTATTTATGTAACCCTATATATATGAGGGTTTAATATATGGAGAATACAAGTAGAGGGACTGAATTCTTATACTTGATGACGATACATCAAACAATGTAGTAGTTAGGCCAACGTTTATTTTACTTGTTGTAGAAATACAACCAACATTATTGAAAATGATGGCCCTTGAAAAGTATTGTATCTCCGAATATTGTTAATCTTCTTCTTCCTTATGGCAAAGTACAAATCTTATTATGTTATCCAAAACCGTTAGTGGTAACTAAAGTTGACTTAACAATTTCAGTTTCGTATCAGGGATAACTTTGCTCGGATCTCCAACCGAAGTCTACATGTATGGCACACAGTATGGATACATAATGGGTGGAATATTTCTCATGTCCATAGTCATGACGCAGGTTTATCTTCCAGTATTTCATGGGCTCAAGATTACGTCCAATTATGAGGTATCTATTAAAATGTTATAACCGTAATCGGTCTGTGAAAATAATACCTACATATTAGATCCAATTAAAATGCTTATATTATTTTTTCAGTACTTATCTATGAGATTTGACAATCGAGTGCGCTTATTTGGATCTTTCTTATTTGCTTTTACTTTGGTGAGTAATATAAACATTATAACTAGGTGACCCGGCAAACGTTGTTTTGCCATGTATATTATTTCAAATAAAAAATAGGAGTTGATCATAGATTAGTGAAAATGTAGGGTTGTTGTGAAAATCTGTGTTTTTGTATGTTGTATCATAAAATAAATAAAAACAAAAAATGTCTAATATATAAAAAACTCAAGGGTGGACCACCCCTAATATTTAGGGGGATGAAAAATAGATGTAACCGGTATGCACACAAAGTTTCACGAAAATTGGTCTAGCCAATTCAGAGGAGATTAATTACAAACATCGTGACAAGAGAATTTTACATATTAGAATTTACTCTAGGTGCAATAATAAATGATTGTTTTACCTAACAGGCGCAAGTAAATAACTTGAAACATTTTCAGATAGGGTGGCTTCCTATCGTCATTTATGTACCTGCACTGGCTTTTAACCAAGGTGAGCTTTATTGTGAATCATTAAATTTTGATTATTTTAATATTATCACATTATGCATTCTCAATTACAAAGAAATAGTCTTTCATGATGCTTATATTGCTTTTATTAAGATTATAGCAGTATAGTTCAATCTTATCGTAATTTTTTCTTGCAGTGACCGGTGTTGACATTCACGTTATAACTCCAATCGTGTGCTTAGTTTGTATATTTTACACAAGTGCTGTACGTATGACGTGTATGAAATCACAATAAATGATTATTTAAACTCTTCTACATTACGAATGATCGTGGCAATTTACCAGGGTGGCCTTCAAGCGGTGGTTTGGACGGACGTAATCCAAATAACAGCTATGGTAGGCGCAATGGCGTTGGTGGCCATTAAAGGTACGTTTGATGTCGGTGGCGTGGGCGTGGTGTGGCAACGCAATATGGACAGTGGGAGGATTGAAGCTCCTAAGTAAGTATTTTAGGCAGGACAAGGAGAGAATAAAATAGTAATTATCAATTAAAATGAGATTTATTTATATATTTTTATATAAAAGAGACGTCACGTTCACACCTACGTCGGTTCTTAACGGTAGTTACGACAATCATTAGTATCAACATAAAATTTTAAATTGTCTATTTTTATCTACGTGAACTAAGTGTAAATAAGTAAATTAACTTAAAGAATTTATATCTTATTTGATAGATTTTTTATTAAATAAAAATAATTTTCATGAAAAATAAATAATTAAATTTAGTTTTATTTCCTTAGTTGGGATCCGAAACCTACAGCTCGTCATACAATATGGAACCTGGTGTTTGGAGGTCTGATATATTGGTTGCAAGCGAATGCAGTGAACCAAACCATGGTTCAGCGCTATCTAGCCTTGCCTACTTTACGAGGTGCAAAATGGTAGGTATAAAAAAATAGCTTACTCAGCGGCTTATTAAAAATTGCATCTCTTTTTTAACCGACGAAAAAAAACGGAGGAGGTTCTCAATTCGACACGTATATAGGTATATATTTTTTTTTTATATGTATGACCACGCATAACTTTTTACAGTGTTGTCCGATTTTGATAATTCTTTTTTTATTAGAAAGGGCATACATCCAAGGTGGTCCCATCATCAGATCATGTTAGGATCTGATGATGATATCCTGGGGAAATTGAAGGAACTCTTCAAATTTTGGAGGCACGCTTACAGCGATTTCGGTTTTTGACTCGGTATGGGTAGCTTTTTGGCTACTAGTGCCATATAATATACTATGACATATAGTACAAGTACGCTTCGTGGCGATAAATCGCTAAAAAGTAACAAATAAAAATTTTTAACAAAAAATAGAACCGACTCAAAACGCACCGACTTCATAGATATGCTTAAGTAAATTAAAGCAACTAAATGACACAATTATTTTTTACTTTTTAGTGCGTTTTGAGTCGGTTCTATTTTTTGTTAAAAATTTTTATTTACGATAGATTTATAAACAGAGATTAAACCTAGCTATTAGGTATTATAATATGCTCTAAGTAGGTGATAGATATTGCATAGTGTATGCAGTATCCATCATTTTATTGTAGCCATGGATGAAAAGCTAAAAATAAAATTCCTAAAATATTTCTTATATAACTATTACATATATTATTATTATTATTTGACTCTGGGAATTGTACCTATAAATGATTCCTTTCTTAATTCTTTCAGGGCAGTATGTTTATTCTGCATTGGAATATCGACTCTATATTGCTTTTGTTTGTATTGTGGACTTCTAATATACGCACGGTTTTATGATTGCGATCCATTGCAAACGAAGGTAACCATTTTTGTAATAGAATATTATTTAAATTAATAGTGTATTAAGGTTTGGCACACAGCACACGGGGAGCAACGGCGACTACACATTGGCGCGAATTATTGAATGTATTAGTGATGTTTTAGTAGTATGTAGTAAAGAATAAGTTACACAGGGCTTTTGCGGTAGGCGTTAAAATTCAATAACTCAAGTCAATATCACGTCGCCGTCCTGGCTCATTTGCTGTATGGACGCTTTTAAATCGGTTAAGACTATTTTGATTTTTAGGTAGCAAAAGCCAAAGATCAATTACTTCCGTTACTGGTAATGGATGTACTCGGCGGCATACCTGGCCTGCCAGGAGTATTCGTAGCTGGCATATTTAGTGCAGCTCTGAGGTATTCAAAGGAATAGGTATTCAAGGTCAATCTAATCAAGCATTTGCCTTTATCAATTTTAACATTGCTATAGCTGTTGAATAGTTATCATGTAATGTTAACTTAAGTTCCTTATTAGATTGGTATTAAACTAAACTTATAATTTTTTTAATGTATTAACATTTCCATTCTCTTTAATTTATTTGGTTTGTAAAGTAATTATGTGATCTGAAAATAATTATTGAGAATTTTTCAGCTCTCTTTCAACGAGTCTTAATTCTATGTCTGCTGTAGTTTTGGAGGATTTCTACAAGCCATTTTTCAAGAAGAGATTAACAGATAGACAGACAAACTGGGTTTTAAAATCAGTTGTCATATGTTTGGGCGCGCTTAGTTTAGGTGCGTATTTTTCAGGGTCTTGTTGTAATTTTTATTCCTATTTCTTTGTCACTTTTATATCATTTATGCAACTTCATTATTAAGGACATAATATCATAGACACGATCATAAAAGTCAGGTACAAAAGTTTAAATTATAATTATTGAAGAATTGCTACACTTATGTTTTTCTCTCTTTAAAGAAAGCAATTGTTTCTTGCCGGCTTATCACAATAGTGTCTGCTTTCCACTGTTCTGTGTATGTTACTGTTAATTTTACTAACTAATTATTTGCTTGTACTGAATTGTACTAATTAATTTAAACGAATCTGAATCATATTTATGAAGATGTCAGTATAAAATAATGGTTAAAAGTGTTTTTTTGTTACAGCTCTTGTATTCGTTGTAGAGAAGATGGGAACTATTTTACAGTTAACAATGACGTTGGAAGCAATGACGATGGGACCACAGCTGGGTGTTTTCTCAATGGGGATCTTAATGCCATGGGTGGATGCTACGGTAGCTAACTATTCATAAAACTATCACGTCTCTTGGCATACATTAAATTTAACACATACTTATACTTACATGAACGATGTATATCAATCAATCATCAAATCAATCTGGAGCAATCTAGAGCAATTTTAATAAAATTGAACAATTAATTAGGCAATATTTTAATTGTTCCATAATATATTGCTTATGTTCCATAAAAACTTTCTCGTAGACTTAATCGTATGTCTTTAGATGTTATAAATTGACTATGATACAAAGTTTAACATATAACCTATGTATTAAAATATCAATATCCAGCAAATAAATGATTTGATTCGATTTGATAAATTGATCCATATTATTCCATGTCCTTCAACGCTTTCTTTATGTTGCGGTACATAAATCTATTTTGGTGTGTACAACGACTGCTGTAGCGTTTCACGAAGTCGTGACGTCATAATTAACAAACATTGCCCAAAATGGAGCGATTAAAAATGTCCTTAAAATGAGCGATAAAATTAAAAAAAAGACGTGTGGCACTCGGAGACTGCCGCGGTAAAGCTATTGCATAGCATTTTTTATCAACTTATGTTTACCTACCGACGTCATCGGGAACATGGCCTAGCGGTAAGGCGCTCTAAGTGGCCGGATTGCCAGAGAGACGCGGGTTCGAATCCCGTCGGTTCCGCAATTTTTTTTAAGCGTGATATTTTTGATATTTCAAAGTCATTAAAAGTTCTGGTATTTATCGATAGATGGAAAAACTAAACATTTAATGACTTTTTGAAATATCACGCTTGTAAAAAAAATGAATTTTTGAAATATCACGCTAGAAAAAAAAAATTGCGGAACCGACGGGATTTGAAATCGTGTCTCTCTGGCGATCCGGGCACTTAGAGCGCCTTACCGCTAGGCCATATTCCCCGATGACGTCGTTGCCGAAATTGTGCTTTTGATATTATGTTTTTGATATTCAGGGGGTGTTAGGTTTTTTCTTTACGGAATATCTGGATTCGGTCTTCACGCTCAAGGCCCGCAATAGAAGCTATGCAATAGCTTAAAAATATTACTACTAAAGAATTAAAATGGGCGGTAAAATAAAAAAAAATTAAAATCGTACTTCATTTTCTACATAAGCACCATCTTGTTTTTGGCATATTATCTCTGTTTTAGGGAGCATTGGTAGGTGGTATAATAGGTCTCGCTGTAATGGCGTGGTGGTGTCTGTCGGCGCAAATGGCGATCGCGCGCGGTCTCATCGTCCACCCACACAAACACCTGACCACTGAAGGATGTCAGTACAATTACACCGTCGCTGATATCGTCATTACTCCGCCCACTGAAAGGTACTTTAACTTTAGTTTCTTTGTAAATGTAAATACGAATATTGTGGAAGTAATAAGGTTCGCGGACACTGATAATATAGAAAAGTAACAATTATACTAACATAAAACATTAAATATTATACTTTTATAGTCGACACATTTTAACTTATTTGATGATCTAGTTCTGAATTACATCCAGTTATGCATGTATCATAGATATGAGATAGATAGATTAATAAAGTTAAAACTAGTTAACTCAATGTTATTAATTTAATGTTCTAGTTCTGAATTACATCCAGTTATGCATGTATCATATTATATATGAGATAGATATATTAATAAAGTTAAAACTAGTTAACTTAATGTTATTAATTTAATGTTCTAGTTCTGAATTACATCCAGTTATGCATGTATCGTACATGTGGTACACATTCGCCGGTGCTCTAATGACAATGTTCGTTGGTGTAATGGTGTCCAAAGCGATCAGATGGTGGGGCAAGGTGTATGTGCCGCCGGATCCCAAGCTTCTTGCTCCACAAATGAGAAGACTGTATAGAGAACCGCCACATCCGAGAGACGAACCGTTTATTAGGGCATATGGCAATAAGGTGAGGCTAAATGATTATTACAAAAATTGTTAAATAATAATAATAATAATAATAATATTTAACAATTTAATCTAATAATCTAATAATAATAATAAAATATTTTATTTAGCTGAAAGTAGTTATGGTACAACATTAGCTAAAAAATAGACTAAAAAACTAAAGATAAATCTAAAACATCATTAAAATAAAGCTAAATTAAATGACTAATACATATTTTACATCTCAGCTAAAAAGGTTACTGCCTCAACATGTTGCTACAATGTTCGCCACTGCAGCGCTGGTTTTCAGGCATAACCTTAGGTGGCGTCACATGACACGATAGGGACAGTTTGAAATAAGAAATTACAAAGTACTTAAGCAGAAAAGGGAAAAGATAAAAGAAAGCATAACTGATTACATAGACTACAAAACATAAAACATATAATAAACATAAATAACTTCATCATTTGGTTCCTTTTTTTTTTATTGAGAAAGAATACAATAAGGAACTTAAGCTAACTTATCCTAATAACTATACAAATCATGCCCACGTGGAATGGTGGCAAGAATACTGGCTGCATTTCCGCGTTGGATAGCCAGGCTAATCCTTTGCGCAAAAAATGAGCCAGCCCTTCGGTCACCAGTTGAGGCAATTAGGCGCGGTGAAATGTTACGGAAGAATTTTTTGGCACTGCGACTCCATGGCCCAAGGGTCTCCACGGCAAAAGGTACAAATATGTAACTCTCTGTCAGAGAGGCATACTTGTGCCACTTACCGGTTTCAGCCTTTTCTGCTGCGGCTCCCGGTCTTGATTCTGTCTCCCTGATATGACACGGAGCCAATGTGTCAACGCAAGTAGCGTCCCACATTAGGGCCCGTCCCACTTCCCAGGGAACCAGCGTCAATCCATCAGGTCTCTTGCCATCATCCCGGCTTATTCCTGACGGCTCGATTAGCGCAGGAACGTTTATGGTGGCAAGAGCCCTTTTTATTATATCATTAAGAGAGCCATGCCGAAAAAGCCTACCGCCACTCCTTTGGCATGAGAGCCCGTGAATACCAAATTTATTTACCTCTTTTCCACATGGACATCTGTGCTCTAAGCACAGTGGTGTTCCCAACCTGAGGCCTAGAGCCACACGAAAAGTTTCGTTATCCAAAAATGTTCCGAGATTTTTTGATGGCAAAGCATGAAGCCAGTACCCAGATTCTTTCTCTAATAAAGCTAGAAGCCTAGCTCGATCTGTAGCACTTGTAAGATTTTGAATCAAATTTTTATGTGTCCGTTGAACCAATGGGACATCCCAAAGTTTTTGTGCAGAACGTTCCTCTGGGATATCAGCATTGGTACACCTGACCTTCCAACTCTCTAGAGCTTCTGTGGCATAAGTTATGCAAATGTTTGGTTCCTTAACTTTATTATTATTATTATATTTATTATTATTGAACCAAACTAAAGGTACAAGTTTGCAGCCGACTTTAGATATATGAAGTAGATACGTGACGTGACTACGTACTGGTTCCTAAGTAATTATCATTATCAGCCTATTAACACCCACTACATGACCAGGCCTCCCTCCTTATAGGAGAGGGGGTGTGGTGCTTATACCCATTACGCTGCTACAATGTAGGTTGATAATCATTGATGATTTACTGATTACTTTCAGGTATTGATGATAGTGCCCGACGGCTTATCGTGGTAGATTTCTAAGTATTTCTATGAAATACCTTACGTGTTATTAGTAATAAGGTAGCTACTATTAGTAGTAGGTATAAAAATACATAGAACGAGTAGCAGCTGTCTGTAGTCGGCTACAAACTCGTACCTATGTATTCTGTGTGTACCCGTAACAAAAACATTTAATTTACAAAAATATTACTTACTATTTACGACTTCTCAAAATTCATTTCCCATTTTGATTTTTTAGGATAACATACCAAACTCTACTTCAATTAACATGAAGCCTATAACGCAAAGAGAAGAAATAAGTTGAAAACATTGAACTCTACTTATGTATAGTTTTTGTAAAATTATTTATTAAGTTTATTAAAATTTTTGGCTATTGACTACATGATTTTTATTTATTATTTCTATTTATCTGTGTGTTACGGTTGCCATTGAAATAATACGGTATAGATTTATTATATCCAGACACGTCCCATTATAAGATGGTTTTTGGTTAGGGATCAGGGGATCCACGCTCTACATTCATCAATTAATAAAACATTTGCTAAAATAAAAGGTTCCAACTATATGAAAGGGTTACTAGAAAAGGGTCATATTTGATTTCGTTGTTCTTTTATTAGAACAATGAAAGCACTCGTTACTTTTCGGTTGATGGTCAGGAACAAGATAATACTGTACTTACAAGATGTTAGCACAATGTTACTTTACAAGACAATATTAAAGTTTAACATTAGGTAAAATATCACAGTTAAGTACTAACAAATCGCTGAGTAAATATTCAATAAAAAAAGATAGGATCTATAAGAAACATGAAACGCTGACAAAAATAATTATTGACTTCCTGATCAATATGGTTTGGCATTGCCCAAAAACTAAAAATCCTGCAGTTGGTTATTCATTGCATCCAGAAACTTTCCATAGCTAAGAAGTTTATATTTCTTATTATTATATGCTGAAAACAGTGATAAATTCCATAAATTCTCTACAAATCTCCCAACATTTTTTCATTTAGATGACATATTTATAGAAGCTATAGACGGTGTAAGATTACCTTCAAGTTTAAGGTCTCGTAGTAACTTGTGCAGGAAACAATCAATAAAGTAACAAGACCAAAATAACCCGATAGGAAAATCGCGGGAGGCAATTGTTCAATTACTGAGCACATTGTAGTACTATTCTAACACTTAGAAAACTGTAAGAGGTCTTGACAAACGTGACACAAAAATAGAGTGAAAAGAATATTTGGATAAAATGTCTGGTAACGAAATTGAAGATGTTTCTACAGTACGTTTAACATTTCAACATTTTTCATGGATAGATTATTCTGTTTTTGTGATAATGTTGGCGGTTTGTGGTGGAATTGGAGTTTATTTTGGGTTTGTCAAGAAACAGAGTTCACCGCAGGAGTATTTGATGGGCGGAAGGAATATGAAACTAGTTCCAGTTTGTTTTTCATTAGTAGCAAGGTAAGATTATTTTGAAACACTATAATTATTTAACTAAAGTTGTTTTTTGGTTAAGAATAGACATCAGGACATGGGGAATAAATAACTACTGCACTTTGATTTCGTTGTTACAAACTTTAACAATGGCTTATTTAATACTATAGGTAGGTAAAGCAAGGAATTAAAAGATTAAATCCACCTTCCTCTAATAAGAATTGTCGGAGACGATGGCGCAAGGGTCCTCCTATTTATAAGGAATTGCACCAGTTTTGGCACACAAACATCATCTTTTCAACTTTGGTGTGATACTAAAAAATTTCTTAATTATAGAAAAACCTAATATCTATAATTATATTAACTTGGTACTAATTCAGCAATTTATTTATTATTTTTAGTGTCACTTTGATGATGACCGATATCAGCACATATTTTCTTATATATCAAATTAACGTTCATTTCAGTTATATTTCAGGCATATCGTTACTAGGAACACCGACGGAGCTTTACTTATATGGCACTGCTTACGCTTTTCAACTGATAGGAGCTTTGATAATGTCCGTCGTAATTACAACAACATTTATACCTGTATTTCATGAATTGCAACTCACATCTGCGTATGAGGTTGGTGGTATTTTTTAAATAAAAAATTAAAATTATTTTTCTCTATTTTAAGTTGTTATCATATAAGCATTTTTGAAAAGTCAAGTCTGTCAGTATGTAGACACTCTGCTAACAGTTTGGAACAGTGCTTTTTTTAAAAATGAATGTTATAATATCTATTTTTTAATTTACACTTTTAGTTATCCTATCTTGTGAAGATTGCCTCCCAGAGTCTATCGTTGAGTTGTGAATTTAATTAATGTGCCTTATGCATGAACATTAATCATTTTATATTTGTTTAATATTTCAGTATTTGGAGCTACGTTACGATAAACGGTTAAGAGTTTTTGGATCTGTTCTATTCAGTGTTTATTTGGTATGTTTATGTTTTTATTTATAAAGTACTTTTGTAATTTCATTTTAAAGTAATTTCAGTACTGAAACACTGCAGTGAATTTCCGTTAAATTATGATTTTTTTACGAATCAAATGCGTTAGGTATTGTGCTACCTCTTACAGTATTTGTGAATAAAATAGTTTACCTACAACTATACTTATTTGCAGATGGCTTGGTTACCTATAGTTATCTATGTACCGGCACTGGCTTTTAATCAAGGTAGTAAATTTTGTATTTATATATTGTTGCTATGTAATATTACGTTTTATTTCTTTATTTGATTATAATTTCAGTTACTGGAGTAAATATACACATTGTTTCACCAATTGTCTGTTTGGTCTGTATATTTTATACATGTGTGGTACGTATTTTCTTACATTTTATTTTAAAATTACTATCTTCTTTATTTTTCACTTTAACTAGTTAAACGTTTTATTTACTCATGGTTCGTTCTCTTCCTTTATCAAACTAAATATATTTTTCTTAATAGTATAAAAAGTTAATGTCTTTTTCATTGAATACTTCACAATTAAAGAATTGCAATTTTTAGGGAGGCCTTAAAGCAGTTGTTTGGACAGACGTGATTCAAACAATTGTTATGATTGGTGCAATGATTTTAGTTATAGTCAAGGGTACTATAATTGTTGGCGGGATACAAGAAGTTTTTGATAAAAATTGGAAATCCTCTAGACTGCAACTTCCAAGGTAGTGTATTTTTTAGAAATAATATAACTAATTTGAAATGTACTGGCGACGTGTGCTTAATATGTCTTGGAGCGAACACAGATCAAACTTCTCCATATTTAATAAATTAAAAGAAAAGATACGGCTCTCCAACATCTGCCGCGGAGAATGCTCGATTACTTCGGTCCAATTTCCAGGAAAAACGCAGATAGCATTGAAAAACTAGTGGTCACTGGCAATATCGAAGGAAAGAGATCCCGCGGGCCTAACCCGAGACAGTGAACGAATCGAATAGAAGAAGCAACAGCCGAGCCCATTTCAGATGCTATTCGTGCGGCTGCGAATAGAGAGAAATGGCGTACCACTGTAAAGAGAGTCATATCATCGGGGTGCCACGATCCTGAAAGTTGAGGAAATGACTCATGAACAATAACTAATTAGTTAACTACTGTTCTTAATTAAAATGTATCAAATAAATTCTGTTTTGAAAATTTTCAGTTTTCAATTTGATTTTACCGAAAGACATTCAATTTGGTCTGTCTCTATTGGCTCAACTTTTTATTGGATCGGAAATATTGCAGTTAATCAATCTATGATGCAACGATTTTTAGCATTATCAGATTTAAAAATGTCCATACGGTGAGTGTTTAGTATGATAGTATCATAATTTTTAGTTCAAATTTATTTTAAGGCCCAACTTTCCAAAGTATTTTACGTTAGTATTTCACGTTCCTTACGAGTATATTCATCGGTGTGAATATTGGCGAAAGGTTTGGAACATAATTTTCTTTTGCAGGGCAGTGTGGGGATTCCTTGGTGGAGTATTTCTCATTGTATTCATTTGTGGATATAGTGGACTGCTGGCCTATGCCAGATACTATGACTGTGATCCTTTGAACTCTAAACTGGCATTGGCGAAGGATCAGCTCCTGCCTGTATTAGTCATGGACGTTTTGGGCGAATGGCAGGGAATGCCTGGTATATTTGTAGCGGGAGTATTTAGTGCTGCTTTAAGGTCAGTTTCAATTTTTGTAGACTTACTATAGTAATGATTGATGGACCAAGCAGATAATCCATGGAGATGGTAAATGGATAACCACCTACCAAACAGCATAATGCTGGATATGCCAATAAAACCAAATTGTGGAACCAATTTCCAACTGCGTGTTTGATTTTGAATACAAATTTCATTTTTAGCTCCTTGTCTACTGGCTTAAACTCTATGGCTGCGGTCGTGTTGGAAGATTTTTGGAAACCATTTTTTCGAAAGTTGACCCATAGAGAAATACAAATTCTCGTAAGAGCAGTAGTTGTTATTCTGGGCTGTATTTGTGTTGGTATGTAATATATATAATTTTTTTCTACTGGAATAATTTCCGAATGTGTGAGTTTGTGGAGATTTATCTATTTATAGTTTTTGTTTTTAGGGTTGGTATTCGTAGTGGAAAAGCTTGGTTCGGTTTTACAATTAACTATGAGCTTATCTTCGGCGTCGATGGGACCGCTTGCGGGAATATTTTTGATGGGCATATTTTTACCGTTCATTGATGGTGTTGTAAGTGAATATGAGTTATACTAATGCACATACATATTAGCAAAGATATAAAAATAGCTATAAAGTTCTACTTTTTTTTATTCATTACAAGTTAGCCCTTGGCTGCAATCACACCTGATGGTAAATGATGATGCAATCTAAGATGGATGCGGGCTAACTTGTTAGGAGTAAGATAACATTCACACGCCCTCTACACGACATCGTACCGGAAGGCTTAATCGCTTGGTGGTATGTCTTTGTCGGTAGGGTGGTAACTAGCTCCGAAACTATTTAGGAAATCTCAATCAGCCCTGCCGGATTTTGAACATGTTCGTCTTGTAAGTCCACTGCGCATGACACTACGTCACGGACGCCGTCAAGTTACTCTCTAAATAAACAAATGCTAATGGATGCCTGGATCTAGAGTGTTAAAAGTGAAAATGTTACACAGTGCACAATAAAATATGCGAACTCTTGATCAGATATCCGTAAAAATTATATTTAAAAAGGGAATGTCAAATCTACCATGCTTTTCAGAGTGCACTAAGTGGTGGTGTTTTCGGCTTAGCATCAGCGTGGTGGGTAGCAGCGCAATCACAACTAGCTCAGGCGAGGGGACATCTTACGTTTGAGGAAAAAGCGCGATACACAACAAACTGTACTTATACTTTTCCATCACCATTGGAGACGGGACCCATTGAAGTGTACGTACTTAATATTGAACTTTGAAATCATCATCCACTTTCAAATTAGTTAAACATTAAAATTAAACAATCCCCTCAGTTTGAGAGGACTGAGATCTAAGGTTAAAAACGCTAACGTAATATAAGTATATCGGATAAACTCGACCAAGATAATGTGTTAATTGTTTTTCCTGTGGATGTCTTTTAATATTTAAGAATTTTTTTTCAGCGTAATTTGTGTGTACCTGCAGTAATTAGGCACCTGTTTGCAGTTTTTTTATTTATATATTTTTTTTATTTATTATTTTTTTATTTTATTGCTTGCTATATAGAAAATTTCTTTACAATGCATTTCAGGGAGGTTCCATTTTTATATCGGATCTCATACCTGTGGTTCACTGCATTTGGATGTACGATAACAATGGTGGTCGCCTGTATTGTCAGCTTCTTCTCGAGATCTTCGGCAAGGAAGCAGCAGGATCACAGGCTCTTCGCACCTTTCCTCAGAACTTGGGTGTTAGCCAGAAAAGAGGTAGGTCTTTTAGTAGCTTTTTAAGTAAAGACTAACTTATAAAGGTTACTTTGTATTACCTCATTTAATTAAAGAGTCACCAAGGCTTTTCCCAATTAATTGTTCTCGAGCGATGGATCTGTGTGAGCTATAGAATTCGCGTAGAGAGCATTTTTATGTCTCTAAGTTTGCATAAAGAATACTATTTTATAACTGCTAGACTCAAATCGTTCAGTTTCTATTCGATATAAAGGGTCATAATTATCCACTCTGTAACCGGTTACAAAGAAAAGTTTTACTTCGATCGGTTATTTTTCTTTTGTTTTGAACTTCTACAAAACCTCGGCTTGGAACATTTGTTAATTTCTAAATTTATAATAACCTTAGTCTAATGTTCTACACTTTGTGACTTAAACACCAATAAACTCCAAAACTGGATCTTGAAATTTTTATGCAACTTCTTGCAATGTATCTATTAAGCGCGCTTCAATCTCGACAATTATGAGAGTGTTCAGTATTCTTATGACCAGTCTATAGACAATTTATCAGTGCGAATTTTTTATGTTTTTTACTTTTGTAATTTTTTGCTCTAGGTAGACCAAATGGAATTGAAAACTACATCGAGGTGACACGCATGAAATAAAAGGAATGTTTACGTAACTATATCCAGTTATTCAATGCTCAAACCTGAAGGATTTCATTAAAAACACATTTTTATTGACACCTAAGTAAAAATACATAATATAATACTTATTGCTATAGTAGTAAATTGACATTGTTTTATCACATTGCCTGATATTGAGCTGTCGTCTGTGTAGAGCTTATTAAGAATGCGGAACCAGTGGTAAATAAATAAAGTAAAAGTAATAAAGCTTTTTATTTTATTAATATTTTTTTATTTTCATGAAAGGGAACAATGATTAATGAGTTCAATGCAGAGTTTTAATCTGTTTAGAAAGGCCAGACACTGCCAGTCGTCAGTCCAAAGAGTCCGGTGCTGTACATAAAAGAAACATAAATGTATTAGATGAGTATACTGTTATACACCAATAATTACTAGCAGAAATTTTGTTTTCACTACAACTTAGCTATCATAATAGGCTAGGTACCACATATTATATTGTCAATGTAACTGGTATCTAGCCTTATTTTCATAGCATTGGTCAGGGATAAGATTATTGAAACGTTTTAAATTTAATGTTTAAATGAGTTTTTAAGATCAACAAAATTATGTTAACATTTAAATATTTTTATGATAGTTGAACGATTAAGTAGGTATACAATTTCAACATTTTTTTCATCAAAACTTACCCTCTCTTTCTTAATAGTATATTGCCCATCTGTTGTGCAACTCCGGTGCACTGAACATCTCTAGCTTGTTGAAGGGTAGTGGCAGCGTCTACCGGCAAAGTGATTGGTTCTGACACTGGAGGCGAACAGCTCGTAAGCGCGGTTGTGAGAGCAATGATTGGTCAAACAGCCGGGCTGTGGGTTTCTTCCGACGTTGGGATAGAAGTCAGCGTGGGCTATAGGATCCATGATACCAAGGATACCACCGTCGGTGTGAATGGACTCGATCGCCAGAGTTACGGTTTATAGCGTTTACGTTATTGTTCCATAGTGGGCCAGCGGGATCCAAACCTAAAAAAATAATATTTAAATTACCGTTGTGATTATTTCTGCCATCAAGATATATGCCATAAAAATTGCAGGCTCATTACCCTAACATGTCTTACGAATTGTCGGTGTTAAAAGCGATGGTTTTCCACTTAATGTCAGGTGCCCCATCTATTTGTTTGGCTTAGTTAGGCACTTTGCAATGTTTATGATTGCTATACCTACGCATACAGCTAATCGCTTTAGTTAAAGAAAAAATTACCAGAAACACGAACAGGGCGACTAGGCGCAGCACGTCCCGCATTGCCTACAATATGAGCGCCCAAGCTGTGCCCAACCAAGTGCACGTTGTTCCAGTTACCGCCAGCAGTTTGGAATAGGAAGACAAGGAAATTGGCAAGATGTTGACCAACATCGGGAACTGCGCGGACTGACGTGCTGTATAAACCACTGGCAGCACCGCTCCAGTCCACCACGATCACATTGAAGTCTCCGGCAGTTAAAAAGGCATCCCTGATCATTGCATTCAAGACGTAGTCTCCGCTGCTGTGCCATCCATGTACAATAACCTTAGTCTGTCGGTTTCCTCTATAATTTGAATTGCGGATCGAGTTGGCGTTATTGTTCACCAATATTTGACGACTTAAGGGATTTTGTCTGCAAACAATAAGTTTCGAAATTAGTGTCATCATTTGCACCACATATTAAAACGGTGCTTGCATACATTGCGGCAATACTTAGGCGGAGAAAAGTGCCTGTTTCTTTGTCTAGCGGAAATAACGGAATAAAAATTAGCCTCATAACTTGTACCTAAATTTTTTTTGGGGTTCCGTATCTAAAAAGGAAAAAACGGAACCCTCATAGGATCATTTCGTTGTCCGTCCGTTTGTCAAGACCCCTTTTCGCAAAAACGGGTGGAAGAATCAAGCTGAAATTTATATCAAATACTTAAGTCAGATGTATCAAATACTTAGAGTCGTGAAAAAATCAAGCTTCTAGGCCAAGGAAATCAAGAGATACAGCCGTTTATGCCGAAAATTTCCCCAATTTTCGACACGGTCAAGTAAATCAAAACCTAACGGGTAGTTTAAGCTTAGGATCTAGAATTTTGGTACGAAGTAACGTTATATAGTATAGATAATGAAAAAATTACAAAAACTGTAAATGTTTAGTTGCATCGTATAATAATAATGCTTTTAATAATATTAAGCTTACCCAGTTTTCTCATAAACCCGTAAAGGTATTACATTGAAATTTATATCAAATACTTGATCCTATAATACCTTTAAGCTATAACAAAATAAAACTTCTAAGTCAATATAGTCAAAGGATATAGTAATATAAGCCGCATACTTAACTCACAGTTAGACGCTAGATTTAGTTAGATTACTCGTTTTCGTTTACACAGTTAGTTAGATTAAATAAATCAAAATCTACCGGGTAGTGCCCGTAGCTTAGGATCTAGAAATTTGGTACGAAGTAACGTTATATAGTATAGATAATGGAAAAATTACGAAATCTGTAAATTTTTCGTTATATCATGTAATAAAAATATTTTTAATAATTTACACTTACCCCCTTTTCTCATGAACGCGTAAAGGTATTAAATTTAAATTCATATCAAATACTTGGCTCTATAATACTTTTAAGCTATAACAAAATAAAACTTCTAAGTCAACACAGTCATAAAATACAGCATAAGCCGCAGATTTAACTCTATTATGCATAAAGCAATGTTTAGGAATAATTCCGAAAACCCTAAAATTTACGGAACCCTCGGTGCTCGAGTCCGACTCGCCGGCCGGTTTTTTATATACGAACCGTATATGCGTTTATATGCATTTAGTGAAAAACAAATGATTTGAAATTACATACAAACATTTTAATTTTATTTATTGGTATATATTTATGCTGGTACTGCTTCGTTGGTCCAGTACCATGTGACTTGTAGCAGGATCCGCCTAGAACCTCTGGGTCAAGCTACGAATTAATATTGAGCTTGATTGATTTCCTTTTTTCTAAGAAATTTTCAATAGCAGCTTGGAATTCGGAAGTTGGTGCTGTTCTTGTAGCGGTAATTTACCTTGTGAAGAACCAGTACGCGTTGTTTGCACCACTTCTGGTATCAGCAAACTCTAAGTCTTCAGAGGCGTGGAGGTCATATGTAGCGGATCTCCCCTCCACTTTTGTTATCCTGTGGTATCACAGGATTTCTAGCTCACACTAAAAGAGATCATTTGTCTTTTTATTGACTTCAAAAAAAGGAGTTTCTCAATTAGATATAATATATCAGAGGAAGTCAAGGTGGATCCACTAGTACTAATTATAAAGCAAATACTAACACGCCACCAACGCGAGGAGAACCACAAGGAACTTCATAGTGAACCAGCACTGACTGCAGTACACTTCCTCTACATGTTTATATCACGTAAGCGTCGGATTATAATCTATAATTTATCTAATTAATTATTATTTGATAATTAGTTTTTAATCCAAAATAATTTAAATCAGTATGTATTCGTTGTGTAACATTTACTTTGTTGCTTATTATTATGTGGATAGACAAAAGGAAAGCACGCAACCTAAGTCTGACCTTGAAATATTAGTCATACATGTAGACAGAACTACTATGCTACCTGCGGGCAAAGAAAATCTACTAAAACTATGTTTGTTCCCACCTGCAGCACCATAAAGTATTTAGAATTTTATATAGATATAGTGATTATTGTTTTTCTCTTTTCAGTTCATTACTTCTAAGTCGGGTTTTTATAATAATAATTTTATTTAAGACTTTTAATTTTTAGTTTGTAGTAGAGGAATAGGACGGGTGAGGAAGTCGTAACACGGGATCTGGCCGGATAGGGTAGGAAACCTCCGCATCGGCCGAGGGCTTTCGTGCGACCTCAGATCGCGCGCAAAATGGGCAGTTCACAGATGAGAAGCTACTACTACTACTACCTAAATGAGAAGGGTGTCACATTGTCTGGCGCAACATAGGTCTGGCGGAACAGGACAGTAAGTTTGCGCGCAAATTGTTGTCCACGAATGCCACAGTAGAAATGAGAAGGGCGCGGTAAGTTGCAACATAGAATCTGGTTAACCAGAACAGCAAACCCTCTGCCAAAGGCCGTGATAATTCGGTATACAGTCAGAGTTCGTATACAATTTTGATATACGTATGAATAATTATGTATAAATAAGTACAGGGAATGTTGTTCCTTAGTCTTGATCTTAAAACATTCTTGCTAGAAAGTGATTTGGTACCCTTACATTTTTATTAAGACAGTAATTTATTTTATTTTTATAGTAATGTAAACATGATATGATATATATTTTTGAAATGTTCTTTTTCATTTGATACCCATAATGATAAGAAAGAAATATAAGGTGAGTTTGAATTATCTGTCAGCGTCGAAACTGGAGCAGAGTGCGCTAAGTGGTGGTGTTCCTGGCTTAGCATCAGCGTGGTGGGTAGCAGCGCAATCACAACTGGCTCAGGCGAGAGGACATCTTATGTTTGAGGAAAAAGTGCGATACACAACAAACTGTACTCATACTTTCCCATCACCATTGGAGACGGAACCCATTGTACGTACTTAATATTAAACTTTGAAAATCATCATCCACTTTCGATTTGGTTATAATTAAGATTAAACAATCCGCTCAGTTTGAGAGGACTGTGATCAATTTTTCATTTAAAGTAAGTATAGCAGATAAAGTCGACCAAGACGAGGTGGTAGGCGAAAACAACGCACGTTTATAAATCGCAGCTACGACATATCAATGAGTTATATTTTTGTGATCAGATAGGTTACGATAATAAATGTATAACAATACCTACGTGAAATAATGTTACATATTTTTCTATATTAAAGCCAAACTCGATTGAGAATCCTTGTCAACAAACAAAGTTAAAATGTAGGTAGAAAATGCAACACATTTTATGCCTAATAAATTTATATTTTGTTTTGTTTTTTTATAAAATCTTATTTAAAAGACATTAATTAGTTTTAAGCTTACTAATCTAATTTATTGTCATGTATTAGTTATTAACAAGTTACCTAAAAAAATATGGTTTTATTATAAAATCTACTTACTACACTTCTTTTGTTATTTAGTTTCATTTGTTTTACTTAAAATGAGATCACATTAAGAACAGATTTTGCGAAAATTTTGGTATAGCACCGAGTTAGATTATAGTCTGGCATAAAAACCAGTTAGACTATAGTCTGGTATAGCAAATCAGATCACAGTCTGACATAAACCCAGCAAATCAGTTAGATTATAGTCTGGCATAAAAACCAGTTAGACTATAGTCTGGTATAGCAAATCAGATCACAGTCTGACATAAACCCAGTTAGATTAGTCTGGTATAGCAACCAGTTAGATCATAGTCTGACATAAACCCAGTTAGATTATAGACTGGTATAAATCCAGTTAATTTAGTCTGGTATTGCAACCGGTTAGATTATAGTCTGGTATAGCAAATCAGTTAGATTATAGTCTGGCATAAAACCAGTTAGACTATAGTCTGGTATAGCAAATCAGATCATAGTCTTACATAAACCCAGTTAGATTATAGTCTGGCATAAAAACTAGTTAGACTATAGTCTGGTATAGCAAATCAGATCACAGTCTGACATAAACCCAGTTAGATTAGTCTGGTATAGCAACCAGTTAGATCATAGTCTGACATAAACCCAGTTAGATTATAGACTGGTATAAAACCAGTTAATTTAGTCTGGTATTGCAACCGGTTAGATTGTAGTCTGGTATAGCAAATCAGTTACATCATAGTCTGGCATAAACCAGTTAGATTATAGTCTGGTATAAAACCAGTTAGATTAGTCTGGTATTGCAACCGGTTAGATTATAGTCTGGTATAGCAAATCAGTTAGATTATAGTCTGGCATAAAAACCAGTTAGACTATAGTCTGGTATAGCAAATCAGATCACAGTCTGACATAAACCCAGATTATAGTCTGACATAAAAACCAGTTAGACTATAGTCTGGTATAGCAAATCAGATCATAGTCTTACATAAACCCAGTTAGATTATAGTCTGGCATAAAAACCAGTTAGACTATAGTCTGGTATAGCAAATCAGATCATAGTCTGGCATAAACCCAGTTAGATTATAGTCTGGTATAGCAACCAGTTCGATTATAGTCTGGCATAAAACCAGTTAGATTAGTCTGGTATAGCAACCAGTTATATTATAATTTGATATAAAAGACCAAAGCGAACGTTCCTGAACCAAATCCAGGACATTCTAGCAAAAGGCCAGGTGAAGAGTACCCTAAAAAGACGAACTTGTATGAAAGGATTAATGAGAGTGGAAGAAGCTAAAGAAGTATGCAAGGGTCATAGCAAGTGGAGGGATGTATTCTATGCCTATCCCTACGGGAATGAGGCGTGACGTTATGTATGTATGTATGTAATAATTATTTATAAATATTATAAATACGGGGAATCAGAGTTCAATTTCGGAGAGGGAGCCTGAGAAACGGCTACCAGAACCAAGGAAGGCCGCAGGCGCGCAGATTACCCACGGAGAGTTACATACTGACATACTGACAAACTGACATACAAGTGAAGCTAATAAAAAGCGTGTAAAAATAAGGTGTAAAATGACTAGTGATTTCTACCTTCATTTTTAATTTATTTGTTGACGAGCATTCTCAATCGAGTTTGGCTTCATTATAGTTAGTTTCTTAGTTAATATTTAAGGAATATTTTTCAGCCATAGTCACGTAAGTAGCGTGTACCTACCTGCAGTTAAGTTAAGTAGTTAGGTACATTTCCTTCGCAGTTTTTTTAATTTTATATTTTTATATCGGATCTCATACCTGTGGTTCACTGCATTTGGATGTACGATAACAGTGGTGGTCGCCTGTATTGTCAGTTGAGATCTTCGGCCAGGAAGCAGCAGAATCACAGAGTCTTTGCACCTTTCCTCAGAACTTGGGTGTTAGCCAGACAGAAGGTAGGTCTTTTGTAGCTTTTTATTAAAGACTAACTTATAAAGGTTACTTTGTATTACCTCCTTCAATTATAGAGTTTTTATCGACTACAAGTTAGCCCTTGACTGCTATCATACCTGATGTTAAGTGATGATGCAATCTAAGATGGAAGCGGGCTAATTTGTTAGGAGTTGGATGAAATCCACATCCCTTTCGGTTTCTACACGAAATCGTACCGGAACGCTAAATCGCTTGGCGGTACGTCTTTGTCGGTAGGGTGGTAACTAGCCACGGCTAAAGCCCCCCACCAGCCAGACCAAGTCAAATAAAGAAAAAACTCAATCTGCCCCGCCGAGAATCGAACCCAGGACCTCCGTCTGATAAATCCACCGCGCATACCACTGCGCCACTTAGGTCGTCGAAATTTTATTTATGTTTGCATAAACTGCAAAACTTGAACTTGAAATTTTACTACAACATATTTCACGTTTATCTTCATATCTTCGTCATCGTTTAGCGTGCTTCGATCTCGACAGTAATAAGTGTTCAGTGTTCTTATAATTTATTAGCTCGAATTTTTAACACTTTTCTAATTTTCTGCCCTCGGTGGACCAAATGGAATTGAAAATTACATCAAGGTGACACGCATGAAATAAAAGGATTCTTTACGTTACTCTATCCGGCTATTCAATGCTCAAACCTGAAGGATTTTATCGGAAACATTATTATTGGCACCTAACTAAAAATACATTATATCAATATTGCTATCATAGTAAATGGAAATTATTTTATCTCATTGCCTGACATTGAGCTGTCGTCTGTGAACAACTTATTAAGAATGCAAAACCAGGGGTAAATAAATTAAGTGAAAGTAATAAAAGGCTTTTATATTGATAAATATTTTTTTTCATCAAATGTATAAACAGAATGACAAAGAGTTCAATGCGGAGTTTTAAGCCGTTTAGAAAGGCCAGGCATTACCAGTCCTCAGTCCAAAGAGTCCAGTTCTGTTTATAAAAGAAAAACATGTATTAGATGAGTATACCATTTTACACTAATATATACTTGAAGAAATTTCGTTTATCTACAACTTATCATAATAGGCTAGATACATAGTACATATATTATTGTTAATGTAAATGTTAACACTAATATGTGGTACCTAGCACCAATTTTTTAGGGATATAGATATATAGGATAAGGTTATAGGTAAGTATTGCATTAAATATAAAAAATTTTAACAAAAAATAGAACCGTTTTTAGTGCGTTTTGAGTCGGTTCTATTTTTTGTTAAAAATTTTTATTTCTTACTTTTTAGTGATTTATCGCCACGTAGTGTACTCGTACTATACTATCATAGTATATTATATGGCACTAGTAGCCAAAAAGCTACCGATACCGAGTCAAAAACCGAAATCGCTGTAAGCGTGCCTCCAAAATTTAAAGAGTTCCTTCAATTTCCCCAGGATATTATCAGCAGATCCTAACAAGCGGACAATGGGACCACCTTGGATGTATGCCCTTTCTAATAAAAAAAGAATTATCAAAATCGGACAATACTGTAAAAAGTTATGCGTGGTCATACATAAAAAAAAAAATATACGTGTCGAATTGAGAACCTCCTCCGTTTTTTTACGTCGGTTAAAAATAAGACACGCACGTTAAGGAATTATTAAGATCAATATAACTAGGTTAAAATTAAAAATATTTTTATCATAGCTTATACCGATTTAGTAGGTATAACATTTCAATATTTTTAGTCAAAACTTACCCTCTCTTTCCTAATAGTGTATTGCCCATCTGTAGTCCCACTCCGGTGCACTGAACATCTCTAGCTTGTTGAAGGGTATTACAGCGTCTACCGGCAAAGTGATTGGTTCTGACACTGGAGGCGAAGAACTCGTAAGCGCGACTGTGTGAGCAAGCACTGGTCCAACAGCCGGGCTGTGGGTTTCTTCCGCCGTTGGGATAGAAGTCAGCGTCGGAGATAGGATCCATGATACCAAGGAGACCACCGTCGGTGTGAATGGACTCGACGTACACTCCAGAGTTACGGTTTAAAGCGTTTGCGTTACCGCCCCATTGCGGGCCAGCGGGATCCATACCTTAAAGTATAATATTTAAATTACCGTTGTGATCATTTCTGCCATCAAGCTCTCCTCACTGTGTTCAAGCATTGGTATTATCCTAACACGTCTAATGAAGTGTTGCTGTTAAAACTTTTTAGCAAAAAAATTGAACCGACCCAAAACGCACTAAAAAGTAAAAAATAATTTGATGACTATGAGACCATTTTGGAAGTACCCTTTCTAATAAAAAAGAGTTATCAAAATCAAAATAAAAAATCCTCCTCCGTTTTTTTCGTCGGTTAAAAAGCGTGGTTTTTCCACTTAATATCAC
This sequence comes from Mycalesis mineus, assembly GCA_034621355.1. NCBI lineage: Eukaryota > Metazoa > Arthropoda > Insecta > Lepidoptera > Nymphalidae > Mycalesis > Mycalesis mineus. Next base: position 6,847,015 of record CM067881.1, read on the forward strand.
ATGCTCCTTCTACTTATTTAGCTTAGTTACGCTCTTGAATGTTTTTGATTGCTATACACGTAGGTATATAAACTGTTTATTTGAGATACAAAAATTTACAGCTAGTCGCTTTAGTCAAAAAAAACAATTACCAGTAACACGAACGGGGCGACTAGGCGCAGCACGTCCCGCATTGCCTACAATATGAGCGCCCAAGCTGTGCCCAACCAAGTGCACGTTGTTCCAGTTACCGCCAGCAGTTTGGAATAGGAAGACAAGGAAATTGGCAAGATGTCGGCCAACGTCGGGAACTGCACGGACCGACGTGGTGTATATTCCACTAGCAGCACCGCTCCAGTCCACCACGATCACATTGAAGTCTCCGGCAGTCAAAAAGGCATCCCTGATCATTGGGTTCAAGCCGGAGTTTCCGCTGCTGTTCCATCCGTGTACAATAACCTTAGTCTGTCGGTTTCCTCTATAATTTGAATTTCGGATCGAGTTGGCGTTACCGTTCACCAATATTTGACGATTTAAGGGATTTTGTCTGTAAACATGAAGTTTTCGAAATCAGTGAATATCATCTTTTACACCACCTAATAAACCATCATCATTATTTTATCATCCACATGACCGGTACTGCGTAACGGCATCATCACTCTATTTCACCGACCCATGTTCGAGCAAATTGCCTCATAGCGAGACATTAAAATTGCTTGATAATAATAAAATTGCTGATGATATACACAAGTTACCTGGTAAAGAGCCAATACGCGTTGTTTGCACCATTTCTGGATTCAGCAAACTTTAAGTCTTCAGTGGCGTGGAGGTCAACGAGATGCAGGTTGCCGTCACCATCAGGCATCCATATGTAGCGGCTCTCCCCCTCCACATAGTGACTGTTATCCTGTGGTATCACAGGACTTCCAGCACACACTAAAACATACCATTTGTTTTTCCGCTACAAGTTGGCCCTTGTCTGCACGATATCGTACCGGAACGCTAAATCACTTGGCGGTACCAACATCTTTGCCGGGAGGGTGGTAACCACGGCCCAGACCACCCATCAACCAAAATATTGAATTATTATTAAAAGAAAACTGTTTTTGAATATTCACATTTTATGGAAAGTAGGCTTTAAAATATAAAAAAACTTGAAGGTATATAAAAAACGAAAAGTAGTTATTGTAAAGGAAAAGTAGGCGACATTTTTCAACCCAAATCTCGTTTTAAATTACATAAACCATCATATATATAGTAATTAAACCGCGGAAGCGCTCTCTAAAACAGAACATATAACAGACGGGAAATTTAGTACATTTTTTCAGCCCGAATCATGAAAAACCAGAATTTCAAGCAGAGGAAGTCAAGGGGGATCCACTAGTACTAATAATAAAGCAAATACTAACATGCCACCACTGCGAGGAGAACCACAAGGAGCTTCATAGTGAACCAGCACTGACTGCAGAACACTTCCTCTACATGTTTATATCACGTATGCGTCGGATTATAATCTGTAATTTATCTAATTAATTATTAATCGATAATTAGTTTTTAATCCAAAATCATTTAAACGAGTATCTCTGCTGTAACATTTACTTCGGTGTTTATTAAGACAGGGTATTAAGTAGATAGAGAATGGAAAGCACGCAATCAAGGTATGACCTTCAAATATTAGTCATACTTTTTCAGAAGGGCGTAGCCAGGATTGTATAAAAATGAAGAAAAATCCTAGGCTCATTGTTTTACTAGTGGAATTAAAAAAAAATCCAATGTGGCAAATCGGTATTTCCCCCCCCATGAGAAACGAAACGTTACGGGTCGCGAATCTCATCGCCGAAATTTATGACATTAAATTTTTTTTTGTCATTGCATTCCCACGAGTAGCTAGGAAAAAACTGATTCCATTCTCACATTGCCCCGCATGTCGGAATATGGCTAGCCTTTTTTTGGGCTCGCCCGGTCCCACTAGCGACTAGGCATGCTCCTAGCCACGAGTCCCGCGGCGCGGCAACCTTGGACTGGCAGAGATGGGTAGGGCGAGGAAGGAGGTAACGGAAATGTTGGAGTGGGAAGATCTAGGCGAATGTTCCTTGACCAAATACAGGACATTTTAAATAATGGCCAGGTCAAGAGTAGGTACCCTAAACCGACAAACTTGTATGAAAGGATTAATGAGAGTAGAAGAAGCTGAGGAAGTAGGCAAGGACTGTGGCAAGTGGAGGGATATGGTCTCTGCCTACCCCTACGGAAATAAGTCTTGATGTTATATATGTATATATTTAAAAAACTAATGAATTATGCGCGCACGGTGTAACAGAGGCCTGTCGTCTCATCCTGCATCCCGATAATTACCTAATGACACAATTACCACTGAAAAATTGGCGGGGGGAGGGGATGTTATGGGGCATTGGATGTAAAAAGAATTGTCAGTACAGCAGAAATGTATTGTTTAGACACACAAGAGTGCTCTCTCTGCGTATATTTATATAATTACTAGCCGGCAAACGTTGTATTGCATTAAAAATTAAAAAAAAGTTTTGATGAAAATTAAAATTTGGTTAAAATCGGTAAAGCCGTTTCGGAGGAGTACGGTAACTAACATTGTAACAGGGAAATTTTATGTATTAGAATATGGAATATCACGACTTGTTACAGTGTCGTCCGATTTTGATAATTTTTTTTTTATTAGAAAGAGCACACTTCCAAGATGTGCCATAGTCATCATATTAGGATCTGATGATTATATCCTGGGAAAATCGACGGAACTCTTCAAATTTTATAGGCACACTTGTATTGTATATATTACTCGAGTTTGCTGCTTTAGATATTGGATATAATTGAAAACATTGTATGAAAACCTTATGTATCTTAAAAAGTTCTACAAAAAAGTCCGTAATCTTTTATATTTTATCAGATATATTACTTTTTGTGTTTGAAAAAACCATTTAATTCATATGCTTACGTTTACGTCATTATTTATACAACTAAACTTAAATCCTTACCAAAATAAATTATTTAATAATCATAAGGATATTATAGAGATAAGATTTGCCTTTTACAGTATGTTAATTAGTTATATAGTTTCGGAGATATTACAAAATTTCTACAAAGTGCGACTCTGTAATGAATTATTTAATTAATATGCTTAAGCTTACGTCATTATTTATACAACTAAACTTAAATCCTTACCAAAATAAATTATTTAATAACCTTAAGGATATTATTGAGATAAGATTTGCCTTTTACAGTTTGTTAATAGTTATATATTTTCGCAGATATTGCAAAATTTCTAAAAGACAACTCTGCCGCTATATCGTACAAATTAAGTTGACCTCCTCCGTGTTATGTTATACGTACTGAATAGGGGTCAACATTTTGGTAGATACTGATATTCTTTGAGAATTCGAACTTGGATCTTTTCTTTAAATTTATTTGGCATAGCAGACCATATTTATATAATATACTGACTCAAAACGCACCAAAAGGTAAAAAAAACTGTGTCATTCAATTGCTTTACTTAAGCATATTTATGAAGTCGGTGCCAGCCAAGGTTTCTACTTATGAACGTTACCAGAACCCACAAACTGCGTTAAATAAATGTTCCTTAATCTTGGCTAGCACCGACTTCACTTCATTAATTTTTTACTTTTTAGTTCGTTTTTAGTCGGTTCAATTTTTTTGCTACAATTTTTTATTCAATACCGAACCTGCGTTGTGCGATTTCTGAGGGATGTGCTGCCAGGGCTTAGGCAACCTTTCTCCTACTGGATATAGGAATTCACAGCATAGAACCATTACAAAATAGTTTGTTTTACTCTTTAACGATCACTATATTACTTTTGTTATTTATAATGACGTAGGCCTTAACGTGTTTCCAAGGCACGTAGTTGTAATCAATTATCAGTTTACCAATATAGACAACCCTATTTTCCTTTTTTTTTTTTTTGTCGCTGGGAAATGCATTTACGCATCCCTCGAAGGATAGAGGGTATGTGGGACTCACCGGACTGGAATACCCACTAAAACCCAGCGGTGGCCTTCCGCGCCTTAATAAAACGACAACGGATCGCTGTGGGGCATTCTACGTTGTCGCTTCGACGCATCCGACATTTCGCTCATTCATGAGCGAGATTCATTTTAGCTTAAGCTGATGCTTCTACGCAAGTAGATGTGCAGACCTGCGCCGCCTGCTGCCCGTCTTTCTTTGACGCATTGGCGGTGCATCTGCTGCCAACTCTCGGACTCTCTCTGCCGCCTCTTTAAGCACCATCACTTCTTCGCAGAATAGAGTCATTGCGCACCACTTTGTCTCACTGCTGATCATTTCATCCAGTATGTGACTCAGCGAGATGTCGCCATCAAAGTCAACAAGCAGTGAATGACGCTGCGGAGCCCAAGCCACACACTCCGCCAGTGTGTGGTGCGCCGAATCCTCGCACGCGTCACATTCCCAACACTCCGAAGTAGGTTCTCTCCTCGCTATCTTGTGCAGGTACTTTCCGAAGCAACCATTGTCTGTTAATATCTGAACAAGCCGCTATGTGAGCGCCCCGTGGCGCCTTTTAAGCCATCGTTTCAAGTGCGGCCGGATCGCATGTACTGTTCTACTACCCACAGTTGAGGACTCAAGATCCTCTTGCCATCTTTGGATCAGAGCTGTTTCTGCATGACATTTTAATCTGCAGATGCTCACCGGGTCCGGTAGCATGCCTCTCTTCCTCATTTCTGCTCTATGTTGGTAGACTTCTGCAAGAACCTCTGCCTGCAGCTCCCACGGTGTATCTCCAGCCAATAAGGTTGCGGCCGTCCAAGAAACCGTACGGTACCCTCGGATAGCGCGTATTGCTATGACTCGATGTGGCCTCCTCAGCAGTGCCTTTATACGGGGAGATAGAGCGTGAATCCAAATAGGGGCACCGTAAAGTGCCATGCTCCTGACTATACCGCTATACAGGCGTCTACAAGCAGAGGTTGGACCACCAACGTTGGGCAGTAATCTGCCAAGGGCTGCTGCCGTTCTAACTAATTTAACTCCCAGTTGCTCGAAGTGTTCATTGAAATTCCACCGGCCGTCTAGAATTAAACCTAGGTACTTCATATGTCGCTTGACCTCCACCTGTGCGCCCTGAACAGATATAGTTGCACCTCGCGGTGGACCTCGACGAGGTCCGTGGAATAATATGGCCTCGGTCTTTGTTGTGGAGATATTGAGACCAAGAGCTCGAATCCTATTTATGATCAACCCAGAGCCAATGCTTGCCAAACGCGAAGCTTCCTCAAAAGCAGCTCCGCTAGCAGTAACGAGGGTGTCGTCTGCATAGCAAAACATCCTCATTCCTGGAAGCAACGGACAACGCAGGAGCCAGTCATAACCAATATTCGACAGAACAGGACCTAGTACCAATCCCTGAGGGACACCGCTGTATACACTGCGACGAATAATTCCACCATTGATTCCCTCCCAAGCAATTACTCTGTCCTGTAGATACGACTCCAGCAGTTTTCTCAAGTAGGCAGGCACTTGATGATAATTGAGCGCCTCCAAGAGAGTTTCAAAGGGTAGACTGTTGAAGGCGTTACGTATGTCAAGCGACACAGCAACTATAACCCTCCCTTTCCCTACTTCCTCAGTAGATAGACGTCTCAATGCCTCTAAAGCGTCTATTGTCGAGCGGCCTGTCCTAAGTCCGTATTGTGCCTCCGAAAGCCCCGGTCCCACTGAGTCTATGTGCTTAATGAGACGGGTGACAACAGTCTTTTCAAAAAGTTTTCCTGTCTCATTGAGGAGCACAATTGGCCTGTATGCTGACGAAGAGTCCAGAGGACGACCATCCTTTCTTATTAGACACAATTTACCCTCCTTCCATGTTTTCGGGAAATGACCAGCGAAGAGGCACTTTTCGAACAATGTCCGTAGCCGAACTCCTAGGCATTCCTTTACTACGTTGATTACTTTCCCCGGTATTCCATCTGGACCTGGAGCTGTCTTCTTCTTGCGTAGTCACCCCAGAGCCTCATCCATTTCCTCCTCCGAAATAGTAACAGCTCTAGCTGATGACATTGTTGTCGGAGCGTGACCTCGCGAGTCTGGAAATAGCTCATCTACTAGCTGCAGGAGTACATCCGGCTGTAGCGTTTCCGTAACAGGAGCACCTTGAGAGCGGAGTTTGTTCCGTGCAACTCGGTAAGGACGGCCCCAGGGGTCTCTGTTCAGGCTTTCTAACATTTCTTCCCGTCCAAGCTCTTTAGCTTTGCTTATGGCAGCACGGAGTGTTTTTCTTGCTTGAGTATATTCCTCGCGGAGCCGTATTTCGAGTTCATGGTCAATACCATTTCTCCTACGACAGCGGACGTAAGCCCGTCGGGCTCTGATGCAAGCAACGCAGAGATTTGATATTTCGTTGGTCCACCAATAAACTGTTCTGCGTCTATACCTTCCGCGGGCCCTTGGCCTAGAGGCATCACAAACTGTAGTCAAAACATTACGCATCGCATCTGCGAGCTCTTCTACTCCCGCATCACCAACACTACCAGCATGCGTCCACCGTTGAAGGATTGCAGCCTCTTCTGCCAATTCCCGATCAAAACAACTAACATTCCAGCGTGGGAACCGAGCCGCTCTACGAGGTGAAACTGTTGCGACTGGAGAGATTGAGATCTCGAAACGAATGTAGTTATGGTCCGAGAGTGTTTCCACTTCCTCTTCCACCCTCCAGTTGATAACTTTATTTGCAACAGACGTCGAGGCAAATGACAAATCTACAATAGAACCACCTTGTCCCCGCACGCATGTATAAGCAGTACCTCTGTTCAATAGAGAGAGGTTTAGAACGAGGGCCCACTCTTGCACAGCTCTACCCTTAGCTTCTGTTCGAGGACTGCCCCATGCCCGAGCCTTGGCATTGAAGTGGCCAAGTACGAGAACATTACCAGGATGCCGGAGTATAGCCATTCTGACGGAATCCAGAAATAGCTCGAACTCGGCCATACTCCTATTGGGAGAGAAGTATAACCCAACGATGACGAATTCCCGCCATTTTGCCACTACGTAACCAGGGCCTTTCTCTAAAGATTCAAGAGTGGGGCCTGTGGGATCTCTAGTCAAAATTGCGACCAAATTATTTGTATCTCCCGCCCAGTGAGGCAGCGGCGGGACAAAGTATGGTTCACAGACAATCGCTAAATCTATCATCCAGTCAGCTATTGACTGCATCAAGAGATCTTGGGCCCCTGCGCAATGGTTAATATTCGATTGTAGGAAGTTAATATGTCGTGTGGAAATCATGATGACATATTACCTTCCTCTTCCATCTGAAACTGCCCGTCTTTAACTCTTTCTGACCGTGATTTGGGGCCGTTTGTGGGAGGAGGATTGCAATATTTTCCCCCCATAATGTGGTCCGACGGCATTTTGAGGACTTGTGGCCAACCTGACCGCACCTGAAACATAAGTTACTTCGGTCTACCGGCGAAGGACAAAGTGGCCTTGTATGCCCAAGACTGAAACACTTGTAGCAGCGAAGAGGGCGCTGCTCAAGCGCTTGAACTCTAGCAGAGCTCCATCCCACTAACAGCTTTCCAGTGTTAATCAAAATTTTAGCTGTTTCAATTGGGCAGTGCACTGTGGTCGCACCCATACCTCTGGGGCCAGATTGGATTTCACTCACTTTAACAGACTGAGCAGGGCAATTACCAATTCGAGCAACGGCAGCAACCACTTTCTCCGGTATAACCGAGTCGTCAAGGTCCGTGACCCTAATAGAAGCCGACTTTACAGGTCGGATGACGCTAGCCATGCCTTCTAGAGCAGCACGGAGTCTATGTGCTAATTGTTCAGCCTGTTCTGGTGTCTGCTCCTTGGGTAACTCCAACAATCTGGCCCCGGTAACTGCACGGCGAATCTTAATACCTTCGCCAATACCTAGCTCCTGATGGTTAATCTTTTGTTCGGCTCGTTCGAGAATTTGAGCATAAGTCACACCCTGATTAGCCGCCTCTGGCTCCAAAGTAATGATAACTGCAGCAGTCTTTGGAGAAATAAGCGTCGGACGAGCTTCCGGCCTGTTAGTTGCGGCGGGAGCAGCTGCTGCGGTAGCTTTCGTTGTGGAAGGCGTGTTTTTCCCCTTCTTTCCTTTTTTAACTACTGTGGACCATTCCGATGATATTACATTACCGGGGGACTCACTGGGGCCCGCCACTATCTCAGGCGTTCCGGGGGAGGATGCAGACCGTTCACCATTCGGACATTCGGTTGCTTTTTGAGTTCTTGCTTTCTTACTATCCGATGCCAAAGGCGGGCGTAATACTTTTTCGGGCAATAGTCTTTCTTCGATTCCCGCAAACCTTGCATCAATCATGACAGCCAGAGAGGCCACGATGGATGCCTTCAACTCCTCCAACAAATCACCACTAACAATAGGCGTCGCTGGGCCATTTATATTCGCCATACTAGTCTTCATTTCCGAGAATTCTCGTCGATGGGCTCTCAATTCCGACTTGAGATTCCCCACCTCTTTGCGGAGGCGGGCATTAGCGAACCTTAGTCGAAGAGTTCAGACTCTGACCTGCTGACTAGCGTGTCCACTAGACCTTGTAACGCAGAGGCTGAGTCCTTTAGGCATTTAACAAAGTCCCCTTTCAGATTTCCCGATTTAGTGGCGACATGGATTATAGCGGCCACCCTTTGCACCGCAGCAGCTCTTAATTCCTCTGCATTTAAGTTGCTCGGGTCGTCATCAATAGCCATCTCTGGGTTAAGGTACTCGTCGGGATCAGGATCGGTCACAGCTGCCGCCTTTCTGAAAACCCTGTCTCGAAGGCGCTGGTTAAACGCTTCCTCGTGCGCCTCTTCCTCGGCTTTTTTGAGCTCAGCTCTGGCCTTTCCAATTCCTGTTCCTCGTCCCATAGGAGTTGAGTCTCGTGAAAGCGACGAAGCTCTGGATACCGACGTTTCTCTAGAGCTTAAGGGAGCCGAAGCGAAGTCATAAACACCATTACGTGGAATTTGGAAAACCGGACTTCTATTTCTGGGGTTCTCCCTTGGGGCGGCCGCTAATTGGCGACGCGTCCTGCGGGCAATCCCCACAACCTTCTCCGACGACAAATCGTCGTTCATCGCTAAGGGTCGACCTACCGGTCAAGCCTGGTAGGTCGTCTCCTAGAGTACAAGCAATTAAAAGAACCTCTAAGAAAATAAATAACATAAGAAAACATATATATACAAGAGTATATGTGTATATTATTTTATTTATTTATTTCGCCCTTTTTTTTTGTCCCTACTAATTTATCCCTAATACAAAGTAAAGACTATTGAAAACAAGAAAATTGTTAATCGTTTTGATATAAATACAAACACAATAGACTACCTACTAACTAAAACAACGACACGCCCGGGGCCCAAATGCCCCGGGTAATTGACAGCAATCGACCAATAAAACGGACAAGAAAATCTATGATTATCTACAATTAATATTTCAATGTGGCTCTGAGAAGAGCCGTTGTAAAAACACAGACTTCGACAACCTAAGCGAGACAAATCGCCGCGCGCGCTCGACTCTGTATCTATATATGTAGTTATAGACACTCGATCGTACGCGCTTGGCGCCAGTCAGTCGCCGCTGAGAGATAAGAACCTCGCGAAAGGCACTGCACGCACACTGGTCTGGTGATGAAGACAAAGTACAGTTAAGGGAGCTCCGTAACAGCTTACAGTAGCTACCTTGTGTTTGGGCTTGATTAATTTGTCTCGATGAGAAATTTACATTTAGATGGACTGTGACTGTCATTGAGGGTCTGGTGATGAAGACGAAGTACAGTTAAGGGTGCTCCGTAACGGCTTACAGTAGCTACCGTGTGTTTGGGCTTGATTAATTTGTCTCGATGAGAAATTTACATTTAGATGGACTGTGACTGTCATTGAAGGTCTGCAGATGAAAACGAAGGACAGTTAAGGGAGCTCTTTAACGGTTTACAGTACCTACCTTGTATTTGGGCTCAATTAATTTGTCTCAATGAGAACTTTACATTTAGATGGGCTGTGACTGTCATCAAGGGTCTGGCGATGAAGACAAAGGACAGCTGAGGGAGCTCTTTAACGGTTTACAGTAACTACCTTGTGTTTGGGCTCGATTAATTTGTCTCAATGAGAACTTTACATCTAGATGGGCTGTGACTGTCATTGAGGGTCTGGCGATGAAGAAGAAGGACAGCTGAGGGAGCTCTTTAACGGTTTACAGTAGCTACCTTGTGATTGGGCGCGATTAATATGTCTCAATGAGAAGTTTGAAAGATTCCAGTTGGTTTAATGTTAACTAAGTTATGATCTGATGATGAGATCTACGAAAACTCGAGGAAACTCTTCAAACTTTATTACACGCTTTTTATTAGCTTCACTTGTATGTCAGTTTGTCAGTATGTAACTCTCCATGGGTAATCTGCGCGCCTGCGGCCTTCCTTGGTTCTGGTAGCCGTTTCTCAGGCTCCCTCTCCGAAATTGAACTCTGATTCCCCGTATTTATAATATTTATAAATAATTATTTTATTCTCACTAATAAATAAATTACTAGCGACTGTGTGGCCGAGCGGTTTAAGTGCTAAACTGCCCGTACAACAGTCGCTCAGGCGTGGGTTCGAGCTTCACTTGTATGTATGTTTGTATGTTTGTATATTTGTATATTTGTATGTTTGTAACCGACTTTTTTGGGCGCGATTTTGACCAACTTTAAACGGCCAGATTTCGTTTAAACTTTGTGGATTTATCGAGGACCGATGACAATACACTTATTTGATAAAATTATTCCATTTTTCAATTTACAAAATATGATTTTTGTTAATTTATATAATTTTCATCTATAGTCGATAAGGTAGAAACTTAATTTCAATTTTTATAATTTTTCTCTACAGTCGATAAGGTAGAAACTTAATTTCAATTTTTCATAATTTTTTTTACAGTCGATAAGACAGGACTTAATGTTAATTTTAATTTCCAATAATTACCTTTAGCCGATTTCTCTAATATTGACAAATTTTCGAATACTAAGGAGATTTTTAACTCTACAAAACAAATAATAGTTTAAAAAAAACTAAAAAATCATGCTTTTATAAATAAACCAAACTAAAAAGTAAAAAATAAATAATAGTTTAAAAAAACTAAAAACACGCTTTTTATAGAAACCCAAACTAAAAAATAGAAAATAAATTTTAATAAATTTAAATTAAGAATAGTGTTAAAAATTTCATTAACTATAAATTAATAATAGTGTAAATAAAAAAAAATTATTTTATTTTAAAAAAAGCGTGGGGTGCTTTTTAAGATATTATCAAAATGATAATCACTCTACTCATATCTGTCAATAAAATATTTATAACTATATTGACACCATGCACACCACGCTTTTTTTAAAATAAAATAATTTTTTTTTATTTACACTATTATTAATTTATAGTTAATGAAATTTTTAACACTATTCTTAATTTAAATTTATTAAAATTTATTTTCTATTTTTTAGTTTGGGTTTCTATAAAAAGCGTGTTTTTAGTTTTTTTAAACTACCATTTATTAGAGAGATGAAAATGTTTTCGCAGGAATTACCAGTACACAAGCTCTGTGTATATAATATTACGAACTTGTCCGTCTGGGGTTCAGTTTTTGCGAATAACTTTGTTGTTAAAGTAATTTCTATTCAATTAGTTTATTGTATAACTAGCACATGCCGGCAACTTTGTCTGCGTGATTTGTTGTTGAGAGCGTGATTGTTAAAATAAATACGGCCCCCGTGGCGCAGTGGTAGGCACGGTGGATATATGCGCGGAGGTCCTGGGTTCCCGGCGGGGCAGATTGAGATTTTTCAAATTTTATCTTGGTCTGGCTGGTGGAAGGCTTTCGCCGTGGCTAATTACCACCCTACCGACAAAGACGTACCGCCAAGCGATTTAGCGTTCCGGTACGATATCGTGTAGAAACCGAAAGGGGGTGTGGAATTTCATCCTACTCCTAACAAGTTAGCGCGCTTTCATCTTAGATCACATCATCACTTAACATCAGGTATAATTGCATTCAAGGGCTAACTTGTAATAATTAAAAAATAAGTAGCGATCACTGTCTGGTGTTGATGATAGTGTATTAACACTTAACGTGCTCTTCCAGGCACGAGGTCTAACATCACCAACTTCCCAACTCCGAGCTACAGCAAAATTTCTTAGAGAAGAGGAAAACTCAATAATATTGTATAGCCCAACCTAGGAGTCGAACCCAGGAACTCGTATATGCTAACCACTGGACCAACAAGGCAAGTCAACAATCAGATTGTGTGGCGGCAGAAATAAGCCTGTTGGTACTTCCCCGGATAACCTCTATTTCAAAGAACTCTACTTTTACTTTAAATATTTTCAATCCACCATGCCCACATTTGCCTTTAGGGTTTCTGCTCAAGGGTCTGGGACTAGACAGAAAGGACCAGATAAAACCCCGAAGGCGCTCAAAACTCCTAAAGCAAAGGAATCAACTTGTTTGAAAGTGATAGCAAAGTGTCGAAGCGATGATTAAGACGCTGTGACGGACGCCGTTTAGGTTGATCGCACATTGCCACAAGAACCGCAACAATCCAGACTCTAAGTCTTTGCTTAGAGTCGCAGTGGAGGCACAAAACGCCCAATCTTAAAACGTTTGTATGAAAACTTAGGAATATTACAACTTAGGAAATATAGAAGTTCATCAAAATCGGTAAAGTGGTGTTTAAACCTTAGAACAATCTTAATTTGATTGACATTTTATACTGTCTAGTGACTCCAGCAGATTCACCTTGATCAAGACTTTTACAATCTAATATAATAAATAATATACAGCTTAATGTTTATAAATTCGAAAGAAACCATCCGTTTATAGATTCGAAAGAAATACACAACGATATCGTGACTTTTTTGATACAGCACCATCTATCGAGCGCTTAAGAACTAGTCGTGGACGTGTCAACTGTGTATGACTCGAAAATTCGAAATAGATTTTTAAAAAGAAAGCCTTGTCAAATGATTATATAAAATTTTTAATTAATCCGACTTCGACACACACTGAAAAGTGGCTCCCCGCTCTAGCTGATAACTATGATCAAGATTTTTATAACAACGTCCAATTTTCAGCTATATCTAGATTCGAACGAAACCGTCCGAAAATCAAAAATATCTCAAAGACAAAAATTGGCAATCTTACCGTATTCCATCTGCGTCGAGTTTATATCTTCTGTGAAACGCACAACGATAGCGTGAGTTAATTTAATACAGCGCCATCTATCGAGCGCTTAGGAACTAGTCAGGGAAGAGTCAAAGAGTGTGAATCGTGTACAACGATTTTTTATTATTTCTTGTATTTTTGCAAGGTTTTGGGGCCGCATAATCGTTCTAGCCAGATTTCATTATTACTTTTTAACAATACCAACTAGGAACTTTGGAGGACATGAAAGGAACAATTGCTGCACTGTGACGTGTGTGTACGTATTTCTAGTAGTTAGCCTATGTGACTTCGATCACGAGGCCCTGGAATCGAATCCTGGTGTTGTGACGAATGTTTAGCTTTGTATAGGACTTCGAAATAGTTACAGTATGGGTTGTGAAATTATTCTGACTTTTTCTTTTTTCTAAGAAGTTTCACTAAACTCTAAGCCCGTGTTACACCCTCGTACCTCAGAGAGCACGTTAACCCGTCGGTCCTAGTCACTATCACCAATATCTGATATTATTTACCTAATTATTAATGAAAAAAACATTATCACCAGTCGACCCGCATTGGAGCGACGTGGTGGATTTACGCTCCATATTCCCTCTTTTACAAGGAGTGAGGCCTGGTCCTGTAGCGGGCCGTTAATAGGCTGATAATGATGATGATGATGTTATTTCACTAATGCGCCTCTTGAGTAATTTTATGCGTTCAACTTTGAGACTTTGCGAGTCGTTTAATTAACTTCAAAATGAGTCTGCGGTCGCTTCGGCTCGAGCCTGCGATGATAATGAGCTGTCGAACCCTCACTCGAGCGAACGTGATCGCTTAGAAAAACTTGAACATCGATATTTTTAGAGCATATAAAAAGGGGAGTTTAAATAGATGGGTAAGCTTAAGCAGAGAAAATAGATCTTGCTTTGAAATGTCTCAGAGTAATAATAATATATCACCTGCCACCAGTCTGACAGATAACATCTAAATCTATAAAATAAATTTAAATAAATAATTCACAAAAATATCAAAATAATAGCTAATTAACACACAGAATTATAAATGAAAATGCACACAAAAGTATATTATAATAATATTTATATATATATATTAAAGTAAACTAACTAATATACACATTGCATATCGATTGTTTATAAGGTAATGTTTCCTGATCTAAAAGAGTAGTAGAAATGCTCAACAACACTAAAAATAGACCATATAAAGCATATTAATTGATTACAAGGTAAGCTTTTTAATGTATTTAACCTTATCTACCAAATAAAAAACTGATGTTGTTTTTTAACAACATAAATTATTAACACAAAATGGAAGAAACATTATAAAATTAACTCATTAAACAAAGCATTTCTTATAATAACAAATTTCTGTTTACAGGCAAAACCCAACTAATCGCCAAATTCTTGTACAAGGAAATGCAAATTCAGTCCGTAACTCCAACTATAGAGGAAATCGACCAACAAAAGTCATTGCCCATGGATGGAACAGCAAGGGGGATTCGGACTTGAATCCAGCTCTTACAGCTGCATTCCTGGCAAACGCAGACGTTAATGTGATTGTCCTAGATTGGAGTAGAGCTGCAAGTGGAACTTATACTCTGTCCGTCAGAGCAGTTCCAGATGTTGGCAGACATTTGGCTAGCTTCCTTCAATTTTTGTTTAATACCGGTGGCGGAAACTGGAACAATCTCCATTTAGTTGGACACAGTCTTGGATCTCACGTTATGGGCAACGCTGGCCGCTTTGCTCCTGCCCGACCTGTTCGTATAACTGGTAATTTAATTTATATTTATTATCTATACCAGTATTTTAATAATTCTTTAATAGAAATATTTTTTTACAAACTGCCGGATGCCCGCATTCTATAGATATAAAACTAAAAGTACCAACCATTCTCTGGAATAACTGAATTCATTCGCAAAAATAATATGTTAACATTTCATTGTAAAAATTATTAATGTCTACATATATGATTATTTTTCTTTAGGTATGGACCCAGCTGGTCCTCAGTGGGGTGGTAATTCAAATGCCTTAAACCGCAACAACGCCATCTACGTTGAGTCCATCCACACCGACGGTGGTCTCCTTGGTATCATGGATCCTATCTCCGACGCTGACTTCTATCCCAACGGAGGAAGAAACCCACAGCCTGGCTGCTGGACCAGTGCTTGCTCACATAGCCGTGCGCATGAGCTGTTCGCCTCCAGTATCAGAACAAACCACTTTGTTGGAAGACGCTGCACCAATCTTCAACAAGCCCGTAACGTTCAGTGCACCGGGGCTACCCTAAATATGGGCAATGCTCAGTTAGGAAAACGAGGGTAAGATTTTCAGAAAACACTGTCATTTTCTCTGTAACTAATGCAACATAACATTAAAATTTCAATTTAGTTTTATTGGACGGTCGGACGGCCGAGTCGCGCAGTGGGTAGTGAACCTGCTTCTGCGTCCTAGGCCGTGGGTTCGATTCCCACCTTTGAAAAATTGTTTGTGTGATGACCAGTGTCTGGGTGTTTACCTATATATTATAAGTATATAAAACTCTTTATTACACCAAAATGTATAGAATTAGTAAATTACAGAAATCGCTTAAACAATATTATATTAGTGTAACGGCGGACTTATTGCCGAAAGCAATCTCTTCCAGGCAACTGTCATACGTATAGAGATTAACAAATACAGAGGTGGTTAGTGCACAGACGACAATTTAATAAAAACAAAAAAAGAAAAACAAAATACGATATACCTACATAAAATACTAAATATACATAGATTACACAATTAAGATACATAACAAATTACATAGAAAGGTAGTGGTTTTTAAGACGACGTTTAAATATAAATAGTGATTTCGAATGCCGAATCTCGTGTGGCTCGGCGTCCCACATTTTTACAGCCTTACCAGTATTTATGTATAATATATACAAAAATATTCATCATAGTACCCATAACACAAGCTACCTAAGCTTACTTTTTGGGGCTATATAGCGATGTGTGTAATTGTCCTATAATATTTATATTTATTGAACTCTATTTTGGTATACTTCCGTAGCTTTGGCGATAAAATTATGATTTTTGGCCATAAAATTATACTGGTAAGGTCCTACTAAGTCTCTTTAAATGTACTTAAATATCGATTTGTTTCAGGTCTGGTCTATATGGATTGAGGACTGGTTCTAACTGGCCTTTCTAAGCTACGAAGAGAACGACTACGGACCTATTTTATTTCACTGTAATGCTTACCAATTGTAACTCAAATATATTTTATTATTTTTAACATTTGGCTGCTTAACTTATTGACGTCGTGTCGAAGAATAAATTGGTTCTTCAATAATTTATTTCAGATTCTCACGTGGTTTTATCTGTTTTAAAATAATCCCATACGTATGACTTTGATGTCAGTAAGCTACTTTCTTATTCTGCAGTTAAATTCATTAAAATATATATATATACAGTATAAAATTGTTTTTTTCTAACACCTAAGTACGTCTAACTTAGAAAACGGGTTGCTAATATACGGCATTGTATTTCCACACTCAACTTAGTCTTGTTGGGCTATATAGTTCCTAGCCTATGCGGCATATGTAACTCTGTGGTGTCGGATCACGAGACCTTGGGTTCAAATCCTGGATCGACTTTTGGAATAATGCTGAGTTTTTAACCGACGAAAAAAAACGGAGGAGGTTCTCAATTCGACACGTATATATTTTTTTTTATGTATGACCACGCATAACTTTTTACAGAGTTGTCCGATTTTGATAATTCTTTTTTTATTAGAAAGGGCATACTTCCAAGGTGGTCCCATTGTCACCATGTTAGGATCTGATAATGATATCCTGGGGAAATTAAAGGAACTCTTCGAATTTTGGAGGCACGCTTACAGCGATTTCGGTTTTTGTTTCGTTATCGGTAGCTTTTTGGCTACTAGTGCCGTATAATATACTTTGACAGTATAGTCCGAGTACGTTACGTTGCGTACGTGGCGATAAATCACTAAAAAGTAAGAAATAAGAATTTTTACCAAAAAATAGAACCGACTCAAAACGCACTAAAAAGTAAAAAATAATTGTGTCATTTACTTGGTTTAATTTACTTAAGCATATCTAGGAGTCGGTGCCAGCCAAGGTTTCTACTTTAAGGACGTTACCTAGAACCCACAAACTTCTTTACTACGTAAAATAAATGTTCTTTAAACTTGGCTGGCACCGACTTCATAGATATGCTTAGTAAATTAAACCAAGTACATAAATGACACAATTATTTTTTACTTTTTAGTGCGTTTTGAGTCGGTTCTATTTTTTGTTAAAAATTTTTCTTTCTTTACTTTCACTGGAGATTGATAGTCGTCTTGTGGTTACGGTTAGCCTATGCAATTGCGATTTACTGACTTCCATTCCAGCCCTGAGTCGGGTCAGGAAAATAGGGTTGAGTCGCGTTCGGAACGCGGTGAGGAGCGGACGCGTGCGTTTCTCCAGTCAGTTCGTACTGCGTTGTTAGGAATCTTTAAATAAATAATAGTTTAAAAAAAAACTAAAAACACGCTTTTTATAGAAACCCAAACTAAAAAATAGAAAATAAATTTTAATAAATTTAAATTAAGAATAGTGTTAAAAATTTCATTAACTATAAATTAATAATAGTGTAAATAAAAAAAAATATATTTTATTTTAAAAAAAGCGTGGGGTGCATAGTGTCAATATAGTTATAAATATTTTATTGACAGATATGAGTAGAGTGATTATCATTATGATAATATCTTAAAAAGCACCCCACGCTTTTTTTAAAATAAAATATTTTTTTTTATTTACACTATTATTAATTTATAGTTAATGAAATTTTTAACACTATTCTTAATTTAAATTTATTAAAATTTATTTTCTATTTTTTAGTTTGGGTTTCTATAAAAAGCGTGTTTTTAGTTTTTTTTTAAACTATTATTTATTTAAAGATTCCTAACAACGCAGTACGAACTGACTGGAGAAACGCACGCGTCCGCTCCTCACCGCGTTCCGAACGCGACTCAACCCTATTTTCCTGACCCGACTCAGGGCTGGAATGGAAGTCAGTAAATCGCAATTGCATAGGCTAACCGTAACCACAAGACGACTATCAATCTCCAGTGAAAGTAAAGAAAGAAAAATTTTTAACAAAAAATAGAACCGACTCAAAACGCACTAAAAAGTAAAAAATAATTGTGTCATTTATGTACTTGGTTTAATTTACTAAGCATATCTATGAAGTCGGTGCCAGCCAAGTTTAAAGAACATTTATTTTACGTAGTAAAGAAGTTTGTGGGTTCTAGGTAACGTCCTTAAAGTAGAAACCTTGGCTGGCACCGACTCCTAGATATGCTTAAGTAAATTAAACCAAGTAAATGACACAATTATTTTTTACTTTTTAGTGCGTTTTGAGTCGGTTCTATTTTTTGGTAAAAATTCTTATTTCTTACTTTTTAGTGATTTATCGCCACGTACGCAACGTAACGTACTCGGACTATACTGTCAAAGTATATTATACGGCACTAGTAGCCAAAAAGCTACCGATAACGAAACAAAAACCGAAATCGCTGTAAGCGTGCCTCCAAAATTCGAAGAGTTCCTTTAATTTCCCCAGGATATCATTATCAGATCCTAACATGGTGACAATGGGACCACCTTGGAAGTATGCCCTTTCTAATAAAAAAAGAATTATCAAAATCGGACAACTCTGTAAAAAGTTATGCGTGGTCATACATAAAAAAAAATATATACGTGTCGAATTGAGAACCTCCTCCGTTTTTTTTCGTCGGTTAAAAACTCAGCATTATTCCAAAAGTCGATCCAGGATTTGAACCCAAGGTCTCGTGATCCGACACCACAGAGTTACATATGCCGCATAGGCTAGGAACTATATAGCCCAACAAGACTGTCTAAGTTGAGTGTGGAAATACAATGCCGTATATTAGCAACCCGTTTTCTAAGTTAGACGTACTTAGGTGTTAGAAAAAAACAATTTTATACTGTATATATATATATTTTAATGAATTTAACTGCAGAATAAGAAAGTAGCTTACTGACATCAAAGTCATACGTATGGGATTATTTTAAAACAGATAAAACCACGTGAGAATCTGAAATAAATTATTGAAGAACCAATTTATTCTTCGACACGACGTCAATAAGTTAAGCAGCCAAATGTTAAAAATAATAAAATATATTTGAGTTACAATTGGTAAGCATTACAGTGAAATAAAATAGGTCCGTAGTCGTTCTCTTCGTAGCTTAGAAAGGCCAGTTAGAACCAGTCCTCAATCCATATAGACCAGACCTGAAACAAATCGATATTTAAGTACATTTAAAGAGACTTAGTAGGACATTACCAGTATAATTTTATGGCCAAAAATCATAATTTTATCGCCAAAGCTACGGAAGTAAACCAAAATAGAGTTCAATAAATATAAATATTATAGGACAATTACACACATCGCTATATAGCCCCAAAAAGTAAGCTTAGGTAGCTTGTGTTATGGGTACTATGATGAATATTTTTGTATATATTATACATAAAAACTGTTAAGGCTGTAAAAATGTGGGACGCCGAGCCACACGAGATTCGGCATTCGAAATCACTATTTATATTTAAACGTCGTCTTAAAAACCACTACCTTTCTATGTAATTTGTTATGTATCTTAATTGTGTAATCTATGTATATTTAGTATTTTATGTAGGTATATCGTATTTTGTTTTTCTTTTTTTGTTTTTATTAAATTGTCGTCTGTGCACTAACCACCTCTGTATTTGTTAATCTCTATACGTATGACAGTTGCCTGGAAGAGATTGCTTTCGGCAATAAGTCCGCCGTTAGACTAATATAATATTGTTTAAGCGATTTCTGTAATTTACTAATTCTATACATTTTGGTGTAATAAAGAGTTTTATATACTTATAATATATAGGTAAACACCCAGACACTGGTCATCACACAAACAATTTTTCAAAGGTGGGAATCGAACCCACGGCCTAGGACGCAGAAGCAGGTTCACTACCCACTGCGCGACTCGGCCGTCCGACCGTCCAATAAAACTAAATTGAAATTTTAATGTTATGTTGCATTAGTTACAGAGAAAATGACAGTGTTTTCTGAAAATCTTACCCTCGTTTTCCTAACTGAGCATTGCCCATATTTAGGGTAGCCCCGGTGCACTGAACGTTACGGGCTTGTTGAAGATTGGTGCAGCGTCTTCCAACAAAGTGGTTTGTTCTGATACTGGAGGCGAACAGCTCATGCGCACGGCTATGTGAGCAAGCACTGGTCCAGCAGCCAGGCTGTGGGTTTCTTCCTCCGTTGGGATAGAAGTCAGCGTCGGAGATAGGATCCATGATACCAAGGAGACCACCGTCGGTGTGGATGGACTCAACGTAGATGGCGTTGTTGCGGTTTAAGGCATTTGAATTACCACCCCACTGAGGACCAGCTGGGTCCATACCTAAAGAAAAATAATCATATATGTAGACATTAATAATTTTTACAATGAAATGTTAACATATTATTTTTGCGAATGAATTCAGTTATTCCAGAGAATGGTTGGTACTTTTAGTTTTATATCTATAGAATGCGGGCATCCGGCAGTTTGTAAAAAAATATTTCTATTAAAGAATTATTAAAATACTGGTATAGATAATAAATATAAATTAAATTACCAGTTATACGAACAGGTCGGGCAGGAGCAAAGCGGCCAGCGTTGCCCATAACGTGAGATCCAAGACTGTGTCCAACTAAATGGAGATTGTTCCAGTTTCCGCCACCGGTATTAAACAAAAATTGAAGGAAGCTAGCCAAATGTCTGCCAACATCTGGAACTGCTCTGACGGACAGAGTATAAGTTCCACTTGCAGCTCTACTCCAATCTAGGACAATCACATTAACGTCTGCGTTTGCCAGGAATGCAGCTGTAAGAGCTGGATTCAAGTCCGAATCCCCCTTGCTGTTCCATCCATGGGCAATGACTTTTGTTGGTCGATTTCCTCTATAGTTGGAGTTACGGACTGAATTTGCATTTCCTTGTACAAGAATTTGGCGATTAGTTGGGTTTTGCCTGTAAACAGAAATTTGTTGTTATAACAAATGCTTTGTTTAATGAGTTAATTTTATAATGTTTCTTCCATTTTGTGTTAATAATTTATGTTGTTAAAAAACAACATCAGTTTTTTATTTGGTAGATAAGGTTAAATACATTAAAAAGCTTACCTTGTAATCAATTAATATGCTTTATATGGTCTATTTTTAGTGTTGTTGAGCATTTCTACTACTCTTTTAGATCAGGAAACATTACCTTATAAACAATCGATATGCAATGTGTATATTAGTTAGTTTACTTTAATATACTTAGTTTCCACTATTGGTTTGTATTATTACAATCTCCTCTTAATCAGAAAAAATGCTCTGTGCATTACTACATTCATTTCTTCTCCTCTAGTCGATTTCCACATTGATGAGGGTCGTTACCATCTGTTTTTACTATTTGTTTGCCTGCTGGCTCATCTAGATCAAAAGAACTTATCTTCTAAACAACCAGTATGCATCATTTCTTCATCCCTCATCTACAGGCCCGTCTAAATTAGAAGAACTTACTTTGCAAGCAACCAGTACGTATGTATTATGTTTTCCATTTCTAGTTTCGAGCACTCGTTCAACTGCCTCTTTTAAATCAAAAAACTTACCTCGTATAAATCAGTATTCTCTGTGCTCCATTACTACTACCGAGTACTCTTTCATCTGCTTTCCTCTGTATTAGAAGCCTCTATAACTTCCAATCCTCGTTTTATGTGTCTATTTAATAATCTACTGGCTTGTTTACATCAGAAGAACTTACCTTGTGAACAACCAGTAGGCATTATGTTGTCCATTTCTGGCTTCGAGCATTCGTTCATCTACAGGCTCCTCTAGATCGACAAGATGAGGTACACCGTCGCCATCGGGCATCCAAATATAGCGACTTACTCCCTCCACATAGTGGCTATTATCTCCTGGTATTACAGGCAGGGCACTACCAGCGCACACTAAAAAATATAATTTAAATTTTGTAAAAAATAAATAAAAATATGACTATATTGTAAATAAATGAGAGAAAATAATTATCAAAAAAATTTAACAATTAAGAATAATCTCGAATTTGTTATTGTAGAGAAAAGAAAAGAAAAGAAGCTAAATTATACTAACAGCCTACTAGAGCCAGAAGAACGAGGAGCTGCATGGTGTGAATGTCTCGTTAGGATTAAGGAAACATTCTATTTATTAAAGTTTTTATCTCAAATTATGTTATCGTAATATCATGTTAATTAATTGTTTTAGATAATTGGGGTTTTTACTGTAAACAAAATGATGAATTGATGACAGAATTGAAATACTTAACCGGATTTTTATTGCGTGCACTTGTTTATTCAATCACATAATTAATTATTATTAATCCACTCATGTCGTCACAATGAAAATTAACTTTCGTTTTATATTATTTGCGTTTTAGGCGAAACCTAATTAAGTGGTATAACGACAAATTTTGATGAACAGGTTAAAGTATACATAATTAAGGTATTAGATTTTGCACGTAATAGTACACGTACGTTTCAGATTCCCTCTCCTATAAGAAGTGAGACTGGACCCTGTAGTGGGCAGTTAACAGGCTGATAATTATAATGATGCTTTTTCAGATTTGATTAATTTATTCCTGGGCAATAAAACATAGTCATTCTATAAAATTTTTAGTACCTACACGGCTACTATGTCGTATATTTTTCCTACAAGGCCTTGCATCATTCTGGACCGTTAATAAGCTGATAATGATTAACATTAGGCTACTTGGTTAAGTAAGTTTTAGAAAGGACATGGCCGGAATTAGTATGGAGCAGTGCCCCGAAAAATAAATTCGTTTGCAGTGACATATAGTACCTTATTTTAAAGCTTACGAGTATTTGAATAGCGCTATTTAAGTTTTGTGGTTAAAGAACTTTCGAGAGTCTTTAATAACATATTACAAGAAGACGCCTAATTATTTTAAATAGCAATCATTTTATTGTCGTTTATCAAAGTGTTATATAGTTAGTAGCAAATAATACCTCACTGGTCCAATAGTTAGGCTATATGGATTAAGATCATTGGTATATAAGAAGATTGAGTTGGTACTAAACATTTATTCTAGTTTATCAAAGCGAATTAATTCATCCCGGTCAATAAAAATACGATCGGATACTTGTACACTCTTTTGCATGTCGCGTGGTTGTGCGCAGCCGCATCAACAATCGTAACATATTTATACAATAAAAAAAGCGTAAATCTTAATTTTATTACTATAATTATGTTTATAATATTTACTTTAGTTAACAGTGTTATTTAGTCGTATTTTTTATATTTATTTACAAACTGAAGTCCTAAATACAGATAGAATATGTATTATATGTGTATGCAAACTCATAAGCTAATGCGAGTCAAAGAAATATCCAAAATAAACAAAAAAATACGTATTTCTCGAATGTTATAGAGAAATATAATTTTTGCCTTAAATATTGCTTTATTTTTTTAATCCGGCCATGTCCTTTCGGTCCTACTTCGAAAATCAAAACTCTGTTGGCCAGCGTTTGGAAAACACAATGACAACTTTTTGTCCACAACTCCTTAGTACCTGAATCTACGAAATGCTCGTTTTCAGTGATGAATGCGTTTCATTCATATTTAATTTTGCGTCTCATGAAACATTATCATGGTATTTGCAAATTGCAATAATCGGATTACTTATTGTAATAATCCTAAAACATGAAAACGAAACAGTTAAGCTTGTAAGACAAAGAATAATTGATAGTTTTGTGTCTACTTTACAAGCAGACGCGTGCGGAGTCTCTGAATTCTGAATAACGATAATATTATTGAAGTGGAACTTCTTTAACTATACTGATGCCAAACTAATTGGAATCTTCATTAATAAACAAATCCTACTAATGTTATAAATGGGAAACTTCGTATGTATGGATGTTTGTTGCTCCTTCACGCAAAAGCTACTGAATGGAATTTGACGAAAGTTTACAATAATATAGCTTATACATCAGAATAACACATAGGTTAATTTTTTTAATGAATTTTTTACGAGGACGGGTGAAACCGCGCGCGTCCTCTTAAATGAAAGATGAAACCGACTTTAAAAAATAATTACGTCATTTAGTTACTTTCATTTACTTAGCTATATTTATAAAGTTGGTGCCATCCAAGTTTAGGTAACGTCTTTAATGTAGAAAGCTCGGGTAAGGTAAAATAACAGTCGGTTTAAAAAGTGTTCAGTGATTTTGATTGTCGTTTGTCTAGCTGAATTGCATGCACAGCATTGGCGACCTCCATGGCGCAGTGGTATGCGCGGTGGATTTATATGATGGAGGTCCTGGGTTCGATTCCCGGCGGGGCAGATTGAGATTTTTCTTAATTTGTCTTGGTCTGGCTGGTAGGAGGCTTTCGCCGTGGCTAGTTCTCACCCTACCGACAAAGACGTACCGCCAAGCGATTTAGCGTTCCGGTATGATGTCTTGTAGAAACCGAAGGGGTGTGGATTTCATCCTACTCCTCACAAGTTAGCCCGTTTCCATATTAGATTGCATCATCACTTAACATCAGGTGTGATAGCAGTCAAGGGTCAACTTATAGTCGATAAAAAAAAAGCAAAAGAATGTTTGTAGAACTTACTTCCATGTAATGGCATGACCAAATTAAGGGCATGCCCTTCAGTCGGATTGATCTCCCAGATATGTGAATTACTCCTTAAGATAGGGTGGAGAATTAGGGTTAAATAGTACACAGTACAGAAGTGAGAGTACGTGCAGATCCAAACGATGACGAATAGGAAGCCACTTGAGTTCGTTTGTTTTATGAATTGGAAAAATAAGATCCAGGATAATCATACAATCATATATTTTTTATTTTTTGTTTCATCATAAACAAATTACATTTTAATGGAAATTTGTGAAAAAGGTTCGATTCTTGTATTTGATATAACAAGATTGTATTCAGAATTCAGGTATTCTAAAAAGGCCAGCTGCTTCCGGTTGTTAATGCGTAAATTCCCCATCTGTAAATTAAAAAAAAAATTATTTAAGAAAACACTTTAAATTAAAACTAAAAGGAATGAAAAAAAAATATTAATAATTGTGAAGGGAATGAATTCTAAACTATGAGAATGTATTATATTTGAGAATAGGTGATACATAATGTATTGGTTCGGTCATAATTACGTTTTATCTAGACATTTGGAGTAATTATATTATCTACTTTTCCTATTTACCTTAAGATATCAGTATAGCTTAATTTAAAGTGATTAATTATTTCTTTTGAATATTTTTAAATGACACTGAATATATCGGAGTTTGGAAGGGTTTTACCCTATAGCAAATTATTTTCTTGGGCATTTTTAAGTTGAATTGGAGTTGATAAATTGTTGGTAAGCAATCTTACGTACCCATTCTTTTCCAAGATTCCGTTACCCATATTAAATTCGACGCCACTGCATGTATTTTGTAAAGCTTCTAAAAGGTTGGAGCATTGTCTCGAAACAAAATGATCTGTACGGACACTTGAAGCGAAGAAGTAGAAGGAACGAGCGTGACTGCAAGCGCTGTCATCGCAGCCTGGCTGTGAATGTCCTCCGTTTGGATAGAAGTCCGCGTGTCCAATAGGCTCTGTTATACCACGTATCATTACATTTGTGTGTATAACCTCTACGTATCGACCAGCTAAAGAGTTCAGAGCATAAGAATTACCACTCCACCCTGGACCAGCGGGGTCTAGACCTAAAAATGATAGGTACTTATGAAAGATCTACTCAAAATATAAATACGTAACAATAGTATCTAAAATGACTATGTTGTTGAAAGATAATAAAACATTGTAATTAATTATAATTAATTAGTAGCTGTTCAAGGCTAGTGACGTCATAATAATATCCAACTATTTTTAATCCGTTTAACAATAGAAGATAAAATGGCGAATGTGAAGTTTAACTCACCAGTAACCCTTATAGGTCTACCTCCAAGAAAACGTCCTGTGGTACCTAATATATGAGCTCCAAAACTGTATCCAATTAAATGCACATTATCCCAGTTTCCACCACCGATGTTAAGTAACCATTGTAAGAAATTTCCAAGAGCTATACCAGTTGCAGGGATTCTTAAAGCAACGTTAACATAATCTCCACTGGCAGCTACACTCCAGTCAACGACAATAACGTTGACGTCGGAAGTTTCCAAATACGCAGACGTTGTTACTTTATTTGATTGAGCATTTCCATTCCTGTTCCATCCGTGTACTAATACTTTTAATGGCTTACTAGAATCGTAGTTTGAATTCAAGACAGAATTTACATCTCCATCGACAATAATTTGAGGTGTTGTAGGATTTTTTCTACAAAAATTTTAAAAATGTTATTGTATTATTAAAACCTACTTATGGTTCTAAAACAATGATTAATATCTTATAAACAAACCTGGTAAATAGCCAATATTCATTTACTATTAAATCATTGTTACCAACAATATCGAAATCATCTTGATTCATGCGGGCTTCGAGATCTGTTGTGATGGAAACATCATGAAGAAACTCTTCGTCTATATCACTTTCTGTATGGGATATTACTGGTGTAGTAAATACTTTGTCGTAGAACACTGCAAAATAAACCCAATTATAATCTACCTACCTGTAACAAATCTTTTAATTACATTAATCCGTTAACAACTCATTAGGTATGAATTCATTACATGATGGATGGTTACGAGGATCGTGTACGCTGAAATATAACATACAACAGCTGATGATGATGATGATGATGATGATGATGATGATGATGATGATGATGATGATGATGATGATGATTAGTGTTATACTAACAAGCAATGAGAAGCAGAAAATACTTCATCTTATTATCTCAAGCTTTGTTATACAAACTCAATCGTTGATAATTATGATTTTTTAAAACACATTTTGATTTTTATATTATAACAATTAATCTATGTAGATATTGGATTAGATATCTTATCATCAAACTGACTTTTAGCCAATCAATAATGACTTGCAAATAATTTATCTCTGGCTGAATAAAAAATATGGGGTGCTCAATCGAGCCAAACGTTACTTTCAGCCTAAACATAGGCTCTTACTCTAAAAAGCCCTAGTACGACTGCATGGAGATGGAGCACCTCAATATCAACTTTTCCCACTGGATCCGCTTTGTTGATAATTCCAAACTCACAAACCAGTTGGGATCTTACCTTAAACCTTAGAACATCGAACAGACATTAGTTCCCTATGTGTGATCAATCGTATTTATTATGGCTAGTGCTCTCAGTCGAACTGGTACCACTCTCGGTTTTCTCACAGCGAAACGTGCACGACGGCTGGCTATTTACAAACTCCAGATTTTCCAGATTGTATCTGCTGCGCACATGTTAACTATGGAATCAGTTTCCTTGCCATTTTTAACATGGGTGTATTTAAGGGGCTCTGTCGCTAAGCGGACTGTAGAGTCTCCGTTTATCGTTTTAGAAATGTAAAGATCTTCAGAGGTACATAAGTAAAGGACAAAGCTCAGCTAGGGTCAATTGGTACTTAGGACATTAAACGTGTTGCACGGAGCTGTGGCGTGACAAAGAGACTGCTTGTAGAGATCGACGGCTGTTTTTCAAGCTTAGTCGAGTTCAAATGCAGCATCTATGATGCGCCAGGGTAAACGGGAAGCAAGTAAATGTATGTGATCATTCCACTATGTTTCTATACACGAGGCTTTAGATTATGCTCTTTCTATTATCTAAAAATGTACTTACGATCGCCTTTCATAAATATGATACTAATTTTTCTTTTTTTGATAATAGCATTTTAATTTCGTAAAGGCAATCAGTAGGAATAATATTTAAAACTGGCGGTGACTAGGAACTATTTTATCCAAAAAAATATAACCGACTCAAAAATATAACGGCACTAAAAAGTAAAAAATAACTGTGTCATTTAGTTGCTTTAATTTACTTAACCATATCTATGAAGTCGGTGCCAGCCAAGTTTAAGGAACATTTATTTAACGTAGTAAAGCAGTTTGTGGGTTCTAGGTAACGTCCATAAAGTAGAAACCTTGGCTGGCACCGACTCCTAGATATGCTTAAGTAAATTAAAGCAACTAAATGACACAGTTATATTTTACTTTTTAGTGCATTTTGAGTCGGTTATATTTTTTGTTAAAAAATTTTATTTCTTACTTTTTAGTGATTTAAGGCCACGTAACGTACTATACTCTCATAGTATATTATACGGCACTAGTAGCCAAAAAGCTACCGATACCGAGACAAAATCGCTGTAAGCGTGCTTCTGAAATTTGAAGAGTTCCTTCAACTTCCCCATCATCAGATCCTAACATGAACAACTCTGTAAAAAGTTATGCGTGGTCATACATAAAAAAAATATACGTGTCGAATTGAGAAACTCCTCCGTTTTTTTCGTCGGTTAAAAAGACGTTCCGCTAAGCAAATATAAGAAAAGCCAATTCGGGTTTGTATTTCTGAAACCAAAATATTTTCCAGTTTTGAGTGCTATCTTCTTTGAGTACATCGTCACTTAACATAACAGACGAGGATGCACTCAAGCGTTTTCCTTTCTTCTTCAACCTGTCTTTTTATAGCAATTAGTTCTTACCAGGTGAAAAGCCTGTACGCGTTGTCAGCTCCTCTTTTCGTTTCCACTAGAGCCATTTCGTCCACTGGCTTCTAAGTCACGTAACTGCCGTTCCAGTTTTGTATCGCTATCATCATCGGCCATCCAGGCGTAACGGTTTTCCCCTGGCACAAAAGGGTTGCTGTCCCCTGGCATTAGTGGCAGTGCAATACCAGCGCATACTAAAAATATACACACATATGTACATACATAACATCACGCCTCATTCCCATAGTAGTAGGCAGAGACTACACCTTTCCATTTGCCACAATGCTTGAATACTTTCTTAGCTTCTTCAACACTCATTAACCCTTTCATACAAGTTCGTCGGTTTAGTGTAGTCTTGACCTGGCCATATTTTAAAACGTCCTGAAATTGGTCCAGGAACATTTACCTAGGCCTTCCCCTTCTAACATTTCCATTCACCCTCGCCTCATAAATCTCTTTTGGTATTTCTTACTTTGTCTCTCTTCTTTTATTCAATTTGTATAGGTACATGCCTAAACCATTGACGTGGCCAAGTATTGAGCCTGCTTTTACGAAGTTAATTTATCTTTTATTCGTAGTCAAGCCTTTTTAATCCTTAGCTACTGAAAGGTTTGTAGCTTCACGTATACGTAAAGTCCCATGTCTAGGAGCACCTTGCATTCTACCAATAAGTGCCTTATCTCACCACAAGTATAGCAATATTTTTCCGACGCTTTCCCCCATTTAACCAAGTTACTCTAATCTGGGAAAGCATTAAGCATTCAATAGGACAGGAAATCAGTGATATAGCAAGGCGCGCCACAGAGCTAGAGGTATGCAGAAGTCACCTAAGATTAACCATAAATAGTTAAATACGTAGTTAATTTACCTACTCACAAGCTGCGGAAGTCTGTTATCCTATTACTGCAAGGACATCAGCGGAGGTGTGTCTTCTAAACAAGTACATTTTACCGGTAGCATTTTTCGTAATCAATATTGAATTTTTTTATTACTGTCAATACTTATCTCTATGATAAATATGACGGAATTATATTTTAGTGTAATCCATGTGTGCTTACATTAGGCAGGAACTTATCTGCGAATGAACCAGAAGGCACAATGCAAGATAATTCTAATGTGCAACAATGTAAATAGTAATAAATATTTTAAATTATTATATTATAAAGAGGATCAATCCTAACATTTATTATTTTTAACCGACTTCAAAAAAGGAGAAGCTTATCAATTCGACTGTATGTTTTTTTGTATGTACGAGTATGTTACGCGATTACTCGAAGACGGCTTAACCGATTTGGAAAATTCTTTTTGTGTTCGAAAGGGTATACTTTGAAGATGGTTCCATATTTATCATGAGATTAGAATCTAATGATGGGATCTTGGAGAAATTGAGGGGAACTTTCAAAAAATTATAGGGACAACTAGTACGTTTGTTAATTATTCCGTTAAGTATTTTAAAGCACTGCAATTTATAATGGTCGGGAGTCGATTGATCGATTATTAAGCCGAAACAACTTTATAGATGTTTAAGCAAATTAAAGCAAGTAAATATTGCAATTATTTTTTACCGTTTCGAGTGTTTTGATATCGATTTAAATTTTGACGTGATAACGTCTTATAATTCGATAGAGCCGGCTGCACGCACGAAAAAATATGACTCATGCGGCGTTACCTCGCTTTGAGGCGTTCCATGTAAGGCTTGAAGTGCAGGCGAGAGCGCAGAACGAGCGACAAAGAAGCACAGTCGGCCTTTGCGTTTGGCAGCGTTCGACATCCGTCTATTAAATATATTAATTTTAAATTAAATATATTTATAAATTAATATATTTATTATAAATTTAAAATATAAATTTATAAAATCGAAATCAATTATTTTATTAATTTAAATTAATATTTATAAAAATATACTTAAATTAAAAATTTTAATAACCAATTAAATGCTACCATTCACTATCGTCAGTAACACAGACACCAATTTTTTATAAAAAATTTTGGTAATGATGTTTAAAAATAGCACAATAACGATGACAGGCCTATTGTTAGTCACACCCACTGAGAAATTAGATAGAATGAATATCGGAAAATTTAAGGATTTACATTATTTTAATTAAGTTCTTTTTAGAAATTTGGCCAGAACTGACGCAGTGGTATGCGTAGCGGATTTATAGGACGGAGGTCCTGCGTTCGAATTCCAGCTGGGCCGATTAGTTATTTTTATTTTATAATTGGTAGGAAAAACTCTGTATACCATGCTTTCCTTAAAAGATATATGCTATCACAGAATTTTTGTAATACTAGTAAAGAAGCTCCCTGGCAGCGCGACATTTTCGTCAATTGTCGTCATACTCAAACTACTAAAACCTTTCTCAGGAATAACTTTTATCTATTGCTAAAAACCGCATGAAAATCGGTTCAGTAGTTTTTGAGTTAATCGCGAACAGACAGACAGACGCGGAAGGGGGACTTTAATTTATAATATGTAGTGAAATAAATTAAATATTTGTAGAAAATTCAATACCCATTTATTTACATAAGTTTAAATCGGTGTAAATAACAACTTCCTCGGTTACACTTAAATTAAGTAGATTTAAAAAAAATGTTGATTCCAACGTATCCAGAAGCGAGGAACAAGTGTTGTTACTTCTTTAGAAAGGCCAGTTGGCTCCAGTCCTCAGGCCAAACAAACCGTTGCTGAAAAAGAAGAATTTAACATGAATATCAACCAGTATTGTTTAGTACCTAACTTAAAAAGTGAACAAAATGAAAAATTTTGTTATTTTACAAGATTAAATTAAAAATTTAAAAACCCGATAAACATGTAAGTCACAATTTTTTCTTGGCGACCATCTTGGATTTTGTAGTTTTTATATTGAATTTTACTATTCTATAATTCAAGCCCTTTCATTTGGTTTCAGTTTCATTCTAACACAACTCCCTCAATATGGGTACCTACTGAGGGAGTTGTGTTAGAATATGTAATCCGCCATTTCGTGGCGGCGGCCATTTTGGAATCATTATTTCAAAACTCAAGTGCAACACTACTTAATAATTACTTATTGAATTTTAATAAACTTACCCTCGTTTGCCTAGGTCAGCGTTACCCATGCGGAATTGGGCACCAGTGCAGGTGCTAAGTTCAGCCTCGTGTACATTTCTGCATTGTCTTGCAACAAAGTGATTGGTTCGTACTGATGAAGCGAAAAATTGGAAAGCGCGTCCGTGGGAACAAGCGTTATTAAGTCCGCATCCAGGCTGAGGGTTTTTGCCACCGTTCGGGTAGAAGTCGGCGTTGGCAATGGGATTCATGATACCAAGTACATGACCATCGGTGTGAATGGCCTCGACGTAAACTCCATCGTTGCGGTTTAGAGCATTGGGGCTATTGACCCAATAAAGTCTAGCGGGATCCAGACCTGATAAAAAACAAAAAAATGTAGACACACACACACACACACACACTAAATAATTACACGTTACTTTATTACTGTGTAACTTATAGTATATGTAATTTTATGCAAGTATATTGTATTTGATATTTCTGGAGTATTTTCATTCGTACACCAACCACCTGTTTTCTGTTCAATTCTCCTCAGGCATGACGGTTGCCTGGAAGAGATAACTTTTAGTGATAAGGTCGCCGTTACACCATTGTTTATATTTATACTTTTTATTTTCTGTAATGTTTTGTTCCTTGGTGTAATAAAGAGTTTTTATTATTATTAATTTGTATTAAATCATCATGATCATTATCAGCCTCTTAACAGCCCACTACTAGGCTAGGCCTCCCTCCATATAGGAGAGGGGATATGGGGCGTAGACCCACTGCGCTGTATCTAATAAGTTCTTAATATAATACTTTACCTGTGACACGCACTGCACGACCACGAACTTGACGACCAGCATTACCTACAAGGTGAGCGCCCAAACTGTGGCCAACGAAGTGGACGCGGTTCCAGTTCCCACCGCCGGCACTGATTAGCCACTCAATGAATCTTCCAAGATGACGACCAACATCGGGAACTCCGTTGACTGCGGTACGATATGCTTGGTTGGCCAGTCGAGACCAGTCAAGAACAATCACGTTGCAGTCTGAATTCGCCAAAAAAGCGTCTCTGATGTAATTGTTGACGGGAGAGCCACCATTGTTGTTCCACCCGTGGGCGATCACCTTGAGTGGTCTGTTTCCGTTGTAATGCGAGTTACGGACACTGTTAATATTGTCGTGAATGATAACCTGGCGGGCATGTGGATTGCGTCTGAAAAACAAATTTAGTTTTACAACAAAAAATAATTCAACTTATTTGTTTTTTTTTAACTTTACTCTCATGTTGTGAAATGCATTAAATCGGTCGTTTCGAAATTATAATTGGGTACCATATTGAGATTGATTTGGGAATCTATTAATTTTGGTGAGGGCTTGTATAGTAATATGATCCGGCCGTGATTAAGTACTATGCCATCGACAAAGTCTAGCCTAGCCAGTTAAGCCAGTGTGGTATATATCTCATAAACCAAAACGTTTTTAGGTCAAAACACTACCTACTTTGACTACATTGTTCTTCTTACTTTTCTTCATCTAATACAACCTGGCTGAGTTTGTTGTGGGCTCTTCTCGGATCGAGGCGTGTTTGAAACCCTCGTAACTTTAATTTTAAGTTTCCGATCTTACATTGTCATGATTACTTTGAAATTATAGTTTAACTTGAAGTATCAAAAGTGATATATACCAAGTAAATTAAACCGATTTGTAATAGATGATTATGATTTTGAGCTTGAATAGGTTAAAGGCTTACCTGGTGAAAAGCCAGTACGCGTTGTCAGCTCCTCTTCTTGCTTCTGCAAGAGCCAATTCGTCAACTGGCTCTTCCAAGTCTACCAGTTTTGCAACGTTATCATCATCGGGCATCCAGATGTAACGGCTTTCCCCTGGCACAAAATGGCTATTGTCCCCTGGTGTTAGTGGCAGTGCACTACCAGCGCATACTAAAAATATAATAAACATAAAATCTATGTAAATCTAAATCTTCTTAAGTTAAAGTTAAATTATTCTTGATTTCGTTAGTATCGGAAGCCGCATTTTGGAAAAAGACATTGGAGAGCCCGGAGTGTCTCTATTATGTGTAGGTGGCCACCCAGGTGGATTTTTAAGTGAATATAATATAAAAAAGAGGTATTGCAGGCAGACCGCCCAAAGTCCCAACACAAATGGAGTACATGACAGGGAGTGGTTGAAGTTGCTGGCAGACAGGAGACAAAAAAGAAGGGAATGTTATAGCTCTCCCAGCTCTTCTCTTTCTTGTGAGCTCTGCGGCAAATTGTGTCGTTCTCGAATTGGCCTTCATAGCCATCAATCTAGGTGTAACCCAAAAGATGCTGCTTAAATCGTCTGTCACAGACTTATAGGCCATGATTGATATTACTGTAGTCGACTTGGCATTACTGCAGTGACCTTAACACAGCTCAGGTCACCACAGTAGGCTTTCTGAACCACAAACGCTAAGTAAAGTGGATGGTTATGCTCTTTGGACTTCTACATAACCCTTTTTTTTTTTTTTTTTTTTTTTTCGTGGGGAAATCCTCATGGATACTCTCTCGCCAAGTTGGAGGAGCGAGAGGGTTATGTCGGACTCTTACCGACTAAAACCCCACGGTGTTCCTACACGCCGCCTGATAAACTGAGCTACGGGAACGAATGCACTCTACCGTAATTCAGTCAGCGATGCCCGATGTAGCTGGCTCGTCACTGTTTTATTTATTGCCTTAAAGGCGCACTGGAAACACTATGTGCGCCTTCCAGCTCGAGGACGTATCTCCTAAGGGCGATAGATTCCCCGTATCTATCGCCCGGAGCACCTTGTCAAGGAGGTAGGCGGTCTTCGGCGAGTCGCCTGCGCCCAACTCTTCTGCGGCGGATCGGATCACAATGTACGTCGGTCTCTCTTATTCGCTCCGCTGCCTCTTTTTGGGTCATTACAGTTGTGCAGAATGAAACAACTGCTTCCCAGGCCCTCTCGCTATTTAACATAGCTCTGACTACGGTCGATAGAGTCAGATCTCGACCCACTGCTGCTCTGAGTATCTCTCGTGGCTCATTCCAACTAGCGCATTCGGCCAGAGTATGTTCTGCTGTGTCTGAAGTGCCACCGCACTCATGGCATGCCTCAGTCAGTTCTCTGCCTGCCACCCTCCACAGATATCTTCCGAAGCAACCATGCCCCGAAAGTATCTGCGTAAGGTGGAAGGTGACAGTCCCATGCCTTCTATGAACCCATTGCTGGAGCATGGGCCGGACCGCTTCTATGGTGCGAAAACCTGCACTAGGTAACTCAAGCCTTTCCCGCCATTGGCGGAGGAGTTCGGCTTGGGCTAAGCGTCGCCACGCCGCGATCCTGTCCAAGGAAGGGTATTCCCCTTGTAAACGGGCATCCACCCTTCGCTGGTGCATGGATGCCATCACCTCCGCGTCTAGGTCCCAAGGAGGGGTGCCGGCTAAGACGCAAGCTACCTCGCAAGAGATAGTATGGTACGCCCTTACTACTCTGGCTGCCATGACGCGCTGCGGTCTTCGCAGCAGCATCCGATTACGGGCGGTCAGAGAGTATACCCAAATAGGTGCTCCGTATAAGGCCATCGACCGTACCACTCCGGTGTAAAGGCGGCGGCAACCCGTATTAGGCCCCCCGATGTTAGGAAGAAGTCTGCTCAGCGCCCCAGCGGCACCCATCAACTTTGAAGCTAAATTTTTAAAATGTTCCTCGAATTTCCAACGGCTATCAAGGACGAGACCCAAGTATTTCATAGTAGACTTGATAGCTATGGAAACTCCTCCAACTACAAGATCTGAACCAACTGGTGGTGCTCTTCTTGGTCTATGAAAGCACAAGGCCTCAGATTTATTAAGGGCCACCTCCAATCCCAAACGCCTGATCCGAGCTACAACCTGAGCTACAGCAGCGGTCGCCAACACTTGTGCCTCTCGAAATGTGGTGCCACGAGCAGTAACAAGAGTATCATCTGCGTAACATATTACGTCAACACCCTGCAAATTGGTACCTCGTAACACCCAGTCATATCCGATGTTCCACAGAAGCGGTCCGAGAATCGATCCCTGTGGAACACCGCATGACATCTCCCTGCGCCTTGATTCATTAGTAGTCGGGTAACACACTGCTCTATCAGATAGGTAGGCATCTACAATACGCCGTAAGTAACCTGGCATCGCATGGAACCTTAGCGCTTCTCTGATACAACTCCACGGTAAGGTGTTAAAAGCATTGGCGATGTCAAGAGACACAGCCAAGATTACGCCTCCTTGTGAAACTGTGTTCTCAGCCAGTTCTCTCACCTGAGCGATGGCGTCGATAGTGGACCTTCCCCGACGAAATCCAAACTGGTTCACGCTAAGGTCCGGCCCCACTTCTTCTAAATGCCTGACAAGGCGAGCTGCAATCACACGCTCGAAAAGCTTGCTCACCTCGTTTAACAAGACTATCGGTCTATACGCTGACGGCGAGTCAGCGGGGCGTCCTTCTTTTCGTAATAAGACCAATTTTCCCGTCTTCCAGGTGCACGGAAACTGGCTCTGTTCCAGACATGCGCTAAAGAGCGCTCTTACGAAAGGCGCCAAGGGACCTAAAGCGTGGACCCATGCCTTGCCGGGTATACCATCTGGACCTGGGGCAGTATTTTTTGCTCGAAGCCGGCGCACTGCTGCTTCTAGCTCGCCTTCAGTGACCGCCGGAGCAGATGTGTTGTCTTCATTTGTGGATAATGCCATTTGCGGTGGTTCTATATCGGCTCTGTTTGGGAACAATGTTTCCACTACAGTGTCCAGCTGTTGAGGACAAAGACTTACAGTCAATGGAGGCGCCCTAGGGCGGAGCTTGCGTCTTACCATTTTGTAGGGCCTACCCCATGGGTCCGAGTTGAGGCCTTCCAGCATTTCCTTCTTCGACAGCTCTTTAGCTGTTTGAATAGCCGCATGAAGCGATTTAATATCCTCCCGGTATAGAGCGTAGAGTCGTTCTTCCTCTATTCGATCCCGGGTTCGTCTTCGTCGATACCGAGTATACCTACGTCTGGCAGCTACGCAGGACCTGCGTATCTGCGCTATCTCCTGTGACCACCAGTACACAGCATTTCTCGGCGGAAGAGAGCCAACACGTGGCATGGCCGCGTTGCAAACTTGCAACATTGCGAGACTAATCCGCTCAGCTCCCTCTTCTACTGAACCTAGGTTTCCGGGTGTCAACTGCCAAGCCTGTACTATTGCTGCTTCTAGTAAGACGTCACGGTCAAGACGTTTAATTGACCACCGAGGGCCATCTCTCGGTAGAGGGCGATTTAGACTTCTAATTGAGGTCTGGAGGGAGGAGACCTCAAATCTTATGTAACGATGATCTGAAAGTGTTTCCTCGTCTTCCAGAACCTTCCATTCCCGGACATACTGCGCCAGATAAGTGTTGGCAAACGAAACGTCCACAATGGAGCCGCCTTGTTGTCTTACGCATGTATGTGCCGTTCCTCGATTAAGTACCTCCAGGCCTAACAATATGGCCCATTCTTCGAGCACTTCACCACGCGCATCAGTCGCCGGAGATCCCCATGCCAATGATTTAGCATTAAAATCTCCGGCGACGAGCAAACGTGCTGAACGATTACTGCGAATTGTTGCTGCGACCTCAAGTAGAAACTGTTCGAACTCAGCCAGGGTCCGATTAGGCGAAAAGTATGCCCCAACCACTAAAACGTCTCCCACAAGTGCCGAAACATATCCTCGGCCTTTTACTACTCTCTCAAATGGCGCAGAGCCTGCAGCGGACCGGGTAATAATGGCAACTAAGCCATCCCGATCGCCCACCCAATCATCGCCCGATGGGACGAAATATGGCTCAGCAACAACCGCCACATGTATCGACCACTCCGCCATACTCTGGAACAAAAGATCCTGAGCTCTGGCGCAGTGGTTGATATTCGCCTGGAGAAATTTGAGAGCCATATGATTATCCAACTGACATCGGTATTTCTCCGGCCCGATCTGCAGAGCTTGCCGACGGGCGAGAAGACTGCGAGGAGACCCGGGGGCCATCGTCAGCCTTTCTTCTGCTCTTTTTATTTGCTCCACAATGCTGATTGCACGTGTTGCTACCCCAACGATGATCAGCGGGTTTACCAGCATCGGCACACACATTGCAATGCGGTGCGGCAGTACACCCTCTTGCCTTGTGGCCGGTTTGACCGCAGCGGTAGCAAGTGTCGCTACGGTCAACCATTGTGGAGCATTGTGCCTTAACGTGTCCTATTTCTAGACATCGGTAGCACCGCTGAGGCCGCTCTTTTAATATTTTTACTTGGGCCGAAACCCATCCCACTAAGAGCCTACCGCCCTCCGCCACCTTCTTTGCGGCTGCGACTGGACAGCGCAGCCACAATGTGCCTAATCCCGAAAAGCCTCTTTTCATTTCACCAGTTTTTATATGTTCAGCTGGACAGCCACCTTGTTGTGCAATAGCAGCTATCACATCTGAACTAGTCACCGAGTCATCTAGGCCTGAAAAGCGCATATCAATGCATTTTATTGGCCTGGTAACTCGGATGATCTCCTCGCTCATAATTTCTCTCAGCTTATTTGCTAAAGAATCCGCAATCTGAGCATTTGAGGCTCCAGGAAGCTCTAGAATGCGTCCTCCCGTAGCTGCTTTCTTAAAACGCAAAGCAGTTATGCCGAGGTCTGAAAGAGAAATCCTTTTCTTTGCCTCGGCTAGGACCGCAGCGTAAGTAGCCCCTTGTTCCTCTGCTGCAGGCTGTAGAGTGATAACCACAGCTGCTGAGCGAGGAGGGCGGATCTTGCGAGCCCGTTTTGCTGGCTGCGTCTGTTGATTGGACTGCGTCTGTGGTTTAGCTTGTGCCTGCACTGACGGTGCATCTTTTTGCGATTTACTCGTTTTCGTTTTCCCTTTCTTTTTGCGTCCGTTAACCTTTTTCCACTGTCCCTCCTCAGGTGCCGAACGTGGTTTAGACGAACGCGCATCCGTATCTGTAGGCTGACTACGGCCCGCAGCTTCTGCTTGCTCAGTCATTGCGTTGTCTGCTGCAGAAGATTGCGCTTTCGATTTATTTTTGTCCGCTGCCAATGGGGGCCGAACACGTTTCTCCGGCAGGAGTCTATCGTCTAAAGAGGCTAGGCGGGCATTCAGCATTTTTCCAACCTGAACCATCACAGTACGACAAATGTCCTCCGTCGTATTCTGCACCGCATTGGGCGTACTTCGTCGAGCTTTCTCCTTTGGACGAGGAGGCTGCTGTACAGAATGTTGCTCCTCTTTCGTACCCATTGGAGAAGGAATGGGATGTTGTCTCCGCATCTTCTCTAGATCTTCCCTTAATTGGGCTAGCTCTGTACGTAAATTGCCCATTTCGTCTTGCAGGCGGGCATTGTCCGCCTGCAGTTGCTTTGTCTCTTCCGAAATAGTGCGCGAACTGAGTACCTCTACAGACTCTTTAATGGAGGCAGCGGCTTCTCTCAAGTCGCGCACAAACGTACCTTTTAGGTTAGAGGACGTTTTGGCAATCCTCTCAATCATTGCCACATCTTCCAATACTTGGTTTTTTATTTGTGCTGCCGGTCGGTTTTTAGGTAGCACACCGTCCTCAGATATGGCCTTTCTCTGTTGGTCGCGCCTAAAATTAGCTACGATTGATGCCCTTAAAAGCTCTTCTTCCGCATTTTTCTTTGATTGAGCTCTTTTCTCTTTAAGGGCTTCTTTACTCTTCGTCCAGCCGTAACTAAGTAATGTGGGCTGGCGACCTCTCCTCGTAGCAGGCGTAGGTGTTCCTGGCCTTTCGTCGTCAGATGACGCCGGCCCGTCACCATCCTGAAGTCGGGGTTTTTTAATACTCTGCCAGAAGCGGCTAGAGTGAGACACAGCTGAAGAATCAGAGCCCGATCTGGGCCTGTTTACTTCTGTCATTCTGAGGCTGCAGTCAGACTCTACCACCATCTCAGCGTTATCTTTCTCTTGTTCTTTATCTTTCTCTATCACTCTTGTTTCTCCTGTATTTAATCCTAACTCCATCTCAACTATATTATCTCCCCCATGCACATTTCCAGCTTTTCCCTCCCCCTCAATCTTCTCCTCTCCGTTGCGATAGGTGGCCCCCCCGTATACGATAGGGCCGATGCACCGGCTGTCCGATACACCAAGGGATTCCCCGCGCTCGGGACCCTCCCGGGTAGATTTTTTGCCTGATCGCGTTAACATTTTTATTTTGGTTTTTGTTTTTGTCGCCCTCGTGACTGATTTCCCATCAGCCATTCATCCCATCGGCAGGCGACGAACCTTGAGATTGGGGTAATTTTTTATAGAGGTTGTCTTCCTCGCGGCCTCACGCTCCGTGCGCAAGGCCCCCGGTTCCGCTCAATGTGGATTACGGGTTGCCCGACGGTGGCCGAAGCCAGTGCTCACCAGTCCGAAGACCAGTGTACCCGCCGCGCGGGGCGTTACCGCCCAGATGTGTGATTTTTTTGCGAGGTTTTCTTCCTCACGACCCGAAAGCCTCCAGAACCCAATGTGACACTGGGTTTCCCCCTTACGTTGCCATTTGAATGCTCACACAGTCCACTCTGATAAGCAGAGAAGTACCAGGAATATGCAAACGGCGACCGTCAGTAGCAGCGCACAGCAACGCCCCACCCCGTGCTAGTTTTGGTTCACGTCGGGTTTCTCCGATACCTACCATTTCTGGAAGGCGTTCCCCTATCCACCACCCGGGGACGCGCCCGATGGGGGACTAGCAACCCCACACGGGGGACTTCTACATAACCTGCCGCAATGTATGGATGTGGTCCATTGCAAAAAAGCCTTGTCGGAAAGTGGCTTGTTCAGGAGGTTCAGACTTCCTCAGGCAGTGCAGGGTAGATTTATCACGCTGGTTTCGGGATCGGTTAGCTCGATAAATCCAGTTTTCCCGCCATTTGTCGG
This sequence comes from Mycalesis mineus, assembly GCA_034621355.1. NCBI lineage: Eukaryota > Metazoa > Arthropoda > Insecta > Lepidoptera > Nymphalidae > Mycalesis > Mycalesis mineus. The sequence continues at coordinate 6,887,884 of CM067881.1, forward strand.
TTACCAAAGCCTGTTCGCTACCACTGCAGCTACCGACACCCCCCACCCTTAAACCTCAAATATAGAGACATTTCCATCTAAAGATGATACCATGAATTAATAAATAAATATGTAAACAAATAATTAATATTAAAAAGAACAAAATAATACCAACATGCCACAGATGCAAGAAGTAATACCGGGACCTTCATGGTTTGTTATTGTTGTGATCCTCAGGGCACAGCTCATCGTGTATTTATTTAGGTGTTAATCTCAGCGTGTGGTCGTTATCACATATTTTGACTTGATTAATTACTTAGCTTGTCAAAATAAGCACGTTGATACTAACAACTGATATGTTAACTAACTTAAAAAAAGAGAAAGATCTAATTGCGATAATTTATTAAATATTTTTTTAACCAAGAAAAAACGAAAAACGAAGAACAACCGTTCACAAATCGACACGTAAATTGTTGTGTACGCATAACCACTATCTTCTGTACAACCTGCCACAGCATATGGATGTGGTCTATGGTACTAAAACTAAAGCCAGGTTGGAAACCGGCTTGTTCAGAAGTAAAAGTATTTTTAATGCATGACAGCGATAAAAATACTTGCAATAAGCTTATAGTTCGTGTAACTACCCATTTTCATAAAAATGCAAATTTATATTTTTACGGAATGTTTAACTTTTAGGGGTGAAGAATTAAAGATCCTAGTATGAAGTAGTGCATGTATAAATTTTATTTGAAAAAATTTTTAACAAAATATAGAACCGACTCAAAACGCACTAAAAAGTAAAAAATAACTGTGTCATTTAGTTGCTTTAATTTACTTAAGCATATCTATGAAGTCGGTGCCAGCAAGTTTAAGGAACATTTATTTAACGTTGTAAAGCAGTTTGTAGGTTCTAGGTAATGTTCTTAAAGTAGAAAACTTGCTGGCGCCGACTCCTAGATATGCTTAAGTAAAATAAAGCAACTAAATGACACAGTTATTTTTTACTTTTTAGTGCGTTTTGAGTCGGTTCTATTTTTTGTAAAAAAAATTATTTCTTCCTTTTTAGTGATTTATCACCGCGCTACTATACTGTCATAGTATATTATACGGCACTTGTAGCCAAAAAGCTACCGATACCGAGACAAAGACCGAAATCGCTGTAAGCGTGCCTCCAAAATTTTAAGAGTTCCATCAATTTCCCCAGGATATCATCATCAGATCCTAACATGATGGCAATGGAACCACCTTGGAAGTATGCCCTTTCTAATAAAAAAGAATTATCAAAATCGGACAACTCTGTAAAAAGTTACAGAGTTATCATACATAAAAAAAATATACGTGTCGAATAGAGAACCTCCTCAGTTTTTTCGTGCGTTAAAAATAATAGCCCAGTGCAGATAGCCTCAAACATAATAAAAAGTAAAAGAAAATCACAGTAGGATGAAACCCATTTCAAAAGGAAGAGAATGCCATAAAAATTAATGGAAAAATAAATTACGGGCGATCTGAGGTCGGGAAGGGGTAGAGGGTGAGGGTTTAGGGGTAAAAAACGGATTTTCTCGATTTCTGGCAAAACTAAAAGTCCTATGGGAAAGAGTTATATGGCAAAGTTGTAGGTAATAAAAATATCTAAAACTTTTGTTCATACACTTTTTTCACATAACCTCAAAATTTATGTGAAAAATTCAAAAAACCAAGTTTTTGGTTTTTTATTATTATCTTTTACAAAATTTTTTCTTTTTTAACGAAATTTTGTGAAAATTTACCTTTTTATGTCCCAAATAGGCTGTAATTTATTTGATTAAAAATATTTATTTTTTCACCTTATTTTGAATTAATATCGAAAAAACACCCTAATTTTCAATCGAAAATTCACCCGTCAAAATATCAGCTTTTTTCAAAAAGTTGGTATGGTTTCTGTTTGTTGAAATCTCTACTTTCCGAAGGTGAAAAAATATATATATATGTTACTATAGTAAACCTTCTCAGAAAAGGCAAAACCTAGGATAACGGTTTTTACAGCTGCAATGAAAATGCAGGCGTAGATGCCTATTTATTACTATTTTAAGATAATGTAGGTCGCTCAGGTATATACCTGAGTGACCTACGAAACATTTTAGCCCACTAAAAGGTCACATTACAATGTCAACATAGAAAAGTGGAGACGGGGCTAGGCGGATCTGAGCTTTGTTGGGCCTACATACTTTTTTTTTAACACTGAGAAATGTGTTTATGCAAAGATATAGGGCAGCTAACTTCTCAGAGGGTATGCAGGACTCATCGGCTGAGAACCAACCGGAATACCTGCTAAAACCAAGCGATGTTCCTTCCAATCGTCTGGTGATTGGGTGCCGGGAGCATCGTAAATCTTCCGTAACCTAATTAGCAGAGTCCACCGAGCCAGACCCTCAACTGGGCCTTACTACATACCTGCTATTACGTAGCAGCAGTAAAAACCTAGTTTTTGCCTTTTCTGAGAAGGTTTACTATGGTAACATATATATATTATTTCCCCATCGGAAAGTAGAGATTTTAACGAACAGAAAGCACAATAATTTTTTGAAAAAAAAAAATATTTTGACGGACAATTTTTCGGTTGAAAATTAGGTTATTTTTTCGATATTCATTCAAAATAAGGTGTAAAAATAAATATTTCAAATCAAATAAATTATAGCGTGTTTGGGACATAAGAAGGCAAGGTTTCACCAAATTTTATGAAAATAAAACTTTATTTGTAAAAGATAAAACTATAAAACCAAAAACTTGGTTTTTGTATTTTTCACACAAATTTTGAGGTTATGTGAAAAAAGTGTAGAAACAAAAGTTTTAGATCTTTTTATTATCTACAACTTTGCCATTCAAGTCTTTTCCATAGGACTTTTAGTTTTGCCGAAAATCGAGAAAATCCGTGTTTTACCCCTAAACCCTCAACCCCTACCCCTTCCCGACCTCAAATCGCCCGTAATTTATTTTTCCTTTCATTTTTATGGCATTCTCTTCCTTTTGAAATGGGTTTCATCCTACTATGATTTTTTTTGTTTTAAAAATGATCGACCCTGGACTATAAAGGATATTCAATCGTAATGTAATTTTGTCAATTACTTCCACATTTATTTTACTTCTATGGAAAACTGTTGGTTTCGTAACATAATTAATTTAACTTTACTAGTTAAGTAGTTTGTTTTTTATTTACTTCATGTTTATCGTTTCAACGAAGAAAATTATATTTGAAACCATTTCCGATCAATAAAATTTAATTTTGATTGAATTTTTTTGTTTTGTTTTCTGTGAGAAGAAATAATAAAATTAATGTAAAAATAATACTTATAAGTAGTCAAGCATCATTAGAAATAGACTTACATCATTCCTGTTGTATTTTTACAGATAGTTTTGAAATCGATCGAATCTATACATAATTCCCTTTCAGTTTGTCAAAAACATTCGCCAAACATTCGCATCGATTTATGCGAATGCGAATTTTAAAAAAAATTAATAAAAAATTAAACCGACTTCAAATCCCACTCAAAGGTATAAAATAAATGCGTCATTTAGTTACTTTAATTTACTTAACCATATCTATAAACTCTGCCATCCAAGTTTAAGGAAAATTTATTCAACAAAGCAGCAAAGAACTTTGTGTGAATTAGGTATCATCTTTAAAATAGAAAGCTTACAGGTTGCACCGATTTCATATATATGGTTAAATAAATTAAAGTTACTAAATGACGCATTTATTTTATACTTTTCAGTGGGTTTTGAAGTCGATTTAATTTTATATTCAAATTTTTTTTCATAGGTACCTTTTAGTGGTTTATCGACAACGCACATACGTAAAACCTCGTTCTAAACTATGAGTACCTACCAATATTTGCCAGCCATCTATAAACTGCCGACATCGCTGCAAATGTGCCTATGAAGTTTAAAGAGTACCTACCTTCGGTTTAAACAAGATCTCATTATCAGATCCTAACATGATGACTATGGGACCATTTTGGAAGGGTACTCTTTCTAAAAAAAAAAGTCGGACTATTCTGTGAAAAGTTATGCGTGGTCATGCACAAAAAATCCCTATCTCAAAAACTACTGAACCGATTTTGATGAAACTTGCAGTATTCCCTTAGTTATCTAAGTTAAATACAACAAAAAAATAATCACTTAAATCATACTTGTGATTCTGGAGATAGACGAACATAAAAACATAAAAATTCCCTAACTCAAAAACTACTGAAACGATTTTGATAAAACTTACAGTGTACCCTAAGTTGAACAATACCTAGTACAACAAAAAAAAGAGTTACTTAAATTGGACTTGTAGTTCCGGAGATATCCCTCTACAAACATAAATGCATACATACATACACTCATGATATTTAGCACATTTGTTCAGACGAAAACTGGTCTTATCTGGAAATATTACATACATACGGGTCGAATTGATAACCTCCTTTTTTAAAGTCGGTTAAAAAAGTATAGTTTTAGTCATCTCGTAAGGAGTCAATAGGTGTTAGGTCAGTAGTATTTCGCTTATATAATTATGTATAGATTTGTTCAGTAGCTACAACTACTTCACTCAAAATTTGCGTTTAAATTCTGAGTTACTTTATTAGAGGTGTGTCTTCCAAATAGGTACATTTCACCGGTAGCATTTTCACAATCACTTCTGTTTTTCGTCTTAATCCCATAATATTGTCATTATTTATCTTTACGATAAAAATTGACAAACGACTTCCCAAATTCCAGATCCCTTAGCTACTTAATGAAATTTAAATACTCAAATCATAAATTGATGACGCTTTTCCATTAATGACTTTGTTATTATAAAACAAGCGGATACCAGCGACTTTGCCTGCGAGAAAATCATTGACTTATAACCTTCCAATGACAGCAAAAACAATTCACATGGCCATTCTTTTAGTAAATTAGAATGAGTATACCCTTAAAAATGAGATGCAATCGCGAATGCTTTTTAATGCTAATGAAGAGGAACAATTGTACCAGCGTTTTTGATAAATGCTCCCAGTTGTGCTCATCACTTGTTTCAGATCCTCTTTATTCTTGCATTGTTATAATTTTACATTAAATATTGAATATTTTTAAATCTATCATTTATTTATTTACATTTCTTTTTAAATTTTCAACAATGCTATATAAAACAATTATAAAAACACTATTAAAATTTATAAAAAAATCATTCCGCCTGCTGCGGGGCCCGGGGGTCCAAGCAACCGGTGGTCAGGGCTCCAGAGTGAGGAACCTCCTCACAATGCGCGCCGTTTCAAGAATTGCAGCCTTCTGTATCCGACCCTTGATCCAACAATTAAGCGAAAGCTTTTTAAGATGTACGTCAAAGCTTTTTGCTATAAGACCGTTGACTGAAACGACTATAGGAACAATCATTGTTGAATCAACATTCCACATGACGGTAATCTCATGAGCAAGGTCCAAGTATTTTGATACTTTTTCCTTTTCAGCTTTCACCAGATAATCATCATGTGGAACAGTAATATCAACAATCATTGCACGGCGCGTTAATCGATCAATTATCACTATATCAGGTCTATTGGCTACAATATACCTATCAGTGATAATTTTGTTATTATCGCCTGGTATTGTATTATTTGGTTCACGAAACTTTCAAAGGTCTTAAAACAAGAATTCACTTACTTTGTACCTATGCTATGATAGAGTTACAGAGTGTTCGGTAAGGGCGTGTAGGTTCAGGAATATTAGTCTCCATGAGATCTGATAACTTTTTTATAATGCAAGCTTTGTATTCCTGTCTTAATAATGTTTTTGGTGGAATTGTTGTTTCTTCAGCACTGTCCTTTCTTGAGATACTGAGATGTGTAAACTTCATAAGAATCTGATGATGCTTTATGGTACAAGAACCTCATCGCCACACATTTTATTATTATATTAGCGAAAAACGATTTTAACGACATCTCACTGTTCATCTAGAGTCGGTATAGGGTGTGTCAATTGTCATGATTGATTGGTTTTTAGCAGCTATCTAGTTTTTTAATCGTACTAACATATTATTTACATTTTTTCCTCAAATTATGTAATATAGTGTAGCATTTTGTTTACCTATTATTTATCTCAATGGAGAATTTACAAATGATAACATTGACGTCAATGAATTTATAATTTAGAAATGATAACAATGAAAACTTAAGCTATTTTAAGTTTTTAAATTTACAATCATCAACATTATCCTTATTTTACAATAATGTCTATAAGCAATACAACATGATAAAAAAGGAAAATAGTAATTAACCCCCGTCATAATGGTAATTCATTGACATATTAATAGTTAGTACTATGGACTTCGGGTCTAATGCAAAATTTACGTCAAAAGTGTCCCAAGATATTTTATACATACTAGGATGTATTTATGTTTTTATACACAAAATAACATTGTAGTGTATGTCTTATCGTATTGTTATACAGTCTAATTTGCAACGGTCTAATTGCATGCAATAAGTAATCAGCTTCGACTGACGGTTGTCATGGCAGCCTTTTTTTGACATGACAGCTTCTCGTGAAAATAGGACAACATAAATGGTGTGGAGTAGGTAGCTTTGTAATTTTTTTGGCAACTTTAACTTATATATTATATTTACTGCAAACTTTAATTTATATTTACATATCCATGGCCTCTATATACTGGGATAAATCTTGTACCTACCAAATAATAATTGTTGTAATTATCTTGTATAAAATAATAATTAGTTATAATAATAATTAATTAAAAATCAAATCCACAAATGTACAAAATGATATGCCACTCGATATAGTTCTTTACTTTGAAATTTCAAGTTCTCGATATTTTCCTCTTTTTAATTAAACTGAAAATATATTTTTTTACTTCAATGACGTTAGGTCACTATTTTAAATAACTGTTCCGAATTTCATGTAGATAATTCTTATAGTTATCAAAATAATATGCCATTATGGTAAAAGTTATTTGATTAATGATCATGACATGAAAAATAAAAATTTTTGAATTGAAAATAATAATTAATATTTTAATAAATTATTTTCATTCAAAAATTAAGTTATTAAATAATTCAAATGTTAAACAACAAAATAACTCTATGCAGTCGTTGTTCCAAAACATTCTATTGCTCACGGCAGATCAGAACTAAATGCGATTAATTAGATAAACATATTGCACTCCTTCTATCCTATGCGCGGGTAGCGTATGGGAAAAAGACAGATAGATACTTTTGTTCATTTTTGTTGGTTATGCAATTCGTTTCTATAGTTTATTAAAATTTTAATAAAGTAGTCTGTTTCTAAGCAAAATAATACTTTAAAATCATCAGTAAATATTTACTTACTGAAAATATGGTACACCGTCTTCTTTTCTCACCTTACTCGGGTAGTTCTTACAAGTTTTTTACAACACATTACGACATTATTGACGTGTATTCTGTCAGTCAGCTAATATGAGACTGAATGCGATTTGGAATCTTTTTCGCGTTTTAGCATTCTTTTGGTTCGGACACTTTTTAGCGCTGACCCGAAGTCCATAGTATTAATATGTCAATGTGGTAATTGGCCTTTTTCTGTGGCGGCCATCATGGATTTGAAAAACCTGGAGTGGATCAAAGAAAATACAAATGATTTAGGGTTTTTAAAACACAAATGCATGAGTTTGACATTGGAATTTCTAACAAAAGAGGAGATATTTAAAATCAAAATGGCCAGTACGAGCGAACGCCAATGTCATAAATGCAAGGACCTAATAAAAGAAGACATGTGCCTATTTGCCAAAAATTCACTTTTGTATGTCACTTCACTTTGTATTCACTTTATCTGCGCTTTTAGTATAAGTCACATAAGGTTCACGAGCTATATAAAAATAGGACAGGTAATGATGCAGATGGTTCGAAATCTTTTGTTGGACAACTGGTAAGCCTATGTTACTTCAGATCACAAGATTATGAGTTCGAGTCTTAAGAAATTTAGAGCACTTCTTTCTTCCAATTCATTTCGGAGTTGACAATCTGGTATTTTTCCATTCTCGTGCCTCGGAGAGTAGGTACGTTAAGGTCTCACTCATTATAATTGTAATAAACGGTACAGAATTAAACATTTACAGGAACTCTCATTGGAGCTATGTGATATGAAATGATTTTTAATCATTGGTGATAGGTTCTATGATATATATGGTAAGAGGCCTGGCCTAGTAGAGGGCCAACAAAAGAGGCTGATAATGATGACAGGTCAATATCGTTAGCCACTCCCACGGTGAAGTTCTTATAGATTATGCATATCGCAAAGCCGATTAATTTATATAACTTTAGTTGTTGCAAGAAAATTTTTTTCCAAATTTTGGTCAAAACTTTCTTCAGACTTTTGATGGTAATTTCAAATGTTTTAATGGCTATTTAGTTCACACAAAAAATGCTTGACATGCCGTTAGCTATTGGGCTACGTAATGTTTTTTCCCTACAGTCTACACGATATAATAAATATATTGTCTAGCGGCGTCTCCTAGAAATGAGAGTAAAATGTGTGCGAAAGTTGAGGTTGAAACCAAACATCCAATGTTTATTTCCACCAGCCTGCTGTTTCTTCAGAGGACCTGTATCTTTGGTAACAGGGTATTTCATCACCCAGCTTCAAGATCTTCAGATGGTTGGAGTTTTGTTTTGGGGACGTCTTCTCCAAGCGAGGAAATGACGCAGTACAGGCTTTAGAGCCGGAACTGCAACATGTTTACGTTTTCGAGCATCTCTGTGATTCGGTGGTATACCTAGATATGTGAGGATTGTTGTCAGAGCCCTCTCTCTGCCTGGCCCTCGCAAGCAGCGAAAGTGTGGGCTCTGACTTCTTACATCATGCAATCACGGGCAGATAGCAACTTGTTTTGATACAAGCTGCTATTAAAATACGGAATGATGCAGTGCAGTTTCAGGAACCGCAGATGAACCTAAGAGGCATAGTGCGAGGGAGGCACTGGTATGGTTCATTGGAGAGCCCGGTGCTTCCCATATTATGCACTGAGGATGCCACCGAGGGGGGAGGATACAGGAGGGGGTAATCCTCACATTATGTTTCCTACAGGAGATTTCCTTCTCGAAACAAAAGGTATGTGAGGATTACCCCAACACACACGAAAAAAGAAAGCGCTCCTTACCCCCAACGGTTTTAATGACAATCGATAATGGGTCTTCTTTTTATTTTTAATCCAATAATACTGTCGTCATTTATCATAAGATAGGATAGGATTAATACTCTTTATCCATCTAGCATAATTATTTAATCGTACAATTCATGTAGATATATATACAGGTGTATTTTGAGATCTCGGTAACGAGTGAGACGGTTTGGACCTGAATTCGTATTTGAATTTAGTTTATAAATTTAACTTTCTAGGTATTTCCTCAGAAAATGCGACACATTAAAGAAGTATAAGGTACTTATTAAATATTTTTTTAACTTTTGTGGCGGAGCGGATTCATGTTCGGGGAAGGGGTCGTGCCTGTGATCGCGGGACTTATAGGACAGAGGTCCCGGGCCCGATTTCTGCCCTGCATGTCGGTAAAGAATTTTTCAATTAGTCCAGGTCTGGCTGCTCTGGCAAGGAGGCTTCGGTCGTGGTTAGTAACCCCTCTGGTGAAAAAGCCCACTTAGAGGTTTAGCGTTCCGGTACGGTGTCAGGCAGAAACCGGAAGAGGTTGTGTTTTTCATTCTACTGCTAAAAAAATACTTCCTCATAATGCCATTTTGTAAATAGCAATGGGTTTTACCTTAATACTATAGAGCATCTCTGCACCCTTACTCCACCCTTCCTTGCTCGCCAACATGAATGGTACCAGGTTATACTTTGAGAGTGGTTCACCGGGGGGCCCGCGGATTGCGGGACGAATGGGAGCGGCAAAGAATGCTTAATGCCTAAAAAAGACAGCCCCTTCCCGAAGTAATGAATCAACGGTACCGGGAAGGACGGCCGGTGTATGTAGGAGGTTTTAGTCCGTAGGTCATCGAGTACATCATCGATGAAGTCGGACATAGTCATTCGGGTAACTGGATGTCATCCATGAGGATTTCCTCCTACAAAAAAAAAATGGGTTTTACCATAAAATGTAGTTTGTTCTAGCTCATTTTTACTTTCTGAAATTGTAGTACCTAACGAACTATTATAATGTAATGAAAAATAAAACCAACTTCAAAACGCACTATAAAGTAACGCAATTATTTTTTACTTTTTAGTCCGTTTTTAAGTTTTGAAGTTGAGAGCATTGAGGAGTATGTGCGGAATAAAACTGATTGAAAGAGTTAACAATAATATAATAAGAGAATAGAGTGGTGTAAAAGAAGATGTAGTGACTAAAATAGAGAAAGGGATGCTTAGATGGTTTAAGCATGTAGAGAGAATGGATGAAAGAAGATTAACAAAAAAGACTTATGAGGTGAAAATGAATGGAAATGTTGGACGGGGAAGACCTAGGCAAATGTTCCTGGACAATATTCAGGACATTTTAAATAATGGCCAGGTCAAGAGTACCCTAAACCGACGATCTTGTATGAAAGGATTAATGAGAGTGGAAGAAGCTAAGGAAGTATGCAATGACCGTGGCAAATGGAAGGATATACTCTGCCTACTTCTATGGGAACGAAGCTTGATGCTATGTATGTATGTTGAAGTTAGTTTAATTTTTTATTAAAAAAAATTTTTATTTCATATTTCAGTGATTATCGATACGTTTCCCAAGAACTCATCATCAGATCATGACTTCAATCAAATCCAATCACAAGATACTACTGTAAATTGTTACTCTAAACCGTTCTTCGCCTTCATCACCAGACTCTTAAGGACAGTCACAGGCCATCTAAATGTAAAGTTCTCATCGAGACAAATGACTGTAACTGTAGTAAATCGTTGAGGAGTTTCCTCATCTGTAGTTCGGTTCCATCATCAGATCGACTCCAGACCTTTATTACATTCTATTAATTTAAAATACTTAATGCATAAATTAACAAAAGTACTAATTGTCCTTACAATTTTTGAAAGTTCTCCTCGATTTTCCCGGGATTCTATCATCAGATCCTCATATGATGAATATAGATTATTTTGAAAGTATACCCTTTATACTTACATCATCCGAGATATGTACCTAAACTCCGCATCTGTAGTTAGGACTGCCGTTGGCGACACAACGCCTTTTCCAGTCACAGTCGGTGTCCACCAAGATTCGGCTCTGAGTCCTTTCCTATTTAAAGTCCTCCTCGACACCGTAACCGAGGATATTCAGGACTCGCCTCCGTGGCTTCTTATGTACGCGGATGACATCGCGATAGTAAATAGGGATAAACAGACCTTAGAACGTAAGGTGAACAACTGGAAGAGAACATTGGAAAACGGCGGTCTGAAACTGAATGTGGCAAAGACTGAATACCTCGCTTGCTGCAGTACAGATCCAAGCAGTATATCAATCGGCGCGGAAAATGCACAACATGTGTGTTTAAGTACCTTGGATCTGTCCTTCACGAGTCGGGTGGTATTGACCACGACGTCAAAGCCCGTATTGTAAAGCTGCTTGGGCCAAATGGCGGGACTTAACAGGGGTTTTATGTGATCGCAGAATGCCACTAAAGCTAAAGGGACTTGTGTACAAATCTGTCATCCGGCCGGTTCTGCTATATGGCAGTGAGACTTGGCCAGCCTTAACGAGGCACGTGCAGGAACTCCGAGTCACGGAGATGAAAATGCTACGGTGGATGTGTAACGTCACTCGATGTGACCGTCAACCGTAACGATCACATCCGCAGTAGGCTTAATGTCCGTGACATCGGAGACAAGCTACAGGAAGCCCGTCTTAGATGGTATGGCCATGTCGCACGTCGTCCGCAGAGTTATGTCGGAAACAGGTGTCTGAACATCGCAGTCCCTGGCGCTAAACCCTGAGGCCGCCCCAAAAAGCGCTGGCTTGACATACTGAGCAGTGACATGTGAGCCAATAAACTTAAGAAAACAGATGCCCAAGACCGGGCAAAGTGGGCTAGATTATGCCGGAAAGCGGACCCCACCTAGTGGGATAACGCTAGGAAGAAGAAGAAGACCCTTTATACTTTATACGCAAAAAGAATTCACCAAATCGGTCCAGCCGTCTTTGAGTAATCGCGTTACATACATACATACATGAAAAACATACATTCAAATTGAGAATCTCCTCCATTTTTGTGGTCAGTTAAAAAGTAATTGATAGTACAAAGGTTTTTAACGTTACGCTTATCTGGATATGGCAAAATGGGCAAGCCATTTATTTGGACTAAGTTGTAGAGTTTTTGAAGTAAAGTGTTGTAGAGTATAGGGCGTGTAGAGTTAGAAGCTTGACTCTACATGAGAATACATGAGATCGGATATGAGAATAAATAAATAAATATTATAGGACTATTACACACATCGCTATGTAGCCCCAAAGTAAACTCCCAGACACTGGAATACATCCACGTTCATCACACAAATATTTTCCAGATGTGGGAATCGAACCCACAGCCTAGGACGCAGAAGCACTACCATTACTACCACTTACTCACTACCCACTTAACTTAATATTGTGGACTTGGACTTCACACTAACTGAGTAATTGTTATTATATTTTTGAAAGGCGCATAAGGGAATTTTAATCAAAATAGACTTTCATATCTCCATGTATCTCTAGACCCTCGAATAAAATCGAGAATAGCTCGTTGTTGATAAAACTAATTTTAAATGAATGTTGAAGGAGTATGCAATGAATTAGTGAGAGGTTGCCTATCAAAAATTAGCCGCAAACTCATATAATAAAGTCAATGTATGATTGATTAGTTTAGTAATATTAAAGGCAAGTAATTATAAGCCTTTTGAATCATTTTTACGGTATAGTAAAATGACAACCCTGGCCTGGCAACCCTAACGTTGAGGCTGACTTAGGGCTGGCAACCAAAACTGTTACTTGCAGAATTAAGCTGTGGTATCTTTCTACTCTCTTTGTTTCCTCTCTCTCCTGAATTTCTTCCCCGGATTTCGTCTAGTCTATTTTCATTTATTTATTTATTTTTGTATAGACACGTAAGTATATTTATGTTTGTGCATATGTAAGTATGTATGTATGTATCTATGTATGTGTGTATATGTGTTTTTATGTATTTTATGTAAGTATATTTTTATTTTAGACAGTAAGAATCTTTCTTTATGTAATAACGGAACGCGTGTACTTTAAGCAACGTTTATTCAACAACTGGCTGATGCGTGTCACAGACATCACACCACCGACATACCCACGTTACAATCATAATATTGTACGACTACCTACACATAGGTACATACACTACATCATCCCCCCCTTTATAAAGATAGTTACAACAATTACAACATTTTAAATTATTGGTCTACACCATCGTAACCAAATCACTCGGGCGGTCTTCGCACACGTGTATCCGGTAACGATGGCGGTAATACCGTCCGAGACTAGCATGGCTCCCCAGCCGTGCTACTGTTTTTATCAGCATGATTGATTTGGTGTGCTAAAGCTGCTTGAGTAGACACGGTCGGAGACTCACGAACATTACTCGAATCTCGGATGTCGTCCGCCGAGCCAGAACGCAATTGATCTGCATGCCGCGTCCAGCACACACCCTCCTCCGTCTCGACCTCGTAGGTACCTACATATTTTTACCCTTCCTTCTCCTTCCTTCCAATAAAGAATATTTCATTAATTCATTCATTATCTTAGACCAATAACCGTTTGTCTTTGAGTTATAGGTATTTTACTTTTCGAGTAATAACTCAATTAAGTTGGACGTTTTCGTGCATTTCTCCCCTCTAGTGTGGCATGTAGTTAACAGCGCCGGTTTGTTAGGTTCTGTTGGTACTTCACTCGACGTGGTGTGACTTTGCTCGATGATAACTTACAGGCGGAATAGGTGAGTGTGTTTTTACTTGCCGATTTTACCCTCGGAGATACCTAGTACCAAACAATGTCAGCGATGGTCCATTGCTCAACTGAGATCCGCGAGTTGGTTGGTTTGCTGTTTCTGTGTGTGGTGGTGGAAAGTATTGTCCAATTATTTACTCCTGTGACTCCGTCGCCAAGCTGTTAGTTTGAATCGTTTGGTGTTTTAGTTAAATATCCATATATCTAATGTAATTTTTTGAAAATAAGGAAAATATTACACAGTATTTTCCATTCGCTTTCATATATTTACCTATCTACCAACATAGTTTATTTTATTTAACTATTTTTATTACGAAAATTACATTACAATTATTACATTCATTAATTTTTTGTTCTACATTAAGGCCTGTGTGCACCAAGATTTCGGTTATCATAACCAACGGTTAACATAAGCTAAACATAAAATTTACTGTTCACGTCAACCCGTACACCGGTTAAGGACGTAAGCTCGGTTAAGATAACCGCCGGTTTACGTCCTTAACCGGCGTACGGGTTTATTATAAATAATAAATTTATAGTAAAGTTATGTTAACCGTTGGTTATGATAACCGAACACTTGGTGCACACAGACCTAAATAGTGAAATGCTACTAAATAACTTAGCTCAAACTCTATTATCTCCAATGACATTTTGTAGTATTGGAATGACAGTTTGTCATTACAAAATTCCGATTTATGTTACATCAGTTTCGCAACGGTTGTACATCGTCTTTAATAATGATGCTTTTTATCAAGAATCGACATACTGGTTCTAGAATTTTTAGGTTCCACGAGACTGTTTCGAGTGCACGGGAAGTATTCTGTAGTTTCTGATTCTCTTGAAAGTGCAGATGCAGCATAATTCACAAACGGCTGTATCTATTGATTGCGTTGGCTTAAAAGTTTAATTTTTTCACAGCTGAAAGGGACAGTAGACCTATCTTTACTAATACTATAAAGATGAAATTTTGTAAATATGGATGGATGGATGGATGTATGTCTCATTTACGTAAGAATTACTGAACGGATTTTGATGAAACTTTACGGTAATATAGCTTACATATCAGAATAACTCAGAGGCCACATTTTATACCGATATTCCCACGGCACGGTACGGAACCCTAAAAACAAAAAGGCGGAACCTTTTTATTTTAAAAACCTTTACAACTCGAAAAACAAAAAAACTCGTTTCCTTCCCATCAAGGCCTAATATCTAAAAATTGCAAGTCGAAATAATCAATGATTCCATTTTGGTACATATTTTCGCTGCATACTTTCAAAAAAATAAATTGGGTATTTATTCGGGAACATAGTGCTATTTGATTTTTAATTTGTAGAGATGCAATTTAATATTTAAAATTATTTAGATACCTAGTGGAAAACTCTGTAATTAAAGTTTTTGGTGTCTTAATGTCTGAAAGTTCATAATAGAAATAGAATATTTTTAATTAATACTTTTAATTAAAAATATTCTATTTAATATTAATTTGATTGTGTAGAATGCATAAAAAATAAAAAAACATTTCAAGAACTTTATTACCATGAATATATTTACAGTTGTAAAAATCGTAGTAATTAAGATTTAAAAAAATGTCGTTTTCGGCGGAACTTGTAGCGAGGTATTGGTGTCGTTATTTCTTTAGAAAGGCCAGTTGGATCCAGTCCTCAGGCCGAACAGACCATTTCTGAAAAAGATGTTTTTTTTTTAATATTGGTATATTTACTTATAATAATGTTTCCACATTGTATACCATAAACAGAAACTTATAACTAGACAATTACGAAATTATTTTAACAAAATAACAAAGTTTACTGCAGTTCGATTCAATAAAAGGTCGCTATACTAAATATATTAGATATGCAGATGCTAAATTCTATTAAAGATGCAGAGTATAACAGACATGATACTTGGGAGCGATCGGGTTTTGATTGGTTATTTAACACATTAACAGTTTTGTCGTATCTACCTATATAATTGATTATAAAATAGAACTTACCCTCGTTTGCCTAAGTCAGCGTTACCCATGCGGAGTTGAGCCCCAGTGCAGTTGCTAAGTTCAGCTTCGTGTAAGTTTCTGCATTGTCTTCCGATAAAGTGATTTGTTCGTACAGATGAAGCGAAGAACTGGAATGCGCGTCCGTGGGCACAAGCGTTGTTGATTCCGCATCCAGGCTGAGGAGATCTGCCACCATTAGGGTAGAAGTCGGCGTTGGAAATAGCATCCATGATACCAAGTGCACGACCGTCAGTGTGAATCGACTCGACGTAAACTCCAGAGTTGCGATTCAGAGCATTAGCGTTATTACCCCACAGAGGGCCAGCAGGATCCAGACCTGATGAACATTAATTTATGCATCTAAATATTTTCTAGTGCGAAATATTTTTTACTTGATACGTTGTTAATACAATATTACCTGTGATACGTACTGGACGACCACTATTTTGACGGCCAGCATTGCCTATAACGTGAGCACCCAAACTGTGACCAACATAATGGACACGGTTCCAGTTGCCACCGCTATTATTGATGAGCCACTGAATGAAGTTTCCAAGCTGACGTCCTACGTCTGGAACATCGCGGACCGCGGCGTTGTATCCTTGGTTGGCAACACGGCTCCAGTCAACAACAATCACGTTGCAGTCTTGTTGCCATAAGAAAGCGTCTCTGATATAGTTATTGACGGGAGATTGTCCATCGTTGGTCCACCCGTGAACAATCACTTTAAGTCCTCTAGCTCCGTTGAAGTTAGAGTTACGAATGCTGTTTACGTTACCGTTGACAATTATCTGACGGCTAGTTGGGTTACGTCTGAAATAAATTGTGTTTTTAAACTGACCAAAAATTTGTTATTAAGTACGTTATTTGGATTTTATTTTATTTTAATTTTCTTGTAAAGTTTATTACTACGTCTCTGATCCTACGTTCAATCAATTCAAGTCATCGCATTTAAGCATTTTCTTCTGATAGTAAAAATTCTTACCTGGTGAAAAGCCAGTATGCGTTGCTTGCTCCAGCCGATCTATCGCCGAATGCCAGATCCTCGACAGGTTCATGCAAATCAACCAGTTGTGGAACATCATCTCCATCAGGCATCCAGATGTAACGGCTTTCGCCTTCTACATAATGACTGTTGTCCCCTGGTACTACTGGGAGTGCGCTACCAGCGCATACTGAAAATATAATATTAAATAAAAAAGAATTAAATCAGTTTGCTAGAGATTGATTACTTGTTAAAAGAAGAGAAGCGTTTGCAATTGATACATAAAAGAAGAAATTGTCTAAAGTCAGCACAAACATTGACTTGACTGAGTTGTAGAAGAGTACCAAAATAATATAAATGAAAGATGAAAACAAATAAATAAGAAAATACAATACAATACTAACATGCCACAGAGGCTAAAAGTAATACCAGGAGCTTCATGGTTTGCTGGTGTTGTTCAAGTGACGAAATTTTTCTTTTGTATTTATATAAGTGTTTATCACAGCGTATATTTGTTATCATGAAAATATTTGTAATATATCATTAATTAGGCAGAAGTTAAGCTTGCGCCTTAAATATGTGTTTTCCAGTTTTGGAACTATAAATAATTTATAACCTTGATATAAATTTTGAAATAAAAAATAAAATTTATTTGTACGTTTTACGTACGTTACTACAATTTTACAGATGCTTGGAGTAGATCTTATGATGGAGCCGAAATACAGATGATGGAACACCTCGACGATTGACTGCAGTTATCTTGTGTTTTGATTAATTTTTCTCGCTGAGAAGAGACCAATATCTTAGCATTCCATGGATTCACCGCGCGCATTTATTCTCCCTGCCTAGCCAAATTCGGAAGGACCCTACTAGAGCAGCTTTGGATACTCGTTCCAATATGGAGCTTACTGCACTTCTAGTAATGTCAAGGTCTTGTAGCAGGTTATAGAGAGACTTCGCTGGTATACCTCTCGCACCCACTTCCACCGCGTATAAACTAACCACATAGCCATTTTTGGTTAGTTCATTAGTAAGGTCATAATATTTATTCACTTGGAATACATGGTCTTTAGGGATGTTTGTTTCCCACGGCACTGTAAGCTCAACAAGTACTATACGTTTGATTTTTTTGGAAAAAAGAAATAAGTCCGATCTAGATGTCGAAATAGCTAAGTCCCTTTTTGAGCTCTAGCTACTGAAAGGCTAATAGCTATACGTACGATTTCTAGTACTCTATCGTGACGGCGTGAGTAAAGACCCCTGTCCAGGAGCATTTTGCATCCTACCAATAAGCCTTGGAGAGATGACATTTTTCCGAGGATTTTCCCCATCTTACTAAGTTACTCTGATCTGGGAGAGTCAGTTGAAAGGCGTTAAGATAAAATTTCAATAAGGCAGGAGACCAATCATACAGCAGGGCGCGCCACTTCAGAGCTAGTGGGATGCAGAACTCACCTAAGTTTAACCACTCGTTTTGCATTTCTAAGTTCATGGCATGCACTTTGAAGTTGTCGTTCTCATCTTGTTTGATAAAAGATTTTATTATATCTTGGTCTTCCTTCTTCTGTCTTGGACCCAACCCAGTTCTATTTACCTGAGCCCCTGCCATAAATTGTTTGTAAAATTGAAGCCTAGAGCCAAGTTTTCTGGCACCCTCGTCTTTAGGAAGTGATGCAACTAGTTCGTCCTGGGACTTAACTAGAATATGCGTTCTGGTAACTGAGGTGTTTATAGAGTTCCGATGGCCTTTTTAGTTTTAACCCAAATTGTTGTAATCTCTGAATAGAGTTAAAGGGTCAGCCGAGAGTGCTAGACCAAACCAAGACTTCAATGTTTTTATGACATTTGCATCTAGTTTTGCCAGATGGGTTCTGCCAATATCATAAACGAGGAATGGCCAAGTCAGACGTGAAGTGAGATAGTTGTCATAGACCTACGCTTTTTTATGTTGTTTATGGGCTGTTGGTCTGCCTTGTTAAGGTCATTTATGAAGTTATCGACAACTAACTCAAGGGATGGAGTACGTTCTTTGTAATCAATCTTACTACCGAGGAACTTAAAAGGCAATGCTTCGGCAATGGTGGTTACACTTTGGCCACTAATAGAGAGACCCGGATCATAAGATGTAAATTTAGTGTTTCGTCTCCCCAGACATAGACAGTTACATTTGCTTGGCTTTACCCTCAGCCCACCAGTCCATGAACAGAACTCATCCACTACATTCAATAGCTCCCGACAATAATTTGGGTTTCGTGTCAGTAAAGCAAGGTCATCTGCAAAAGCTAAGATGGACTCTGTATATTTATTGTTAATTTTAAACCGATAGCCCCATTTCTTGTCTTGAATTATTGATTTATCTATTAAAATATTGATGACTACATTAAAAGCTATTGGAGATAAGCAGCAACCTTGAAACAACCCCACTCATTGTTTACTGCTATGGTGAATTTCAATTTTGAATAGTAAGAAGTGATTAAATCAATAATTAAATCAGGAAAATTGTACTACCTCAGGGCGAGAAAGTCAATAGATCATGCTGCACAGAACCAAACGCATTTTCTAGGTCTATCCAGCAGATCGTTATTTGCCTCTCATATTTTCTAGCATCCTTGAGACTTTTGCCCAGAAGTGATTTGTGTTCCAGGCAACCAGAAATACCGGGCAAAAACCCATTCTGGTGGTGAGGCCTGAAATACCTACCTATTGTTTGTCATGTACTTTGTCATTTTTGTTTGCAATATACTGAAAAATAATTTGGAAATAGTATTAGTTAAAGATATCGGTCTAGTGTCCTTTGGATGAGTTACTTCGACTTTTTTTGGGATGAGGACAAAAATCGCTTCGCCATATGTCGCTGGTATTTGTTGTCCTAGCCAGATCTAATAAAATATGTTTAAGAGATGTTTACGGACTGAAGCACATTTTTTGTTCACAATATAGGGGATGCCATCAGAGCCTGGTGCAGATTTATATGTTTTCTTTCTGATTGTATTGTTTATTTCCTCTATGGTGGGTGGAATACTTTGAAAGTTTGCCAGAGGATGGTTAGGCCTTAGTGTATGAGAATCTGAATATAGCCTCCTCTGTCTTGGTACCTCATAATATGTGCTTTTAAAGTGGTCGTAAATCTGCTCATTGGTTAGGAAAAGTTTTCCCTTTTTTTCCTTGAAAATGCTTTTTGAGTACTCAAAGGGGTTTTTATCAAAATCGACTTCGTGTTTAGCCCTGTATAAGTTATTTATTTATTGTTCATTTTAAACCGTAAACCTTTACTGTAAACCTATATTGTAGATGGTGTTACAGGCCGTATACCTGGATATCAAAAACATAATACTAAGCACAATTTCGGCGCCTAAGGCGACGACCTCCGTGGCGCAGTGGTATGCGCGGTAGATTTATAAGGCGGAGGTCCTGGGTTCGATTCCCGGCGGGGCAGATTAAGATTTTTCTTAATTTGTCTTGGTCTGGCTGATGGGAGGCTTTCGCCGTGGCTAGTTACCACCCTACCGACAAAGACGTATCGCCAAGCGATTTACCGTTCCGGTACGATGTCGTGTAGAAACCGAAAGGGGTGTGGATTTCATCCTACTCCTAACAAGTTAGCCCGCTTCCATCTTAGACTGCATCATCACTTAACATCAGGTGTGATAGCAGTCAAGGGCCAACTTGTAGTCGATAAAAAAAAAAAATAAGTCATCGGATACCGCAGCCCAGCGGTAAGGTGCTCTAAGTGCCCGGTTTACCGCGGCGCAGACGCGGGTTCTAATCCCGTCGGTTCCGCAATTTTTGATATTATTTTTACTCTGAGAAATTTACATTGGGTTGTGACTGTCATTAGGGGTCCGGTGATGATAACGAAAGACTGTTGAGGGAGCTCCTTAACGGTTTACAGTAGCTATCTTTTTACCTAGATTGGTTGTGACTTTAATTAAGGGGTGGTCATTTGCGGCGATTTAGGTATTTTATAAGTGTCTGGCGAAAATTAGCACTCATAGTTTAGTACAAGTAGGTTTTACGTATATTCGTTGTAGATAAATCAATGAAAAAAAAAAAGCATGAAAAAAAATACATAAAAATTAAAACCGACTTCAAAACGCACTAAAAAGTAAAAATAATTGCCTCATTTAGCTACTTTAATTTACTTAACCTTATCTATGAAGTCGGTGCCACTTTAATGATGCTACCTATAACCGACAAAGTGTTTTGCTACTTTGTTAAATATACTTTTCTTAAACTTGAATGGCACCTACTTCATAGATATTTTAATATTAATGAGTATTTTAATATTAATAATATTAGTGAGTTAAAGTAACTATTTGACGCAATCATTTTTTACTTTCTTGTGCCTTTTGAATTTGGTTTTATTTTCATTTAATATTTTTTTTAATGAATATTTAATAATAAGGTATTTGATGTTAAATGAGTTTGGATCAACTTTTTGTTTTACTTTCATTTTAGGTATGTTTTTCACAAGGTGCATTTGCAGGAGATGGATAAAAGATCCATAATCTGTTAAGTTATATGCGCTTAAATCTTGGTAAGCGCATATAACTTTAGACATATTTATCAGATTTTAATTTTATTTTCATCGTACGTTTACTTCTACTTTACTAAAATAATGATATGCTATTAAATAACTCAGTTCAAATTCCATCATGTCCAATGACATTTTGTAGTATTGAAATGACAGTATGTCATTAGAGAATTCCGATTTCTGTTACATTCGCTTTGCAACCGTTGCACATCGTCTTCAATAATGACTTCTTTTTCAAGAATCGACTTACCTACTGGTTCTAGAAATTATTAGACAGACTGATATGAAATTTTGAGAAATTTGTCAAATCATGTACTTGAGTCAGTGATTTAATGTGGGACATCTACATAAATTTTCAACATAGTAAGCAGTTTTGAGGGTAAATTAGAAAATAAAAAAAACTGGCCAAGTACGAGTCGAATTCGCGCACCGAGGGTACTGTACACACCTGTAGGTAAATTTGATTTTGTTACAGCTTAAAGGTATTACAAAATTGAGTATTTGATATGAAATTCAATTTAATATCTCAATGCGTTCATAAGGAAAGGGTTAGAAAGTTTAAATTTCACTCTTTGTAGGTCGAAATAATCAATGAGTCCATTTTGGTACGTTTTTCCCTGCATGCCTCCAAAAAAATAAATCGGACTTCTAGCATGCCAATATGCTATTTGATTTTTCAAGTTGTAGAGGTACAATTTAATCATTTCAAATTATTTAGGTACCTTTATATTAATAAAATTCGGTTGAAACCATTGGTAAGCGACAAAGTCTATATTTCAACTTTTGGTGACTTCATTAAAGATTAACTTATAGCGCTATTTATTAAAAATATTGTATTTAATATTATTTTGCTTGTGTAGAATTCTTAATAAAAACAAATATTTTTCAAGAACTTTATTACCACGAATATATTTACAGTTGTAAAAATCGTTATAATTAAGGTTTGAAAAAAGTCGTTTTCAGTGGATCTTGAAGCGAGGTATTGCTGTCGTTATTTCTTTAGAAAGGCCAGTTGGATCCAGTCCTCAGGCCGAACAGACCATTTCTGAAAAAGATGAATTACTATCAGTAACAATCCCACTATATATATATTTTTGGTATTAACTATATATATATATTAATGGTATATTTTTTGATATTAACGTATGTTGTAGTATATACTTATAGTATCTAATGTTTCCAAATTGTATACCATAAAAAGTAAACTTATAACTAGGCAATTACTAAATTATTATAACGAAATTGTTTATTGCAGTTCGGTTCTAAAAATGTCGTCATACTAAATATGCAGGTGCTAAATTTTTAGGGTATAAAAAACATGATACGATTGGGATCGATCGGGATTTGATTGGTTAATTAACAAAACTATGTTTTCTTTCTGTTATAATCTCACAAGAACTTTTCTCGTATCTACCTATATGCTTAATTA
The DNA here is from genome assembly GCA_034621355.1 of Mycalesis mineus. Taxonomy (NCBI): domain Eukaryota; kingdom Metazoa; phylum Arthropoda; class Insecta; order Lepidoptera; family Nymphalidae; genus Mycalesis; species Mycalesis mineus. The sequence goes on from CM067881.1 coordinate 6,910,738, forward strand.
TAAAGTAGAACTTACCCTCGTTTGCCTAAGTCAGCGTTACCCATGCGGAGTTGAGCCCCAGTGCAGCTGCTAAGTTCAGCTTCATGTAAGTTTCTGCATTGTCTTCCGATAAAGTGATTTGTTCGTACAGATGAAGCGAAGAACTGGAATGCGCGCCCGTGGGCACAAGCGTTGTTGATTCCGCATCCAGGCTGAGGAGATCTGCCACCATTAGGGTAGAAGTCGGCGTTGGAAATAGCATCCATGATACCAAGTGCACGACCGTCGGTGTGAATCGACTCGACGTAAACTCCAGAGTTGCGATTCAGAGCATTAGCGTTATTACCCCACTGAGGACCAGCGGGATCGAGACCTGATGAACATTAATTTATACATCTGAATATTTTCTAGTGCCAAATATTTTTTACTTGATACGTTGTTAATACAATATTACCTGTGATGCGTACTGGACGACCACTATTTTGACGGCCAGCATTGCCGACAACGTGAGCACCCAAACTGTGGCCAACATAATGGACACGGTTCCAGTTGCCACCGCTATTATTGATGAGCCACTGAATGAAGTTTCCAAGCTGACGTCCAACGTCTGGAACATCGCGGACCGCGGCGTTGTATCCTTGGTTGGCAACACGGCTCCAGTCAACAACAATCACGTTGCAGTCTTGTTGCCATAAGAAAGCGTCTCTGATGTAATTATTGACGGGAGATTGCCCATTGTTGTTCCACCCGTGAACGATCACTTTAAGTCCTCTAGCTCCGTTGAAGTTAGAGTTACGAATGCTGTTCACATTACCGTTGGTGATAATCTGACGGCTAGTTGGGTTACGTCTGAAATAAATTGTGTTGTTTGTGTTTTATTTTATTTAAATTTTGTTGTAATATACTTTATATTACTATTTCTCTGATCCTACGTTCATAAGTAGATGCATATACGTACGTTACTCAAAGTATTTCTATTTTCTCAAATTGTCGAGATTTAGTATATGGTAATCTAACCATGCCAGACTACCACCAAATCGACAAAGTCGTACCAACAAGCGTTTCATCATCATTAACAGCCGGTAGACGTCCACTGTTGGACATAGGCCTTTATTAGGGACTTTCAAACACGACTTTGCTTTATTTGCTTTTATGTATTATATTATTCTTATAATAAAATAAGAATACTTCTGCTAATCAAAGGTATTGTATTAGTACATTACAACAACAATAATCTTTAGATATTCATGTAGATATATAAATTTTGAGAAATAAGTAGATTTTTTATGTTTTTTATTTTATAATGATAATTCAAGTCATCGCATTTAAGCGTTGTCTTCTGATAGTAAAAACTCTTACCTGGTGAAAAGCCAGTACGCGTTGCTTGCTCCAGCCGATCTATCGCCGAACGCCAGATCCTCGACAGGTTCATGCAGATCAACCAGTTGTGGGACATCATCTCCATCAGGCATCCAGATGTAACGGCTTTCGCCTTCTACATAATGACTGTTGTCCCCTGGTACTACTGGGAGTGCGCTACCAGCGCATACTAAAATAAAATAAATATTAAATCACCAAGAGTTTAATTAAATCGTTTAGAAGAGAAGGCGTTTGCAATTGATACATAGCAGAAGAGCGTAACTACAGTTTACTAAAGTATTTGGTATCTAAATGCAGCACGTCAACAAACATTGACATATTATTAAAATATAAACGGCTGTAACGTCGCAGATTGCTTTACGCCGCACTACAGGAAAAAACGTTTGCCGTTTTATATTTTATAATATGGAAAATACTCGCGACAGTTAAAATTATAAAACATTAACATGACCGCGTAAAAAAGAATACCAAAATAATTTAAATTAAGTTAAAGACATATAAATAAGAAAATACAATACTACAATACTAACATGCCACAGAGGCTAAAAGTAATACCAGGAGCTTCATGGCTTGCCGGTGTTGTGAAGCTCATGAAAATTTCACGTGTATTTATTTAGGTGTTTATCACAGCGTGTATTCGTTATCACGAAAACATTAATTAGATAGATGTTAATCTAAGCTTTAAATATGCGTTTTGCAGTTTTGTAGCTGTAAATAAATTAAAAACTTTTATATAAAATAAATAAAACTATTTTATTAATATGTTTTGATTAAATAACATAAAATGCTTTTTCAATTTTAAATGCTGTTCAACTCTTTAATCGACGAAAAAAACGGAGGAGGTTCTCAATTCAACATATTTTTTTTTATGTATACTTAACTTTTTACAGAGTTGTCCGATTTTGATATTTCTTTTTTTATTTGAAAGGGCACACTTCTAAGATGTCATGGCACCGACTTCATAGATTAATGCTTAAGTAAATTAAAGCAACTAAATGACACAGTTATTTTTTACTTTTTACTGCGTTTCGAATCGGTTCTATTTTTTGTTAAAAAATTTTATGTTTTACTTTCGTTTTATGTATTTATCTGAAATTATCACCCATTCTAAACGATCTATTTTTAACGAAATACAGGATCTATTTTTAACGAAACACAGGCCTTTGCAATAATAAAAGAAATTAGAGTATACAGAAGGATTTTGTGCACGTAGGCAGAATTCAGCTGATATTGGCCGGGCTGTGCATTTACGTTAATTAATTTAATTTAATTAGTGTGTAGTAAAATCCGAGTTACCAATCACCTGTTGACTGAGGAGATTCTTATAGGATACGTACTCATAAATGTCCCTTTAAGAGGTAAAAAAGTGTAAAATAAATATAATAGTATAAAAGTATTTCAAATTCAAATAGGTATACGTATTCGTCATAGGTGACGTAATAGTTAATTAGTATATTTTCAGCCTTTTTAGCCAATTGGATTTAAAAGCAGTAATCGCCTGGGATTAATCGAGATAACATAATATACCGTGGAATTCCCAAACTATTCTTCAATCACAATCACGCCACCAGCTGTCATTATCGTAATTAGTTTCCGATTTGTTTCTCTATGCAATGCAACAGTAGCATGTTTTGTTTGTACAACAGAAATATATAATAAAAATAGTTAAACATACATATAGAACATCGCGTCTTTTTCTCATATGGATACGGTTGGCAGAAACTACATTCTTCCATTCGCTACGGTTCTTGCATATTTTTTTTTATCGACTACAAGTTGGCCCTTGACTGCTATCACACCTGATGTTAAGTGATGATGCAGTCTAAGATGGAAGCGGGCTAACTTGTTAGGAGTGGGACGAAAATCCACACCCCTTTCGGTTTTTACACGACATCGTACCGGAACGCTAAGTCGCTTGGCGATACGTCTTTGTCGGTAAGGTGGTAACTACACCCAGCGAAAGCCTCCCACCAGCCACCAGCCGGACCAAGACAAATTAAGAAAAATCTCAATCTGCCCCGCCGGGAATCGAACCCAGGACGTCCGTCTTTTAAATCCACGACTGCGCCAAGGAGGTCGTCAAATACCGTCAAATACTTCCACATAAATAAGTATTATTGTTTTTTAAATCGAAATTAATGGGTTAGCAAAACTCAATTACACAAATCAATAGAATTGAAATTTCTGTTTAGAATCTTAAATTAACAGTTTAATTAGGGTAGGTACTAACATCAAACATTTAATATTACTGACATTAAGAATTTAAGTCCGTCAAAGCATCTAATAATGTAGGTATAGGGTAATTAACAATAAAAACTTTATTTTAAACATTTTAGTACGTCTGTCCGTTTATTTCTTCTGGCTAGTCTCTGGAACTTTTAATTGCATTTTTAAAAATATGTACTTATACGATAGCCAAACTCAAGGAGTAAAGGATTTTTATTGATTCACTCGTATTAATAAAATTAGATTTTGTGTAAAATACAACCGGAGATATAGATACCTATTAGATACGACGGACGAAGACGTATTTAAAAGCTAGTATGCAAATTAGTGTTAATGAAATATAAACAGATGATTGATAAGGTTCTTTTCTCTTATCAAATCGTAAGGGTATTAATATAATATGATGATACCACCAGCAAATTAACTTCCACGTGCATCGGATCAGGCCTAGTTCATTGTCATAACTATGATGTTTTTCAACTTGCATGGCTATCTTTACTTTCATTTATTACAGTTAGTCCTTGACCGCAATCACACCTGATGGTAAGTGATGATGCAATCTAAGATGGAAGCGGGCTTATTTGTAAGGTGTAGGATAAAAATCCAACTCCCTTACTACACGACAGCCGAGTGGCGCAGTGGGTAGTGACCCTGCTTCTGCGTTCTAGGTCGTGGGTTCGATTCCCACAACTGGAAAATGTTTGTGTGATGAACATGGACGTTTTCCAGTGTTTGGGTGTTTATCTATTTATTATAAGTATGTATAATATATATAAAAATATTCATCAGTTATCATAGCACCCATAACACAAGCTACCTAAGTTTACTTTGGGGCTATATAGCGATGTATAATTAATTGTCCTATAATATTTATTATTATTTATTTATTTATTTATTTATTTACGACATCGGAACGCTAAATCGCTTGGCGGTACGTCTATGCCGACAGAGTGGTAACTAGTTATGGCTAAAGCCTCCCAGGCAAAAATCTGAATGCTAATTACATAAAAACAAATTCAATCTACATTATCTGATTAACTCAATGTAACCAATTGCGAAATTTATTCTCGCTGCAGTCTTATCTGTTTCCATAAGGTTATTGATAGCGGTAACATATTAATGTTTGGAGATGTGTACGTATGAGTACATGTGTGACAGGAATAAGTAAAAAAAATGAAGATTAGACTTTTGGAATTAATAGAAACGTAGTACTTGTACGTTTTTGATTACTTTACCTGGCAAGTTTTAATTAATTCCCAGTTATTAGGGCTGGATGTTTTTATTAGTATGTTTTAGATCATAAAGATACGGTGAAGGTATGTTACGAGTATGTATAATATGCTGTAAGCCATATATTTTGACTAAATTATGTACGTTTATATCTTTCTTAATTCTGTCAAAACAATGATAGGCCTTTTAGGCTTACGAGCCAAATCTTGGCTAGATTTATCGTGACATTTTTATTTTAATTACTCAATATCTCCAACAATTATCTATCTATCTAACAATAATAGGGCCAAATAATGTAAACAACTACAGTATAACATAAATGGAGGAGGTATACATAATTATGTAGGCATTAGACGAGCTATATATCAATATACAATGAGCCTGTCTTTACTCTAAGAAACTTTAGTAACAGCCCGGATTCAGAATGTCAGTGGAATCCTGCCCACGTGTCTAGGATAACGCGCCGTCTTTCATAATTTACATCATTAATTAGATCATCATCCTGATCCCGTCAGCTCGCGTCGGAGCAGCGTCTTAAGACCTGCGAATCCCCTTTTTATTTTTTTATTTGTTCTGCGCGGGCAGAACAACGCCATCAACGTCGGGGTTTGTGGGACTGGCTGGCTGCGAAGCAGCAAGAATTTCCCACTTAAATCCAACGAAAAGCCTGCACCTAAGTTGGAACGTCGCAAAGAATCGCGGAAACCATCTGTGAGAGTGCCATCTGCTTACGTTTGCGTTCCAGGTCTCATGCTTTACTGGGAAAGAGGCCTAGTCTTATCATCATCATCATTTGCAGCCTATTACCCGCCCACTACAGGGCCAGGCCTCCCCCTCTATAGGAGGTTGGTGGGGATGGGATCATAATGTTTAATTTGTTAACGATTACTATCAGATGTTGATGATAGTGACCGGGACAGACGGCTTAACGTGCTCTCCAAGGCACGGGGGTGCATCACCATCAACTTCCCGACTCTGGGTTGGAATGCCCTGAAAATTTTATAGAAGATTGAAAAACTCAGAATTATTCCGTGGATCGACCCAGGATTCGAACCCAGGACCTTGTGATCGGCTGATAATGATGATGATGAAGATGAAGAAAGGACAACCAGCAAGGGCGAAATTGAGTTAATAAATACAGTAGTCAGGACAATCATGATTGCTCAAGATTATTTCATTACTTCGGTAGACATCTAACAGTTTTATATAGCCGTTGTTACAATTTATCACAAATTGGATTACATTTTATTGAAGGGAAAACCATATAGATAAAATGAATATAAAACTCATCGCGTCATTTTGTTCAGGTTATTTGAAAAGAATCAAAATGTGCGCAATTATTAAAATATTAGTCGTGTTCTGTGTCGCTATATCAGGTACTTTTATTTTTAATTTGTATGTAGTATATATATAACTAGCAGTGCCCGCAGACTTCCGCGTTAGAAATATTTTTGTCCCGACCCGTTTGCACCGCGTAGAAAGTTCGGGATAAATAAAAATAATTATGACGATAACAAGTCTAGTAGATGCACTTGCGCCTTTGCTGGCAAGCCGCTGCGAACGTTCGGTGCTAGATTCCCTATTACGTATGTTCGGTATACTCAGTCGGTGGTAAGCCAGTCGCTGAGACCTTTCAGTGCTAGACTCTCACAAACGTCCTGCAGAGGTAATAGCTCATTGGCTGGTAAGCCGCTGCGAACGTTCGGTGCTAGATTCCCTATTACGTACGTCCGATATATTCTGTCTGTGGCTAGCTAGTCAATGAGACCTTTTGGTGCTATACTCTCTAACAGATGCTTGCTATCTATATCTATTTCATTCTCAAGACGCCGTGCATGCTCTAAAGAAGTCACTCCTATTCCGCGCACAGTCGCCGCTCTTGTCTTAGATGTATGTCTAGATAGTAGAGATTTTGTTTTAGGCATTCTGACGTTATTTTATCAGAACAATGCGAATACTTCAAATAATCAAACGGTGATTCTTGTTAGAAATAAGAAAAAGATGAGGAAAAGAAAAGGACCTATATTGGAGAAATTAGTAAATTCAGTAGAACAAAAAAACGAAATTGTTGAGAAAACAAAGTATTAAATGTTACTACCCATATCGCTACGCAACGGCCGAGGCGGTGCGCACCGCACTTTTTTATCTTGCTAATATCTTTTAAGATATTTGTTTAAACTGTATAGAATAAAGGACACAAATATTTTACATTAAATTTTCGTTTTAACAAACATAATTTATAAAGATATAGATTACTACCATATGGGCTAAATAAGCTTCACGAAAATTAATTATTTTTAATCCACAATTTTAACTGTAAAAGCAATTGTTGTAAGTTATCCGTAGAAGATAGACATATGCTATTGCGGACTTTTTTACAGATTTTGATACGTTTTGCAATGTTGTAGTAACATTGTCTTGTTCTATCGTCAATACTTTGATTACATAATTCAAATTTAAATAAAGAATTTAAGAAATTTTTATAGCTTGTGACACTTCACAATAACGTAGCTTTCTATTGGTGAAATAATTTTGAAAATTGGTTCAGTAAATCTAGAGATTACAACGTCACAACACCACAAACTCACAAAGTCTTCCTCTTTATAATATTAGTATACTTACTCGTAGATACAGAGTGCCCCATAATTAGTGGATTAAACGAATATGAGGAAAAGTGATGTATCTCTAATTACTTATCTAAAACTAATTTGACTAGTTTTCAAAAAAAAAAACGTAGAGCGGCAAGACATTAGTACATTTAAGGATTTATCAATTACCTCTGTCCTAAATTACATTTTTCAGTGCTGAAGCTGCTGTAATTAAATTTTTTTAGATTTTTGATTGAATTTTGTGTAATATTACGGATTACCAATGTATTTTGATATTATTACAATTTTTTTTCATTTGGGGAACTTTGAAATGAATGTGCTGAAAAAAAATGTATGACACTGACAGAGAAAATAATCATAAAAAAAATTACACTTATTAAGATTTGTAAATTAGTATAAAACTTGTGACCTTTCCCTTGTGGTTACAAAGTTGCTAGCAAACATATGTACTGAATTTTCAAAAGAAATAAAGGTTTGTATTTTTACTTTAAAATGTTTTAAAATTAGCCCACTTCCATCTTAGATTACATCATTACTTACTATCAGTTGTGATTACAGTCAGGGGTTAACTTGTTAAAATAAAAAAATCTATATTGTAACAAAAAGTTTTTAAAAAAGCTTGGGAATTTCAAAACAGTTGGTCTCAATACTCACATCGTTCCCATTTGACGGGTGTCGCCAAAAATTTTCTGTCATGAAATGTCTGATTTAATTTTTTTTATCGACTACAAGTTGGCCCTTGACTGCTATCACACCTGATGTTAAGTGATGATGCAATCTAAGATGGAAGCGGGCTAACTTGTTAGGAGTACGATGGAATACACACTCCTATCGGTTTCTACACGATATCGTACCGGAACGCTTAAATATGAGTCCGACAACTCACAATTGAGACGGTGTGTAACAAATTTTGTGATTAGAAAAATTGTAAAAGTATATTAGAACTTGTAGTTTATTTGATTAAAAACTTTTTAACAAAAAATGTTTTCCTTGCAGCACACGGTTTCGACTTGGGTCCAGCTCAAATAGTCTTCCATTTGTTCACAAGGTTAGTGCTATTAGATTATGTACGAGTTAAATAGAACGGTAACTGTCACAAGAAAATACCCAAATAGCTAAAAATAGGCATTATAAAAGTGAAATCTGTACATTAATTGTTTTTTGCTGCAACAACTGGTTAAAGTCATTTTGTCAGTTTGTATGTTCAATTGCTTAAAAGCATCGTTTTAAAAATGTGCCAGGCAGAATGCGGGTAACTGTTAAAGAAATTACACAAAATACACAAATTTGTTTTCTAGAACTGATAGGAATCAGAATTATTATAAGCCTTATCTTATTTATTATGGGTAAATAAAAATTTTAAAGATCAATGATAGTCCGATTTATATTATTAATTAACTGATACCATTATCTATATCACATAAAAACATCTTTTGCAACTGAATATAATATTTCCGCTCTGCTATCTTCTTATAATTAGTAGGTAATAATATTACTATGCGACTACAGACAGTAGTTTATTAGTTAGTTAATAAAATTTTTTGACCGATGAATAGTCATAGTAGTACGGTCAACATCTGATAGGGATCATTAACATTTTGATCCTAAGTCCGCCAATCCGCATTGCAGCAGCGTGATGGGTATAAGCTCCTTCTTACATAAGGAGGGAGGTTTGGTCCTGTAGTGGGTGGTAATACGTTGGTATTGATTGATAGTTTTATTTAAATATTTTCAGACAGAATCCTACCCAAAGCCAGGCGCTGCTGCCGTCTCAGACATCTATCTTAACTTCACTTTTCCAATATGATCGGCGAACTTGCATCACTATCCACAACTATGCACAAGGGGTCGCCGGAAACTTCAACGCTCATGTCGTTCCTGGTATGGTTTTCAATTTTTTTTATAAATTATATGTTATTTCGACTGCAATCACACGATGTTAAGTGATGATGTAATCTAAGATGGAAGCTTGCTAGGATAAAAATTAAATCCATCCAGCTGTCGGTTTCTACACGACAACGTACCGGAACACTAAATCGCTAGAAGCTTTGAGGCCCGGATAGACATGTCAAACTTATAAAATCCGTTATTTTATGTCCGGGATTAAAGTACAAACAATGGAACGGAATCATACATACAATTTGTTGACATAATACTGTGCTGTTTTCACTTAATTGATATCAGAGTACAAGATGCTAGTGTCTTAACAACACTCGTGTTTTAATGACACTCATTAGGTACTTAACAGTGGCAAAATATATCCATCTCCATAAGTAAGATTTGGAGATTTGTATTGTGATATTGTTTTATTGACTTTTATTTTTATTTCGATTCTTTTTGTTACGTTTTTGTAATTATATAAAATTACTGTTTTTTTGAAACCTGGAGAGACGAATTGGGAATTGGAAATGGGAATTGTAATGTCTTTTCGGGTTTAGTTAATAGGTATTAATAAATAAATAAATAACGCCTTCCCTTCGTGAAAACTTGAAACTTGACGTAAATCTCCAAATTTTATTTCAGCGTATCTCGCCGTGGAAGACGTAAACGTGCTCGCCGTCGACTGGAGCCCTGGATCTTCGGTATACGTTCAAGGACTCGCCAATGCTCCGCAAGTCGGAGAACGAATTGCGCAGTTTGTTAACTTGCTGATCAACGACTTCGGTTACAGTGTTAATAACATTCGTATTGTCGGCGTTGGTCTCGGCGGCCATATTGCTGGTATTGCTGCCAGAGCGATCACTGGAACTGTTCCTCATATAATTGGTAATTTTGTTTCATCGTAATCGATATTATTCCATTTTAATAACACACTGGATCAGGTCTCTCTCCTTATAGAAACATAGATATGGGGCTTAGATTTCTTAAAAATAGAGGTTGGTAAGTAGGTGAGCGTAAACGTCAAGACGTCACAGTAGATTTCAAAAGCAATCCTGTGGTGCTCTCCTAAATGATGAAGTCGAATCCGCTGGGTTTTAGTCGGTATTCCCAGATTACGGGAAGTGTGAGGTACCCTTCCTGCATGTAAGGGATGTATAATTGAATTTCGCAGTCATATAAAGGTTTACGGTGATAATATTTGGTTTGAATGTTTCAGTTTCAATTGGTTTGAATGTTTCGTGATCCAAATAAAATGGTTTGAATGTTTGTGATCCAAATAGTATTAGAGTTAGCTAACTAGGCTAACAACACCAATGATGTAGAATTGATTGCAACTTGAATGCAGAAAAACTGGGTTGCAAAAAATTGTCATTATAATAATAAAATGTACAAACAGTAGTTTATCTATTCAGCGAAAGCCAGATAGAAAGATAATACGTTAGTGGTAGTTATGAAGGAATTCAGTATAGGTGATAGATCTAGAAATCTCATAAAGTTTTAAAGCAGATAAATTTTAAACGCTGATTTAAAATTTTTTGCAGCGCTCGATCCTTCTCTTCACGGCTGGGCTCACCATCCTCAGAAGCTGAATAAAAACGACGCTGGAGTTGTAGAAGTTATTCACACCACCGCTGGACATTACGGCTATGATGAGCCTCTGGGTGACTTGGACTTCTATCCCAACGGTGGTTCTTGGCAGAACGGTTGCGGTACCAACGTATCCTGCTCCCACTCCCTTGCTTTCATCTTTTACGCTGAGTCAGTACGCGCCGATGTGACCAACGCAAACGAAGCGAGATTCATTGGAACTGCTTGTAACTCTTTGGATGAAGCCACTACTTTCCAATGCACTGGCGCACGTGATGCCATTTTTGGAGGATTTTCTCCGAAGACAGAGTGAGTATTATCTTATCTAGTGACTTACTGACTTACTCGTAGAATTCAGCAAATTCACTAAATATTGATTTTAGACTAAGCAGGAATCCTTGCCTCGTTGATCCAGGAGTTGGCTTCATGTTATAAGGATCTGGGTTCGACTCCTAGGTCCGGTTGTAAAATATTAAATTTTATCCAAGAAATTATAATTAGAAGCCCGATGTTAGGAAGTTGGAAGTGTTACTCCCCTGCTTTGGAAAGAACGTTACTATCCATTTCAGTCGTTACTATAACATTTAAATTTAATAGTAGGTACCTAATCGTTTAAATATTATCACTCTAAGCACCCCAAGTGGATGTTGGTGGTGTTACACCCCCGTGCCTCGGAGAACACGTTAAGCCGTCGGTCCCGGTCACTGACATCAACATCTGACAGTGATCGTTAATAAATGAAACATTATCACCCTAAACCCGCCAACCCGCATTGGAGCAGCGTGGTGGGTTTACGCTCCATATCCCCTCTTTTATAAGGAGGGAGGCCTGGCACTGTAGTGGGCCGTTAATAGGCTGATATTGAAGCACCCTAACCTAACAAGTAATAAGAATCTCCACTTATAAATGATAGAGTTAAGTACATAGTTTGGCAAGCTCGTGATTAAATAACCATATACTTGCACATATTGTTTTCCAAAATAACAAATCCTTTAAGTAATATTTAGTCACAATCGTTTTAATTGTACAATTTTCATAATACTAGAAGCTTTCCAAATGCATCTGAATCAGGCATTATTTATAAAATAACGATTTCAATTTCTCATATCAATAGCACATGAAATGGCTGGGATTAATATTAACGCATTTCTGTCTTTACAGGATGAGCGGCATATACTCTTTCCTAACCAACATTCAGCCACCGTTTGCCAGAAACTAAATTGGAGGACATGTAGAATCTAAATTATATTATAACGTTGTTAAACTGATTGTCTATTATTTACTTGCTTCCTTTTATCCCTCACTAAGGTTGAGCTATTGGCTTAAAACAATTGAATCATTTTTGAAAAACTGACTACAGTTTTGCTTACGAGAGTTACGGACAGAGATAATACTCGTTTATTATCCCATAGCGGTCCTTTGTTAACATTTTTTCTGGTAATAGACTGGCCAAACTATCGTGTGCCGCGTAGGTCCGCATAGAAATAGAAAAATAATTCAAATCTATGTAGGTATGCACACAGATTAATAGTTGACACATAGAACGATGTTCTTCTTCGCTTTTAGCGTAATACATCTTTGAAGCCGATTTTTTTTATAAACTACAAGTTGGCCTTTGATTGATATCACACCTGATGTTAAGTGATGATGCAATCTAAGATGAAAGCGGGCTAACTTGTTAGGCGTAGGATGAAATAGAGACCCCTTTCGGCAAGTAAGGGAAACAATATTTTTTATACATACAAATAGTTATAAAACAAAAATACAATTATTTTACAATGTCATTTGATATTCTAAAAATGTATTATTATTGCTAGTAAAGTGACTAATTTTATCGCTAAAAGTTAAGTTACTTTTTTAAGTTGGGAGATCTGTATAAAGAGTAGCTAGAGTGCTATACCAGACTTAAGTATAATATAATCAATTTCAGAGAGGAACCAAACGTAACACATGAAGTTATAAAATTGATTATCGTGTTTGTCATGAAAAATATGATAAAAATGAATATTCAACTACATCAATATTTAATGTGATTAGCGGGATTAATGTTTGTGATATTATCGATATTTATTATTGAATACCAAGTTTTAATCAGGAGTCATAATTTATTACTCGATAGATAGTTACGTAGCTTCTGTTAAAATGTTAAAAATATTATCTTTTGCATACGTGCTGTGTGTTGGTTTATCTTCTGGTAAGTTTTAACATTATTCTACTAAATAGGTGAGTGATAATGATTGCATATAAATGTGAAAGTAATTCATAAAATCATATTCAAGATAGGTATAGCCTTTTTCAAGTTCTTTACATACATAACTACTTTATTAAGTTTTAATGTATATTGTATTGAAATTATTTGCCAATACGTGTTGCTACTCTATGCCTATATTCTTTACGTAGATAGATACAGTCAAAGATTTTCATCATTACCAGATTTGTGTATCTCTTTCTTTCTAAATAGTATACTTTTTTTTATCGACTACAAGTTGGACCTTGACTGCTATCACACCTGATGTTAGGTGAGGATGCAATCTAAGATGGAAGCGGGTTACGTCTTTGTTGGTAGGGTGGTAACTAGCCACAGCAAAAAGCCTCCCACCAGCCAGACCAAGAAAAATTAAGAAAAATCTCAATCTGCCCCGCCGGAAATCAAACCCAGGACCGCCATCTTATAAATTCACTGCGCATACCACTGCGCCACGGAGGCCGTCGAATACTTATTTAGTGTTCATCTGCTATGTTGCCCTAACGCGAGCGAGTCAAAACTTCATATCTCCGCTTCTATAAGAAGGATGGTTTGTCTCTGTTTGTTGTTTAACCAGGCTGATGATGTTGTTTATGGTGATGAGAATGATAATGATGAGTTAAGTATTTGTTTCAGCCTTACCGACTGATGTACTATTGAGAAATCTCGACGAAGGGCCACGTTATCAGTATGCAGATGATTCAAATGGAGCAATTCACTTAGTAGATTTGTGGTTAACGGTTGCCGATGTGTTCAATATAGCCCGATTCAATCCTGATTCGTCCAATGTATACCATTTGTTTACAAGGTAAAATTAAATTTTAAGTAAAATAAAGTTTTTTTTTAGTTTTTATTGAAAAGTGTTACCTACACTTTAGGGATTATTTTATATTGTAACATGTTTAGTTCATATTGTAGATGGCATTACAGGCCGTATTTAACATGATATCAAAGCAAAATTTCGGTGCCGACGTCATCGGGATTGTGGCCTAGCGGTAAGGCGCTTTAAGTGCCCGGATTGCCAGAGAGACGCAGGTTCGATTCCCGTCGTTTTCGCAATTTTTGATATTATGTTTATTCTTAAATATAAATAAAGTTTAATGACTACTACCTACTAACTTTATTTACGTGAATCTAGATTTTTCATTATATGAATATTAGCCCATATGTTATATCTAATGGTGAAAGGAGGACTTTTACCATTGCAAATTTCAGCTAAATCGCTCACATTTACATTGAAACTTTCGCCTATCTAATATTTCCTATGATAATTAGTATACTAATATAGTAATAAGGAGGAGATATCTGTAATGTGTGTACTAAGGCAGATATAAAAGCTGGTCCATTTGTTAACTATTAGAAAGATTTAAAAATAATAATATAGACAAAAAAATATTTTAAAATACAGTTTCCGAAAATTAAAAAAAACACCTCACGTAATTTATGGACGCCCCCTAAGGCAGATATAAAAGCTGGTCTATTTGTTAACTGTTTGAAATATTTAAAAGTAATAATTTTATATTTTCGCTAAGCTTGGCAGGCAGCTTTGCAGCAAATTGGTAAGGGAGGTGTTTTAGGTTAAATAAAAGATTCTCAGCCAAACCTAAAACTAAATTTGAAACAAATGCTTGATGTACAACTTTCTTAACAATTTTGTCTAATATATCATTTTTTATTATTAATATTGAATACCGAATTCATCTATATAAAATCTAATCTTAAGCAGCTTTTTAGTTATACATCATTTCGATCGAGGATCCATCATGATTATCCTCTGACGAATCTATTTATTTGTCCGCAGATAATGTTTGTATATTTAAAGATAATAATGATATGACTCGGGGGTCTTAGTGTCACTACGCAGTTAAGTTCAAAAGAGGTTTTGAAACAGTATGTAGTAATCTAGCTTCCTGGATATTTCAAGAAGCTTTGTTGAAAATGAAACGATATACGAAGAGCAGAACATTTTTTTTTATCGACTACAATTTGGCCCTTGACTGCTATCAAACCTGATGTTAAGTGATGATGCAATCTAAGATGGAAGCGAGCTAACTTGTCAGGAGTAGGATGAAATCCACACCTCTATTCGGTTTTGGAACGCTAAATCGCTTGGCGGTATGTCTTTGTCGGTGGGATTGTAACTAGCCACGGTGAAAGTCTCCCACTAGCCAGACCAAGACAAGTTAAGAAAAATCTTATTTGCCCCGCCGGGAATCGAACACGGGACTTCCGTATTATAAATCCACCGCGCATACCACTGCGCCACAGAGGTCGTCAAAAAATAAGGTCGTCATAAAGTAGTCTCTTCCTTAGATAAGAATCTAAGCTAGTATATAAGTTTTTATCTATTACTACTAGATTATACTAAGTCTAAAGCATCATTGGTTCATTAAGAATTAACGTACAAAATCGGACAAGTGCAAGTCGTACCTACTCCTGAAATAAAGGAAAATAATTAAGTAATATTACTAAAACTCTCATTACTCAAACGTGTTATAAATCGTCCGGATAAAAAGCGAGTTAGCCAAAACTAGTAGGGTGGGTTTACGTTTTCTACAGATCAACAAATCTTTTATGTTTTTTGTATTTTGTTAAAGTAATCATTACAGTTTTCGAAATCTTTATTTATTTGCCGTTCTATAATATAATGCTAATTAACGTTCATGATTCTAGTTTAGCGGAAAGTACGCTATAACTTTTAATAAAACATATCAAAATAGATTTCAATGCCTTATTATTTATTTGATATTTTTTTAACTACCAGTTTCTTAGCAATATCTTTTAAATGTGTGCATCTCAACATAATCATCCGGTTTTTCTTCCGAATTTATACGAGATCATATAATCAAATTTAGGAATTAATGATTACTATTTAATATTATTTGCAGAGCTAACCCATCTATCAGTCAACCGTTGGTTATCAATAATGCTGGCGTGTTGTCGAGATCCAACTACAATCGCAATAGAAGGACCGTAGTACTTATCCATGGCTGGCTAAATTCGGCAACATCTGATTTTAATACTGTACTTGTACCAGGTAATGCTTCGAATCATAACATTTTTTTTTATCGACTACAAGTTCGTCCTTGACTGCTATCACACTTGATGTTAAGTGATGATGCAGTCTAAGATGGAAGCGGGCTTACTTGTTAGGGACGAAAATCCACACCCCTTTTGGTTTCTACACGACATTGTACCGGAACGCTAAATCGCTTGGCGATACGTCTTTGTCGGTAGAGTGGTAACTAGCCTCGGCGAAAGCCTCCCACCAGCCAGACCAAGACAAATTTAGAAAAATCTCAATCTGCCCCGCCGGGAATCGAACCCAGGACCTCCGTCTTATAAATCCACCACGCATACCACTGCGCCACGAAGGTCGTCAAACTATATAACATCCAAATTATATAAGTATACGTATTAAAATTCATTGACATATTAATATGTCAATGATTAAAATATACAAAAATAAGAGTATTGCAGTAAAAAACGTTTGCATTACAGAGATTATTAAAATTTAAGTACATTTTACAAAAAAATACTTTTATAATAGAGTCATGCATGAGTGTTAATGCCTCGTTTCATACGGATAAGGAAACAATTAAGTAACAAATAAGTAATTTAATATATATATATACATATAAGTAATATTGGTAGTCGAAAAAGTCTTCGTATTTCTAATCAAACTTCAAGTAATTTTTTTTTATATTGATAATTAACTTTATTTAACTAAATATGTACCATTTTGGTCGATCACCTTTTGCCATTTTTCTGCTAGAGACATTATCCCATCAGTGTAAAACTTTTCTGGTTTCTCGGCGAAAAACTTCGACAAGAATTTTTCACAGGCATCTCTTGAAGTCAACTTTACTCCATTAAGGGAGTTCTGCATTGACAGAAACAAATAGTAGTCTGATGGTGCAAGGTCAGGACTATATGGTGGATGCATTAAAATTTCCCAGCCAAGCTCTCTAAGTTTTTGCCGAGTCATTAAAAATGTGTGTGGTCTAGCTTTGTCCTGATGGAAGACTAACCCCTTTCTGTTGATCAGTTCTGGTCGTTTTTTTTCGATTGCTTCCTTCAATCTCATCAGTTGTTGACAGTAAAGTGTAGACTCAATCGTTCGACCAGGCTGGAGCAGCTCATAGTGGATGATTCCTTTCCAATCCCACCAAACACTCAGCATAACCTTTCGAGGCGTCAATCCTGGCTTTGAGACCGTTTGTTGAGCTTCACCACGCTTGGACCATGATCTTTTTCACACATTATTGTCGTATTTGATCCACTTTTTGTCTCCTGTTACCATTCGCTTCAGAAATGGTTCGATTTCATTTCGTTTCAGCAAAGAATCGTAGATGTTAATTCCGTCCATTAAATTTTTCACAGACAATTCATGTGCTACCCACATATCAAGCTTCTTTCTGTAGCCAGCCTTTTTTAAAAGGTTCAAAACCGTTTAATGATGACTGTTTAATTCGTTGGCAATGTCATGGCTGCTTATGTGACTGTCCTTGTCAATCTTTTCCATAATTTCATCGACATTTTCAACGATAGGTCGACCAGAACGAGTGCATCTTTCACATCGAAATTTCCAGAACGAAAGCGAGCGAACCATTGTTGTGCTACACGAACTTATATAGCACTAGCAGTCACCCGCGACTTCGTCCGCGTGAAAACCTCATAGGTATCCTCCTAATTTTAAAGCCAGACTTTCATACAAAATGTGTAAAGGCACATATAGTGTGCTCATTCCCCGCTCCCCCTCTCAATTTAATTTTTTTATAGTTTCCCGTGAAGCAATATTCTCCGTCCCGTCCCGTGTACTAAAGGTCTACATTTTTGTTAAACATTGTATGACATTTCAGTACATTAACATTAAAAATATATATTTATGGCAAGCTGATGGGTATAAATTGATATTAAATAGTATATTTCACTCTAGCCTTCAGAATAAACAAAAATAATTTTACAATCCGACACGCAGTTAGAGATTAGCCCGTTTAAACAAACGAACAAACTCTTCCGTGTACTAAATAGATATTTGAACAAAGATCGAATTCTTAATTCATCATCGTATATATAACATAGATCTAAACACCCGTCCCGCACGTGCGCCCCCGCCTTGGTGACGCTCACTTCGCAACGCAGAAATAGTAATATTTTAATTTCGCCATAACTTCAAAACCAAACGTCCAACTTTAATCTTTTAAATACCAAATATTATCTACATAAACTGTACTTAGTGATGAAATAATTTATTTTGATAAGGATTAATAGCATGAGTAAAATAAATGCGTTTAAATGTAGTCCAAAAAAAAATTCAAGATTTTTAAATAAAAAATTGGTTGTTGTGCCTCACTCGACATAGATAGATATAGTGTGTCGCGGACTTTTTTGTAGATATTTATAAGATCTCCAATTAATTAGAATATTTTATGGTTCTATCTTTTATAGTTTACGCAGCGTACGCAAAATAAGTAACTTTTCTGGTTGATTTTTTACACCTTGTGTCCGAAAAACCCAAATATTTTACGGAATCCTAATTTTTTTCAAAATAAAATTTAGCCTATGTTACTCGTGGATAATGTAGCTTTTGAATGGTGAAAGAATTTTTAAAAACGGTCCAGTAGTTTTTGAGCCTATTCATTACAACCAAACAAACAAACAAACAAACAAACAAACAAACAAACAAACAAACAAAGTTTTCCTCTTTATAATATTAGTATAGATCGTCTCCGTGAACTTCACCAATTTCATTGGCAGCTTGCGTGGCATTCTTCCCTTTCTTATACAAAAATTTCAAAATATAGCGAATTTCTTCATTATTTTCACTGATTTTTGAAAAGCTTTTACTTTTGTTCAACTTCACCAAATTTTATTTTCTTTAAAGTTAAATGAAGCTTGATATTTCCCCTTTCCAACACTATATGGTATGACATTATGTGATTGGCAGGGAGATATACGACTCCAACGATTTCTATGGACAAAATACGAAAAGACTTTTTCGACTACCTATTGTAATATACATAACTAACTCAAACTTTATTCCAAGACGGGAGGTAAAATTCTAAACTTGAGCTTACGAAATGTTTCCGCGTAGACAAAAATCATAGCTCCATACCGCGTAAAGAGGTTTCTAAGCGCATAAGAAAAATTATATAGTGCAACCTAATTTTTTTATATAACATAGTCTTGGTTTGAATACTGTAATGCCTAGTTGTTCAAACATTAAGAAACCATATACTCGTATATCTACTATGATAAATAGTAAAAAAATACATTAAGTTAGCAAAAAGATGGTTTTGAATACAACATGGAAAAATAATTTAAAACATTTTTATTTTTGCCTTTCTAGCTTTGTTGAGAGCTGAAGATTTGAATGTGATAGTAGTCGATTGGAGTAGAGGTGCTAGCTCTCTCACCCATAGAGTGGTAAATGAAAACACAGTACAATCTGGCAAAGCTGTTGCTCGATTTATTACCTGGTTGAACCAACAATCTGGTTCGACTCTTGCTCAGTATCATATCATTGGCCATGGACTTGGTGGACATCAGGCTGGTGTTGTTGGAAGGAATCTGCAAGGACTTGTACCTTATATAACAGGTTAGATGTCAGTTATTTTTTGATGACGATTTCATGATATGACATTTATAATTTAAACGCTTTCTAGTTACTGCGCTAATTGTACTTATGTAAAGAGCTGAAATATAATTCATAAACAAAACACATGAAACCTATTAACGAATCCCCAAATCCTATTTTAAAAAAAAAGGTTTGTTCAATCTAAATTGCGGCATTACTATATTTTTAAATAAATACCATAATAATTTGTTGCTCACATGTTAATTACGTTGCTAATTTGTAGGCCTTGATCCGGCTCTCATTGGCTGGCTGACTAACGACAACAAGTTCCGTAGAAACGACGGTCTGTACACTGAAGTCATACACACCAACTATGGCATGTACGGGTACATTGCAGACCTGGGACAAATGGACTTTTACCCTAACGGGGGCATATCAATGCCAGGATGTGACTCCAATGCTTGCGATCACGCCAGAGCCTTCTTTTATATGGCAGAATCGATAACATCAGGAGGTTTCACTGGGAGACAGTGTTTGAACTATTATGCAGCTGTTTTGATGATGTGTTCAGGACCCAGAACTGCGCGAATGGGTGGACTGATCCCAAAATCAGGGTAAATGACAATTTTACAAATTTACGTTAGATTGGTACATTTTTACTGAACATAAATTTATATCATACATTTGTTTCAGGTCATTTGGTGTCTTTTTACTGGAAACAAATGCCGCTCCTCCGTTTTCAAGGGGATAGGTGGATTATTTACTACTTTCGTAAATAATTGTGTTGAATGCGTATTTATTTCGCTAAACTAACACTTTTTTTGAAAAAGTCTTAGGAGACGTCTTAAATAAAGTCTTTTAATTTCGTTAATACTAATTTATTATTCATCACTTAAGAGTAAACATAAAATTATTAAAGCAAATAAATAGGAGAAGACAAAGCGCTTACTTTTTTAAAGAAAGCTTTACACGATGGCAAGCTATAGCTTAACTACGAAATGCCTTTTTGTACTTAAGTCTTAGTTTTGGGATTATCACAACTGGTTGGGATGTTTTAGATTTTTTGGGGCTCTTCTTTGAGAACTTTCTTGTGCTGTGCTGGTGGTAGGTTTGATGGTCGTGGTTTCGTTTCTTTTCGAGGGTATATCGAGGAAATTGCTCAAGAACGCAATACCCTTTTCCGCGGTTATTACTAAATCCGTTAAGAATCCAACATCAAACGTGCTTTCTTCGGTTGTGGTTTCTTCTGTCGTCCTGTAAAATTTAAATAAAATCTTATTTGTAGAATCATATTAAGATGGAAATACAACTTAATGGTACTTCGAATTTTCTTTATACTATTGAATAGAACATTATTTATTCGCGTCTTCTATTTACCAGTACTAAGTTATATCAAATGTGTTCCTATGTGAACAAGTATAAAAATATTTATATAGATGATTCAAAACACGTTTTTGATAGTAATCAGTTATTAATCATTCTAAATATCTGTCATTAGAATGATACGCGATGAATAGATATAATAATAAATAATGACAAATTACCAACAGGAGCAACAGAGAACGTGATTTCATAATATTATTTTATCTCTTACTTTATTTAAGATTCCTTTCTCTCTATGTTCGAGTTCAAGTAAAAATATTAAATAACCTACTAAAAAGTACTTATAAAAAAGTTCAAAAACTATTACCAACTACATAAAAAGAGTGGTTAGGTTAGGTAACCATACGTAAGTTTTCACTCTTGTTACGACACAGGATAAATCAAGAAAATAATTTAAATAGAAATTCCCAAATTGCATAAGCATGCATCAAAAATGGTTGAGGTAGAGCATTGGTCTCTCATGGAGAGAGTTACTCTTCTTCCTTCCTCTCCTCTCCTTGAGTGATTCGTAAGGTCTGACACTAGTCACTGTCAGATTTCCATTTACTTAATATTAAGACTTACTCTTCTGGTTCTGCGGGAGGATCTTCCATTTCCATTCCCCCAGCAGTCGATTTGAAACATCCGATTGGGAACTCCAATTGAGCCTCTCCAAGTAACCTCGGTTCAAGTTCCAGGCAACCTCGTAGCCCATCTGCTGTGGGTGCAAGGTCGTTGAACTTGGCGCAGACCTGAGCAAATTTCCCGAATACCTCCAAGCATATCGGTGCTGGATTGGCACCTAAAAAGAACAGGGTAACGTTTAGTACTAATATTTTTATTTCTAATACGATCTACTCGTATGTCATTTTTGAAAATAAACGCGCGACAGCCAAAGATAGGTGGGTTCGAATCCGGCTTCGCAATTTTTGATATCACGTTTATTTTTAAAAATTATAATAATCTACAAGTGTAGTTAACACTCCAATTAAAATTAAAAAAGAGCACTCGTGTGTAGTCTAATTATGGTTAGAATCATAATTAATTTATTATCACGATAAGTACAAAATCGGTAGTAGCAATAGGTGTAGCATCATCGAAATAACACTACTGGTATTTTACCGAATATACTCTTGAGCCAATAAAACCACAGGTTTCAAGCCAATGCCTGCTGCCTGCCAAAGCTGTCATCAGCTACGTTCCATTTTTGCCCTTTATTGGTATAGTAATTTAAATTACAATATTTTAACGTTCGTGTCGCGTATAATACTCTTTAGAGCCCTATGAACAATAGGTTCTAGAATACTAGAACAGCAAGACTAGGTGTAAAGGTTGACACATCTGGGTGAGGTGGTTGACTTCTGCAGTTAAACTGCAAGAAACATTTTAAATCAAAGTTTCTGATTTGAGCATCTAGGGTGTGAAATGTCAGATTGTTCCCACGGAAAGAATACTGTTAGGCGAAATATTACCTATAACCAATTTAAAGTTTACACTAGGTCTCATACAACATAAAGACTGATATTGAATAAATGAAGAAATAAGCCTAAACCTCAAGACAAAATTCAATAAATTGTAATTACCTTGTATTTTAGAAGAATGTAGAAGATTTTTCCCGTAGGACACATTCACCGAAAATCCTTCTTCCGGAGATACATATTTCATATGAACACAACCTGAAACAAGAGGATTTATACATTAGAAAAAAATGTAACAGTAAATATGACTTGGAAAGTTATTATTGGTTTTGTTATCTTTAGAGAAAATATAACAGGAGTTCTGCACGACATCATTCATCATCAGACCATCTTTTATATTGTGCATATCATATCTTTTATATTCTACTAATTCAAACTCTTAATCCTAAAGTAGCAATTAGAATTAGAATTTGTCAAGTTTGACTGTTTGTAATGACTCTGCCTTCGGTGGTAGCCACCGAAGTCTGATTCTATCAAGAGAAGCCGACAAAAACCTCGAAATTATAAAGATCATTTACAATATTAACAACTTATGATTAAGAAAAATATTACTTCTATTTCCAGCCCGGTATGGAAGCCGATCTAACCCTTAATCCTTCTAAGCTTCCTTGTTAGTAAGAAATTCATCAATCAGATAGAAACAAATATTAATAAATAAAGAGAAGAGCCTATTCTTTATGGTCAGTCTAATTGACAAAAGATTTAAACAGACATAAACTTACCAGGCCCACCGAGATCCACAAATGTGATATTGAAATCAACACAACACACGCAGGCTGGTCCTTTACACATGCAGTTCCTGTTTGGCTGATCATTCCGAAGCTCCGGTACATCGATCAACTTCTTTCCGCCATCCCAGTCTAGGTAGTCTATAAAGAAGAGAGAGAAATCATCATCAGAAATAACTGTTGTTTAATATATTCTTGCAAATTTAATTAAAGGAGCTGTTTGGGTTGATTAGGAATTGATTACAAACATTGTCTTTGCCATTACTTAGTGGGGAATGGAAATTTGGTGGTTATATATATTGAGGCAATGTGCTCCGCTAAGGTCTGATTAGTAAATGAGTTGTCACACAAACTGGTCACTATGATTTTATTAAGCATTGTGTCTAAAAAGCTACCCATTGACGACTGAATTATTGCGGGCGAATCCGCCCGCCGTCGCTACACAAAATGCTTATTACCCGACTGCGTCAGAAGGAGGGTTATGTTTTTCGAGCGTATGTATGTATGTATGTATGTCCATTTTTTCGGCACGCGCTACAGCCTAAACGGCTGAACGGATTTTGACACGTGAGGTGTCGTTGAATTTGTCAAAATTGTGGTAGTGACATAGGCTATATAAATTTACAAAATGGCGGCTGTAAATGGGGGAAAAAAGGGGGGATGTGTGTATTTTTTTCTCTTATCTTAGCCATATGGGTACCAATTGAAAGGTCGTAAAAAGACCATTTCAAAAAGTTAATATTATATCATGTTCATATTACTTTTTTAACAAAAAATGGCAAAAAGTGTACTAAGTGAGTATAGAACTAAGTTATGGTATAGAAATGAGACAGTATCTCATTTCTATACCATAAACTAAAACTAAAATGTCTCAAATAAAATCATTATTATAAAAACAAAAAACCCAACTGCTTAGAAGTTATGAACTGAAAAGAGAAAAACAAGGATCACTATATCTGTATAAAATTCTAAATACTTTATGGAGCTGCAGATGGGGACAAACGTAGTTTTGGTAGATCTTTCTTTCCCCGCAGGTTAAAGTATTTTGTCCCTGTTTGTTTTTATAATAATGATTTTATTTTACATTTCACAATAAACGTTGGTGTGTGTGTGGTGTACGCAGCCACCACAATTGTTTAAAAAAAAAATATTGATTTGTACCCTACCCAGACTATAAAATTGCCTTTTTAGCTGGTCTAGTTTATTTCTCCTTTTCCTTGATTTGGTTAGGTCTTAGAATAAATAAATTATTTAAAAAAAATCTTACGTATCATAGGACGAGGCATAACTTTTTGGCTCTAAATTAAATGTGAAAACTGGATAGTAATCTATTCACTTATTGCGGACAGTTAATTCTGATAAACGTAACATAAATTGATCATCCTATGTATTAACCCTGTGATTAGTGATGCTAGTAGTACAGATATAGGTAGTAGTAGTACATACTAGATGACCTATTTGTGCCCGTAACGTGAAAGTGCCTGACTTGACAATCCTTTGTCTACTAACTAGGTCACAGGTTGCTCCGCGAGGCTATATTAGCATATAAAAAAAATTGGTTGTCTGTAAAGTCGGTTTACTGACGATAGTTGAACGTAACAACGTCTTAAGAAAATAGTGATGGAATAGTAGCATTTAATTGGTTATTAAAACTTTTAATTTAAGTATATTTTTATAAATATTAATTTAAATTAATAAAATAATTGATTTTTAATTAATTATAAATTTATAATAAATATATTAATTTTTAATTTAAAATTAATATATTTAATAATTATATTTAATAGACAGATGTCGAACGCTGCCGAACGCAAAGGCCGATTGTGCTTTTTTGTCGCTCGTTCTGCGCTCTCGCTTGCACTTCAAGCCTTACATGGAACGCCTCAAAGCGAGGTAACGCATGAGTCATGTTTTTTCGTGCGTGCAGCCGGCTCCATCGAATTATAAGACGTTTTCACGTCAAAATCAGGCCCACGTATCTAAATACGTATTGGAGCAGCGTGGTCTGTAGGTATGTTACTTTAGAGGGCCGATAAATAGGTAAAACTGGATGATGATGGTGAAATCTGTTTTGTTGGAAAATAATTGCTGAAGTTACCAGACAATCTAAGAAAATCAATCTGTCAATAACATATTTTACTAAAATTTCTTATTTTTTTAAAAACAAATGGTTAAATCTTGATATATTGCCGTTTGTTTATACAAAAGTAAGCTAAGTAAATGCAACCTTTCAAAAATATTCAAAAAATAAACACCGTGTTTCGAAACGTTAATAAATCAATAAAGTTTATTGAATTTGGCGTATTTATAAATAGCCACACACTTAATTATAGTTATTGTCTACAAAACTACATTGTAGAGGCACAAAGCCTTTGTTATACTGACGTGCTTTCACATTTCACTTTCACTCAAACACTGTCCGGTGCTTTGTTGTCAGTTCCACTTAATGTTAAGTGATCTCATTGTTATAAGAACTGTAAGATTATGTAACATATTTCGTGCGGTGTTAGAAGTTAAATAACTGTGCCGTTAAATGCCATTTAGTTACGCCGTTCAAATGATGTCAAGAGTTTAATTTTTTTTACAGATACGCCGCAATAAGCAATTTTAAGGATTGAATTTAACTAAATTAAAACATAATATAATTAACTAATGAAATGGTATGCCATAATAGAGTTTAGTTTTCAGGACACATACAATAAATAGCTTTTAATTCTTAAAGATCTTAAATTTTAAATGATTGGTTATAATTATTTATTTAATAAAATATATTAGTAGGTCGATAGATTTTTACATACACTAACACAAATTGGCATTTTACATAAACAATTTGTGTAAAATGCCAAAATGATTTTTAATTAGATTCAGAACAGATAATAATATTACATTGTTCAATTCTATAATTAGATAAAAAAATTTAACAAAAAATAGAACCGGCTCAAAACGCACTAAAAAGTAATAAATAACTGTGTCATTTAGTTGCTTTAATTTACTTAAGCATATCTATGAAGTTGACACAAAAACCGAAATCGCTGCAATTGTGCCTATAAAATTTGAAGAGTTCCTTCAATTTTCCCAGGATATCATCATCAGATCCTAACATGATAAAAATGGGACCATCTTGGAAGTGTGCCCTTCTAATAAAATAAGAATTATGAAAATCGGACAACTCTGTAAAAAGTTATGCGTGCTCATACATAAAATAAAATAGAACCTCCTCCGTTATTTTTCGTCGGTTAAAATATATTTTTATTTATGTATTTCTCCATAATTCGTAACCGCCAATATATTGGTAAATACAAGTGACCCTATATCCGATAAAATATGAATATTTCCTTAACAGACGTGTTCTAATAATTCGATTAATTATTCATTCCTTCAAGCAACCAATCAATCTAACCATCGCTTTCCAAACATAAAAGGATTAACGTGACGAGACTCACCTAAAATGCTGGCACCGCTTGCGAGGGCAAGGTACGCTACAAACAAACCAAGTGTTAATTTAAGGGACATGTCGTGACACTGTATTAAATGCTTAATTTAATGCGTAGTGTATTGAATAGAGGTTTGTATGGCGTAGAGAGGCGGACGACGCCAAAGCCGGGCCGATACTGACAACTGGTCCTTTCCTCGGATCTCTGCGGGTTTCACCTCTCACAATAGAAGGTGAAATTTAAAATAAAGCATAACGCCGTGTAGTAATATCATGCATCAGTAAATGCACTGGGAAAGTGTTACGGGATAGGGTTTCAGTAAAAGGGTTGCTCGCTTCTTTACATTTCTAAATTCTCCACTTAAATCAGAAAATTCATGAACATAAAGGAAACAATGAACTCGTAGGTACTTGAGTTTTTCCTTTTAACAGTTTTATTTTAGTGAGAAATGTCGAAAATACTTGATTGTAATGAATTATTAGTCAAAATCACTAATTCTATCTGCTAAGAATTTATTATATATTTATAAATTTAAATCGATCTCTCAATATAATCCAGTTTTGTGTAGCTCAGCTACGGAATTGGGAAATACGTAATATATTTTTAGGGTACCTAAAAATGAAAAAACGGAACCCTTATAGTATCACTTCGTTGTACGTCCGTCTGTCTGTCAAGACCCTTTTTCTCAGGATCGCGTGGAGATATCAAGCTGAAATTTATATCAAATACTCAAGTCTGCTGTCCCTTTGAGTTGTGAAAAAAAACAAGCTTCTAGGCCAAGGCAATCAAAAGATACAGCCATTTATGCCGAAACTTTCCCCAATTTTCGACACGGTCAAGTAAATCAAAACCTAACGGGTAGTTCCCGTTAACTTAGGATCTTAAACTTGGTACAAAATAAAGTTATATAGTAAGGATAATGGAAGTATTACGAAAACCGTAAATATTTAGTTGCATCATATAATAATAATGTTTCTTGTGGTCTTTTTAAATTTTAAGCTTATCCCCTTTTCTCATAAACCCGTGAAGGTATTAAATTGAAATTTATATCAAATATTTAAGTCTATAAAAACTTTAAGCTGTATCAAAATCAAGCTTCTATATCAACACGATCAAAAGATATAGCAATATAAGCCGCATATTTAATTCACAACTAGACGCAAGTAAACCAAAACCTAACGGGTAGTTCCCGTAAACTTAATCTTGAAATTTAGTACGAAGCAATGTCATATAGCACAGATAATGGAAAATAATATGAAAACTGTATATTTTTAGTTACATCATATATCAAAAATATTTTTAATAATTTTACACTTACCCCTTTTTCTCATGAATACGTAAAGGTATTAAATTGAAATTCATATTAAATACTTAGGCCTATAAAACCATTAAGCTGTAACAAAATCAAACTTTTATGTCAACGCAATCAAGAGATACAGCATAAGCCGCATATTTACCTCTCTTCTACTCGCAGCTAGTCCGAGAATCTTGAAATTTCGCATGAAGCAATGTTTTATAGTACATATGAAAGAATAATTCCGAAAACCTTAAAATTTTACACTTACCCCCCTTTCTCATGAACGCGTAAAGGTATTAAATTGAAATTAATATCAAATACTTGGCTCTATAATACCTTTAAGCTATAAAAAAATAAAATTTCTATGTCAACACAGTCAAAGGATATTCATCTCGAGATATGTGACAGATTGTAATATTTTGATAGACGTTATTATAGATTAACAACGGTAAAGGTATCTATCCGGTACAGTTGGGTTATAAATTGTAGAAGACACCGCAGGGTTAATTAAGGTACATAATTATCTTGGTGGCTTGAGGAAATAGAACATTAATCTCAGCTTATTTAATATACACACACACTAAAACCTTTAGAAAATATATGACATTTACCTGATTTTTTGCAAAATTGTTGTTAATAAACAAAGAATGAATTAGAAAGCTACGGAAAATACCTTCTGCTGTACGTAATACTTACTTATGAATCACATTTACCATTTTTTATGATTGTGAAAGCAGGATTGTTGCAAACGGTGGAGAATAAGTTTACTTTTTAATACTAAGTAATTACAATGTATCACGATAAATCCACAATGAATTGACAATACAATTTATGATTTCATTAGGTATTTCCAGCAACAGTTTATAATAAAGGATGTAAAATAATTGTCAATTATTTCAATGTTTTGTTAAGTTTAATGTATTGTTACGAGCTAGGGGTCGGGGATTGGAAGAACAACCACACAACAGGGAGAACTAGACGTTTATTAACCAATAAATAGTTTGGTGTACAAGAATTGATGCAGCACGCTGCGACGCCGTCGTTTCACGCTTCTAATCCTGAAGGAACCCACATCACGGCGGCGACGATGATCTGCCTCGGCACCTCACGGCCACACACCCCAACCACACTGGGGGACCACTACAGATCCATCGTCCTTATCTACACGCACACTCTCAGGGAACATCTCCCTACGTTCCTTCAACCGTCTTGACTCCACGACAGCTCGCTTTGAACTCACTGAATCTAGTCTTTGTTCTGCATACGAAATAAATTTGAATTGTTTCATTCTTTTAACTTATTCCTTTTTTTAACTTTCATTTACTTTTAACCCAAATGAGGTTTCCAACTAAACTCTTTTACTTCGTAATTCCTCCGAGGGGTTATCCGTAACAGTATTCATCTTAAATTCTTATACGACGCAGCTGCTTAATGAAAAATTCTAAGTTAATGGTTGTTCGTACGGGCTCTATCATCAAACTCTGGAAACAATATTTTATAATAGAGACTTATATCATGGATTAGCATTTCATGGATTCACCGTGTGGGTGGGTGCCGGGTCCATGATATGGCAAACAGAAAAACGCCAAAAGAGTATGAGTTTCGAAATCAGTTGGCTGAAAGTCAATATAAATAGATTGCAAATTGTAAAAGAAACATTGGGACTAAATAAGAAAACTTGTGATAACGATGTGTTAGCTATATAAATACCTATTGCCATTTATAAAGTCGTTTTCTTCGACTTTATAAAGCGAGTATTCTAACAGTACAAATTCCAGTGTTCTCAAAATCGGTATAACCTTTAGGGTATGGAGTCTTACGGGAATTGAGATATTGTATGCGGATGAAGTCGCGGCTAACTATTAGTTTTTTATATGGCTGTAATTATCAGTACATGTACGGCCAAGTGCATCGCGCTCCACTGGCCCAGATCGAGGTCAACAAACTGGGGATTGAAATGTATTTAGTTCTAGCTTTTACTCCAGTCTGCGATGCATGTGAGTGGACCTGTTTATGACATTAATGTCACTTGGTTTACGAGCTTATTCCAGAGTTATAGCTACATGCTACGGAATAACTGAACATACATTTGTGGATGCAGGGTTGGGTAAATAAGGTATAAGGTGAGCAGGTGTACGCTCACATAATTATTATATGCGCCTATTTCCTAGGCAGGCGGTCTTTATAACGACTATGGAGTTAGATTTACTGTCTCAAATTTTAATTTTATAGTAATATTGATAGGCAGCTAACGCTTGTTTTGTGCCTTGTATTTGAGGCGTAGATGTTATTAAGACGTAAAGTATTGTATTGCGAACTAATTAAACTAATTATATCAACATGATTAAGTTGCGGTTTTATCCGTAACGTAACCATTTCATCATTTTCACTTTTTAATTTAACAGCGTTGAATTAAAAAGTGCAATATCATAAAATGTAAAGAAGATCTTGGTCATTCTAGTCCTACATCCTGTCCTTACATAACGGTTTAATAGTTTTATGTATTAATATGAATAATATTATAAAGTTTATTTTAAAAGGGAGAGAAATCTGATATATATTTAAGGTTTGTCATTAGAAACGGTAATAAAAATAAAAATTGGTAATATATATTAAAAGGTATAATAAAACAATTTATTTTTATTATACGACTTATTGAGATAGTTGTTATGAGTGTTGTTTAAGTAAATCCATACAAGGAAAATACCCATCTCAACTTTCGCAACCATAGTGGTTTTTTTTATCACAAACAGGATTTAGCCGATATAAATAGATGTTATCAATACATTGACTTTCCATTTCAATGTTTTCGTTAAGAGAGGCAAATGTCCGCCGTACAGTAACGTAATATTTAACGCCTATAGTCACGATTACAGGTTTTCGAGTTCTAAAAAATAAACAAGCGCGCAGACGGCGACTTTCTCCGTGTAGAAAGTGACCCTGTCGGTGCGCCGGCGCAGCATAGGTGGATGTGATACACACACTTTGTAGTGGCTCATGTAGTTCTACAACCAAATTACTCAGTTATTATTATGCAATTCATTTGAAATTAACATAGATAATAAATGCATCTAACTGGCATAATAATTGATTATTGTGCTCATTAAATTATCGCGGGTATTTTCGATAATTTTAAAATATAAACGGCATAGAGTGTTATGTAGCACATCCAGGCGTCTAAAGTTACCTATTAATATTATACCTAAAACCGAAAGAAGCTTCATCGTATCGATTTGTTTGTTTTGATCTACTGAATCATTTTGATAAATGGTATTGTATGGTATGTTACAGACCTTGAAAAACAGCAGCTGCAAATGGACTTTTTGGCTCAAAAATTTAAGTTTGAATGGAGAATTAGGAATTTTGGCAAATATAAAAAAGTGTATTCAGACAGAAATTATTGTTTAGTAAAATAAATTTTATTTTACTAAATTAATATTCGAATGAAAAAATAACACCCGATTATCCAAATCTGGTGACCTGAATTACAACCCGTGTTAGTATTCGTATATATACTAAAAGTGTATAGTGGGTCCTGATTTCTGATTTTTGAAAAGTGCTACCATAGTTACGGTAGTGCGCGAACCCAAAAAGGAAATTATTAAAAAGCCACATCATACTGCCCGTAGTATATCCGAGATCAACGCTCTTTAAGAGAACATTCTAGAATTTTCTGCGAAACCTTTTTCCTATAAGGTCGTTGGAAATATTTTTACTCAAAAAATACTTTTACTCACAATGTGTTACATACACCAATATTTGATTTTTTTTAATTAAAAATACAAATGATTTGGTATTTCTGATGCAACATTTTCCTCATTCTATCGTAGTTTTTTCTATACAAAGTGCATGTAACTGGTTGCTACAAAGGCGGTCAAGTGCGTCTCTACTTTCACCCCTCCTTCACACATCTTTTATGTGTGAAAGAGATGGATTGGTGTTTTCCTTTCTCGTATACGTCACTTCACATTTCTCCGGGTTGTTGAAGTGGTTATATGAAATCAGTGTCGTTGTTACATTGGTATCGTTCGTTTTAGGGCTGGCGTGTGATTTCTAATAATTATAATTTAATTGGCTGTGAACAGTCAAGGAGGTGTGACAGTGTAGCTATCGATTTAGTATCGATTTTACAATTGACAAGTAAAAGAAATCATTTTGTGAGGTATGTGTTACCAGTGAGTTTTTTTATTACATTTTGTATTTATACAAATGATT
Organism: Mycalesis mineus; assembly: GCA_034621355.1. Lineage (NCBI taxonomy): Eukaryota > Metazoa > Arthropoda > Insecta > Lepidoptera > Nymphalidae > Mycalesis > Mycalesis mineus. Next base: position 6,942,969 of record CM067881.1, read on the forward strand.
CATTGTTAAAAATTATAAAAATATTGAAATATTTTATATAACACATTTTTAACAGTTAAAACATGTTTTGGTAAAGTTTCAAGATGTAACATCGTCTTTTAATACTACGTTAGTAAAAGACTTCAACGCGCACAATGTCTTATCAACATTCGTTAATATTATTATAACTGTTACATATTAATATAGATTTTGTATGTCAATATTTTTCTAATATAATCATGTATTTCTTAATAACAATACCACCTTATTCCAGCCAAAAATATTTTAGATTTAACGACATGCTTAGTTATTTTAGTATTAAAATGTTTGTTGTACTCGACAGAACGACAAATAATATTTCTTATTAGTCAACTTCATCAGCTCTCTATAATCTAGCCTGTCTATCTGCAACCTCAACAGGTTGATTATAGCATTGAGTTGATTGAATAAAATGTTGGTTTTGGGGAGAGCATTTTTTTTGTCAATTTTTAAACCAGAAAAAATATTGTAATTATTCTTTATAATGATGATTGTATGTTTGAAGTTGTTGATGGTCACAACTATCAACAATTCACAACATGCTCGTAAAATCTCACCAAAGAATAATTGAAAACGGTAGAGTTCTTTAGAAAAGCATTGAGGACAACCTAAGACAAACGTTCATTTATCATCATTTATTTTAATAGAAGGAGATTTTTAGAAGTAACTTTTTCATATTATAGTTTTTGTTGACATGACTCGGGGTTCGAGACCTGAACCTTACTAGCTGTTGAAGTAACTAGCCACGAAACCAATTTAAAATTAACAGATAGTAACTGCAATGACGGTTATAATAAATTATGGCTTATTTACTTATATTAAAATAAATTAGTGACTATTTACTGTATTGTTGCTGATATTTTTATTCAAAGAAAGTACGTCCAAATTATTAAAAACAAGTGGCTTACGAGTGTTAGGGATACTTTCCCATAATTCTCATAATCATTTCAACATACAATAAAATAACAAACAATAAAAATTAGACGCTGGGACGCTAAGATGGTAAAACGTCATTGTTGGGACATTTGTTAGATATTTTAACCATGGAGTGAATTAATAAATACTTAGTGATTCGAGAGATGTTAGAATTAGTTTAATAAACAACCTCTTGGTTCAGGGTTTCTGCAATCTATTAGTAGGATTAGTTCATTTCTTTACATTATGTTAAGTGTGGTGCCAGTGTTAGGTATTTGATGATCGCTCGGCATATTTTCGAGCATAACTTTGTTGTACCTTAGAATAAAATGTTATTCAGAAGACCGCATCGGGGTTAATGCTTTTTCTAAACATTTCCTTTTGACATACCGGATGGCAGTAAAATAAATTTATGTTCAATGTTTGTATATTTTCAGAAGGGGAGAGTGGCCGCCAAAATGAAGCTCTCCTTAGTGTTTGAGCTTCTGTTAATATTTGTACTACTGGCTTTTGCAGCCTCCAAAAATATTGGTAAGTTGTACTACGTATTATAATCAACGACCCACTAAAGGAGCAGCTTGTCGGTTCAGTAACGAAATTTGACTGTGCCAGTTTTGACGTCGTCTCTATTTTTCTCTGCCTAATATGATATACCTAGAGACGCCTCTCATATAAGGAGGGAGACCTGGCCCTGTAGTGGGTCATGATGATCATGATGATGATAACGATGATAACCTAAAGACTCACACTTTTGAGTTTCGTTACAGAATTAAAATGCAGGTCCCTATAGGGATGGAAGAGGCGATATGCCACGCTACTCCAAATCATATTGGCAAGTTTCTAACATCGATGACTATCATCTATGTTGATGATGATGATATTTTTGACTGTGACCGACGGGTTAGTGTGATCTCTGAGGCAAGGCCTTTACCAAGAGAAAATTTGCTGAGGATGTCTAAAAAAACAGCTTGATTTTTCATAGCCTGACTCAGAAATCGTACTCAGGATTTTTTTATTTAAATCCAATTCAATTTTTTTTCGACGATCACTCAAAAAAAAATTTTAAAAGCTCAACTTGAACTCGAACCAGGCCCTTGTTTATACCTTGCGTGAGTACCTCGAATTAATTGCGTATGGTAGTATTTGACAAATGAAATAGAGTGTATTAAATTTCCAATTTTGTAAATTAATTTAATAGATCCATTAATAAATAACAATTAATAGACATTTATAGTAATGCGTGTAAACAAAGAATAACAACGAATAGCAATCTACTTCATTTTTGCAAAATCCATAAGTTAAAAATGTATAATGTATATAATGCAATCGATCTATCGTTACAAATGTAGATATGCGCATGACACTCGATAAGTTCGATAAATGCAATACCATCTTCCGTGAAAGAGGAATATAAAACAGATTATTTTAGTGTCATTTACACACGTAACGATCAAAATTTACAACACGATCCACTAGCGTGACATACTATTGAAATTAGTCCATTAGTAACATTGCTATATAAACTGCATGGATTGCTAAAGGGATACAGAATTTCAACGCATATAATAGCAATATTTTAAGTTAATTTTTAATATTTTCATTTACAGGTCAACAAAAAAATAATAAAAAAAGTATTCAAAAACAAAGCGATGGCATAAACATAGAAGACAATAGTATAAACAGGTTCTGCAAGTGTTCCGAGGCGTACTGCAATTGTTGCAGAGATTTCGCAGTTCCTGTTGTCAATCTGAATGGTCCAGGTAACATTAAGATTTATCTTTAACGTTTTAGATGGTCGCACAACGTTGGAATATTGATATAATATTTTATCACATTTTGTTGTGGGATTATATAGGTACTTTTCATAGATCAAGATATTTATAAATATTATCTGCAGATTGTCGTTGATCGAAAACAATAAATTTATATTTTATTGCAGGATGTGCTTCGCTCATGTATTTAAGTGGCGATAAAATGTCCGTCTCATTAAGCTTTGGTAATAAAGTCATAACAAATCGGACGCTTTCAAGTACGTATCTTATCTTTGCGAGTTTAATAGTTATGATTTGAAATAATCTAGGTACTTTAATTTAAAATCGTCTGTTATAGGTCGTAAACCGAGTCCTGTTTGCATGCCTCTACCTGGAGGTATTTCAAAGTTCTGTGGACGAGTTTATAATATAGCTAGAGCGGGGGAAGAGTTTAGAGCCTGTCTCGGCTTGGAATTACAAGCTAAGAGTACTGTTGAAGCAGCAGTAAGAGTGTCTTGTTTCAAATTTGGTCCCAGAGGTGTCACTTCCGAACCAGCTGACCCGCTGCCTTTAGTGCCTCAGGATGAAAAGGACACAGATGACGATGACGACGATGATGACGACGACGATGATGTTGACGTTGATTTTGGAATCGACGCGGACGACGACGACGATGATGACGATGAAGAAGAAGATGATGAGGATGACGATGATACAGATGATGGTAAGTATTGCTATGCCATATGTAGATTCTTGAAAACAATGCCTGTATTGAAGCCGATGTACAATGATTGCAAAGCATATGTAACAGAAATCGGAATTCTCTAATGTTATTTTATCGTATTAGACTGAAAGCAGACTGATGAAATGAAGGTGGGATGACCGACAATCTAATGGATTTTTACCAAGAATACACATACAGATACCTCTATGTGATAAATATTATTTTGGGTAAAATATATAGTAAAACTATAATAGTATGTATAATTAATATTTTTAAAACTGTAGTAATTACACAAAATTATATTATCTCCTCTCCTATGAGTATTAAAGACTGGCCCTGTAGCGGGCCGTTATTAGGCTGGTAGGCTGGTAGGCTGGAAGTACATATAATTAAAAAATAATTGTTTTTGTATGTTAAATTTTCGCAGCAGAAATAAAAAGCAGTTACAAAGGTAACTTTAAATCTTTCTTCTCTTTACAGGTGGCCTCGACGCAGTCAACGATGTAGACAGCGCAGATTATACAGGTTTCAGTCTTCTAGGAGAAGATTTATTAGGAGGCTTATTCGGTTCATCTGGTGGAAAGAAGCCATCCAAGAATAAAAACAAACAAGTACCATTTACTTCAACCACCACGACAAGCCGCCCACGTCCAACTCGAAGACCTGTCAGGAGACCTACTAGAATCACAACCGTTAGGCCATCTGTTACAAGAACAACAACAGTCAGAGTACGACCGGTTAACCGCAGACCCACTCGTAGGCCATTAAGAAGAACAACTACTACTATACGACCAATAAGTGTTTCTTCAATTACCGCAGAAGAAACTGCTCCAGTTTCGACTATACCTACAACCATGATACCTTTGTCGTCTACGAATAACGAGGCTAAAGTGCCATCGGTTGTAATGCAAGAAACTGTTCAGAGTGAAACTCATCAGGTTATTCCTATAACAGAGAAACTTTTACCAACCCCGGAACCAACAACACCAAAAACTGAAACTACGTTTGAAGATGCAGGTTTAGAAATGTCTTTAGCTCATATAACCGACCAACTTTCTCTTAGTATGCCAGTTACTCAGTTAGTACCGACAGATGAAGTTAAAAATACTGATATGAAAATTGAAAATAAACCAGAGACAAGCTATGAAAAAATTGAAACAATGACTTCGAAGCCACACTCGAAAATACCATTTGCAACCGTAGTTGATGATGGAGAGAATGAAGAAATGGTACAAATAGTTCAAACTCTAGATTCTCACTCTGAAGAACATGCCTCTGATAGTGAAAATGTAATAGATGAAACAAGGTCACACCATGAACCTGAGAACCATTACGAAGGCCTGTCTCTGCCAAAGAAAAAACATAGAGGTGGAAATTTCAATTTAGATGATCTCGACGTTCTCGATCTAACTGGTATTGGAGAAAGTGTTGGTCATCAATTAGGAATTTTTGGAAGGCACAAACGTCAGAATAAAAATAAAGTCGTCAAACCTCAAAATATGAAAGGTGTCAACGATTATGATGACGTTCTCGGACTAGAAGCTTTAAGTGAATCTATTGCTTTCCCCGATATTGACGACTTAAGCCGAAAAGACAGAAGAAGACAAAATAAAATGATGCGAGGTCTATGGCCTCAATGATTATTATGAAATATTATAGTTTTAATTCTTAGCTTATTATTTATTTATTTATTAGACTGTTTTATGTTGTAAATAGTAATCTTATGTAAAATATTATTTATTTTCCGAAGACATTAAAATAATCACAAAATATTGGGTGGTTTTATTGAATTTATTTTTAAAAGTATAGACTTTTAGAAATCATATGCGAGCAATTCTAAGATGGGCAGTACAAAATATGTACATCCAAAATAATATAATAATGAAGAGAAAACGTAATCAAAATGCTACAATAAATCAACACATTTTTCTCAGAAAATACCAATAAAAGAAAAAATTACATTGTAAAAGTAATCATAATTTTTGCTATGATTACCTATGATAAAATATTATAAGAACAAAAATTAAAAGAAGGTAAAAGCTCAAGCTACTCTAAATCATAATGTCTAATGGATATAGTTCAGACTTTTTAAATATTACTTTTAAATAACTGACCTGTGGCCCACAAGACAGCTTTAATTGAAATGTACCAAAATTTCAATTTTGTTATTTTATCTTTTAGGAACGTATTGTTTGGCTGGAAAAGAGGTAGCTTAGGTAGTGCTCTAATCATGTGTATCCAAAATTTAATTATGACCCACTGAGTTCTTACAGTTTTCGAGTAAATCTATAAATATAATAAACTAACATTCGTATATATAATATTAGTTAGTTCTATATAAATTATTTAAAAATATTACAGAGAATATGTTGAATTTAGTACAATCATTATACAAATAATATAATGCAGTAGCGATAAATTCACAAATACATGTAGTAAAAGTTACAATGTGTGGTTGCATCTAAATCGGAAGTGATAGAGGGATAATTGGCTATTAAAGACTTCGACAAAGTTACTTGCACCAACTTATATTCAACTTGCGTTCCCAATTCCGAAAGTAGGAATCAATACTGCCATTTAAAGTGACTACTTTCTCCAGACTGTACATTAAAATTTCAAACTTGTTTGCTATGCTCATTGGCCGTACAGCTCAACCCTGGCTCGGATCTTTGTAACTGGACAGCAGTTAAATAGATGGGAGTTTCATGCTTCACCAACATTTCAACTGGTAAGCCAGTCGAAGCTGTTGTAGTAGTAATTGCGCACTTAATTTAGAATGTCTGTACACCTCAAACTGCTGTCAATCATAATTAGTATTCACTTTCTTTCGTTTTGTTTTGCTAGACATGGTATGTATTTTTACCGTTGTAAAACGAACGGTTAAAATATTTATACTCTATTATAATAGTTAGAGTATTTAACTTTATATTTAAAAATATATTTTATGGATTTGTAATTTTTATAGAGCAAAAACAAAAGTTAAGTTGTAGATTTAATTACATTTCAAAAATGAAATTTTCCAGGTGAATTTATAACAAAATATGATAGACCCTACAGCGTTCTAGATATCAAAGTGCCAAGGGCAATTTGGGACCAAGCTTTAAATCCCACACCAGTGCTAAAATCACCTGTGACTGTAACTGTACCTATACACGTGGCTGCAGAAGATGAAGACGAATCTGAAGATGTTGTGAATGATGACACTGAAGTAAACGTCTCTGTTGATAGTACTTTGATAAGTGATGAGCCAGTTTCACCAGTACCTGCTGACACGCCTGCACCTGTGATTACTCCTACTCAGTCGCCAATACTTCAAGATGGGCTCCCAGAGCAACCGGTACAACAAGTAACTGGTCAAGTAACACGGTTTCCGTGTACTTGTAATAATGGTCAATGTGGATGTTGCACAGGAGCTTTTATGGATCGTTTTCGGATGAAAGCTTGTGGGAATATGTCATTTGTGCCCGAAGATTTTGTATTCGATGTACGATTAACCGTAAATAACAACACCGTTGTACGGCGAAGAGTATCGGGTAATAATATCAACATCTATTTAATAATCATTACAATAATAATTTGGTCGAGATAAGAATTTATTTCAATTAATTATAATTTAATTCGACGTTTTAGCCAGCGATCCTCCGCCAATTTGCTTTAATCCCAGGAGAGCGCCATTTGTACGTATCTGTGCGGAAATTAGCAACATTCGTATACGAAATGGAAACGCATTTGCCTGTCTAGACATTAAAGCAGATATTGGGAGTTTCCCTATTTACTCTGCATCCTTTAGATGTTTTGGGTAAGTTGATAACGATAATGTTTTATTGAGATTTATCACTTTGCATAAAAAGAAGCAATTGCTTTTATTTGAATTTATTGATGTCTGAAGTTGAATTTATTTTAGACATTTAAATTGCATAATATCTCACTGCCGGTTTTATTCGATGCCAGGTTGGGCTCGGCTGGCTTACAGACTGGATTAAAGCCGAAACCAGTATCTTCGGGACCTAAGCCAGTAAACTTATTTGGAAATGGTGGTACCAACAATGATGGCACCATCTTAGACGCTGCGGGTGAAATACTGTCAGGAGGTGGTAATGGTAACGGAATATTTGGAGCACCCGACGGTGGACTATTCGGCGGAGGCGGCGGGCCATTAGATGCTATAGGAGACGCAGTAGGAAATTTATTAGAATAAGGAAAATTTTATTATTAATAATACGTTTTAATTAATCGAAACATATAGACTGTTATAGTAACTTATTTGTTTTAAGTGATTAATTTATTTAATTTATTAAATGTGTGGTTTTTATGACTTTTCTTTTCATTTTAAAGTAAGCATGGCATTCGCAAGTAAACACGGTCAAGGCATATAAAAACAGACGTATAGGGTAAGCAATCGTAGAGTGGCTTGGCATGGAGAGCTCGCACATGTAAGGATAAGTTGAAGAATAAACAAAGTTTAATCGTGTAAACAAGCTTATTATGTGAAAGTGGTAAAATTCCGTGATAATCAGATCTTGCTATAACCATTGAACCGGTTTAAAATTAAGGCGAATTGGCCGACTAATGGGCCGACTATCTTACTTGCAAGACAAGCATTGGCACAGCTTCGTCGCATTGGGATTAAAAATACGGAAATGTATTCCAAATTATTTATATTTGTTATAGTGACTTATAACGCTAATTTTGCTTGTGGAAACGGTATGGTTTCAATTCTCTCTTTGTTTATTTTATTGCTTTTAAATCATTTTTATTTTGAATTAGTACTGAACTTGTCTATAGTGAAATGCTTAGTACTTATATACGCGTACTTTTTTTGGTATATTTTGTGATTAAATACTAATTATTTTTATTGCAGTGGTACCTTACAACAGCACTCTTGATAAATTTAGTAATATCGAATTACCAGATAGTTCGTTGCTTTTGTTCGAACGAATAAACTTGAGGCAAAAGTTGAACATTTCACATTTTGCAAGACAAAGTCAAGTAGGAGGAGAGCAAGACTCAGACTCGAGAAGATGTGTTTGTAACCTGGGCGTTTGCAAATGTTGTACAGGATTTATAATGGATTTATTCAATCAAAAAGCATGTATGAAAGTAACTTATCATCCAGGTGACTTCGCATTCGACGTCGCTATGTCTTTCAATGACAGAGTTCTTTACGAAAACTCAGTTTCAGGTATGTGAATAGCCAAATAGTCATCATGAAATTTGTCATGAAATAGAAATAAATTTAAATATTGTTTGCAGGAAAAAATCCAAGACCAATGTGTATAAGTCCACCGAGACTGTCAAATTTAAAAGTCTGCGCGCAATTTTACAACATATTCTTTCCCGGAAGGAACTTTCACTTTTGTTTAGCGATGAATGGAAAATGGCGATCGTTCCAATTATTTAACTTCGCGTTTGATTGTCTAAGGTAACAGTATTATTTAAAATCTTCAAGATTTTTATTTTCTAAAATGTATAACTAAGTATAACTAGATCTACCCTCAGAATATAGAAATGAAATTTGCGTACTTATTTGATTTGTTAAATTAGGTATCTTTCATTAAAAATATATATGGTTAAATTGTAAAACCTCCCCATTTTTAGAAGACGATTAAAAATTAATACGGTTAGATTTAATACAAGAATAAATTACTGTTATATTTAAATAGCAATGTAATATCTACCTTAATTTTGAAATTATAATCACAAATGATAATTCATTATAAGGTTCAGGAAAATTTTGTTAAAAACCTCTAAAACTGGATTATCATACAATAGACGCCCCAATTTAGATGTCAAAATATGTATATTAATAAAATTTTAATTTGTTTTATACAGAATGGGTGCAAATGGAATAGCTATGGTAAGACCCGAGGACAATGGTGGGATATCTGTTCCAAACCCTCAAGGTGGTGTGGACGCTGTTGTAGACGCAGGCGATGACGACATAGAAGAATACGATGAGAGCAATATAGTACGATCACTCTTGGAAATATTTGATGAAGATAAATGAAATTCAAAATTTTATTTATAATAATTATTAAGATTATTTATTTATTGTGTAGTTTGTTTGCTACAACAACCGTCATCGTTTGATATTTTGAATTTCAGTTAAATTTATATTTAATAGGAATATTTCCAAACCTCAAATCATAATATTTATGTTAATAATTTATTTAGGTTTAATTTATTACTCTTGTTTATTATTTTAATAAAAATTGATTTGTAGACTATTAGGTATGTAGTTTTATTACTTTCCTATAAAGTTTCTTGACCAGAAAATGTAATTAGCGAGTTAATGCTGTTTGCAGTAAAGAAAGTTAGAAACACTGATCATGGGGACTGTGACAGATTGGTATATGATCGAATATAGATTGTACCTTAGCATAAATAATGCCCACATCGAAACATAGAGTCATTTATTTCCCATTACGGTCTCCTATAGGTAGATTTTCTAAATGAAAGAGAAAATTGTCTGTCCACTCCATCAAAAATGGATATTTAATGAGTAACGGTGGTGGTGCGTCTACATGCGCAGGAGTTTCTCTAGAAAGTCCCGCAAGCCAGTTGGCGCTCGTGCATCGTATATCTTGCATACAAATAATAACTATTGAATCTCAATCGATGAGTTGACGTAACACCGTCGCATTGTCACTTCGATATCGCCCCTTGAGGACGCAATAGGTACAGGACAGTACGAATTTGGAAAAAATGAAATTGAAAGTGGCGGAGATGTTTTTGTTTTTTGTTGTGTGTGCTGTAACGATTGGCGTGAGCGGTAAGTGGGTTTTTCCTCATGTGAAATTGTTGATGTTACTTTTTCTTTCTTTGATTAGCCTACTAGGTATTTTAATTATTTTTCTTATTATTGCACCTTTCGTGATGTAAATATTGATGATGTGGCTTAGATTAAACATCGCTCCGCTTGAGCGAAGCAAAACATTTATTAATCTAGGTATATTTGGTACCTTATCCACTTAAAATTTTTGTATTTTAATTACAGGCGTATCCTCAAAACAAAGACTATTTTTCGAGAGTATAAAAGAAGATAATGCGATGGATGTCGCTGATTTTTCTGTTTATTACGATTTGGAGACGAATAAGGTATTAATGATTTTAGTTTTTTTTTTGTATTCATTCGTATCTGAATCAGATATTATTTTTAAATATTTTCTTTTGGATTAAGGAGCGTACGTTTCATTAAGACATTGAGAGTTCTGAGATAAATTTCGGCTTGAAATGTTTAAAGTCTAAGTTAAAATAAAACTTTAAAGTTTACTACACTAACTAGTAAATTATCTATGTAGAACTTGTGTATCTATGTACCTATGAGAAATTATGTAGTCCTAATACCTACTATTAAAGATAATTTATGATCGATGTGATCGATTGGTCTTATTATTCGTATATTACGTTAAAAATCGATAAGCCAATCTGCATAGATGGCGTTTTCAATTATGGTGGAAATAATACATCTCTGTCTGTCACAGTCTAATTACTTTTTTTTTAATTGTAATTAGTAATTTAGTTGAAAGCAATAATAATAATTAAAATATTGATTATTTTCAGACTATAAGAAATATGATGCCCAGGCCGTGGTATAAGCCAGGTTGGAACCTTCGATTACCGTTCAGAGGCGGCCCGTGCAAATGTGACGGTATGCGGTGCAAATGTTGCACCGGTATTCGGGTTCAAGCCCTGAATTTAGATAGACAAAGTAAGCGTATCGACATTTTTTCAACGTTCATTATTATCAGCGTATTTTACGGCCCAATACAGGGCCAGGCCTCCCTCCTTGTAGGAGAGGGGATATGGAGATTAGACCCACCACTCTGCTTAAATGGGTGCTTTGTGGATTAAGACGAGACCACTAAACCAACGAGGCAATATTATCATTAATATCTGTTAGTAGTTGTTACAAGATTAAAAAAGACGTGTGGCACTCGGAGACTGCCGCGGAGCAATAGCTTTAGCTATTGCATAGCATTTTTTATCAACTTATGTTTACCTACCGACCGTTTTGTTTTTTCAAGCGTGATATTTCAAAAAGTCATTTTTTTTTAAATTAATGACTTTTTGCAATATCACGCTTAAAAAAAAAATTGCGGAATCGACGGGATTCGAACCCGCGTCTCTCTGCGGCAATTCGGGCACTAAGAGCGCCTTACCGCTAAGGCTAAGCTACGTTCCCCGATGACGGCATTGCCGAAATTGTGCTTTTGATATTATGTTTTTGATACTCAGGGCGTGTTAGGTTTTTTCGTTACGGAATTTCTGTATTTGGTCTCCACGCTCAAGGCCCGCGACAAAAGCTATACAATAGCTTAAAAAAATTAACATCCTAAGCCCGCCAATTCACAATGGAACAGCGTGATGGGTCTAAGCTCAAATTCTCTCTCTAATAAGGGGGTAAACCTGAGACGAATGTTTGTTACATATTACATTAAAGTTTAGTCTACTTTTTTTTTATTATCTACGTATTATTATTCTTATTATATTCTTTTATTTTCAGCATGCGGTATTCTAACATACGATTCTCAACAGTCAACTATTGATTTTGAAGTCGTAATGAATAATGCAAGCGTACTAAGGGATTCCTTTTCAAGTGAGTAAACCATGTCGTCGAACTAACGAATTAATTATAATTTATATCTAACGGTCTACGTCGGAGCTACTAACTTAATACGCGGTAGTGCGGTAGATTCTAATACGTGAGATGTTTTGAAGAAATAATCAATTAATGACTTCTGTTTGAGGTGGCAGGTAATAATAACTCCGTCAACTTAACTTGGTACCTATCTTGCTGGTAATAAAATTCTGATAAGCTCGTTTAGAAAAAATAGTATTAACATTGAAAAAATAAAATTTCAAATTAAAATAATGAAAGACAATTGTTTCTTTTTTTTATATAATCATTTTTCTTTATAAAGTAATCATAACTAAGTTTAGGTACATAGTTTCTACCGCAGACATGTATCGCTGACATCGCGTGTTTTGAGCTCTTTAATTAAGTTGACGGATACCGACTATTTTATTTGACCGATGAACTTGGTTGACGACAACGGCTTAATGCGAATGAGTAAGGCATATAGAACGTTTTCAAATATTCCGCGCAACGTTTGTAAATTTATACAACCGCAAAGCACTGACAGTGGGGTAATCGTTCTGTCTGCTGACGCCCCGGTACTTTAAGGTTATATACATAGATACATTATAGAATACTCAGGATTGTCTATCGTGCATTTTCTCATTACGACCTCCATCGGCGGCCTCAGTGAAGCGGTATGCGCAGTGGATTTGTAATATGGAGGACCTGGGTTCGTTTCCCTTTTCTTAATTGGTCCAGGTCTTGCTCTTGGGAGTTTTTGGCCGTGGCTAGTTGTAGGCAAAGACGTACCGCTAATTGTACGTGATAGTGTAGAAAACAAAAGTGGTATAGTGTTCATCTTATTCCTAACGAGTCAGTTGGCTTCTTAGATTGCATCATCACTTACAATCAGGTGTGATTCTAGTCAAGGGCTAACTTGTAGTATCTTTAAGTCCGAGCGGGATTTTAGTTTAAGGCAAAGCGATGACCGATGAATTAAAAAAAAGACGAGTGGCACTCGGAGACTGCCGCGGTAAAGCTATTGCATAGCATTTTTTATCAACTTATGTTTACCTACCGACGTCCGTCCGTCGACCGTGGTCTAGCGGTAAGGCGCTCTAAGTGCCCGGATTGCCAGAGAGACGCGGGTTCAAATCCCGTCGGTTCCGCAATTTTTTTTTAAGCGTGATATTGCAAAAAGTCAATAATTAAAAAAAAATAATTTTTTGAAATATTACGCTTGAAAAAAAAAAAATTTCAGAACTGACAGGATTCGAACCCGTGTCTCTCTGGCAATCCGGGCACTTAGAGCGCCTTACCGCTAAGCCACGTTTCCCGATGACGTCGTCGCCGAAATTGTGCTTTTGATATTATGTTTTTGATACTCAGGGGGTGTTAGGTTTTTTCGTTACGGAATTTCTGTATTCGGTCTCCACGCTCAAGGCCCGCGATAAAAGCTATACAATAGCTTAATAAAATAGCTTTAAATCTCAAGTTTGTGTTATAAAACATGTAATCGAATTTAAATCAAAAACTGTGATTATATGGTAGATAATAAATAACTTTAGAATGCCAAAGAGCCTCAAAATACTCTGCATTAATGTTTTTCTAATTTCTGTTTCAGCTCGAAATCCGCCACCTTTCTGCGTTCCAGTGCCAGTGCCATATTTACCGCCTGGCTTAGTCGACATGTGCATCAGACTATTTGACGTCACTGTAATCGAACAGAAGTTGCATGTTTGTATGGATATGGACACTAGAATCGATAAAGCACCAATAGTGGTAATTATCCGATTCACAGATAAAGTTAACTTGGACAGTACAGTTACGGAGGAATAAGGAAAATCAGATCAGTTTATATTTATTACCTACTGGGCAAACCCACGCGGTTTTACCCGCGTAGTCCCCGTCCCCATGGGAATATCTGGGTTAATATTTCGCCTCACGAGTCTTCTGTCATTTACAAAAAGAATTTATAAAGTTGACTGGTACCTATATGGTAGTTTGTGGTGGTTTAGAACTTGACTGGTAGTTTTTGAATTTTCTTAGAAATACTGAATCATTTTGTTTTCTCGCAATCGTAGTGAAAAGTAAAGTGTAGCACACGGGTATAAAACACGTTATAACTCGATTTATATTTTGTAACCTCACCTGACGACTCGGGACTAAAATCAATTTAATTATTATGTCTCTAAAACTACCAGTCGGATTATTAATTTTTTTTATATATGATAGCCAGACTACCTGTTATCTTCACGTGGATGGAACTCTGCGGGTGAAACTTCGGGCTTCCGCTAGTGTAATGTAAGAATTGTATATTATGGCCAGTAACTTTAATATTTTTTTCAGATTCTGCACTTTGACTGCATGGACATGGGTGCAGGTGGCATTAGTCTATCCAAACCTAGTGGAGGATCAGATTCAAATATTGTTTTACCAGGTTACCCGGACTCTACAACAGAACCTGGCCAAGAGGATAGTGATGTATACGATCCTGTTACGGAACAAGGGCCGATGCCTGAAAAGTCTTTTGTTATAAATAGTATAAAATACATATAAGACGATTTTTTATTTTAATTAATAATTAGGTATTATTGTGATTGTATTTATTTTTTAGTAAAAATAAAACAAAATATTGTACATTATCTGATTTTATTTTATTATCTAATATTAAAAAATCATGGAGAGTTAGAAATTGTTTCTTAGGCCGGTGTGCACCAAGATTTCAGTTATCATAACCGTACGCCAGTTAAGGACTTAAGTTTATCTTGACCGAGTTTACGTCCTTAACCGGCGTACGGGTTGTCGTGAATAGTAACTGACAGTTAGCTTATGTTAACCGTTCGTTATGATAACTGACATCTTGGTGCACACAGGCCTTATTGTGTGGGTCTGTGCTTTCGATTAGGGTATGTTAAAAATGGGCTACACAGGCTTAAAATAGCAAGTCGTAGAGCCAGTTTTATACACAGAAAAATGATGTCACATTATTTTCGTGAATCTATGGCTGCCAGTGTCACTGTCAACTATCAGTTACTTGTCAAATTGTCAAGTAGAAGCGGCTCGATACTGGGAATATAAATTAAAATTAATATTTTTTTGTGTTATTATAGCTAATATTCAATGGTAATAATATATTTTTAAAATTCTTTTTTAATCTAATTTAATACGTTATTTAAAAATGGGTGATACTGACGATTTTTACGATGGTGACGGGTTAGTAGAATTACTGCAAGCTATATTATTTAATTATTGTTTATAAATGTATCAAGTCTAATCAATATTTTATTTCATTAACTACTTTCGTCTGGACTACATTAATGTTTTAAAATATGTAACGGATTAAATGGTATCTAACTGCGATTTAAAATATCAATAACTTGTCTGGCTTATATTAAAACAAAATAGAAATTGAGTGAACTAACGCTATTATACAATTAGTACAGTGCTAGTAGGAACCAATATAATATAGTTATTAAACTTAGCTATGTTGTGGTGATATTGCATGATTGACAGATGTTTTTCTGGATCCAAAGCTGTGGGTTTCATTCCCACAAATAAAGTAAATTGTGAGATAAGCATCGCTGTTTGTGTGTATTTGGTGTTTTATGTTTATATTATAAGTTTTACATACTATATATCAACTATCTTAGTACCCATAACACACACAGATTCATTCTTTACTTTTAGTCATTATTGATTACTGATAGTTATTATTATAAAGTCAACTATCATCACTCATATGTGGAGTTTGATAACTGTCATCCAATATTAAATACTGTGTTTTACATTATTGTAGGAGAAGGAATATCATTCTTATATTATTGTCTATGCTTAAAAAAATTATTGTAAATATTGATCTCAGTTAGTACACTGATGAAATTTTAAGCAATTGCTAGAGTCATTAGCTGACAGTTTTAACTTTAAATAGGTCAGAAGCTTTAAAATAATTTAATTATTTTTTATTTATTTTAATATTACAGTTGTTTTCAATAAATTCCTTGAACACTGTTGTTGTCAAGCAAGCATTATATAAAAAAAGATATAATGACAATAATTTTGTTTTTGTTTACAACATTTTATTTTGTCTTGTAGGAATATGGAGTCCTTACCAACTTCTCCTGAAGTTACCTACAATTGGGTTGATATTACTACAGATTTCTTCAAACACATACAAGGTAAGAGTATATTTGTTATCATTGTAGTTACAAACTTTGTTATACTTTAACTCTTACAACAATTTCCAGCTGGCCCGATAGATGTTTTCTTGCCATTGAGAATTCTCTATATTAAAATACATGGAGAAAATTAAAAAAAAAGAAAACTACCAACCATCAAATAATAGGTCTAGCACAACTGTCTCATTTATAATTTTTATAAGTTTTAACTGTTGGTTCTTATCATATTTATTTTTATTTTAAACATATTTATCATTATAAAGTGTTCTGTATAAGAGAATAATATATGTTGTTACATATAATAAATTAACAACAAAAGCAAAAGGCGACCTTATCACTAAAAGTGATCTTTTCTAGACTACCTAATCTGACAGAGAATATAAATTAAATAAGATGGGATTGCAATAAAATAAATACGAAGATTATAAAATGTTTTCTTCATAAACATTCATCTTAGACAAACAAATTAAATGTGTGAAATTATTTTCCAGATTTACAGTTAGGCGAGTTACTACATGATGGTCACTTGTTTGGTCTGTTTGAGGCCATGTCAGCCATTGAGATGATGGACCCAAAGATGGATGCTGGCATGTTGTGCAATAGAGGGAACCCTAAACCATTAAACTTTCAACAAGCTGTTGAGGTAAGATTTTGTTAAAGATATATACAAGTAATAGGGCTATTTTGTACAGTATGCCATAGCAGCATACATAGGCTATTATAGCACCAGGCCTTGCAAAATGGGTTTTTCTGAGGATTCTATCAGCAGGCTTGTAATGAAGACACAGAGTCCATGGAACATATTTTGTGTGAATGTGACGGATTGGCTAGAAAGCGAATGGATCTCCTGGGGGTAGCCTATCCACTACCAGAAGATTACTGTGCCTCCAACCTAAGAGCAACCGTCCAACTCTTAAGAGTGGGTGTTTGAACTGATATAGAGGAGGTGAGGACGGGGCGAGTACAAAGATCCTAAAGGGTTCAAGTGCATCCGCTATGGCGGGCCTCACCATATTAATAATAATAACAGGGCTATTTAAAGGAGTCAACCTGCTTCCTTGTACTTTCACAATTAAAGAGAGCAATATCTTTGATTTCATCACAAATATAATAGAATAGTTATGAATTTGTCCACACAGTGTAGTGTCGTGGATAAACAAGGTCTCCTCCACAGGTTGAAGCCACAGCGAGCTGTGAAATATCGACAGATAGGTGCTAACATGTCGCAATATCTATTCAAGACATGTCATAGATGCAACACAGTTATGCTGTGCTACAAAGTATATACCTAGTAACAGTAAGCTGGGCCCTTAAAAGTATATAGCAGTTTTATATAAATCATTCAGAGATGAGATTAGATGTTTTTTTTTTAATTTGACTATTAATACATTTGTCTGTCAATTTGAAGCATCACTCCTCTAATTAATGTAATGGAACTATTTTGTAAGACTTTTGTAAGTGGAATGGCAGAGGTTATAGATTTACTATTGATGTTATTTTTGTATTGAAGCCGTAATTAAATATTTGACTGCAATAACAATTTTTTCAGTGTGGTAAATTAAAAATAGATGACTTGGAGCCGTCAGAAATCATCGGCGTCATAGATGCAACTGTGGCATGCATTGTGTCGTGGCTGGAAGGACATTCTCTAGCCCAGACAGTGTTCACTAACCTGTATCTTCATCAGCCACATTCAATAACAAATAAAACCTTAAAAGCCTACTGCATTGCTGTGTATAAGCTGTTGGACTGCATTCGAGATTGTATTAACAAGTAAGTTATTTTCCATAAATTTTTGTATGGCCATTGCCACTAGCCATGTTTTTTTTTTACCAAATTACGTTGAAAATAATTGAATCTTTTTCTTACATTTTTTTTCTTTTTTTTTAAGTAGTTTGGTAAAAACTCACATTAGACTCTCTAATGATAGATGTGTGTTGCAATAGTGTGAATGTCTTAGTTAAATTATGTGTCTGTAAATACAGCTAAAAGCTTTGTATTTGATTTCTTTGAATAAAGAAGTGGTGTCACTGCAAAATCACTGAATACTTGAAATATGATCAGTAAACTGATGATTATTTTGCAGAGCTCAAGTATTTGAAGAAGAAGATTTTCTACCAATGGGCTATGGTTATCGTCTGGGCTCAAATCCCCAAGTTGGGAACACATATAATGCCAATCTGGAAGTGAGTGAACAGAAATGCATAGCAATGCTTCGAGAGCAAGAGGAGGAACTGAACAAGAAAGCAAGGACTCAGGAAGATGAGGTAGGACAATACAAAACAGCAGCAGAATTTAACTTGTTGACAGACGGATTGTGCGTGCTGCGACAGTACTTTTGCAATACATTGGTATAACATGCTCTTTCTTGCAATTGCCTAGAAAATTATAGGTCTTGGGGCATACTGATTTATTGAGACTACTTGACGTCCACAGGCGGTACTGAACATCAACATGTTAAGCTTTTCTTAATTGGTATATTATGTTATATCTTATTTTGATCTATGTTCACACTACTAGTATTTTTGCTTCTAACCTAACTATTCTAGCCAGGTATTGTATGCTGCATACTGCATAGATTTACTTAAAACTGTTTACTATATATACATATTGTTTAAATCTCATTGTACATACAAAATAGTCTTCATAAAAAATATATACAATCAAAAAAAAAAGAACAAAAAGTCAACATCACCATAGAACAAGTACGACGAGGTGTGTGCAGCGTCCGCTAGATGTCGCTGTCCAGTGCGTGCGTTGTTGTACATCGCGCTAGGGAGATGTTCGCTACAGAAATGACATTCGTGGCATGGGGAATTTTTGACATCGCTTCTCGGCCTTTTGGCTAAGATCAAAGTGTAGTATCTGTTCTTTTCAGCTTAATATCTGAAAGTTCCCGCACTGCGGGACCAGTATATTAAACTGATTTTTGTAAACCGACGGGATGTTCGGGGCTCGCTCCACTCCCGTCACGGGTCGGCCCGGCATTGCAGTGCCGCCGGGATCGGCCCACATAATGAACCCAAACAATTACATCTGTTTACTGTTCTTTCTTCTTACATTCTCTTTTCTTTAGGCATATGAATCATTGATTAAAAGTTTAATGGTAATTGGCAACAATATACAGTACACTACTGCTACTACTACTAGAGGACGCCCGCAGTTTCACCCGCGTAATTCTTGTTCCCGTGGGAATTTCGGGATAAAATATGGCCTATGTGTTATTCTGATATGTAATCGATATTATTGTGAAGTTTCATCAAAATTTAGTAGTTTTTGCGTGAAATCCATACATAGGTACAAACTTTTGCCTAATTTAGTAAGGATTTAATAAAAAAAAAGGAGTAGTCAAAATTTATTAAAATATGGACTATTGTCATGGGCATGTTGTGTGAGAGACATCACAAACCTGATTTTAACATATTATTTCAATGTATAGATTATTATACTTTTGAGTTTACAAATAAAATTCAATTGTAGATTTATTTAAAAAAATGTTATGAAAAAAAATATTTAAAAAAATAAAATGTAATTGACTTGGCAAAACGGTCCAGTGCTGCAGTATTTTCGGCTATCAACTATGGAGCTTTTCCTTCTTCACATCACACTACTGACTCATCACGAAATCTCTTAAAGTATACATTAGATTGAATTGAAATTAAGCATATTTACGCATCGCTCGCTAAGAACGGATTTATCGATACTAAACGTAACCGGCATCTATACTGACACCGCTGGGCACAACAGGTTAGGATACTTACTATTAATATATACCCTTTTGTAGGCCAATGAATTATGGTCGGCCTTAGCAGCCAGGATCCGATTCACGCGAATGTTCTACCAAGCCCTGCTGCTGATCACGCGGCGGGACTCGCAGTCCGGCGCCGACTGCGTAGCGCTGCTCAACGGGTGCTCGGAGATGATGAAGGTTATCCTCAGGACTGTGGGGAAAGGCACTCAACCCTTGGAGAACTGTAAGCAAAATATCATCATATGCTATCAGCGAGAGTTTTAAATTGTAATTATTATTTTTATTTATTTATTTTAAAAACTTTATTGCCAATTATAAAAATAAACATAGCAGAAGAAACAAAGTAACATTAATTGGCAAAAGGTGGCCTTATCACCAAGAGCGATCTCTTCCAGGCAACCTACCGAAAGATTCTAAATATTCTGTGAGACGGGAAATTGCAAAAATAAAGAAAAGAAAGTAAAACTACAATATACATACATCTAATACGGCATACATATATGTACACATTATAATTATATTACTTATACAATACATTTATATTAGTATATTTTTAGTAATACTTCTATGTAGTATTGATAAGTAATTGTTATTTAGTACATCATAGTCATCATATCATCTGGTGGATGCCCATTGCACAAAAGGCCTTTAGTAGGGACCAAACAGGAATCCATCATCTACCTACTTATGTTTCACTTTATCTAAAACTTCAACAATATTCGGTTGCAAAATTTTGCATTCCTTTTTTACTGCTCATAATGAACTGCCATAACGTACGCTTGTAATATTTTGTACATTACAGCAGACTCCCCAAACCCGATGGGCTTCGAGCCCATGATCAACCAGCGCTTACTCCCACCCACGTTTCCCCGGTACACGCGCATCAAACCACGGGCAGAGGCGCTGCAGTACTGCGACGAGCTGGTCACGCGACTGCGCCACGCGTGGAAGATCACGTCGGCTACCAACTTTCATACTGCCCTGGTATGTTGAATGCCTTGTCGGTCCAATGAATGCAGTACTGCGACGAGCTGGTCACGCGACTGCGCCACGCGTGGAAGATCACGTCGGCTACCAACTTTCATACTGCCCTGGTATGTTGAATGCCTTGTCGGTCCAATGAATGCAGTACTGCGACGAGCTGGTCACGCGACTGCGCCACGCGTGGAAGATCACGTCGGCTACCAACTTTCATACTGCCCTGGTATGTTGAATGCCTTGTCGGTCCAATGAATGCAGTACTGCGACGAGCTGGTCACGAGACTGCGCCACGCGTGGAAGATCACGTCGGCTACCAACTTTCATACTGCCCTGGTATGTTAAATGCCTTGTCGGTCCAATGACTGCAGTTCTGCGACGAGCTGGTCACGCGACTGCGCCACGCGTGGAAGATCACGTCGGCTACCAACTTTCATACTGCCCTGGTATGTTGAATGCCTTGTCGGTCCAATGAATGCAGTACTGCGACGAGCTGGTCACCAGACTGCGCCACGCGTGGAAGATCACGTCGGCTACCAACTTTCATACTGCCCTGGTATGTTGAATGCCTTGTCGGTCCAATGAATGCAGTACTGCGACGAGCTGGTCACGAGACTGCGCCACGCGTGGAAGATCACGTCGGCTACCAACTTTCATACTGCCCTGGTATGTTGAATGCCTTGTCGGTCCAATGAATGCAGTACTGCGACGAGCTGGTCACGAGGCTGCGCCACGCGTGGAAGATCACGTCGGCTACCAACTTTCATACTGCCCTGGTATGTTAAATGCCTTGTCGGTCCAATGACTGCAGTTCTGCGACGAGCTGGTCACGCGACTGCGCCACGCGTGGAAGATCACGTCGGCTACCAACTTTCATACTGCCCTGGTATGTTGAATGCCTTGTCGGTCCAATGAATGCAGTACTGCGACGAGCTGGTCACGAGACTGCGCCACGCGTGGAAGATCACGTCGGCTACCAACTTTCATACTGCCCTGGTATGTTGAATGCCTTGTCGGTCCAATGAATGCAGTACTGCGACGAGCTGGTCACGAGGCTGCGCCACGCGTGGAAGATCACGTCGGCTACCAACTTTCATACTGCCCTGGTATGTTGAATGCCTTGTCGGTCCAATGAATGCAGTACTGCGACGAGCTGGTCACGAGACTGCGCCACGCGTGGAAGATCACGTCGGCTACCAACTTTCATACTGCCCTGGTATGTTGAATGCCTTGTCGGCCCAATGACTGCAGTACTGCGACGAGCTAGTCACAGGACTGCGCCTCTAAGAGTTACATATAGTTTATACTGCTCTGGTATGTTAAACTAGTGGCTCTTTAGACATTTTAGCCCATGTGGGTTCGAATCACGGGTCCTGGGTCCATAAACCCATAATCAACCAGCGTCTCTTTCCTTCTACGTTTCCCCGCTACACGCGCATTAAGTCGCTAGCAGAAATGCTTAGAGGGGGAAGTGCGAGTTTTTTAATCGACTGTGTAAAAACTTAACCACTCGTAACTTTAAATTATATAGAAAAAAAAGCATTCACTCTCGCTATACTAGATGGCGCTACTTCCGTATAAATTTGCGTTGCGTTTTTACGCAGCGGCTCAGTAACAAACTCACACTAGGCACTCAGTACACTCAGCAGCACCCCAGAACCTTTACAATCACCAATTTCATCAGTTAACCTCATTTTTGAGCTCTACAGGGAATATTTCTTGTTCAGGACTTCTTCATGGAGTTCAGCCGGCAGCGCGCGTGCATCCTGTCCCGCTCGGCGCTGCAGCTGCTGTACCTGAGCCCGTCGCCCGCGTCCACCGCGTCCAGCGCGTCCACGGCGCAGGCCGGCGCGCACCACGTGTTCGTCGACATACTGCGCGACTCCGTCAAGAGCTTCGTCAACCCGCCCAACATGGTGAAGACCGCCGTCGGCGTTAACCCTCCGGTGAGAACCTTACATATAGCGCGTCTTTTTAATAATAGTTCTCTCGCTTAGAATGACCTTTATATAATTCTGACGAATTTTTATCATTTGGTATTACAGGCGCGCGAGTTTGTCGAGAATTTCCTGACTCGCTGCATCCGACCTTTCGCCGTACTAGTGCAAGTGTGCGGACACAACCGCGCGCGGCAGCGGGACAAGCTCGCGCTGCTGCTGGACGACTTCGCCGCGCTGCAGGAGGAGGTAGGTGTTTCAATCATACTCGTACTAGTGCAAGTGTGCGGACACAACCGCGCGCGGCAGCGGGACAAGCTCGCGCTGCTGCTGGACGACTTCGCCGCGCTGCAGGAGGAGGTAGGTGTTTCAATCATACTCGTACTAGTGCAAGTGTGCGGACACAACCGCGCGCGGCAGCGGGACAAGCTCGCGCTGCTGCTGGACGACTTCGCCGCGCTGCAGGAGGAGGTAGGTGTTTCAATCATACTCGTACTAGTGCAAGTGTGCGGACACAACCGCGCGCGGCAGCAAGACAAGCTCGCGCTGCTGCTGGACGACTTCGCCGCGCTGCAGGAGGAGGTAGGTGTTTCAATCATACTCGTACTAGTGCAAGTGTGCGGACACAACCGCGCGCGGCAGCGGGACAAGCTCGCGCTGCTGCTGGACGACTTCGCCGCGCTGCAGGAGGAGGTAGGTGTTTCAATCATACTCGTACTAGTGCAGGTGTGCGGACACAACCGCGCGCGGCAGCGGGACAAGCTCGCGCTGCTGCTGGACGACTTCGCCGCGCTGCAGGAGGAGGTAGGTGTTTCAATCATACTCGTACTAGTGCAGGTGTGCGGACACAACCGCGCGCGGCAGCGGGACAAGCTCGCGCTGCTGCTGGACGACTTCGCCGCGCTGCAGGAGGAGGTAGGTGTTTCAATCATACTCGTACTAGTGCAGGTGTGCGGACACAACCGCGCGCGGCAGCGGGACAAGCTCGCGCTGCTGCTGGACGACTTCGCCGCGCTGCAGGAGGAGGTAGGTGTTTCAATCATACTCGTACTAGTGCAGGTGTGCGGACACAACCGCGCGCGGCAGCGGGACAAGCTCGCGCTGCTGCTGGACGACTTCGCCGCGCTGCAGGAGGAGGTAGGTGTTTCAATCATACTCGTACTAGTGCAGGTGTGCGGACACAACCGCGCGCGGCAGCGGGACAAGCTCGCGCTGCTGCTGGACGACTTCGCCGCGCTGCAGGAGGAGGTAGGTGTTTCAATCATACTCGTACTAGTGCAGGTGTGCGGACACAACCGCGCGCGGCAGCGGGACAAGCTCGCGCTGCTGCTGGACGACTTCGCCGCGCTGCAGGAGGAGGTAGGTGTTTCAATCATACTCGTACTAGTGCAAGTGTGCGGACACAACCGCGCGCGGCAGCGGGACAAGCTCGCGCTGCTGCTGGACGACTTCGCCGCGCTGCAGGAGGAGGTAGGTGTTTCAATCATACTCGTACTAGTGCAGGTGTGCGGACACAACCGCGCGCGGCAGCGGGACAAGCTCGCGCTGCTGCTGGACGACTTCGCCGCGCTGCAGGAGGAGGTAGGTGTTTCAATCATACTCGTACTAGTGCAGGTGTGCGGACACAACCGCGCGCGGCAGCGGGACAAGCTCGCGCTGCTGCTGGACGACTTCGCCGCGCTGCAGGAGGAGGTAGGTGTTTCAATCATACTCGTACTAGTGCAGGTGTGCGGACACAACCGCGCGCGGCAGCGGGACAAGCTCGCGCTGCTGCTGGACGACTTCGCCGCGCTGCAGGAGGAGGTAGGTGTTTCAATCATACTCGTACTAGTGCAAGTGTGCGGACACAACCGCGCGCGGCAGCGGGACAAGCTCGCGCTGCTGCTGGACGACTTCGCCGCGCTGCAGGAGGAGGTAGGTGTTTCAATCATACTCGTACTAGTGCAGGTGTGCGGACACAACCGCGCGCGGCAGCGGGACAAGCTCGCGCTGCTGCTGGACGACTTCGCCGCGCTGCAGGAGGAGGTAGGTGTTTCAATCATACTCGTACTAGTGCAGGTGTGCGGACACAACCGCGCGCGGCAGCGGGACAAGCTCGCGCTGCTGCTGGACGACTTCGCCGCGCTGCAGGAGGAGGTAGGTGTTTCAAACATCTAGTACTAGGGACAGTTCTCCTTCTGACATCAAGATTAAGCTATCTTGTGCATGACTGCATGGAGTCATGTCATTTATTTATTGTTAAGAAAAATCAACAGTGTAACCAATAAATACAAAATTAATAAGACAGTTTTCTTAAAATAAGAACACAGATTTTTCGTAAAAAAATAATATATAAGTACAATCTGAAATTACAATAAATTGATATTAAAACTTGCGCGAGTGCGTGCGTATGTGCGTGCGTGCGAACCAAATTTCATTGAAATCAGTTGAGTAGTTTTAGCATGAAAGACGGACAGAGTTACTTTCGCATTTATAATATTAGTTACGAGCCACGCGGATGAAGTTGCTGGCTTCCACTATTTCTTGAATAAAAACCATTGTGATTAAAAATTTGTAAATTTCCTAAATAGACCGACATTTAAAATAATAAATGGGTAATTACCCCATTCTCGTCGCCATATATGTATATACGCGGGTTTGTAAATAATACAACCGTTAACCGAGTACTGAGTACATAAGCGCTGAGATCGCGTCCAGTGACGCGTACGCATGTGCATACGTACGTACGTACATACGTACACATCACATTGACATATTAATACCACGGACTTTGTGTCAGCGCTAAAAAGTGTTCGAACCAAAAGAGCCAAATGTGAAAAAGGTTTCCAATCGCATTCAGTCTCATATTAGAGAACACACTTTTGGAACGAAGTTCCTTATCGCGCGTTGTGAAAGGGGGCTAGACGGAAAAAATTCGTGCGAAAAGTTGTCACGACACTTTTTGATCAAAGGATCTTGCCGCCGCCTTTGATGTGTGTGCGCGTGAGCGGCGGGGGGCGCCCGCGCTGTATGCTGTCTTGCGCTCTCGTGGCGCCCTCTGGTGTTTCGGTGTACAACAACGAATATTATTATTACTTAAAAAAAATAAAATTTTATTACAATTCCTTCACTAATTAATCGAAAGGAACTTCGTTCCATCCGGGTGTCCCTTGACACCTCTCAACTTTTTAATTGCTTAATTTTTTAATTGAATAATATAGATTACAATTATTTATAAAAATAAAAATTCGTTCTAGTATGTATAAGATATATCGGGACACTTGTCGTTTTGCATTACACTCGAAGTCAATGGTACTAACTATTAATATGCCAATGATTCAAACAAACAAATAATTGTTGTGTAGGCGGAGAGCGTAGACGCGCTGGTGAGCGGCGCGGCCGGCACCGTGCTGCGCCCCTACTTCACCACGTGGATCCTGTACCACGTGCTGCGACTCATGATCGCCTACCTGCTGTCCGGCCTCGAGCTGGAGCTCTACAGCGTGCATGAATATCATTACATATTCTGGTATGACTTTATTGTGTTTTACTTATTATATGTTTATAAATAAAGGTGTTGACACAGAGTTCGTACACCGCCATGTTTAGTATATGCGGTCAAGCAGAGTTGGTTTGTCTGGTCTGGTGGCTAGAAGGGGATTATTAAAAATAATTAGTTTGTTGAAACTTTATTTAATAAGAAATATATTTATGACAAAACGAATTGAATTACTGAAGTAAAAAAAAATTATAAGCATTTAAATTTTTCTAATTAGAAAGAGACAGCATTATAATACCTGTAACTTTGCAAAGCTTTGTTGGATTTTAATTTAAGTTTTGCCGTACTTCATTATTTTTATCCTAGTTTATAATTAAGTAATACAATATTTCGTGAAATACCCCATTGCTGGCGAAATTGCAGGCACAAGAGGCCTACTATACCCGAATCGCTGTAAGAAGGTGCGGCTGACAGTTGTCAGTATGACGCTGACGTCAGTGACTAGGGATGTGACGCTTAGAAATTCATATTTATCGCTGACGATACTCGCAGCATAAATCTAGCTCTTTTAAATGTAGTAAAAAAATTAGCTTAAAAGGCAAATTATTATTTAATCGGTATTTATGAGGAGACTTCGTTATCGCGGTTATACTAATGCAGTTACTTAATTTATTGACTATATATAGGATTAAACTTTTATTGACTATACACTATTTTTATAACTACTACAAGTTGGCACTAGACTGCTATCAAACCTGATGTTATGCGATGATGCAGTCTAAGATGGATGCGGACTAACATGTTAGGTGTAGAATGAAACCCACACTCCTTTCGGTTTCTACACAACATCGTACCGGAACATTAAATCGCTTGGCGGTATATCTTTGGCAGTAGGGTGGTAACTAGCCACGACGATAGCCTTCCTCCAGCCAGACCAAGACAAATTAAGAAAATCTTAATCTGCCCCGCTTTACCATTTGGTACAAGTTTATAAACCCCAAACCAATCCAACCGCAACAGCGAGTTGATGAAGAGGCTGAGTAAAAACGGAACAGATATAAAAATGTTAAAGTCGGAACTCCTACTTATACTCTGGAAGAGATGGCAAAAGGTCAGATCCTTAGATATAATGCTATTGAGCTAATTTGGGCCCAAATAACAGTTATACTTTTAATTTCAATTCCTATTTTGAAGATTTATAAAAACATAAACAACGTAGTAAATACTATGAAATAATTGATTATTTGATTGATTGAATTTAAATACTTTTTTTCCATAATTCCATTTAATATATATAATATATATATATATACGGTACAGTACATACTGTACATACACCAAAATAACATTTTTTTTTCAATTATTGTCTGTCTGTCTGTCTGTCTATTTGTTCAGGCTATGATATCAGGTATATGATAGCCAGACTCATGAGGGGTCACATAGGGTAATTTGTATCCAGATATTACCACGGGAACAGGAACTGCGCGAGTGAAACACCGGGCGACCGCTAGTTGTTAATAATCTTCATAGATTCAGTTGATGAATTTAGTGACAATTCAGAGTTTTTTGACTCTGATATAAGTTTAGACGATTTGAAAATTTATTTGTTCTTAGCAACCTTTTCTCTGATGTTCTTTTGTTGTACATAATTATAGACTTTTAATCAATAACATAATAATATATAATCAATAATATAATAATAAGAAACAATATAATTTTTAGTACGCACAATATACGTTTATTATTTAAAAAACATCGACTATCCATCGTAGCAGTACATCCCATCACTAGACGCGTCTATGGCGTTACGTTATACGTTATAACTCTTTGCTTCATTTTTATTTCAGTTTGATTTTATTTGTAGACCAGAACATTCTGACTGGGTTTAACGGTTTTAAATTTAAGTAGCTACAACTATTAACGATTTAATATATTACGAATGTGGGACAGCTCAAATACTAAGTCATAATTTGTAAATCGCTTCAACTTTCAAGAACGAAACGAAAAGTTACTGACATATGTCGGCCGCACCTTCTTAGAGCGCAAGCAGTATAGTAGGCGTTTTATTTTATTTCTTGACTCCAATGTCAGCATTAAACTGTGGACAAGAACAATTCTTCGTGTGTTAACATCTACGCTTTAAACTTAAGAATATTGTAAGACTATAATTTGTCTTCAGCTCCTTAGAAAGTCTTTTTGTGGACCCAGTTTAGGTGAATCAACGATACATCGATGGACTTCAATTGTTCAATTGCTTGTAGGTATCTATATGAATTCCTATACGGTTGGTTGGTATCGGCGCTCGGTCGCGCAGAGGGGCTAGCGGGCGAAGTTCGTAAGGCCGATGTTAAGAAGAGCGGCGCAAGGAAACAGAAGAAACGGACGCGCCCCTACGCGAGGGAGGGGCTCATGTGCCAAGTGATGCAGAACATGTGCGGGGGATATTATAAGGTACGACCATAGTTACTTTTTCAACGGGGAGGGGATGGCAAGTGAAGTTAGTGTTTTTGACGTGAAAACGTCTTATAATTCGATAGAGCCGGCTGCACGCTCGAAAAAACATGACTCATGCCGCGTTACCTCGCTTTGAGGCGTTCCATGTAAGGCTTGAAGTGCAAGCGAGAGCGCGAAACGAGCGACAAAGAAGTACAATCGGCCTTTGCGTTCGGCAGCGTTCGACATCCGTCTATTAAATATAATTATTAAATATATTTATTTTAAATTAAAAATTAATATATTTATAAATTAATATATTTATTATAAATTTAAAATATAAATTTATAAAATAAAAATCAATTATTTTATTAATTTAAATTAATATTTATAAAAATATACTTAAATTAAAAATTTTAATAACCAATTAAATGTTACCATTCCATCAGTATTTTCTTGAGACTTTGTCACGTTCAACTATCGTCAGTAAACCGACTTTACAGACAACCAATTTTTTTTTCGTGTGACACAGAACTTTTCACTAGCTAAAAAAATTGGTATTTTATTTGGATTTTGTTTTGTATTTTGCAGGCTCTAGTTGCATTCAAACTACAAGGGAAGATCCGCCAACCTCAGTCGGAGTTCGACAACGAGGCGGTGCGGTACAAGCACAGGTTCGCGCCGCTGTCCGTACTGACGCCGCCGCAAGTGCACTATCACGAGTTCCTGGAACTGACGCAACCTTTGCAGTGAGTACTGACAGTTTATATCTCACTTTGACATTAGTCCATTCAAACTACAAGGGAAGATCCGCCAACCTCAGTCGGAGTTCGACAACGAGGCGGTGCGGTACAAGCACAGGTTCGCGCCGCTGTCCGTACTGACGCCGCCGCAAGTGCACTATCACGAGTTCCTGGAACTGACGCAACCTTTGCAGTGAGTACTGACAGTTTATATCTCACTTTGACATTAGTCCATTCAAACTACAAGGGAAGATCCGCCAACCTCAGTCGGAGTTCGACAACGAGGCGGTGCGGTACAAGCACAGGTTCGCGCCGCTGTCCGTACTGACGCCGCCGCAAGTGCACTATCACGAGTTCCTGGAACTGACGCAACCTTTGCAGTGAGTACTGACAGTTTATATCTCACTTTGACATTAGTCCATTCAAACTACAAGGGAAGATCCGCCAACCTCAGTCGGAGTTCGACAACGAGGCGGTGCGGTACAAGCACAGGTTCGCGCCGCTGTCCGTACTGACGCCGCCGCAAGTGCACTATCACGAGTTCCTGGAACTGACGCAACCTTTGCAGTGAGTACTGACAGTTTATATCTCACTTTGACATTAGTCCATTCAAACTACAAGGGAAGATCCGCCAACCTCAGTCGGAGTTCGACAACGAGGCGGTGCGGTACAAGCACAGGTTCGCGCCGCTGTCCGTACTGACGCCGCCGCAAGTGCACTATCACGAGTTCCTGGAACTGACGCAACCTTTGCAGTGAGTACTGACAGTTTATATCTCACTTTGACATTAGTCCATTCAAACTACAAGGGAAGATCCGCCAACCTCAGTCGGAGTTCGACAACGAGGCGGTGCGGTACAAGCACAGGTTCGCGCCGCTGTCCGTACTGACGCCGCCGCAAGTGCACTATCACGAGTTCCTGGAACTGACGCAACCTTTGCAGTGAGTACTGACAGTTTATATCTCACTTTGACATTAGTCCATTCAAACTACAAGGGAAGATCCGCCAACCTCAGTCGGAGTTCGACAACGAGGCGGTGCGGTACAAGCACAGGTTCGCGCCGCTGTCCGTACTGACGCCGCCGCAAGTGCACTATCACGAGTTCCTGGAACTGACGCAACCTTTGCAGTGAGTACTGACAGTTTATATCTCACTTTGACATTAGTCCATTCAAACTACAAGGGAAGATCCGCCAACCTCAGTCGGAGTTCGACAACGAGGCGGTGCGGTACAAGCACAGGTTCGCGCCGCTGTCCGTACTGACGCCGCCGCAAGTGCACTATCACGAGTTCCTGGAACTGACGCAACCTTTGCAGTGAGTACTGACAGTTTATATCTCACTTTGACATTAGTCCATTCAAACTACAAGGGAAGATCCGCCAACCTCAGTCGGAGTTCGACAACGAGGCGGTGCGGTACAAGCACAGGTTCGCGCCGCTGTCCGTACTGACGCCGCCGCAAGTGCACTATCACGAGTTCCTGGAACTGACGCAACCTTTGCAGTGAGTACTGACAGTTTATATCTCACTTTGACATTAGTCCATTCAAACTACAAGGGAAGATCCGCCAACCTCAGTCGGAGTTCGACAACGAGGCGGTGCGGTACAAGCACAGGTTCGCGCCGCTGTCCGTACTGACGCCGCCGCAAGTGCACTATCACGAGTTCCTGGAACTGACGCAACCTTTGCAGTGAGTACTGACAGTTTATATCTCACTTTGACATTAGTCCATTCAAACTACAAGGGAAGATCCGCCAACCTCAGTCGGAGTTCGACAACGAGGCGGTGCGGTACAAGCACAGGTTCGCGCCGCTGTCCGTACTGACGCCGCCGCAAGTGCACTATCACGAGTTCCTGGAACTGACGCAACCTTTGCAGTGAGTACTGACAGTTTATATCTCACTTTGACATTAGTCCATTCAAACTACAAGGGAAGATCCGCCAACCTCAGTCGGAGTTCGACAACGAGGCGGTGCGGTACAAGCACAGGTTCGCGCCGCTGTCCGTACTGACGCCGCCGCAAGTGCACTATCACGAGTTCCTGGAACTGACGCAACCTTTGCAGTGAGTACTGACAGTTTATATCTCACTTTGACATTAGTCCATTCAAACTACAAGGGGAAGATCCGCCAACCTCAGTCGGAGTTCGACAACGAGGCGGTGCGGTACAAGCACAGGTTCGCGCCGCTGTCCGTACTGACGCCGCCGCAAGTGCACTATCACGAGTTCCTGGAACTGACGCAACCTTTGCAGTGAGTACTGACAGTTTATATCTCACTTTGACATTAGTCCATTCAAACTACAAGGGAAGATCCGCCAACCTCAGTCGGAGTTCGACAACGAGGCGGTGCGGTACAAGCACAGGTTCGCGCCGCTGTCCGTACTGACGTCGCCGCAAGTGCACTATCACGAGTTCCTGGAACTGACGCAACCTTTGCAGTGAGTACTGACAGTTTATATCTCACTTTGACATTAGTCCATTCAAACTACAAGGGAAGATCCGCCAACCTCAGTCGGAGTTCGACAACGAGGCGGTGCGGTACAAGCACAGGTTCGCGCCGCTGTCCGTACTGACGCCGCCGCAAGTGCACTATCACGAGTTCCTGGAACTGACGCAACCTTTGCAGTGAGTACTGACAGTTTATATCTCACTTTGACATTAGTCCATTCAAACTACAAGGGAAGATCCGCCAACCTCAGTCGGAGTTCGACAACGAGGCGGTGCGGTACAAGCACAGGTTCGCGCCGCTGTCCGTACTGACGCCGCCGCAAGTGCACTATCACGAGTTCCTGGAACTGACGCAACCTTTGCAGTGAGTACTGACAGTTTATATCTCACTTTGACATTAGTCCATTCAAACTACAAGGGAAGATCCGCCAACCTCAGTCGGAGTTCGACAACGAGGCGGTGCGGTACAAGCACAGGTTCGCGCCGCTGTCCGTACTGACGCCGCCGCAAGTGCACTATCACGAGTTCCTGGAACTGACGCAACCTTTGCAGTGAGTACTGACAGTTTATATCTCACTTTGACATTAGTCCATTCAAACTACAAGGGAAGATCCGCCAACCTCAGTCGGAGTTCGACAACGAGGCGGTGCGGTACAAGCACAGGTTCGCGCCGCTGTCCGTACTGACGCCGCCGCAAGTGCACTATCACGAGTTCCTGGAACTGACGCAACCTTTGCAGTGAGTACTGACAGTTTATATCTCACTTTGACATTAGTCCATTCAAACTACAAGGGAAGATCCGCCAACCTCAGTCGGAGTTCGACAACGAGGCGGTGCGGTACAAGCACAGGTTCGCGCCGCTGTCCGTACTGACGCCGCCGCAAGTGCACTATCACGAGTTCCTGGAACTGACGCAACCTTTGCAGTGAGTACTGACAGTTTATATCTCACTTTGACATTAGTCCATTCAAACTACAAGGGAAGATCCGCCAAACCTCAGTCGGAGTTCGACAACGAGGCGGTGCGGTACAAGCACAGGTTCGCGCCGCTGTCCGTACTGACGCCGCCGCAAGTGCACTATCACGAGTTCCTGGAACTGACGCAACCTTTGCAGTGAGTACTGACAGTTTATATCTCACTTTGACATTAGTCCATTCAAACTACAAGGGAAGATCCGCCAACCTCAGTCGGAGTTCGACAACGAGGCGGTGCGGTACAAGCACAGGTTCGCGCCGCTGTCCGTACTGACGCCGCCGCAAGTGCACTATCACGAGTTCCTGGAACTGACGCAACCTTTGCAGTGAGTACTGACAGTTTATATCTCACTTTGACATTAGTCCATTCAAACTACAAGGGAAGATCCGCCAACCTCAGTCGGAGTTCGACAACGAGGCGGTGCGGTACAAGCACAGGTTCGCGCCGCTGTCCGTACTGACGCCGCCGCAAGTGCACTATCACGAGTTCCTGGAACTGACGCAACCTTTGCAGTGAGTACTGACAGTTTATATCTCACTTTGACATTAGTCCATTCAAACTACAAGGGAAGATCCGCCAACCTCAGTCGGAGTTCGACAACGAGGCGGTGCGGTACAAGCACAGGTTCGCGCCGCTGTCCGTACTGACGCCGCCGCAAGTGCACTATCACGAGTTCCTGGAACTGACGCAACCTTTGCAGTGAGTACTGACAGTTTATATCTCACTTTGACATTAGTCCATTCAAACTACAAGGGAAGATCCGCCAACCTCAGTCGGAGTTCGACAACGAGGCGGTGCGGTACAAGCACAGGTTCGCGCCGCTGTCCGTACTGACGCCGCCGCAAGTGCACTATCACGAGTTCCTGGAACTGACGCAACCTTTGCAGTGAGTACTGACAGTTTATATCTCACTTTGACATTAGTCCATTCAAACTACAAGGGAAGATCCGCCAACCTCAGTCGGAGTTCGACAACGAGGCGGTGCGGTACAAGCACAGGTTCGCGCCGCTGTCCGTACTGACGCCGCCGCAAGTGCACTATCACGAGTTCCTGGAACTGACGCAACCTTTGCAGTGAGTACTGACAGTTTATATCTCACTTTGACATTAGTCCATTCAAACTACAAGGGAAGATCCGCCAACCTCAGTCGGAGTTCGACAACGAGGCGGTGCGGTACAAGCACAGGTTCGCGCCGCTGTCCGTACTGACGCCGCCGCAAGTGCACTATCACGAGTTCCTGGAACTGACGCAACCTTTGCAGTGAGTACTGACAGTTTATATCTCACTTTGACATTAGTCCATTCAAACTACAAGGGAAGATCCGCCAACCTCAGTCGGAGTTCGACAACGAGGCGGTGCGGTACAAGCACAGGTTCGCGCCGCTGTCCGTACTGACGCCGCCGCAAGTGCACTATCACGAGTTCCTGGAACTGACGCAACCTTTGCAGTGAGTACTGACAGTTTATATCTCACTTTGACATTAGTCCATTCAAACTACAAGGGAAGATCCGCCAACCTCAGTCGGAGTTCGACAACGAGGCGGTGCGGTACAAGCACAGGTTCGCGCCGCTGTCCGTACTGACGCCGCCGCAAGTGCACTATCACGAGTTCCTGGAACTGACGCAACCTTTGCAGTGAGTACTGACAGTTTATATCTCACTTTGACATTAGTCCATTCAAACTACAAGGGAAGATCCGCCAACCTCAGTCGGAGTTCGACAACGAGGCGGTGCGGTACAAGCACAGGTTCGCGCCGCTGTCCGTACTGACGCCGCCGCAAGTGCACTATCACGAGTTCCTGGAACTGACGCAACCTTTGCAGTGAGTACTGACAGTTTATATCTCACTTTGACATTAGTCCATTCAAACTACAAGGGAAGATCCGCCAACCTCAGTCGGAGTTCGACAACGAGGCGGTGCGGTACAAGCACAGGTTCGCGCCGCTGTCCGTACTGACGCCGCCGCAAGTGCACTATCACGAGTTCCTGGAACTGACGCAACCTTTGCAGTGAGTACTGACAGTTTATATCTCACTTTGACATTAGTCCATTCAAACTACAAGGGAAGATCCGCCAACCTCAGTCGGAGTTCGACAACGAGGCGGTGCGGTACAAGCACAGGTTCGCGCCGCTGTCCGTACTGACGCCGCCGCAAGTGCACTATCACGAGTTCCTGGAACTGACGCAACCTTTGCAGTGAGTACTGACAGTTTATATCTCACTTTGACATTAGTCCATTCAAACTACAAGGGAAGATCCGCCAACCTCAGTCGGAGTTCGACAACGAGGCGGTGCGGTACAAGCACAGGTTCGCGCCGCTGTCCGTACTGACGCCGCCGCAAGTGCACTATCACGAGTTCCTGGAACTGACGCAACCTTTGCAGTGAGTACTGACAGTTTATATCTCACTTTGACATTAGTCCATTCAAACTACAAGGGAAGATCCGCCAACCTCAGTCGGAGTTCGACAACGAGGCGGTGCGGTACAAGCACAGGTTCGCGCCGCTGTCCGTACTGACGCCGCCGCAAGTGCACTATCACGAGTTCCTGGAACTGACGCAACCTTTGCAGTGAGTACTGACAGTTCATATCTCACTTTGACATTAGTCCATTCAAACAAAGGAAGATCCTCTAGTAGAACTTCTACAGTGTGGCGGAGTTACCACCCGCATCTTTCTATGGCCCACCTTGCGGGCATATGAGCCGAATTGTGGGAGGGACCAACCTAGTACTTGTTCCTAACACCCTATAAGTTATTTACTCGTCATCATGATCTCTTAATTCGTACTAACACCTTTTGGTGAGAGCATAATATGGCGAGATCCCAGTACCTCCGAACCATTCTGCCTGTTGTAATATTCGTGCGTGAATTTTCGCAACCGATGAAAAACATAAACACAGCATTTCTTCGTTTTATGTTTTTAGTGCTGTACTGTGTGAATATTTAATTAATATTAAAATTAGTTACCCTTCTGCTGACAATTGTCATGGTCGCAAGTGGGATTTCAAAGCATTATTGCGCTTAGAAGTCACAATTCTTACCAAGCGCTTGTAAAATGTTTGTGTTTAGCTCCTGACAGTAAACTGCTACTCTGGTACCTGTGGCTGTTTTTGATCTTCCGTTTTTTCGAAGGTAGTGCTGGAATCCTATCGGCTAATCGGCTAAAAACCCTACCTATCTTCAGAACTACCTACGTTGGTGTCCCTGCCATTTGGCTTACCACTAACGTCGCAGTCTGTTACACCTCTCATCCCTATCATTGATCTTCATGATATTTATTTTATATTACGCCTACCTACATACACACATGTATATCTTTTCAATTTTTCTCGTAGTTAGTACTTTCGTTTAACTGACAACTCTTCGAGAGAGATTAGGATAGGGATAGTACTCGTCTGCTTTCGCATACTATTAGATTACATTTTTTTTTAAATAAAATGAACTGATAGTTTTATTTTAGGTAATTGTTCTTTGTTTCAGATATGAAAATCCTGTAATTTTATATTTAGGCGGCTGCAAGCATTTCCAGCAGGCGCGGTCTTTGTTGGAAACCATTTCAGTGCCAGACCACGAAGTAAGAATTATATAATTAATATATTAAAATATTTTCTTAAAAAATGAGAAGAAAATTTTTCCCTACCTATAAAGTATAGATTACTAGCTTCTGCCCTCAGTTTAGCTTGCTCTCATTAATTAAGGTTCGACTCTGAACATTTCGGTCAAAAATCAAATTTGAGAACTCTCTTAAAAAAATTTGACAGATTCCTATTGCAAACTTTAAATTATTGGTTATGGTTTTTCATTTAAGATGGTTGTTCCATCAAATTTTACTTCTATTTTGACAACTTTCATGATAGTCGGATAAGTACCTATACTAACGCCAAACTCGATAGAGAATGCATATAAATAAAAAAAATTAAAATGAAGGTAGAAAATGCAAAACATTTTATGCCTAATAAATTTAAAATTATGTTTTGTGAAATCTTATTTAACCCCTGTGGGCCTGACATTCAAACCTTCTTTGAGGCCCGCGGCTACCCGGGTAGCGACGGAGCTAAAACAGCTGTCATTATTTGCCTGACGGTTGCCAGGGGACCCCTCGGGGCTGTGAAACTTTAAACGAAATTGAATATTTTAATTAGTTTTAAGCTTACTAATCTAATTTATTGTCACAAATTCGTCATTAACAAGTTAATTAAAAAAATTAGGAGTTAAACGACTAGTGATTTCTACCTTCATTTTTAATTTGTTTGTTGACAAGCATTCTCCATCGAGTTTGGCTATAGTATACTTTAATAGGTATTTTTTTTGTGACGTATTCCAGTGCTATGCCACATACAATATTTACAAATTAATTATTTTATTTTATTTATTTATGATATTTTATTACTTGCAGGTAACCGATCTTCTGAAAGTAGCCAAAACAAATTTCGTAGTTTTAAAACTACTAGCAGGCGGCCATAAGAAGGACTCCACCGTGCCGCCCGAGTTCGACTTCTCTGTACATAGACACTTTCCTATTATTAAATTAGTGTAAATAACGTTATATTAGTTCTTTATATTGTTCCTATGATAATTTAATCATTACAAGTTAGCCCTTGACTGCAACCACTCGTGATGGTAAGTGACGATGCAATTTAATGTGGAAGCAGGCTAAGTTGTTAAGAGTAGGATGAAATCCACACCTCTTCGGTTTCTACTCCACATCGTACTGGAACGCTGAATCGCTTGGCGGTATGTCATTGTCGGTAGGTTGGTAACTAGCCATGGTCGCAGCCTCCCACCAGCCTTATCTGGACTAGTTTAGAAAATTTTAATCGGCCCAGCCGGGAATCGAACTCAGGACCTCCGTTTTATAAATCCACTGCGCACATCACTGCGCCACGAAGGTTGCTAAAAATCCGGTATTACAATTTATAACTGTCCGTTATTAGGAAATGCGTTTTTAAAAACTTATTTCAACTAAAGTAGCCTATCGGAATATCATTCTATGTGTATACAGGGTGTCCCACGTCTATGCCACATAGAGAGAAAGATCCTAAGTTATGGTAGATAGAATATTTTACTGGAAGAAGACTTTATTTTTAAAAACAATTTAAACTGCATGCACGAGAAAATTCAGTCATCTTTCAGTAAAATGTTCCATCTACAATAATAATTAAGGTACCTTCCCTCCGTGTGGCACTGACGAGGAACGCCCTGTATAGGCCGTATACCCTGCTGTATACCCAGATATAGCTGTTATCAACAGACAACTAACCAGACATTGATAATTGATAAATATTGATAAGCATGAAATTTAATATCAGGTGGATTGTTTCCTCCATCCATCATATCCTAATATGAACCATCTAATGATCATGATGTCAAAAATAAAAAATAATGTAAAAAATACAATATACAAGTGCAATATAATTCAAATTGTTTTATTTACTTATCCTATTTATAGATACTTGTATTCCTCAGTTATAGATAGATTTAGACTGGTTATACAAGATGTACTGCTTCGTTGGTCTAATGGTTAGCCTATCTGGCTTCGATCACGAGGTCCTGGGTTCGAATCCTGGGTCGGGTCACGGAATAATTCTGAGTTTTTCATTCTTCTATGAAATTCAGTACATTCCAAGCCCGGAGTCGGGAAGTTGGTGGTGTTACACCCCCGTGCCTCGGAGAGCACGTTAAGCCGTCGGTCCCGGTCACTGTCATCAACATCTGATAGTGATCGTTAATAAATTAAACATTATCACCCTAAGCCCGCCAACCCGCATTAGAGCAGCGTGGTGGGTGTACGCTCCATATCCCCTCTCTCGTAAGGAGGGAGGCCTGGCCTTGTAGTGGGCCGTTAATAGGCTGATAATGATGATGATACAAGATGTAGTCTACTTTATGTATTAGTATGTATTTTTTTTATTTATGTATATTTTATAAGTAGGTACCTACACCGCCTGAACTCTTATTTTATATTTTTCCTAACCCTAGGTTGCCTGCCAGAGATCGATAAAAAAAAATATATATAGGACAAATGTCCTACATATTTTATTAATAATTTCTGTACCGTATATAATAGTAATATAAAGCAGCACGGTCAGTGTGCCTAGTGTGAGACTTCACCAAAACAAATCGAAAACTTCACATTCGCGTTAAGGGCAAATTTTATATGGAACTGAAGCAGCGCCCCTGGCGGGAGTGAGAGACAACTCAAATGGGCGAGTGTCAGAACGCTTTTTTTGACATTATTAGTGACTACGTTTTTACGCAGTCGCTCGGTGAAAAACTCACACTTGCCCCACTGAACGTCAGTACTCTGCGCGGTGAAAATTCTAAATACCTACTTTATGGCGCTGCAGGCAAACGTAGTTTTGGTAGATCTATCTTTGCCCGCAGGTAGTAAAGTATTGTTTGTCCCTGCCATAAAGTATTTAGAATTGTATATAAATACTAGCTGACCCGGCAAACGTTGTTTTGCATTAAAAATTAAAAAAAAATTTAGATGAAAATTAGATAGTAGCCGATTCTCAGACCTGCTAAATACGCATACAAAATTTGGTAAAAATCGGTAAAGCCGTTTCGGAGGAGTACGGTTACTAACATTGTGACGGAAATTTTATATATTAGAAGATAGTGATGCTTTTTTTTCTATTTTCAGTTCATTACTTTTAAGCAGTCAAGTTTTTTGTTAAGGAACTTAAACTTAAATATTATAAAGAAGATTTGTTTTTTTTTTGCATTGAATTAGCTCGAAACTATTTAACGGATTTGGAACCTTTCAATGTTGGGAATCTTCACTATTCCGGGGAAACTGATTATATTACATTTTCGAAAAAATTAAGGATCTTTACTAAAACGCCAATAATGTAACCCAAGGTGTAAAAAAATACGTAAAATACTCTTTATATCGCCTGCCGAAAACTTCATGATAACATAAAATAATGTACTACGACTTTGCAGAACACAACAATAAACGCGTAAGAAGTTGCGGTATTTTTGTTTTATGCATAAAACATAAAATAAATTTTGTACGCCTGAAGAGTACAAAATATGCATCATTTTCATTTTATACAACTATTTGAACTTTTCATTAACGGTTTAAAATATAACAAGTGGTAGTGTACAATACAAATATATTTATTTTTAACGTCATACATGGTTAAAATACAACAATATTACTACAATATAAGCATAGCTATACATTAAGAGACAATCGTCATGCTTTATTGAATTAAAGACTAGTCTTTTGGCGAAACCCGCTAATTATAATCTAATAAGTAAATTATAACATTTCTGAGGCAATGAATCACTAATACAATTATTGTTAATACGTATACGAGTATTAAAGCCATAATATTAATTATAATAACTTTTGTGTCGCCACTTTTTCTGATCAGGTATGGCTATTTGCTGAGAGGCTGTATCAGCATGGGGCTTCTCTGCTCAATGAATCTCGATCATCTCGATCTCGAAGGAAAATCGAAGGATGTCGTCATACAAAATCTTATTTTTAATAATTAAGGGCCTCTGTTAACGAGTAGATGCGTAAAAACGTAACGTTAACGCCAATGTATGTAGATTTGAAGCAGCGCCATCTAGTTATAACGTGAGAAAACGTTTTATTCCATATGCCTAATTACGAGTTGGGCCCAAAGGCTGAAAGCCTTAGCCCCGAAAGGGAGTGGAATATTTACCGGGAGATACAAGTTTCCCCGCTCCTGACCCAGGTAATGAGGGAACTTGAAGCCCGTACGTAAAAAGACCGGCACAGCAATTACGAGTGGTTACGTTTTTAAGCACTCACTCAGTGGAATACACGCACTCTGCAGATATTCACTTGCCTATTAAACATAGATCTTGAATACTGTATGTTATTTTAATTTATTGCGAGAGTCTCTAGTGCTATTTGCTATATTATTTTTTATTGTTTTTTTTCTTCATCGTCATCATCGTCGTCGTCATCAGAGCCCGCGTCGGATACGTCTGTGTAACAATCTTGCTCTATTGCTTTAACTTTCAAGAAATCGGATGCTTGTGGTCCTGAAAAAATACAACGGATTGAATAACTACTACATACTTATATTCAGAGCCTTAACCAACAATTTATGCGCTATGTGTTACTGTTCGCATATGGTCTGCTCATTTGTACTGTCCTGTACCTGGGCATCGCTGGCATTGCCCCAGTTACGGCACTGCTTATATTACCTATTATGTACCTGCCTATTTATTATTAAGTCGTAAAAAAATGTTGATATTAGGTAGGTATTTTTTAACCGACGAAAAAAAACGGAGGAGGTTCTCAATTCGACACGTATATTTTTGTTTTATAAATGTATGACCACGCATAACTTTTTACACAGTTGTCCGATTTTGATAATTTTTTTTTATTAGAAAGGACATACTTCCAAGGTGGTCCCATTGTCATCATGCTAGACATATAGAATTGCACTGGCACCGACTTCATAGAATTGCTTAAGCAAATTAAAGCAATTAAATGTCACAATTATTTTTTACTTTTTAGTGCGTTTTGAGTCGGTTCTATTTTTTTTGATTAAACAGTTTAAGGTCTCACCTTAACAATTTACAATAACAAAATGGCATTAATAATTTACTCTTTAAAATTTTTGTCTCACAGATTTTGTGCAAACCGGGTAGGGTAGCTAGACTAGGTATGCGTTAAAGAGTTTTTTATGTGTACGCTTAACTATTTTAGAATTCCATGCCCAAAGGGAACGAACCCTATTAGTAAGACTGCGCTGTCTGTCTGTTTTCTGCCGTTTTCGCTTTAATGATACGGAATCTTTCGCACGCAAGCACAACTCGCACTTGGCTTTTTTAAAATTAATAATGCCAATGGTAATTTTGAAATTCATTTTATACAAATTATTATAGACCAATAAATAATTGCATGAAGTAAAATGACTTATGCTCTGTTAATCGAGAATACATATTTATAGATTATTGCAACAAATTAGAATAAATCGACGTTGAAAATAAAAGCTATTCATCCAACATTAAGTAGATATTAACTGATCTATACATACCTGCTAACAAGCAAAATTAAAAACTTATAACTAATATTTAATAATAAAATTCGTATTAGATTTTTTGACGACAGTAATGTCCAGGAATGGAATTGTGGGATAGCTTTTAAAACGTTTAAGTTTTAAAACAACTTCATACTTCCTAATTTAGGTATAGCTCGTATTCAATTAAGAATTGGGTGCATCCCAGTAGTACCCCCTAATTTTAGTTCTAAAGAACTTTTGATACACCATATTAGTGCTTAGTGTCCCATTAGTTCTATATAGAACTAATGGGACAAAATGAAATAAATGTCGATATCATCATCTTGTTATACATATAATTATATGTATAACATATAAAATATCTATAGTTTTTATAAGTATAATATGGAATCTCTTTTGATTGCAATAATAAATGTCCACTTAAATTTGAGAGTATCTACTCATAAACATACTATATCGAATACCTACAGCTATGCTTAAATTGCACAAAAAAACAGAAAACGTCTTTAAAATGTTATTGATGTTTTTGATATAATTTTTTTCTAAGCTAGTTATATAAACTAGCTATAGTTTTATAGTTTGCGCGAAAGATACTTCCAAAGTGGTAAAATGTCCCCCCCCTGTAACTTCTAAAATAAGAGAATATTTTTTTAGACACGACTACTACTTGGTTTTAACAACTTAGCTTTTGTCGCAAGGGACATTTTTTTGTTAAAGACAAAATGAAATATCAATTAAAATAATATAAAGTTTATAACTTATATGCTATAAGTAAAGTCAAGAGCAAAAACTATACTCAAGTTCTATATAGAACTGTTGGGATATAATTTGACAGCCCGGATAATATCCCAACAGTTCTATAGAACTACGGTATGGGGTACTACTGGGATGCACCCTAAGAATCATATTATTTCCAACCGTAACTTTAAAATTGGAATCAGGATGTGTCAATTTACTCCATGAAATTATAAATCATACTTCAGGTATGGTATCTACCTATTGCATTAAACACGTTTTTTAGTTTCACCTTCCGTATAGACGACGCTGGTGCCGAAGTCCTGGACTGGTGTGGGGGTGACGGGTCTGTTCGGTACAACCGCTGACGCGTTCTCTTCCTCATTGTCGTCACCTTCGTCGTCAGTTTCTATTATTATTTCAATTTCTTCACAATCCTCGACCTGTAAAATACGTAATATTGTAAATACTAGCTCGTGATTCATGAAATCATGAACAACAAAATATAGCAATTGATAAAATGTCTAGTCAACATCGGGGTCTGATGGAAGCGAACATAATTATTATACCTACTTAGTTAGATTCTCGGAAGAAATAGAAAAAACTTGGTTATATTCCTTATAGCTGAACAGACGCACAGTTCATAATCAATATGAAATGTCAAGTCGCTTGATTATGAAATGTGTCGTCAAAAATTTTTTAACAAAAATAGAACCGACTTAAAACGCACTAAAAAGTAGAAAATAACTGTGTCATTTAGTTGCTTCAATTTACTTAAGCATATTTATGAAGTCGGTGCCAGCAAGATTAAAGAATATTTATTTAACGTAGTAAAGCAGTTTGTGAGTTCTAGGTTATGACCTTGGCTGGCACCGACCTTTGTTAAAAAATTTTTTTTCTTACTTTTTAGTGATTTATCGCCACTTAACATACCTACCCATACTATACTATTATAGTACATTATATAGCACTTGGAGCCAAAAAGCTACCGATACACAAAAACCGAAATCGCTGCAAGTGTGCCTATCAAATTTGAAGAGTTCCTTCAATTTTTCCAGGATATCATCATCAGATCATAACATGATGACAATGGGACCATTTTGGAAGTGTGCCTTTTCTAATAAAAAAATAATTATCAAAATCGGACAACTCTGTAAAAAGTAATGCGTGGTCATACATAAATAAAAAAAAAATATAGGTACGTGTCGAATTGAGAACCTCCTCCATTTTTTTCGTGGGTTAATTAGCTAACACTTTTTTTCAGTTTTCGTCTTAGTTCCTTCATATTAAGTTTGATGTTATTAGTAGTTCATTACAAGTTAGCCCTTGACTGCAATCACACCTGATGGCAAGTGATGATGCAATCTAAGATGGAAGCGGGCCACCTTGTTAGGTGTAGGATAATATCCACACCCCTTCGTTGTTTGTTGTCGTTTCTACACGACATCGTACCGGACCGCTAAATCACTTGGCGTTATGACTTTGTCGCTAAGGTATGTAACTAGCCACGACCAAGGCCTCCCACCACCCAGTCTGCAGTTGGCTCAAGTCCATGTTATTTGGAAGTCCTTGCAAAAGGCCTATGTTCAACACTGGATGTCTATCGGCT
The DNA here is from genome assembly GCA_034621355.1 of Mycalesis mineus. Taxonomy (NCBI): domain Eukaryota; kingdom Metazoa; phylum Arthropoda; class Insecta; order Lepidoptera; family Nymphalidae; genus Mycalesis; species Mycalesis mineus. The sequence goes on from CM067881.1 coordinate 6,987,240, forward strand.
GATAATGATGATTAATCATATCCTAACTTGTATATCAAAGGACTGTTGTCTGTTCTTGAAATCCTGTAGAAGCCTGGCAGAATTGGGCACTGTGCTTGGCGTCAGTTTGACGTAACTTGGCGAAGGCGTTCCTTGACTGCTGCAGCCTTCGCTGATGTTGTAGCCAGTGTCCAGGTTCAATGCTAGGTTTGAGTTGGCGAAACAACGTCGTCTCCGCAGTTGACAACCAGGTCGGGAGCTTTCTTCCATGTCGATTGATCTGCTAGTAAAAATATTGATCTTTGTCATAAAAGCTGGAAATATGCTATGTTGATATTATACCTACAATTTTGCCAGTGGGGTGATAGGTACGTATCATAGCATAACGTTGTAATATCCGAATTCGAATTTGGCGCTTGCAATAATTTGACTTGTACAAGTGAAGTGTTATAACTTATACTAAAGCCAAACTCGATTGAGAATGCTTGTCAACAAACAAATTAAAAATGAAGGTAGAAATCACCAATCATTTTACACCTATTTTTTTAATTAACTAGTTCATGACTAATTTATGACAATAAATTAGATTAGTAAGCTTAAAACTAATTAATATATTCCATATCTTTTAAATAAGATTTTTTAAAATAACAAAACAAAGTTTTTAATTTATTAGGTATACAACGTGTTGCATTTTCTACCTTCATTTTAAATTTGTTTGTTGACAAGCATTCTCAATCGAGTTTGGTTTTAGTATAGTTAATCCTTATTAGTTGTAACCTGCTGTTTCATAGTAGATAATGTTAGGTATTAGTCAAAATCGTGCTAGATGCACTAGACAAAACAACTTAAGATTACGGATTGATAGGTTATTGGAATAGCAATCAGTTAGATAAGTAGGTATCAGTAGTAGGTAGTAACTATCACCGCTATTATTATAGAAATAAAAACAATACTTATGTAATTGTACTGTAGAGCAGATAATTAGTAGAACACTAGGTACCAACCTGATACTTATAATTAGACCGTCTTTCTGACTTATAATATTTAAAGTCATATAACTTTTTTATTATTTGGTCTACTCAATTTGATATTAAATCAAGTTTTAGAACAGCATATAAAACACCAGTATTTTGATATCAGTCATCTACCCAATTGTAATTAGAAAAGTAAATATTTGTTACCTGGATAAATGTCTCTTCCTTTCAGATTCAGGGTCAATTTTTGTGAACACTATTTCGTAATCTAAATAAACATTCAGCTGCACTAGGCGGGCACAGACTAAGAAAGAGCCTTGTGCGGTTTAACGTGAAGCCTTACAGCTATAATCTGCAGTGTTTTTTTCAGGGGTTGAACACTATTCATATTACAAAAAAATACCTATATTTTTAATTGATCCAATTGCCATCCTGGTCCAGTGATGATTCTAATTGACTGCGTATCTAGAGATCCTTGAATTATGAGTCCGGTTAATGAAACATTAGGTATTTTTTCTTCCAACATATTCTCAATAAACATTACCTGGAGTTTGGGAAGAAGGTTTAGTCCAGGTCATAATTAATAAGATTTAATAGTGATTGTTAAGTATTAATATTTTACCCTGTACCCGCTAACCCGAATTGGAGAAACGTAGTGGGTCTAAGCTTTACATCCTTTTGTCTAATCCTCGTGTCCCAGTAATGCTGAATGGCGATATAGTTTTACGTGTCATCACCTACTTTTTAGATGATTGGGACTTTAACCTAGCTATTCTACATAGACTTTTGTAATTTATCAGTAAGTAATTCAGTCTTCTCGTAAATACAGGTTGCCCTTATTAACTACTACTTGTACCATGGATTAATTCATAGATAATGTTCGGAGACTACTATTTAGTATACGGAGCTGTTGACTTGATTGAGAGATTGAGTCTTTGCCAGCTTCATTCGCTTTTAAAGATTAAACATTGAATTTTAATATACATATAAAATACTTGATATATTTCATTTTAGAATGTTCATTTCACCCTTAACAACAGTAGGTACTTTGAACACCATGACAACGTGAGGCTGTATTTGGTGATGGTAACTTTTACAATTATTATTTAACTACAATTATTATTCAAAGCATAGAATGAAAGTTATTGGAATACTAAGGGTAGTTACGGTTTATCTTATGGTACTTAGTTATGTCGTCATCATTACCTAATACTCGATCACGAAGGTCCGTACTCCGTAGTTATTATAAATCAATTACTAGGATTATCTTAGCCTTCACCTTCCTTGTTAATTATATATTATGATGTCTGGTATTATAGAAGTAATTAATGTACTTATCCATTGTAATGTCGTACAAAAACGTGCGTATTTTTTATTTATTTCACCATAGACTAGTAACTGCTTCTTTGATCTAGTGGTTAGCCGATGTGGCTTCGTACCGTAAAGTCCTAGGTTTAGAGTGCGTTTTTTTAATATTTATATTTTTTTTCGTTATTGTATCTATTATCACCTTAAGCTTACCAATCCGTATGGGTGCAGATGGTGTCGCGTCTTAGACGGTTTAGTTTCATTCTCTTTATATTGTACTCTGTTAACATCATAGAGATGTCTGAATGTCTTCAAGCACAACTGAAAAGAATTTGGGTGATATTGGATCACCTTGACTCACTCTTTTTTCAATCTCTCACTCCTCACTCTTTATGGGAAAGAATTCCCTCTTTCTGTTCTTATTTTATTTCGTGAGCTGTATTTATTCTTTTTCAGATACGTATGTATGGATTGTTAATCTTAAATGAATGATAAGTCTTGCTTAGATTAATAACAAAACCAATGTTTAGATAATCTGCGTTGATAATATTGTTTCACGGTAGCAAAATAGAAAAAGGTTTTCCTTCCCTGATTACACATAAGGTTTCACCGCCTACTCGAATGTTTCCACCTACAATAACCTACATTTTTTAAGAAATATTACACAAAGGTAATAGTTTTGATGTAGCTACAATAATATAAGTTAATTAGGTAGGAATTGGTTTTAGTAGGTATTAAAGTACCTACTTAATACTAAAAATGTCAAAGGTAATTCTTGAGACAAAAATCACCTCTCATCAATCAATCAGAATCTTGGGTGCGGTAAAGCGGTCTGTGTAAAAATATTTTTGGCTGATGTTCAGATATCATAGCCAATATTATCTTGACATTATATGACGTATAATGTATTAGTATCTTAAAATTGTGCTTGCCCACGAATATGTGAGTCTGCAAGAACTGATCAAGGATTAGCTTTATCTGCTTACCAGGCTTGGTGTTGATGGGATCGTTACTCGAATCAAACATTACCACCACCTCTCCGCCTTGGAACTGCGTTGTGGGTCTAAACTCTCAATAAGTTCCTGAAGTAGACGTTTGTTAAGAGGTTAAGACGGAGGTCCTGATTAAGTTTTTCTAAATTGGTCCAAGTCCGGCTGGTGGGAGGGTTCATCTGTGGCTATTTATTAATCTACCGACAGACTTACCGCCATGCGATTTTGCGTTCCGGGACGAAGTCATGTAGAAAACGAAAAGGGTGTGGATTTCGTACTACGCAAATTAGCCCGCTACCGTCTTATGTTACATCATCACTTGCCGTTAGTAGTAATTGCTGTCAAATGCTAATTTGTAATTAATAAAAAAAGACGTGTGGCACTCGGAGACTGCCGCGGTAAAGCTATTGCATAGCATTTTTTATCAACTTATGTTTACCTACCGACGTCATCGGGAACGTGGCCTAGCGGTAAGGCGCTCTAAGTGCCTGAGAGACGCGGGTTCGAATCCCGTCGGTTCCGCAATTTTTTTTAAGCGTGATATTGCAAAAAGTCATTAATTTAAAAAAATTACTTTTTGAAATATCACGCTTGAAAAAAATTCAAATAGATGCAGGCTTTTTAATCGTCTTAATAAAAAGAAAATGAGCTATACTGCAAATGTTAATAGGTGCGATTGCAGGCTTTTTGGTAGTGTTAATAAAGAGTAAAAATATTCCCGCCATACAACATTTCAAATAAATAAATATTACAGGACAATACACACGTCGCTATATAGCCCCAAAGTAAGCGTGAGTGGATTGTGTTATGTGCTATTATTACAACTAATGAACATTTTTATATATATTACACATAAATACTTATAATTATATGGATAAACACTCAGAGACTGGAAAACATCCATCCTTATCACACAAAAAATTTTCCAGATATGGGAATCGAACCCACAGCCTAGGACGCAGAAGTAGGGTCACTACAAGCTGCGCCACCCGGCGGCTTATATTTTGTGGCATCTCTAATGGCTGCTACTACCTACGGCTTTAGTTTTTTCGACACATTCCACAGTTCAATTGACAAATTATGCACGAAAATCGTGAATCTATCTATCTATTAGTTATAACCGCATGAAAATACACCGCATGAAATCTGTCTGCATGCCTGTTCATACAGATAGACGCTATAGAGGACTGTTTAGACTTGTTTTATAATACGTAGAGATCAAAGTACACTCGTGATCATCGGCGCTTACGATGATTTATGAAGGAAAAAAAGGATAATTGCAAATCAATACAAATATGATATAAAGGCTGACGTTCTGGCGTTCAGTTACGGAGTCGTGAAAGAGAGGCTAGTAGTTGCACCAGGTTATAGTATAGGATTGAGAATATATAAAATGTCTTTTACATTTTGTTTATTTGCATTTCTTTCGGTTGTTCTTGTAAATGGAAAAAAGGTGAGTGGTTACCATTTTTTACCTCTAAATGATTCATATAAATAAGTGCATTTATCAATTTTCTAATGGATGCACTTTTCCTCTCCAAAATTTGTTGTCTGGAAGAGATCGCTCATTAGCGATAAGTCCGCCAATTATACATTGTTTTTATTTTTAATGTATTTTCCATTTTGTAAGTTCCTTTTTTGGTGTACAATAAAGAATATTTTATTCATTCATTAATTCATTTTTCATTTAAAAGACATATTCGCTACGCTCATAATAATAAATCTGTCTAAGGCAAGAATAATTTTTCAAATTCGTCTGTGAGTTTCAGAGATGTGTGCGTTTAAAGAACCAAAAATTATCTTTATAATAGTCTTATACCTATCTGAAATATATTTAACGATAGTTATACCTATTGTAGACTAAGGGATGCCAGCGACTCCGCGTGGAAACATATCTGGAAAAATTACGAACTTTCCATACAAGCTTTCAACCCCTATTTCAACCTCTTCTATTTCAATTTTCGCAACGAAAAGTATTCTATGTAATACCTTACAATATGAACGAAAATCGTGCCAAGTTTCATTTGAATCCATATAGTAGTTTCGGCGTGAATCGCGGCCGACAGAAAGCCGGACAGACATACAGACAAAAATTTACCAAATTATATTTTTGGTTTCAGCATCGATTACATAGTGCCCTTAAATTAAAAATTCGAAAATATATTCTGTGTACAGAATTGTACCTTTTTTATTTTTTTTTATCGACTACAAGTTAGCAGTCAAGGTGCTATCACATCTGATGATAAGTGATAAAGCAATTTAAGATGGAAGCGGGCTAACTTGTTAGGAGTAGGATGAAATTCACACCCCTGTCAGTTTCTACACGACATCGTACCGGAACGCTAAATCGGTACGTCTTTGTCGGTAGGGTGGTAATTAGCCATGGCGAAAGCCTCCCACCAGCCAGACTAAGACAAATTAAGAAAAATCTCAATCTGCCCCGCCGGGAATCGAACCCAGAACCTCCATTTCATAAATCCACCGCGTATACCACTGCGCTACGGAGGTCGTCAAACGGACCTGTTACAGTTTTATTATAAGTATAGATTAAATTGAGCTGTTTATTCTAGGCCACAGTTACCATTCCACCGCAATATGCAGCAGAGATCATTGCAGCTTCGTTGGACTGTGTAAAGAATACAGGCGTTAACCCGAACATCCTCGATCAGATTGTACAATGGAAATTCGAAGAGAATGACAATGTAAAGAAATTCATATATTGCATCGCAACAGCCACTGGTTACGTCGATGCTGATGGACACATCGTTATTGACAAAGCAGAGAAGTTAGTTAGTGACAGTCACAAGGATAAGAAAGAGTACATGAATGTGGTAAAAGAGTGCAATAAATTAAACGGAGCTGACAAATTAGATACACTTTATAAAGTTTTTAAGTGTAACCGTGAAAAACAGCCTGTATTGTTCAGTTTGTAATATCTTTTGAATGTGACCATATTTGTGTAAGTTCAGGTGATTATTATAAATTTTATAATCTAGCAGATTTCATTATATATTATTGTTTTATTGAACATTGAACGAATCTACTTTGTAATAAAAAAACAGCAGGGCTTCCTAATTTGTGATTTTATTATAGCTAAAGGGTTATGAATAATAAATAAATTTTAAAATAAACGTTTAGTAAAATATATATTTTTTGTTTTAATTATATTATATAATTAATTTATATTTTGTGCTCCTTACATACATCAATCAAAACATATCAATACTTAAATCTAACATTATACTAGTCGTTTATGTGCGTAAAGTTAATTCAGTTACATTTTTAATTAATTAATTATATTAGCTAAGATTAAACATTAGTACATTCGAAATCAAACAGTACTGTTAACAGTACATCAGCATCGAGTTGTCATAATATCATTCTCTGTATATGAATCGCTTAGGTCATCCCATCTTGATGTCGGAGTAAATGTTTCAATGTCGACTAACTCACTAATAGATCTAGGAAACTTTTTGAAGTTTCTGTAATTATTTTCGTCTACAATCTCGTTTGAATTATCGTTGTTTGATGGAACATCCCATGGGTAAGTGGAGTTTTGTGAACAAGATTCAAAAATGCCAGTCTCTGCCGATGCGCCGCTTTCTAACGTCGTTCGAGCTTTGTAAGACCCTTTGTCATTATACTGGAGGTAGTCCAAGGCACATGTGTTTTGTTTTACTAAATTGAATTCATCGTCCAGAGGCACGAAGTACGTCTTTATCAAACCCCTTCCTTTTATAAACACCTCGCCGCGACAGTGTGTGAGTATTCCGCATTCTTCTAAAATTTTTGCGGTGTTTTCCGTCACCTGAAAAGTTGATTACAATTTTTATTTTTATTATTTAAAATTTATTGTTTACATAATAAGAAAGGAGGTACAATTCAAGAGCAATACACAATGAAAATCAAAGGGTGAAAAAATATTTATCGCGTAAAGAAAAATAGTTCATTATGCTATAAATATTCATTCTTTACTGTGTAGGGTATATCTAAATACGATTTTCGCATCTTACGTTAGAAATTGCCCTATTATTTAAAAATTTTACTTTTAATAAGGATTAGTGGATATTTCTCTATCAAAATATTATAATCCTCTATACCATTGTAACAGCAAATTAGTATTTAGAAAGTACGAGTCCTTTTGTTCAGTTAACACCATATCGAATTAGCGCGTAATAGTAGTAAGATACTGGGTAAGAGAGCAAGCACCTGGTCGTCACAGGAGAAAATGGCTAGACGAAAAAAAGGGAGTGGGCCGTGCTCTATTATCCACAATTAAAGCAAATTGTGGATAATAGGAATGCTTTTCGCAAATTGAACGCCAAACTTTGTTCGGAAGATGGCACCAAGTGATGATGATGACAGCGGGATAATCATTGTCATAGTTAAGTTATAATGATTGAATGTACTTTTTTATGTTTTTTAAAGTAAGTATTCCTTGGTTATTTTTTTTTATTTAGTCTGAGTCTTGTTTCGACCCTGCTTTCTCAAGCAGCAGAAATGTAACCACATGCCATAAACATTGCACACTTACTTGAATCCGGCCCGATTCTCCAGTGGAGTCCATACGGGAGGCCATGTTGACCGCGTTGCCCCAAATATCGTACAGCGGTTTGAGCGAGCCGACCACACCCGCTGCTACTTCGCCGTTAGATATACCTAAGGGATTATTTATTCACGATAAACTTTATCAACATGTTGTTATAATATTGATAACTTAACTGCTCTAATTTTTTTTATAGAGAAATCTCAAAGCGTTTAATCGACGCCTCCCGTGACCAGAAGGCTGGTCTCTTTTTAGGACAGAGGATCAGCATTGCCATTCAACGTGGCAATGCTGCCAGTCTTCTGGGCACTTTACCGCTCGACACCGATTCGGAGGAATATTATGACGCCTAAGTTTTTTACTGTTTTTTTATTTTTATTGTTTAATATATTATATATAGTTTAGGATATTGTAGTGTTTAAGCTTTTACCTTTTTATTTATTTAATTGTAAATATTTAATTCAATGTACATATTTAACTCGAATGTAAATTAGTTCTTTATTACTTGGATTTATTTTAGCATAATAATCTAACCATAGTTGCGCTAGTACTTAGTGGGTGTTCTGGCTACTTAAAGCAAGTCTGATATATTATCTAGCTGAAATATGGTTAGCAGGTACGGTGGCTCTATTCTCGACACCTAGGGAGCTGTAAATGCAAAAATTAAAATAGCGGCAAAAATGATTTTGCTGCATTAATCTATCAGAGATATGATAAAACGTATCCTTGTCTATTTAGTATTTTATCATACTCGCATATTCAATATTAAGAACGAAGGTTCTTAATATTAGATGAAATCATAAGTATAATGTAGGTAAATTACTGTAATGTCATCTACCCTTGAAAAGTTTGAAAAGAATCCGATGTTTTAAATTGACGAAAAGGTGTTTGAAGTTCTACCAACATACAAGTAGTTAAAACTAATGAAATAGTGTTGCAAAGAAATCGATCTAAGTTTAAATGGCTTACCAATCCTAAGATTTAATCCTTCGAAGCTTTGAAAGGAGCCGCGATTGAAGTTTTGCAACTGCATCATCATAGCCGCTGCAAACTCTACCATTGTCACAACTATTGTGCGATTGTATGGAGTGTTTCTACTTTTGTCAACGATCGAGGTGTAAGAGTCGAATGAATCACGCCGACTCGGATCCAGCCCGCAGGCTGCCATGTACGTCCACCCGGCCATTTTTATTTTCTCTACTTTGTGTTTGGATGATCCAGTTAGGAGAAGCTAAAATCATATTTCCAATGAATAAAGAAGATGATTGCATAAATACCTACACGATTTAAAAGTATAACAAAGTCTATTTAAAATAAATTTGCTATAGTTATTCCACAACGAAGATTTTCGACGAACAACCTTACGCTGTGGTATGTGCAGTGGAAGACAGAATCCTGGGTTCGATTTCCGGCGGGACCGAGTGAGATTTTTCTTAATAGGTTTTGGCCTGGCCACCACCAGGCTAGTTACCACTCTCATTACCGAGGGTTGTGATTCTAAGCACTATTTGGTTAAAGAGGACGTCGCGACATGTAGCCTGAAATTGGTCTAACCAACGCGTCGGATAACACCCTCGAGGTCACTTTCCTTCCGCTTTTCCTGTGAATACAAGTTTCTCTAAGATTTCCCTTTATATCCTGGAAATGTGGCTGCAGTATCTACACTAAGATCTTCTGAAGACGAAGGCCTCCGACTATCAACTTATTCCTATTCTAATATTTTTGTTTAAATACATACCCGATCAAAATCAGAAATAACTTCGTCAAGTATGCTTAGCACAAATTTATCGCTCAGCTCTGAATCGTCTTCCAAACCTAATTTATAATCTGTTAACGAAGCAAACATAACGGCCACGTTGTCATATTTCTCGTAATACAACTCGTCCAGTGACCTGTTCAGATCCAAATATACCTGTACTAAAAGAAAAGTATTGGTGTGAAATTAAAAACATCAGCTCTCTTATACTATAGATAGATAATAATCTATATTCCTAAGATAGTTTGGCTTTAGTCATATCTGTAACGCGAACAGACAAACACATTTGTAAGTGAAAAACTTCAGACGCCTCCTCTAAAGAACAAGGGAGAATGCTAATTTTTGTATGATAGTTCGCCCAAACCAGTTCACATCGATGAAACTCATGTTAATAAATGTTTTCAGGGTTATAGAATGATTCAATTACAAGGATATAAGATAGTAGTTCACTTTTTGCAAATCACTAGGCAAGACTAAAAAATCGCCTACGAATGCTTAAAATACCAAGACACCTCGTTATTCCCAATAATATTAACGCTGGTTATTGAGAATACCTTAAACCTCAATAACCAGCTTTACTTCTTTCAGTAACAGTACAGTACTTTTAATTTTAAATAACTTTTGAACCCCTATTTGCACCTGACTAAAAGTATTATTGAAAACGAGAACTTTTGCATAAAATTGGTTAATGTGCATAATAAGTAAAAAATAGGTAAGTTTGGCCATTCTCTTTTAAGTATGCATTTTTGTTGTGGTGACATTCCTTTAATTCACATGCACAAAAGCGTTACTTCTACATCTAAAGCCAAAACATACTCCACAAAACGAATAACTCTAGGTACGTCAAAAACATTGTCCTTACCAACGTGTGCAGGTAAAATATTTTCTAACAGCATGTTATTAACTTTCAACATAGTTTCAGCTTCTTCTTGCTCTTCACTCAGCTGTATTTGCCACAAATGATCTAATCGATTTCTATATTCAGTTGTCCTATCAATCCAGTATAAGGTTATAGTTATTATTATCACAGAAAGAGTATGGGATACTCGTGGATCCAAGCCGACATTCCAAGTAACGTCGACAGAAAAGAGAGATGATTTGATCTCCCAAACAACCCAGAGGTAAAACAAAGTCATACCGCCAGCAACAACCCATTTGAACATGAAGAACACTCGGCTAAATAAGAAGTTCAGTAGCAACGCCAAACTCCAGCACTGTGTGACATGCTGAAATAAATGAAATTCTCAATTTAAGGAATAATAAGAAAATATAATACGCCTATACATAAAGCATTTTTGAAAGACAATTTGGCTTTTTTTGTAATTGTAAGGTATTAAACATAGATGGAGTGTTAGAAAAAGTAAAACATGTCTACCTAATTTGACCAGGAAAATAAAAAACCTGGATTGAAGGTGCCAGAAGCACCATTTAAGCAGTTGGTGCATAGTATGTTAAAGAAAGAAATTAGATCCTTTTGTATGTGCAACATAGCAAGGATTTTTACTTTTGTGGCCAGGCTATACAATCATATGTCACTGGTTGCTAAACAACGATTTTATTGCAATAGGTTTCGATATCCCAGTCTCCACTTGCGTCACTCTAAAAGTCTTGCGACCCGACTAAATATCTAAAAGAAAGGTTCAATTATCTTGGATCTAGCCATCACTTCAACCACCGATCCGTCAACGATAATAAATTGTCAATCCCATTCAGTCGGACTCAACGCTATAGCGAGTCTTTCACTGTAAAGGCAGCGATACTTTGGAATGCCCTGCCGCGTGAGATTCGGCATTCAAAATCACTCCATTCATTTAAGCGACGTCTGAAAAACCACTATTTGTCTATGTAATATATATGTATTCGAATGTAATCAGATTTATGTATGTTTATTTTCATGTATATATTATAAATATATATTTTAAGTATATATATACCTATATAGATATTCATGTATTACTGTGTAACTTATAGTATATGTAATTTTATGCAAGTATATTTATTTGATATTTTTGAACTATTTTCATTCGTACACCAACCACCTGTTTTCTTTTCAATTCTCCTCAGGCATAACGGATGCCTGGAAGAGATCACTTTTAGTGATAAGGCCGCCGTTACACCATTGTTTATATTTATACTTTTTATTTTCTGTAATGTTTTGTTCCTTGGTGTAATAAAGAGTTTTTATTATTATTATTATTATGCTCGTAGTCTATATAATTTAACAACGCGTACCTACTCTGCTGACGTTACTTTTGTTTACCTACTCATACGAAGGCTATTATTTATTACATTCAAAACCAAACTGTCTTCCGAAAGAAAAGAAATAAACAAAATTATTATTACCCAAGAAGACACACAGTTAGACAAAACACTCTCCACTTCCGGTTCAACTTTAACTTCTTGACAAGCAATCACATTAATCATTGACGTTCCAGCGAGGCCCATGCTTATGAGCATGTATGTACCAGTTCTTATCTTCGGACATTTGATTATGGACAACGATAAATCGTAAACGAATCTGATAAATTTCTTTCTTGGTTCATTAACGCCTTTGTATTTGGTCCATACAAATTGGAACCATGATAAGGGTTGCATAGCTAGTAAGAAGGCCAATAATAGAGCGAGCAGCATTATTGCGTACCATTTGAATTGATAATACCTGAAAGAAAATATTTATCTGCTCTTATATAAAAAAATATGAACTTTGTTTTCATTATTGGTTTTTGACGTGACAACGTCTTGTAATTCGATAAAGCCGGCTGCACGCACGAAAAAATATGACGTCATGCGTCGTTACCTCGCTTTGAGGCGTTCCATGTAAGGTTTGAAGTGCAGGAAAGAGCGCGGAACGAGCGACAAAGAAGCACAATCGGCCTTTGAGTTCGGCAGCGTTCGACATCCGTCTATTAAATATAATTATTAAATATATTAATTTTAAATTAAAAATTAATATATTTATTATAAATTTAAAATATAAATTTATAAAATCAAAATCAATTATTTTATTAATTAATTAAATATTTATAAAAATATACTTAAATTAAAAATTTTAATAACCAATTGAATGCTACCATTCCATCAGTATTTTCTTAAGACATTGTCACGTTCAACTATCGTCAGTAAACCGACTTTACAGACAACCAATTTTTTTTTTTTATTAAAAACTGAAACTAAATTAAATAATAACTATATAAATCATGCCCATCTGGAATGGTGGCAACAATACAGGCTGCACTACCTCGTTTGACAGCTAGGCTGAGTGAGTCATCCGTTTTTAGAGCCACTCGTTTATATATATATTTCACAATCTATAATTTGAAGTATTTTATAACTAAACTAAACTTAAATGTATGGTTAGCAGCCGTTTCATAATCCTAACTAATATTATACACTCTACAACTACTGAACCGATTTAAATGAAATTTGGTACACAGTAAGTCTAGAGCCTGAAAAAGGACGTAGGCTACTTTTAATTGCGAAAAAAGGGTTGTAAGGGGTTTAACCCCTTACAACCCTTTTTTCTTTTTTTGGGGGGTTTAAATGTTGTATGAAAGTGTCGTCATTTTGAAAGCTTAAGACCTATTTCTTAGGCAGTTGATTAGATATTAATAAATATGACATTCAACGCTTAGAAAAATTAGGCTGCCGTAATAACTAATTCCACGCGGACGAAGTCGCGCGCAAAAGCTAGTAATCTATAATTTATTGAAATAGAAGAGGCTGAAACTCACATTACTTTTGTCGGAGTATGCCCGACTAGTGTCGAAACCATACGAGGTCCGTGTCGGGGATACTCCGACTGCAGTAAAAATAAATACTCGCGATAGCTTACATTCTAATATTTAATTTTATTTTATAATTAAACTAAACTGAATTGCAAAATATATGCTCACCACTTTGTTGTTAGACCATTGATAGTCATAATCAAGCATAGTATCAGAAGGCAGCACATGATGTAGTATTTGAACAATGGGTCCGGTTGGAGGAGAAAAGATTTCTCCAGTTTGAAGTTGTTGTAAACAAGCGTAAATCTGTTTAGACGAGATTCTTGATGGAATTGTTCCCTGCAGATTTAATTCAATGTTAGACGTGTCATGACGGTCGAGTGTCGCAGTGGGTAGTGACCCTGCTTCTGCGTCCCAGCCTGTGGGTTCGATTCCCACGTCTTGGAAAAATGTTTGTGTGATGAGCATTTTTACAGTGTCTGGGTGTTTATCTATATATTCTAAGTATTTATGTATAATTAATATAAAATATTCATCAATTATCATAGTACCCATAACACAAGCTAGCTACGCTTACTTTGGGGTTATATAGCGATGTGAGTTATTGTCCTATAATATTTATTTAATATTTATTTTATTGTCATTCTACAACGTGATAGGTACCTAAATGGTATAACAGTCATTGGCTCTTGACTGTCACCTACACCTTGATTGACACCTGATGCAATCTAAGATGGAAGCTTACTTGTTAGGAGTAGGTTGAAATCTACACCCCATTCAGTTTCTTGTTGACAGTTACGGATAGGTGTTTACGGCCTGTGCTCTGTCACAAACATATTAATAAACGTATACTATAAATACGGAACTACCTCGTTGGTCTAGTGGTTAGCCTATGTGGTATCGGTCACGAGGTCCTGGATTCGAATCCTGGGTCGGATCTCGGAGTAACTCAAAGTTTTTCAATCGTCTATGAAGTTTTAGTACATTCCGAGCACGGAGTCGGGAAGTTAGTGATGGTACACCCCCCTGTTTGTCCCGGTCGCTATCATCAGCATTGATAGTAATTGTAATTAAATGAAACATTATCACCCTAAGCCCGCCAATCCGCGTTGGAGCAGCGTGGTGGGTTTACGCTCCATATCCTCTCCTATAAGGAGGGAGGACTGACTCTGTAGTGGGCTGTTAATAGGCTGACAATGATGGTGATAACCAGATACCTACAAAAAGTATTAATCTGAATACGTACGTACTTTTCATTGGTCATGTCATCAATTTCCTTGGCCATCTGAGCATCAGCCGTTTTGAGCATTTGTTGGTATTCAACTAGGTTCTCGTCCATGAACGCGGTTGTTCTACGCGTAGATGACGAACTTCTATTGTCCAATCGCTACTAGAAATAGATAATATGAAATTTGTTCTGAGATCAACTTTTTTTAACCGACGAAAAAAAACGGAGGAGGTTCTCAATTCGACACGTATATTTTTTTATGTATGTATGACCTCGCATAACTTTTTACAGAGTTGTCCGAGTTGTCTTTTTATTAGAAAGGGCACACTTCCAAGGTAGTCCCATAGTCATCATGTTAGGATCTGATGATAATATCCTGGGAAAATTGAAGGGACTCTTCAAATTTTATAGGCACACTTGCAGCGATTTCGGTTTTTGTGTAATATCGGTAGCTTTTTGGCTACAAGTGCCGTATAATATACTATGACAGTATAGTACGAGTACGTTACGTGGCGATAAATCACTAAAAAGTAAGAAATAAATTTTTTTAACAAAAAATAGAACTGACTCAAAACGTACTAAAAAGTAAAAAATAACAGTGTCATGTCTGTGTTGCTTTAATTTACTTAAGCATATCTAGGAGTCGGTGTCAGCCAAGTAAAAGACCTAGAACCCACAGATCGCTTTACTACGTTAAATACTGCTGGCTGGCACCGACTTCATAGATATGCTTAAATAAATTAAAGCAACTAAATGATACAGTTATTTTTTACTTTTTAGTGGGTTTTGAGTCGGTTCTATTTTTTTTTAACTTGCTTCAAATAAAGGGGCATCTATCTATCTAATAATATTAGTATACGTGACGTCATGTCTTGTGTTTGTCATCATCAACAACATGATTATTAACAGCCGGTGGACGCCCACTGTTGGACATAGGCCTTTTTAGGGACTTCCAACACGTATAATGTTATCCACCTAGTGGGAGTCGATACTGCACTTTCCGGTACGTGGCCGCCATTCTACCTTAGGCCCCAACTTCAATCCGTTCTTCGAACGACGTGGCACGCCTTTGCCAAGTCAGTTTTGCGACTTGCTGAGCTATGCTGGTGGCCCATTTCCGTTTCTATCGCCCGCTGAGTGACTCAGAGCTTTCCTATGAGGCCCGCAGTTATATATCGTAAAAGACCCAAAATATTTTGCAGACTGATAAAAAGTGTTCATTGAACACTGAAAGGGTTATTGAAATATTACAGTCTCAAACAACGGCTGACGTAGGATGAATTAATAATTATTTACTTTTGCAGAACTAAGAATACTAAACTATGCATAAATAATGAAACAAAAACAAAAGAACAGTTAATGATTGATAGAAACAACAGTAAAAACTTACTCTAGCACGTCGCGGCGGTATAATTTTATTGAAGCCAACAGAAGCTCTTCGGAATGGTTTGTAGTCTATAAGTGGCTGTAAATAAAATATAATATTGTTAGCAACATTGAATACTGCGCTTCAAACAGTTAGAGTCTACGACGACGATTAGACGAGAATCATTAAAAAAAATAATGTACTCTGTGGCATTTTTGGCTTATATAAAAGGACGGTTTATTAAATTGCGGACATTATCAATTCCAGTTCTAGCATAGGCAGTTATGCTGCCAATTAATTTTGTTAAAAGTTAAACTGTAATAAAATGTAAATGCTTTTTAAGTAAATTGTGATTACCGTCAGATTGTTTCATTTTTATTTGATTTAAGAAAGTTTGTAATTAAAATGTGTTGATATTTTGATTAATGTGGTTTTCCTGCTTTTGCCTTTTGACCCCTTCTGCTGATGTTTCTAATAATAAAATAAATAAATATAATATTATTTTATTATAAAATTAAAGGTAAGTACAGAACTTTTCCTTCTACCTTGAACCGCGTTTTTATAAAATTATAACCATTGCCTATACTGAAAAGCAACACGTCACAAGGCATGCGGAATACCTAAACGTCCTTCCTACAAGCGCTACACTCTGTCTTTTAACCTGAGACATAGGTGATAAACCACTTGCCAGTAATTTGTAACCATACCCTTTAGACCGAAACAGCAAATATATTCGTTCAAATTAATACGAATAAACACCTTATATGTCGTTATATAGAGTTTACAATATAGAAATATGTAGTACTTATCTACTTATCTATTAGCAACATAAATAAATATGTAACCGTAATTCTGTGCATATCTAAGGCAACTGTTACGGACTGACTGATTCATCGACGTAAAGTTTAAGCCACAAAACAGATTGCGCTAAAAGGATATCATTAACGGCCCATAAAAAATTATGAATTTTCAAAGTGCCGGTCAAAGAAAAAAAGGAATTATTTGGATTGGAAACTAAACTAACTAAAGGGTTGAAACGGGGGTTCAAGTTGCAGGCATCCCCTAGTATAGTATAGTATAGGTATAAAACGCTTGCTTAAATTCAAATAAAAGATATGTAAAAGCCTAGCTTCTCAAAGAAACACATTCGTGGTAAACAGAAGCTTACTACTAGCACATTAGTGGAGTGTTCTATACCTAGTATTATAACTTATCTTCTCTTAGAGCCAGAGCGCATATACGAATATTTTAATATGTACGGTCAGCATAAAGGAATAATTTTAAGTAAGGAATCATTTAAGCTTATAAAAACCCCTATTTTAGTACTCCTAGTACATAGCTTTATGGAGCTCCTGTTGTTATTCGTTTAATTAAGTTGTATTTGTTTTGTATTAATTATCTGATAATATAACCTGTCGAAACTAGGTCGGACATAGTGAATAAAATAATAGGGTAAGCCTTTGTATATAGAGTTTATAACTAACCCACAAATAGATAACTGAAAGAATAATTAACAGCAACTTAATTATCAGTGAATTACTATTGGCAAATTATGGCATTGCGATGATACGTAACGTCTCGTGATAATTAATGCAACCCCAAAACACCACGACTCAAGCTGAAATTAATTCGTTTGCACAAATTAATTATCCGAGTTGTCTAGGTTAAGCGATAAGCAAAGTACAACGTCTGCACTGCCCCACGCCAGAGCCTAGACTGCCCACCAGTTGTAGACCCGCTCCTTTGATACAACTTAGAATGTCTCAAGTAGTGGGGTGAGTGGGGGTATCGAACTATGCGCAGCCGCAAGAGGGCGTAGGTGCACGTGCAATTCACAGACTTCTTTCTTGTCGCGTACGATGACGCAGGCACCGTCAAACCTATAGGTATTTCTCATTCGTAGTCTTCTCATTCATAAAAATGAATCCCTGTTTGTTACTCTTACTCAAAACTAAGAAAGGTTGAACGATTTGTGTACCTTTGTTGTTTTATTTGCTCTGATACAGTGTGGCTGAAGGAAACAGCGGACAACCGATAATATAAAAATATTCATCAGTTATCATAAAAATATTCATCAGTTATCATAGCACCCATAACACAAGCTACTTACAAGTACGCTTACTTCGGGGTTATATAGCGATGTGTGTAATTGTCCTATAATATTTAATAATATCGAATGATATGCAACTTACTTACATTTTTGAAATAATACCAAGTTTGCAACATAATCTAGTAAGTGACAAGAAAGAAAAAACGGAATATAACAAGATTAAAGCAGGTTTGTATAAGAGTTTTCAATTTGATAATAACTATTATTTAGGTGTTCGACGGTTCAGCTAATAATCTGACAAACAAAATAAAATTTTATGAATTTGTATTTATATAGCGTATAAATACAAATTAACGATTTTTGGGATAAAATGTGGCCTATGTGTTATTCTGAATTATGTAATCTATATTATTGTGAAGTTTCAACAAAATTCATTGAGCAGTTTTTGCTTGAAAGATGAACAAACATCCATCAATCCATACATACAACCTTTCGCCTTTATAATATTAGTAACGATGGTGTTAATGCTGACTGTACAATTCTACTTGTGGTATCAAACTAATGTTACGGTATTTTAAAGTTTACCTTTTGTGGTCTCGAGAGTAGAAATGTTTGTAGCTTATTCTTCATTATGAATGGATCGTTTTGGGACGCAAAGTTCGGCTCTATAATGTATTCCCGTGCATAGTCCAACAGAAGATCTAACGTTTGTTGCGTAATATGCACTTTTCTGTAACAAAATTATGTTTCACTTAATGTTATTAGGTAAGTAACACAAACTGAACTTTACTTTAATTAGAATAATATTAAAGGTGATAAGAAATGAAAATACGTACTGTAGTAGAGTATTGACTACCCCGTTGGTCTAGTGGTAGGCCGATGTGGCTTCGATCACGTGGTCCTGGGTTCGAATCCTGGGTTGGGTCACAAAATAACTCTGAGCTTTTTTCATTTGCGTAGTTCTCGTTCCCGTGAGAATTTTGGGATATAATGTTACTCTGATATATATATATTATTGTAAAGTTACATCAAAATCTATTCAGTAGCTTATGCTTGAAAGAGTAACAAATATCCATCCATCCATATATACAAACTTTTACCTTTATAACAACATTAGCAAGGATTGACAACGTTGTCTTTATAAAAAAATTAGAAGTGAAAATGTGACCGAATTTTCTCATACGTACAAATTTTAGTTACATTTCTGCTATATATAGCATGTAAATAAGTTACATTTTGTTGACTCTTGAGGCATTAAATAGTCAAAAACAGTCTGCCACTGTACAAAATAGGACAGCTTTCTCGAAATTCAAAATCGCCCGTATAACTGACAGGAGACCCCACCTAGGATTATCCTGTCTTTCTGTCACTCCAAAATATCCTCATTTTTGAAAGGAACAAAAGGGAGCAATACGCCACTACAGGTAGAGTATAAATTGCATCAGATTTATTTATTCAATTACACTGCAGCTTTCCAACAAATCAAGTTCCAGTATTCAACGTTTTGTTGCATGCAGATAATCAATCTCTCTGTCCCATGTCGGTCTGTCTGCATGAAATTGCAGAACTATTGTTTTAATGACAAGCAAT
This sequence comes from Mycalesis mineus, assembly GCA_034621355.1. Lineage (NCBI taxonomy): Eukaryota > Metazoa > Arthropoda > Insecta > Lepidoptera > Nymphalidae > Mycalesis > Mycalesis mineus. Next base: position 7,006,754 of record CM067881.1, read on the forward strand.
TCAGGCTTTGTGCGTGCGCGTCAGGATATATTGTGGGCCAAAACAATTACCAGGCAGTACGTGCACGGTGGAGTATGCCTGAAATATGGTGGCATACTCCATTAACCGCATACTGTTTTAGTAAGGATATTATAAAATAACCGACTACGTTTATATTGGATTTCCCCTACTCATCATCTCTACGTCAGTAACTCCTCTTCAGCGTAGATCCGGGGTATGACGTCAGAAAGGAATGAGAGCCATTCAGCCATTAAGATCAGGTCAAAGTAATGTAGTTGACGGTAATACTGATGAAGTTTCATTCATTCTTTCATTCTTTCATTCATTCATTCATTCATTCATTCATTCGTTCATTCGTTCGTTCGTTCGTTCGTTCGTTCGTTCGTTCGTTCGTTCGTTCGTTCGTTCGTTCGTTCGTTCGTTCGTTCATTCATTCATTCATTCATTCATTCATTCATTCATTCATTCATTCATTCATTCATACATTCATTCATTCATCAGCCTATATCCGTCCTTTCCGAGAAATTACTACCACACACGATCCTCTGCCTTCCTCATCTGTCCGTCGTTGGACCATCGAGCTGGAGGGCGTCCTATATGCATTACCCACTAAATTTGCAGAACTCAGAACTGCACTGCATCAGCTGCACGAGATCTATTTGATATCATCACCTCAATAGGTATAATGTAAAGAACAAATGAAACTCTACTGAAAGCTTTATCAATTATGACTTTTGATGAAGTCGGCTGCACGCACGAAAAAGAATGACTCATTGTCACGTTTGGCCTGAAACGATTAAGCGAAAGGGCGGAACAAGCGATAGAGAGCGATACTTTATAACTTAAAATTAAAGACTTTACAGACAAACATTTATTTAAACTCATTAAATTAAGGTATTCGGAGGATTCTGGTCTAAAATGGTATAAATAATCGAAAATATTATTTCTGCGTAAATAAATAGTCAATATTTCCGTTAACTTACCCCGCCTTGCCCGTGGACTCCATTTTATTTGCAATAGTGACGTCTTTGGACCAAATATCGAATTGCCACTTCCGGATGCCGATCAAACCGCTTAATATTTTACCTGAATGCACACCGATCCTCATATCAATATTCAGTGCGCGCTTCTCTCTGTAAATAATAGTAACACGCGCTTCATTTTTAGCAATTTTCATTTTATCAAATGTACAAGACTGTACTGAATATTTGAATGAATAAATTGGTTATTTACGATACCTACAATATGTGGTTTGCATTAGTCTTTGTTTTAAATGGCCGAAATTATGACCGCTACAAATATTAGGTTTTACGAGTAGGTACCTATTTATTAATATCATAAAGTGGAAGGATTTGATTATACCTGTACATATGTTTAATCAGGCTAAACTAAAACTACCATTAATATAAATTGTATAGATAGATATATGTAAAAAGACTTAAGAGGAGCGATAGAGGTACATCTAGAATCTTTAAAGGAGAATGCCAGATCCTAACCCAGAAAGAACACAAATTATAAATATACTAAAAATATCCTATTACTATATAAAAATGTTTTACAATAAACCATTTTTACTGTGGACTTGGGAATAAAGTTATGTTAAAAAAGTAATTAAACTATTTCCTTTTAATTTACACTTTTTATGCATTTTTAAATCTTTATTATTGCACTGGGTTCTAGCCTTTTAAATCGTTTTTATTGTATTTTCATCCAAAGTGGACTCCAAAAGTCTAGTTAGTATCCAGAGTCGATAAGTCTGTTTAAAAATGTATTTAATGAAGCTTTGCGTCTGTCATGTGTCATGCCACTGCGTAGTTAGATTTCAGTTTACTCGTTATAGTGCTTTTTTGATACAAACTCTCCAAGTCCTACAGCTTTTAAATGTAATTCATTTTATTTAGTAAAAAAAATGCAATAAAATGATGCATAATACATTGTTGTACAATATGATTTAATTTGTGGGTTAAAGTTCTATACATTGTCTGGCATTCTCTTTTATCACAAAATATAATTTAGCTGATCACATTTTGCTGTATCTCTTCTATGCATTTGAAATAGGTTTAGCATCTACTGATTAGCCCAACATATATATTTAAGACTACAGTACAATTTTTGACGGCATCTGTGGCGTAGTCAATATATTTATCGGAGGTCCTGGGTTTGATGATTCCTGGCAGGGCCGATTAAGATTTTCTAAATTGGTTAGAGTCTGGCTGATGGGAGGCTTCGGCCATGGCTAGTTACCATCCTACCAACAAAGACGTACCGCCAAGCGATTTAGTGTTCTGGTATAGACAAGACATCGTACACGAGTAGAAACCGAAAGAGGTCTGGATTTCATCCTACTCTTATCAAGTTAGCCCGTGTTCATCTTAGATTGCATCATTAGTTGTGATTGCAATCAAGGGCTTACTTATAATGAATAAAAAAATACCAGCATTATTTATACCCTTCGTTAAATTTTGAAAATGTTTTTCCCCTGATTGTAGGGGACAGTTTAGATGAAGTCTTACTACGAGTCTCAGAGGTTGGCTGCTCGCCAAACAGATTATTGTCTGCAGGTAAGCTATGATATTCATATAATGTGGGTGTTGAACGTGCTTAAGGTTTTAATGCATCGCCTTTTGTATGTGAGCCATGAGATTTCTCGTTTTAATATCATGGTTTTTAATATCGTAGTCTGGCTATCACATGACCTTACAATATTACTAAAATGGTTTTTGATTTTGTAAATATATTGTGACTATAGACATTTTAGCAACAAAAGGTGATATAAGTATAGTTCAGCCATTGATTCGACGGAAACAAATGAATCGTTCTTCAAAAACTGACCACGTTTTTGTTTAGGAGAGACAAGGACAGAGATAAGACTCGTCCGTTTTTAAAAAACAGGTTTTTATTACACTTATTGATTTAATAGAATGGCCTAACTACACGTGGATTAAGATAATAATTTAAGTTTTTTTTTAGTAAAAATAAGTTAGATTAAATAGCTAGTTAGGTAATAGTTAGTTAAAGTCAATTTGACTGGTTTATATCGAAAAGGCTCAGTACCTATATAATGCACTTTTGATCGTTAAAATGATCTACTTGTAGTGACTCTACGTATTACTGGTTCACCAAATACAATACTCACCTAACGTTTTTAATGATGTAGATCATTTCAAGTCCAAGATCTACGCAATTCTTGGCATGTAGCTGGGTAGGTTTGGGTATACCACTCACACAATAATAGCAGTCTCCTAAAAATTTGATGCGCAGTACGTCATGTTCCTGAAAATTGTGAATAGCAATCTCATTATTAAAAGCGAAATTATTTATGAGTCAAAAATTTTTGAGCATATAAACATGCTGCTAAATTAATTGTTAAAGTGATTGATATTGATTTTTGAGGCCGGCAGAAACGAAAAAATATCATTAATAACCAAAATTCGACATTATTGTGTTTTATAAGCATCAAATTCAAATCACTTAAGGATGTTCTAAGGTAAAATTAACCTTGAGACAATTCTTGAGTATAGATACGAGTATGTAGGTAGTTGGAAATTTATTTACCTCTGAAGCTTCATCGAATCTTCCAAACAGTTCGTTCAGTAGCTCCACCATCCTCAAAGGCGACAAAGTTGTAGATATTTTTGTATAGTTAACGACATCTGCGTATAAAATGCTTACATTCTCATGTTCTTCCACGTAGAGTTGGCTGTCAAAGTAAATAATAGCCGAGTAATAATAGGTCATACTCATAAATAATAGCCGAGCGTTATAAATACCTTTGATCTAGTCTTGTTTTACTAAAAACCTAGGTTGTGACTTGACTTTGAGAAATATGAATATTTTTTGAAAACCAAACCAACCAAACTTTTGACGACCTCTGTGGCGCAGTGGTATGCGCGGTGGATATATAAGGCGGAGGTCCTGGGTTCGATTCCCGGCGGGGCAGATTCAGATTTTTCTTAATTTGTCTTGGTCTGGCTGTGGGAGGCTTTTGCCGAGGCAAGTTACCACCCTATCGACAAAGACGTACCGCTAAGCGATTTAGCGTTCCGGTACGATGTCGTGTAGAAACCGATAAGGATGTGGATTTTCATCCTACTCCTAACAAGTAAGCCCGCTTCCATCTCAGATTGCATCATCACTTAACATCAGGTGTTATAGCAGTCAAGGGCCAACTTGTAGTCATTTAAAAAAAAATGTGACTACTCCGTCTGTCCAGTGATTGGCTCACTTGGCTTTGGATTATTGTCTTGGGTCGAGCCTGGGTTAGAGTCTTTTATCTTTTCTCTTAGAAATTATCATTGGCAACCCTAATGAGGAAGTTGATGGTTAAACCCCGTGTTTCGGAGACCCCGTAAAGACCACCTTGGCCCCGGTCACCATCATTAACAACTATTAAGTAGTCGTAGGGATTGTTACAATGTTAAAAAATATTGGTTGTCTGTAAAGTCGGTTTAATGACGATAGTTGAACGTGACAATGTCTTAAGAAAATACTGATGGAATGGTAGCATTTAATTGGTTATTAAAATTTTTAATTTAAGTATATTTTTATAAATATTAATTTAAATTAATAAAATAATTGATTTTGATTTTATAAATTTATATTTTAAATTTATAATAAATATATTAATTTTTAATTTAAAATTAATATATTTAATAATTATATTTAATAGACGGATGTCGAACGCTGCCGAACGCAAAGGCCGATTGTGCTTTCTTTGTCGCTCGTTCCGCGCTCTCGCTTGCACTTCAAGCCTTACATGGAACGTCTCAAAGCGAGGTAACGACGTATGACGTCATGTTTTTCGTGCGTGCAGCCGGCTCTATCGAATTATAAGACGTTGACACGTGAAAAATTATCACTCTAAGCTCGCCAACCCGCACTGACGCAGCGTGATGGGTCTGAGTTCAGATTATTCCCTATTCTGAGTGAAGCTTTAAATTTTCTCTAAGAGCGAGGTCCAGCGCTGTAGAGGGCTATAAAAAAGTACCTAAAAGATCTCATGTTGTGGCTCTGGCTGGGTGACCTTATGTTCATAAACATATTCCGTATATCTTGGCGTACTCTTGAAACTATGTGTTCTGGTAAAATGCTTAACATAAGACGTTCCTGAAAATAAAGAGATTTAAAATTATTAGTTACTAGCGGATGCCCCAGTTTCACCCGCGTTACTGTGAGTATTTTTGCCACTCTTTATGAGTTTAGCTATCATATACAAAAAGATTTTTTACAATACGACTGGTAGTTTTCGAGATTAGCCGGATTAAACAGACAGACAAAAAAATCATTTTTTTTTTGTTTTTTATTTACTTACATACTTTTGAATGAAGGACTTGTATGTAAGGACATGGACTCTTCTTACCCCTACGGGAACGAGGCGTGATGTTATTATGTATGTATGGAGATAAAGATAACCAAGTTCTTATAGGAACTAACTCCTGAACTTGTTGTAGTGTATGTGCATTTTAAAAGGGTATATCGTACACTGTAACAGGCTGTCGCTATAAGCTTGCGTTTAAAATAATACCTATTATTACAGTTTGAAATTTAAAATATTAGCTCTTAGGCCTGTGTGCACCAAGATTTCGGTTATCATAACCAACGGTTAACATAAGCTAAACGTAAAATTTACTGTTCACGACAACTCGTACACCGGTTAAGGATGTAAGCTCGGTTAAGATAACGCCCGGTTTACGTCCTTAACCGGCGTACGGGTTTATTATAAACAGTAAATTTATAGTAAAGTTATGTTAACCGTTGGTTATGATAACCGATATCTTGGTGCACACAGGCCTTAGGGTCTTTAAATATCTAACGGAAAATGCTTCGCGTATTGCCGGTCGCGTAAGCCAATCAATGATGGGTTAGTGTGTCGAACGTACAAATTGACGTGACCGTTGATATATGCTCGACGTACCCTTCGTCAGATGTGGAAAGACCCTTATATTGTCTTTTTTTCTGTTTCATATCCTTAACATTAAGTTAGTTTAAATGGTTTATTACCTCCTGATCCTTAACGAATTTCAACCGTAATGTACTTTCTACACAGGCGCGTCTGTCGAGGAAAGACCGTCGCGTGACTATCTCGTTCATCAATCTGAAGTAAACCCCCATAAGGTTGACGCCAATTAGGTAGATAACTTCGCACGCTACCTAGAACGAAGGTTCTGTGCTTATTAATTGAACTAAGAGTCTTTAGAACAGGATTTCGTATCTCTTCAATTGTTTTAAAGTCCAAGACGCGCAAATACGAAAATACAAAAGGTAATTTCGTGTTTCTGCTTTTTGGTGTAGAGACTTTGGGGCCTTAGGGACTAGAGGCTCGTGCTCTTTTTGACGATAACTCAAAAAGAGTTATCGAGACTACGGGTGACCAAAGAGCTGGCAGCTACCTTGGCCAACGGATTAGTTTGGCTATCTAAAGGGGAAATGCTGCCAGTATCCTGGGCACTATGCCTCATTGCAGTGGAGTCGAGGAGGTTTTAGATTTAATTTAATTTAGTTTTAATTTTTTTTCTAATTATTTTAACGTATTTTATATTGGTTTTGTTTCACTTTCGTATTGTAATAAATGTATATTTTTATAAGTTTAAGACTACTAAAGTCATGAAATACAAATAAATTAGTCTAAAACCATTTAAATAACAAACTCTTTAAAATGACGATCGGATCCATCAGATAGTCTACCTAATGGCAAGTGGAAAACCATTTAACAGAATTGCAGGGAATCAAAGAAAAACAGTGTTACAATGTGCAGTCCTGTGTCTATCAAATAATAGGTGTGCCTGTAATTACTTCTGTACCCTTACCCTTTAGACCCGAGCAGAGTGGTATTGTGACTGCAATAAGCTTGACAGAGTAGGTTTTCCCCAAATGAGCACTGTCACTTAACGATTTACGACTAATAATTTGCCTTTACAGTAATGCTTAAGTTAAATTCTGGCGGCTAAATAAAATTATTCTAATGCATTTCGACTGCGGTATAGACATCTAGTGATTAAAAATCTACCAAGTCTATTAAATTTAAATTTATCTTAGCAACTGTCTAAGTGTCGAGGGGATTATCCAGTATCAATCATCATTTAAATGTTTTTCATCACAAAGATAAATTTTGATTATTGTTTATGTTATTGAATGCCTTTCACACAATTATAATGATGGTTATTAGTGAACTAGGTGCAAGGAAATGCAGCTGAAAAACATTTGACAGCTAGGTAGGCACATGAATAGTTTTGCGCTACAGCTCGTTTGGGTTTTGTCAAAAGGCCTCTAATGCAGAGAATAGAGGCTCCAGTCTGAGGGTATGTGTGGTTGCCCGTGACGTTAAGGTGTCTATAACTTCTTTCTATCCTGGCTTATTGATAATTAAGTTTGTGTGCGCTGCGATGACTTTACAATTGATAGTACAATATTTTAGTGTGCCATCTGCTTGATTCAGAAACTACTAATTAAATAAAAGTCAAACACGAAGGTAAATGATCGCATTATTTGCATAGGTATAATTGAATAAGCACTTGATCTTAAGTAGAGAAACATTACCTTTAGGAGAATTATTTTTGCAATGCAAATACGTCACGAATAATACGCTGTTGCTTACTCAACTTTTAAAAAAAAGGGTGCATATAATAATCATCTTACCACTATTCCAACATTCTGCGTTTCATAATACGTGAAAAATGCAAACACAAAAGTGTATACAACGCTGACCACCACGCCCAAGATTATCGCTAGAAAGTTGTTCCTCATCGGCAGGAATATGTACACAGAGAGTAAGGCCATTGTAGAGTAAGCGGGTCGCAGGAGCATGCCTTCGAAGGAAGTGAAAATTGCGACTGCAATATCTGTAATAATTACAGAAATAAAATTATTGAATACAGTAGAAAATCGGTTAACAAGACTAATATTTGACTAAAGTATTACAGTAGATAATCGAAAAAAACGGAAACTCTTTGGCTATGCTCAATATCCACTACAGTGTCTAGTGTGAGCTTTCACCAAAACAATCGAAAACTTCACATTCGCGTAAATTGAGGTACTAACATCAACATTGTTGAACTGTTACAGAATGACTTTAGACATGTACCAATTACTGTTACGGTTCCATGTAGGCAATAAAAAATCACAAAGAACTTACCGATCGATCTTAAATTTCTATAATTTGGCCACGAGACAGAATCAAAATCATGTTGAATAAGAAAGGTAGGGTATAGGTATTTACATAAAATTAGTATAACTAGACATTCCTAAGTACCTAAGTACCTGAGTAAGTAAGACAGATGTATAGAACTATGTACATCTCTAAATGCACATAAAGGTACAGTTCCACTGTGGGCATCAGTTTGGTAATGTTCCATTGTGTAATGACAGTCACTTTTACCGGATTTCGAATGTGATTGATTTATCGTAGGTACGTATGAGTATTTATAGGTAAATAGTGCATTGCAATTACACGTTTAATAACTATGATTCATCTGTTGTGAGGTTTGTGAACCTTCCTAAAAATATTGAGCCTCATATTATGATAAGGTATTTGTCAGCAACCTGTATATGATTTTATGTCCAGTTGTGTCTACTTTGCTTAAGGTGGGATGCTCGACTACCTAGGTTAGTCGAATATTGTATAAGCGAAATAACACTGATATCTAAAGGTATTGAATTGATTTAAGAATTGATTGACTTATTTGGCCTAATTACTCATTTAGTATTCGATGTACTAAGAATGGATTTCGCGATACTCCCCCGGAAATGGAATCTACGCGGGTGTAATCGCTAGACACAGACAGTAATCCAAAATAGTGACGTTAATTTTTGTAACTACAAAATTCTCCACTATGCGTAGTGGATTTATAAGACGGAGTCCTAGAATCAATTCCCGGCTAGGTCGATTAGGATTTTGAATTGGTTGGTTGGCTGGAGGAAGGCTTCCGCCGTGGCTAGTTTTTTACCGTAACGATAAAGATATACCGCCAAACGATTTAGCTTTCAGATACAATATCGTGTATCGTATATCGAAGCCGAAAAGGGTGTGGATTTCATCCTACTCCGAACAAATTAGCCCTCTTCGATCTGGTGTGATTGCATTCGAGGGCTAAAAAAGAGTACCTACCTACTAAACTCTCATAAAATTTTATGTTGTTGTATAATATGGTAGGTACTTTTCTCTAATCTTGGGTTTCAATAGCACCATGGATATCTGTATCCGGGTATTTTACAGTCATTTATATAGACTTGTCATTAGATAAGATAGTTCATAAGTACTGTCTTTTTCATAAGGACATAAAAATGGGCTTGGTTCCAATGGCATGAAATCAGTTATGCATTTGTCAATTGAGAAAAAAGAAGGAGAAACGAGATTTCTTTTTCAATTTTGTGATTGCCATAGGCTCCATAATGTGCGTCACCAATGGGTTTGGGTGAGCGTAGTAACTCTGCTTGAGGAAACCTTCGAAAAAAGAAGGGAGAGGAGGGCGACTCACTATACTTAGGTGATTTTTTCGTGACTCAGACCTCGACAGTATCAGACCTTACGCCTCCGTGACCATATTAGAAACGTATTTTGTGACAGAGCTCGCCTCTAGTTTGTTTTCTGCTGTCAAGCAGCATCGCTATATTTCAGATTGTATCGTTTGGCTGCCTTTAACATTACAGACCCATGAAACTATGTCTCAGATTTACAGGCGCAGAGCAGTATTGCAGGACATAATCCTAATAATAATATGGTTCGAGGTTCTGATAAAGACGATAGTTTTGCACTTCAGATTGTTTAATACTACGTAATTCCTTTTTCCTTATATTAGGTGTTAAAGTATGATTTGTATAGAAAAATATTAATTCTTTTTTTTTAATTTAACATATTTATTTAGTCAAAATAATTACCATTATTATCTATACATTGCTGCCATCTAATAGGAAGCTCATAAGCTCGTTGGAGCAAGGTCTGGCGAATATGGAGGGTGACAAATGGTTTCTAATTGCAGTTCCTGTAGAGTTAAAGCGGTTTCTCGTGCTGTATGAGGTCTCGCGTTATCATGGAGGAAAATAGTGAGATGGAATGGTTTGAAGCATTTAATTGGTTATTAACACTGTTAGTTTCAGTATATTTTTATAAATATTAATTTAGATTAATAAAATAGTGATATAACACTACGTTGATATTTTAAAGTTACCATTAAATTTTAATTTTTAATTTTAAATTAACATATTATATTGACCTGGGGATAGCCATGCATTCAGCTTCCGATATCGTAAAGATCGATTTTTCATCTTTGTCAGTTCGATGCCATACTCTCGCATTTTGCACTTACAAGGCAACCATGAAACGCTTTCAAAGCGAGGTAAATCGACGCACCATTTTCATATTTTTTTTTTTCTTGCAGCCGACTCAAATATCAATATTGTTATAAAGTAACGTTAAACCATGAAGGGAGGGCGGTCTCCAAGTGATTCTGTTCTTAAATCGAGATTTCCATCACGAAAGGTTTAGACCAAAACGCACCGTGCGATATTAGCAAGTATTTTGTGCCAGAGCACGTTAATATTTGTTTTTCTGCTGCCAAGCAGCATCGCTATATTTCAGATTGTATGGTTTGGCTGCCTTTAACATTACAGACCCATGAAACTATGTCTCAGATTTACAGACGCAGAGCAGTATTGCAGGACATAATCCTAATAATAATATGGTTCGAGGTCTTGTTCTGATAAAAACGATATTTTTGCACTTCAGATTATTTAATACTAATTTAGTGTAAATATAAGCAGATGAAAAAAATATTGTGCATAGATTTACATACCTGACATCACTAAGTCTGCTGTGAGAACGAATGTTACAAGTATGGGCATCCAATACCATCGTTTCTTCAGCGGGTTGTAGACCCATTTGCAGAACGACACAGCTGGCACTGCGATTCTTATCACATACATCGCCATTGAGAAATATGTAGACCGCCATTGTATTTGCTGGAAGATTATTAAAACATTTTTATACTCCTTCGATTTCGATTGCGGAGAAATCAATGTTAACTAACCTTTCAACAATACCAAAAATGAAATTAACCATTTTTAAAAAAAAAATTAGGTTCTGGACTTTTTTGTGGGACCAAATAAAAAGGGAAAACCCTACCATATGTTATTAAGTTATATTTCAAAAAACTTAGAGCTTAGACTCATTTATCATTTTTATTATAATCAGCTGATAGATGTCCACAAATGGATTAGGTCTCCTGTAAGGTCATCTAAAACTATGATTTTGAGCCGCCAGTATTCAGCGACTCCTTGCAACCCGTTTGATTATCGTTTCACCTAGTTGGGGTCTAATACCTCTGCGCTTATTGGAGGGATTGCCATTGCTGTACCTCGGGAGCCGAATTGTAAATTAACTTTTAAGGTAATTATTAAATTATTATTAGCAACTTACCTCATTATAAGTGTAAACTATGACTAAAATTATATGAACAGTCGAAAACAGTACGAGAAGTGATACGTAGATATAAATCAACGTTTCTCTTAGTTTCTCGTCGTACTTCCGATATAAGCCTTCCAGATCCTTTTGATAAAATTGATCCTGCAATAATACAAAATGTCGATGATTTACTTATAACGTATATTAATATTGAAGAGAGTCTTAGATAAAATAGTAGTAGTAGTAGTAAGTCAATACTTTCAAGATGAGCTGCTTGAACTTGGTTATCTTAGTTATTCCTACTATAGGGCCAGGCTTTCCTCCTAATAAGAGAGGGGATTTAGGTTTTTAGGGTAGGGTAATGTTTGACTCCGAATGGATCACAAAAAGGTCATTATTTTAAATCAGAAACACGTGATTCCAATGCATAGAGGCTACTAACTGCTGGATCAAAGAGCTTAAACTCAATTTTTTTTTAATTTAAAGTTTTATTAATCTATCAAATTTAAATAAAAACTAGCAGATGTAAAGAGGTTGTTAAATTTTAGGAAACAATTAATCAGTGCAAAAGAAACAAGTCACGATACAAAACATTTGTATGCGATAAGGTACATGTGGTTTTCAATTATAAACACAAATTGGATGATAATAGGTTCTGTTCGTTCTTATCACGTTTAAGTACATTCAGTATTAGATAATTTCTATAAGGTGAGAGGCAAATCTTTTCAGTACAGAATTATTATCAAAATCAGCATATTAACGGCCCACTACAGGGCCAGGCCTCCCTCCTTAGGACAGACCCTTCTAGAGCTTGAGTGTAAACTCTAGAAGGGACTACACTGCTCGAATGCTGATTCGAGCTAGGGTTATAATATCTAATTGAAAATAAACGCACCCGCGTCTCTCTGGCAATGCGAGCCAGAGGCCATCTGTCTATCTCTATCTTAAAAGATTCTATAGAATATAGAGATAGACTGAAACAGATTTAAAACGCACACTATAGTGTCATTACGTAATTGCCCTGCAGAGCATCCTACCGCTAGACTACGGTGTCCCACAGGCGTCGGTGACGAAATTGTGTAAATAATATTATGTTTTTATATTCAGGTATAAAGCCTTTAATTATGAATTGATAGGGTGTTAAAGTTTCATTTTTCAACGATAACTATTAAATATTGATGCTAACCGACCAGGACAAGAACCGACGGCTTAACGTGCTCGCCAAGACAGGGGATTGTAGCACCACCAACCTGCCGATACCGAATTCAGAATTTATACTGAAAATTTCTTAGAAGAAAAAATACTGAGTATTACTCTAGGGTCGGACCCAGATCCTGAACTTAGGCCTCATAATCTGAAGCCACATAGGTTCCTAGAAAAAAAAAAGGCTAGGTCACTGAATGAGGTAGATATAGAATATTTAAAATTTACATTAAGCATGTGACAATTAAGTACTCAAATTTACAACTAAATTATAAAAAACTCATGCACTATAAAAATATAAGATGAGTATATAATCTCATCAAAGATTATTATTACAAAACATAATATTTATAAACTATTGAACAAACAACTTACACATATTTTTGTGTCTATTTAATACATAAAATTATCGTATTGAATACTTAAAATTTTATAGCAATGTTCAGAGGATAACCACCGCCTACGTAGGTGATCAAAATAAGCTTTGAGCAGTTACCATGTCTATCTCTGGACATTACTATGAATATTACTTATCTAATAAACATATCAAAATATTTACAAGTAATGTACACGTCGTAAATGATAATATACCCACTCGCATATATTCTGTTTTGTGAAAATATTTAGTCACTACAAACTTGCTGCCTTTTGAAGATATGTTTTTTTTTATCGACTACAAGTTAGCCCTTGACTGCTATTACACCTGATGTTAAGTGATGATGCAATCTAAGATGGAAGCAGGCTAATTTGATAGGAGTAGGATGAAATCCAAACCCCTTTCGATTTTTACATGACGTCGTACCGGAACGCTTAATCGCTTGGCGGTACGTCTTTGTCGGTAGGGTGGTAACTAGCCACGGCGAAAGCCTTCCACCAGCAAGACCAAGACAAATTAAGAAAAATATCAATCTGCCCCGCCGGGAATCGAACCCAGGACCTCCGTCTTATAAATCCACCGCGCATATCACTGCGCCTGGGTTCTGAGTTCGATTCTCGGGTCGATTGATTTTATTAATCGGTCCAAGTCTGCTTAGGAGGAGACTAGGGCAACAGCAAGTTAGCACTTGACTGTAGTGTGTAAGTAAAAACTCACCCTCAAATACTTCCAATTCCATTGCTTGCCACCAGTTTGTTCAGACTCTTGTGTCCTGAACTCGTGCAGCGATGATAGGACGCTGGTCGCTCTGCTCGAGTTCATGGAATATCGCGCCAGCAGCTCCAAGGCGCCGACCTGGAGTACCACGGAGCCGGTCGTCCGCGACCAGGTGCCATCATCCTGTTAAATAGTCAAACTGATGCTTAATATAAATAATTAAACCGACTTCAAAACGCACTAAAAAATAAAAAATAACTACGTCATTTAGTTTCTGAAATTTACTTAAACATACTATAAAGTCGGTGCTATGCATGTTTAAGGAACGTTTATTCAACGAAGTACCAAATCACTGTTTGGGTTCGTAAGTAAGTAAGAACGGGGTAAGTAGAAACCCCGATTCTTACTTTTTACTGATTTATCGACACGTAACCTACTCATACTATACTATTAGAGTACGAGTACATTATACGACACTTGTAGCCAAAAGCTACAGGCACTTCCATAAATACCGAAATCGCTGCAAGCGTGCCTCTTGATGAATTCCTTCGATTTAACTAGGATCCCATCATCAAATCCTAAAATGATTTTTGTACCTTTTGTAATAATAAGTAAATTTCCTAATCTGACTATTCTGTGAAAAACTACTGATTTTGATGAAATTTGCAGTATTCCCTTAGTTGAAAAAGTCCGCGACGACATATAATATATCTATCTTTTAAGGATAGATTACGGTTCCCATATTTTTGTAAATGGATAACTTACAATTATTTTTTGCAATTTATTATTTTTCTTGCGGCTGAAGTCGCGGGCGTCGGCTAGTTTTATATATTATTTAAGAATATTGTTATACTCGTATGCCTGCTTGTATTCCGCTGATAGGAATCTGTACAGGCGGCCTATTAAAGCAACAGTGCTACTTTAGAAATCAATTTCGCTTTATCTGTACGTATCAACAAACTTACTGATATGCGAGTATATAATATTATTGGGTCAGGTCGGCGTTTCAAAATAAAGCAAAATCAATAAAATGCTACTGGATAAGTAATTTTTGATATCAATAGTCCATTGCTTGTCAAAATAACAATTAAGACTTACAATTTAAATCAATAATATTTTCCAAAATTTTACGACTCATGAATTTTACGAAAATGAGTGATGTCAGTTATGTTTTAGAAAAACGCCGTTATCGTTGGGGTGCCTAATTCTCGTAGGTGTAGTTGCTAAAGACAGGCGCCTATATGCACACCTCTTGCCACCCTTGTAGACACCACTGAGTGCACCGATGAGTACGTCGGGACGCAGTCAGAACTGTGCAGTTCTGCCTGTGCAGCCTCTGAACTGGATGCGGAAAAGCATTTTTCCCAGCGTAAAAAAGCTAAGGAGCGTCTCGGTCAAGTCAGCTTTCCAACAAAAGTAACCACAGAATATTTATGAGTTTGTTACGTTCACATTTAATTACCTTACTAATCTTTCATATCTTCTATATATATATGAAAAAGCTGGAAAGAGATTCAGTTACCAAGAGCCAGAAAAACAGCAATCTTTCACAATCTGGTTTAATATTGATTGAAAATTTGGGACAATACTCAAGTGTAATGGTACGAGCTATCTTACTATAATATTACTTGTTTTTTAAGACTACAAGTTGGCCCTTGACTGCTATCACACCTGATGTTAAGTGATGATGCAATCTGAGATGGAAGCGGGCTAACTTGTTAGGAGAAGGATGAAAATCCACACCCCTATCGGTTTCTACATCATCGTACCGGAACTCGCACTCGTACTAAATCGCTTGGCGGTACGTCTTTGTCGGTAAGGTGGTAACTAAGGCCGAGAATCGAACCCAGGACCTCCGCCTTATATATCCACCGCGCATACCACTGCGCCACGGAGGTCGTCAAAATATATGTCTATAAATGCAACAATAATTATGTAATTTTAGAAATAGGAAACTTCCTGATATTACGTAATTCTGACTCGTCGACTCTTATGTAAACTCTGACACGCAGCTAACCACATAAATCTTTGGAACGTTGGAATAGGAGAAACAACGAGATTTAGACTAATAGTTTAGGTACAGCTGGACTTTGTTAATAATGATCAAAGTTAGCGATCGGATTTGTAACCCATTGTATTTTATGTTCAAACCCACACCAAGTTCCATTGCAATTGATATCGAGCACAATATTATATTTCCCCAAGTAAAGCACTTTCTTGTTATAGGGTGTTTGTTATTGGACTGTTTTATTGATTGACATTAGTTAGTGTTATTTGTTAACAACATTAGTTTATTATCTAAGCTTTTATTTTAATGGAATTGATTTTTTTAGGGTACTTATTCGTGTGTAATCTCAATGAAATTGTTTCATTGAAATTATGATTGAATTGGATGACTCTATACTTACATTGTTGAAAGTAAAGTTACCTTTGAAAATCAAATGATGAAATAGTCGTCTGTTTTAAAAAACAAACGATGGGAATAAAATGCTATCGTGCGCAATAATACAGGGATTTCATTCAACTCCAACCATATCCGTTCTTCCGTTTGTATAATAAAGATCATAAGTTTCATATTAATTATACTAAAAGATGCCCGCAACTTCGCTCGCGAGGAAAATACTGTATTGCAACTTACCAAGAAGACGAAAAATAACAAAAAAATACGTCACCCCTTTTTAAGGACAAAATGCGTATTGCAGGCTATTCTTAAAATATATAGATATCTCAGATTTTTTTGTAGCCCTGATAAAGACATTCCTTCGATACATTGTTTGGATATATCTCAAATAGATTAGGCAGCGTTTTCAATAAAAGAATTCAGGCGGTGCGATTCTTCCAACAAATATCGTCATATTTGCGCCAGTTTATAAAAAACCTTATTAAATTATACATTCAAACCTTCCTCAGAAATCACTCTATCTATTAATGAGACCCGCAAGAAAATCCGTCCAGTAGTCTTTTAGTTTATCGCGCACAGACAAATAGACACACCTCAATAGCTCTGCAGCTAAGAGGCCGTACTCAGAACTGAAAAGTAATGAGTTCAATCCCGCCCACAGGATTATTAGGTGTGGTAAGAGATTATTACACTTCATATATTCAAAATATTTATAAATTATAAAAACAAAAACAAATCTAGTCTGCTTACGAGCTTAAAATTCTCTAAAATCTGATAGACAGCGCTCCAAAGTGAGAAACCTTACAGTACATTCAATTTAATAGTTGTTTACCTAACAGTCAAGCGAAAGCTTCTTACGGTGTTGAAGCTTTTTTATTTATTTATCATATTATTAATAGGAATACGTGTCATTTACAAAATTGAAATACAATGGAAATAAATAACAAATTAAGTTATTTATACAGCAATATTTCTTTTATAAATAACACAACAACATGTTATCAATCTAGAATTCTTGCGCTATCCTTACAATGTAAGATTATATAGTGATAATCATGGTTTTGAAGAACTCAATTAAATGTTTAGTGATTCATTATTACTTGCAACAGTAGCGTATATTATTGATAAAACAATTTAGCTGATTTAGGAAGAAATAAGAATATGAATGAATGAAATAATGACAAAAATAAGAAGTCATTTCAGTACTATTTGCAATTTGGTTATAAACAATAATTATTCTTTTTTTTTCTTTGAATATAAATTAAAACTACAGAAGGCTTAATTATTCTCTATATTGCAGTTATAACAGTGGTAGAAAAGCAACGGTCTAAGAAGGCGTGGTGGTCAGTACTTTATCCTTTATAAAAAGTTGTAAGTTTGTCACTCTGTTCTTCTACTCCACTCAGGTTAATTCTGAATACAATCTTAGGATTTAGACCATTATGGCTGTTAAGTAGAGTACGTAAGATTTTTTTTATAATTTCCTTAGAACGTTATGTGAAATAAAGTCATTAGTAGATTTACTTCCTCCCTATCCTTCCCTAGACATCGTTGAAGATATACTTAAAGTTGCTATTAAAGCTAGCTATAACTTGTCTGGTAAATACTACGAGTATTTTTTTTTATTATGTAAAATCGGGAAATACTCGTAGCTATACTGCTTAGTGGCAAAACTTCGCACAGCGCTAGTATAACCCCAGGCGAGATCTAGCTCAAGAGCTCTACTATCTTATTGTAAGAAAAAGGCAGTAAATAAAATTCTAAACACGTTACAATTAATAGAATAATTTACAATTAACATCGTAATATACAATAACATACCATAATTATCGGATGACAATGGACATTCTTGGATTTATCAGAAATAACAGAAAAACGCACGAAACAAAAAGTTTTCCAAGCACAGTTCACTCTAACACAGCACGTGAATCACTGAAAAAGAGCTTGCTTATGAGTCGGACAAGTGATAATTGTTGATAACTGATTTGATAAGCGCCACTCGTCCATCGTCGTTAGTACTAAATTACGATAAAATTCTTTGTCCAGGCATGTTGTTTTCATTAATGACTAAATACAAATTTTAAAAACCCTGATTTTATTAGATACCTACTACTCGTAACTGTCTTTGTTAAATTTTGTTGAGCATAACGCCGGTAGTTCGAGATGTGATTTGGTAATATTTCAGTAAGTTATCCTTCCGTGTATAATAGAGTACCAGGTTTTTTTTTAATTTTCTATGATTAACTGCCACCAAAACCCGCTGCATAAAAAAATATTATGAAAATCCTTGGAGTAATTTCCAAGATTCAGATTACATATTTAAAGGTATATTAAATTATAGGTTAAAATGTTAAAAATGATGTACTAAGTAGTTTTGAATAGAAACCAGGGTGTTATGGATTTCAGCACAGTGTAATAAACTTTAACTTTAAGATTTAGCGTTCCGGTACGATGTCATGTAGAAACCGATAGGGGTGTGGATTTTCATCCTACTCCTAACAAGTTAGCCCGCTTCCATCTCAGATTGCATCATCACTTAACATCAGGTGTGATAGCAGTCAAGGGCCAACTTGTAGTCATTAAAATTTAAAATTAAATTAAACTACTTTACATGGCGATACCGAAAATATCTTTTGGACATTTTGAGCAAAAGAATTTGAATCTGGTTTCACTAGCTAACTGCATACAAATCATAAATGTCAATTTTGAAGTTAAAGTTTAATGATAAAATTAAATCTTGCATTTTTAAATTTTGTCACATTCATTCAGCCATAATTGTAACGACGGCAATTCTATGTAATTGTACAGTTTATTACACATAATAAACTTTTATCCAATTGCACTTGTAAATACATTAAAAACTTAGAATCAAGATTACGGTTATCAAGAAATGTGTATCGTATTGTGATTAATGTTTGTTAGAGCCTATGACAGAAAACTTTACGTTCAGTTAAGATAATAATTCATGGATATTAACGAATTAAATGTTCCACAATATGACGTGCTAATATGGAATTAATTATAATTAAAATAACACGTAATACGACGGACGGACGGCCGAATGGCGCAGTGGGTAGTGACCCTGCTTCTGCGTCCTAGGCCGTAGGTTCGATTCCCACATCTGAAAAATATTTGTGTGATGGGCATGGATGTTTTCCAGTTTATGGGTGTTTATCAACATATTATAAGTATTTATGTATAAGATATATAAAAAAAAAAGTTGAGAGGTGTCAAGGGACACCCGGATGGAACGAAGTTCCTTTCGATTAATTAGTGAAGGAATTGTAATAAAATTTAATTTTTTCAAGTAATAATAATATTTTTTATTATTATCAAATATAATGTTATATAAACTTAAACGCGTACCACACACACGTTTGTTGTTGTACACCGAAACACCAGAGGGCGCCACGAGAGCGCGAGACAGCATACAGCGCGGGCGCCCCCGCCGCTACCGCGCACACACATCAAAGGCGGCGGCAAGATCCTTTGATCAAAAAGTGTCGTGACAACTTTTCGTACCAATTTTTTCCGACTAGCCCCCTTTCACAACGCGCGATAAGGAACTTCGTTCCAATATTCATCAGTCATCATAGTACCTATAACACAAGCTACCTACGCTTACTTTGGGGCTATATAGCGATGTGTGTAATTGTCCTATAATATTTATTTATTTATTATTTAATACATAACAGATAAAGTTTGAGGAAATATGTGGTAGCAGTAATTCATTCAAGCAGTTAAATTTACCTATAGAGCTCAAAGCGTTACAAAAATATTATACGGCCTAATTTATGCTCTTTGTTATGGTTGAAGGGCGATGCGCATTGCAATTCTTGATCAAACATATAATATGCTTTATTAAATTACCTAATACTTACCAATCTATGGTTCATATACGTCTGGCTGGTGGAAGACTGCGGCCGTGGCTAGCTACCAACCTAACGACAAAGACATATCGCCAAGCGATTTAGCGTTCCGGTACGATGTCGTGTAGAAACCGAAGGAATATAGATATTATCCTACTCCTAACAAGTTAGCCCGCTTCCATCTTAGACTGCATCATCACTTACCACCAGGTGTGATTGCAGTCGAGAGCTAACTTGTAATGAATAAAAATAAAAACGTTTCTGTAATATAATGCCTCGTTGGTCTAGTGGTTAGCCTATATGGCTTCGATCATGAGGTCCAGGGTTCGATTCCTTGGTCGGGTCACGGAATAATTCAGAGCTTATTCATTCTTCCATGAAATGTTCAGTACATTCCAAGCCCGGAATCTGGAAGTTGGTAGTGTTACACCCCCGTGCCTCGGAGTGCACGTTAAGCTGTCGGTCCCGGTCACTATTATCATTATCGAATAGTGATCGTTAATAAATGAAACATTATCACCCTAAGCCCGCCAACCCGCATTGGAGCAGCGTGGTGGGTGTACGCTCCATATCCCCTCTCCTATAAGGAGGGAGGCCTGACTCTGTAGTGGGCCGTTAATAGGCTGATAATGACGATGATGATGAATATTATCAAGGAACAACTCTTTTCATCATTTGTCCAGTGAGGACCAGCCTAAACGTTGTTAAAACTAAACTTGGCAACATTTTAACACTTTTGGTTCTGTTATGAGATGTTTTACACGTTCACACGCTCGTACCCAAAAATAGCAAAAGCAATTACACAATCCTACAGCTAAAAGCAATTTTCTTAACGAATCACAGCAAAGTCCGTGTGAACTTGTAACTTACAAATTATACTGCTGCTCCTAATTGGCTCTCAAATTCATTAGCTTTGCTGCTACTGGAGCGGCGTATCAAAGTAACGTTTATTGCATGTTGTATCCAGGCTCGAGCTTTTTTGATACAATTTTGGATTGATTTTGATTTTTAGACAGCATCGTTTTTTGTTATCAAGTATGAAATTGCCGATTTGTACTGAAAAATAAAAATTCGTTTTTTTTTTTAATTTAACATATTTATTTAATAAAAATAATTACCATTATTATCTAAACATTGCTGTCATCTAATAGGAAGCTCATTTATGCCTTTGCGATAGAACTCTGGTGATCTAGATTCGATAAACTGTGTGAAAGTATTTTGCATTGCCTCCTGAGAAGAAAACTTTTTTTCACGTAGAAAATTGTCCAAATCACGAAAAAAATGGTAGTCCGTTGGAGCAAAGTCTCGCAAATACGGAGGGTGACGAATGGTTTCTAATTGCAGTTCCTGTAGATTTAAAATGATTTCTCGTGCTGTATGAGGTCTCGTGTTATCATGGAGCAATAATGGTGAAGATCGATTCATAAGTCGGGGCTGTTTCACTGCTAGTTTCGCTATCATTGTTCGGAGTTCGGCGCAGTAGACATCTGCCGTTATTGCTAGACCAGATCGGAGAAAGCTAAAGTGAATAACACCACGCTGAGACCACCAAACAGTTACCATTACCTTTTTATTGGTAAGCTTTGCTTTAGGACACTGTTGCGGCGTTTGACCTGGGGTTAGCCATTGCATTTTCCGCTTACGATTATCGTAAACAATCCATTTTTCATCACATGTCACAATTCGATCCAATTTTCCTTCATTTCTGTATCGATTCAACAAGGTAACGCAAGTTTCAACACGCGTTTCTTTCTGCAGATCAGTCAAATCATGAGGCACCCATTTTTCATATTTTTTTTATTTTATTGATTTGACGCAAATGAGTCAATATTGTTCGTAAAGTAACGTTAAACCATGCCGCTAATTCCTGGGTAGTTTGCCTCGGATCGGCTTCCACCATCTCTTTCAATGGGCGGTCTTCCACGTGGTTCGTTCTTCAAATCGAAATTTCCATCACGAAAGCGTTTAAACCAAAATCGCACAGTGCGTTCATTAGCAGTCCCCTCTCCAAAAGCAACTTTAATATTGCGAGCTTTTTCTGGCGCGTTAGTTCCGCGTCGGAACTCGTATTAAAAAATCACACGAATTTTCGAAGTATCCATCTTTATTGTCTAAGCTGAATAAAAAAAACAATTGATAATCGAATGTTGCACATTTTTTTAAAGAAAACACAGGTACCGTTTGAAAAAAGTTTCACTTTAAAATCTTAAACCATGAAGGTTCTATGTCAATTCGAAGTACCTATTACATTGACATATTAATACTATGGACTTCGGGTCTAATGCAAAATTTACGTCAAAAGTGTCCCAAGATATTTTATACACACTAGGATGTATTTATGTTTTTATACACAAAATAACATTGTAATGTATGTCTTATCGTATTGTTATACCGTCTAATTTGCAATGGTCTAATAGCATGCAATAAGTAATCAGCTTCGATTGACGGTTGCCATGGCAGCCTTTTTTTGACATGACAGCTTCTCGTGAAAATAGGACAACATAAATGGTGTGGAGTCGGTAGCTTTCAAATTTTTTTGGCATCTTATATTTATATATTATATTTACAGTAAATTTTAATTTATATTTACATATCCGTGACCTCTATATGCTGGGATAAATCTTGTATAAAATAATAATTAGTTATAATAATAATTAATTATAAACCAAATCCACTAATGTACAAAATGATATGCCACTCGACATAGTTCTTTACTTTGAAATTTTAAGTTCTCGATATTTTCCTCTTTTTAATTAAACTGAAAATATATTTTTTTACTTCAATGACGTTAGATCACTTTTTTAAATAACTGTTCCTAATTTCATGTAGATAATTCTTATAGTTGTCAAATTAATATACCATTATGGTAAAAGTTATTTGATTAATATTCATGACATAAAAAATAAAAGTTGACATAAAAAATAAAAATTTTTGAATTGAAAATAATCAAATTATTTTCATTCAAAAATTAAATAATTAAATAATTCATATGTTAAACAACAAAATAACTCTATGCAGTCGTTGTTCTCAAACATTCTATTGCTCACGGCAGATCCGAACTAAATGTGGTTAATTAGATAAACATATTGCACTCCTTCTATCCTATACGCGGATAGCGTATGGGAAAAGGACAGATAGATACTTTTGTTAATTTTGGTTGGTTATGCAATTCCTTTCTATAGTTTATTAAAATTTTAATAAAATAGCCTGTTTCTAAGCAAAATAATACTTTAAAATCATCAGTAAATATTTACTTACTGAAAATATGGTACACCGTCTTCTTTTCTCACCTTACTCGGGTAGTTCTTACAAGTTTTTTATAACACATTACGACATTATTGACATGTATTCTGTCAGTCATCTAATATGAGACTGAATTGCGATTGGAACACATTTCGCGTTTTGGCTTACTTTTGGTTCGGACACTTTTTAGCTCTGACCCGAAGTCCA
Source organism: Mycalesis mineus (assembly GCA_034621355.1). Lineage (NCBI taxonomy): Eukaryota > Metazoa > Arthropoda > Insecta > Lepidoptera > Nymphalidae > Mycalesis > Mycalesis mineus. The sequence goes on from CM067881.1 coordinate 7,030,165, forward strand.
TAGTATTAATATGTCAATGACCTATTACAATAAAACGGCAATTTCATTCTTTAACCCCTACTACAAACATTGAATTGAAACGGTGAAAATGTATCTCAATAAGAAAAACCATTTAATTAAATGCCAATTTTAAAAAGAGGATAAATAAATAACTAGTATTTGAGAGTGATTTAGGTACGTATTGGCATTAGTTTATAATTATGTTTTGAAAAAGTGATAAAAATAACTCAAAATTAAATCTTTTCCTCCTTCTCTATATTAATTTGAATTTAGCGAGAAAAACGTTTTAACAGAGTTTTTATTCCATCATAAAAGAAAAACGCCGATGTTTCGATTGGCTTTTTGGATCTTAATCGCATATAGCTTTAAAAAAACAACGCATCGGAATCGCTCAATTATAGCTCGAGTAGCTTAAAAAGCTTTGATGCTACATACAGACAGAGATCGTCATGTACAGCTTATATATAACATCTCTATTATTTACGTCGAAGACGAAAAAGTGAAAATACGCAAAATAAAATAAAAACTTCCGTTTTTATTTAATTTTAAATATTTTATTTATCTGTATACATATATTTAACTTGTTCCGATTTTCTCAATAAAAACTTTTTGGAGTTTTTACCTACGTTTTCCAAATATTGCTAGAGATTGTATCTACCACTTCTCACACAAAACCAATTAACAAATACAACTTTAAACACTACCGTTAGCTCACGGCTGGTTATTAATAATACAGACATATTAAATGTTACAAGTGCACCATTCGATTCTAAGTATTAAGCACAAATATTTATAAAACTTAATGAAGAGGCCCACGGCAGCTGATTTATAATGGACACAAAAAGTAGGCGGATGCTTTCTATGTTAGCGATGACAGATGTAATAAGAACGGGTGTAAAAATATAGCTATCTATCCTAGTGTAAGAGCAGGTGACAGGTATTTGAGAGTAAATTAAGTTAAGCTTTTTATAATAAAGCTCGGCTGAGAAAGTTCTATCACTACTGCAAGTTACAATAGTTATGTTTATGTTTGGCGGGTTTACTAGTGACAGGCACATGTACTCGTAATTAAATGGGTACGTTTCAGCTTATGGGTGCAGAACCGAGCTAAGTAATGCTTAATTTTAAGCAATTTTGCTCTGAAGATTAGGTGGATCTGCTTTACCGTTGACTGGTAGGCCTTATTATATCCATTTTTTAAAGTATGAAAAGGGTTTTTTTAATAGAACCTTTTAACAGGTATAGGAGTATTTGGCCTTTCTTTTCTTTCTTCCTTTTTTTCCATTTATTTAAAGTTCATTAAATTTATCTGTATGAAAAACTATCTTGTTGATGTAGTTTTCTTTTTTATTTACACTATTGCACCAACGCGATATTTAATAGGCTAATATACTTTTATATAAGCAGTCGCCCGCGACTTCGTCCGCGTGAAAATCTCTTAGGTACCCTTTTAATTTCATATAAAGTGTGCTCTTTCCCCGCTACCCCTCTCAATTTAATTTTTTTATAGTTTCCCGTCAAGCGATATCCTCCGTCCCGTCCCGTGTACTAAAGATCTACATTTTTGTTTAACATTGTACGATATTACAGTACATTAACATTAACAACATACATATATTTATAGCTCTTAACAAATGCATTAATTTCGACCAAATTTGATTACCATAAAAACGGTTCTAGTATGTTAATCTTAAAAGATAGACATATACTGACGTGGACGTTTTTTTAGATCATTTCTTTTCTATTTCTTTCTTATTTCTTACTTATTTCTTTCTTTTAATTTTTTTCGCAGCGCACGTAACGGAAGCCCTTAAGGACGAATAATTTTCCACATTTTTTTGACATTTTTCATTATTTCTTCGCTCCTAATGGTTGCAGCGTAATGTTATATATAAATCCTCGATAAACACAAAAAGCATTTTTCAATTCGAACCAGTAGTTTTTGACTTTAGCGCGTTCAAACAAACAAACAAATAAATTCTTTAGCTTTATAATATTAGTATAGATTATATTTCTCTTAACTTATAATACTTAGCTACAGATTTTTTTAGTAATTGTATTAGACAAACTTGATTAACACCAACTCTTCGCCTATAAAGGTAGTCACATGAATATCTCGTATTGAAAGGGATTCAGGGGAAAAAAAATTGCACGCCCCGTTGTGACGTTGGCCATTGTTGATATAATTCTTTAGAATGCCGCAGTAATTTTTCATAGCACGCCCTGAATTGACATGTCTTCCACGAAACGATTTATCTAAGTTGAGCATTCGGTCCTTTTTGGATACAAGAACGAATATAAATTGTAATCTTTACGTTAACTGTAACAGAGGAGATAAAGTGGCGATTGAGTTAACAAAGAGGAATTGTATTGTACATTTATATTAATATAATAACTACGTTTCTTTTAGGTACAGATAGATTTACGCTTTAATATGAGTATTCCGGAATTTTTAGTTTAGTTACCAACGATTTTATTTTTAGAGTTTAAATTATAGTGTTTTCTATAATATCTATTAGAATAGAAAAAATCTATTACAATCAGTCATCGATTTTCACATGCATTCATCGAACAAACTACATCGGTCTGGTTTCGAATTCTAGGTTATTACTCATGAGCTTGTTCATGCAATATACATACAAAATATAACTTAAAAATAGTTTAGATTAGTATCTACCTAACTTAACGGCATTTTTAAATGAGTTTAACAATGCCGTTTAATAAATAATCTACTCGGTTACTTCCGGTTGATGCTACTACTGTTTGTCGGAGGTCTGTAAAAAAATCTTTCACTTTTGATTTTCCTGTGATTGATTCTCACAAAATCAAATTGACATTATCATACGTTGGAACCTGTTAGCGGTCATATTTGGCAACTTTCTTCGCTGACAGTATCATGGTAATAGTGATAAGTGGGTGCGATTTTTCCATATCTTTATTACATGGTCGATTGGGTAAACTTTTCGAATTGTATCCGTAAGGTATATTTTTCGTACCTTTTTCTAACGCCGACAACTCTTAATCGCTCATTGAATGCAAGTTAGATGCAAGTTTTGACGGTCTCCGTGGCGCAGTGGTATGTGCGGTGGATTTATAAGATGGAGGTCCTGGGTTCGATTCCCGGCGGGGCAGACTGAGATTTTTCTAAATTTGTCTTGGTCTGACTGGTGGGAGGCTTTCGCCGTGGCTAGTTACCACCCTACCGACAAAGACTTACCGCCAAGCGATTTAGCGTTCCGGTACGATGTCGTATAGAAACCGAAAGGGGGTGTGGAATTTCATCCTACTCCTAACAAGTTAGCCCGCTTCCATCTTAGATTGCATCATCACTTATCATCAGGTGTGATAGCAGTCAAGGGCCAACTTGTAGTTGATTTATTTAAAAAGATTATAAGACTAACTAACTAGCCTATCTATGATATCTTTAGACTTTGACGGCTTTAGTGCCACAGCAGTATTCGCGGTGGATATGTAAGACAAAGGTCTTGGGTTCGATTCCCGGTTGGACCGATTAAATTTTTTTTAGTGCTTTAAGTCTGGACTTTGGCCTTGGTTAGTTACCATCCTACCAGCAAAGATGATTAAGCATTTCTTTACGATGTCGTATAGAAACTGAAATATTAACTAAATAGTCAGGCTAGCAAGTTAGTTCGCTGTCATCTTAGATTGTATCATCACTTACACTCAAGTATGATTGTAATTTAAGGCTAACTTGTAATAAATTAAAAAAAAACTCATAATTATAATTGTGGAGTTGCCATAGCGGAAACTCTTCGATAATTTTAGATATTTTGCGCTCAGCTTGTCAATGTTAAATTAACATCTAAAATAATATATAGTGAGATAATAATCTAGTTCAACTATCGTCACAAAAAGTAGTATTATTTCTTCGGTCTTGTTTCTGTATACATTACAAGCAGGAATTCGCAATCTTAGGTATTAATCTTAGCACTTCTCGCGTGGTAGGCGGTAACAAACGCAGATACAGTGAGCCACGTCAGCTAGTTATCCTGATTCAGACGCCAATGGGCATCGCGTAGGCAAGCTGCCAAGGGGGAATAATAGAATATGACAGAACAAACCGATGCGTAATATACCCAACTGTCATTAATCTTTTAATTATGTTTGTGTTCTAGTATGTTTTGGCAGCAGCAAAGTCTGCAATAAATCTCTTAATGAGCGTATATCTACTTTATGTATGAGCGGTTTCGTATAAACTTTTCATTTGTTTTGAGATTAGATATCGTAAGCAGAGGTGGATTAAGGCAAGGCATCTTTTTTAAGCTATTGTATAGCTTTTATCGCAGGCCTTGAGCGTGGAGACCGAATCGAGAAATCCCGTAACGAAAAAACCTAACACCCCCCACCTTTTAAGTTTTTTTAGATTGTGTTATTCGCATCTTAGTTCGCCAACGTCCATACCATGTTGAATACACCGGTCCTCGTCCGATCACCGAAGTTAAGCAACATCGGGCGCGGTCAGTACTTGGATGGGTGACCGCCTGGGAACACCGCGTGATGTTGGCTTCTTTTTAATTTTAATTTTTTTTTAGTTTGTGTTATTTTTATTTATTATTTTTTTTAAATAAATAAATAAATGAAAAAAAAATAAAAAAAGCCAACATCACGCGGTGTTCCCAGGCGGTCACCCATCCAAGTACTGACCGCGCCCGATGTTGCTTAACTTACATGCAATAGCTAACCGCGGCAGTCTCCGAGTGCCACACGTAATTTTTTTAACTAGGCATGTGTCTAAGAGTTTCAAATGAGCAAGCAAGCAGATAGCATATTTCAACTAGGACAGGATAGCTGAGATAGGAATTTATAAAATAAAAATTGCAACATTCATTTTTAAATTTGACGACCTCCGTAGCGCAGTGGTATGCGCTGTGGACTTATAAGACGGAGGTCCTGGGTCCGATTCCCAGCGGGGCAGATTGAGATTTTTCTTAATTTGTCTTGGTCTGGCTGGTGGGAGGCTTTTGCTGTGGCTAGTTACCACCCTAGCGACAAAGACGTACCGCCAAGCGATTTAGCGTTCCGGTACGATGTCGTGTAGAAACCGAAAGGGTTGTGGATTTTCGTTCCACTTCTAACAAGTTAGCCCGCTTCCATCTTAGATCGCATCATCACTTAACATCAGGTGTGATAGCAGTCAAGGGTCAACATGTAATCGATAAAAAAAAATAGCAACTGCTGAATTAATTGTCGGCTCTTCTCAGCAGAATATGCCTTCCGAATCAGTGGTAGGGTCACTAGGCACTGACAGAATTTACTTCTTAAAAATACTTGTATATATCTTGAAATAAATGAATTTGAACTTTGAAAGAAAAAAGTAGGTAAACAAATTCTCTCGGAGTATTAAAATTGTAACGGATGAAACTCACGTCAATGTTGTTAGAGTATGCCCGATTAGTTTAGAACCCAATCGGGGTCCTTAATCATGAGCTTGCTTGTTTCTGTAACGTGTATAAATTTTATTAATATTTTCCATATTATTAAAATTTATACACGTTACAGAAACAAGCAAGCTCTCGATAGTTTAAATTCTCTCGGAGTAATCTCTACCACAATGTAGTACCGATAACTACATAATTCAAATTTAAGGAAAGATGCGTTATTAATTTTGGAATTTTTTATAGCCTATGACACACTACAATGACGTAGCTTTCTATCGATGAAATAATTTTGAAAATTGGTTCAGTAAATCCCTTACAACTTCACAAGATCACAAACTCTTCTTCTTTCTGCTGGATGACTGTTTAACAGTAGTTAGTACTAGTTAAGATTGATAAATAACGTCCATTAGAGGGGTTGCTGATTAGATTCTTGATAAGGGTGTTCTCGACATTTAATCCACCTCTGATAGTATGGTTCTTGATCTAAAAAACTATAAGGGTTCCGTGTTAAGTAGGTACGAAACCCAAATTGGACACAAATAGGGGTAATGTTGTGGTGCAGACACAACTAGGTGCTTTTATACTTTTTATATGCTTTTTGATTTGAGCGTTTTTTTTAAATTCATAACGAGCCGCGTCGGCAAGAACATTTGTATAATATCGGGATTGGCTAAAATGCTTTTATTACCTTGCGATCATCATTGTTCATAATTATCAGCCTATTTAATTCGCCACTATGCCAGGCTTTTCTCCCTGTACCAGGGTATATACTTGTATCCATCACACTGCTCCAATGTGGGCTGGGTGGTGGCACGGTGTTATTACATCACAAACGTTCTTATTTAATTTATATAATATATTTTACAACAAAGAAAAGCTCAGTATTATTCCATGGACAAGGAGTCGACTCTTGAACCCTGTGATGCGAAACCACATAGGATTAGATCAACGAGGTTAAATGTAACTCATGAAAGTTAAAAAGAAATATTTCGCTTACATACATAAGTCTTTTTGAAAAGAAAAGTTGTGTTAAAATAATAATTTTCATGCGTTTTCCTAAATATTATTTATTACGGATGCTCTAATTAGGAAAAATAATGAACAGGAACGACCTTCTTTTGTGCTATCTGAGGCAATGCTCAGGTACATACACCAAAACTGTCGACTCCACAAATCTTCTACTTAAGCCTAGCCTTAGTTAACAACGTAGTAGCAATGAGCTTTTCCTTGGTTTACACGGAAATATTTGTCTTAATTCTAAGATCTTTATTAGGTTAGGAATGTTATAAAACGTAACTAATGTTGAATTAACTAAATAGAATACAGTAGGTATTCATATACAGTTTCAATTTAGTACAAAATGAGAGCTAAACATACACAAAGCCAGAAAATACATTCATAATGATTAAAGTCAGGATTAAACGTAATAATGTGTTCTAAAAACACATTTAATAAATGCAGAATTAGGTAAAGGTAATTCAATTACGTTGTATGCACCCAAAGCGGGCGCCGCCTGAGCTCCAGCAAAAACAGCTTTTGACAGCTCGGCTTTGGAGCTTATGCGAAAATTTATAGAAAATTGCATGGAACACGCGTTGCGCTCGTAGGGTGCGCGGGAAATATCGGGGGGTGTATATTTAGAAAGCTTCAGGACGTAGACCGGCGGCAGTCGACGTCTCACTCGCTAGCGGAGCGCACGTCTCTCGGACCCTCTCCCGACATCGACGCACGCTCGATCCTCGTAATTAACATAAATGGAAAATAATTAATACGGTTCTAATTTTGTGTTCTGTGCCCCGAACTGGATTTGGACGTGTTTGTGCTGCGACGCCGTTAAATTTGCTGGTCCGATAGTGACTGAATCGTAATCTAATAACTACCGCTTCCCTGTGTGAATGGACTCTTATTGAAAATTGAAGCTATTTGTATGCGAGTTAAAGGTACGTGCAACTGTTAATTATTGCTATTAATTCTCCATATCAGCAGTTTCAATCAACCATTTCACTCGCTCGTTTCATTGTGTTGTTTATTGTAGCGCGTATCAGAACTTTTTATTACCTCATTATCTCTATTTCAATTTATTATCGTTAGGGTCACTTTGTTAGGTTTATCAATTATTTGGACAATGACACGTGTTTCATAAACTAGACGTAAAAGGTTAAAATAACAAACATGTATGACTTATTGACCGTCCATAAACTAGTTAAACTTTCTATTTAACTGCAAAACTATTGCCAGTACTTACTAAGAGCTATTGCTTCCTTATTTCTTCTAAAGTCTTTTCAAGCGATCGTAAATTAGCGTTGACATGACAAGTGACACATGATACACAAAAAGGTTATACGGACAGGAAATATTCATAAAACGGTACATGATTTATAGAGCATTACGTGAATAGGTCGCAACGCATATAAGATATGTTTATTGCTGTATCTCTCTCATGTTGAAACATTAGACGTTCGGTCAGTGAGCAGAGCGGTGAAGTGAGGCATGCGAAGAATTTCCACTTTACGGACATTGCCCGACAGGAAAATTCGCCTTTGGATATTTACAAAAACTCGACGTAAGGTTTCTTGGGGTGCGTGATACGGTTTATTTACCTTTGCCGCTGTTTGATTTTTTGTACATAATAACGTAACGGGACGTAAAAGGGATCTGTTGTAAATATTTGGTACCTAAAAGAACGAACAAAATTTTTATATATGCATCATAAAAACTTGTCTGTTAAATTGGACATTTTACTAAAATGGTACCTATTTTAATATAAAGTGTTATTGTTAATAGCTATTTTCATATTGTATATAAGTACAAATTATCTTCTATATCGTTCGAATCTTGAGGTCATCTTCATGTAGGTACACTAACTCGATCTAATTTTAGTTAATTATTTTTTTTATTTAACATTTACATTTAATTTATGACTTAAAGAATGAAATCTAAAAGTAACCTTCGGCATTTCGATGAATGCTATCGCCCACTTCACTTCTTCCTTTCTTTGTTACTTAAATCGTAATGGTACGGTACTTATCTGGCGATAAAATAGCACAGATTATTCAAATAAAAAAAAATAAAAATTCGTTTATTTCAAGTACATAGTCAGGCTTCATTCATAAGATTATTTTTGATACGCTATACACCAGGTCGGATGTAGGTATAAAACAACAAAATCGAATAAAATAAAAAATTAAATATAGGTCACAATATCAGACTTATTGAGGATAAATAACATACTCTTATAAAAAATGTGTGCACTGAACCGTTTTTCATGTAAGTGCTTTAGGCGGTGTCTTTCTTGTTTCATAAAATGCGTTCGGGCTTCATTCACAAGAGCTTTCCGAGCAAAAAATCGTCAGAAGTGTTCCACATCTGCGGACGTGTATAAGATCTGCTAAACGAAATTCTCCGTTACAATTTTAAGAACGTTTCGAACTGGAAATGGGATTCTTCTGCCTCGCGTGAACGCATTTGGCAATAGAACGTTAAATAATGTTTGTAAACAAAGTGTGTCTCTAGCAGTACCAGGTGGTTTCGAGCGTAGGTCTAATTCAGATTTTTTTAATTAACTCAGGCTATCTGCTTATTTTATTCACTAGCAGTGCCGAGAAAATACCTGAAAAGTGCTAAGTGCCAGTCCAAGTTGGGGTTATTATAAGTAATGTGTATCTGGTAATATGAAATATTTATATTACCTAGATACTCGAAAACGTTGGTCACTCAAATGTTTTCCAGTTGTGGAAATCGAACCCACAGTTGTGTATGTAGTAGGAACTTTACCCACTGCACCAATCGGCCGTCATTAAAATATTGTCATGAAACAAATCTCTCTTAACCTCCTAATACGTTAAACAAAATTGTTTTAGTACTAAAACGTAACATCTTGTAAGACGATATAAAATGATTTCGCCTTAACATTTAATAGTCGCTTGGGACGCTCTGTATACTATTACCACCAATTAGTCAGTACAAGGCGGTTTACTTTGATAGCCGGCGGTAAGGCGATTGTAAACAGTAAATTGATCTGACCAGACCGCCCTGGAGTCACCTCTAGCACCGGGTTTTACATCCACTCTAGCGATCATTAAAAACTTGAAATTACTTCTAAATGCGGTCTTTATTTTGGTTACTTTCTTATTTATGATAGTAGATTTATCATTGCTTGCTACTATTTTTTAGTAACTTCATGTTTCATCATAAAAATGTATAATGATTTTTTTTATTTCTGACAAAGTTTGTGTAAGAGGGTCGTAGTAGTCCAAGCAACCAAAGCACAAAAAAGGGCTTCAGTTTGAGGAGCTCCTCACAGTAACCGCTTTTTAAATGACTAGATTTTAACTTCTATATCCGAACCTTGATTTAACAGCCAAGCGAAAGTTTCTTGAGGTGGTTGATCGAAGCTTTTAAAATTTTTTATTTTGTCCATCGAGAGAATAGGTACCAGAAGTAATACAGATATTTTCGTTTTTAATTTCTTTACTTGTAATAATAAGTGATGGAACAAGTAATGGCCAACATGGTTTTAAAACTAAGTTAAGAATAAAAGAATGTTAGGAATATGTCAATCATTGTATTTCAAAATTTTTATATACACGTTGACTGATTCATCAAAAAGGTATTGAAAGATGAAGATAGGCAGGTATTGCTTGTTATTCAGAAGAACTGTCAAAATTTGGCAACATTTTGTTTGAGGCTGCTTCCCGAAAAACTTTCAATACAATTAAATATCGGTTGTTGTTTAAAGTTTCGCAATTTATAGTTGCGTTCGCTGAAGTCCTTGAATTGGTTTAATTAATACAACAGCTCAGCGTGTATTGCCAAACTGATGTATGTATATTATGTTATCGATTAATAACGCTCTTGAAATCACCAATTAGAGCTGCGTAACTAAATCGATAGAATCTTAATAATAAATGAACCAATTAGTTGGCTTAGTGTTATGTTGATGAACCGGCATGAATTATGTAACTACCTACAGCCTACGGGGTAATGAAGTAGGAATATTGCGGAACCGTTCCGTTGCTTTGGCTTTTATTTGTTTATTTTGGTTACTGATTGCTTTAATGATTAGTTATTATATCGATATTGAGCAATTAGAGAAATGTTTCGTAGATCTCATATTATTTATTTTGTTTTTCAGTGAGGATTTTGTGTATATCCTAGTGAATATATTTTAAAGTATCAAAACTTCGGGGTATTTTGACCAATCACAACGAAAACGTTGGGATATTTTGTCAGAAATATCAAAAATTCATAGAAGTGACTTTTTAGATTTTTTTTATTTTATTTATTAACCATTATTATTAATAGATTGTTATAACTAAGCAATTGTGAGTTCTATAATATTGCTTTTTTCGTCAAGACTTTTTTCTGACACTTCTTTCTATTTTGAGCTGCTTAAATTCAATTTTTTATTAAATACAGTCAATTGGTATGGTGTTGGCTTACCATAGCCTTGATTCGTATTAGAAAATAAAATGTTAGTGAAAGCTGTTTTCAACTTAAATAAACTTTTAAATATCTGCGTAGTTGAAATATCATAAAGTCCTGATAAATATCTGAAAACCAAAAAAATCGCCAATACAATCGTTTGCCCGTTAAAGAAATTTAATGGTTTTTCGTCATGATGATACCAATTTAGAAATTGGCAGTTATATTTTAATTGTCTAGGTGGTTACCTATTATAATGGCAGTTGTTTATGTTATTACAGTTAATTGGAGCCGTTAACGTAGTTCACCTTGATTCGTGATGAATTGTCGTACGATTAAATATTCTATTGATATAATAAATGCGAAAGTTTGGGTGTTTAGGATAAATCATTTCTATTACCGGAAATTGAATTAAATTGAAACTTTTTTTAATAAACATAGACTAGACGGAGATTAACTTTATTCCAAGTTTTTTTATAGATACTATAACGCAACTAATACTAGTTTACTCTGAGTATAACAACTCTACGACAAGGGTTATATTTGATATAGGCAATTTTAATATTGACTAATATATTTAATGAAAATATAAGCTACATGTTCTTAAATTTGACATCATAACGTTATTCCTAGGTAAACATAAATAATAAATATTTATTTTCATTTACATTTTATGCTAAGTTGTTTCAGGGTCGGAAAACTGGTCCACTTAAACTTAAATACATAAAAATATAAATACTTTCTAAAAGTTATTTTTCTGTCCACCAGTTTTTAGATAAATGCCTGTGCTCTTTGACAACGTGCATATTAAACTTTATAATGATCGCTTTAGAAGAGCTTAACCCCACTACGCTGCTATAATGCGGGTTGGTGGGCTTAGGATGATAAAGTTTTTAATTCATTGACGATCACTATCACAATGCGCTCTTCGTGGTACAGGTACTCACCTGCAAATTTCTGACTCTGGGCTTAGGATATCACTGAAAATTTCTTAGAAAAAAGAAAAATTGAGAATTATGCCACAGCTCGACCCAGGATTCGAATCTAAGATTAGGCTAACCACTATACCAACGAGGCATTTAGTAAGGCTAGTAATAAATAAGGTTATTTATACATTATTATAAGACGATTATATAGATTGATGATATTACAACAGCTGGATTTACGAGGCGGGTAGAGTTTGACCCGACGCCGCCTCCGTGTAATCCGCACCCCGCGAAAGGCGTTAAAAGTTTCAAACAAACTCTAAACTTTGTTCTTACATTCATAAACATTTTACTTTGCGAACTCCCGACCCGATCCAGCGCACTTAATATTTCACGCCTAAAACATTCGAAAATGTTTCCTTGGTACATTTTGTGTTAACTACTGGCAAAGTTGAATATTGAGTCGGTCAATTGATTGTTGGATTTTCTGTCAATGAGTCAAATATTGCCTCTATCGATATAGTTTATGTCATTGGTATATTATATGCTTTCAAAATATCTTCAACAAAATCCCAGTAAAACCCAATTATTGTTTATGTGTAATAAAGAAAATTAAGAGACAAATTGTGATAAATCTTTTACTATAAAATGACTTTAGTCCAACTTAAGTCTTAACATCTATTTTTGTTAATTCAAGAATCTTGTAGTACGAGTAAAGGCATAGAGTATATAATAAATAAATATAAATATTATAGGACAATTACACACGTCGCTATATAGCCCCAAAGTAAGCCTAGGTAGTTTGTGTTATGGGTACTATGATAAGTGATGAATATTTATATATATATTATACATAAATACTTATAATATATAGACACCCAGACACTGAAAAACATGCATGCTCATCACACAAACATTTTCCAGATGTGGGAATCTAATCCACAGCCTAGGCTGCACAAGCAGGATCACTGCCCACTGCTCCACGGAGGCCAAATGTAATGTAAAACTAAAGTCAAATATACCTATATGTAAAAATTGGGCTGTCCTTAACAAATTTTGTTACGTTTTTTAGGTAATTTACAGTAATACTCAAGTAATGAATACATTTAAACTACTTCTGTGCCTAAAATATGAGTACATTGACTTACCGATAGACCGGTATTAATTATAGATTTAGGTCTCCAAACACTCATACAAATTAGCAATATTCGTAGAAGGTAATGTTTTTGGACCTTACCAAGTAGTATTATGAATAAATTACAATTATTTTGCCTACCCTTATCCTGAATGGTGTAACCACACCATTAGAGGAACACAGTCATCTAAAAGTTTAGATGGCTACATTTATTTGCTTTTATCGTACTTAAAAGCTATGTTATGACGTCCTATATTGGCTTTTATTCAAATAAAATGTCACTTATCAGGGAAGTAACATCCTTTATGGACTAATTTTATAACCCCTTATAGAAGTTACACGGCATTTGATAGGCTCTTTAAGTGGTTATAAAATTTATAACAACTTTAAGAAATTTTTCGGCGGCGGTGCGTCTTCATAAATAATAAATGCTCAAATTAGGTAATAGGGTTTATGGTTTATGTTCTTGGTGCAATTAAAACTTACGTATCTTCCTCCCTAGTGGCTAGTTGACTTTTGCAACTCAGGTACTATTATAGTCCTTTTTAATTTTTTTTATTTAACTACAAAATGCATACAATTTGTTTTGCAACGAGTTAGCAAACTTTAAGAGACTTTGTTTTAATAAGTTCAGAAATCAAAATTCGCTTATTTCATAAGGTTTTATTTACAATCACGTTTGAAATGTCAAATTCATGTGTTTGTAGTGACTCTACCACCAGCTCGAAAGGTAGTCTTCTGCTGGGAAGGGCCGGCGAGAGACACGTTCGGATGTAGAGCTTACTTAAAATGAAGTTAAAGTCTACGGGAGTGAAGACGCGGTTCTCCGTTATATATGAGAAAATATATTTGAATAAGAGATTTGCGCTAACCCACCTGCATTGCATTTGAATAACCACTCACCTAGAAAGAAAAATCTAGAGCACTCATTGCAAGTAATAAATTGAAAATCAATAAAGAAAACATCGTACACCCAGTTAGTTAAGCGCATAAATAGCGGTAGAATAAATGCAGAAGTGTATGCCCGTAGTTATATTGGCACATAATGAAAGGACGGACATGAATACAAGCAGTGTTAATAAATTATTTACAGGCTTGTCCGTTTTGTATGCCGGCACTATATGAGTGTGCAGTAAGGGAATAATTAAACACTATTTCAGTTAAATACATGTTTTTCTGAATAATTTTGTTGTTGAATCGTTTTTGTCACATTTATTCAGTGAGAAGACCATTCGTAAGATTCCGAATGATAAAACACACAGTATCGCGGTCTATACAACCCGCATTAAAGCCTGTTTTTCCACTCAAATCGAAACAGATGTAAGGAGTATGTTATGCGTTCTTTAGGTTATTAACAAAAATAATAAATAAATACTCTCTTTTAATAAGCCAAATATGCGTAACTATTTCCTAGTTTTGTTAAGTTAAGTTTAATCAATAATTTTGGAATGAAGTTAGCAGTATGAATATCCGTATGAGTTGCAACAAATTAAAGGTTAACTAACTGTAATTATTTAAGATGCTTTGCAAAATAGCAAAAAATATGTGTGCATCCCAGTAGTACCCCATACCGTAGTTCTATAGAACTATTGGGATATTTTCCGGGCTGTCAAATTATATCCCAATAGTTCTATATAGTACTGTAGTATAGTTTTTGCTCTTGACTTTACTTATACCATATAAGTTATAAGCTTTATATTATTTTGATTGATATTTCATTTTGTTTTTAACAAAAAAAATGTCCCTTGCGACAAAGGCTATGTTGTTAAAACCGAGTAGTAGTTGTGTCTAAAAAAATATTCTCTTATTTTAGAAGTTTAAAGCGCAAATTATTTAATTATTTTAATTATTTTTACAAACTTGGCGTTTCAAAAATGCTAGCAACAGATTTTATTTTATTTGATTGCTACTTAAACTTCCCTGTTAAAACTTGGTCTATGTATAATTTTTATCTGCCACCCTTTTGTGCTCGCTTAAACTTTTTTTTTATATAAAATACATCCCATTTATACGAGCGTACTCGTAATATAAACGAAGGGGTTAAATTGTGACGGAGGATTTTTTTATCTTTTAACATTTTGTGTAGTCGTGGGCAGAAAAATATTGTTCCATTTTATTAACGGCCTTTTCTACCGTTTCACATTATTTTTATAGCTTCCAATCCAACATTAACATCGCGAGATATATATCTACACGTTAAAAAAATAAACATTTTTTACGAATTGTTTTCAGTTGGTAGATACTTGCTTGGTTAGTCATCAAACTTTGTCAGAGTAAAATATTACCCGCATCTGAAGATTATTTCTAATGATATAAATATATACATGTTGTATTAATCTAGGATATATACCACGAAAATTACAGTACCCCAAAAATATAAAATTAATTGGATCTGTAAAAGTTATTCAAACGCCTAATCGGAACTTACTTAACACAACAAAACATCCAAAACAATACTAAAAGTAAAAAAAAACCTCCTCCTTTTTTTGAAGTCGCTTAAAAATAAATAGTAGGTAAGGAAAAAAAATGTGTCGTTATCAGTCCATTTGTTCAGAAACCACACACACGTATCCTTAGTCACACGTCTTTTTAACAACACTTTATTATAAATCTGGAGATGAAAAATTGGGGGATTTTCTCTATAAAGTGCAAATGGAGCTATTCTATTGTTTAGAATGGAATAATCGCTGAATGGCCCAGTGTCTGGAGCCGGTAACGAGCGACACATCAGGGTTAAGGGTGTGCGATCAATATTCAATATCCGGACAGATTCGCCTCTTCCGAGCCCGGATATACCCACTACATGTATAACCGGATCCGTCTTCCCGATGCTTAACTGGGTAATATGCTA
The DNA here is from genome assembly GCA_034621355.1 of Mycalesis mineus. Taxonomy (NCBI): domain Eukaryota; kingdom Metazoa; phylum Arthropoda; class Insecta; order Lepidoptera; family Nymphalidae; genus Mycalesis; species Mycalesis mineus. Next base: position 7,045,900 of record CM067881.1, read on the forward strand.
AACCAACTGATTTATTTGACGATAATATTAATATACAAGATTTATTTTTACGACTTCGTTAGCAACTTCAGTAGGGACTGGTGGTAGCCATATCATATAGAGGATCTGGAATTATATTCCTGAAATAAGATATTTATTTTAATTTTGTCTAGATTTCATTATACCATAAGTTGCTTTAGGAAAAAAAATGCTCTTATCATGAGTATTCATATTTATTATATTTTTAATAGGCTTGCGTTAACCGAAATGCTTTAGGGAAAGCTATGATTTCGTTATTTATATAGGTATTTATTTACTATCCGAGACTAGATCGGTATATTTAGTCGTGTATTTTCACATAATTTAATAAAGTTATATTACTGATAGTTGTAATGCTATCAAGAAAGTTTTAACGTATCGCTATTGAATAGCTATATCCAGTGGCAATTTGTAACTTAAATTGATTAAGTCTCCTTTTTAATATACTAAAATTTGTAATTATTTTATGTAAAAAGATAAGATAAACTAATGAAACGGACTTTACTAGGAGCTTATACACTTAAGAATAGGTTCTTTTTTCAGTCTCTCCTGCTGACAAAGTCAAGGATTACAGATAGAAATTTCATTTTCAATTTTTTATCGCATAGCTTGGTACTATTTAAATTAAAAAAAAAACTAAGGCTAAATACTCGTTTATTTGTAAACGAATTACGGCAGAGCGAGCTAGGCACTCGCGGTAGGAGTAGGTATAATATTGTGTCTGAAACGAAATTTTAATTACTTAGTTCCTGTTTCGCAGTTTGAAAGGAGCTTTAACTTTTAATTTAGTTTATTAGACGACACGAGGAAAATTTTCAGAAATAGTGTTTACGAAGTTTCCGAGCGTGTGTACCTACTTAATGTCGACCCGCAAACTTGTACCGTCGGCAACAGAAACGCTTAAATGTACAAAATCATTTCGCGCTGAAGTGTATATTCTTGTTAAATCCTTTTGCGGAGCATTCCGAGCTCGTACGGAGTGCCGTGCGAACAAAAATTTGTTTGTTATAATTTAATTGTGTACTTGTAATATTGTTGTGCTTTGTTATTTAAGTTTACTATAGATTTAAATATCGAGTAGGATCACGAGAATTCGAGTCCTGGGTGAGGATATCTAAAACTATATCACGGAGATCTATTCCCGGTCATCAGGTACATCTGATAGTGACCTTTATAAGGTCGACTAACTTTGGACGCAACGTGGTGGCATGGTGAGGTTAAGTTCCATAATCCTTCCTCTATCCCCAGTCTAGAAAAGAGGCCTGGCCTTGTAGGGGGCCGATAAAATAGGCTGATATTGTTGACTGATTAACAAACCTTAATAGATCCACGGTATAGGGCTACTAAACTACGGTCAACTGACTAAAGACCTAGCAGTGGAAGCTTCAAATTCAAATTCAAATACAAAATCATTTATTTCTAGTAGGCTAATTATAAGCGATTTTTAAAACGTCAAATTAGAATATTTGTAGTGACTCTACTACCGGCTGGGAAGGCAAGTCCTGTTGAGAAGAGCCAGCAAGAAACTCAACAGTTGCTTTTTTAAAATCATTAGTTTTTACAATGTTAATTGTATTGTTACATAAAATTATTTATTCTACTACTTGTGTGAAGTTGAAAACTGATCCAATTGCCTCTCAACCTCTTTGTCATTTAAAAATTCATCTGTAATAACCCTGACTCAGCAAGTGAGTTTTAATACATTGCTTAAACTTATGCAATGGCAGGTCTAAAACTGAATTGGGCATCTTGTTGTAGAGTACACCCAGTCCAACTAATGACCTGCAGTCTTGCCCCTTCGACTATTCGACTTTCGACTATCTTCACTTGCATTCCATTTTAGGCAGCAGTGTACGCCCGTGCGAAACCGCGACGAGTCACTTGTTAAGTAATAAAAAGCCGCAGTAATAGCTTATTGCCCTAAAAACTGTTTGCTAACTGTACAATTTAAAACGGATTACGCGGCGCGCTACCACTGACATCGTTCTTTTAGCTGGCTTTATAAAATATTGCACCAGTGCATTTTATAAAGAAATTGTAAATAATGTAATACAGCGTTCTGCTGAAAAATCTACATACACATACATAACTAGAGCATACAAACTTAGGTAGAAGACTAACATTACTTGGTTGACTGTTGAATTAAATGCATATATTCATATTAAAAGTTTAAAAATTCCAATTCTATCTTTTTTATGATATACAAGTGGGCTGATGGAATAATCTTATTATATATACACTTACATCTTAGATTAAGTACCTGATAGTGTCATTTTTTTATCCTACAAATACCTAGTCAAAGAGTTACACTCGTTTGCCGCAAATACCACGTTATGGCTTCGGCCCCGGTAATCTTCATTAAAACCTGATGAAAATGTTTTTACAGAATTAAATTACAAAATTACATTATCAACGATCACGGTAAGCTCACCAACTCACTTAACTGTAGCAAAAGTATGCAGATAATGTTGTCAATAATATATTGATCGGTGGTAGAGTCATTATGGTCGACGCATTTTAAACTGAGTCGTTGGGCAATAAATGTCTCTGACTGTATATAGTTAATTAAAAACATCTATGCAGTTTTGGATATTTTATTAAAGAAATTAAAACGTCTGGTAGTGACTTTTGGATATGATTGACTGTGAATCCTCGATAAGTTGTTAAGCAACGGTATTTATCATTACCGACTCAGTTTAAAATGCGACAAATTAATGAAATTTTGACGACCTCCGTGGCGCAGTGGTATGCGCGGTGGATTTATAAGACGGAAGTCCTGGGTTTGATTCCCGGCGCGGCAGATTGAGATTTTTCTTAATTTGTCTTGGCCTGGCTGGTGGGAGGCTTTCGCCGTGGCTAGTTACCACCCTACCGACAAAGACGTACCGCCAAGCGATTTAGCGTTCCGGTACGATGTCGTGTAGAAAACGAAAGGGCTATGGATTTTATCGTACTCCTAACAAGTTAGCCCGCTTCCATCTTAGATTGCATCATCACTTAACATAAGCGGTCAAGGGCTAACTTGTAGTCGATAAAAAAAAATTAACTGAACGATTTAAAAGTGCTTGTAAACTAAACCTCCTTGAAATAAACGAATTGTAAATGATACAAAAACAAAGTTTTGTATAACTGCGAATGTATGTTTTAATAATATTATGTAAAATTGTGCAGTCTATCTAGGTCTAATTCTAGTTAAACACTCCATGTTTCTCCACATTTCATTAGGTAAATTACGTAGACTCCGCTAGAACTGCTTGCGTGTCTGCTCTTATCTAGTTACTCGTTAAGACGCCTTGGTAGTTGGTTAAGTTGTTAGGAGCGGAGGAATTCCGATTGATTTTCGATTCGCATGCAATTACATTCAATCTACGTTCGGCAATTTCTGGGGGCTGAACTTAACTGAATGTTTGGATACTAAACATAACTATATTTGGGAAAAGGGTTTTTTTCTTGAACATGCCCAAAATAATATGATTGCCGAATATTAATACATATATAGCATATGTATTATTATTGGGACTCGGTCATAAGTAGTAACCATAATGTTTTTAAGTATACTTTTTTAGTAGAATTCTTAGATTAGAATTATAATTTACTAAAAAGGGACATATTATACTGGTAGTTAGGTAATTCGATTTACTATTCCAGTTGTAAAATAATGATTTTAAATTAGTTTGGCTTTTTATTAAATACTATAAATTACATACTGGTTCGTAAATAATTTATATTACCTATTTGTGTTATCCAAACTTTCCCAACATCATCTTCCCGATATAAAGTTTACGGGTACTAACATTTCTCCATAATATCGGTTATCAGATCTCATCTCAGTTCGATTTAATAGCTGGTTCGTTGTCCTTCGTCTCACGGCCCGGCTGCAGGTGCAAGCGACGCACCTGCCTACCCGCCAACTCACCATAAAATGCGATTCAACCTACCCTGACTGAAACTATTCCCACTCCCTCGCACACCCTTACGAGCGACAGAGATAGACGTACAATCACGATCGCCATTATCTCAATATACGGCCGGTGGAATATCAGTTTTTACCGACGCAAAAACTATAGGAATTTCAAGTTTTACTCCAAGAGCCAGTTAACAGTATAACGAGTACTATCTTTTGAATGAAGTCTATTAAATCTCGTATCCCCGTTTCGAGATAGAAAGGGAATTATTTTAACTGGCAGCTGGTTATCACAAACGAATCTCAGTCAAGCCTCCGGCGCTTTTATGAATTTTATTGCGTTTTTACAATTCGGTGTAGGCATCCGAAATGCTATAAATCGTGGTAGAGTGTCTGCCAAATTGTTTTATATTTAATGTTTTCGATTACTGGCTAATGGATCCAAGCTCTGTATAACTCATCAAGTTATTATTGGTTTCGTGTGGATTAATAAAACCTGCAGTAATTGACAATGTAGAAATTGGAACTTTATATCAAGAACAACTTAACCAAAAAATTGAATGATTAAACGGTTGTCATTTGTTGTTTCGGAATAAATTACTGAAAAATAAAATAATGAGCGCTAACTAAGTCTTTCGAGTGCAAAATTAGCCACTTAAGCAATAAAATTCCAAATTTGACAAAAACCACACTACTACTGTGCCTGGGATTTCAAGATAATTTAGGCTAGATCGTGGCAAGCCCTAGCAGAGGCATACTCGTAACACAAGCAGTTACAACGTCCAGATATATCAGTATTCAGTATAAAGAAATATACGTATAATATATTTAGGCATCGAAGCTCAGTCAAGTTACACCTGGTACGTACATATAACATAGTGTATCATGAACTGCTTTATACAATTCGTTCGTGAATTTCAGTTATGTGTTTTGTCCACGATTCGTACGTGGCACGGCTCGCGCCAGCCATGTTCTAGCATAAATCATTCCATAAAGAGTTTAAAATCTTCTCTATCTATTTATAAAGTAAATCTCAGTGACTAGCTCTTCACCTACACAGACTAGCCGCCGTCGCAGTCACCGGTACGGAACTCACTCTTAAAACAATATCACTTTATATTTCATCGGACAGGTGTAATTTATGGTGCGCCCGTCTCCCTTGGTAGTAATTTTGATTTTTAGGGTTGCTTACACCTGGCTGAAATGTTAAGGTGAACGAGTTTAAACTCTCATTTCAAGCATGTACCCTTTTGTAATTTAGGGTTGTTGTGTGAACTAGCGTAGATATAATATATAAGCTCACTTTATGCTAAATTTATTAGAGGTTTTATTCCTGTCATATATCAAGATATACTTATATAATGTAGCGTTAAAACTATTTACTTTTCATTAAGATTACAAATAAGTTTAATTCACTTTTGAATTCTTTATCTTAATTATGGATCGGACCCAAAATTTTAATATCAATATTAATTAATATTTACATATAATTACATTAAATTACATGTAATGTTTAAAAGTTGCTGCTTTACAATTACAAAATCTTATATGCATATTTATTTCAAAAAAATATTAAATGCAAAGTAAATTAGTTATAGTCTTTTTAGATAAAGTAAGTTATAGACTCGTATATAATTCTTTTACGTTACATTAAATAAATAGTATAGCTAAGATAAAAGCTCCAACTACTATTATTTCAAATAGAATAATACAGTACTTTACTTAAGGCAATAAGAAGTCTCTTTCAGAATATTTTATCCTTTGTCATTCTATTCTTTATTAAGTAAGTACTATATCTCCCAATTTAGTTAGGTAGGTACTATCATTTTTATGAATAACATACCACTATAAAAGAAAGATATTCATATCAAATATAATAAATATATAATATGGGTATCGGCGTTTATTGTATTATGAGTAATTTTATTTAAATCTCAACTTAAATTGGCCAAAACTAGAATATATTTAACATGCGCACCAATCCGAAGACTTTCAGGATTTGTCGCCTTAGTAGAACACTCTAAACTTTCACCTAACCTCTTAAATATCTAATATTATACAGTTTTTATTCGCATGTGCTGATTATTTTTTCTTTGTTTACTTTTCGTTCGCTCTTACGAACTTTTGATTACATTGAAATGAATAATTTTACAACTTAATTGGGTATTATATCGTCAACAATAAAGTTTGTAGCGACAACACATAAAATTAAGTTTTTAAAGCCACAATACAAGTTTTTTGAAAAAACACAAACTAAAAGAACACTTGCATGAATAAGTGACGTACTACACGATCAGCTGACGCCAGCCGATCGATATTGGCATTTTTGGCCGAGCGCTTTTCACATTACCTCTGGTCCGTGGCTGCTTGTAAAATGTGATTGAGGGACGAATTGGCGGTGGAAAACAAGATTCATTTTAATATAAATATGATACGGAACCTAAGCCCAATCGCGTCGGCTCACTGTGAAGCAATTTGAACCCCGCAACAGCGCCGCGAACGTTATTCGCCTTCACAGTTTTATTTTACTTTTGTCTGGCGTACGTCTTGCAGTTGCTGTTTGTTTAGCAGTTTGAATTAGGTTCTCTTTTTACTTAGCTCGCTCAGTTCGGAGCCATGGCATTGTGGATTTTCAACGGGCATATTAGATTAGAAGTTGAAGTCTTTTCATGCTTGGATCGTTTAACTTCATAGTTTGTTCTATTTGCTTTTGTAATTTATTTAGTTAAACACGATTCAAAGTTTCGTAATGCTTGGTGTCGGAGTTTATTTTTTATCATCACTTGAACTTAAATCTGAACCCAAAATTCTTTCATTTCATTTTCAGGTTTATTAATTTATTTGATTTAACTATAACAATTGACGGAGAGAGAGAGAAAGAGAGAGAGACGAATATCTTAGTATTCCATGGATTCACCGTGCAGGTGCCGGGTCCATCGCGTGGCTGAGAGAAAAACTCCGAACAGAGCCCGAGACTTGTGACACGGGTGTAGGTTTAAGGGTACCCTTAGTGACAATAAACATTAAAAAACACAACATTGCAATTGCTTTTCCAGCTGTAACATTTTCAGTCGATAAAAATCAATTATCTATTAACATCGCCAAAGAGGGGCATGTAAAAAAAATTGAAACCATTGTTACAAGAAAATAACTCGCAGTCCAAACGGATTGCTATATCAAAACACGAAATCAATATAGAAGCGTGTCCGAATATCCATTCATAGAATAACGGGACCACTGTTGTGTTCAAAACTTTTTCACTTCCAAAACTCTTTTGTTTCCTTTTGCATCGCCCTGTTTACAAATCAAATAGATAGCGGTTGTTTTAAACCGATGCCCTTTGTTTTATATTGTTAATAGAAAAAGTTAATGCTGTCTGTTAAAGTGTATATCCTGTTTTACTACTAGTATTTATTTACCTTTTGCATAACGGAGTTGGGATTGTGATGTTACACCAATATGCTTTGCAGAGCATGTTAAGCCAACGGTTAATCTTATTTTTTATTCATTGCATAAAATTTTATTCATTACGTATTATAGTCTAGCTCGAAAGCTAATTTTAAAAATTAATAAAAATTTTTAACAAAAAATAGAACCGACTCAAAACGCACTAAAAAGTAAAAAATAACTGTGTCATTTAGTTGCTTTAATTTACTTAAGCATATCTATGGTGTCGGATTTATCGCCACGTAGCGTATACTCGTACTATACTGTCATAGCATATTATATGGCACTAGTAGCCAAAAAGCTACCGATACCGAGTCAAAAGCCGGAATCGCTGTAAGCGTGCCTCCAAAATTTGAAGAGTTCCTTCAATTTCGCCAGGATATCATTATCAGATCCTAAGATGAGGACAATTGAACCACCTTGGATGTATGCCCTTTCTAATAAAAAAAGAATTATCAAAATCGGACAACACTGTTAAAAGTTATGCGTGGTCATACATAAAAAAAAATATACGTGTCGAATTAAGAACCTCCTCCGTTTTTTTTCGTCGGTTAAAAAGAAAGAAAGAAGCTAAATTTTAAAAAAATTTTTGAAGCTCGCACTGGGCTTGTAAAAGGCTACAGCTTTGTTCGCAAGTATATTAACTTATTATTTTTTTATTTAATACACGTTAGCCGTTGACTACAATCACACCTGATGGCAAGTGCTAATGCAATCTAAGATGAAAGTGGGCTAACTTGTTAGGAGTAGGATGAAATCCACACCCCTTCGGTTTCAACACGACATCGTACCTTCGCTAAGTCGCTTAGCGGCATGTCTTTGTCGGTTGGGTAGTAACTAGCCCTGGCCGAAGCTAGTCAAACCTGGACCAATTTAGAAAATTTTAATCAGCCCAGCCGGGAATCTGAACCCAGGATCTCCGTCTTATAAATGAACCGTGCTTAACACTGCGCCATCGAGGTCTTCAAAAGTCTACCTGATCTAATGTAAAAAATCACCCTGCACCTTGTACGTTGTACATGTGATATCTAATTGTGTATACTTATCTATAAACTACTCATGCGTGCTTACATGGTATAGTTACACATATGAAGACTGTCCTCGCCTAAGGGTATTAACATATCACTATCTGATATACCTACTTGAAATAACTCGGTGCTTAGAAACAATCTTACCCATACACCATAATAGTCAATGATATTATTTTATACAAGCATAGATGATAAATAAAATGCAAACAGCACAGGTTAAAAATAATGCTCACGTTCTTTAATTCAACCGCACATTCTCAAACTTTCTAATCAAATATTAACTCGCAGTGAACAACTCGTATATAAAACATCTAAATAAATATAAAGCGGGAGTCAAACGAATATAGAGCAAGCTAAAGCCAAACTTTTTAAAAGTCATGCCGCAGCCCGCTGAACAATACGACTTAATTAAAACCTTTGCCGACTGACGTTAGCCGACATGCTAGGTCTATAATTATTTGATAACGTGAGCCTAGATCGATCGATATACTCCTAGTCGAGACAATATGTACTAGAGAACGGAATTATAAAATGATTTGCATATGTAGTTCCAGTGTTTGCACATTTTATACCTAATAACTTTTATACTTAAATATATATTCCGAATTTCGGAAACGGCTCCTACGATTTTCGCATTAAATTTTGTATGCAGGAGGTTTCGGGGGCGGGAGAAATTAATCGATTAATTTAATAAAAAAATAATTAATTAAATAAAAAAATACGGAGCTAAGCTCGGTCAACCTAGGGTTGCCAACCTCAAATAAAAAAAAACGACTTTTAGTTGGAAAAGCCAGGATAATTCCGTTTAAAAACAGGACGCATTAATAGAGTTGCAATAGTTAAATTGTTTAAAATAATCACAGTTTTAAATAACAATACTTGAATAAAATTATACGAGTTGAAAAATAGTTATTAAAATATAAAACAATCAACAAATTTTTGAAACAGTACGGCAGCGCGGCATCGCAAGTACTTGCGAGCTGTGAGGTCGCTTGCAGCATAAAAATTTACAAAGAGGCGCGCAAATTGTAAAATATAAATACCCAGGACGCTGCTTAAAACTATTCAGGACGTCCTAGGACACTATGAAAACTAGGACATGTCCTGGGAAAACAGGACGGTTGGCAACCCTAGGTCAACCAGATACTAGTAGAAAATGATTAACTGCGCAGATGGCTCTGAAACACAAGTTGAAAATCGTAGTCTATATACAGAACACTATTTAGCAGGACATGGAACGAAGTCCTATAAAGTGCCACCTTGTGTCCATTATCCTGAGGCGTAGGTAATAACCTACGTGCCTGTAATTACAGCGTTATTATTGTGCCCATAGGTACAACGGCAATCAAATCCTTCATACCGAAACACAGACCGATAAGCTGCATACGAGCTTTACCACTGTAAACTCATTATTTGACCTAAAAGCTTCTAAGAATTTATTAATTTCAAAATTTTTGGTTTAATTTACCAAAGTAATGGCTAAAATTTCTAATAAGCTTTCACGCCGGAAATTCATCAATCTCTGTCCGATTATTTTTCTGCGACGTCGCTAAAACTGTTAAATAAACAAAAAATAATATTGCTGTACTTTAAGGTTTAAATGCTTATCAGAATAGTTAAACTAGCATTCTTTAAGTGGTTAATTAATAAGTAAATATTTCACTCTACACACACAATCGTATAGATAGCATCAACATTCGTAGCGTTCCAGTAAAAAACAACGAAGTACCGCCGTTGTAATTATACGCACAGAATCTGCATCGAAACTCGGCATAGGAATTTGAAATTATGTGATACGTCGGTACCTATTATTGTTCCCGGGAAGATATTACGTCTAGACCGGCAAGAACGCGACGAGAGCAAAACGAATGCACCTGAGATTGGCGCACACAAGACACCGGCCTATTGTTAGCATGATGTGCCGTAGTAAATCTAATAAACTACCACTAACGTTTATCCCACTGTAATTACCTGATATAATTATGCCATAAATCCCTACAATGTAACACGATCAAATAAAAGCGAGTCACCCATTGATATACAAAGTGCAAAACATGGAGAGTTTTTTTATTAGGTACATTAGGCTCTATTACCTACTCTCTTCCTACTCTGTGTACAAAGTGTCACCTTGGGTTAAGGTATTTGAAACAAATTATTGTTCTTTTATTTCTTACATTTTTTCTTCAAATTTTATCTTTTACAAATGTCAAGTTTTTTAAATCGAAATTATCATTTTGACTTATTTGTTACAATCATTTTATTAAAAAAATCCTAGGAATAAATGAGCAGAAAAGGCTTCATAAACAGAACATCATTCGAAATCGTTGCTATTGTAAAAATTATCACCTTCATTCTATTACGATGTTGGAACCTAATACGTATTAAAGTAAACTTCATTAACAACAAGATATTAAATGAACAATATTTATGTATAAAACTGTCAAATATTGATAGATTCACTAATTTTATGACACTCTCGCGTATATTTTATCGTAAATATTGGTCAAGATTTAAATATATGCAAATTTTGATTTAGAGATGTGTATTCCTGATTTTAATATCAATAGACTCATCGCTATCAATTTCGATTTACGCTTTCAAGTTACGTGTTAAGAGACAGCTGATTAATTGGTGGCTTTATCGTCCCTAAACATCGGCTTATCGGCTCTTAAAATGGCGGCCAACACGCTCGTTCCGCTCTTCGTGACACACGAAAAAGTTAATTCTATACTACAGCTAAACAGTTAATAGTCACAGTAATTTTATGCAATCAATGACAAATCACCTGCAACTGATTATATTTTTATTTGATAAATGTTTAATTACTTAATACCAGACGAGGCTTAGTCGCTCTCTTTTAAGGAGAACATATTTGGAGATTAGTCCTTAATAACATTCAATTTTAAAACGAACTCAGATGGTTAATTTGATATAGGTTTATTAGATGATGATAGAGTTCTAAATCTTCTATATAGTTTATTTTTTTAATATAATTATGTATATTATAAAAATAAGCTATGTAAAAGATATGCGATATATAATGAAAGAGAAGAGAACGAATAATTCTGAAATGTTTACATTGCCGTTTCTAGTTAGAAGAAGGTAGATAAATATTATATACATAGGTAGGTAGTAGTAAAATTAGATGAGAGGTTTATAAATAATTACAAATTTATAAAAAGCTTATTCTTAAATATAGAATATTGGAAAAACAACAACTTCATTCGAGCACAAAACAGTTAGGTAGCTCTATTTAAATTTACGCAAAGAAAACAATAGAAGCAACCCACCCCGACGCATGTTTAAATGGAACTCGTTTACGCGGCCGAACAAATCAAATAAAAAAGCTTTTACTTTGAAGGCAAATATGTGAGTTTATTAAAACAAAACATCAACCACGCTCATTTACAATTCCATCGGGGGAGGTGCACTTCTTAACATTCACGCGGCGCCCGCGTGCGGTAGGTGTATTAATTTGAATTATCTCGGGCTGACTGACGGAATGTCTAAACGTCAGAAAAAACAATAAAATACCCAATTCTGAAATTTAAAATTTTTATACCTTTTGTCTTACTAAAAAACAGCACAGTAATCATAACAAACCTGTCTTTATATTTTGTAAGCAAAAATTTGTCACTTTTTCCAGAAGGATTAATGGATTCATTGTTTTTCTTTCGTTTCGATGATTGAGATGTTCGTAATCGTTATTCCATATATGGTTCCATCTATCTCTATCAAATCGAATCGAATAACAAACTGCATGTTTTTCCATTATTTTGTAAAATACGATACCAAAGACACATCGGTACCAACACGTCTAACTGTCTACCATTTGTCTTTTATATGTCCGCGGCTAAACGACATTATGTCTTAATAAACTGCTTTCCATCATAATAAAATACGCAGATACCTTTAGATTAGAGTATCCGATGTTCATCGGATCTCTAGCATTTGATAAAAACTGCATCGTAATCAGTATTTTCATTTAAAGTATACGTTGGCACAGACAGACGGACACGTCAAACTCTTATTAAATAACATCGTATTTTACATCGGGAGTTAAATAAACCATAAAAATGCCTATAAAGAGAAAAGTTTAAAACAAAAGGAACTCATTGTTTCGCTAGGAATATTAAACGGTTTGCGGGAATCGCAAAGGCGACCGCAACATGAGTTGCGAATATTAACTCTTGACTCATACGCGATTAAAAGGACCGATTTTGGACAGGATGAGTGATGCACGTGATTTTCTGGAATAACAATGTTTTTTTAACACCAGCGGATATTATAACTTCGTGATAGGAAGGCTTCGCGTGCTGATGAATACAAATTAAGGCGCCCGTTTAGATTCAAATAAAATATCTATTTAATCGTGAATTTATTGTTCGCTTGTGATTTATGGTGAGTCATTCGGTGTAATCGCCTACACTTTGTCGTCTTGAGAACAAGAATGGAACGAATATTGCTGGGAGTAGATCTTGTCGCTCGTTGGATCGTCGACGTGCTAATAAATCTAGCCGATGTTTTGGTTCGCTGACAGGGTAATTATAGCGAATTGGACATCTCATTACGGAGCTGTTGGGATAAAATTCAGATAGTTGCGCCTATTTCCCCAGCTCATATTTCATACTAAAATATTAGTATTTTAGATCTCAGATTATCCGCAGTCACAGCCGATTGTATTGTCACACATTTTTTGGTAATTCGTAAATAAAGATCGTTAAAAGAATTGATACTTATAACAGGTTTTAATTATTACATTATATACTTTAAAACGGAGGTATATGTTTTTTTTTATTTATCAACTACAAGTTGGCTCTTGACTGCTATCACACCTGATGTTAAGTGATGATGCAATCTAAGATGGAAGCGGGCTAACTTGTTAGGAGTAGGATGAAATCCACACCCCTATCGGTTTCTACACGATATCGTACCGGAACGCCAAATCGCTTGGCGGTACGTCTTTGTCGGTAGGGTGGTAACTAGCCACGGCGAAAGCTTCCCACCAGCCAGACCTAGACAAATTAAGAAAAATCTCAATCTGCCCCGCCGGGAATCGAACCCAGGACCTCCGTCTTATAAATCCACCGCGTATACCACTGCGCCACGGAGGTCGTCAAAAATGTATGTAACTTAAGGGATTTGTTTACCTATGTGCTTTGTCATATTAAAGACTAGCGAAAATTCTTTCCTGGTTGGAAAAAATCGTATTTAACGATAGAACCACTTTTGCTTGTTTTACTTTCATAATTTTTTATTACTTATTACTGTTTTAATTACTTACCCAACGTATGCAATTCAAAATTCAACTTTGAATCTATTTTTATTATGTATGTATGTACACATACACACATACACATATCATGTGGCTCAGATTTGTGACCCTTTAATTATTATGGGCAATGTTTTCCAACTACTAGTTATTATTATTACCTTTCTTTGAAGTTGTCTCAGTACATTGTATTTCGCTCGTTTATGGTTCCATTAGGCGAATGCATAAGTGTCGCCGGCGCGTGTAGCAGAGACTGACAGTTTGCACCTTGCAGCCTCGCTAATCCAGTCTGGAACGCCACGCTAAATATAGAATAGTATCACGAGATGATTGCAGTCGAACGAGTTTTGCGGTCTGCTTCTTTTGAGGTTACCAGTTTTTCACTCCCGGCTAACCGCAGTCTGTGTCAGTAATAGAGTTTGTTTGCCCTTCCATGTTTTAAATCCCACTAATATCGCTATAACTCGTTTCATTAAGACACTATCAATCATATTGTGTGATACACAGTGATACGCGGATCATTAATTGTAGGGAATGGTATATTTTTTGTTAGAAGAAAATCACGGCGCATTAATCTTTCTCAACGTTTACGCGCGAAAATCGCGCCGTTCTTCTGTCGCCATAAATCATTACCATCAAACAGACCTCCTCGCGACAACGTCGCTTTTCATCGGACGCTTTCAATCTGGCCTCCTTTATTTCATTACAATAAGTAATTCCTTCGCCTACAGTCCTGTCGCATTTCGGTAAACACTACGTGAAATTGGCAATAAATTCCGATTAAAAACATTGTTCCGGCGTCGGGAATGCGTTAACAATAGCCCGTGATAGAGACGTTCCTCGATAAAGATGTTCACTTGGATGTTTTGTTAGGATTAACAATACATTTTATTTGGCTACGAGCCTACGCTGCCCACACGCCTCTGCTAATGGCCAGGATTGTATGAAGATGTAAAAACTGAATGGATGCGTTTGTATGGGGCCAATAATAAGTTCTCATGCGGCTGTATACGGGCTATTGTTAAGATTTCTTTTTGCTTATCGCGGTCTTTGTATAATGGGGTAGGTGTCAATCGCGGGCAGGCAGGTGTACGCGGTCCGGCTCCGGCCGAGGGATAAAAATGCTCATAATTTAGTTCTGCAGCTGCCCGTCGAGTTACGGTCGGCCGGTCGATCCGGGCTCCAACTTATTCCTTTTGTAATAACGAATTCCAGAATTTCAACTCACAGTCATCATTTTTAATTTGTGCTCGGTTACGCTCCGCGTGGGTTGTAATTAGATGGTATTTTCTGGCGTAACGCCGAATTAGCCCGACTTGTGTCTGTTATGAATATACTCGTATGAACTTCAATCAAAAATTTGGATTAAACATCGCCCGAGGGCTGTGTGCGTCGGTTTTATACTTTCAATTCACTTTGATGATGAATCAACAGAGTAAAAAAAATCAGAGCCTTAGCGGGGAGCATTAGGTGCATATTATACTTACATAATTTTAATTTTATTGTTGTGATAGAGATCTATAATAATATGTAAGTGTGTATATTTGCGTTAACCATTGAAGTTTAACATGACGTACCAAACTAATGATTATAACTAAATTTAAGCAATAATGAATTACTTAGAGACTAATATAATTAGAGCAATTAATGTTGGCTCCCAAAATCAACTCGGCGTATAATTAATCATAATCAAGGCACTTCAATAATATTATTCCAATACGCTCCGCTTGCGTTCCATACGGGCATAAATGGAATTTATATTCTTGAAATTATTGTTTTAATATCAGTATGAAGAAAATTTCTAAGCGGCATGCTCGAAGCGCCGTTAATCTCCTTTGAATAATACATAAGATGCTCGATAGCGTTCTAGAAGGGTTAAGGCACATTTAATATGGCTTACTATTAACAATACGTAGGGTTGCCATTACTCTAGGGAGGAAAACAAGACTACAGTAAATCATAGATTAAATTACTTAAATGATACTAAACGTGAAAGTGTTTTAGTTACCTAAGTTTTTCTGGCTCAACCTGTGAACCGTCTTTAGTGAAACTTAACATTGTGACATATCGATTCTAGACGCGAATAGAATGTAAATAGTTTTATTTCAGAAATCCAAGAATATTCACAGATACTTTAAAATTCTAAAACTACGCGAGCATGACTAGTACAAAATTAGTTAGTTAGGAAGATAAAAAAAAATTTTTTGGTAAGACTTAAATATTAAAAATTAATTTTATGTTTATTCTTTTCAGGTAAGCTCAAAATAGGTGGATGATTGTGGAAGCGACGGGCGTACCAAGGTTTGCTCGTCATTATTTTATAAGGAATAGGTGTAAGAATTTTTGAATTTCAGCCGATCTAGATGGTTCTAGATGAAATCTAGTAAATCCGAAAGGTTCTAAATGGAATCGGTATTCAGTCGCTCTTTAACCATTGAGATTTCTAAAATCAGGACAAGCGATTCAATAATATGAAAGTGTGGCATTGCTACAATATGGGGCAACTGTAGTAATCTCAACGCACGCGCGCCTAATGCCGCCAGCTTCCGCCGCTTAATTAAATCTCAATAAAAAGATACTCTCCCGAAAAGGGGAATTCGTAATGCGATGTTAATGTACATTTCTTAGATACATTTATGATTCGCGTGTAGGAGTCGTGCCTTGGTTATCTCGAAGTGGATCGAAGCGTTGGCTAGCCGTGTATAATTGTATTGATTTTACTTTACGCTTGTCGACTTTATATCATAACTGAGCTAAGCCTTTTGAAGTCCAGTCGTCAGCTTGTTTGGCAGATTTAAAGCTCATTAGGTGTGGGTGTACGCAAGGGGGTCTCTACGATAAATAAAATTATAAAAATAAGAAATTATAAAGTATAGGTAATATGTCTGAGTTTCTTGCCGGCTGTTCTCAACAGAGCCTGCCTTCCGAGCCGGTGGTAGAGTTACTACAAATAGTCCAATTTGACGTTTCAAAAGTGCTTGTAATAATGAAATAAACAATTTTGAATTTGAATTTTATGGATAATTTACTTAATATTTTGTATTGATTTAGTACACCAGCCATATGCAAGAAGGACTGCTTTAGAAAATTTAAATTTCGTCTTCCTAGGCTTACACGTGTGTAGCCTATACTTTTCTGTTGAAAATACGTAATTCTCAATTTTTGTTAGTTCCGACATACAGTTGGAATCTATCCTTCCGAATATTGTCTGTAAATGTTAAAAGATATTACGTTAAATGTTAAAAAAAAGGTTATTTTGTCCTTTTAATTAAATTAATAAAACTGTTATATTATATATTCAAGTGTAAGATGCACGAATCATAGACAGAGAAAAAAATTCTTTTAAACCTTTTACTTTCTGCCTTACGTGCGTATATTTATTTAAAATAATAAAATGCGTACATTTACAAATAGGAAAACATACTTAGGTACTCGTACAAGTTGTACACTGGTACACAAGAAATCTTTAATGTATTCAAATAACATAGATACATTTCAAATGTAATGTGGGCATACCGATTCGTGATGGTTTATCTCATATAATCATACATTAGACTCCTAAATAGGATATTAAATATTGATACGAGTACTCTCGTATATGTGGTGCGTTCGCACAATCTCATCGTTTCAATTAACCCTCCCACGTATCACATAAACCTTCCTCGATCTCAGTGTGTATGGGCCGATCAATTTGTTTTATCTTGGGCTGCCTCTTATCGCTGAGTAAAATATTTACAGCACAATAAAAGTCGTCCCCAAAATAATAAACTTCATAACCGGATAACACGGTGTACGAACTTGGCCAAACACTTCAACCAACTTGTTGACGAGTTTGGCCAATGTTTACCAAGTTTTAAACAACGTCCAAAATTCAATGCTGTGAAAAGTAGATAAATAATCGTAAGATGAGGCTTAAAATACTAAATATGTTTTTCAATAGTCTTGATTAATCAATTAAAGCAAAAAGGTGTACCATAACTATACCTAATAAGGGAAACATTAACATTTTTTATCATAACATAGATTTACAGCGTCGAAGGCAATAAAATCATTAATAACGTGGTACAGTAGAGAGAAAAGGAAGTTCTATATATTAAGTTTTAATTTTTCTAAAATATAAACCTTGGATAGTTTATCAATACATAGCGAAGAGGCAGAAGAAATTGTTGGTCAAACACGTTGGCCCAACTATTGGTGTTGATATGTAGAGTGGCGTAACAAAAGATTGGGACACAAGTGTGAGAAGTGTACGCCTTTTTATCATTAGGTTCCTAATTTGATTTAAACGATGTAATAAGTTTAATACTTTAACGCTTATTTATAAAGTTTGTGGGAGTTGGTAATGCGTTTGTTGCAAATGATTAGTGATATATTGAGAAATGCGTAATTCTATTTACTCTTAACTATTAGACAAGACAGAAGTACTACTATCTGAACGACTTACTACTTACTTACTTAACCTTTGCGACTACCTATGTGGGCGCAAGGGTTAAGTCACCGTGTATTCATTGATTAGAACATTAAATAAATAAATAAATATAAATAAATAAAAAAAATATTATAGGACAATTACACACATCGCTATATAGCCCCAAAGTAAGCTTATGTAGCTTGTGTTAATGATAACTGATGAATATTTTTATATAAATATTATACATAAATAATTATAATATATAGATAAACACCCAGACACTGGAAAACATCCATGCTCATCACACAAACATTTTTCAGATGTGGGAATCGAACCCACAGCCTAGGACGCAGAAGCAGTGTCACTACCCACTGCGCCACTCGGCCGTCAAATTCCAGCCGTGACGAAAGGATTAAATAGACCTTTCGGAAAGATTAATTTTAGAAAATAGTGTTATTTTTGTGTACTATACCAAGTGTCCATGTTGTACTAAAATCGGTAAGGTAAATGCGCCATGAGGTAGCTTAAGCTATATTTTTCCAAGACGAGGTTATAAAATAAAATGCATCATAATTCTAGGAGTAAGTTGTTCGAGTGTATAAATCCAACCGTTAGTAAACCGCCCGCTTCCGGGAGCGAGCATTGTTGTAGCTAGCAATAGGCAGCGCGAGTCACGAAACGAATGTAGGCGGTGCAGCCCCGGGCCGACTTGGGGTGGTCTACATTTCTAATATGCTTTGTATTATGTTTATCTTACATTTTATATTAATATTTAAGCTGTACGCTTAACGGTGTTATTAAAAATTTATCATTATCAGTCGACGTCCACTGCAGGCCTACCAAACGACACGGTCTTAAACCAACTGCATGCAGCGGCTCTCTGTAAGTTGCTCGCTCAGACCAGTCAGATCAGGTCATCGGCTTGCTGTCAAGATCACGCTTATAAACTACGACCTTGTTATAAAAGCCCGCAGTCAGATAAATGTCAGACGCTTTAAATTCTGTGCTACTTTACAACTATATACGACAACACAAAATCTGGCAGTGCTGTCAGACGCGGTTCTACGCGGTGTATTAAAATTACATAGAACGCGGAACGCAAACCGCAGAACCCAGAACGCCAGAACGCTGTCTCTATGCGGGCTGTTAAGATTTCTACGTATACAA
Source organism: Mycalesis mineus (assembly GCA_034621355.1). Taxonomy (NCBI): domain Eukaryota; kingdom Metazoa; phylum Arthropoda; class Insecta; order Lepidoptera; family Nymphalidae; genus Mycalesis; species Mycalesis mineus. Next base: position 7,065,150 of record CM067881.1, read on the forward strand.
TCCACTTAAAACTCGGCATCCTGAATACCTATAATAACCTAGTATACAAATAAAACACCTCAGTACAAACCTCCCACTTGCATACCTTCCTTTGTGTAATTATATACGAAGTCTCGTCCAACTGTCACATCTATCCTTTGGACCGTTTAACGCCTGTCCCATTATGTTATGTAAGATTGGGGCTAATTTTCCGTATTCATTCCAGACAGGAAACATTGGTATAAAAGAATTCATTTTGCTCTACGCACGACTTAGCATCTCGACAGAATTAATTATAAGATGGATGTATGGTATATTTAACAATCTCTAACTGGTGAACGATATCCCATTGAGTTATATTTATGAAGGATTGAAAACAATCGTCTTCTATATGTTCTGATGATGGTGATAATATCATTGCTTTGGCTTTAATGTGTTTTATATTGATTTATTTATAAGAATTCTTGGTTTATGACATTGAGTTTAACTCGTTTTTTATGATTTAATCTGATATCATGACTTAGACCAAAAAAATATTTCCTGGTATATATCTATCAATTGGAATACATTTTATCACATTTTTATAGTTCATCTACATAGATATGATATTTTCTAAGAGATTCTGAATCGTAAACTTTTCAAAAGTTAATGACAAAGTAAAATGAATAAAAATTTAATCCTTAGTTAATTAATGGAGATCTTAAACTCAAGCTAATTTTTAACCGACGAAAAAAAATTAAGGAAGTTCTCAATTCGACACGTATATACATTTTGTTTATGTATAACTACGCATAACTTTTTACAGAGTTGTCCGATTTTGATAATTTATTTTTTACTAGAAAGGGCACACTTCCAATATGGTCCCATACACATCATGTTAGGATCTCATGATGACATCCTGGGAAAATTGAAGGAACTCTTAAAATTTTATAGACACACTTGCATATGGCACCGACTTCATAGATATGCTTAAGTAAATTAAATCAACTAAATGACGCAGTTATTACTTACTTTTAGTGCGTTTTGAGTCGGTTCTATTTTTTGTTAAAAACTTTTATATAGGTTAAATTTACGTACCTAGAAATTATCAATAAGAAATGTCAATGGACTGTTATGGGTATCGCAACAGAACAAGAAAAAAACACTAAAACACGTGAGTGTCGCATACTGTTCTGTACTTTTAATTAGTCAACATATCATATAAATATTCAGGGAACGTAAACATATTTAAAATTCCATGTTTATTTAAATAATCTCGTTCATACCATAATCCAACTTATAAACTGGGCATTTATAAAAGTGAACGCACCGGATCTGCGGGTAGAGGGAGTTATTGTAGGCCTGTTAAAATTGTATGTTAATATTGTGGACACCTGCTGAATATATTTAAGAGGAGAATCACAGGCATCTACGAATAAGCTCCTTGTGTCTTTAACAATAAGGGTGATGAGTAAAACACCTTTGAGTAGTATAGTCCGTCTACAAGTCTGTTTGAATGCTCAGTCGAGTGCACTCGGGTATGTAAACTTATTAATATAAGCAAACTGCTATGAGGTGTTATGTAAATTGATAGATGTACGTGGCAGTTAAGCGATTATGGGATTACAATAACTTAAATGAGTAGTTTAAAATATTATCATGTAAGTTATTGTTAAGAGTTGTATGCTATTTGTCTTGATGCATTCACGCGTAGTCGCTTCATGGAAAAAATATTTATATTCAAATGTTAATTATTTATGCTTTTATGCAGATTCTTATTGGATACTAAGAATTAAGAGTTGAAAAGAAAATTATTGCTACAGTAGCAAAATATATTTAAAGCAAAAACAACATGTTTTAATTGTATAAGAAAGATTAAGCTTTGAAAGCAGCATCTCTAAATTTTTGATGTGAAACTTATTCTTTTATAAACTTAGAAAAAACTTGCAATAAGACTATTCAAGTCGAACGTAGAAATTGTAACAAAATACATTCATTATCGGATACCGAAGACTACAATCATGTTACGTTACTTAACTTAGTGCTGTAACATTGACAAGGTTTTTTTGTATCTCCAACTCTCATCTTGGGACTATCGAAGCCTTTCAGTGTGATTATCGTAATACAAGAAAAAAGTTTTTAACTTATCGCCGCTGTCAGTATCGCTAATCTTGCATCTCACGGAATGTCTGGACAGTGACGTTTCGTAATCGTTGCCGGACGAATTATTAGCCGTTAATACGGTGTCGTAACGTTTTAGAGCTTCATAACTGCCACTTAGGACGAGTATTCTTATTATCGCATCGGAAAGCCTTTGTTCATCGTCCGGAATGAAAATATGAGACACCAATCAAAAGTTTATCGTTTAAATCTTTTATTCAAAAGATTGCTTCCATTACTCGTTTATCTTCATACTTATCTACTGTCTATGGTTGTAATATTAGCTTCTGTCTATGGTTGTTAATGTTCTCATAATTTTATACAAGTATAGATTAGTTTTGTAATATTCTTCTAATGAGTTTGTTATTTATACGCAGTATTAAAAAGACGAGTTAAAAATATTATACAGTGACTTATGAGCTGTATCAAATGTTCGACCGTTGTGCCACTTTCGAAATGGAAATATTTTATCATTTAAATAAATCGATCACTTCTTATCGAGTATTTACATAGGAAGCGCATTCGAGACGCAATCGGCGTGATAGATATAAATGAACTAAAGTTATCTCACAACGAGCAGTTCGTTAATTAATGTACTCCAGTTCTGTATAGTTTGACAAAGAGCGAGAACTTCCAAATGCTTGTTACGTATTAAAAAGTAGTTTGGGAGCTTTGCAAAGTACTTAATTATGGTGAACTCGGCGAGTCATTATTGGAAAACAATTAAGGGAAACCTAAGGCAGCCCCATCCATTGCTTCTCTCTTTAATTGTGATCTCGAACTGTTTCTGTTACGGAATACTCAATTACTGTCTCATACCTTTTTGTATATTGGGATAGAATTGATGCTGTTACAATTGCTAACAAAATTATGGGTTGAGAATTAAGTAGCACTATCTGATAGTCAGTTAATGAAATGTCTGATTTCACTTATTACACACCACGCGTATGTAGAACACTGACTCTATAATTTGTTAGTTCTCGATAGTGCAAGTACCAACGTACCGACAAACAAAGATTGTAGCGAGATTCGGTTGACCGGATAGATATCTATTAATAATATTCTACCAGTGCCGACGGTCAGATCTATAAATGATGAGTTTCATTTCAGATAAGATCGTATCCTACGCATGATTGATGGGCCTCGATGGAAATTACTTAGTAATTCTATTACCACTGCCGTATTGTTTTGGTCAATTATAGTTGTGTTAGCGTGTATCGGCTTTGTTCCGAGTGATTTCCATTAGCCCTGATCAGATCTTTGAGTTCGCAAATAATGCTTACAAAAAATGTTTCAACACTTAGGTACTTACTGAGCTAATAGTGCTATAAAGTAGATGTTCGTGGGTTTACGTGAATAGTCCATCACAGATCAGACGTACGTGATAGCGGCATCCGGCTGCCGCTTCAATCCTTGAAGCAATAGTACCAAATATTGTTGACTCTATTATTGTTCCAAGTATCCAGACTGAGTTCTTTTAAGAAAATATTATGTAGCGCATTTGCCATCATTTTATCAGGAAGATTTTATGTTTATTACTTATTTGATCCTCCTAAAATGGGTCTTTTATAACTTCTAATATGACATCGTTATGTTATTGTTTATGTTAAAGGCTAGCGACTAGTAGTTCGTTTTTGCAGATAGGAGGATTGCTATCTGCATAGGCGAACTTTTAGTACTAAACTACTAACCTTATGTGAACACCTATGATCTAGTATGATAATCAGTAGTGCCTAAAGCACTACCTACCGAATTTTTCTTCTAAGATTTCATTCACCCTTAGGTGAGATTTCTGACAAGCTTTGATTAGTCTTTAAATTAGAATAAAAAAAAAATTTGGTAACCCTTAACTAATAAATTCTAGTTCATTATACTACAAATACTCATGTAGAATACATACGTATGTAGAGGTATATTGCTTTATGGATTAATGAGTGCGGAATCTATATACGAGAATCCTCTCGTACATAGATTCCGCACTCATTGTATGAAACCTACGCTTTCCATACACTTTTGTTTGGATAATGAATCCTCAAATACAAAATCGCTTCAATAGCATATCCAATTTGTTTGAAAATAACAAGCTTCGAAATCTGGCGTCAACAGTTTGTGAGTTAATTTTAAAGTAAAGCAATTCCTATAAAAATAATGAATTTGCGGTATAACCCTTTAAATATAATGGTATTATTTTGATTAATTTATTTTTTAAAATTATAAAATGCTAAATTTATATTATTCTAATAGTAAAAAGGTACTAATTATATAATATAGTACTTTGTTCAGTATAAAGTTAAACAAAACTTTGAATTTTGTACGAGCTAAAGCACTTTGAGATATAAAAAATTCAAGAAAAGTATTTGACAAACGTCATGGCGAACAATCGTGCATTATAAATAAGTGGAAAACATCAAGAAATTCTGGAATATTTTTCCATAAGTTCTCCATATTCCCGACTATCAAAATTTTATATTTGACATTACATATCGCTTTTAACATTTCTCTTGTCATCATGTTAACGATACTTTATACCAACATAGAGTGACTGGGCACAAACAACACATCCTCATCGTGATTAGAATGACTATTGTTTAAACATTTCAAAGACTTCGACATGCATGTAACTTCGTGATATACAAAAGTTATTATACTTTAATTAAGAGTTATTAACTACTACTTTTTTACTATAACTGTTAGTATCCCTATCGAGAATTTATGTCGTATGTATAATACATAGAAAAACAAAAATTTTGTCTCAATTTCAGCGCAATATTTCCTAAAAATGTATTTATTACATTTCTGTACTTTACGTTCTATCCAAAGTGGAAAACAAGCTACTATGGACTTAAAAATCCTACAATATAGTCTGTTTACCTACATTTTTTTAGCTTACAAAATGGTTTCAATTGTAACATTGTTTTTTAGACTTTTTATATTCCTATCTACAATGTAAATTACTAAGTATGTATATAGATATCAAAATCGTATTACAATGTGTGGCTGGGCTCAAATACATTACCATACAAATGTGAATAGCGTTAGTGATACGGGCCCTTACTTCGTTTCCTGGTTTGCTTTGTAGATAGAGTGTTAACTACGCGTACTTACTTATTATTAGTCAGTCAGTGTTCAGTATAAATATCTGTGATGAACTTAACTGAATTGCTTTAATGATTTAAACTTACGCGTATAGCCATAATGTAAATTAAATTATCTAAAATAACTGAGTCTTTATAATTAAATTCTAATAATATAAACCGTAAATTTGACATCAATATAAAATTTACGGTATTTTAATAAAAAAAAACTAACAGATGCCCAAAACTCTGCATGCGTAAAAACCCAGGTCTACGAGATTCTTTATTAAACTGTACTTGGTAATATATTAATGAAAACTTTATAAAAAATATTTGTTTGGTTTAAAAGTGTACAGTGACAGCGGGGGTAATTTTTTTTTACTAAAAATTAGTTTTAGTATATACCTGATTGGGATTTAATTGATTTCTGAAGTTTCTTCAAATACACAATGTTTATTTCTTTACTACGTAGCCATTTGTGCTCTAAATAGCGTATGATGAACCGTAAATGAAGCCAATCATATACTTGTATATTCACTTTGCTGTAAAACTAGTTTAATTAATTAAGTATTCACATAAAAAGAAAATAAACATGCTATATTAAAATTTATAGAACGTATCTACATAAAAATAGTGTAAAACGTAAATGATATAAAACATAAACCTGACCCGTAAAGTCGGTGAGCTTTTATATTATGTTGTCAATAAAATAAATTATGTATTAAAAAGCTCTGATACAATAATTAATTAATTATTGAACACTCTTTTTTGTATATAAAAGATTTAATCGATAGCTTTTGAAAGATGTACTATTTTCCAATTTTTTATTAAACAAGCCGTAAAATGACTTCTAGGATTCTTGTTTTTATAAATTATGATTTAATTAACTACACTTTGTCAACAATCAAGAATAAAGAACTTAGACTTCGTCATTGTCGTCGTTTTTTCTCGTAAGAAAATAACTAAAGTTTAATATAAAAATACTAGGTTTAATATATAAAAATTTTAATAATTATGTTTTTGACTTCAGACCGTTTTGAGTTTAATAGAAGCTTAAGTACTGTTAAGCCTATTATTATATTATTGAAAGAGAATGATACACGATCAAAAATTCGTGAAACCAACGTTGCATGAGTAATTTATTACACATTTGAATCATTCGATATTATTAAGTCGTTATTAATAAATAAAACATGGCAGGCACGTTACGTGTTCGAAATATTCGGACTATTATTTTTTAGTTAATAAAACTGGATTAATAGAGGCCGGCCCGTAATTCGAGCCTCTCTAATGGTTATAATGACTTAAATGCCCCACAACTTCCCATCTTGTAGCTGATGTTTGTAACGAATAAAAAATCATTTAATGAATACGATTATAAGGACAGCTGTGAAATAGTTTTGTGAGAAAAGGTTCCGTAGTTTATTGTTTAGACACTAAAGGCCAAAGGGTAAATGTATCTATACCTAGGTAATAATCAACTAAATTATACAATACCTACCCATTGTAATTATTTTAGACTTATATCTAATTGCTAACTTTAAATATTCACGTGATAATTATAGTAAGGCCTTTTTAATGACTTAAGAAAAGGAGTTTCTGAACTCGACCGTATAACTTTTAATTTTTTTACTCCAATTTCGCCCAACTCTGACCACGACATTCTTTCTTAAATTATTATTTATTTATGTTCAGATTGATTTAATTATAAATTTATCCTTACCCCCACCGCAAAATTCCATCATCGGCTGAGCATGAGATTCTCGTTTAACTTGCTCTTGTTAAATATAAAAATATATTTTCTCGCCTAATACATGCTTACATAGGTACTGGTAAATTAAATTCAAAGACTCGTATACCTAAACACGAACCTATGAATAGAAATTCAAAAACCATTAAAATGAAAATCCAGCTGTAGCATGCATCTAAAGGAATACGTATCCCTAACAATCTAGTGAGCCGAAACAAAAAAGAAATACACATTGAATATCGGAACGGGACCACACACTCGTTCGCTTCTTGTTAGTCTAATGATATGCACGTTTATTTGAGACCTGGCTGTATATTTGAATATTATATGGAAAATAAATGTAGAAAAAAAAATATTTTTACGCATAAATAACTTAACTTTTAAGCAGTGACGTAATTAAGCTCTGCCCAGGCACAGGGTGCAGACTATCTTAGTCCAAACTAGGACCAAACAAGCTCAACTTAAGTATTTATAGAGTTACAAGATCGGTAGAGCGTAGTTATGAAGCATCGGGCTTAAAAGCTAATTACGATATTGCCCCTAAGTACTGAGGAGTGTTTTACAGACGGCAGAAGACCAGGGTTACGTTTTTCTAAGATATTAAAAGATATTCCCGCGTCATTCCCTGTAACTTGAGACTTAAAGCGTTGATTAGTTTAACCTTTCATGAGTAAAGCAGTAATATTTTCGGCTGCAAAGCTTTACAGTGTCTCTGAGGTTTAAGGTCAGTATTAATGTTAAGGATCTGTTAAACTAATTAATTTTATCTTGTTATAATTTACAATATAATAACGCAAATATTTTGAAGTATAGCATCAATAAATAATAACATGCTTGCTAAAGCGGACATGAAACGTCATCAGTCACCATATTTATTGGTAGAGACTGATAATAAACCTATCCACATTGGAGCAAGGGCAAATGAAAATTTAAAAGAACTTTACATATGTGACGTAAACAATTATGATAATACATTATTGTAAGCATTTTGAAAATCTTAAATGTAAAAGAATTATTTTCTAAAGTTTCTCACAATAAGTAGATTATTCCTTAATTCGCATGCAAACTTTGATAAAGTATAGTTTGTATCGTTGGATTTTCTTTGAATGCAAGCCAAATTATTATGTAAACTGGCTCAGTGCCCGGGAAGGAAATCTTGTTTTCCATAATATAATAGTAACATAATGTCACCATTTTTCATAAAAATCTGCATAACAATAAATTTAGCATCCATTGTTATACAAACCGTGCCTAGTTGCTTAAAGGATGAAGCGAGAATATTGGCGCCCTTTTTAGAGTTCCGTAGTTAAATTTGAAATCCTTGCAGTTCCTTTTTATACATTTTCAGAATTATTGTAATTGCCTGACAGGTTTATTTATATCTTCATTATTATCAATGGAATCTTCTAAAGAAGCTAGGACTCTTGCAAAGATTTCCAAAAGCCGTTATCGGCCAACCTGGTAGAGTCTGTTTTCCAGGTGCAGGGTCGTCAGCACCCTGGGGTTTCCACGTCCATGTGCTCGTCTATTACCAATTCAGGTTTACGACTTGTTGAGCGATGTCCATTTGTTTCATTTATTTATGTTTCAATGTGGGTTGGTCGGCTCCTAAAACTTTATTCACTATATTTTCTCTTTGAGCACTGGAATACGTAAACAAGTAGGTTTATACACTTACTAGGTATAGGTACATACTTGTATATACAGCGTATTGTGCCTAATTCAAATTTACATGAATTCCACCCCAAGCACAACGCATGTTAAACAATGATAATTTCTCCGTCGAATCTAAAAGGACCAGCTCGGTTCTGTAACACTCTGTTGCAATATAAACTTTATGTTAAATGGCTTAGAAATCAATTTTGTACAAGTCCTTGTGCGGTCAAATGTATACTCCATGAAACGTATCGTAAGGCGGTGACAAGAATCCATGCTCTAATCTGCATATGGATGGGACCGAAACCATCTTATCTAGGTAATTTGCTGAGGGATTCGACGCCCTATATGTAAGGCTTTACGGCCTGGTTACCTTTACAAAGCGTCCGAATAAAATATCCACTTTTAATTATCCGGTCCCAACTAAGTTCGTATGCATAAATAAAGTCAGTAACAGAATTTCATTAACAGAGTCATTATTTTTTCCAACAGCCGTCCGCGTTATTGTCCGAATGACATAATACTTCATTTATATTTTAACGAGGGTTGTAATAATAATAGAAGTTTCGGTACAATGTTTTGCAAATAAAGATGTCAGCCTCTATTTATTTTTATTACGTAGCTTCCAAGAATGGCAATAAAAACCCGGATAATAATTTCTAGTTATGAACCGTGATGGATGGTTTCACGCAGGTATGGGGGAGTTCAATTTTTTTCGTGATTCAAAAAAGGTGCACCCAAACATAAACATCATCTATTATGCGGACAACAAAAGCCAAACTGGCGAAGCGAGTTAAAATTCGTCACGGCTGTTTAACATTCTTAAATAGAATTTTTTTGTACATATCAATAGCCGTTAATAACAATTTCGTCTCATTAATAACCAGTGGAGCGGTGGAGAATGCTTTTTCGAATTCAAAAAGGTTGAATTCGTGTTACGAGTAAAGCGCACTACAGAGAGAACAACCGATTACATTCTGGACAACGTTCGTAAGCCCATTGGTCTTAATTACTCCTATAAGTTCTCATAGTTGGTGTCAGTTCACAGCTAGTTCGGTCTAGGATAAGGAGGGTTCCCGTGAAAAAATATAGGTACTTGCAATTTATCGCTATCGGATCAATCATCGCCGACGGAATGGGATTCTGATTGAAATTTAAATGATTATAAACACATTATAATATTAAAGAATCTATTGGACATTACAGAAAAAGCACAGATCAAAATAAATCAAAATATGAATATAAACAAAACTGTAGGTATCTTTCTAATATCTAATTAGATAACGAAAATATGAATACAAACAAAACTATACCTTTAATATCTAAGTATAACATGGTAGCGCCGCTTTCGTGACATCGAGAACATCAACATCGTGGTCTTATATAAATAATGGTTTTTCTTTTTAAATCACTTTTGAGAGTCCCACAATACGTTAAACAGGGACACATTAATACTGCACATTAATAACGTTTAATGTTGTTCATTCCGGCCGTATAATGCTTCGTGACATAAAAAGGGGTTCTAATTGTTATGGCGCGTGTGTAATTAATATCTATTCTCCTTTTTGATTAATACATTCGGCAACGAGTGTGTTTACTTTGAACTTTCCGCCAAGCTTGCGTACGGTAACATAATCATAATATTATTTTGAGGGTAATTTATTTAGTTTGTTAATTAAAGGCTTTAAAAAGCTTGTATGAAATAGGCCAAACTGAAAATCTTTAGTTATTTGTATTCTAACAATGAGTGTCTTTAAGGTGTAAATGCTCTGCTTTGATTATAATAGAAGTCCAAGTTTAATTGAAATACAAATTTATCTTGCAATAAAAGTTAATAATTTTATCTACTCTTAACCTATCTCCGTAACCGGTAAAGGTTTCACGGCTTAGATGCAATATAAGTAAGATCCATAACCATCTTCCCCCACAGTGTTGTCTACATTCGAGTTGATGTTTATTATTTTCTCAAATTCATAATTCAAAGAGTAAAAAGAGCAATTCTTTCTTTCTTCATTCATAATTGAATGAAAAGAATCGAACCCTAAAACACCTTCACAAAGACCACAGCCTGCACATCTCTATGTATTATAAACTCGAAACACGCGGTAGCATTTTATTGATAACAATAAAAAATATATTTTCATAGCGCGGATACGAATACTCACACACCGCTGAATAAATTATTATTGAGGGTAATAGTTGAACTAGTTCACGTTCTATTGCGCCCATAGAAATTTTCAACCTTTTCAATTTTTCCGCATTCATAATTCTATACCGCTAATTTATTTCGACGTCCGTACTACCGCAAACCCGTTTAGCGTGGAAAAATTAAGTAATTCATTCGGCATGAAAGGGTGGACTGTGTTTGACGTAAAAACACGGGGTGTATAGAGCCATCGTTGGAAATAGACGCGCATGGGTGATTCCCTACGGGCGCCTGCCCCGTTCAACCGTCCGACGCATTCTTATTCCGATGTTTAGATAAACATTAATAGGTCCCTATTCTATCTGAAAGTTCCCTTGTTTCAATTATTTCCGGGCAACGATTTATTCGTATTGCCACTGGGTTTATCAAAGCGAGATCTTATCGACTATGCACGCGGTAGCGCTAGTAAGCGCTTTTTAACGTAATTAATTAAGCTCGTTCGCTGTTACCACGGAACATTAAAATAAAGAACAAATGATAGCGCTGCCGAATTAATATTATTAATTAAAGACGTTTAATATAAACACTACAAGCGTTTGTTTGTGCACGGTATTTAATTAACCACATATGTAGGGAGCCTCGAGTCGAGGGAACGAGGAAGTATCACAATGGAAATGAAGGATGTGTGTCAAGAGGCCTGAATAGCTTGAGCTTTCGTTGGAATGGCCGCCCGAGTGCTGAGCAAGCAAGCAAGTCAGCGCTCGGCGGCTAATGAAGATATGCGAGTGCACTCGACCGTGTAAACAAGCGCGGCCCGAGGCTCTGTTTCTGTTTGCTCTCGCGGGATTAGTAATTTAAAAGTCAATGCGGACACTCGGAAGGGTCAATCGCATCGCGCCGGCCGTATTGAAAACAGATACCCTTTCCTGTATTCCGGCGGTAGCCCGTGAAAGTTATAAGGGCTGAGTTGTTGAACTATGTAATTGACTCGGTTCTGCGGTCGCGGCCTCCGCCGCCCGAGGGCGGATCGTCTAAAACGTCTCTGCTAAAGCTGAGAAACAATACGAAGTTGATATGTGGACTCGCCGGCGGTCCCTTGTTTGATTTGCAAAGAGCTATTTGCCCGAAGACTACCGACGGGGCAGGAAATTGAGCGCCGCTACGGTTTCGACTGCGCTAACACTTGTCCAATTACTTCCTTTCAACAGTTTAACTGTTAAACAAGTCGGTGCGGCAATCGTTTTAATAAAGGGCAGCTTCGGACTCGGGCCTTTGTGACGGGGCAATTTCCGTGCGCCGGGCACACGTCGCCAAACTAATATGTTACACGGGAATGTGAACAAAAAGAGCGCGTCAGACATGACGCCGCTCATAAAATAGACAAAAGCGTTTAGCTTTAACACGAATAGTGAGCTATTTAAATCTGAAGCGGTCCCTGTGCCATCAATTTTATTTTCTCGCACAAAACATGTCGGCTGTCGCAACGCATTATGCCGGCGGCGCACGCCACACGCAACATTCGAACGCGTTTTATTTTGGGCAAACGTGGACGTTTCCAATGATTGACTTATCCGGGGGTAATTTGAGAGGCACTAGCAGCGGCCGGCCGCGCTGCCTCCCTGAGGGTAACTCTACACCCGCCGCTTAGCGCGACGGCCAACGGTGACAAGTATTAAAATAGAGGTCCTTTAATGTTACCGAAGCATATTAAAGATAGATTCTCAACTTGCCGGAAGAATCGGTTCGGCGTTTTGGCTAGAGTAACTGAACGCAGGTGGATTTAGTTCATTGAAAGTAGATATGATATTTATTGAATGTGAGCATAAAAATCACCGTAACGGGTTGCACATTTGTACATGTAAATTAAGTCACCTAACAACTTTTTCTTACACACACCCAATTATGTAACTCTAGCTGAGACCTAGATTTCATCTGCCTAAGGCCCGTCCCTTTGAGATTATCAGGATAAAAAGAGGCTTTCTTGCTATTCCAGATTATGTGGTATATCTCTTTGACACATTTTGTCTAAACCCATTTAGCCGTAGAGCCGTCATTGAGTAACAAACACATCCTTGGAGTTTATAAAAATAGTTATGTAAGTACATATTTAATTTTTATAACACAAAGACGCGGGTTCGAATCCCGTCGGTTCCGCAATTTTCGATATCATGTTTATTTTTAAATAGAAAACACCCCAAAGTGTAGGACTACTGTACTGTGTATTCAATAAAAATATAAAGAATATTTTTTATAAACTCCAAATTCAGGATAAATGTTTAAAGGGAAGTAAGGTACTAACTACTTACACTAGTATCAATTATAACAAATACCCATTACTACAGTAGATATTCTGTATAACAAATACATAAAAAGGTCTATTTTTACACCTCAATTTTACTCTGCTGTAGATACCCACTAAGTTATGTAAACCTATAAAGTTAAATTTATTCACTATCTGTTCTGTAAACTATAAATGTTATAGCCTTTTTATTCACAGTTAAAATAGAGAGACTAACATTTTAAAACATTTGTATCCTCCACTAAGTTTTCTCTTTGCAGCGTCGTTCGACCTGCGATAATCCATCTTAGTTAGGAGCCGGGCAGATACATTCGTTTATTTACAAGACAATATTGACGGTCCCATAAGATTTAAAAGTCTTCTGTTTTAAGAGAAAACCAATACGGATGTACCATCTGCGTGTTGTCTTTATCAAATGGCCGGGAATACACGTAACCTGATACGCTACTCTGCGCAGGATGGAGAATATAAAACGAACAAATACCATTGTAGTGAATCTAAATAGCAACAGTACGTGACTTAGGAGAAATAATCATCGTAACAAACGCATAAGAGCTCAGCTGAATGAAAAGAAAATAAAGTGGAGGATTCCAACAGCGAGCTGGCTTAACGCATCACCATAATTCAATCGCTGCTCGCTACCAAAAGAGCATCGAATTTATTACAAAGCTTCGACCCCTGCCTATTATTTATGGCACTCGGTTGGTCTGTCACAAAAAACGTACGGGTGCTTCCAACGCCGCAGCGGGTAGCGGCAGAGCTGCAATAACACGCACTTCCTCCGTCTTTAAGAGAACAACGGCTTGCGATAAAGTGAACCTTGTTTCTTTTGGCTTAGAACTGTTAAAAAAAATAGAGTGCGTTCATATATCAACGTGCCAGTACTAATCCGGATTTATTGAATACTGTATTGGACGGTACTGGAGATAGGTTTTAATGCGTGCCATGTGGTGGCGAATGTGGGAACACCGCCAAGACGTTGCCCTACTGAATGATATTGTTACACCATTGTTACACTGTTACATTTCACATTTAAGTAATGTAAGTACGCCGTTATTTACAATTCGTTTGTTCTAAAAAGCGAATTCCACGGAATATTAGCTTTGTTGTACGAACAAGCTTCGCTATCCAGATTTTAATTACGATTAGTTTACTTTTATCATTCGCGTTCAAAGAATGATTTATGTGCTGCTTAATTTGTGAACGCTAATTAGTACGTAAACAGAAACGCGATAAAAGAAAATTTAATTAGTTATATTTCTATAATAAACCTCAGGGAAACACATTTTCATAATTATTTCTTCGACTTCGTACTTGCATCGTAAATTACTTTATACTAGCTGCCTCTGTGAATTTTTTATATTTTCTTTTACTCTTTATATTTTTTTATTGAATCGTGTTACACTTTAGGATATTTCTGTTTGAAAATAAACATGATATCAAAAATTGCGGAACTGACGGGATTTTAACCCCAATTTTTTTCAATACTATTGTAACTTTCTAAGTTCATGCTAAGAAGGCTTTACAGGCCTTATACCTGAACCTGTAAAAATCTAAAACTCTCATCAAATCTATAATGCATTATTTCAGCACCGACGCCAGTTGTACACCGTGGCCTTGCGGTAATTGAATTTTTCAGACATTTTATTTAGTCTCTGATCTCCAAGCCGCCTGTTATGTTGTCAGCTTTGTTAAAAAGCTGGCGGATAAAGGATTTTTAGGAGAATTTTTCAACCAGACATATATGCAGAAGTAGCTAATAATAAGGAAGACATTAATTCTCTAACAAAATAACGCTCTATAGTGTTATAAAGGATTTAAAATGAAAAATATATAGAGAATTCGTCACGTTTAAAAACCTCTTCTCAAACCCCAGGTGTAAGCTCTATTCACAATATTTTCAAGTACCGTACCTGCACAAGTAGGTACTACTAATACAACCGGATACACATAAAAAGCTCTTCCATAAACCCAACGAGGTGATATCATTGGAATATCTTTGGAATAAACCGTAGGAGCATTCTTTGCACGAATCCCTTTAAACTCGCTTTTGTTATTGGAGAACACTCGACAGCTATTCCGTTCCAATACTAATTATTATAAGATGTTCCGAGCGAAAGATTCATAAGCCATCTGCGCTATTTACATTTTGAGACACATTCAACAAAGGAAAAGCGTTTACAGATGGGCCGACACAAGTATTGCCTTGTTTATGTTGTAAAGAAGGCAATTGATTGCAGTGTTTTATTAAAAGCCGCTTAGATAGAGAGACTATTTCAAACGTTTTGAGTTCTGCGTTTTTTTGTAATGTTTGTTATTTTATACTTTTATTAAATGTAGTATTGTGTATTTTATGTCACGCAAACAGCAGGCAACGCTAAAAATAGTAAATTCTTAAATTGGGAATTTTATATCAGATAGAGCGACATCCAACTTTCTGAGTTCTGCGTTCCTCGTTTTGTTGTTAGTTACTTTATACTCGTACTACTTGTATATTTTGTGTGTATGTATATATTCTGTGGTAGTACCACAGCAGGCAGTGCTAAAAATCGTAAGTGCTTAAATTGTACCGACCTATAATTTTATAATTCTTACTTATAAGCATCACTTACCGAGAGGCTAAAATGAAATACATAGTTTAGAATCTACAGCGCATTTATAAGGATTATTATTTGTAGCAGTATTTCATTCAAAGATTAAATGGTAAAATAGGTTTGGATGGATGTGGAATCCTTAGTTTTAATATTTGTGATTAATCAGATAATATTTGAGTCTGGCCGACATGCCAACCAACTTACAAACAGTAGGCGAACGACGTTAAATTGAAGTTGGCACATCTGTGGAAGCTTTTACTAAAGACACATTCAACAAAGCAAAGACTGTCGTTCGGGAGCGATCAATTTTAATCCTAAAAACGAAACAAATATCACGAAGCGGGTCAGCGGAGCTATCTTCTCACGTTTGTTGACGACTTAAAGTGTGATAATATTTATTAAACGATCCAGTCAAGACGACCGACGTCTATAAATAACCCTCTAAGGCCATTAAGCGTCTTATAAGATTTACTATGTATGGTAAGTGAGTTTTTTAGAGTTCCATACAGCCAAAGACAAAAGAAGCGCTGGTTAAATTACTTAGCTGTCTTTCACCTTTTTTCTTAGTTGCATATGGATAGAGGGTGGATGTGAACACCTACGAAATATAAAAATAAGACTTAGAAATATCGGAAAAAAAATCAAGTCTGCCAACTAAGCTAACTACTATTAATGGGAACGAGAGTTCTGAATAACAATAATATTATTTATTTAAATAGTTAAACGATTACAGATTCTTTTATATTCTAATACCTTAAGATTTTTTTTTAATTAGGATAACATTTTGTATGTCATATTCATTCATTGTTAATATTCTCACATATTAATTGGCCATTAAAACTTACTAACAACATTTCTATTTCCCGTCATCTGTAAAGTTATGCCTACCTAACCTTTACTTTGGCACGAAAACTTATTTTACGGCGCGAATAAAACTTACTTCTAACTTTATTGGGGTATTATTACGTAACAAAATTTGAAATGGGGTACGGAACCTTATGGACATAAGCCGTACTGCCCTTGCTCGTATACTAAACTAGTATGTACAGTTCTGTTTAAGTCGTTTTATAATGCTAAGAATTTTGGTCGCGATGTTATCGTTGTTATTTTAGTTGTAATTAGTATTTATTACTGGTTCGTTGCTGTGGCTAAGGTTGATCGCACATTCCATCGTAAGTAAATATACATTTTAATTTATTAATTCACAATTTAATTAGACGATTTTGACGGAAGAATGAATCGACGACACTTTTGACAGCCTCTCTGGCGCAGCGGTAGCGCGGTGGATTCGTAATATGGAGATCCTACGTTCGATTCCCAGCTCCGTCTGGTCTCTGGCGGCAAAGATGTATCGCCAAGCGATTTCAATTCCGTTTTTGCGTTCCGGTAGGATGTCGTGTAGACATCGATAAGGCTGTGGATTTCATCCTAGTCCTAACTATTTAGCCTGCTTCGTTGTTATTGGGCTCGTAGAATAACGTTGAGTGAACATATCGCGCAAAAGCTTCCTTAAAGTATATCAGGAATGTACAATATGTATCCATAAAAACTTGTTTTTAAAATAATTAAAAAAAATTAATCTGCACTCACTACTGCGCGTCGTATCCAAATGACTGCGGTCAGCCTTTCATCACGAGACGGTTCAAAAGCGGTCCCGGATTGAGTAATGTGGTCAAAGAATGGATGACTTGAGCAATTAAAGCGGTTCTGAAATGGTCTGGCCATCTAAGGGTCTTTTCACAGCTGACGGAATGTACGACGCGTAACGTCAGATCGGATAAAATTAAAATCGTAGTGCATCGAACGTACGAATTGATTCTACCTTTGTTACGCTTGACGTATCTTCCGTCAAATGTGATTAGACCCTTAAAGCGGCTCTCGAATGGGCAGGCCATCTAAGATGTGGTGTTGCGATAGTGGTGGAATTTATATCTATATTCTGCTATTGTGAGAGTCGTACGTCAAAAGCGTATGAATAATGACGGTGATTCAATTACTTGGGAAGAACGAAATTAAAACATTCATTAAAATTTAATAGGTTTGTATGAAAGCTCTTGGCTTTATTACTTTTTTAGATATAATCTTAATACATTTTACTCGAACAATGTTATAACTTGTTTGTGAAAGCAAATAATATGTAATCATTGTATACACAAAAGATAAAAGATACAAATTGGAAATGGATTTATTTCAAATAAGCTTATTTTACAAGCAAGGAATTCATCAATTGTGTTGTAATTTCTAATTGGTAAGTGGTTTTTGACACGTTGTGTAATTGGTATGTGGTATTGGTATCTATTACGTCAAAAAGTGGGATTTTGTAATAAATATCTTATTATAACATGGTCACAAAATATTTCCCATAATATTGTAAATGTTTTGGAAACACAATCGGCCCACACAGATCGGTAGCGTGTTCGACAAGTTGACAAAAAAAAAATCGGCTACCGTTCTACTCGTTCTTGTGAGAATTTGGCCACCATCTGCGGCGAAGGCGATACGACGATATTAATGTGCTAGTTAACGCTCAAATAACCCGGGCTTACCCCCGCCGACCCATCGCTCCGTATAAATCATATGATAATTGAATCATATGCTGCATGTCAAAAGTAATTAACGAACGACGCGATACGCATCTCGGCAACATGTGCTTTTTTAATAATATTCTCCCAGCTTCCTCTCGTACACGCGACTCACGCTCGAGATAGCATCAAATAGCATTTCTTTAATACGTATGTAATGAAAATTATTACTCTACTCACTGGGCAGAGATGACTTTATTATATTAACTTCTTTGTGAGTAAATTGGTATGCTGTGATGCTGCGGGCGGTGAGGCAATTGCTTACGCAGATGGAACGACATTTTTTCTTCTCATTTGATGTCATTATGGCCTGCTAGATAATTTAGCTGCATGTTGTGCAGCTTAATAGCGTTTAAATATAGTTTATTTATGAACTCGAGCGCAACATTTTTATAACAGATGTCCGTGACAAGGCGTCGTAAACACGGACCTTTTAATTCTATATACATTTAGCGGTTTGTGGAGCAATAAATCCTGAGAGCCAATTTATTGGATGCCTGAAATTGTTCCATCTTCATCTTGCCTTATATTAAATTTAGCCAGGGGCGCGTTCTGACAATGATAGGTCCGAATGACGTAGCCTAAAACGACCGCCTCGGGCTATCTAACCATTCGGAATTCGTACACCAATTACCTTAATGTTACTACCAACAGAACAACGTTTTTTGCAAATCGTTATTAACCGTCAGTCCATTCCCACGAAACGTTGATTACTAATGAAATAAAGGCCGTACAATATAAATGCTCAGCAAATAAGATCATATTGGGTAACCATGAATCATATAAGACAGAACCGTTTTTCTAGTTCCACCTTCATCAGGGCTCCCTTTTAAGGATGAAATATTAGAGGTATCGCGTGCCGCCCGACGCGTAATGAGACCCTTAGGAATACGAAGCAATATCTTAATACTCACCTCGGCCCGGGCCCGGGGTGACAAATACAGGTCATTCGCGTGGAAGCAGTAAATAATTTATAACCGCTTGCTTTACGACGTTTCTAACTTCGCGTTGACAACGCGGGGCCTGCGTAAAGATATTGCACGACGAACAAACACCAGGCCACCTGACGAGTCGCGATGCCTATTAGCCTTCATCAGAGCAAAATGAGCCCTCTTTCGTCGCGTTAAAATTCAAATTCGGTCGTACAAATTTCGGAGATTAAACACCCCCTCACTGGTACTGGTATAAAGTAGAATTATTGCTGACGAGCTTGCGCGAGTAGTTACATTTTCTCATTGAGGCTTAGTAATTTTACCTCTCAGACACTTCAAAGGTAAACGTAAGCGATATTCCACTCGAGAATTTCAAACTAATATAGCAATGGTTGAATGACAAATACATAATGAAAATTCGTTTAAGGCTTGATCAAAGGTGACGACTGGTAATAACTGTTTCGGATCTTCAAAGATATGGATATGGCGGGACACGTTATGTTTTATGAGTGAGGTATTAATTTATCTCGTCCTGGAAACAATCGGGCTACTAGCGTCCTGAATGTTGAAACGAAAGGGCTCATAAAACAGTCGTAAACAGTCGCCGAAGAGCGCGCGTGATTATTTTTGATGACAGATTCGCGTTGGATCGGTACACCTGATGATATTATTAACATTGTATAGGACTTAGGTACTTAATTTGGACTTGGACACTTGTGTGACTAGAAGTGTACCTAATTGTATTTTGATACACTTAATTTTGTTTTAATAATTTAAAAATATTAATATCTGACGTAGCTATGGTGGGGTCTCTCATCCTGATGCCAACTGGACAGAAGATATTTATGTATTATGCAACAAACTTTGTCAATTCTTGAAAAAATCTTTAGTATTGTAGCCGACGTACAAAGTTTGCAAAGTGTATAATATGAGTAGTAATAATCGAATCGAACAGTTTAACTGTTTTATTCTCTCTCTCTCTGTGCGATTGTCTTATTCTCCTTGTCTATAGTTTTATTAGTCGATCGATACAAAATCGTTCCAAAGCTTGCTAGCTTGAGACGCAGGCGCGGATATTGACATCCGTGTTCCTAATGCGCCGGAGTCGACAAAAGTATGTGAAGCTCATAAAACGGCCGTAAAGTGTCTGTTAGGACTTAAGAGCGGGCGTGCTCTCAGAGTGGGCGATCGGCACTTTGATTTGTATGAGGCAGCTGTTTGGAGCGTTAATAACTTAATTCGTCAGAGTTGACGGTGCGGAAGGGGATTTCTGAACGACGTCTTACATCCGACGCTATGGTTACATGAGCGGGCGCCGGGGTATATTTCTGTACTTATCTATTTGTATTGTGCATATTTATTAAATGCAACACGTGTGCACGTCAGCTTATAAGTTTAACATACTGGTAAGCTTTAGTATATATTGAAATGACAGTAGGCAATACTATTCATTTATACTATCCTATGATCTCTGAAAACACAGTTTCTTCCCGCCGCCTTTCTGTTAATATTTTTAACTACAATTGTATTTTAATTACCATAGTGTGATTCTAAAGGAAGATGATGATAAGGTTTGTTTTTTATGCTTTTCTTTTCATAATGTACCCACTCTACATACATACTACATCTATACTGTATAACAGTATTATTACCGATTACTCGTGATGCAGACGCCAACTAAGAACATATTTCTTAGTACGTATCCAAACTTACAGCAATTAATATCACTCTTAATTCTTCACCTTAATTAATAATCTTAATACTAAAGCCAAACTCGATTGAGAATGCTTGTCAACAAACAAATTTAAAATGAAGGTAGAAAATACAAAACATTTTATGCTTAATAAATTTAAAATTATGTTTTGTTGCTTTAAAAAATCTTATTTAAAATATATTGAACATATTAATTAGTGTTGAGCTTACTAATCTAATTTACGAATTCGTCATTAACAAGTTATTTAAAAAAATTAGGAGTAAAATGACTAGTGATTTCTACCTCAATTTTTAATTTGTTTGTTGACAAGCATTCTCAATCGAGTTTGGCTTTAGTATAGGTACTTAATACGCAAAGAATCGCTATCTAATGTTTTAATTCAAAAATGTTACTCTCTTTGTGCAAGTGACCTACTATCGTCCAATAAGAAACGAGAACGTTCAGTTTCCGCGGACGTGTTTGTCGAAGTTTTTTTAGAGGCCCACTGATTGCCTATTGAGTCGGGAGCTATTTCAAACGCAGCTTAAAAGGATAATCGTTTTAAAACCCTCCACCGGTGTTTGAACTGAAATAGTTGTATCAATCAACTGAGGGTGCCTGCAGACACTTTCTAAACGGAGGATAACGCATTGACGACTTAATTTACGCCTTTGGCACTTAGTTAACTCATAAAATGTTGTTATTATAATGGGTACTGTTTTATGAATGCTGTTTGTTAAGTTTGTGAATGCTTTTTGTAAAAGCTAGGCTATGGATAAACCGTAGCCTCCTTGTCCTTTTTCTTCAGGGCTAGACTTTCCTCCGTATTTAAATAAATAAATAAATAATAAATAAATTTTTTTTATTTTCATTCAGTTCATTTACATTACATTAAGTAGATTACATAATTATAAGCTGCCAGATCTAATCAGTATAAGTTAATTTACATTATATTATTATTTAATAACTATTTTACATTTTAGTCTGAATCTACATGGGTTAGCTGTAGATCAATTTGATGTTACTGGAACCAGCCTGATCTAGGTTTATGTCAAACCTGTGTTTCAGTCTTTCTCAGTTCTTATTTTAAATAACATAGTACTAATGAATGTTAATTAATATAATATAATACAATTTTTCTTACTAGTTAAAGTACATGAACTTACATTCAAAATTTTACTTTACAATTTCCAATAACTTTTTCGTGTCCTCGTAATCTAGTTTTTTTAGGTAATTAGTCACCAAAGCCTTGCAGTCTCTATAATTTAAGTTACTTATTGTTAGTTTCTTATTTAAGTTGTCGTACAAATAAGGTCCTAAAAATAATCAAATAAGGTCCTAAAAATCATTTATGGGATAAATGATATGACTGACTCGCGTTAGCCAAGTCTGCTTCAAAGGATAGCAGGCGGATTAGAATCTTGTAATGATCACTATAAGATGTTAGAAATTATAATTACTGGGGTAGTCTCCTAATCACGAGGGTATAAGATAACAACTTACCAGTTCGGGGTTAATCCCTCAGGCAGCAGGCGTGAGTGCATATACCAAAAAACTTGAAAAGTTCTGACTCACTACGAATTTTATTGAATTTTTTTTGTAGGAAGAAAATTGAGCTTTTGATTGTTTCGTGATTCGAATTCATAATATAGGCTAACTACTGGGACAACAAGGCAGCTGTCTTCCGGTTTATATTACTTTATAATAAATATATTTATGTACTTACTTTGGGTACCTATATATTAGATAATAACAAACAGAATTCATAATTAATACATCAACACACGCACATACAACATATCAAAGTTTAGTTATATTGAATAAATAATGAAACTAATAACACAACAGTAATTAATTAAAATTCCTTTCAACAGGTAGGCTCTTCAAACTCCTATGAGAACTGTCACCGTAATCGTCTTTATTTGTACACTCGAATCAGAAGCACAAGGGTAATTATGATTATAATTCACAAGCAGAAACAACCTTAATAGCTATTGAGTTAGAGATTGTTTTCCTGTAAATGTTTCTCGAGTTAAAACAACTTCAAATTTAGATTCTCTCATAATTCATACTGACGGTTCAGTGCTGAAGCCACTCTAAAAGTTGTTAAGTATCATTGGGATTCACCTTAACATTATTTTTATAAGGCAACTAAAAATAGTCGTCGAGTGTCTCTCTCTTAAGCCTTGTATAAATCGTTAAATATTTCTAACGAGCTGAGGTACATTGGTGTCGACATACCTACCTCTTACAATTTGTTTTTATTACCGTTCATCTTAAGTTATTTTAATTTAACCCTATTGTTTTCTGTACTGTAATATCTGTAGTAAAAATAGTTATCATGGCGTAGCATCCGCTAGGATGCGATTTTCCAAAAAACACCCGAGAGAATGCAACTGGAGTTTTAAGTTTGTATAAAGTTTCCCTAAAAATGGGATCAAAGTCACTGGCAAAAGCTAGTTTTCTCCAAAGCAATAATTTTATTTAACTTGCTTTTCTTGAATATAAGTTACCTTAATGTGTCTTATTCTTTTCGCTAGTGGCTGTTTTTTAACATTTTGGAAAAATTTGATTTGGGAAAATTTGACGTATAGGTGGTAACAATTTTTTTATCTGTTTGTGTGTCTGTCTACTTGCTTGCAAGGATCTGTATATCTATTAAAATTTTGACTAAATTTTCACTGGTATATAGCTCATACAATAAGGAATAAGTCAGTCTTACATTACTATAAAAATAAATAGAATTTTAAGAGGACAAAGTCATATACGTTCCCTAGTTTATTAATATGAGTATAAGCAAATACAAAGTAACTTCAGCATTTACCATTGAGTGGATAACATTATTTTCTGCACTAATGGAATATTATCAACAACGTACAGTCGTGTACAAAAGTGCTACAAAACATTAAGGTTATTCGAACTACCGCTACACGAAAATGTTATCGTGCACTGTTCCACAATAAAACCAACATAAACCCGCTGTGTCACGTACTATGAAACGGTTCCAGCCTAACTAACGTTCATATTCTGTGGCCGTAAGCACTAATTGGAGACACGTATCTACAGTTTTAGCACAGAAATCGATAGTTCTTGTTTGATTAAACGCCAAGGGAATACTCTGCTGCCATTTTGCCGTAGTTCAATAGGCGTACCACACCCATCTCTAATTAACGGAATTGGCTCACTGTCGGGCTCTTTTACGTGGGAAAAAGTTGCTCTACATAAAATCTGTTGTGTTATGACATTTATATTGGGGTTCGTTTTGTTTATGTGATATTAATTACTAACCTATTTTGGTTCTAATAATTAATTAATGTAACGTACATTGAACTTATTTGTAAATATGTCACAGAATTATATTACGTTCGGTAAATTATGTCTTAAAGTATTTAAATCTGGTTGGTCTTTTTTATCACTATTAAAATGTAATAAAAAAGAGATCTACATAATTATGGACTGTTACATAATATCATTTTTTCGCGTTATATTTGTGTATTTCCTGACATAGATCGTATATTGATTTTCTACGGATTAAAGTAATTGGCTTGATTCCCCTCTTCTAGTTGATCAGAATAATCCGTTGAAAAACTTTTCTGTTACTTTTGCGCAATAAAATTTTATTGACCTCTTTATTGTTGTTTTAGTGTTATTCTTTTTTATTTAAATTTATTTATTGGAGATTAACAAAATCTTAATTTACCAGTTAAAGTTAGACAGGGGGGTGATAAAGTAAAGCAATGTTACCCGTTATTGAAGTTTTTAGTAAGGTAATAATTGATTAACAAGGTTTAGTTACTTCACAGTTATGTTAAACATTAAATTATATCAAAATTATCATAAGAAACTTTCAGTATCTATATACGTTATTGCGATTACTTACGATAACTTACTGGTAATTTTATATAATATTTTCTTATTTCAAAGTCCTTACTTACATTTGTAATATGCAAATCATCTTTTTAAGAACATATTTTTTAAATAATGTTATCAGTATTGTTAAGTTATCAGTACAATATCATAACAATAATATTTGCAAAGTAAAATATACCTACATAATTGCTCTGTTCTCTAAATCAATAAAAACTTGTACGTATTTGTTTCCGATGCTGCGACATTTCGTGTAGCCGGCAATGTGTGAGTTTCAAGGGTCGACGAATTGTTCCCTCATTTAAAGTTACCTTGTCAAAGTAAACAACTCTCGAGTTTAGAGGAAGTGCTTAAAAATTGTTCGTAGCACTTTTAGATACATTTGGTATATCTCGTTCTGCTGCATAGAAACTTTTGATAAATTTGATATAAATTACTGCTAAAATATTTGTAGTTATTTTTTTGACGTGACAACGTCTTATAATTCGATAGAGCCGGCTACACGCACGAAAAAACATGACTCATGCGGCGTTACTTTGCTTTGAGGCGTTCCATGTAAGGCTTGAAGTGCAAGCGAGAGCGCGGAACGAGCGACAAAGAAGCACAATCGGCCTTTGCGTTCGGCAGCAGTCGACATCCGTCTATTAAATATAATTATTAAATATATTAATTTTAAATTAAAAATTAATATATTTATTATAAATTTAAAATATAAATTTATAAAATCAAAATCAATTATTTTATTAATTTAAATTAATATTTATAAAAATATACTTAAATTAAAAATTTTAATAACCAATTAAATGCTACCATTCCATCAGTATTTTCTTAAAACATTGTCACGTCCAACTATCGTCAGTAAACCGACTTTAGAGACAACCAATTTTTTTTAGTTATAAACTATTTTGGAAACTCTTGCCTTCTTTCCTTTTTTCCACTTGGCTTTGTTGTATTCCAAAGTTTTGTTGTTTATCATTTGTAAGGAATGGAGTAATAAAATATAAGTGAACACCGCTATTCTGAATAGCCTTTTTTGATATTTCATCAATAATTTTACCCATGTCACAACTAATTATATTTAAATGTCTTCTTTGTATATAAATGTAACAGTCGTTTCAAAATTTCTTAGCAACTCGACGTATTTCTATGTACCTACCTACGTCGAGATCCGCGATCTTTGTTCGCTTCACAAAGAGAAACAAACTGTACTTTACGAGCGAATGGCGATTGTAGACTCTTTGAAATATTGCTTTCTATGTAACAGCGTTAATCCCGCAAACGTATAAATATTGCCGCTTGACAGCAAATAAAGAGTTGAATAAGGAACGTGTGTAGGCAATATTGTGACTGTCGACGCTATTGTGGGGTTAATATCTGAATCTCAACAAAGGCGAATGCACTCCATTCCGAAAACGAATAAAAGTGTACCACCGACCGTCAGATTATAGGCATAAATTATTAGGTACTTTTGTCCAATCGAAGCGACCCATTCAATGACGTTCCGGAGGTTTCACATTCAAGGAGCGCCGAGTCTCTTCCAGATATTTGTGTAAAGGATTAGCCCGGGATATCTGTGTCGGTATCTGGGCAAGATAAGTACGAATATACGTCAACGTCGGACAACTAAGCCGATTATTTTAAATGTATTCACTTCCTTAATGGACGTCGTTTTTCAACTGCCCCGTGACTCCGCTCTGACTTACTGAAGATTTGGTTATGATCCGGCCAATGACTGGACGGTATTATTGCTTACTTATCCGACATTTATTATATTGTCTATCCTGCTACCACCGAGGGGATAAAAATGACTTAAGATGTTTCTTTGAACTAAATTGTAATTTATGTGCCTTTCTATCACGAGTTTTCTCTACATTATATATAGTTACTAAAAATCGTAATATATAAATAGACAACCCCTCTTTTTCCCTCCATTTACAGACCATTTTAAAAATTTACATAAGCATATTATATAAATATATACAAGAATATTCACTTTTGACGAATTTAACGACACCTCATATCTCAAAATCCTTCCAGCCGTTTACACTATAGCGCGTGCCAAAGAAATGGACATACATACGCTTTATGAACATTACCCTCTTTCTGACGCAGTCGGGTAAAAACAAACAAATAAATATTTTAGGCAAATATAAATATGACCTATTTACCTCTGTATAGTAAACGACAGTATCTAAAATACGAATAACAGTACATACGAATTGAAAAGCTCTTTTGTAATATTTAAATTTCCACGAAACCAGATATGACTTCGTATAATAAATACAAACACAGTAGATATAAAGATGTCACTAGATTGTAGATTGGACATGACATACCTAATATATTATAGTGCTGTCTTGTTTGTGTACACACAAAAGAAATGGTTATGCGGCATGTTGTGACATATGTTTGCGTTTAAACAAGATATTGCGCTTCCAAAATATTATAAAGTAATAACTGTGCGGGTCTGCCCACCTGCGCGGCGCGGGCACTGACAAATGCCACACTCATAATAATATCTACCGGAGCTGCGAGTAGCTCTGCCCCGTACGCGTAAAGGCGGCATCACAACCATTGTGAATATAACACCAGCAGTGATAAATTGATTTACTTTAATTAATTTATTAAATGATTGCCTCGTTGATCTAGTGGTTGGCCTATGTAGCTTCTATCACGAGGTTCAGGGTTCGAATCCTGGGTCGGGTCGGAAATAATTCTGAGTCACTATCTCGCCCGTAAAAGCACGGGGTCTGTAAGTTTTTGGTGTTACACCCCCGTGTCTTTGAGTGCATCCCCGGTCACGATCATCAACATTTGATAGTGACCGTTAACAAATGAAACATTATCACCCTAAGCCCGCCAATCCGCATTAGAGCAGCGTGGTGGGTGTATGCTCTATATCCCCTCTCCTATAAGTAGGGAGGCTTGGCCCTATACTAGGCGGTTAATAGGCTGATAATGATAAATTCAATTATAAATTCATTTATTTATGTAGCTTTAATTTACAAGCATGACAAGAAACTCACGTTGCTCTGTTAAAAGTGTGTTTATCTATTATTATAAGTATTTATGTATAGTAAATATAATAAAAATATTCATCTGTTATCATAGTACCCATAACACAAGCTACCTACGCTTACTTTGGGGCTATATAGCGATGTGTGTAATTGTCCAATAATATTTATTTATTATTTATTAAAATTAAATTGTATAGTAGGCTACTTACTGATAGTAAATATGTTATCAGCGTGTAGCTACTTAGTAGTAGTTAAAACCTTAAAGATTTTTTCTCTCTCATGATATTATGATAAATTTGTTTTCTATGTGACAGTGCCCTAAGATTGTTTCTAAACATATGATTACATTTCCACCAGACGCTGGTATGAAATATTCCGTACAATTAACACAAAACAGGGTGAGAGTAATTTTCTGAGAAACTGGTTAGAATAATGTGAAAACGAAAGATAAAATCAAGATATTTTAAGTTGTTACAACACTTGCAGGTGAAGAGATAAATGTGCTCGTAAGCATTTGATGTCACGAACGCTGTCAATTTAACCTTTTTGAATAATAATTACATACTTCTCGAGAAAAATATGTCGAGTTTATACGAGTCAATGTAACATGTAATTAGTTTTGAATAGTAATTGTTAAAGAGCGATTGGGTGGAATATTTTTTCCATGATTATAAGCTGGGGTGGTTATTCCAATAAAAGGGAGATTTCATAACAGGTGGGTTTCTAATTTATAGAAGGGTAACAACCCTTTGCAGGGGTTAGAAATTAACCGCATGGTTTGCATATTTTTTCACCTTAAAAACGCCGTTACAACATGTGGTCGTCCTCATGTACTTTATAATGGTTTTAGTAACGTCGCATACAAAATATTAAAAAAATAACTTATTGTTATTCGTTTCGGTGAATGCCTGTTTATTAATTTTTTTTTAATACGCCACTAGAATTAATATTGTTAGAATTAATATTGAGTGTTTTGGGTCTCAGCGCTGCTTATCACTATAGTATATACTTGTACCTTTATTTTTTAATTTCACATTAATAACATTGCTTCATCATTATCAGCCTAATAACGGCCTACTACAGGACCTCAGCCCTCTTTGTATTAGAAAGAATATGGGGGAAATTACATATTATAAAAATAAGTACTTTGAAACATTGCCTGACTATATCCCATATTTTGTATCTCTTATAGTACAAGCAAATCATAGTAAAATAAAATGTTTCATATAAGGCAGACATGCGATAGAGGACTAGATCTACACTAATATTATAAAGAGGAAAGATTTGTATTTTTGTATGTAACGAATAAACTCAAAAAATACTTGACCGATTTTAATAATCCTTTTGCATTAGAAAGCTACATTATCACTGAGTAACATAGGCTATATTTTATATTTGTATTGTATATATTACCCGACGTATTACAGTTTTTGTCGCGCGAGTCACTTCGTGAATTTTATTAAATCAGCGTAAATCGTGTGCGCTTACCTATTGGATATAATTGAAAACATATGTATGAAAACTTTATGCATCTTAAAAAGTTCTACAAAAAAGTCCGCGATAGCACATATCTATCTTTTATATTTTGGCAGATATATAACTTTTTGTGTTTTAAAAAATCTTTTAATTCATATGCTTACGTTTACGTCATTATAGATATAAGATTTGCCTTTTACAGTATGTTAATGATTTATATAGTTTCGGAGATATTACAAAATTTCTAAAAAGTGCGTAAAATAAAACATTTTGTTATATAATTTATAATTTTTTATCCAAATAAATAATTTAATATTCAAGACTGTCTCAATATCTGATGATTACATTTTGAATTATTGAAATCGGACATTCCATTCAAAAGATATCATGAAATTGTAGTACTGTTTCGTATTTTCCGGCCATCCACGAAAAGTTCAGAGAAGATCCAATATTTTTCCTAAAAAAGAAAATCTTGGAACGTTGATTCATGGTCGTTTTAATTAGTATGCTTATAACTTAACCTATTTATGTCTACCCGTGCAAAGCTGGGACGGGCCGCTAGTATTTATAACACTACATAACATTAGTTTTATACAAAATAAGCAAAAATATATTGATAAATATACACTTACACACCTTTTCACAAAACGTGTAAATGTATTTGATAGCAATCGTATTTTGGGTGTTTCACTTAGGCGGCAAAATAAAAGGGAAATATAAACCGATCGGTTTATTTGCCATTCTCTCGTTCGATGTTTTTAGCGGGTATAAACTCCTAACCTCATTACTGACCCGCTTCTTTGGATAGTAAATCTTTTTTTTAACAGCTGCCTTTTCCTCTCTTTCTAGGTTACGTGAACAATAAAAGCCCTCTTGGTATGTATCGTATTGTGGATCGCTGTTGCTTTTGTAACCTTTTCAAAGGGGTTGTAAACTGTTTATGTTGTGTTTACGTAATTCACATAATAATATTGTTAACTAAAAGAATTTATGTTATACGACTTACTCATTATATTTTTGTGTAAAACAGTATTATAATAAACATGCCTTAACTTTCTAACGACACATGCAGCACGCACATACACGCTGAGGGATTTAAATTAGGGGTGAAAATTACAACATAATTTTCAATATTAATTAGGCCCCTGTGATTGGTTTATGGATAGGTTGAGCATAAGATAACATGAACATCAAGTAATACAATATAATTAATTGAAATGTTTAATAAATATTTAAATATACTTTTGTACGCAATTGTACAGAACCCGTATATCGCGTGCGTCGCGCAAGGTGGGGTCGCTCGCTTATATCACTTTTCTACATCACATTACACTGTTATTATCGTTTATTTTAGTCTAGGACTAGTACTTGAATGTAAAGGGCTAATATTGTAGACAATGTAGTAGGTGTAGATCATACGACTACTGAATTATATAACTTTAAAATACATAATAATGAGTATTATGTGTGATGGTTAATAATAAGGAGGGAGGCCTGGCCCTGGATTGGGACGTTAATGAGCCCATTAACGTCCCAGTCTTCAGTCTTCAGTTATTACACATCATTATCATCATTATCAGCCGATAATGATGATAATGATGTGTAATAACTGAAGTGCAACGATGGTTCAGTGATTAACTTATGCAGCCGTCGAGCTTTGGCGGTCAAGTTCAAAGAAATAAGAAGGATTAGTCAAGAAATATCAAGTGTTAAATGTTTAACTCCTTACTCCTGTGTGCACCAAGATTTCGGTTATTATAACCGACGATTAGCTTATGTTAACTATAAATTTACTGTTCACGACAACCCGTACGCCGGTTAAGGACGTAAACCGGGCGGTTATCTTAACCGAGCATACGTTCTTAACCGGCGTACGGGTTGTCGTGAACAGTAAATTTATAGTAAAGTTATGTTAACCGTTGGTTATGATAACCGAAATCTTGGTGCACACAGGCCTTAGTGAATTAGCTAACATGAATATATTATTATTTTAAGTGACATATCAATATTAGTTAATAATAAAAAAACAAGCATTTTATAAATGCTATAAACTAGATCATACTACTATTATAATGACAACAGTTTATAAGTGTGTATGTCTGTTATTCTTCACTATTAAACGCCTGGGGCGATTTTAATAACATTTGGTATAGAGTTAACTGATACCCTGGATTAACACACAGACTACTTCTTATCCCGAAACTTTTATGGGAACGAAAACTACGCGGGTGCAACCGCGGGCGTTCTCTATATTTATAAATATTAGATTTGATTGCTTGTATTAGTATTAAGTATGACAATAGTTTAAACGCATTATAAACCTAAATAATTTTGTCTTACTACTATGTAGAAAGTATCGTGTGTGCAACAGCCTTTAAATTTTATTTCATAGTAGTTAGTAATGAAAATAATCGACTCTACCATCAAGCGTAAGCATCTAAACGTTCAAGTAAGGATCAAATTACCAGCTGTTTTTATTGGAAGCTAAATTTAACGTAATTATGTCCATTGCATCAAGTTACAGTCGCCACATCTACAGGCTCTACCATAAACATCACATTTAATATTCACAATAAAGCTGAGGCATTTGATATTTATATATTAAACATTGCCGGATGTTGAACCATCAATAGATTGATATTTAAAAAATATCTAAAAGTGGAGGGAGGATTGGCTTTATCTACACTGGGTCATTAGAATACGCTGTTACTGATGTGCTGTGTCCTTTCATAAAATTATTGCGTGATACCCTATCATCAGTACATTAAAATGAAATCGTCACCGATATTGAACGTCTGCACTGTGGAGCCCTGGACTGCAATCACACAGGAAGCGAACTTACTTGTTAGGAGTAGGATGAAAGTCCACACCCTTTCGGTTTATATACGATATCGTACAGGACCGCTTAATCGCTTAGCGGAACGTTTTTGTCGGTAGAGTGGTAACTAGCCACGGCTGAAGCCTCCCACAAGCCAGACCTGAACTAATTTATAAAATCTTAATCGACCTGGGAATCGAATCCAGGACTTCCGTCTTATAAATCCATTGCGCACACCGCTGCGCCACGGAGGCCGTCAAAATCTCAAGTTGATTAGAGTTTATTTTACTCTGTTAACAGTGACTATCAGATGATAATGACCAGGGCGGACAGTTTTACCATCAACTTTCAACTCCTGGCAGGTAGGTACTCTAAAGTTTTTGATAAAAATGAACTCAGTATTTTTTACTCGACACTGGAGTTATGAACCGTAATAGCGTAGGCTAACATTGCCTTTTAAATAGGCACAATATCAACGTGCTAGTCCTTAAGATTTGAGAATACAGGTACATAATTATAAAGTTGCTTCAAGTAGCCCCTTAGAGCTTTCTCGGAATGTCGTCGACGAGTTTCGTTTCGTCTTCTTAGAATAAAATCTTATGTTTTGACTCATTGAGATCACACATCGGTTTGTTTATTTATTCGTGTGCAAGTTAGATTTATTGCATCGCATTTAAAATCTAAAGCGAAGAATTTAAAATTGAGAGTGAATAATGGAAAAGAGGAAATCATTTATTACATTTACACAAGTATTTTATTTTCTCAAGACTGCGCTCATCTACAGTAGAGCGAGCTTTCTGGCTTGGTTATCTTTTATCGAATAATTTCTCTCGAAAGCTGCAAGCACCATATTGTTTCCTATACAATATCAGCACAGATTTTAATGTGTACAAAATTTCCGGGTCGTTTATTGCTTAGTGGGCGTTACCAAACCAAACACCGAGTTTATTATGAACAAAGCCACTATATTGCTACATACTCTCTACATAATAGAGGAAATTGCATGAAAATGACGTTAACATTTTGTTTTAATAAATATTTTAAAAATAGTTTATGTGACTCTACTTTTATCGCCTCGTATCACTTTTCCGTAATTTAATTCAGTTACAGTCGGTGTCTACACTTTTATATGTATAAATTCTAAGAAAAAGTATTAATTAGTATTCCAACTCTCCAAGTTCAATTTTGTGTGGCCATAAAACCCAACAACACCGTAAGCTGTAAATAGAAGTTAAGATAAGTATATTGTACAACATTCCAAGTGAATGTCTGTATAGATTCTCTGAAGATGTCCCTTAAATAAATCTACCCACGCGTCCTTAACGCCTCCCAGTACAGATAATAACCCGTCTTGACAAATCTGTAAGAATACGGCCAGTAAAGAGATTAACTCCACAGATACAGAGCAATAAGTGGCAATAAATTCGAAACTGGATTGTGCCAGAAGAAGAAAATTATAGTAGACATTCGAGTACTGATCACGATTTGCGGAACGTGTTGAGAAGTTGTTATTATATTATTGCAGGATAAACTCTAATTTATTTATCTTGGATTAGCGGACGCCCGCGACTCAGTCTGCGGAGAAATCCTGAATCACGATATTCTTTATTAAACTATAGTTCAAAGTCTAAAGTGATGGGCACTGCTGGGCATATATATTCTGAGATATAGGTTATTAATTATTTGTATGGATGATTAATTTGTAACTAGGAACTATTTTTCAAGTAAGTATTTTTGACGGCCTCCGTGGCGCAGTGGTATGCGCGATGGATTTATACGACGGAGGTCCTGGATTCGATTCCCGGCGGGGCAGATTGAGAGTTTTCATAATTTGTCTTGGTCTGGCTGGTGGAAGGTTTTCGCCGTGGCTAGTTACCACCCTACCGATAAAGACGTACCGCCAATAGATTTAGTGTTCCGGTACGATGTCGTGTAGAAATCGAAAGGGGTGTCACTTTCATCCTACTCCTAACAAGTTAGCCCGCTTCCATCTTAAATTGCATCATCACTTAACATCAGGTGTGATAGCAGTCAAGGGCCAACTTGTAGTCGATAAAAAAAAAGTAATATAATTAGAGGGGCCAATAAAGAAGAGTAAAATAAAATAAAATACTATGATTACGATTTATATTCCTTTGATACCGGAAATAATAACTTACATTGAAATAGCGATTGCTTTTTGAATGAATGCAGACGGAAAAACAGTCATCGCAAAAGAAATTCCATACAGATTTAGCCTTTAATATTTAATGTTCAATTTAATTAAAAGTACAAAACAAGAGATTGCTTTATCTGTGCAAAGGAAACGCCATTAAAAGCACTATCAGAGCTACATGCAGTCGCGCGTAGAATTGTCGTGTAGCATTTAAGGAGATTAAATCAAGAGATACAAGGCAATTACGGTGCGCAAACTCAAGCATCAAAACCCGAGGTGCAACTGTACTTATACTGCGACGCTATAGAAAATTTTCAAAGCGTTTTGAACTTTTAAAAACGATGCAAAATTTAAAGCGAAACGAACGGTTGCGCAGACTACGGCGCCGCCAAAGTCATCGCAACTTTGTTATGTACACTTACCTCATTAACGCCATGCAAAAATTAGAAGAAAAACTCGAATTAATCCGAGTTTTTTACGTGTTAAAAAGAAATTCTTGTCGCTAATGAGCTAGGCTCGCTCGGTTGACGCTCGCTTTGTGGCAGGCATAGCTTTGTGCAAACTTCGTTAATGCTAAATATGATTTTAGTGCGGACTAGTTTTGAGTGCGCCGTAAATAATTTCCCAGCCATGTTCCAGTGTTGTGGTTTCACAACACGCTGACAAATTTTAATATTTCCTTTAGGCAGTGTCCTTTTAGCTAGAACTGGAAAACATCCTTACTACGCCGTATACAAACAATATTGTATTGTTTTCTCTTTAAACATTAAATAGATATATTTTAATAATACATAAATTTAGATATTAGAAAAACGAAAAATAAATTATTTGTAAATAAAGTTTAAAAGCTTCGGTTAATCGTGGAGTTTTTAAACTTAAAGCCGAAAGGTCTAGGGTTCGATCCTCACCTGGGCCATAATATCGTGGTTACTGTAGAGGTTTAGTTCGAAATGAAATAGAAACATTGGTCATGAGAAAACAATAAGACGTGTCAACAAAAAAACAAGTTCTCTCGGTGCTCTATTAATATATTTTTACTTTAAAAGTGTAGTTCTTCGAAACAGGTCTTAGTAATATATCAAATAAAGACACAAACCGCTAACATGCATAAATAATGATGGTAAAATTCGGAGTAATGGAAGAGTTAAATCATTCATGATATACAGTGACAGCGTGTTTATGCAAAATAAGAAATTCCCATTAATCTGGGTTAGATACGTGAAATATGTAGTCTACTTTTCGATGTTCCCGTCCATTTTCGACCCTAAGTATGCTATATTAAAATGGATGTTCGATGGCTTGCCACTATTTACGTCTCGGAAAATGTACTGAACACACTGTAGACTTTTTGTTTCAGGGCCTTTTGTTTTCTCATTGGTGAAAATTGAGATATAAATAAACTCAAAATTAGGAGCAGAGAACACTGTAAGAGAATAAAGAACGCTAAGCTAATTTACGCTGCTAAATAAATTTATGTTTGCCTTCTTTTCCGCCCTGAATAATTTACAGTAATGTGTATTTAGTATTGTGAATTTGGGGTAAAAGTTATTACTATATATTGTCTAATGTTACCTAGATCTATTTATAACTGGTGTTTTTTTGTATAATAACTCCATATATTTTGACGTATTTATAAATGGGAGACAGCTAAATCAATTTATCTAGAGATAGTCTTTAAGTTTGCATCCTACATTATCTCTACACTTGAAATACAAATCCCTAGAAAGTAGGACTTGAAACTTAAACACAACTTACTGACGTGTCCTTGCTTTATGAGGGATGTGTCAACTTTTTGTCGCGCGTCATGTCGCTAAGTTGATCTATGGTTGAAATAGATACTTTGCCCGCACGCTTTCAGATAAATTTCCTCATTTCTCTTGCGCTCACGAGCCATCACCGTATAAACATTTCTAGTTTCTTCTTTTTTGTGCTCGCAACCGCCCGAATTACAACATTAATCAACCGAAATGAACCCTTTAGCGGAATGTCAAAAGGTTTATTCGGATGTATGAAGTAACGAGTTTCGTTTAACGGAGCGTAGAGCGTCACCGAAACTAGGTCTCGAGTTACAAGGCAGAGATAAATATTGTAGCTATAATCTATTTAAAGTTTGCCAGTAAATCAAGCAGTCTTTTCCCAAAGTAATTGTAGTAAAAATTTCATATAACTAACTGGAAATTATATATTATTATATACTTTATAATATATATAATTATTATATACTGGTAACTGGAAAATCATAGCTTATGTACAGATCTAAAGTTTCCAAGGCCTATTGTCCTCGTAGGTGTTAACATGTGCTTAAACAATTACACCGGCACCGTACGGAATGTAACATAGTAATGCTGCTAAGCGACAGAAACAAACAAGTAGGTACATAACTCTATTATAAAAAGCTCTACAACTCATGAAATATTTGTTTATTATAACATATCTAATATTATTCCAAGTTGTGCGGAAAAATAAGATAGACGGGCTCTTTCGTGATGCTTCGACGATTGTGATTGATTCAAATTCCACAGGGCGACTGACGTTCGGAACAAGAGACTTTGAGTTCGTTCAGTCTGATTTGAATTCATGAAATCGTTCAAGCAAACGTTTCTACTTGATTAAAGGGCAACAGTTAACTGGAATACCGTGTATTTGTGAGTTGCGGCTTGAGTTTTGTACGCTTTTTGACGTCAAAGTACCGGGATGGAAAGTTTTCAACTTAATTTTCGGGCATATATTCTTTTCAATTAATTGAAAAGATTGCTGCTTACGTTGGGAAAATAGTCTACACATGACATTTTGTTTAAGGATATTTATTTTTAACCATGATTGACAAACCATCCATTCATTAAAACCGACGTATTTATAACTAGAGGACGCCCGCGGTTTCACCCGCGTAGTTCTCGTTCCCGTGGGAATTTCTGTATAAAATGTAGCCTATGTGTTATTCTGATGTATAAAGTATATTGTGGTAAAGTTTTATTCAAATCCATTCAGTAGTTTTTACGTGAAAGAGTAACAAACATCCATACATCCATACATCCATACAAACTTTCGCCTTTATAATAGTAATAGGATATTGACTTAATTTAGATTAATATATTAACACTGGAATGGCCCTAAAATATCTATGTTTACCCGTATAGTAGGTACAGAGTACGAGTTTGTATGTGGAATCGTGCAGATAAATAGAATAGCTTTGCCCCTTTCACGGAAGCCACGGATTGTAAGTATTCAAGTCCGTAGGACGGGTGGTTTGCAGGTGAATAAGAGAGTCAGTCAGCCGGTTATTCTATAAGATGGTGCTGTACTCGTCGTTGAGTACATCATCGCGATATTTCTATCAACGTAAACATGGTCATAAATTATTCCTATTTTCTTCGCTCTTTATGAATATTATATATTGTATAATTGTTGATCATTTTCTCATTTTATAAACCGTACCCAACCAAAAAACGATGTCTTATAGTTAGAGTATGCGAATTTCGTATAAGTGGTTCCTGGGACAGACTTTGAAAGATTGGGCTTTTTTTTATCTAAAAATTGGTAAGCGTGTGTGACTTTGGATTATAAGGACAGGCTGTGAAATATTGAACTTTTTTCTTCCTAAAATTTCTCAGTAGCGGCTCGGAGGAGGCAAATGGGTGGTTTTACCGCCGGAAAACACCGTAAGGTGTAATTGTTCGGGTCATTATCATGGGCCCAGGCCCTATCATGGTAATGGCGCTGCAGTAGACCTATAAAAATAGACAAATAATGATGATAATACGAAAGATGATGCTAATTTACAACTGTACCTAATATAAAAGCGTAATACGATTAGTTCCACAGTCAAAAGGCCAGATTCAATACCCAACGGACAAGTTTTCGAGCCCCACCCGTGAGACTATAGTCCTAATGCTATCGTATTTCTTACGACTAATTACTGGGGAAAGGGTATATATTCATATTTAAAATATGGCCATATAAAAAAAATAGGAAAATTAATCGATACTTCAACGTTGTATGTAAAACGAAGAATACGATTCAATCCGATTCCAATTCGTCGAACCGTCCAAGCAAACATTTCTACTTGATTAGAGGGCGACAGCTGTTGGCCGAAACACCTGTGTCGGAGCCCAAAGGAAAGTTTTCCACGCGTTCTGTTTTTCAATCGGACTTGACAAAGTTTTATCGTTCCGTTCCAATGCGGGCGCCGTTTGGCTTTTACACGACGTAAACGCAATTCTATAGTTTTCAAGTTTGATACTAGAATTTTATTTTCCAGTGCCGCACGGTTTTCATTTCTCTGTGCCAGCGTGTTATTACGTCAAAAAACTCGTGCTTTCTATTCGCGGTTCGCAATAAACGTTTGTATCAGCGATACAATAGTTGCCTTTTCACATTTAAGACGTGTATTTTTTTATTAGTGACGTTAAATCTAGGAAAAGCATCTATCTCTATTAAAGAATTTCGAGCTTGTAGGCCTTGATATACTGGGGCTTTTTTCCAAGAAATTTTCAATTAAAATACTCAGTCTGGAGTTGAAAGTTTGGTGATATTACACCCCGTACAACACGTTAACCCTCCGGTTTTGGTCATTATTATTATCATTTGAAAATAATTGTTATAAGAGTAAAACAAACAAACAAACAGAGCAACGTGGTGGGACTGGTATCCCCTCTACTAAAAAAACTGGTTGTCTGTAAAGTCGGTTTACTGACGATAGTTGAACGTGACAACGTCTTAAGAAAATACTGATGTAATGGTAGCATTTAATTGGTTATTAAAATTTTTAATTTAAGTATATTTTTATAAATATTAATTTAAATTAATAAAATAATTGATATTGATTTTATAAATTTATTTTTTAAATTTATAATAAATATATTAATTTTTAATTTAAAATTAATATATTTAATAGACGGATGTCGAAAGCTGCCGAACGCAAAGGCCGATTGTGCTTCTTTGTCGCTCGTTCCGCGCTCTCGCTTGCGCTTCAAGCCTTACATGGAACGCCTCAAAGCGAGGTAACGCCCTTAGTGGACCCTAAAACAGGCTGATAATGATGATTGCTACGCTATCATTCAAGTAAAAACGAGAGGTAAAAGAAAATTAGGTCACGGTCTGCTTTAAACTCAAAGAAAATGATAGTACAATTCACTAATAAATTTTTTACACCTTGCTATTTTCTTGTCAGTAAAAACCCTTTTTACGAACAGCTATCGTTACCGAGACTATATTTTTCTTGATGAACTGAGAAGCATCTACTCTGCCATACTACGTAACCTTAGATATAATTTATAAGAATTAAAAGGGATCATGAATTACGGAGATCCATAAAGTAATACTGCTTGTTTATGAAGGTCTGTTTTATGAGTCCTAAACGTGAGAATCTCTTATCGGCTCATTATAATGGCGGTAACGCCGCGCAAATAGATAATAAATAGATATGATGGGATACTCGTACATACATTATTAATCGTAGTTGAATTTTCATGAGAAGGATGTTGGGGTATATTCTGAGATGTTTTTATAAATGTTAACCCTTGTAGATCCTGGTTTCGTGGAAATATCGTAAAATCTATTCTAAGGGATCTTGCTTAAGCGACAGACACGACGCTATGCGACATGATGCTACGCAACACGACACAGGTGCCCATTACGACACGTACGCAGGTTGCTAAATAGGCCGCAAGAAGGGAATGCATTTGCTTTGTTTGTCGAATAGCGTTCGTCGCGTTGACAGCTTGGCGTGGCATCATGTTCTTTGCTTACGCAGAACACCACATTGGTCTATATCGTAAAATGCGTAACCATGCTAAATTACAAGTTAATTCTGTTTATAGCTTTAGAAATCTCGTGATGAGGCAGTTCTGTCAGTAGTTATGTTCTACGTTTATATGTGTTTAGGCCAAGTTTGGTAAGCATGTTGTTTTTATTGTTTCAGACTCACACTTGTCCAAGTTGGCCTAACTACTAAGGCACATGACTCCGTACATCAAAAGTTTATAACATCAAGCCACTGCCTACACTTAGGTAAGTTTTATTCGACTTTTATTTGTCTGTACTTTAGCAATGGGCTAATATTGGGGAATTTGAAAAATGAAAATCTCGTTTACGTATCGCTTATCGCTTATTGGTAAATTCTACAAGCTACCATCTGTATTAATTAAAATTTATATTTATCTATATATCGTCTATACATGCCAAAGTGTATTACGGCATCCGTGTACTAAACCCATCACCTTTTTATACAAATTTGTAATGGAAATGGTAGACCATGACCGCTGAAAGGTATGTGACCTTTCGCTTGTAATGCCCTCTGATACTACTACGTACATATTTTATTTATGGTATTATTATGTTTGAGAGCTGAGTTAACATCAGGTGTGATAGCAGTCAAGGGCCAACTTGTAGTCGACAAAAAAAAAACTGACACGAGGGCGGGTACTACCCATGCTTATGCCATCAGACAGTGGCGCTGTGTTTTACGCCTGAAGGGAATGATAACCGATGTAATGCCAGGGAAATAAGGCTCAAGAAGAATAGTACTTTGTGTTCTATACTCTTTATTGCAGACAAAGTGCTATTTAATTAGCACGAGTTTAGTCTGTGAATGTCTATAATAAATCATAAATAGATAGTGTTATTTAAATATTGAATAATAGAGGCATAATGACCTATTAAGCCCATGAGGAAGTAAAAATAGTTTTAGTATAAATTAAGAACAGGTAAACGTAATATTTTATAAAAATTTTTAACATAAAATTGAACCGACTCAAAACGCACGTACCTAAAACCCACAAACTTCTTTTCTACGTAAAAGAAAAAAATAACTGTGTCAATTGATTGACACAATTATTTTTTACTTTTTAGTGCGTTTTGAGTCGGTTCTATTTTTTGTTAAAAATTTTTATTTCATACTTTTTAGTGATTAATCGCCACGTAACGTACTCGTACTATACTGTCATAGTATATTATACGGCACTAGTAGTCAAAAAACTACGGATATCAAAAACTGAAATCGGTGCTCCAAAATCGAAGAGGATATCATCATTAGATCCTAACATGATGACAATGGGACCACCTTGGAAGTGCCCTTTCTAATTAAAAAAGAATTATCAAAATGACAACTCTGAAAGTTATGCGTGGTCATATATATATAAAAAAACGGACAAATATACGTGTAAAAAGTTAAAAATGTGTGATCGTCATACATAAAAAAAAAAAAAAAAAATAAACGTGTCGTATTGAGAACCTCTTCCGTTTTTTTTCGTCGGTTAAAAAGGAGCAGCATTATTTAGGCAAAGTAAGCAAAAAGCAATCCCGCTTATTAGTATTGTCCAAAATTGCCTTATAAAGTTTCCTTTTGTATTTATTTCTTTGTGTTGGGCTAAATTAAGCGTTTAAGCAACGTTAGTACCTAGAAACGTTATTTCTCATTTTATATTTCCTAAGCATTACACAACCCAAAAGGAATAAATCTTTTTAATACCGGCTATAACCCGACATCAATCTTTGAAACGTGCATGGTCCCTAGAATTTTTTCAATATACCAACACCTGAGGGCCATTTGTGCGGTGTTCCCACTAAGTTGCGAGTGTTGTAAATGTTACGTCATTTGTAGCTAGATTGAAAAACTGTTTTGTACTATTGCAACAGTTTGGTTTCAGCTTAAATCCAGTTTCACTGCACTTTTGAGCGAGCCCGCTGAAAGCCATACGATGTTACAATATTGTCCCGCTGAAAGATGGCGGAGCTTTGGCTTTTTTTTTGTAAAAGCGTCGATGAATTAGAAAAACAACTTTGGCCGTTTTTATTCTTTGACTGTGATTGATTTTTCAGTTTCCAGTTTTTATTGAAAATTCAATAAAAGTGAGCCAAACTACTATTTTATAAATAGTTAAAAATATTGAGATTTTGTTTGTTTACTAGCTTAGATTTTATTTCCATAGGGATAAAAGATTAAAAATAGCTCTGTACCAATCCAGAGAGCTGATTCCGTTCCCAGGGAATATAAAAGGTATTTATGGTTTTCCGAAGTGTGATCTATCTTTATGCTAAATTTTATTCAGATTCGTTCAGTTTTCTGGAGTTAATAATGTAATTAATCGCAATTTATTTTATATAATAAATAAATTCAAATTCAAATTCAAAGTCATTTATTTCAAGTAGGCCAATTATAAGCACTTTTGAAACATCAAATTAGACTATTTGTAGTGACTCTACCGGCAAGAAACTCAACAGTTGCTCTTTTAAAATCATTAATTTTTACAATATTAACTGTATTGTTACATAAAATTATTTATTCTACTACTTGTGTGAAGTGAAACTGATCCAATTGCCTCTCAACCTCTTTGTCATTTAAAAATTCTAT
The DNA here is from genome assembly GCA_034621355.1 of Mycalesis mineus. Taxonomy (NCBI): domain Eukaryota; kingdom Metazoa; phylum Arthropoda; class Insecta; order Lepidoptera; family Nymphalidae; genus Mycalesis; species Mycalesis mineus. The sequence continues at coordinate 7,107,677 of CM067881.1, forward strand.
AATAACTTGACTCAGAAGAGTTTAAATACATTGCTTAATCTTATGCAGTTTCTGGAGTTAATACTGTAATTATGGCAATTTATATTATTTGACAAATAGGTTATTGTATTATTTATAGATAATTATACGATGGGACTCACGGGTCAAATATATTATGTATAGATAACTTTAACTCTGTGCATTGGTTTCTCTTATATGAACTGGATTGTATAATTTCTCATATAAATAATTCAATTGCTGCCCTACACTTTACTGAGTCGATGACACGCTGTCAAATGTGTTCACAAGCGAAATATGACCAATCATTTTTCAATGACACTCCCCTTTTGGACATACTGAATGCTGTGTTTGAGCGATGCGTATTTTCCAATATGTCAATCCCACGTCTGACTGCGTTTAAATGACCACGCAGCGTTGTTACTTGATTTAATAGAACTGTCCAACGATAGTTTATGGGATATTTTTAAATAGCATTAAAGTATTAAATTATATGCAGTATTTTAATACATAAAATATTAATACAGGCACTTTTCTTAAAATACTGTAGAAGTAAATGTATTGCTTGCGAAACTCAATTGTGTTGCGTGATCTCGTCCTCAATTTTGTACACTATGTAGTTTGTACTCTTGGTCTTGTACTACTGCGCTGTCAGAATCTTCAAATATTAGAAAAATAAAGATCACTTCACACAATTGGGGATTGGACGTCACTAGGTAAGTTAGTCGAATCTTTTAATTTTAAACAATTAACATTAAAAAAATGCAATGAATTGCATCTTAAGTTCAAAGGGCAATATTTGAGTTGTGGGCTTTATTTGTGTCTGATTGTACCAGATATTGATATGTGTACAGGCACAGAGTTACTCGCTTACCACTTTACAATATTGATGTAGTTAGTAGTTTGTAGAATCCAAAATTTGTTAACCATACCTAGTACAGTTATAGTTACCAATGAAATTAAAAGAATATAAGACTTAAGTCTAAAATATAAAGTTAGCAAGAGAAAAATATCGAAATACGGTCCATGTTTTTATCCTAAAAAAAGTGGCCAGTGGCGTGGAGTGTTTTTTGATTATAGGTAAAAGAGCTTGCTTTAATGTAAAATATAAAAATAAAGAAAAAATCAATTTTAAGTTACGATCAATTTACCTGTGTATTATGACATACAAAAATATTTGTTAGGACGTTTCTATTCGACCGGGACACCCCTCTACGGTACTGGTATACGGCTATCATAAATTAAACTTTTATTATTCGATTGTTTAGTCCGCGCCGGGCACCCTCATATTTATTGGATACGTATCCATTATACTCTAAAATTGTATACGAAAAGGACGATTTGACAGTTATTGTACGCTCTATGCCCTCTATTTATACCTTCCAAAGTATTTTATTGTTCTATAATAAATGTTTTGAAGAGAGCCCATTCAAGTAACTAACGACTGCACTAAATTACGATCACTTTGTTCCATTCAATTGCAAGCGATGGCCATAGGTCATTTCTCCTGCATTCAAATGCGAGAATTATACTCGTAGTTCGAATGTAGTTAACATGCGCCGTATTTCCTAAATGAATTTAAGAATTAAACGGACACATCATGAGCGGGAGGACTCCAGTTTGGAAAAGCTGATAATAACACGGAAAGACAAAGCTATTTAGATTCACCTATACGATGGGTTGACCAGGTGTGCGAGTCCAAACTTACCACATTTTGTAAGACCACTAACAGAAGCAGATAGAAAGCACTGAGCAGTTCGAAACAAGGATCCCTAACATGACCACGTTCTTCAGACATGAAGAAACGACTATAGAGAGAGAGAGAGAGAGAGAGAGAAGAATTAATCACCTTTACTGATAGCATCATCATCATGATTATCAAAATAATTTTAATGGTAGGTATACTTAAAGATATAGCGTACTTACTGAAATAGCATCTACACTAATATTGTGAATGCGCAAGTAACTCTGTATGTTTGTTAGTCAATTACGCCTAAACTACTGATTCGATTTAAATGAACTTTAGTACCTACAGACATAGTCTGGAGCCTGAGGCAGGCTACTTTTTGTCGAACTATCACAAATTAATTTTTTTGCGGACAGTTCCAAACAAAGATATATGAAACTCAGTGGCGTGCACAAGGTTTATAAGGGTAGGCATTATAGGTACTAGCTGCACGAAATGGAAAATTACTTCCCCAATACTGGGTCGTTATGTGTACTCAGGGTAGAAAGTGCGTTTATGCATTTATGTAGTGCACACAACTAATGGAATTTAAACCCATCAGTTTTTGGCCAAAGTTAGAGCTTGTATAATTCTGCTTCATTGATGTGAACTTAATATCATTATTTTAAAGTAGGCATCTATTATTCTTAATTATTCACTGAGTAACAAAGTGGGTAGCTTTAAATATGCAAGAGAAGGTTTGAAATTTTGTTTCGCACATTAGTAAAATTAGATTGTGTAGAATTTAACAGTTAGATATTCCGGCGGGCGGCTGTGCAAACGCTGTGCGATCAGTTTCATTATCATACAAATTTTAGTCGAGCTCTATTACTTAGCAATTTCCCTCATTATGGCTCAGTTATACGTAGCGAGTTGCTAACCTGGGGCCGATCTTTATACAATCCCCCGCACACGCAATGATATTATCAATATATTATTGTCAACAAAGTAGGGTAAGGTTCTTGTAGTGCCCTTAGGAAATAATACTGTAAAATTGCCGAAGTACGTTTTAAACCGTGGTACCGTCGTACTGATGAAGAGTAATCAAAGTATCCTCCAATGATCCTGAATTGGTGTAACAACGACATTTTTTACTTCTATTTTGTGTTTTTTAACAACAACAAAAAAAATGTCGAAGACAGACCGGCAGTCAATTCCCCTTTCTACACATCATTTCAAAATTGCCTTCGACCTGCCACTCCTTAGCTTGCAATCTGTAGTGTACCTACCAATAAAAATTACTTATGTACATCATTTTTTGCCAAATGATGGTTCATTCATTCAGTTATACTCTTTATATCTTATTTTTTCTAAGCAACTATTTGCAACATAGATTCTATAAAATCTTGTACATTTTTGTTAATGAGACGCTTACTTACTTGCTTCAGTCCTTACTTAATGTGTACGAGGCTCGAATTGTGTAACCAAGCCGTTAGTCTCAATTTCCCTGATTAGGGTTGCTACCTATGTGGCGGCGACAGCGCGGCAAATAGGTCGATCGTGCCCGATGAATATGTATATGCCTAGCGTAATGTTTGGAAATGGTATTTAGAAATTTAATGTAGGAATACAGCCTAAATAGAACCCTTTATTTAACGAAATAGTTTCTAAGTATAAGGTCATAACTGTAGATAAAGAACTATAAATTAAATATGTAGATCGCTTATGATATCTACAGTCATTATATATAAAACACGAAAATAGTTTTCACCTAATCATATTATTTTAAACCATCCTACTATATCCAAATACTAATAAAACTTAGAAAAACAAATCCATCCAATTAAAGTTAGATGGATGTTTTGCCTGTATATCATTTAGTAGGTGTGTAGTAAATAGTAGGTGTTGATCTAATATCTGTCAACTGTCAATGACTAGTTTATCATTGACTCCATTACCTAAGTGATAAAAAATGAGATAAGTTAAAGTCCAAGAGCATACTACGAGTATAAACCCGGAGGACTTGAAATGCAATAAGAATTAGCTTTAATTCATCAGCTGCAGTTACCAAAACAAAATTGTAAAACACCGATAGCACCGAACGCATTTAATCGAAATAATTTTAAATTAATCCTCTTCAAAAATAATCCCTTACTTATTCACGTATCAATTACATTATAGCTTTAATATTTTATCGGCAACCCCTGAAATAAATGACTGGACCACAAAATTAAATCTCTCTTTTAATATGCAAAATTGTGTTAACTCCCAATGTAATTTTGTTATGTGGCATTGAATGCGTCGATGGGTGTTCAAATCAAACAGAATATTATTCAATAATAAAATTTTATAGGACATTCTGGCACCGTTTATTGAAATACCAGTTAATCAAGTTCAAGGATTTACGAAAAATTCTATTTCAAATTTTTCACAATTATTTCTTATGTCGTTATATTACTATTATTATGTCGATAGAAATATCTTCGTTATAATTTAGTACTTTTATACCGTTAATAAAATTATACGACGTTACGTAATATAATTTTTAACTATACCAAGTAATTTTATTGATTATAATTTGGTGTAAGTTTGTCAAAATAATTAACTTTTTTATTACCTAAGTACTTACCAAATTTCTTAGGTTATATTTTTCTAAATAACTTGATGAATATCAAATAGGGCTAGTAGAGTCAACAAGATTCAAACTATATATTTTGCTTACAGAAGGCAACAAAAGAAAATGTTTTGCCAATTAAGCCTTTATTCTGCCATTCAATCCTGTCATTTGTGACCAATATAAACTCCGAAAACTATTTAGAAAATTGTTAGAAAAATTAAGTATTATGATTTCATAGCCAGACCTGGGACTAGAATCTAAGACCTCATCACAAGGCACTTTTGCTATCATTATTCTTATTATTTACCATAGACTACGGTTTTTATGCAATATATCAGGAAATATCTTAATAAACACTTTAAATTAAAGATAATATAACTTCTAGCTATATTTTTATTCGGACTTATCCTTCAAGTGTAGGTAAAACACTTTAACAAATTAGAAATGTTCTTTGCGAGACGTTCCTATTGAGAGCAAGGAAGGACGTTGAAAGGCTCGGAGCATGTACGTAACCTTCTTTACACGTTAAGGCTTTCGACTGCTTTGTCCGTACTACTAGATAGGTTTATGTTCTTAAGACAATTCAGTCCACTTGGTTCGTTGTTCGGGACGACATTGATAGGGCATACGGGCTCTAAATTGGGACTCGAACTGGCCAGACATTATGTTCCTACATCGACATGCTTTTGTCAGACGTATTCAAAGGTAGTTATACGAAAGTGGGTCAGCAGGGATTCTGTACGGCATTTTAGGTAAATGTACTCCAGTTTGTGTACGTCTACCCACCTCTTTGTGTCTTGTCTTAAGACCTGCTACGTCGCTTTAATGGGACCGAACTGTTTGGGTGAATCAAAACGAAGTATTGTCTTTGTCATATAATAACGTTGAACGTGTTGAACCACATTGTACTAAACTGCCAACGATATTCACATCGTAAAGTTAATGTTATTTATGAACAAGCCCTTGTTGTCTTATGTATTGTTGTTGTTATGTACATAATATTGTTATGTATAATTTTTCATATACGATTTTTTTTAAAGCGCGTAATGGTGATAAGTAAAACAGTAAACTTTACAGTCGTGAACAATCTGAAAAGAAGCCGACAAAAACTCAAGCTGTGATTTTGCGTCGTTGTAGAAACAAAATTTCAAATATTTCCACTTACTTGTATTTCAATAGCTTTTATTATCGCTTTTTATTAGGATACGCAAAAATGAAGACAATAGGGAAATGCCAACTCGAAGAGCATTTTGTGAAAAAAAAAACTCGCCACATTTCACAAACGGGCCGTCAAAACAAATGGCGGGTGAAAAATTCAGTAGGAATAAACAAAGGCTTGTTTGCTAGGTTGTAGGGGAAGCCGGGTAAGTGCTGGCGTAATCTGTGCTTGGGCTCGTGTAAATGCAAATTGTCCCATAAAGCCATCGTGCCTCCCCTCCCGCGTCTCCCCCTCTATCCCTTAATGAAGAGCTCCTCGGACCTCGAAGGCCTGTGTTCGTCATCTCAACGCTTTACTGCAAAATTAGAATCTCCTCTAAATTGCTTCACCTATATCGAGATGTATGTTTAAGGGTATAGGAGACGTTATTGCATCTAGACTCCTGAGACCTTCATTCATGCTAATGAACTCACAGTGTACTTAAAAAGAAATGATATTCTCAAAACACTAACACTGGTTTGTTTTAATTTATTACTTTATTTTATGTATAGGATCTGACATGATGTTATGTGACGATTAAAAAGATAGGGCACGAATTTGAAAGGTTTATTCAACCCTAAGAGCTTGTATACGATTATATGCAATGTTAATTCTCTTTGCCAATTAGTATAGCTAGAGTAACTAGCGGTAACGGAATTTTATCATATTAGACCTGAGTTATTAAAGAAAATATATATGACAGGTGAGGTCTGGAATTTTGGCCTCAGATTTTGTAGGATTTTTAAAATTAAACCTATTCGGTTTTAAATCCCATCATTTCATTAATAATAAACTTTTAAATTGGACAACCTCAGAAGTTTTTTGAAAGTTATTATTAATTAGAAGCTCACTTCGTCAAGCCATTGTTTCATGGCTCAATAGCTTGTCCTTACTTCACCCTAATTTGAAAGTCGCGACTTCATTAGCGATTCAGGTCCTTTTGAAGATATTTGAAGGGTAAGAGCGGGATATAGGAACATTTTTAACTGAAAATCGAATGCGAAGACTAAAAATAGTTCACCTTAAATAAAATAAAGTATAAAATGTTAACAACTGTTCTTTTATACATAATAATTTATAGGCATTATTCAAAAACTTCTTTATAAGCAATTTTTATTCGATTCGAATAGAAAAAAATTAAAACAATTCGTTGCAAATATTTTGTTTGTATTGATTTTAATTTTATTTAAATAACTCTGTAAAGAATAATATGCATATTTCTAATTTTGGTCTGTAAAAATGAATTGCTTTTCGTTAGTCTCACTAAAACTAAAGAATAGCTTAAGTTACTTGAGTATTTGCACTGTTTTTTCTTGACTAATACATTGGAGGTTTAAAAATAAAAAATAATATAAAAAAACTTCAAATAAACATCATACCTTCAATACCATACGATTGTACCTACGAAGTCCACCAAAATCATCAAGTTTCAAAAAATGGTCCAATAAATAACCAATGGGCCTCTTTATTATGATTTGTTGCCATCCCTTCTGCTAATAAATTAACGTTTAAAAGTCCTTGCGACCAATAAATGTTTCATGAACAAAGTGCTTCCCCTTTAGCGGTTGTAGGTGAAACAATACGTACGCCGCGCGGGACCGCGCGTTGAATTACAAATACAGAACTTGACGTGAATTCGAATGAAGATAGGTTCACCATTTGGGAATTATTAATAATAGGATATATTTTTTATTCTTTTCTTATAGTGTCGTATTGTGTTAAAAATGTGAGTTTGCAAGTTCTGGGCATTTTCTTGATAGGATAATTTGAAATTAAGAATAATGTAGTAGTAATCTTATTATGCGAGGAGTATCCCAATCTACATCGATGCAGAGTGATGAGTCTAAACTTTAAATCCTCTCTCTCATGAGGATACAATATAAGGCTTAAAAATTACTGCAATGAGCCATACAAATAGGCTAATAATAATTATGATGATACAAATTATCATCATGATGATGATGATTTGTTATAGTCTATAGTTACTCTTCAGTAAAACATGACGGTAGTCATACTTAAAAAAAATATAAATACGTGTCGAATTGAGAACCTCCTCCGTTTTTTTCTCGTCGGTTAAAAATAACTATGCTTATGTTTTATACCTTACTAGATTCCTTCCACATTACATGGAATTATTCTTAAAAGGTTTATTAATATTATTAGGTCCCTAATAAAACTGATATTTGATTACACTAAGTAAGGAGTGTTCTACGTTATATTGTTACCTTTCATGTTAGAGGTAGGACAAGTCGTTCAAAAGTTCCTCTACCCTACCGCCGAATATCACAGTTATTTGTTAATAATTTACCAAAAGTTGTTTTTCCTCAAAAATAATGTGTACCTCTAGAATACAAGCTACCGTAAAAGTTTGTGAATGTTACATAAAAAGGTCTACATTACGTACGAAGAACATAAAGGTGACCCTGTTATTCGGTACGAATAGGTAATTTAATTAATGTTCCACTTTCTTTGCGGTGTAAGTGCCTGTGATGGCCAGACCTTTGTCATTTTGTGCCAGGTGATATATTTTCAACTCTTAGTAAGTACGTTAAGCAAGTATGGAGTGTATGGTCATGATGGTTTTGAGAGGAAGCAGATTACAAAGAAATTAGATTATTCGAATAACAAAGTAGCTTTTTATATTATGTGATACTTCGAGAAATCATATTTTTATTACATGTACGAGTATATAATTGATTTTTAATTTATAACACAAACCTGTCGACTACATCATAGCAAAACTTCGCGAAGCATGAGACGAATATCTTAGCATTCCATGGATTAACCGTGCGGGTGCCGGGTCCATCGCGTGGCTGAGAGAAAAACTCCGAACAGAGTCCAAGACATGTGACACGGGTGTAGGTTTAAAAGAGATCTCTTAGTGACGCGCATCAACACTCACCTCCTCTGTTCAAGTTATCCTCCCTGCCCAGCCAAATTCGGAATGACCCTACTAGAGCAGCTTTGGAAACTACTTCCAATATGGAGCTTACTGCACTTCTAGTAAGGTCAAGGTCATTTAGCAGGTTATAGAGAGACTTCGCTGGTATACCTCTCGCACCCCCTTCTACCGCGTATAAACTAACCACATAGCCATTTTTAGTTAGTTCATTAGTAAGGTCATAATATTTATTAACTTTGGTAATACCTATTTTTATACGTATTTTCTATCATCATCATATCATCATCATTATCAGCTTATTAAAGGCTTGTAACACAACCAACAAACACTATCCGCGCTTAAGATTTACTGAAAATTTCTCAGAAGAAAGAGTAACACACTTTATTCCACAAACTAGGATTCGAACCCAGGACCTCGTCATCGAAGCCACATAGGCTAACCAGCAGCCATACGAGGCAGTTTGATAAATGTACTAAAATGCAAACACAGCCTTCGTCAATAGAAACTGTTTCACCATTTCAGCGATCCTATAAATATAAATGCTCTATCCGAAAAATGTAGAGCGAATGTACACGAGTGGTATATAAAAATTCATTCATCTCTGCTTGAACAGATGCGCGGACAAATATAAAATATTCATAGGGATGGAATTGGAAAAAATCTTCTTTTAGGAAGTTGATTAATAAATAATTCCAGCAAAACGGCAGGATAGAATATGTATATTGCGCGATTACCTCTGACCTAAAAAGTTTCTAACATTTTTGTTTGTTTTCGGCTCGGATACGAAGCCTCGCTAGCCACCTGGATGGATATGCATAAAGAATGCATTTTTAGAGATCTGTGAATGGAAGTGAAAGAATTATTTGTATCTTCCGATTTTAGACAAAAAATTCAAAATATTATTTTTACTTAGTAGTGTAATTGTATTCACCAATTAAAACAAGCCAAGTATCATTCAATCAATTTTATTCATTTGCAGACACTCGCATTATTACAGATTGCTGTGATCCGGTTTAGATTATGTTAGTTAAATCACAGCCATGAAGGCTCTACACCTATGCGTCACATTGATTACCACTAGTTCGGTTACTGTCGGGACACCTAACACAGTGATTTCGCTTAGTTGCAGTACAGAAAAGTCATAAGTTAAAAAAGATACGACTAACATATTAAAAGAATAATTGCTTGTTGTTCCACAAAACTTTTCCATTCAAATAAAAATGTATCGTAAACCGTGAAACATATCAGCGTTTGTAATAAAAAAAATATATCCACGCTGTGGTCTAAAAAACCACTAAGAGTTCCGTTCGGATCAAATGTAGATTAAGCTAAATTTAAAACGTTCCCACCGTTTCGCTTGAACGCCCGTGAATATAACATTTCAAAGTTCCATAATTATTTTTCTCATGAACCAATACAACGATTAAAACATTCGTCACGATTTACACTGATTTAGGATCTACAAGACGTGCGGTAACAACTAGACTGATTTGAGATTTATTAGATGTTTTTTTACTCTACTTTTTTAGTACCGGATAAGCTAAAGCACAGTACGTTAATCGACTTTACATGAAAAAAAGAGATTAGCAGTGACATCTAAAAACATTGCTAATTTCTTTTTTAACTATTTCTTACGAAACTAAAACAAGACGCTTTTTCGCTTTAACAGACATTATTTTCCACAATCCAAGATTTTTTTCTAAAATCTAGTATTCCTTTTTCAACGTTGCTTTTGAAATGTAATTAGTAGGTAAGTATTTAAATAGCTAAAAATATGTTGATTTCAAGTTGGTAATTGCTTCTTATTATAGATTATTTCCTGTGTTCATATGTAAAAAGAAGGAAATAATTTAAATAATATTAAGACATTAGAGTATGAATTTATTATTTTTTTATCAGTTATCACGCTGGTTATATGTATTAAGTCGATCGATTTTTTGTCTTGTCCTTTTTATGCTTGGGTCATCGTATCTATCTATTAATTGATAGCATCAAAATTGCTTCTCAAGGATGGATAATATAACGTAATATAATACGAGATAAAACAGTTTACAGTCCTAAAACGACTATTAGAATATCATTTATATATAGCTGTTCATAAAAAGTAGATACTTTTATTTACTTTAATCTGTGGTTTCATGGTCCATATCCCAATATCTGTTTGAAAATTTGAATGTACCGCGTCTGATATCCGATAGCCGTCCAATGGGTTAAGCACCGCATGTACGGCTTACCGCACACTTATCGAATTTATACACGAAACGTTTGAAGCCAAATTAAGCCGTAGTACGTTACAATAAATGTCAATATCGCGTAATCCAATATACTGTAATCGATACTGCTTGTCTATATTACATAGATCATCGGATAACTGAGCACGGCCACTGTGGTAGACTTGGGGCGTCTCGTGGGAGTTTATAAACACCTATACACGTATTTTGACGTTTACCGAGGTTTCATGGGAACAAATTTTCGATTTGATCACGGTAATACAAAATGTAACAACACAGAACACGCACACAAGCAAATGTCTAGAATTCTTACGTCATCATACTATACTACAATACTATAATAGGTACGATAGTAATTTCAGTAAACGGGCCTTTTTAGAAAAATATACCTTAAGTCAATCGTGTAATATTATGTGCCATTTTATTCTAATCCGGATTATCATCATCATATTGTCATCAGCCTATACTTGTTTTTTATTCATTACCAGTAAGCCCTTGACAGCAATCACACCTGATGGTAAGTGATTACGCAATCTAAGATAGAAACGGGCTAAATTGTTAAGAGTAGAATAAATACCACAACCCTTATGGTTTTCACCAGCTAGCCCTGGGCCAATCCACAAATAGAAAATCTTAATAGATCCAGCCGGGAATTGAACCCAGGACCTTCTACTTATTATTCATATATCTTATTAATCTCGTACTATTGCGCCACGAAGGAAAAAGCCAGCTGCTTTAGGTCAGGAATTTTATAGGGACTTGAAGTCACTACAGTTCTGAGCAGCTCCAGACAATTCGCTTGATATCGTGTGTCCACTCAGAATCCTAAAAGAAGAGCGAGGTCGTTCAGACACTTCGGACTCATCTCTATCGGCTCTTTCATCTACGTTACTTCAGTTTTACGACTCGTGGAGCTAACGTGGAGCTAAATTAGTATGAATTTATGTAGTTATTCACAACTTATCTGGGTTACAAAGGTCAGATTACTTAGGGATCCTACTAAGCCTGATAGCCTGTCCGATGCTAGCAGAAGTAATGCGCAGACCTCAGTAAACACACGGGGAATGCTTGCATAAAGTGTACTGGAGCCCCGCCATAATAATTATATACTTAGTGAGAAGACATGTTACAAAGCTTCGAACTCTCCTGGGGAAAGCTTTTACTGTATACTGAAACGCTAATAGAATAAATTACTTTGCCGTTAGTTACTAAGAAAGTACATAATTTGAGAAGTGATGTATCAAAGTTTCTTAATATCATTATTGTATAAAGTTCAAAGTGACTCGGAAGCTTTAGGTACAATTAATTATCTTACGTATAAGTGTACATAAATGAGTTCTGATTTTATTTTGTTTGAGCAATATAAACGACGTGACGACCTCCGTGGCGCAGTGGTATGTGCGGTGGATTTATAAGACATAGGTCCTGGGTGCGATTCCCGGCGGGGCAGATTGAGATTTTTCTTAATTTGTCTTGGTCTGGCTTTCCAGGCTTTCGCCGTGGCTAGTTACCACCCTACCGACAAAGACATATCGCCAAGCGTTCAGGTACGATGTCGTGTAGAAACCAAAAGGGGTGTGGATTATCGTCCCACTCCTAACAAGTTAGCCCGCTTCCACCTTAGACTGCATCATCACTTAACATCAGGTGTGATAGCAGTCAAGGACCAACTTGTAGTCGATAAAAAAAAATATTATTTCACAAAGAAAATAAATACTAAAACATATAATCTGACATACCTTAATATCCTAATCCTAACTAATATTATAAATGCGAAAGTAACTCTGTCTCGTTTTCACGCTAAAATTACTGAACCGATTTAAATGAAATTTGGTACACAGATAGTCTAGTCCTAAAAAAGGACATGGGCTAGTTTTAATTGCGAAAGGAGGGTTTAAAAGGGGGGATGACAACATTTCATCCCCCATTTAAACCCTCCCACGTCCCATGCGGACGGAGTTACGGGCAAAAGTTAGTTTTAAATATTTTACTAATAACACCCGGATCGTTGATAATTATATTGTCATATTTTATTTTTTTGTGTTATTTTATCTTTGTAATTATTTAATTATATTTATTAAGATTAATTTACTTAGGCCTGTGTGCACCAAGAGTTCGGTTATCATAACCGACGGTTAACATAAGCTAAACGTAAAATTTACTGTTCACGACAACCCGTACGCCGGTTAAGGACGTAAACCGGGCGGTTATCTTAAACGAGCTTACGTTCTTAACTGGCGTACGGGTTGTCGTGAACAGTAAATTTATAGTAAAGTTAACCGTTGTTTATGATAACCGAAATCTTGGTGCAAACAGGCCTTATTTAATAAGGCTTTGGCTAAAACTTTAACAGTTATTGTGTTCCAAACGTTTGGCAAGGTCTGAATGCCACGGTACAGTCTTTGGCACTTCAGCCTCACTTAGCTATTTTAATGAATCCTGTTACTTTGTAGGAATGTTTCTAAAGACTTATAAAGGACAGAAACTACCGCTCTCTACTTCCGTTCCGTGCAACTTAAAAAACTAGTACCCGGTTTCTCTGGCTTTGTGCTCATAATTTAATTTGTTAAGTTTTTTAAGCGAGTGAACTAGTTGCGTTTACGAATGACTGCTTTGAGAGATGCGCGAATAGTTTTTACTAATTAGAATGATGAAAATTATTTTGAAATGATATTTTTAGTTGATATTTTTATATCAATATATAAACAGGCTTCAACCTCGTCACCACTGATGCCCAAAAACTATGTGTAGGTATCTGAAATAAACAAATTTTCAAAAATATTAATAATTAATCATCTTAGATTATAGATTAGCCAATGAATGTCCATTTATTAAATTCAATAAATAATATTTTCTATGATTTACCGGCTTTTAAATAGGAGGAGGTTCTATTATATATTTATTATATTCAGTGATGTTTATTACCTTTTTGTTTTTAATCCATCTATGAGTAGGTTATTATTTAAATTCAACAGGAAAATGTTAAGGCTTTATAATATAGGTGACTTTCGTACCTATTAATTAATAATCAGCTAGGTAGTTCTCACGGGAATGACAAAATCAACATCCTCGAGGCCGTTGTATGAAGTCAGTAGGATGTATAAATCACATGCCAAAAGTTAAAAACCCATTACAAATTCACGCAACCGGTATTTTATGCATATAAAAATTTTCTACTTAGATAATTTGCGCTTGAGATGCGTTGGTATAATATAATTATGACTGCCCAAAATTTTAGTAATGTTTGAATTTCCTTTTTTATTGTGAGTTTATTTTTTCCACCTTCATTTTTACATGTCTCGGTACAACATACAAACTCGATATACAAAACAATATAAACATACAGAACTATAACAAATTACATACACTAAACCTTCCTTACAAATTATTCAATCTATTCATAAAAAGTTCATGAAAATCTGTTTAATAGTGTTTGAGCTTATCGCGAATAGACAGACAGTCACGGCTGAGGACTTTGTTAAAACATGTAGTCATAGATGTTTGAGAGACTATAGATATAATTAAAAAATAAAACAAACATGTTTCAAATTAAACGTATGCAAGATTACATCTCCTCAATAAATGCAGTAATGTTCGTTTTTGTAAAGAAAATCACATTTTTGCTAACATTCTAAAGAAATTACTTTAAATATTGCAGTATGTTTAAATAAAAATGCTGAGAAATAGAAATTAAAAGCGAGTACATAAAAGATAAACATTTTTATGTGTCTGTTTAGTCTAGCTTGTTTATTTTAGCTTATATTCGCAGCCATACAAAATGTGCTATATATTTTCGTTAAATATTTATAGTTTTTTGTATTTTTCGCTAAGGACAGCATAGGTAAAATAATTAACGTTATAATTAGATCTCCACGCGTCCGGTACTTCTATAATAAATAGCCAAAAAGTATATTTGTCACTATCCCGTTATCCGACTAAATGGCCTAGTACTCGATATTAATGAAACCGGTTCCAAATATTCGATGTAATAAAACTAGTTGGAGATTGCTCCAAAATGATAAATGTATTGGCGTAATGTATTTCGCACATATAAAGTGGAAGGAAGCATCAATAATATAATAAGAAGCCGGTTCCAAATAATTCCAAATAAAATATCAAATTGTAGCTTGTTGCTGCAAAATAAGAACTGTTGTATTTCGCACATATAGTTGAAGGAAACATCAATAATCTAATAGTAGTGCTATCGGCAGTGCGATGACCCCCGGAAGCAGCTGACGAGATAAGGCAGGTTCAAATCGAGACCATCCATCTTACGGTTACGCCATTCATGTTTTTCTTAGCGCGCAGGATGCGGACCCGCTAGAGGAATTCCATGTTACGTTACAGTTTCTTTTATAGCTATACTTGTCCACTCGTTATCCGTCATACTATTGCGGGATTAAAGAACGAATTCCAAAACAAGTTTAGTTAATTTATCACACTACTATTATTAAGATTAAAGTTTGTGTATATATTTGTTGTTACTCCTTCACAAGACCGGTTTGCCTGAAATTTGGTGCAGAATAGTTCATAATATTATCTTTAATTAACACATATTTAAGTCATATTTTAGTACCACTTAACAACGTAATCCGTCCGGATGTAACTGCCGAATGCAACTAGTTGAATATAAATTAATAAATGGACAAAAACTTATAGCTATTAATTCATTTACTAATACATTTTAATATTAAATAAAATTTTAGATTCAAATGGTAGAGGAGTTTCGGCAAACAGCCATCAATTCATTTTTATGATATCTAAGATCTAATATCATCACTATTTAGTATTTCTTTTTAAATTCAAAATAATATTTGTTTAATCACAGGAATTGAACTTTAAGAGAGATAAAGTAAACGAGATTAACCTTTACAAGAATGAAAGAAGCCAACATTTCTAAGAATTTATCTGCTAAATTGGAAGTAGTATTGATTGCGGATACTTTGGCCGTATGATGCTATCGCTTCCAAAGTAAATCGATTTCAGTCTTACAGCAATTGCAATCAGTGTCCAAAGGGTCGAATTTAATCAATTTTGGCCTTTGAGCGTCGCGAACCATTTCCAGATACATCGATTAATAAATACCTTGTCAATATTGAGATCAGTTCTACTTTAAATAGAAGCAGATAATTGCTATTTAAAACAGTAAATAAGTAGATCTACCTATTTACTGCTTATAAAATCGTGCAGTTTCGCGTAATTTTATTATTTGTTCATCATTATTTAAATACTAACCGTGCCTCGAAGTTTTACTCGCACAGTTCTCTTTTCTATGGAAATATCGGGAATATGATTGAATGAAATGAATGAATGAAATATTCTTTATTGTACACCAAATAACAAAACTAAGCAACAAAGAGAAAATACCTTAAAAACTAATGTACAATTGGCGGTCTTATCGCTAATGAGCGATCTCTTCCAGACAACCACTTATATTTAAGGAAAAGTGTATACATTGGAGTAGGTTCGGGTGTACGTACACAAAAATAAAGAAAGAATCTTACTATCTAAAATAAAAATTTACTTACATAATATACTTATCTACATAAAAACACATATACACACCAATACATAGCTACATGCATACACAAATTCATACATACATACATAAATATATACATATATACATACTTACATACATACTAAAATATATATATACGTATACATAATATCTGCATGGTTGTGTTCCAAGTTTAAATTCATTTTAATTAAAAGAAAGACTAACTTTGTCTGTGGTTGTGTTCTAAGTTTCAATTCAGTATTTAATTATAGCAATTATTTTAATTCTATAAGGACTCTTGTCTGTGGTTGTCAGACAGTAAACATTACCTTGCAACAAGTCCGTTATAAATATTTGTGAATCACTAGTTTTTTAGCACTTTTGCGATAACTACTGTAGTGAACAAAAATATCGAGTGACAAAGAACGTTTTTGGTAAATAAACAGTGATTAAAATAGTGGAAACATTATAAAAATCATAACTTTAGAATCCAATATTTCGAAGAGTGAGTCATCAGTGACACTGACAGTGACATTTTTTACTGAAGTGACATCGAACGTTACACAGATTACATACAAATAGTCACCATAAACACGCGTCAGTGTTGCCATTGCACAAACCGGAAATGGAGGGACAATTTAAAATACTTTTCGACCAGATGAAATTAGAAATGGAAAAACAAACAAATTCTATATTCGAAAAAATTAATGAAAAATTGGAACCCTTGATAAAAGATAATGAAATTTTGAAAAATAAAGTAAAAATATTGGAAAAGAAGATAGAATATTTAGAAAAAGAAAAGAAGAAAAATAATATTCTTATGTTTGGTTTGGAAGAGAAGGAGAATTCTTTTTCGGAGTTGCTTCAAAGCATACAGGAAATTTTTAAAGCAGACCTGAAAGTTACTTTGCAGGCATTCGAAATATCAAAGATACATCGTATCGGTACGAAAAAAGAAAATAAAATAAGACCTATTCTTATCACATTTGCAAACAACTGGAAGAGAAGCGAGATACTAAAACTGAAGAAAAGCCTAAAACATGTCTACATAACGGAGGATTTCCCTAAAGAAGTATTAGATAAAAGAAGAGAATTAATACCTAAATTAAAAGAAGAACGTGCCAAAGGGAATATTGCGTACATTAAATACGATCAATTGGTAGTGAAAGAAGGAAAACAAGAAAAAAGGAAAAGAGATCAATCCACTTCGCCGGAAAACCAGAACCAACCTAAGAAGTTAGTGGCCAACAATTCAGCCATAAAAGATAGCAGGAGAAACGCATTCGATTTGATGCGATACAGATCAAATTCTCTTTCCAACATTCCAAATGAATCTAAGTAGCAACTAAATTTCAGCAACCAAAGACAGGACAACCCCAATCCGGCTGGTCCCCGTGGGGTTACTCGACCACCACCCCCCCATAATAACAATAATACATCCTTTCACTTAAAAAGAAACCACAACAAAGTATATATCGCAACTTTTAACGCCAGAACATTAATGTCGGATAACAACTTAGAAGAACTGGAAGAAGCCATAAGATTTATAAAATGGGACGTCATCGGCCTCTGTGAAGTAAGAAGATTAGGAGAAGAGATAAGAGAATACAAAGAATATATTTTTTACTTTTATGGAAAACAACAAGGTATTCACGGTATGGGATTCTTAGTAAAAAAACATATGAAAGACAAAATAATCAATTTCCAAGGAATATCAGATAGAATTGCAGTACTCAATATTCAGTTACTAGAAGTCAAACGACCCACATTAATCATACAAGTACACGCACCCACAGAACAAGATTCAAAATTAGCTAAAGATAAATTCTACAAAGACCTCATAGAGTTAACACAAAATAAGAACAGAAATATAATCGTAATGGGAGACTTCAATGCAAAGGTAGGCTACAAATCGAATAAAGATGAATTTGTCTTGGGAGATTACAGCAATGGTTATAGAAACGATAACGGAAACAGACTCATCGATTATTGTTTTGCAAATAATTTAAAAATAATGAATACTTTCTTCAAGAAACGTATGTCAAGAAAGTGGACGTGGTCGTCTCCTAATGGAAGAGATAAAAATGAAATAGACTTTATTCTCACAAGAAATAACGAAATATTCATTGATGTCGATGTTGTAAATAAACTTAACTTTAATTCTGATCATAGAATGGTAAGAGGAGTTATAAAACACACAAATAACAAAACAAGAAAACATATTAGCTGTGCAACCAATAATATGATAACACCATCGCCTGTATCGCAAAATATGCTAAAAGAATTAGGAAAAACATTAGACAAAATCGATAGAACAAAATCTCTTCAAGAAAGATATAATATTTTGGAAAGTAAATTGTTAAATTTAATCAAAGCGAATGTTAAAAAAGAGAAGAAAAATAAGTTAGGAGAGGAAACATTAAAATTAATGGAAGAGAGGAAGAAAATGTTAGGGAACCGAAAAGAGAACAGACAAGACATTATCAGCACTAGTAAAAAGATCCAAGCATCAATAAGAAAATACAGAAAAACAGAGAGACTTAATACACTGAGAAAACAAATAGAGAAAACAGGCGGAATCAAAAAAGGTCTAAAACAACTAAGAGAATACACACAATGGATACCCAACATGAAAGTCAAAAAGGAAAAGAATAAAGATAAAATTACAACAAAGAGGTCATTAATAGCTAAAGTAGCGACAGAATTTTATAGAAATTTATATGAGGATACAGACAAAACAATATCACCAAGGATAGTAAAAAACACTTACGAAGAAGAAATACCTTGCATACTAGAATCTGAAGTTACAAAGGCCATAAAAACGCAAAAAATTGGTAAAGCACCTGGTGACGATAAAATTTCAAATGAAATATTACAAGAATCATTAACGGCAATATTAAAATATGTAACGCATCTGTTCAACGAAATAATAATTACCGAACAAATACCAACTCAATGGACGAAGTCTACAATCGTACTTATACATAAAAAGGGTGACAAAAATGAAATAAATAACTACAGACCCATATCTCTAATGTCCAATCTCTACAAAGTGTTTTCTAAAATAATACTTAACCGAATAACAAAACGTTTAGAAGAAAACCAATCTAGAGAGCAAGCGGGATTTCGCACCGATTATTCTACCATAGATCATATTCATGTGGTGAAACAAATCATTGAAAAATTAAATGAATATAGGCAAATATATTATCTGGCATTCATCGATTATAATAAGGCTTTCGATTCTTTGACTCACAAATATATCTGGAAAACTTTAGAAAACCAGGGAATAGAAAGTAAATACATAAGAATCATAAAAGAAATATACAAAAATACCACAGCAACAGTCCGACTTGAGCAAGAAGGTGAAGAATTTTGTATCCAGAAAGGCGTTAGACAAGGCGACCCGCTTTCACCAAAACTTTTTACAGCAGTGTTAGAAGAAATATTCAAGAACATAGACTGGACTAATCTTGGAATTAACATCAACGGATCAAATCTAACTCACCTGAGATTTGCTGACGACATTGTGATATTTGCGGAGAAACCAGACAAATTACAATCCATGATTCAACAGCTAGATTATGAAAGCAGGAAAGCAGGTTTATCCATGAATCCAAAAAAGACAAAAGTAATGACGAATGCTTTAAGAGAAAATATTGAAATAAGACAGGAAGTCATTGAATATGTAGATGAATATATTTATTTAGGACAATTAATATCAACTAAAGATCAATACTCCAAAGAAATAGATAGACGAATTAGTAACACATGGAAGCGGTACTGGTCCTTAAAAGAAATAGTTAAAAATGAAGCAATACCAACATCGATGAAAAGTAGGCTGTTCAACATATGCATCCTTCCGTGCCTCACTTATGGATGCCAAACCTGGCCAACTACGAGAAAAAATAACCAAAAACTTGCAGTTTGTCAACGCAGCATGGAGAGAAGCATGTTGAACATAAAGCTACGGGATCGGTGGACAACTTCCAAAATAAGGAAAAAGACAAAGGTGGAAGATGTGTTGCAAAAAATCAGGAAGTTAAAATGGAACTGGACAGGCCATATAATGAGGACAGATAGAGAAAAATGGACGAAGGACATAATGGAATGGTACCCAAGAAATGGGAAAAGACAGATAGGACGCCAAATCAAAAGATGGGAGGATGATTTACCAAAGGGATGGAGAAGGTTAGCTCGGGATAGAGAAAAATGGAAGAAAATGGGGGAGGCCTATGTCGAAAGACAACCTGACCAACGTAGTAGTTGTTGAAGATTTCTTTTTTTACTTTAATGTTTACTTTTTTACTTTAATTTAATTGAAAAAAAAAAGTAAATAACTATTATAAATCAAAAAATAAAAATTGTATTAGTATATAAGATGAAATTTTGTATGGTCAGAGAATAAAGGCTTTTATTATTATTATTATTTATTATTATACATAATATATAATTATAATTTACTTGACATCCATTCAGCCAAGATTGACCCATAAAATAATAGTTTTTAACTAGCGGACGCCCGCGATTTTACCTGTGTAGTTCTCGTACACGTGTGAATTTCAGAATAAAATGTGGCCTATGAGTTATTCAGATATGTAAGCTATAATATTGTGAAGTATCATCAAAATCCATTTAGTTATTTTTCAGAATCAGAATCAGAATCATTTATTTGCTTGAAACATTATTGTATGATATACATAGGTGTTGTTAAGTTAAAAAGATACAATGTCTCGCCGATAACAGGCATGCAAATGTTAAACTACATGAAATAATTAAAGCAATGAAAAATTTTTGGCGTGAAAGAGTAACAAAAATCCATCTATCCTTACAAACTGTCGCCTTTGTAGCATTAGTTAGGATTTTCAGAACAACTTTATAAATTTTTCTTTTCTAAGATCCTTATTGACAGGAGTCAATAATAAACAATGGTCCAGCCGTTCATGCGTGATGATATGACCAAGGGATTTTTTTTTTACAAAAAATAGAACCGAATCAAAACGCACTAAAAAGTAAAAAAATAACAGTAATAAGGAACATTTGTTTAACGTAGTAAAGCAGTTTGTGGGTTCTACGTAATGTCCTTAAAGTAGAAACCTTAGCTGGCACCGACTCCTAGATATGCTTAAGTAAAAGCAACTAAATGACACAGTTATTTTTTAACTTTTAGTGCGTTTTGAGTCAGTTCTATTTTTTGTTAAAAATTTTATTTCTTAGTTTTTAGTGATTTATTGCCACGTAACGGACTCATACTATACTGTCATAGTATATTATACAGCACTTGTAGCCAAAAACCTACCGATACTTACACAAAAACCGAAATTGCTACAAGTGTGCCTATACAATTTGAAGAGTTCTTACAATTTTCCCAGGATATCATCATTAGATCCTAACATGATGACAATAAGACCACCTTGAAAGTGTACTCTTTCTAATAAAAATAGAATTATCAAAATCGGACAACTCTGTAAAAAGTTATGCGTGGTCATACATAAAAAATATATATACGAATTGAGAACCTCCTTCGTTTTTTTTTCGTCAGGTAAATAATATAAATAGATACCAAACCATCATAAAGAATTAATATACTAATTAACTGTTGGCTATTCAATGGAATATATGTAAAGTACTTGTACTATTTTACATTATGTGGTAGCGTTTTATGTACACGGCCATACACGAGTGCTTTAGATTCACTTAATTGATAAAACATTAATTAAAACTTGTAACTGAATGTGTACAATTAGATTGCAGTTGTTAATTAAAATTAGAACGTTAGTTAGTACGGCTTTTATGGATTTACACACAGTAGTTTACTAAAAGAAGCACTAGTAGGTAATTGCTTTTTATTAGATCTCTGAACCAATTTATAGATATATATTTTGCTGATATTTTAAGCTTTTTCATTATTGCCATCTATAAAAGTAAATCTCCAGAGTTATGACCCTCCAGAAGTCAGATTAAGTGAAATACTGTTACAGCACACTGTATTCTGCATTCGGAAATCTTAAATTTATTCAGCTCAGCTCCTAACTTTATGTATCGTAAAACTGCAACGTAGATAGAGACAAGCTACGAAACAGAAGTAATATTTTTATTACAGCGAAACGCGTATTGCTTATCAAATCCTCCCATCGTTTTATCGCACAGAGCAAACGTGAGGTGTCGAGGTAATCTCGACGTCAGCAGTGTAAAAACTTGCGTTATATGCGGACTGCGGGGCAGCTCGACTGAATGGTTTCAAATGAAATCCTTCCATTCATTCACTCATTCATAAAACGCATTACCCTCGCCGGGTGCCCTAACCCCGTCTCGGCTGCAAATATAGGATACGTTAGGGAGAATCCCTCTTGCGTTTCAGTTAGGAATGGTTAGTGAAATGTTGGATTTTGTTGAATGTTACGCTTACCAGACGAGCTTAGCCGTTTGGGTGCATATGCACCGCGGATCAAGCGTCTAGGTTTATATTTGCCATAAGAATAAAGATTACACTTCATATAACTTTATTGATCCTGATTCTCGGATACTATTGAAATATAAACGGCTGAAAATTACGTCACTGCTGTCGGAGTATTGAGGAGCAAACTGAGTTTGCTTCACGCCGCGTTGCATGAACAAGCAAGCTTATGACTAATGACCCCGTATGAGTTTGAAACTAGTCGCGCATTTCAACCGTTTATATATTAATAATATGGAAAATAGTTCGCGATCGCGATAGTTTAAATTCTAATACAGATTCTCGTATAATTATTTATTGTATACCTACATAGAGATATATAGATTGAGAGATCAAGGCGCGTTTGGCGTTCCAATTATCGTCATGACTGTTAGACAATCTGCATATTGACGATTCAAAATAATCGTAAAGATTTTACTGGATAAAGATATTTTAACTTTGACTTTGATATTTTACTATCAAATGAATGCACTTATCGATACAAATGGTAGGAGAACATAATTTTACTTTGTTGTTATTTTCATGTAGGTACCATACCAAAATGTAATAAATGATATTGGCTGCGTGGATATATACCGATGTTAAATAAAGTCAGCTCGAGTGTAAAGCTTCGCGCATAAAGATTCGCTCCACATTACATTCTATTAGGGCACTAAGGTTTTACATTACCCCAGTTAATGGAACCGCCATTTTCATTATTTCCAATTGGCAATCCGCCATAAGAGGATACCAATTTTTATCTGTATAAAAGGCTCCATGAATATTGAACGAAGTCAAAGTGTTGGGCTTATTTTATGGGCGCGCTTTATTTATTGGGAACACCAATTTCTCACTATAAAAGGAGTTCGAATGTATTTCGCGACTCATTTCCCTAAAACCCACTCAATTTAATAACCCTAAAAGAGCCGCTAGATATCTCTCACGGATCTGCGGGATTTTCGGCTGGTCTCAATGGCTCGGCAACTTGATAAGCCGTATCCAAGTGTTCACGAGGTATTTTATTATTCAGCCTCAGCAAGTTCGCAGAGATGCTCTCCCCGATAGGATTGACTAATTTTCTAGTATTTTCTTGGAAGTGTCGCGGAGTCTTCATTAGGCCGGGGCCATTTGGCAGGCTTAGGGGTCGATTCGCGCGATATCACCGACGTAAGCACGTCATTTGCAGTTCTCTGAGCCGCCTCTATTAAAATACCACTGATTTTACTTCATCCTGCGAACGTTAAATTATGATAATGTGACCATAAAGTATTACTGTACCTATTATTTGAATTTTTGTAGTAAATTTGGAGTTTGCACCTAAGAACCGATTTATGTAACAACATCTTCAACTATATTAATACATTAAATACTAAATTAATCATAAAATAACCAGGGGTCTCTAGGTAAGTTGGTTAAGTATTTTACTTACTATTTTTTTTTAATTTTTAATATGATTGTTAGCTTTGTTTCAGTAGAAATAAACTTTCTATAGTTCGAAACATTTGGCGCAAACTACTAATATATGATTAAACCAGCAGGAACGCAGACTTTGTACAAGTATGTATATAAGCATAGACTCACGGAGCCGACGCTCCTACTCCTAAACGCCCTTGGGAAGGAACGTAGCCAGTTGTATAAAACAAAGTTTCTCTACACGTTGACGCGGAAGGCGAAAACTTCACACAAACAGTATAACGCTGCTCTAAACTGGCCTGATCGAAGCATTCAACGTCTGAGTATTTTTTAATCGAGTTAGTATACAAGCTTGCTTTTAATCCGTGCCGTTCGCTTTGCCCCAAATTCGTTCATTGACTATTCATCCGTGCGCCGCATCCAATCGGGGCGAGTTGAGCGTAATCCAAGCGATGAAAGTCAAAGCAAGCAAGTTGGTGTTCGCTTAAAGCGCTTTAGTTGGCGAGTTAGCACGTGGAGTGCAGAGGCGACCTCGGAGCATCGCCATTACGGGCCAAGAGGCGAGTTTTGTGCTCGCCTCATGGACGATTCATCGACGCCACTCGTTAGGGCACACGGCTGAATGCCGCCTTAGCACTCCTCATTATTGCGTTTATAAAGGCGCCCATAGAGAAGCCTGATTCACTAAGACTCGCTTGGCTACGATGAAAGAGAAAATGGGATTGTGTAGAGGTTTTGTTGGGGCAAAGTTCTTTTTATCCTTTTAGCTGTAAGTTCGTGTTGTGGGCAGGATCTAAAGAGCGATATTTCGCGGTAACGTCATGTATTGTGTGAGTAACGATGTGACATTTCTTTCTTTTATACTACAACTGAACGGTACAAGAGAAAAGATTTATGATTTATAATTTAGCACCCAATTTATTTTCGTGTAGGCTTAAAAAAAACTTGTAGAAAAGTAAAAATATAAAATCAATGAAAAATATTTTACGGTCGGTATTATATTAATTAGAACCTATTTGTTAAATTAACAAATCCGTTCTTGATAATAATTAGATACATGTAGTGACAAAGCAATGGGGTTCTAATCTGGCTTTGATTATAAAATCAATAACTTGTCAGGTCGCCACACATTTAACATTGGACTTTTAATTTTTATAGATCTAGCAAAAAAAATATTATTTTTATTATTTTTTACACGGGAAAAGACTGCATCTTGATGCACAGACATTTATAATGGTTGGTGGATAGTATTTAAATAACTTTGATAACTTTTAAATCTTGTCCTTGGAAAACGTTATGACTTTGTGAAATAAATGTAATGGCCTTAATCGGGTAGTGTATTTTTGATTACAAAAAAAAGTTGTTGCCAATCCCATTTTTACAACAAAGTGTCATTTAAACAAAAGTTAATTAGGCGAAATCGTGTTTAAGCGTAAGCCTATTTCAGATATAAATTCGATTTAATTCAAAAAAGTCCTGACCGAGACTTGGTCACTCTACTGTTCAGGGAGTGAACTATTGGCAGGTGGGCCCCTCGTAACATTAAAATTGGTTGTCCGTGGCGAAATAGGGTGTGGACACTTTATCATCGTTTATTTAGATTAACTTTCCTATAACCTTAATTAAAACGACCCTAAAGACCGATTACATTACTAAAGTAGCGAAGATATTTACGTAATTGTCCTAAAATGTTAGCTTTTTTAAGGAAATATTTGTACAAGGTTACTATGCAAATTTTGGTTTGATAGTTAAAGAGTTATTGTTGAGTTAATCCTGAAAAACATTTAAAATTACAAAAATAAATGATTCCTTAATTTTTTATAAACCTATACTCAAGCGTAAGTTCATAAAACTCGGTTAATTTATAAAACTATTAATTGAATCCGCTGATTTTAATTTAAATGCAAACTCATTCCATTCTCAACTTTATCCGGAAGACGGGAAGTTCCGTCATTTATTCTCCAACAATTTAGTGTAAAGTTGCAATCGCTATGCGAACGTGTCACTCACTTTGGTTTTGTTTGCCTCCAGCGCAGTCGGACTTCTTACTCACAACTTTGCTCATTACGCCACTTAGAATCCGACGCTGTTCTAACACATACTAACTAATTGGGTATCTCTTAAATTCTATTATCTTTATTGTATTATATCTAATGAGATACTTTTTTAATGTTAAAGGTGTTTGAATTCTGAAATTAGTGAAGCAGAGGGATATCCAGAAATATAAAAGATAAAGTATGATTTTTAGTTTCCTACCGCGACTGTCTGTCTGTATTTCTGTCTGTACGCGATAAACCCCAAGACCTATTAATGGATTTTCATGTGGTTTTTCCAAAGAGATAGATGATTCCTAAGGATGGCTTAAGTATATAGGTTTTGTGTAAATTGGATAAAAAATGACGATAACAGTAAGAAGAGTCACGCCTGGGAGCTTTAATTGAAAATGCTGCCTTATCCCTTTGAGATATAACAAAATATGAAAAACAATGGAAGTATTGTTCCCCTTTATTAGGACTACAGTCTGTTATTGTAAATATATATGTGTTAACAAAAGCTTACCACATACATTCATTTTTCTTTAAAAAAAGAGTCACGTATATTTTTGTTCTAGGAAGGTCGCTACTATTTTTTAACCGACGAAAAAAAAAACGGAGAAGGTTGACAATACGACACGTATATATATATATATTTTTTATGTATGACCACACATAACTTTTTACAGAGTTGTCCGATTTTGATAATTCTTTTTTTATTAGAAAGGGCATACTTTCAAGGTGGTCCCATTGTCATCATGTTAGGATCTGATGATGATATCCTGGGGAAATTGAAGGAGCTCTTCAAATTTTGGAGGCACGCTTACAGCGATTTCGGTCTTTGTCTCGGTTTTGGTAACTTTTTGGCTACTAGTGCCGTATAATGTACTATGACAGTATAGTACGAGTACGTTACGTGGCTATAAATCACTAAAAAGTAAAAAATAACTGTCAAAAAGTGTCATTTAGTTGCTTTAATTTACTTAAGCATATGTAGGAGTCGGTGCCAGCCAAGGTTTCTACTTTAAGGATGTTACCTAGAACCCACAAACTGCTTTACTACGTAAAATAAATGTTCCTTAAACTTGACTGGCACCGACTTCATAGATATGCTTAAGTAAATTAAACCAACTAAGTGACACAGATATTTTTTTCCTCTTAGTGCGTTTTGAGTCGGTTCTATTTATTGTTAAAAATTTTGTTTAATACGCACACTATTTTTCTCCCGAGCGACGTCGCGGACGTCTGCTAGTTTGTTAATAAATTAATATAAGATTGATGAAAAAATGCGTAGCATTTGCATTTGGTGCTTTTGCTCTCTGCGGTTCGGGTTTTCTGACAATTCGTAGGTACTGAATTTTCTGCGTTTTGCAATTAACGTTAGAGTCAAATTAGTTTGTGGCGCTAGACAAGAGTCGTTCATGTTTGTTCTTTGAATGCATTGTGGTTATACAACTAACTCAGCTTAAACGTGCTCGAACGTATTTCGCAAAATATTTACAAATGAAGCCGCAACTTGTTTTAACCAACTTCGACTACGAGTGTTTGTTTGCATTTAGTTTTAGTTAAACTAATCTACATGCGGCGTGCCCCGGTGCATCGACTTTTAACCGCAAACATAATATATGAACAAAAACCCTTTGGGGTTCAATTTTGAAAGACCATGTGAATATTATTCTACTACTAACTAGAGAGCCCGTTTCTATCTTAGATCACCACTTACAGGTGTGATTGCAGGCAAGGTCAATGACATCATCAAGTAGGCCGTGAAGTAAGGATTAGCACTTCGTTTACAATTGTCAACTATTTGCGACTATATCATCGTTAAACAAGGCTGGCAATATTGATAATAATTTAAGTAACAACGATTAGGTAGGTAACTATTTTTAAAAACGGCAACACACGACTTAAGCAACTCATAAAGCGGTAGGCTCGGATATTTTCTTGGGGGGAAGAGTGGTTAGCCGAGTTTTACACCGGTTTTATTGTCCCGGACCCTCGTAAACCGTCCTTTGTGTTAGTAATGTCTCAAGTTGTATTAACACTGTGATAACTTTAGTGGGTTCGGCTACCATGTTGATTACCATGCTCACAATTAGTGCGAACTTGATAGTTTTGATCATTGAGTGAAACACTGACATATACAATAGTATACATTTACTATTGTATATGTCAGTGTAGATGTATTTTTACGTGCATGAAAAAGAAGATAGAGTAGGTATTTATATTACAACGGCCTCGCTCTATAAATATAAAATTAATAACTATTAAAATTTTTACTGTTCTCTGTCAATGTGCATGCAAAATTTCAGGATGATTGATTGAGTAATTATAGCGTAAAAGCGTAAAAACTAAAATATTTGTGGTACATGTTATTAGTGATACAAAAACTCTACGAGGTGGCGTTATTAGGTATATAATGCGATTAAAATAGAAAAAAAATCCAGCAAAGCTATATAGTACAGTCATTTGGTCGAAAAAATAGAGATTACCTGGAAGGAAAGAAAAGGTTATTACATAAATTATAGGTAATTTTCTCTACTTTTATTTTGTATAGATATGTTTTTCCTGTAAAATGCGCCGGAAAAGAGTTATTATCAAAAAACTGCTTTTGGGCGCCATTTTTTAAATATGGCGTCGCGAGCGGAAAACATTTTCAAAACTTCCGGAAAACTTTCCAAGCAAAAATACTGAATGACTGTAGTAATATAAATATGGATTGATATTTCGCATGATTGCAAGCTTAAGGGTTTATTAACATAGAGTGCATACTTACACCCATATAACGTTTCTCTTCATTCATCATTGTGAAGATCGGAAAACTTAATTCCAAGAAAAGAAATATAGAATCGAAGTCTAAAGGACGTACGCTTACGTGAGAAATATCGCAACTGTTTACCTAGCTAGTTGCTATAAACAGCAATCTTATTCCTTTATTTATCGTTATAGTTTTCGGACCCAGTGGTCTAGTACCTTAGTAGAAACAAAGGTAGCGTACCTACTATTGCGTTATTGCTTGGGGCGAGATGATCGATGGTTTATGCTTCTGATAATTTAAATGGGCCGATAATACTGTTATTCATAGGCGAGGAGGTTGATATTCAATTTGAAACTGGGACGGTGTTTAGTAAATTACGGGTGGCTCTATAACTGCTCTATAACAGTAATTACTATTAGGGTAGGTTTGATGATTATATCGCAATATTGTCTAAATAAATCGTTATTAAATGTCTCTACTGAACACGCAGTTGTAGTAAATTACTTCAATGAATGTCCTAATTTTGATACATATTTAATTTAGTTGTTGTGTAGAAAATATGTTTCGTTCATTGACATCATTATGCAGTTTGTTGTATCATCAGTCATTTTAGGACCGACGGCTGGGAAAGTCTTCCTTCCTATTATATAGGGAGATATGGTCTCTACGTTGCTCCAATGCAGATTTGCGGGCTTAAGCTCTCGGGCGCGGGTGAAACTGAAAACTTCACCCTGCTGCCTTAGGGTTCTAACGGTGTTGTAACGATCACTATCAAATGTTAATGGTATTTCAAAACCCGTCCAAGGACTCGAACCCAGGATCTTGAGATACGGAGCTGTATAGCTATAACCGCCACTGGAACAACAAGAGAGTCATTTTTGTACTTCTTGTATAATTATTTACTTATACATAAATGTTATAAAATTTACATACAGAAAGCTTTTGTTACTTCCCACTCACTTTATCGGATCCCGTTGATTAGAAACTTCGCAAATCATATTCAATGGATTTCGGAAAAGAATTAGAAGTCCATTAGACTTATCAAAATCTTCTCTTTATGTCAAAACGCGCCCGCCAACTTTCCGATATGAAAACATTTAAATTCCATTACAGTTTAAGAAAGCAAAACCAAAGTTTGTTCACATTCGTTTTTATGAAAGGCAAATTAATACAACGGGCCGATGCTCATTCCGTCTGCTCCGATGGGGAAAAATTTTCCAACAAAATTTAGCGGTTGCGATCGATGACGTTTGTAATGGAAAAGTTCAATAGGCAACAAAGGCCGATACAAGTTAACGAAGCTCACGAAAGCGAAATTCACGACGGCAGCGCGCCCTGGCGGACAGGAAATTAAAAGACAAAGAGTGCCGCTCAGAACAATGTTGCCTCGGAAATGGAGGGCGTGCCGTCCCTTTCGCTTCTTTATCAGGGGCGGCTTAACCGCGATCACCTCAGACCAACTTGAATGCTGATTCGGTGTTATTAAAAGTCATTATACCCTTTAAAGTGACGGTTATGACACCAATCTACGTTCGATAGTCACGACGTAGACGCTTTCACAGATCCTATTCACTTTAACCATATTTGGATGGCAATGAAATTTGCATTGGATTATAGAACTGCATTACGGTTGTTTATTATGAAAATGTATACCATTTGAATCTATACTTGTATCATCTGTAGAGCTGTAAGTTCCCCATTATACCTATAGATTTTTTCTTATCATTTACGTCACTTTTTCCCAAAATTAAAAGACTTAATGTGTCTTTCAATTTGATTAAATTATAAGTTTCTTTTTTGTAATAGCAAGTTTAGTGTTCGTATATTTGATATTTTCCTCCTAAACCATGCAACGGTGTAAGCTATAAAAGAACACACACACACAAAAAATATCGGATGATATAACGTTATCAAATATTACGAGTTCATTAAAATTTTGCCTGACTAGACAGCTATTGAAGTTTAAACTCCATTTACTTATTCCACGGTAGCTACAAGTATCTAAGTTTCTCCATGTGATTAAATGGGTACTTTCGGGATATACTGGAATTAATCCGGGCTTTATAAGGGAATCTCTAATGTGTATCGAATGTGCGTAGACGTATGGTTTCTGTAATTCATGCGAGCTGAGGTAATCCATTCGTACGGGACGATATCGGATTTCTAAGGGAGAGACTTCTTGCGTCCTCTGGGAAGTGTTTCGTCATTATTTTCAAAATTGAATTCAACAGTGTCATTGAGTATTTTAATCAATCATGCTTAATACGCGCTTCAAGATTTATTATATTTAATCTTGTATTGCGTATAGCCCCGTAAAGGTAGTCCGTCTCACAATTTCGTTAGGTATGATAATGTTTCTAATGTTCATAGGCATTTTCAGTTTTTTTGGACTTTATGCAAGGGTAATAATGGTCTATTTATTATATAATTATAGGTCAAGTTTGTAGAGTTAAATACATATTTATTTTAAATATAAATATCGTGCTTTTAAAATTCAAAATGCGATTATAAAAAGATCCTAGAGAACATCGTATTAATAGTTAAAACATTTATCAAAACTTAACTTCAATATTATGATGACTTGCGTTTATCCATCAAAAGTTTATCCTCAAACTTTGTCAGCTATTTTAGTTGACTGTTGATTCAATCAGAGTTTCGAAAACTGATGTCCAATAGATTTTAGTGTTTATTTGCTAGCGAATATGTATCATTATGAGTATTTAGGGAAAATACAGGGACTGTTGCTGACGCCAAGCCGAGGATAACTGGCAAAGCGACAGGATGAACTCTATAATCCTGACGCTGTTTCCTAATTCAATTTGCATTCGGAATCAAAAACTTTCCGTGACACTGTTTTGCATTATTAATACTTTGGCATGGCGTGATCTCTCGAGAGGCGCACTAGAAGCCATAAATTGAATTCCGACCTTCGCAATTAGTTATTCCCGCGCGTGAAAACTTTCGAGATCGTTCGCCTTCGTTAACAGATGTTACGGTGCTATTCATTATACATTCCGTCGAATTGTAAAGCCGAACATTTAATTTAAAGTACCAAACGCTCCTTTGTTAAACAGGGAAGCGTTTTGTAAGGTATTGTGGAATCATTTGGGCGGCGGCGGATTAGCAAAACGGGATCTAGCCGCTAGCTCCGAATTTATAGCGAGCATTCATCTTAAAGTGGACCGCGGAGTAAATAAAGTATAGGCAATATTTTCCTTAAACGACGTACGTGAAACTAGCTCGGATATAAACTATAAGGCTTAAGTCAGACTAGAAGCGAAATAACGCGTCCGTTTCATCAACTGAAAAATTATAATATTCCTCTTCATATTCAAATCCTTAAGGTATAAAGTAGTATCATTCAAATATGGAAAAATCAAGAATGGAGCGGCGTGCGGCAATTTTTGCGATTTTTCTATGGTCTCACTTTTGTACAATACAAGTTTGTACTTTAGGAATGCGAAAAAAGAGATGAATTTGCTGTTGGCAAAATTGATGACGCATTACTTTGGTTCGCTTCGATACCAGTCTGAGACAAGCCTAACGCATTTACCTATACGTACCTACCTAGGGTACTACCTACCTACTAGGGTAATCTACAACATAACAAAAGATATTGATTTCCTTGAACGTACCGTTCTGAATAATTTCTTATTATAAAAAGGTCAATCATCCAACGTTTCTGAACATAGACTTCTCTAGTTCAAGGTCTTTGTTCGAGGGCGAAAGGTTGAAAGGTCATCGTATTATGTTTACGGCTCGAGGTAATTTAGTGAATTAGCATTTTCACAAACTATAATCCATACAAATAAAAATAAATCTCTCCCTTGGTCACAGATGGTATCACACCTGAACAGCTGGACCGATTTCGATAATTTTTTGTTGTTGCGTTTTTTACTGTCAGGCGCATGATCATTTTGTGGATATTTGTTACATAGTCTGGGCTGAACGGCTGAATGTATGTGAACCAAATCTATACAGATTACACAGAGATTGTTCTACTATGAGACAGCTCATAGGATTATTAAGTATATCCTACGGGAATGAAAAGTACGCGGGGCATAGGGAGTAGTAAAATATTTCCGCTCGCAATATTTTTTTATTCTAAGAACCTGTGATGTCTCGAATTGTGTTAAAATTTGTATGTTAAAGGAAACCAAGACTCTGATGTTGTAAAAACAAGAGATATCTTTTATTACGTTAATTTGGGCAACCATCCCCCCCAACATAGAAGATGTAAGGTGTGCTTGTTATCTGCACTCCTCGGTTGAAATTTTATTAAGATCGTGTCTAATGATAACGTTGTAAACATTTTTTATGTCTGCCATTCTAAGGCTTTTCACCGGTGTTTTATTTTAAAAGGAAATTATGAAAGCGATATATTACTTCAAAGCAAAAAATATTCGCGGAACGAGATTTTCTTTTATTCAAATAATAATGTCTAATGTTTTAGGCCGTTCGAGTTGAATGGTGTGATTAGGTGGGAAATGTTTAATATCTTTGCACCCTTTACGTTTTTGGGAGTAATCTAAAGAGTTTGTTTTCTTTTCTTTGCAGGTCCCAGGTGGCGTATACATGAGATGTTATGGGCTCACGCGGCGTAGGAAAGTGGCGTTGGTTGGTGGTAGTAGCAGTGTGGGCATGCGGCGCGACCGCGAGGACTCTGTGCCCGCCGAGATGCGCGTGCGACGATGCCTTGCGAGCTGCGTCTTGCGCCAACGCAGGACTCGAGATCGTCCCCATACAACTCAACCCAGAAGCAACGCACATCAACCTCACCCACAACACTATTGCAGATCTTCTATACACCTTCGCCTTCTACACGCAGCTAACCATCCTCGATATTTCCTACAACAGAGTACAGGATTTAGGTAGTAAAAATTTCGACACTAACATGGAAATGACCCACCTTAATGTAAGCCACAATGCCCTTAAGAAACTAGACAAGGATACTTTCATCGGCTTGAAGAGATTACTCGATTTAGATTTATCAAATAACGAAATATCGACCATACACCCGCAGACATTTAAGGACCTTGCCGTGTTAGAAAGGCTCGACCTATCAAACAATAGATTAGTGAGTTTCGAGGCCGAAACGTTTGAGCCCCTATCGTCGCTTAAAATTTTGTCGCTGAAAAACAACTCCATTTTAGAAATACCGTCGACAAATCTATTCTATGTCATTCGTTTGGAATATTTGGACCTATCTGAAAACTTAATTCAGCAAATAGATAAACATGGGATCCCGTATTTGAAAGACCTGAAGCATTTAGATTTTAAGAATAATATAATTGAGGGCGTGGATCAATTGGGCTTGCATAATTTACCTTCTTTGCGTCATCTGGATCTCAGCGATAACAATTTGACATCCATCCCTACATCTGCTTTATCAAAACTATCAAACTTATCGCATCTGTACTTAAGCGGAAACTTCTTTCAAAACATTTCGTCATTGTCTTTCCAAAGCCTATTTCATTTGAAACATTTGCACTTGAGTAGAATTTATGACTTAGAGAAGATTGATTCTAGAGCTTTCGTGGATAATATAAACTTGCAAAAAATATGGATGAACGAAAACGTGAAAGTGAGAGAAGTCCCATCGAGACTGTTTCATGGTAACCCCAAGTTAACGCATGTTTACATAAGAAACAATGCACTGGAAACACTTGAAGCATCTCATTTTCCAATAGACACACTTCAAGAACTCGAAATTTCTGGCAATCCATTTGCTTGCAACTGTTCTCTATTATGGCTTTGGAAGTTAGGAAGGAATAGTGAAATACGTGGTAAAAAGTCTGATAACACAAGTGCCATACTAAAAATAGATTACGAAGATGTGAAATGTTCTGCACCAGGACATTTGAAAGGTGTTTTATTTGTACAAATTCCGGAATCTGAATTTGGATGCTCAAGTGGGTGGGTGGTAGTAGCGGTTGTGGTGCTAACTGTAAGTATAATTATAAGTGTGGTCGGAGGCGTATTGTATTTCATGGGCCCCCTCAAACGATGTAAAGGTGATAAGTCGAAGCAAGTAATGACGAGTGTTATGTTAAACGGCGATGTGTCTAAAATAGGAAACGGCTTAGGGTACTCAACGCGCAGTAGAGAACAAGAAACGAAGAGAGACGTCGACCGATATCTCATGATTGGATCGACGGTCACAAATAACTTCCATTCATTAAATCCTCCATGGAACAGTGTAGACAAGAGTCCATATTATCAAGAAGACAGCGAAGAACACATTTACCAACAATTCGCGTATGAAACCATACCTCACCATAGGACCCCAGAGAAACCGCACATAGTGTACGTTTAACAAAAGTTTTCTATTACGGACAATTTAAAAAACGTAATTTCATGCCTTCGTCGTATTATGAAGGACATTTAAATGATAATAATCGACGGAGTCAATGATATCTGCAATAATGTAAATAGTGATGTTTAAAATTGTAATATGTGATAGCTTTGTATATAGATATGTAAATATAAAATATAATAATTTTTACTGATAAAGACTTCTCGATTTTGTAATTAAATTGTTTAGTAATATTGTATCTTGAACTTCGAATTATTTTGCCAATTATTCTAATGATTCTATTATTGCTATAAGTAAAAAAGATAGAGCAATATAATTGGTACATATACAAAACATAGTGAAAAGAAAATTGCTCAAATGCACACCTAATAATACGTAAAAACGTGTCACTCATATTATAGAGTTGAATGTATACTTGTATTTTCAACATATGAATGTATAATCATGATTATTTTTTGTACACTTATATTAAACTAAAACTACTCTTGATTATGAAATATCACAACTCGTTGTCTCTACAAGTTTAGAAAATATCTATCCTGTTTTACTTATAGAAATATTAGATAATAAAGTGTCTGTTTGGATATAAAAAATATAGATAAACAGATTGAGGAGCAGACGTGACTTAATGTACAGATATTATATATAGTTTTTGTTTTCTAGTTCCTCTCCCTTATGAATCCATTTGTAAAGATATTTAATAGTCATGTCATGTATGTAATTATATGAAAGGATACTCATGTATAATTGCATAGTAGTTATACATATATTTTCAGAATTAGAACACCAAACTTGATGAGAACTTTGTACAAATAATTATGAGCAATATAGGTTACTAATTTCAAATACTATAATAATATGTTAATTTTTATTAAAAGCATTGTTATAGCGTAAATCGTATTTAGTGAAGAAAGGTGACAGAATAAATAATCTGTTCGAGTACTGCTTAGTAAAAAATAGCCTATCTACATAGCACAAAACACTAGAACATTTGTTAGGAAATTCATAGAGTCTAAATATAAATATAAAACATCTTTAACTCTTTATTTCAGAAGCATATTAAGGTCGTTTGTTTTTGTACATGATAATTTATGTACAAAAATAAACGACGTCATATTATATTTAACATTATAATTTGCATTTATGAGAAATTATTAGAATATAGAAAAATATTCTGAGGTGAAATGACTGATACATGAACTAATTTATTTAGTTTTAGATTACATATACACGAGTATGTTGCCATTATTTAGGTTGACAAATCGACTCCTTAAAATTAAAAAGCCCATTTCAAGCATGTTTCTATGTATCGAACCTTATTACTTAGAAACTAAGTACATTGAAGATTTCATTTTAAGTTTAATTAGTTACTTCATCATCATAACTACATAAAGCAAAAAATATTCATATCTAATTATAATTACTTAATAATAAATTATTGACCTGTTTATCTGATTCAAAATGTTCATTATTGTCATTCGCTGAACAAAATAGTTTGTAAATTCAGGAATTGTGCTAACAGATGTTTTAGTGTGTTCACAATTTATCATAAATATAAATAATACGAACCAGTTGCTCTGATGGTGAGGGGTACAAATGAAATAAGTACATTATTTATTGGCTATTTTTGTAGGTTCATTTCGAGAGACTTATTTGGAATATTATGTTGGAAAGATATTGAATTAATATTTTTATACTTAGGGAATATTAATTGTATGTTCTGCGTGGTTCTAAGTTTCTAGCTAGAAGACAAATATTGCAATAAAAATAATTAAAATATAAATACATTTTCAAAAATTATAGGTACAATAATTGGGGTAATATAATAATTTTGAAATGATTTATTATATGTAATTAATTATTTGGAAAGAAAATTTTATGGCAAGTTTATTAAACAATATAATACTGAAAATTAAAGGTGAAAGGTATTATTACATACACACTTAACACAGTATGTCCTACCAACTAGAAATATTGACCAAATTTGTAAAATATGCTGCGCGTTATTCTTAAGAAAAAACGGCAGATCCAATACAATCTAGACGTCACAAAAATCGTTACTACAATATTCAATTGTGAATTAAACATTGGTGAGGTAAAATCTCAAACTGCCCCGCCGGGAATCGAACCCAGGACCTCCGTCATTATAAATCCACCGCGCATACCACTGCGCCACGGAGGTCGTCACATCGAGTTACAAGAAATTTAAATGACTCTAAATGAGAATCGAGTTTATATTACTTAATAGATTCAATTTATATTATGAATACGAGGTACAATTCGTTATAAGGTAAACGAATAATTCAGTCCAAAACCAATTTCACTTAAATACTACCTTAAAAGCTAGAAACTTCGGACTGCACATGATAAAATAATAGCTAAAAAATTAACCTTGCAGTATACTTTTTTCTATATATTATCTCATATACGTTTCATAAAACTATGCCTACTTCATAACCAACATTATACCTATTCAGTCGATAGTGCAGTCATAGTGATAGTGTAAGACTATTTATACATACTTACTACTTTTAAACTTTTGTTATGGAACTTATTTAAATATATAATGCATTGAAACAAACGACAAATAAACAATTAAAACATTTTTATACCATTTTTCCTTTTTTCATCCTCGTCATCGTCG
Source organism: Mycalesis mineus (assembly GCA_034621355.1). Taxonomy (NCBI): domain Eukaryota; kingdom Metazoa; phylum Arthropoda; class Insecta; order Lepidoptera; family Nymphalidae; genus Mycalesis; species Mycalesis mineus. The sequence continues at coordinate 7,145,388 of CM067881.1, forward strand.
TGATCAGCTGATGGAGGTCCGTGGGTAGGTGGTAACGGGCTTCCTGTAACTACTCCCATTCCAGCATGTTCATTCTGTAACGGAGTTGACGGATCAAGTCTCGACGTAGTCTTTTTTTCTCCCTGTCTAACAAGATACTATAGATAGAGAGATATAGAGACAGGATCGAGACTCGCAATGTCAAGTCTTGTTATATACTCATTAACCGACGAAAAAAAACGGAGGAGGTTCTCAATTCGCCACGTATATTTTTTTTTTTATGTATGACCACGCATAACTTTTTACAGAGTTGTCCGATTTTGATAATTCTTTTTTTATTACAAAGGGCATATATCTAAGGTGGTCTCATTGTCATCATGTTAGGATCTGATGATGATATCCTGGGGAAATTGAAGGAACTCTTAAAATTTTTGAGGCACGCTTACAGCGATTTCGGTTTTTGTCTCGGTATCGGTAGCTTTTTAGCTACTAGTGCCGTATAATATATTATGACACTATACTACGAGTACGTTACGTGGCGAAAAATCACTAAAAAGTAAAAAATAAAAATTTTTAACAAAAAATGCCTTAAACTTGGCTGGCACCGACTCCTAGATAGGCTTAAGTAAATTAAAGCAACTAAATGACGCAGTTATTTTTTACTTTTTAGTGCGTTTTAAGTCGGTTCTATTTTTTGTTAAAAAATTTTACATTATAGAATTATAATAAGCTTATTCTTAGTCTTACTCAAATCACTTTATAGCTTTTCTTCTACTAACGAAAACTGGTCTATACAGAGCAAGTATGTAAGAAATATAAAATAAGAAGTATAAAACAAGAAGAAAAAAATAAACCCTTTTGTAATACGTAACATTTATGATTCATAATATTTTAGTTTACTTTACTGTGCAACAAATAGGTTTAGAACAACATGATTACAAGACCCTATCGTTAATAAATATTAATTTCGTTAATAAGTAAACATACTTATGTTATTTTAGTTACCATCCAACCAACAGATTTAGGACAACTAGGTAATCACAGGGATTTATGATCGTACCTATACAGTAAGAGCAGAATCAAATTAATCCCAATTCCCACACACAATCCCGCAGAATATTAACCAAGATCCGGTGATCCGTAGACATAATGGGAAATGATCCCTTGCAGGCTGCATTCAGGACCGTCCCTCCGGCACCATAACGTGTCGCGAAATAAATCTTACCGCCCTCGCTGAAATGATGCTACAACCTCCTGGCGGTCAGATAAGAGTCGTACCACACTAGACAACTTAGTTATTGTCGAAATAGAGAACTGATATACTGGACAAGGTATAAATACTCTATGGTGATTTTACTGGTTTAGTTAGTCTAACTATAAAGGTATTCTATAGTGATTATAACATACTTAAGTAGACAAGGTAAGGTTATTCTATTCTATTCTATAAAAACTACTTTGGATGTAGTATAAGGTGGTAGGACAAACCCAACGATTCAAAGAGAGCTGAATGACATCACAACCCTTCTAACGAAAACCGGGGCTTAAGTGCAATCATACGTGATGGTAAGATGGAAGTAGGCCGACTATTTTTTTTTTTATCAACTACAAGTTGGCTCTTGACTGCTATCACACCTGATGCTAAGTGATGATGCAGTCTAAGATGGAAGCGAGCTGACTTGTTAGGGAGGGACGAAAATCCACACCCCTTTCGGTTTCTACACGACACCGTACCGGAACGCTAAATCGGTTGGCGGTACGTCTTTGTCGGTAGGGTGGTAACTAGCCGAAAGGCGAAAGCCTCCCACCAGCCAGACCAAGAGAAATTAAGAAAAATCTCAGTCTGCCCCGCCGGGAATCGAACCCAGGACCTCCGTCTTATAAATCCACCGCGCATACCACTGCGCCACGGAGGCCGACTTGTTTGGAATAGGATGAAATCTACACCCTTTTCGGTTTCTACACGACTCTGTCTTTGTCCGAAGGGTAGAACAAACCACGGCCAAAAAGTCTTACATGCCACAGCCTGACATGGACCAATTTAAAAATCTTAATCGACTCAGCTGGGAATCGAACATCCACTGCACATACCACTGCGCTAAGGAGGTCGTCGAAATTATATAATTATGTATAAGAATTTTTCTATTTAAAATTGCAGAAATAAGTAATAATACTTCCCCGGACAAGCTCTTGCAAAAACTTTACTGTTGATTAGAAAAAAGATCAAATTATTTGTACTTTAAGAACTAAAAACGCAAAATAAGTTTAAAACTGTATTTTGTCAGCACAGACCCTAACGCGTGGTGTCTGAAAATAAATCTTACCACCCCCGCTGAAACGAGTAACGGCGCTACAGCCTCCTAGCGGTCGGATAAAAGGGTCTTTATTTTTTCCCGTTAAAGCCCTTTATGTGATGTAGTTTGATTGGTCGGTGGTTTATTGCCCGTTGATTGCTGCTTTGCCCTTTTGATGTCTATACGTCGTGCCATGTTAAAAAGTTTTGCATGTTTTTTTTATTTACATTATATTTCAGGCAGGTCTCTATTACACATAAAGTACCTACATTATGTGTAACAAGGACACTTATCTCTTTTTAGAGTTCCGTACCCAATGGGTAAAATGGGTGTCTGTCGGTCATACACTACACCTACCTCATGAACCGTGATAGCTAGGCAGTTAAAATTTTCACATTTCATTTATTTACATTAGCGCTAAAGCAACATATACTGAAAATAGACTAAAATAAATATTTAATCCCCCCATAAAACAAACGGAATTTTTTACCAGATAGTAGTATGGCACTCTTCGTGCTTGAGTCAGACTTGCACTTGGTGGGATTTTAAATAATTAATCCTGCGATTTTCTAATTTAATGGTTTCTACAGCGTCAAGCATCTTTGTAGGATATATCGCATCAAGTAATTACTTTATAGTTTACAAACGTTCTTATACCTATAACTGCAAGTCGATTCTGTAACGAAACTCGATAGTGCGAGTCTCGACTTTGTCTACGTGTCTCTCAATCTCTATTGTGTTACCTTGCCAGAGAGAGATGGAGACGACGTCGAGACTCATACTATCGAATTTCGTTGCAGAATCGATATACTGCGAGGACACAACACAAAAAAATAAATTGTTACCAGACGTCTACACGCTATACGATTTCGAAAACAAAAATCCAAAACATTCGTCGTTCTAATGCGATAAAAAATGGAATTGAAATGCAGTTTGTTGACACACTCGTGAATTATTGAAAGAGGAGTTTGTAAAATTGAAATAAACTGACAACAGCTGGACATGAAATGAATTTTAATGAACACAACAGAAAACGGAAGCGATTTATGAATATGGTGGATTTTTTCGCAGACTTTCAAATTATAGACACAAACTGAAAGTTTATTGTTTGAATCAACCTGTAGGCCTAAGATACGAGACATAAGAGAAACAACATCTACAACAACAACAATAGCGGTAAAATCGAAAACAGATTTTATTCTCTCTTTCGCCCTAACACAATGAAAGAGAGCGATATTTTTGACTGCGTGCTATAGACCGTAAGTCTATTTGTCAATAAGTGATATCTCTTCATGCGCATCTTAGACCCATAGGATAATTCATACTACAATCGTACTTAACATATCGCAACACTAGTCGGTTTGTCTACTACAGGTCAATACTTATTACTATATCAAAGCGTATTTACCATGTTGAAGTCCGTTTAGTTTACGCACATTAAACACGCATGTACCCAGGGCAAGGCAAGTAATTAAAAAACAAATACCAAATATTTGTATTTTGATTGCGTAATGGTCACATAGCGCGCACTAGAGACGGTCGGTGGAGCGAACGAGTGTTGCACTGGGGACCGCGCGATCACATCCGGCCGCGCGGTAGACCGCACGCTCGCTGGAGAGACGACATCGAAGCGGTCGCAGGTCGCACATGGACGAGGCTTTCTACCGACAGATCACGGTGGGGTATGATGAAGGAGGCCTTTACCCACAAATGGGTACCTACCCAAAGTAAGATGAAAACAGCAATTATGAACTTCAAAATATAAAATTTTGTTTAAAAAAGCCATGTATAAAATAAAAGTTAGTTTCTTAGGATTTTATCTATATTACTGTTTTACATTGTTTACAATTGAGTAAGCTCTTATTTGTTTATATTTAGTATTGTATTTTATTTTGGTTTTGGGATTCAATGGCTTATTATTATTATATTATTTTAAATACAAGAATTAATATTAAAATACTGCTAAAACTTTATTGTACCTAATGTTACTACTACTACATATAAACGTCTTCCGAAAACAAAATAATAATATTTAAACCAACTGTGATATTTGTTGCACTTTTTAATGGCTGATTTCTCGTTATTTAAACGTTAAATATCAAAATAAAAGCTGAATAGACTTTTGGCTGAAATGTATTTCGGAAAAATTGGTAAGGGTGCCGAAATGTTACAATATCGCTCCTTAACTGAGACCATTAAAACTGTCCGTCCATCCGGATTGCAGATTTAAACCGAAACGGCCCACTGTCACGAATCCAAAAACATTTATCACTCTCAATTTTCCGCCCATAGCCCTGAGCAAAGACCATAACTATACGAGTGCACTAAATATAAATGGAGCTGCCATTTTGTCGAGCTGATTGGAAATTACAATTCTAATTACAATGCCACATAAATTGTCCATCTTTTTTTATGTGTCAACAATACAATAAAATACTTAACTTATTCTAACAACTACCCACTAACTAATAACATGTTCCCGTGCAATAATGGCAAAAATACAGGCTGCATCACCGCAGTGGACTGTTAGGTTGATTTTTTATGCAAGAAATGAGCTGTTTCCGTCACCAGTCGAGGCAATTATCCGTGGTGATAGTTAAACCGGTGGTAGAGTCACTACGCACTGACAGACTTGACATTTCAAAAGTGCTTGCAAAACAGCCTACCAGAAATAAATTTTGATACGAGTATATTTTAGAATTTTTGTACTGCGACTCCATGTTCCAAGGGTAATCTCGGTCGGAAAGGCATACTTGTGTCACTTACCGATTTCAGCCATTTCAGCTGCAGTTCCCGGTCTGGATTCTGTTTGCGATGACACGGAGTTAATGTGTCAACGCAAGTCCGCCACGTCCCTCATTGTTTACCTCATACTTAACATCTGTTTTATGGAGAATAAATATGTATAGGTGTTCAATTTTATTTTGAATTAATTTAACTGCTAAGCTTGACTCCCATTATTTTTAACGTTCTTCACTTTCAAGAACCTACTTTTATGCCCTTGCACAATAATTTTATATTCAACTAAAACGCAAGCTTTAAATATAGACAACATCATAACTCATGATAAAACAATAATAAATAATTTGATGCTTCACACGTCCACATAATTATTCAGTAAGCCGAAATGGTGCGTTTACTTTTCCTAGAAAATTATAATTTGACGTACTGTAACTTCGATATTGTTACTGGAGTTTTAAATACGTAGATACCGTAGAATACGAGTATAAAGTAAAACTGTATTTATAATAGGTTTAAAAAAAAATTTATATACTTCAAAGTGGGAGTTAGGAGTATATGCAGCGCGCGTAGTCGTCGATCTTAATAATTATCAAATTAATGTGAAAGTAACTCTGTCTATTAAGTATACACGGCTAAGCCGCTGAACTAATTGTTACATTTTAGAAAATAATACAGGCTAAAATTCATTTTCGTCGTAAAAAAAATGGAAAGGGATGAAATAGGGCTAGAAATTTTTTATAAGGTTCTGTAATTTTTTAATTTTTGACGTGACAACGTCTTATAATTCGATAGAGCCGGCTGCACGCACGAAAAATCATGACGACATGCGTCGGTACCTCGCTTTGAGGCGTTCCATGTAAGGCTTGAAGTGCAAGCGAGAGCGCGGAACGAGCGACAAAGAAGCACAATCGGCCTTTTGCGTTCGGCAGCGTTCGACATCCGTCTATTAAAAATAATTATTATTAATTTAATTATTATAAATTTAAAATATAAATTTATAAAATCAAAAACCATTAATTTTATTAATTTAAATTAATATTTATAAAAATATACTTAAATTAAAATTTTTAATAACCAATTAAATGCTACCATTCCATCAGTATTTTCTTAAGACATTGTCACGTTCAACTATCGTCAGTAAACCGACTTTACAGACAACCAATTTTTTATCACGGAAATTGGTTCAACTATTTTTTAAATATGAAATATAATGGGGTTAGTGCGTACACCGATTTCCACCAGGCGTCCGTTAGTGATGTATAATAGAAGCACACCAGAAAGCTCCAATCTCGTAGCGCGTGGCACTAGAAAAACGCCAGTGTGAAGAGGCCGTTAATTAAACGAAATATATTCGAATTTACATTAAAATGTGGCTCGCAATTACGTTACACGTATTTATTTCGTAGAATATAAAATTAACATGTAACAATTTTGTCGACAGCACGTTAAAAATTCAATTATTCCACCACAATTATTCGTTATTCGCATTAAACGGAAAACAGGAGGTAAATGCGTTCCGGTAATGAGTTTCACTATCAACAAGTTGATTATGATAAAGTCATTTGTGCCGACATCAGCCGATGACGCTCATTGGCAGGCGATAAGTGGCGAACATTTTGTCTCTTGTAATATTAAATAGCTTTATTAAGGTACAGTGCAGTTCCATTAAAATAAATTGGCGAGCACAAAGGGGTGACGTACGAATACATATCATTATTACGTAGATATATAAGACTCGGGCTTGACCACGATTTCAGGTGACTAGAAGTGTAGATGCAATGCGCTTGCTTAAAATATTTACTTACGCATCGATATATCAATCATCGTGTCCAGTGGATTCATCATCACAGCAACAGCGCTAGCCGGTGCTCAAAATAACCGCGCGCCTACGGATGAACAGGGTACCCTGCTGAAGAGCTGCGCCAGCAATCAAGGTACCAAATCCATTCAAATTATCCAACATAAATTTCCTGCGAGCCGAATCATTATTACCACGGCCTTTGAGTATTTGTGCTGGCACTTTCCTTCTACATCATCGAATCATATCATCATATATATTGAATCATATGACATCCAAATCACCAAACACTGCGTGAATCTACCTCTAGCAGATTCTGAGCTGCATTCTTCTCGACCGGTAGAGTTATTCTTACGATCATATTCTTTTGCATAGAATTGTCAAAGGACCAGTAGGCACACCAGTTGCTATAGATAGTATTTTCGGTTATTTACTTAACCAGTCCTTTACAGGTTTGTGTAAATGTTAGCACATATGAATTAGACATGCAAATTCAAAAGTTTTGGGAGCTTGAATCTGTACCTGAAACTAAACCTCTTACTAAAGAGGAAATACTATGTGAATCAATTTATTTTCCCACACATACTAGAGACTCAACAGGTAAATACACTGTGTTGCTTCCATTTAAAGAAAATGCACCTTCACTTGAGTCTCGTAGAATTGCTCTTTCACGTCTTCATAAACTTGAGTCAAAGCTCACCAATAATTCTGCTTTACGAGTAGATTATATCAAATGCCTCCAAGAGTACATAGACTTGGGACATATGGAACTTGTTAGAAATTCTTGTAGTACAAATTGTTATTACATACCACATATCCCGTTTTTAAACAATCTTCTACCACGACAAAGGTCAGAATCGTTTATATAGAGAACAAACTATTTTTCAATCATTTACCTAGTGTGTGTGTGAGATTTAAAACTCATACTAGCTCCTTTGATAGAGAAGGTAGAAGAGAAGGTAGGTAAAGGAGAAGGTCAATAGTAAATAATACAGATCTACTTAAATAGCTTAACAAATACTATCTTGCCAAAATGACCACAATTATATTAAGTAGATACCTATCAAAAATTAAAAATGACCAGGATATAATTACGTACAGAAAATTGCCTAATTAAAAACTAGCCCACCTTTCCTTTGCTGTTACTGTTGTTGAAACTTCGTAAATGAAGCAATATTGGTAGAAACCGGTACTATACGGGTGGCCCGACTAACAAACTATTAATTAAATTGATTGCCCTCACTATACCTATTATTGTCACCTGACAAACGAAACCCACCTTTTCTAATTATTTATTTCCATTATTTTAAATAACTAATGTTATGTTAAATGTCGCCCACCGATTGAAATCTGACCGATATAATAACTGAATAGTGTTTATTATGGCCGATTTATTTATTTATTTGATTTAGTTTTGTAATTTTGTACCGAACTAAAATAAAATATTTATTCATAACTAAAAAAAACAGAAAACGTGAACCTACTGCATTACGGAAGTCAGTTAGAAAAAAAAACCACAATTTTCGACAAAATTTCCTACTTTAACAAAATGAAAATTTTGCGTCAAACGAAGTTACAATAGAAGTTCAAACCTATGTGTTGTAGATATGATAACACGCAAAAGAAGTCGTGAGCAAGATCCTAATTAATTGGCTATCATAATACCCACTGCAGGGCAATGGCCATTGGTGAATTTTCGATTTAAAATCCTCAGTCCCCAGATCATATCTTAAGAGAATATCTTAAAGGAGAAAGTCTGCTTCAAAGCAGTAATATACGTAAGACAACATAATTAAATTAGTTGATGAAAGAAGAAAGATCCAATATTTTATATCTAGACTAAAATCTTAATCATGATCTATGGCCGATAGGTTTAATCATTATATATTAAATACTAGCAGTCGCCCGCGACTTCATCCGCGTGAAAACCTCTTAGGTACATTTTTAATTTTAAAGACAAACTTTCATATAAAGTGTGCTCTTTCCCCGCTACCCCTCTCAATTTAATTTTTTTATAGTTTCCCGTGAAGCAAGTCCTCCGTCCCGTCGTGTGTACTAAAGATCTACATTCTCATTAAACATTGTACGATATTACAGTACATTAACATTAACAATATATATTTATAGCATGGTATAGCTTAAATAGTCTATTTCACTTTTGAGTCCAACTTTCATAATAATCAAAATAATTTACAATCCGACACGCAGATCTAGAGATTAGTCCGTTTAAACAAACGAACAAACTTTTATGTATATTATATAAATATGGTTTGCTATGCCAAATAAATTGAAAGAAAAGATCAAAGATCGAATTCTCAAAGAATATCAGTACCAAAATGTTGACCCCTATTCAGTACGTATAACATAACACGGAGGAGGTCAACTTAATTTGGACGATATAGCGGCAATGTTATGTTTTTTAGAAATTTTGTAATATCTCCGAAACTATGTAACTAATAAACATACTGTAGAAGGCAAATCTTATCTCTATAATATCCTTGTGATTATTAAATAATTTATTTTGATAAGGATTTAAGTTTAGTTGTATAAATAATAACGTAAACGAAAGCTTATGAATTAAATGATTTATTACAGAGTCGCGCTTTATAGAAATTTTGTAATATCTCCTAAACTATATAGCTAATTAACATACCTACTGTAAAAGGCAAATCTTATCTCTATAATATTTTTGTGATTATTAAATAATTTATTTCGATAAGAATGTAAGTTTAGTTGTATAAATAATGACGTAAACGTAAGCATATGAATTAAATGATTTTTAAAACACAAAAAGTTATATATCTGCCAAAATATAAAAGATAGATATATGCTATTGCGGACTTTTATGTAGAACTTTTTAATATGCATAAAGTTTTCATACAATGTTTTCAATTATATCCAATAGCTAAGGCAGCGTACGCGAAATAATGCCGATTTAATAAATTTCACGGTCCGACTCGCGCGACAAAAACTGTGGTAACTCGGGTAATATATACAATACAAATATAAAATATAGCCTATGACACTCACCGATAACTGCTGGTGAAAGAATTTTTAAAATCGGATCAGTAGTTCCGAATATTAGCCCCGACAGAGATTTATTTACAAACTTACAAACTTTACCTCTTTATAATATTAGTATAGACATATAAAATATCTCCTTGATGAGATCAACATGTGCCGAGATTTAAATTACTGCTTAATCAATAATAAGTGCTGGCAAAGCCTAAGAAAAGAAAAGTTAATCGTACATTTCACTACCTCTATAATATGCTGTATATGACCAAAAGGGGAGTTGATTGTATATTCGTTGAAAGTTTTACTGTTATATTCATCCACACAACACGAACATTTCCACGATAATGGCGTGCATTTACTGCTTACTCCTATAATAAAGGGGTGTGGAAGGGCACCGGGAACCTGTGCAGTCCTATAATGGAGATAAATGAATGTCAAAGCGCTCATACCGCCACAGCGGTGCGTCGAAAAGTAAAATTACGCTCAAAAGTATACCCACTAGCCCCTTGTAATGGAGTAAACGTGTAGAACATTTATATAACAATTAACCATTTGCGTTTTCACGTTTCCTGTTTTAAGACTGTAGTATGTGGAGATTAAAATAAAAGTTTGCATTAATTATTATTGCATTGATAATGATGCCAGATTGTAGTCATAAATGTGCATGAGGTAAAAGTCATTTATCTATATGTTTGAGAACTTTAGAGTGGCTAGGAATCTATAGCATTAACAGTAAAAATCAATGTACTAAAGTCAGTAGTACTATAAATCATTCTTTTAATATTCTCTGATAAATCTTATACATAAAATTCTCGCGTCACAGTGTTAGTTACCATACTCCTCCGAAACGGCTTGACCGATTTTTATGAAATTTTATATGCAATAAGTAAGTAAGTCTGAGAATCGGCTATTATCTATTTTTCATACCCCTAAGTGATAAGGGTTGTACACCTCTAACATTGTATTTTAATTTTTTGGGCAATTTTTTTATAATGTGGCATTAAAAAATACATACAACCCTAAATTTTCACCCCTACACGATCAACCCCTATGTAAAAAAATATTTTTTAGAAATAATATACGTGGCAAAACAAAGTTTGCCGGGTACAGTACAATATAAAATTTTATTTTAAGCATGTTTTTAAATGTTTCCTAAATTATTACTGAATTATATTTTACTAAAAGCAACACAATATCGGGTTGTAATAGCCTTTACAATTAATCGACTCACTTTGAAAGAGACCAAATAAAATCAACAGGAAGTAAACTTCAAAACAATTAAACTAAATCACGTAGAAACTTTTAACGACAAAAATAAAGATCGTACCGACCGCAAGGAGGCTGTACGAACGGTTTGGGGTGCCAAGATTTATTTGACGACAGCTTTCCTTATAGCACTAAAGAGACGATGAGAATGTAGCTTCAAAAGGAATCATTCCTTAAAGCATCTTGATATTTCGTGAATATTTCATGAAGTACCTGATATTCTACCGATTTTAATTATTTTTGTTCCACTATACTTTCAATGTGGACCGATATAAAAATATGTAATCCTCAGTCACTAACTGATTTATTGACTCAAACGAGAGTAAAAAATATGAAGCTTCGAATAGAAAGCTCACAGCTTTCCAAAGTTATTTGTATCCAAAATAACATTGCCGGCGATTACTTTAAATTCATATAATGTTACCCAAATATTTTGTTTTGGAAAATTTAGCTTAAAGAACGAAAATTAATATTTAAAGACTATTTTTTATATAAAAAATCAATTTGTATAAACTACGTTCTACGATATAAGTTGAACATTTCACTAAAGAAGTAATTACAATTTTTCGTATTATATCAATTAAGCTTTAGATTAACTTCGCGTAAAGTTAAATTCAAAGCTGATTCACTTTAATAACTTAATATGTAACTTATTAAGGTAAAGTTTCGATGAATAGTGTGTGTGGCCTTAATTTGTAGCAGTAGTTAAGGTATTACGTGATCAACTATAGGTATACTACAACGAACAACGTGGCTTCCTCTAAATAAGTTATACCAGTTCCGTGCAGATCTAGATTGGATGTGGTTACGTGCTCTTAATTGTTCTGTAATTAAAATTAAAAATTTCAACACGAAGAAACTTTTAAATTTATTTTTTAATTTTTTTATTTAATCTAGGTCAAACATGACAAGGTTTGTTTTAGTTCTTTTAAATAATATTTTTCTTGTCGAGTACAATATTTTATAAGATAAGGCGGCAGTAAATTCTCCAACATATTTCTTGCTAAAGCCCAATTAAGTAGTGAATTAATTTATAAAGATTGTGCAAATATTTATACAGCAATACTACAGCAAGTAGGTTTATTAAGGTAGTAAATATATCCGTACGAATTGTAAATAAACTAAACTTGAACTTGAAGAATTTTAACTTGTAATTATATTCTATATCTTTTATCTTATATTTTAAAATATTTTTTATTGTTATAAAAACCTGAAAAACCGAATATACGAGCCGATCTCAGAGAGTTACCTTATGGTAATACATATATACATTGCATCACACCTCGTTCCCATAGGGGTAGGCAGAGACTACATCCTTCCATTTGCCACGATCCTTGCACACTTCCTTAGCTTCTTCCACTCACATTAATCCTTTCATACAAGTTCGTTGGTTTGGGGTACTCTTGATCTGACCATTTTTTAAAATGTCCTGAATTTGGTCCAGGAACATTCGCCTAGGTCTTCCCCTTCTAACATTTCCATCCACTCTCGCCTCATAATCTTCTTTCATCCATTCTCTCTACATGCCCAAACCATCTAAGCATCCCTTTCTCTATTTTAGTCACTACATCTTCTTGTACACCACACTGGTAATAATCTATACTAATATTATAAAGAGGAAAACTTTGTTTGTTTGTAATGAATAGGCTCAAAAACTACTGAACCGTTTTTAAAAATTCTTTCACCATTCGAAAGCTACATTATCCACGAGTAACATAGGCTAAATTTTATTTTGGAAAAAAATAGGGTTCCGTAAAATATTTGGGTTTTTCGGACACAAGGTGTAAATCAACCAGAAAAATTACTTATTTTGCGTACGCTGCTTAAACTATAAAAGATAGAACCATAAAATGTTCTAATTAATTGGAGATCTTATAAATATCTACAAAAAAGTCCGCGACACACTATACCTATCTATGTCGAGTGAGGCAACCATTTTTTTTTATTTAAAAATCTTAATTTTTTTTTTGGACTACATTTAAAGGCATTTATTTTACTCATGCTATTAATCCTTATCAAAATAAATTATTTCATCACTAAGTACAGTTTATGTAGATAATATTTGGTATTTAAAAGATTAAAATTGGACTTTTGGTTTTGAAGTTATGGCGAAATTAAAATATTACTATTTCTGCGTTGCGAAGTGAGCGTCACCAAGGCGGGGGCGCGCGTGCGGGAGGGGAGTTTAGATCTATGTTATATATGCGATGATGAATTAAGAATTCGATCTTTGTTCAAATATCTATTTAGTACATGGAAGAGTTTGTTCGTTTGTTTAAACGGGCTAATCTCTATCTGCGTGTCGGATTGTAAAATTATTTTTATTTATTCTGAAGGCTAGACTCAAGAGTGAAATATACTATTTAATATCAATTTATACCCATCAGCTTGCCATAAATATATATTTTTAATGTTAATGTACTGAAATGTCATACAATGTTTAACAAAAATGTAGACCTTTAGTACACGGGACGGGACGGAGAATATTGCTTCACGGGAAACTATAAAAAAATTAAATTGAGAGGGGGAGCGGGGAATGAGCACACTATATGTGCCTTTACACATTTTGTATGAAAGTCTGTCTTTAAAATTAGATCTTTAAAATTAGAAGGGTACCTAAGAGGTTTTCACGCGGACGAAGTCGCGGGCGACTGCTAGTCATTTAATAAAGGTTAAGTAGTAAACTATTAACAAGGTCCTGTAAGAATATTTTGCCTTACCTTTTGGCAACTTTACTGCGACGGCGGTATTTCTTCGAAGTAACTTTCGCAAAGAGTTCTCCTATCTCTATTTATTAAAGAATGCAATTAGGTATTACTGAAGAAAACCAGAGTTGATCGCTTTCCTACGTATTTGCAATGCACATTAAGGAATGAGGTTCCGATAATGTAGTAGTATAAGTGTAAATAAATTTTATAGTCCCAGATAAAACCCATTACGCCTGGTTTACGAGAGGCACTCCCCTAATGATGCGAGTGCAGGGGCTGGTTGATGGTAGTTGTGTTTATAACAAGTAGACAGTTACGTTGTACGTATGTGTTGCGAGTCGTTCGCACGCAATGTCCAGTGCGTGTTTCAGGACTATATTATGTTAACAGTAGTAGGGGTGATATAACAAATTAGAGTAATCGTAGGCAGCGTTATTTTTCTGCGTGATATGATGCATGCAATTCCATTGTATGCTATACTTTTAAGCACCTTGTTAGCTTCCTAGGTTGCTATTCTTTATTTAATTAGTATGGTATTAGGGGTGTATCGATTTCGATAATTATTCGAGATATATCGAGAATAATTTGTCGAGTCTGAGTGAGATAATCGGAGTGACTATTTTTGGTTTCTAATATAGAATTAAATATTCGTAAAAAAAAATATATAAAAAATAACCCAAACTTTAAAACACACTCAAAAGTAAAAAATAATTGTGTCATTTACTTAGTATCTATTTTAATTTAACTTAGCGTATCTATAAAGTCGGTGCCACCCAAATATGTGTTGCATAACTTTAGTTAATTCTAATAATTAATAAATATTTCAAAATTTGTGTAATCGTTTTGACGATTTTTATCCTTTAAACTTTAGCAAGCTTTTTAAAAATATTAGCGTAATGATATACGAATTAAATAGACGGCGTTTCTGTAAAGCGTCTCTATAGCCTACTTGCACTTCTGATGTTCCTACGGAACAAGATCCTTGCGGGCAGACCCGCGGGGTAAAGTTAGTTGAGTATGAATAAAAAAGTAAATAATAAAATAAAAGTGCTTTGTGATGCTAATGCGTGTGTGTGTAATGAAGTATTTCGTAAAAATAATTTTAGGTAAATTACCAAGAATGATGTAGATTCTTTAATCAACTCGTAAAACTGTAACTGTATTACAATTTTACGAGTTGATTAATGATTTTTCAAAAAAGAAAAATAAAAGCTCGTCATTGAACTAAATTGAGTTTCTAATTAAGTTCAAAACGGCTAAGTACAAAAAATACCAAATCCGTTAGGTCAGTCCGAAAAGTTAAAACGAAATTACAAAAAAAAAAACTCTGAGTTTATGTATAATTACTCGGCGTTTTCTTTATTAGCATAATATTACACTGCGTCGAAATGTTTCATTTCATGGGAAATGATCCGTTGTTGTTTTAAATTAAAAAGGATAACAAATCGCCGAGCTTACTGTTAAAAGGGTTTCCGTTTTTGTTCTACCTTGTTTTATCTCGGAGGTAAAGTAGGGTGTCCTAATTAGTTTTGTTTCAAGGTGAAATAGCCGGTTCTTTTCGTGTGACCTTCACCAAAAGGATTTTTTAACATGACAAATATTCCACTTATTTCCCCTTTTCAAGTTTAGATAAGATAAGACATTAAAATTTAAAAAGAGGAAATTAAAGTAGGGCTAGGGAGTGAACGTTAGACCTTCCATATTTTAGTCCCGAGTATTGCTGATTTTTTTTAAATATTGGTTACCCAAATATCAAGGATAAAAACATTATAATGGTTTTTAGAAGGTATCAGATAAAGAATCAAAGTACCTACTAATTTACATCGTTAAAAATATAAATTCAAATTTATTACATAAAAATTGCTGGTAAGTGAGCTAGCGGTACATTTGGTGTTAAGTGATTACTGCCGCCTATAAACATTAATTTTATATGTCCTGGGTTGGGTCACGGAATGATTTTGAGTTTTTCATTCTTGTATGAAATATTCAGTACATTTCAAGCCCGGAGTTAGGAAATTGGTAGTGTAGTAGGTAGGGAACATTATACCGTCGGTCCTAGTCACTATCACCAATACCTGGTAGTTAATTAATAAAACATTATCACCCTAAACCCGCCAACTCGCATTGGAGCAGCGTAGTGGGTCTATGTTCCAATACGAAGAGGGTAGCCTGGCCCGTTAATAGGCTGATAATTATGGATCGCAGTTATATAATATATTCTATAAATTCACGTACAACTGTTATACTAACAAGCGTTTTTTGCATTCTACTACGAGCATTGAGCCTAATGCGATATAGATTGGGCAATAAAAAAACAGTTTGTGTTGCGGAATTCCGAATAGAAATCAATTGGTGGCAAATTACACTCGAATAGAATTTAACTGCAGCACTGCGTTGCTACAATTTGATTTACGTCCTTTATGTAATTTTCAGCTCATCAATACTGTTTGAGCCGTATTTAAAATTTTATTGTGTTGTAAAATTTTATATCATGTTTTATTTATGTATCTACGAAATTCAATATTGGACTAGTTAGTACGGTCAATGCAATTGGTATGAAATATGTCGTCGATTTATCGTGGTACACACTGGTTATATAATCATATTAAAAATAAATTATCTGAAAAATTGGCAACAAAGCTTAATTTGAAAATAGGGCATTAAAAAGCTAAAATAGGAATCTATACCAATTTTAACCCTACAAGGCTCAATTTTTTTTTAGTGCGTGACAAAAATATATATGTTGTAATTAGTTGTCAGAAACTAGGGAAAAATTATAAAAATATTAATAAAACCATATTTTACGAAAAAATCAACTTTTTATTTTTGTTCCACATTTGGTACACTGAGCCTTAAATGTACCTTTTGGTATTAAACTTGACAAAGAGGAAAATGCTCAAACCCATCAAATCTGACATCATGAGGAAGTACTATTGATGTGTTTCACTTCTGCCTTTTATTTATTATCTATCTTTTTATCAGATAAACTTAGTATACCTCTCTTTTTGCTTATCGCTGGCCCAAACATTTTCCTACTTCAAATTTGAAGTCCTTCTGTATCATTATGGTTGGCGTATGCTGCTGCTCCCAGACTCTTCTGTACAATATCCAGCTATTGATAAGAGTTAAAACAAGAAGATGATAAAATAACCTCAAGCAGCATTTTTGGTCCTAATTTTTATTTTATATTTCCCTGGAAACAAATCTAGGGCATATGGGTGGTGTGGATCCTCCATCATCCATATGATGGTTATATGTTTTGATAATTTGGGGACAGTCCACTTGTATGTATTTCTTTTATTTCTCGCAGTATCTTCTCGCCTTTTCTATTGGCACACACGCACAACGCACAACACACAAGATGATAATAGAACAATTGGTTTATAGTCGTACTGACTGAAACTGTGACAATATCTATATTATCACAGAATGCTACCAATTGTTCTGAATATCCTCTTTGAATCTTTTCATATTTTAGGTCTTTTAGGAAACATAATTTGAGGTATTTTACTGAACGACTATTGTTCACCATTCCCATCGACTGTATTCCCTCTTTACCCACGAGATTCAATGTAAACTTTAGGTGTCTGTAAGTTTATGTTTCCAGTAAATGTAAAAGAAGGTGGATAGAAAGATGATTTCTACCAACTAAATCTTCTCTTTTTGACTTTGGGTGACAAGTCATAGAGCCAAGGATTCTAGATCTATGATAGATTGTGTTACTCAAAGTCCATAATCGATTAGGTGTACGAGATTGTGTAATGGTACCTATAGTTGTCCCTGAAGTTATTCCTGATGTACTAGGCTAAGGATCTGATATTTCTGGCCGAAAATATTCGAGAAGGAGATGTACACTGATGTCTATGCGGAAATAAGGAACCCTTCACTTCGCTAAGTAACTCGGATAAAAAGTTTTGGATGGACTGAACTTTATCGATGTCATAATCACTTTCAGCGTCAGATAAATCTTCTGCGTCTTTACTCCCAGAAGGAATATTCAAGAAATCCTCAATATCTTGATCACACAATCTTCTTACCACCATAATCTGCAATCAAATCAAAGTATTCATAAGGTAAGTTATGGTAAATATGAAGAAATAAAAACGGACACTAAAGCTCAACGTACCGTATGTGGAACATACATAAAAGTATGATATACTAATACATTTATTTTTGTAATATAAAAAACAACTTACCTCGGCAAAATATACACTTCGTTATAATAAACAGAATTTTTTTGGAGTCCAAACTGTTCAATAAGTATTATTTTTTTATTTTTGAATTCATACAAATGGCAAACACATCACTTTCATGCGAATTTTACGCTGAATGCACTATAAAAAAAGCACGAACGACTTCTTCAGGTAAAGATTCGAATTACTATGTTACTAAATGTCTGTAGCTTCTATCAAGATGTCAAAAGTGTAGCTACCTGTAATCTTATAGCTATAGGAACTATTTAAGTCAGTGTTCCACATATGGAACTAGGTGCCTTGTAGGGTTAAAATTTGATATTTTTTGTTTAAGTAGTACCAATTTTCGAGTTATATAGTAAGTAGGTACTTGTAGAACTTGTATCATCGAGGTCAGACTAACGGGAATAAAGCAAATTCTACTTGTATGAAATTGCGATTGTCCTCTAATATTTAAAAAAAAATTCAAAAAAGTCAAATAGGTATTTTGGAGCACTGACCATTGCCCGATCCTCTATTATTATTATCTGTATTTATCATGTGTAGAGCTGTAGTTGGGGTCGTGTCGTTTTTATATCATAGCTTAGCTCTGGTAGTAAAACGAAAGCGTGTTATAAAAATATCTTGATCTTTTGGTGGTGTCACATAAACCTTTGCATCTTTTACGATTCTGGGAGAAACAGAAAGGAGCAAGTGATGATAAAATGTCTCAAAGCATTCGTGGCAGTAAAAGTTTGTAGCCACCATTATTGGTAGTAGCAGTAACCCATTGTTTCAATTAGCCATCAAGAATAATAATTTTTCTAATTACAGATTTTGATACGTTCTTTAAGCTCCATATTGGAACGAGTGTCCAAAGCTGCAAGTCTAATAGGGTCCTTGAATTTGGCTGGGCAGGGAGAATAACTTGAACAGAGGAGGTGAGTGTTGACGACCGTCACTAAGAGTACTCTTTTAAACCTACACCCGTGTCACAAGTCTCGGGCTCTGTTCGGAGTTTTTCTCTCAGCCACGCGATGGACCCGTTCCCCGCACGATGAATAAATGGAATGCTAAGATATTCGTCTTTTTAACCGACGAAAAAAAACGGAGGAGGTTCTCAATTCGACACGTATATTTTTTTTTTTTTTTTTTTTTTTTTTTTTTTTTTTTTTTTTTTTTTTTATATGTATAACCACGCATAACTTTTTACAGTGTTGTCCGATTTTGATAATTCTTTTTTTATTAGAAAGGGCATACATCCAAGGTGGTCCCATTGTCCGCATGGTAGGATCTGATGACGATATCCTGGGGAAATTGAAGGAACTCTTCAAATTTTGGAGGCACGCTTACAGCGATTTCGGTTTTTGTCTCGGTATCAGTAGCTTATGCTATGACAGTATAGCACCAGTACGTTACGTGGCAATAAATCACTAAAAAGTAATAAATAAACATTTTTAACAAAAAATAGAACCGACTCAAAGCGCACTAAAAAGTAAAAAATAACTGTGTCATTTAGTTGCTTTAATTTACTTAAGCATATCTAGGAGTCGGTGCCAGCCAAGGTTTCTACTTTCAAGGACGTTACCTAGAACCCACAAACTTCTTTACTACGTAAAATAAATGTTCCTTAAACTTGCTGGCACCGACTTCATAGATATGCTTAAGTAAATTAAAGCAACTAAATGACACAGTTATTTTTTACTTTTTAGTGCGCTTTGAGTCGGTTCTATTTTTTGTTAAAAATTTTTATGTAGTACATTGTTTTGTTCTATCCTCAATAGTTTTCGCAGCGCACGCGACTGAAGCAATTTTTTTACAACTTGGATTACATTATTCAAGTTTTAGTAAAGATGCAAATTCAAAATTCAAATTCAAATTCATTTATTGCGAATTGAGTACATGGAGATCTTATATAAATATTATAGGTTCTTCCAAATTCCGGCTTACAGCTTGCAATGTCCTTAAATCACTAAAAATACTGGTAATAGCTCTGTCATTCCAAACAATTAATGATTCTAACGATGCCTTTACGTCAATAAATATTCAGTCACCTTATAAATAATAAAAATTTTTAACAAAAAATAGAACCGACTCCAAACGCACTAAAAAGTAAAAAATAACTGTGTAATTTAGTTGCTTTAATTTACTGAAGCATATCTATGAAGTCGGTGCCAGCCAAGTTTAAGGAACATTTATTTTACGTAGTAAAGCAGTTTGTGGGTTCTAGGTAACGTCCTTGAAAGTAGAAACCTTGGCTGGCACCGACTCCTAGATATGCTTAAGTAAATTAAAGCAACTAAATTACACAGTTATTTTTTACTTTTTAGTGCGTTTGGAGTCGGTTCTATTTTTTGTTAAAAATTTTTATTTCTTACTTTTTAGTGATTTATCGCCACGTAGCGTACTCGTACTATACTGTCATAGTATATTATATAGCACTAGTAGCCAAAAAGCTACCGATACCGAGTCAAAAACCGAAATCGCTGTAAGCGTGCCTCCAAAATTTGAAGAGTTCCTTCAATTTCCCCAGGATATCATCAGCAGATCCTAACAAGCGGACAATGGGACCACCTTGGATGTATGCCCTTTCTAATAAAAAAAGAATTATCAAAATCGGACAACACTGTAAAAAGTTATGCGTGGTCATACATAAAAAAAAAAAAAAAAAAAAAAAAAAATATACGTGTCGAATTGAGAACATCCTCCGTTTTTTTTCGTCGGTTAAAAATGAGAACGAATTATTAATTTTAATCATGTCAGTATACAAAAATAATATTAGTCAATCAATGTACAAAAAAAATATATATATAACATGTGCTTAATGTCAGAATATTAGATTGTGTCATCCAGGTACTCTTTAACGGTGTAGTACGATATGTTTATTAAAAGTTTCTTTAACTTTTTCTTAAAATTTATCATGTTAGAACTTTTTATATTATATGTCAATTTATTGTAAATGATAATTGAAAAACAAAAGATGCTTTTCTGGAATCTTACGTTTTTGCTGATCGTACACATAACCGTAAGGGATGCTAAATCATTTTGGAATTTTTTATAGCCTATGACATTCTACAAAAACGTAGCGTTCTATTGGTGAAATAATTTTGAAAATTGGTTTAGTAAATCCAGAGATTACCCCTTACAACGTCACAAGATCACAAACTCACAAAATCTTCCTCTTTATAATATTAGTACAGATGAACAATATGTACAACGCAGTAATGTTTATATGTTCAGTTGAATGGAAAGAAGAGCACAAAGAAAATATTGTTATAGAATGTGGAAGAGGATATTATGTGTGTAAAAGAAGCAGGTACTAGATAATGGTGAATGTATGTAATGCATATAAAGTTATTTCGACACCTTTTCACCTAAAAAAACAATTTCGTTATGATTATAAGTTTTTAGTTTATTTTAGATTAACACACGTAAATAATAATGTGCAATTAGTCCAGTCATTTTAGGTTTTATCTGCGGAAAAATTCCTAGTGAGCTGAATTTTTGTATACACCTTCATTACGGCATTGTAATGAAGATGTGAAAAATCGACATTGATATCGTGCCGGCTAAAATAGTTATAAAGGTCAAAAGGTCACGAAAATCAGTTTTTCGCAAATATCTCGCGATCAATTGCTCAGAGGTCAACAAAGGTCATTATAAAAATTGTTTATCGTGAAATTGTCTACAAAAAATGGCACTTGCATTTTTCTGTAGAATTAACCGTTTTACATAACTGCAAAATCATAAATAGGTAAGATACTGGAATCCCTAGTGAACGAGCCTTTGGAAAATAATAAGCCTGTAAGTGATTTTCTGTAAATAAATTTTTTTTTTCATATAATAATATAATGGATGTATACGAGTATACGAGTACAACGGGCGCGTGTTAAAAGCTTTGAGAGCTGGATCAGCACCGGTTGCAGGGAGATAGTTGGCTCGTGCATGGTAATGTTTCGAGAAGCGCGGATTTCACTGTTTTTTAAAAGGATTCGATACACTCGGGGTGGTTTCGCCTGTTTTTAAAATGAACGCTCCAGATACGCAGGCGGGAAACAATTTCCATATAGACGCTGTATTTTAACCTTATTTTTATTTCCTAAGCTATATATCTATATCGTAATTTTATTTTTCCTTATTTTAGACAAATGAATTAACCCTCACCTATAAAGAGGGAGGGCTGGCCCTGTAGTGGGCCGTTAATAGGCTGATAATGATGATGATGATGATGATGAATTAATACAGAAAGTATTTTCTTTCAACTACGCAAAATATAGTAATCATCTGACAATGACCGCTGAAGTTTTTAACTTTTGGTATGGGATATAGGGGCCTGTATAGACCTTAAGAGCAATTAACATCAGATTATGTATAAATGGTGGTCCTAAGCTCGAAATCTCCTCTAATAGCACAAGAAATCCTACAGCCCTTCGCTTTATTAAAAATCTTCAGAAATTAGTAGCGCTTTATTGTAACGATGTGTTTAAAACTCGACAGTGTAAGTTTCATATCTATGTCTGTAAGTAGTTTCGTTTTAAACACAGAAAAATGAGACAAAGTCAAAAACTTACACTATAGAGCACTACAGCGAATTATGTAACCAGAGTAGCACAGCACCACTGCCGCGAGCAAAGACGTAATATAAAACGTAAAACAGATTACATGTAATTATGAAGTTTTAAATTTAAATTATTTATATTAAAAAGCATAAGTGCTCATTTACTTAATGTACGTTGCAGTTGAATATCTACTTTATATACAATTCAAATCCCCTGGGATTTGCGTTATACAGCTTATGCAGCGGTTTTTATTTTATGATCAAAAATGTTTTTATACTATCTGGTTTTGAAAATAAAATTTCATAGAAATGTAGAGAGTTACTTTTACTCTAATAATTTATTAATAAACAGGACTTCCTTTGAGTGTTTGTTACATATTTTAAATTCGAGTCTCTAAGCGAAATATTAAATTATAATTACATTGAATAAATGGTTGTAGTCACCTGTTTATTAATAGGTGAAAAATAATAAGCTAGATAGAAGAATAAGCTTAGATAAATGTATAATAAAAAAATAGTTAAGTAAATCGCAACCGCTTACACTCAGGATTAGGTTGTATTAAAATAAATTAAATGTTTTTTGGCGACCTCCGTGGTGCAGTGGAATGCGTAGTGGGTTTATAAGACGGAGGTCCAGGGTTCGACTCCCGGCGGGGCAGATTGAGATTTTTCTTAAGTTGTCTTGGTCTGGCTGGTGGGCTTTCATCGTGGCTAGTTATCACTCCTTTGGCTCTTCACTGCTATCACACCTAATGTTAAGTGATGATTCAATCCAAGATGGAAGGGGGCTAACTTGTTAGGAGAAGGATGAAATCTAAATATAGATAAAATCTTTTGGTTTCTACACGACATCGTACCGGAACGCTAAATCGCTTGGCGTCTTTATCCATGCAATCCAATTCTCGTCCAAACGGTACACTGGTATCTCGAAATATATTTCGCACATTGTTATTACAATAATTATAATCACAGAGTCAAGTTATAAATTAAACTATCCTCCAATGAATAGTATAAAATATTTTAAGCTAATTATAATATTCGTGTTAAAACAAACGCAGGTGTTCCCGTGTTAAATAAATACGTCTACCCACACCTCGCTTCTACGAAAAATGGCATAAATTAAACGCTCCGAAAAACGAATTTATCTTATTTTACCATCAGCATACTAATGTTAGCAGCCCTCTATCCTCCGGGGTGGCCTCCGCATCAATAAAATTAACATTGTAATCCACTTTAACTTACCAAAAAATTACAAGTAAAACGTGTTTTTCATTTTTCGCAGATTCACACAGGAAAACGCTTGCTGTGTATTTATTTTAAAGTAGAAAATTAATCATTTTTCTCTCATTTATCTTTATTTACATATTTTTTTTTAATTTTTAACAATGTTATAAATAATACAAAAATATATATAAAAACACTATTAAAAATTTATAAAAAAAAAATCTTCTCCTCCGTTTGCGGGGCCTTTGCGGGTCCAAGCAACCGGTGGTCAGGGCTCCAGAGTGAGGAACCTCCTCACAATACGCGCCGTTTCAAGGACTACTGCCCTCTGTATCCGACCCTTGATCCAACAATTAAGCGAAAACTTCTTAAGGTGTTGATCGAAGCTTTTCGCAAAAAAGACCATGGACTGAAACGACTATCAGAACAATAATAGTTGACTCAAAATTCCACATGGCGGTAATCTCGTGAGCAAGGTCCAAGTACTTTGATACTTTTTCCTTTTCGGCTTTCACGAGTTTATCGTCATGAGGAACAGTAATATCAACAATTATTGCACGGCGTACTGATCGATCGACTATCACTATATCAGGTCTATTGGCTACAATATACCTGATATAGTGATAATTATAAAATTAATTATTATTATAAACAAGTATCTCGTTGATTCGTTAGATGGCTTTGGATCATGAGGTCCATACATTTCTTTCTTCTTCCAAAGAATTGTTATCTTATAATAACATTTTTTTATCCTATCTATGGTTGTGTACATTATAATTAATGCCATGAATTAATGTATACGGCTGCCTATCTACCTTTGAATAATTAAAACGCCTAACAAATTAGGCATCCAGGCTTCAATTAGTCGAGACGTGGAGGATTACAAGCATAGACCCTTCGAAAAATGTGCTGAATTATTTAACGTCTTTTTAATGCTTGATTCCTTTTAAGGAAAGCAATTGGTCTAACGAATTTTTTTTGTTAAAATGTTTTATTTATCTTGAAGAGAGGATGCTTAAGTTGTTTTCTGCTTAGCTCTTGTACTAATAAAGGTGCTTTCCCATTACTCATGAAGCACTGCTCATCAGCATCAACAACATCAAATCAGATGGACGTTCACTACAGAACATAGGCTTTTTGTAGGTTTAAAAAACGTTATGGACTTAGGAGCGTGATGCTACCGTATATCTATAGCGACTATTTACGAGTCACTTGAAATTTAATTCTTTTATTTATTAATATTTATTGAGAAAGAATACAATAAGGAACTTACGCTAACTTACTAACTTAGTCCCTTGATAATAAATATTATAAATATTATAGTACAATTACAAACATCGCTATATAGCCCCAAAGTAAGCGTACTCGTAAGTAGTGTGTTATGGGTGCTATGATAACTGATGAATATTTTTATATATATTATACATACTAATACTTATAATATATAGGTAAACACTCAGACACTGGAAAACATCCATGCTCATCACACAAACATTTTCCAGATGTGGGAATCGAACCCACAGCCTAGGACGCAGAAGCAGGGTCACTACCCACTGCGCCACTCGGCCGTCATATAAGTTAGTTGTTCGAGAGCTGGTTAAGTTATTAGCCTCTGTTTTTATCATTAAAGTTAGGAATAAGATTAGTTACAAACATTGTCATCCTAAGCCCATCAATCCTTATTAGAACAGCGTAGTGTGTCTAGGCTCTATATTCCTTTTCATATGAGAGCCTTGATTTGTCGTGGACCGTTAAAATACGATAATGACTATAAAACCCAACGCGTACAAAGTCGCAGGCGTGCACTAGTTAGTAACATTCAAAACTGTATTACTGCAATTTTATAAAAGCACCTTATTCAATTTATTTCTAATAGGACTGACAGTAATGTGATGCACAACGGAATTATATTAGGCGGGAGAATTAAAGCGGCTTTACGAATCATATTAACTGTAAAATGCATTAGGTACATGAAGGTATACATACTTAAGACAAGACAGTCGTAGAACTTTCTGTAATTCTTTTTATTTTTTTTTTGTGTAGACTGCGTTGTTAGACCAATGGTGAAGCTATTGTGTAATGGATCATTCATACAAGTTTCACCCTCTAGATTAGGTATACGTAATAATCAAGTGTTGGGAAACTTTTAAATAATAAAGTAGTAATCAACGAACTTGGACCGTCTCCCATAAAAGAAATGCGCTATAGTGACCACGCTGGGCAGGCGGGTTGGTCACCGCAGAGCTGGACTATTCGAACCAGTGTCACTGCTGTCTGACACTGGCCTAATTTTGTAGTCCAGCCTATTTGGAATGGTTATACCGCCATTCATCGGTCGCCAGAGCCTCGTCGGTCCATCTGCAGGGTGCACCGCGAGCAGGTGAGGTTGACATTTGGGGAGGCCGACTGGAACTATCATCCCCCTTACACCCCAACGAACCAAGCAGATAGTCCATCTGATGATGAGTGAAAACCATAGACTATAAATTATAGCTACACTTCACAGTACATGTAAGGACATTTCTATAAAGTGATGCTCAAGTGTCAAGTCTCATGTGCCTGAAATTAAACCGGCAAGAAGCAATTTTGAGATTGGAAAACAGCAATGCTTCTTGGCCCCAAAAACCATTAGAAAAAGGCTTAAAATTTTAATGCCCAGGAATGTCCTCTCGTCCATTTGCTGTAGGTATGTTAAATAATAATAATTAAAAGCTAAAGCGGCTAAGCTACCTATAACAAATCGAAAAGCATTATTATTCCGTTGCGGAATTGTCGTGTGTATGCACTTTGCCTAATTTTTGAACTTAGTTCCCGGATCCGATGTCAAATGCAATAATGCAGAAACTTTTCCTAATGAGTTTCACCTCGGTTGAGACCAACAAATTGGATTATTAATGTTAATACTACGATTCCGCGGGGCACTGCGGGGTACAATTGTGTTACTTCTTGGGGGGCTGCTACTGATATAATTTACTGAAAGATACAGTAATTTGAATAACAATTTACTATTTTATATACTAAACTGTAACTCTATATTTATTGTTTGTACGAGAAAGTCTGCGATTTTCTGAATTACTATTACTTATTTACAATAAGTCGTGCCTCATAGTTTCACCCGCATAGATGCCGTCCCAGTAGGAATATTGTAATAAAATAAATATACCTACACTTTGTGCTATAATTTCACTCAGTGTCTGATTTCAATCCTTTCTGAAGAATTAAATGCTGTAACTAATTCGAAGTTGTTGAACAAAACACCGATACGCGTTTTGCATTTATGTGTCAAAACGACTTGCAGCCAATCTTACCTTTGCAGCAACACTCTTATAACCAGTTGAAGACCTGGATAGCCTGCTCTGTCTCTAGAGAGAATTTAGCTGAGTGCATTAAGTAACACAGTAGGGCCTGCATTAGTGGACTTACGGATACTTGTGGAAATGGCTCAGGAAAAGTAGAAGAAGACTAAAAAGTAAAATTTTATAGTATCTTTGCTTCAGTATATCAACGAGGGCTGGACGTCTATTATTCTCTTTTCAATAAGAAATAAATTACGATTTCTTATTACGTTTTTCATTATACGCGAATATTCAGCAGAGTTCAATTTGGCGGGGCGTATTACCGGGATTTTAATGAATATTTTGACGGCGGCAATAATTTCTTTTTCTATTAGTGGGTAAATACGAAATTGTGTGTAGTGAATACAATTTGGTAAAAGAAAAGCGTTTTGTTTGGATTTCAGGAAAGATTGAGACTGTTTATGATGTTTTCTATTGCTTTGGTATGAAGATATTTTAATGAAGAGGTAATGGAAAATTTTGAAATAATTTGTAATAAGTGTTATGATCTGAGTTTTCTTCTAGAGCATCAATTTAATGAGGAAAGAAATAATATTATTCGACATTAGGCAACCTGAACGGATTACTTTACTTTAATAAACCCCTTCAGACCCACGACTATTGTAATTTAGGCTCGTTGACTGTTGCTTATGTATGTAGTTTCCATTATAACATTAAAACATTAATATCCCAAGCCCGTTACACTACAGCCGGAGCCGAATAGTGGGTTTAAGCTCTATATCATCTCTAGCTCTATGTCGTCGTTTTTTTAACGAAATTGTCTTTTTGATAGTTAGTTGAATATATCGATTTGCATACAACACACGAGTAATCAGTAAAATAGTAAGAACAAACTGAAATTATTATAAAAGGCTTGTCTAGAAGAGGGTTGGCCCTGATGAACCATTAAAATAGAGATGTTACGAAAAAAACTAAAAACACAATTTTGATAGCTGGTGAAATAAAATCAATTTATAAATAACAAAAGAGTAAACAGATACAATGTAACAACAACCGAAATTATAAACAAAAGCAATTCCGCAGTATCGCGTATCGCGACCGACAGTTTATTTCACTAATGCTTTTCGGCGAGCCAACTTTTTTGCTGGCAAAGTTTTTCTGTTAGTAACTAAAATGAATAACTTTATTGCATGTACAGTGTACTCTACAGCTTGTAGTTCGTGATACTAATTTGAAAATGGGCAAACTACGCGATATTTGTTCATGACTTTCAAGCTGAAGGCACATTGCTCTGATAGATGCGTTCAAGTTAACGTTCTATCAAATATAATTTACATTTTTGATAAACTATACTTTTGTAATTAGTAGAAATGATTTTCTTGAGTTTCGAACACCCTTAGCTTTAATTTTAAGTTTCGGAGCTTAGATTATTATTATATTTTTATATATATAAATTGTCGATTCAAAATTATTTTACTAATTTTATTGAATGGACCCTTTAACCTCTCGAAGCCACTACTGGGCTATTTAAAGCTTCATAGTTACTAAAATATGAAGAATAATCTAATTTCGTAATTGTAAGTACAATATATAAAAGTTTCAGTCTAGTAGATCCAGTAAAGATAATAATAGATATTTACCTACAAACCTATACTTAATACATATTTCACGAAGAATTTCTTTCCCTCTGTCCTATATTTTTTATAAAAATCGATTCGACGCCGGCGATTTTTACAAATTACCATAAAGCTACTGAAAGATTCATGAAGACTTAACGTTTTAAAATAAATGTAAAGACTTTTAATTTTTTCTAAGTCGACGGGGAAAATCAGAAATTTATAATCGAGTTGACCCGGACGCACCCTTTTGCTCTCGAGAGAAATGCTCTATAATAATTATTGGCTAATTTAATTTTGTAGTAGATTAGCTGTCGCTAATTACGCAATGGGGAGTCTGTTTCAGTATCCTTTGGATTGCAGCAAGGGTTGTAAAAGCCGCAAGTCTTTTACGACTCAAGCCACTCCGGCTTATGTCGTCCAAGGGCAACCAACTCAAACCACTTATACGTAACGCTATGCTAGCGTAGTTACATAGAATACTATCAATTTGGTATTGTAATTGTATAATTTTATTAATATTTAGTTATATCACTCAGTTACTCAGTTCGTTTTTATTAATTTCGTTGTTATGAAATTATGTTTTTAGTGTTTTAGTTTGTCTATACTATACTGTACTGTACAGAGATATATGATTTAGAAACTCACATTTCGAGCCGTAAATACATGTTTACAGAATCTTCAGATACATAATACTTCTAGGCTTTTTCTTTAAAAAAAATTTTCACTACAAAATCTTTGTACTAAAGATGAATATCGAAGCATTCCAAGGATTCACCGTGCGAGTGCCGGGTCCTTCGCGTGGCAGAGAGAAAATCTCCGAACAGAGCCTGAGACGAGCGTCATCACTCACCTCTGTTTAGGTTATTCTCCCCGTGCAGCCATATCTGAAAATCTATCTAGAACAGCTTTGGATGCCAATATAAACATTTAACAGATGTACATTAGTGTTATTTTCTAGAAACAAATTAAAATCCACCATTTACAAAGGTGTCAATCAAAATGAAAAACGTTTTTTTCTGTACCTTACATATTACTACTAAGCAACTCATCCATTTATTTCACTTAGCGCGTAGATGATTTGTTTTGAAATCCCTGCAAGCATCTGATTAAAAAAATATGCCATACGTCAGTAAAAGCTAGCAAATGTATTTTAGTGCTCCAAGCCTCGAGGCTCATAACAGCCGAAAATGATTTTTAAAATGCTGTTTTGCAGTTTCAGATTGTGTAAAAACGACAGCAAAGATAAGCTTACATGTCAAGTGCCACATGAATAAAAGTGAACCTACAGGCTTGGCTTTTGAAATTTTACTGATCCTCACACAAAATGTACAATGTTTTTAGAATGGGTCTTTTTGTCGGACTGCACTTAGTTCAGTTACATATAAACCTTGCGTTTGAGTTGTCTTTCTTTGATGGATAAATGTAAATCCTGAGCCTTTATATTTTAAAGTAAACTAACTAACTTTTATTTACTCTATATATATGGAGAGCGTAGGTACTTTCAATGCGATTACCACGTAAATACGTTGGTTAGTCACCGTTAATATCAACTATCATAGTCAAATTTTCTATTCTTATTATTTGAAAAAATAATTAGACACGAGTTCAAGTAATATCAGTCGGTTCGAGAGAAATTAAGTACATGTCGAAAGAGGGTCAGAGATAGTGAATAAAATGATAGGGTAATCCTTTATATTTAGAGTAATTATAACTAAACCACAAATAGATAACTGAAAGAATAATTAACAGCAACTTAATTAACAGTGAATTACAACTGGTAAATTATGGTATTGCAATGATACGTAAAGTCTCGTGTTAATTAATGTAACCCCAAGACACCGCGACTCAAGCTGAGAGTAATAATTAATTCGTTTGCACAAATTAATTATCCGAGTTGTCTAGGTTAAGCGATAAGAAAAGTACAACGTCTGCACCGCGCCACGTCAGAGCCAAGACTGCCCACCAATTGTAGACCGGCTCCTTTTATACAACTTAGAATGGCTCAAGTAGTGGGGATAGTGGGGGAATCGAACGATGCGCAGCCGCAAGAGAGTGTAGCTGGTACACGTGCAGTTCACAGACTTCTTTCTAGTCGCGTACGATGACGCAGGCGCCGTCATACAAATTTTTTTTGTTTATAGAGTATGGAAATAGACGTGCTTTAAGAAAGGGAACAATATCTAAATGTAGAAGCAAGCAGCCCAAATATTTATATTAAAAACGGCCAACTACAAGACCTCCCTCCTGTAAGGCCCTTCCCTATGTTGAGCTTATGAAGCTATATGAAGCTTATCCCAATACCCTGTTCCAATGCGGGTTGGCTTAGTTTTAGATATTGTTTTAATTTTTAGTAGCATACGCTGGGTATGGGCTAGTTAAATATATGCCAACAAGTTATCAAACCCAATGACACAATTTACATAGCAATAACATTAAAGCAAAGTTTGTAAGTAACTTTTCATTCGTCTCACGTAACTTGGCAGATACAGGGTTAAACTGACGGGAAACGACCTTGATTTTACATCGTCGTATCGTAAATGTTAACAGTCAAGCCCTACGTGACGTCGTTTGCTGCCATTCGCGGAATGTGCCTTTGGAATTAAAGCTTTAATGAGAAACCAGCCTAAAATTGCAGTTCTGAACCAGATGTCAGATGTTGCTGTTAAAAATATCAAAAAATATTTTTCTATCATGTTTATTCCATCACTAAATTTCAATGTTAGCTGGTTTGACTCCTTAGTCAAAGTTAATTTTTCGAATAATTTTCGAACAATATCCTTATATTGAGAGTTCGATTTTCAGTCACACAGTTCCCATGCAAAGTTATGTGATTATCCCACAAGTTCATGTAGGCTAATAGGTAAGTATTATGAGTGCGCGAACTTATTCTGGTGTGAGGCCTTGTTGGGTTCTCTAGATTGTGAACGTGTTTACTCTCATTTATTTTTATTTACATATTTTTTTATAAATTTTTAACAATGTTATATAATACAAAAATATAAAAAAAAAACACTATTAAAAATTTATAAAAAAAATCTGCTCCTCCACTTGCGGGGCCTTTGCGGGCCCAAGCAACCGGTGGTCAGAACTCCAGAGTGAGGAACCTCCTCACAATACGCGCCGTTTCAAGGACTACTGCCCTCTGTATCCGACTCTTGATCCAACAATTAAGCCAAAGCTTCTTAAGCTGTTGGTCGAAGCTTTTCGCAAAACGACCATTGACTGAAATGAGTCATCATCATCATCATTACCAGCCTGTAGACGTCCACTGTTGGACATACGCCTTTTTTAGGGACTGAAATGCTATCGGAACAATAATAGTTGACTCATCATTCCACATGGTGGTAATCTCGTGAGCAAGGTCTAAGTATTTTGATACTTTTTCCTTTTCGGCTTTCACGAGGTTATCGTCATGAGGAACAGTAATATCAACAATTATTACACGGCGTACTGATCAATCGACTATCACTATAACAGGTCTATTGGCTACAATATACCTGTCAGTGATAATCGTTCAGCCCAGTAGAGCAATGTACTGTTATTTTCAAGAACTGGCGCTGGGTCGTACCTATAGTAATGCATCTTAAAATCGACAAGGCCGTACTGAAGAGCAAGTTGTTGGTGGATTATCTTGGCTACTTGATTATGTCTGTGCAAGTATTCGCCGTTAGCAAGATAAGCACGCTCGACATATGTCTAGAGTGCCATCTTTCATAATATGTTTCCGGTAGTTTCTCGTCTTGATCACTTCGCCCATAATTGCATAGACAAAATCCTCAGTTTTCCCAAAGAGGTCACCGAATCGCAACCAAGATACTGATGTTATTTGATCTACATCTGGCCCCGTAAGAGCCTTGTAGAATCGTCCATGCAACTCCTTACTCTTCCATATCACCACACGATCTGAGTTACTTATTACTTTAGTCTTGCGCCAGTTCTCTTTGCCAAGGGATAGCGGAGTAAGACCCTTGTCCACTGCAACAACATCCTTATGCATACACACATTCATCTTGAGGAAATA
The DNA here is from genome assembly GCA_034621355.1 of Mycalesis mineus. Lineage (NCBI taxonomy): Eukaryota > Metazoa > Arthropoda > Insecta > Lepidoptera > Nymphalidae > Mycalesis > Mycalesis mineus. The sequence goes on from CM067881.1 coordinate 7,178,080, forward strand.
TTCCCTGAGATTGCACACCTCACTATTATGGAGGTTCTTGGCATTTAAGAAGCCACAGTCACGTGTTATTATTATCATGTGGCTGTAAATGGGGAAGTTGGTGGTGTTACAAGTCAAAGAGATTAGGTAGTCTCTTACTGGTATCTGCTGACAAACATGTGGCATTCCTTGGCGTTAATTTAATCATTACAAATTATTCTCATAGAATGACCATCTAGTCTAACATGTGTTAGATATTAAAGAATTTTCTTGGTTATGGACAGATTACTTTATTACTGTTTCGGAAATGCAGCACGTAACAAGCAAGTAATAAAGCGAATTAGCCGCGTTGACATCGAGAGGAAACGTGGAAAGCACTAAATGACTTCCAAAATTACAAAGCTGGCTCATTAATATAATATTATGGAAATACTCAACTTCACACGTGTTGGCCGTTAGCTGCTGGCGGAAACGACAACGAAATTCCATCAGCATTATGTTATAATAGAGCGAGAGCCTGTGGTGGTCACACTAGCGTCATTTAATAAAAGCTGCTATGTTGTCAGGACATATTGTAACCTTAATGAAGTTTAGGTTCAGATTGGATTAAATTGAAACAATTTATAACTGCTTAACGATTTGTAATGAACCAACCTCGTTGGTCTGGACCACTGTTATTTGGCTGAATTTGGCCAATGTGGCTTCGGATCATGAGATACTAAGTTTGAGATATGGGTCGAGCTATGAAATATTATTGAGCTTTTTTTTTCCGGAAATTTGCAGTAATAAGTCTCAGTCCGGGAATTAGTATATTGGCGGTGCTATACGAACAGATCGTGCCTCGGAGGGTGGATCCAGCCAGTCCTGGCAATTAATATTTATCATTTAATAATCTAGTTTAGCTAGCTAGTTATAGTTATTATTAAGTACTTTCACTGTGGATTACAGTTCTAAGGTCCATATCATCTTTCCTATATAAAAATAGGTAGGCCTGGTTCATTAAAATTACTTCTATCCTTCCCGTACTAGGCCGTTAAAATTGACTGACGACGATGATCTGGCAAAATTGTGTTACAAAGCTAAGTATGTATCGACTGTGGACACGAAATTTCATACAATCCAGAAGAAAATTTAAGAAATGCTCTATATTTGCACAATTTAACTACTGTTACATATAAACTCTTCCTAAGGCACTATAAATTATAGTAAAAGTATGGGCTGACAAACTTTCAGCTTTTATAAAATGACCAAGATGTGGCCATCACAAGCTCTTAGACCATAATAAGTCAACGCGAAAATTTGCGGAGCCTCGAGCGGCTTTTCATTAAGTGCGAATTGCCGCTGGAATTAACGTTTGTACCGCGTTGTTTATCCGAAGTAAAATACACCAGAATACAGTGAGCCTGACTATTCGTCAATAACTTGTACTTTTTAGTACTAATCTTCATCATCATAATCATTATCGGAGCTTTTTTCGGCACACTGTGGGGATTGGCCTTCGTTCTTATACAACAAGATAAATAAAATCTCAACCCTCAATGTTCCTAAAATACAGATTGCCAGGCAGGTAGGGTGATGATGCGTAATTTTATATTGATCACTAAAAATTGTGATTCACATGAATAGGAGGTTACAGAGAGGTAGTTAGTTTTTCTTACAGTATAAAACATCTTCTGTTTATGTTGACAGCCTTCGGGGCTCAGTGGTATAATATGCGCAGTGGATTTGTAAGACGAAGGTCCTGGGTTCGAATCCCAACCGGGCTGATTAATGTTTTATAAATGGGTCCCAGTCTAGGTGGTAGGAGACATTAGCTATAGTTATTTACCACCTTGCTGTCATATTCAGGATCCCGGTACGATGTCGTGTAGACACTGAAACGGATGTGGATTTCATACTAAGTTAGCCAGTTCCACCTTAGATTTCATCATCACTTATCAGGTGTTTCCGTCAAGGACCAACTTGTAATGAACAAAAAAAAAACTTTTCGACAATGCCATCATTGCGTAATAGCATACCTTCCGGTCCTACCAATCGCTTGACCGTAATGGAGTTCAATAAAACATACCGATACCGAATACCCTAGTCTCTTCACTTTGTCGCTCTCTTGCAGTGATATCAATTTGCATGCACTCAGTGTAAGGGCCATCGAATGTTGGTCCCTTTGTTACATCGTTTTTGCCTCTTGCCTTATTGAGTTGTTCTATTGATTCATGAATATAAATAAGAGATATTACACTTTACGTGACTGTATCTGTGTATTTTGCTGAAACATTTTTAGTTAGTGAACATGAAGTTCATGTTTTTGTAGGTTCTTAATTCGTATAGATTGCTTGATTATGTGTTTATAAAATAAATAAATATTATAGGACATTACACACATCGCTATATAGCCCCAAACTAAGCTTAGGTAGCTTGTGTTATGGGTACTATAAATATTCATATATATATTATACATAAATACTTATAATATATAGATAAACACCCAGACACTGGAAAACATCTATGCTCATCACACAAACATTTTCCAGATGTGGGAATCAAATCTACGGCCTAGGACACAGAAGTTTATTATTTATAATATTTTTGTGAAAAAATATATTTTTTTAACAAACACGAACAATGTACAAAAATATGTTTCATTATACTCATATTAAAATAACAATATAATTTTATGGCATATACTATAAAAAATAATATAAAAATTAGTTCATGAAGACGACCTGGACTCAAATTGAAAATCATCTTATTGTATTCCCACGATTTCCATGATTCAATGATTTTTAATGGAAATCTCTCTTCTATAACAGAGCCTCATTTCGCAGCGCATGTAAACAAACAGCTGTAAAATTCATAATAGCCATAGGGGATAAATTCACTTTGCCATTCAATTAGGAATACAGTAAAGCTGCTAGCCAGTTAAAAGCACGATGGTAAACAAGGTCACAAATATTCTACGCCAATTATAATTAAAATTATCTTAGTCATTCGTGAGAACAGAAATTAATAAAATTTGTACTTCTATGTGTTGCATTCTACGCTTTGTACGTCAACTTTCGATTGCGAACTGTCAGTGTAAATGCAAATAACGCCACAAATTCACATCAACAGAGCTGCGGCGTTCATCGGAGCGAATGAAGCGAATGGAGCGGGCATTGCGTCAAAACATGCAGCTAAGCGGAATATCAACTGCGACGCATTCGTGCTAAAGAATTTATCACAATTCTGTAAGCTAGAGCTAGATTGATAATATCTTTATTTAATAAATATATAAATATTATAGGACAATTACACACATCGCTATATAGCCCCAAAGTAAGCTTAGGTAGCTTGTTTTATGGGTACTATGATAACTGATGAATATTTTTATATATATTATACGTAAATACTAATAATACATTATCTATGTATTATTAGTATTTACGTATAATATATATACCCAATGAAGACAATGGAAAATTAAACTTAGAAGCAGGGTCACTACCCATTGCGCCACTCGGCCGTCTAAAATCAATCTATATTTATTTCAAAATCAAACAATGATTATGGAGATTAACAGAGAAATGATAAAAGATACATGGAAAACCTTCGCTTCAAGAGAAAATAATAGCGCTAGGCTTGACTGCCATCTTTGATAATGAGTGTTGATTAAGCCAAGAGCGCTTGTCTAGAGGAGGCCTATTTACACTTGTCTTAAAGAATTACAGACCCTATGTTTGCCTAGAAATGCACATGCAAAACAATTAGGTATTCTGAAAAATAAAGGGAAAGGTTCATGCGAAAATTTATTATCGTTAATTTTTTTTTTAAATGATAACTGAGCGAATGTCTTGTGCATACTTTTATTTATTATACAACTAATTTTATCTATTTAAATTTCAGCCGTATAGTTCTGAAACAGACGAAATAGTTTCTGTATAATATAACGATATCTTGGATGTCTCGTATTAAACCCCGCGTAATTGTCATTACCATATTTCCATCAAAGCTATAAAGTGTCGGGTCTGTCGCCAGAACAACTGCCGAATATAATATTTATTTTATTCAACGAACTCAAAACTTTTCTGCATAAATCTACAACTGGAGGGAGTGTTCATGAAAATGTAATGAGCAAGAACTATTTATGGCTAATCCTTTCGAAATAAACTTCTGGGGTACAGTGTCCGTTTGAATTTCTACGAGTGACCGTTGTAAGAAAGTGTCTGCAAAATGTTTCTAGCGGAAAGCAAACGTGCGGGAAAGAAATAGTTAGATTGGTGTTTTGGCGGTGTAAAAGAGATGGTAGCGAAAGGCACAGGAATGAGGTACACGATAGAGTAGATTTTAGAATTGCAAATGCGGGAAATGAATCTGCCGCCGCCGCGGTCGGGACCGCCACCCTTGGGCCGTAGTCCCGACTTCTTCCGCCGTTTATAATCATCCTTAATAACGCGGGAGTGCTTTAATGAATTTATTTTGCGATCAAAGACGTTCGCTAAACTCGGATACAACTTAAGATGTATTAATTTCAAATTAAAATTGAAGCCGTTTCGTGATTTCATTTTAATGAAGAACTTTTCATTTTAAAAAGTTTTCTAGAATATTTTTTTCATGAATGTTAAATAAATATAAAAATTGTTCTATGAGTTCATTTATTTTCTTATCATAAAACATTTATTTAAGCGATAAAACTACTCATATATATCAAAAATGTCTATAACATACATTTCTCTCCGAAATTGGGACAGCGTCAGAGCTCATGTTGTCTTTGCATGTTAAATTATTTATATTTAAGAATAAATTTAACATCAAAAATTGCGAAACCGTCGGGATTCGAACCCGCATCCCTCTGGCAATCCGGGCACTTAGAGACCACGATCCCGACGTCATCGAATTGCCAGAGAAACGCGGGTTCGAATCCCGTCGGTTCCGCAATTTTTGATATTGTTTATTCTTAAATACATATAAATAATCCCTTAAGTGTGGGTAACACTTTTCAATAAAAACTAATAAAGAATTAAATTATTTAATTGCGACTTCGTTAGTGGTGTTACATACCTAAGCTTCAGAAAACAAACTAAGCAGTTTGGTCCCGGCCTATATATAATTCTAAATACTTTTTGGCGCTGCAGGCGAAGACAAAATGTAATTTCAGTAGATCTTTCTTTGCCCGCAGGTAACAAAGTATTGTGCTCGCTTGCAGTGGGATGGTAATTTAATGAAAATAAGCTAAAAATATAATTTTTAGTAACTCTTTATCACACCTCTATTCTTGGAAAACGGTTTAGCTTTGCATGTAGTAGTCAGTGCCTGCACAAATATAGTCTGCGTGACAAGGTGTAAATATTTATGAAATAAATTAGAGAAGGTGTGTTTTCTATTTTGTGACATTGTATAAATATAATCATTAACATTTAAATATTTGACGAATAATGATATTACACGTGTGACAATAATATAAGGTTTATGCTAAAGTAATTTGTAATTATTAAAAAAATAAATATATGTATTTTTATTTTTTTAATAATATTTTAAATCTAATACATTTTTTGCACACCATGTATGTGGTAGGATGTGATTAATCTGACTTTAAGATCAACATTGTAACCACATTCTTTTTTTTTGACGGCCGAGTGGCGCAGTGGGTTCGATTCCCACATCTGGAAAAATGTTTGTGAGATGAGCATGGATGTTTTCTAGTGTCTGGGTGCTTATCTATATATTATAAGTATTTATGTATAATACATATAAAAATATTCATCAGTTATCATAGTACCCATAACACAGGCTACCTACGCTTACTTTGGGACTATATAACGATGTATGTAATTTTCCTATAATATTTATTTATTTTATTATTTAATTATTATTCTTGCAAATAAAAAGATTATTTCTTATTTATTTATTTATGTTTTTTTCGTTGGTGCGAGTAAACACTTTTGTCCGTAGCTTACCGAACATAGATTGTACGTAGGTGTGGTGCAACATCACCTGTTGTCCCCCACATGGTAGGATGCACGGATGGTTCAAATTTAATTCCACACAGAACATTCCACCGCAGATTGCATTCCTTGCAGGGACTGTCGCTAGTGAATGAATACCAGTTACAGGAGACTGCAATTTCCTTGCCATTACACTGCACTATTGGTGCTTTGATTTAATTGAATTCCAAAAATACTATTCATTTTGGTAGTGATCAAATTTTCTTGCAGATAAGACTATGGACTAGAGATCGCTCGCTGTTTTCCCCGCGTTGTTCTCGTTACTGTAAAAAATTCTGGATAAAAATTAGCCTATTTGTGTTACTCTGATCCATAAGCTATATTAATGTGAAGTTTCATTAAAATCCATCCATCCGTACTTACAAACTTTTGCGTTTATAATATTAATAGGATATAGAAACTGGGTATATCACAATACCAAAATTCAAACATTTACTTTTTATAATAGGGGTCTTTACTCACGCCGCTACGATAGAGTACTAGAAATCATACGTGAAGCTATAAGCCTTTCAGTAGCTAGAGCTCAAAAAGGGTTGACGATGAATAAAAGACAAACTAACTTCGTTAAAGCAGGCTCAAGTACAAATTCCACCAGCAAGCCTTATTCAATTCTGGGCTCTGCTCCTGATTGGACTATATTAATGGACACGTATGAAAAGCACTATAAAATCCCGGAAGACTTAGCTGTTATGACATCTAGACCGGACATATTTCTTTTTTCCAAACAAATCAAACGTACTTGTTGAGCTTACAGTGCCGTGGGAAACAAACATCCCTAAAGACCATGTATTCAAATTGAATAAATATTATAACCTTACTAATGAACTAACCAAAAATGGCTATGTGGTTACTTTATACGCGGTAGAAGTGGGTGCGAGGGGTATACCAGCGAAGTCTCTCTACAACCTGCTAAAAGACCTTGGCCTTACTAGAAGTGCAGTATTATATATTATTGTATTCTATATTGGAACGAGTGTCCAAAGCTGCTCTAGTAGGGTCCTTCCGAATTTGGCTAGGCAGGGAGAATAACTTGAACAGAGGAGGTGAGTGTTCACGCGCGTCACTAAGGGTACCCTTAAACCTACACCCGTGTCACAAGTCTCGGGCTCTGTTTGGAATTTTTCTCTCAGCCACGCGATGGACCCGGCACCCGCACGGTGAATCCATGGAATTTTTATAAAATGAATGAAATGTGTTTCATAATAGAAACCATTTAGGTATTTTGACCAATCGGAACGTTTTATCATAACCAACGTTCCGATTGGTCAAAATACCTAAATGGTTTCTGATACTTTGAAAATAGTATCGCGGAACGCTTGGGTAACCCTTCATATATAATTTCATAATAGAGCCAGTTGATTGACACTAAATTGTGCATCGATTCATGATTATCTTATCATGCATTATATAAATTGAATATAAGATAACTTAATGGTATCAATTACGAAATTACAATACATAAAAGTAGGTATATAGTAAAACTTAAACAACGCAACATAATTATTTTAATTACAATCTCGTGCTATGACACACTCTGCCATATATTCAACAGTCCCTTGTTTGTAAATGTACAAAATAGGTTGAGGTGAAGACATACAGATTAAAAACAGCGAATTTATTGGTATTGTTGTTATAGATGTATGTTGGAGTATCATTATTTTTTATTATATTTGTAATCCACACACATAATAAAAATACAGTACAGAGGAAAGTCTTAAAATAAAAGTAGGACAAAAAATATATCGACCCTATCGAGTATTATACTTAACAGTTTTTATTTATTTACTACAAATTGGCCCTCCACTGCTATCACACCTGATGTTAAGATGGAAGCGGGCTAACTTGTTAGGAGTAGGATGAAATCACACCACTTTCGATTTCTACACGACATCGTAACGCTAAATCGCTTGGCGGTACGTCTTTGTCGGTAGGGTGATAACAAGCTACAGCGAAAGCCTCCCTCCCACCAGCCAGAACAAGACAAATTAGGAAAATCTCAATCTGCCCCGCCGGGAATCGAACCCAGGACTTCTATCTTATAAATCCACAGCGCATACCACTGCGCCACGGAGGTCGTCATTTGCAACGAACTATTTTCTTGAACTATCTCCTCTGGAGGAGGAGGCCTGGCCTTGGGCCGTAAATAGGCTGATAATGCTGACGATGATTTTCTGGATTCCCTATTATTTCTATAGTTAAAATTATTTGTTATTACAATAACGATACAACACCGTCACCTGTTGTGCCCTTCACGGCGCAGTGCACGCGGCTGTTCAAATTTAATTCCGCCCAGAACATTCCGCCGCAGATTGCATTCCTTGTAGGGGGACCGGTTCTGATGAATACGGGCTACAGGGGACTGAAAATTCTTTGCAATTACATTGCAATTGAAACACTTTGATTTAAATGGATTTTAAAACCTATTATATTGAAGATTCCGTAGTATGTTACAAACAAAGCGTAGGTACCTAAAGCCGGACGTTTTACAACGAAGGACGAAGGTTTTTTTCGGACATAAGATTGACATTTCTAGTTGTAATTTGTTGAAATTTTTTAAAATAATTACAACTACAGTCTTAAACTTGAAAATTTTATTAAAAAATAATTACTTAAGGATTGCAAATTTACAGTCTACGATAAAAATTACATATCACTTAAATATAAATAAATTAATAAAATTATTATTTAATTGCAAAGTCAATTAAATACAAATAAAAGTTTTGTCATTAATAACCATTCTACCATTTTTCATCACGTTCAACAATCGAATTAATTTTCATGCCTTAAATCATAACATTGCTTGCTGATATCACAGAACAAAGATAAATTTTCTGTAGTGAGAAAATTAGTTGCACTATTCGGTTGCTTACTTTAATTAGATACTTATACGACTTTTGCGGCACGATAAAAAAATAGAGAGGAACAATAAAAGTTCCATAGTAGCTTTTTTATGCCTACACATAGAAATTTGTGTAATAATCCGGCGACATTACCAGCAATAAAATATAAATACTCGTTCATCCGAGTTGCGGCTTCCGTAGCACGCAGCGTAATTTAATTAAGACGATATAAAACACCTTCGCGGTGCGCGGCTTAAGTCTGCCCCAGATGAACTTCCCACGCGTGGATCGCTAATGGGGACATTATTCAGTGTAATGATGTTATGATTGCGTTTGAAGGTTTGCGGTTATGCATTACGTTCGTAATGGAAGCCGATGCCAAAGATTCTGGTGGAAATTCCGCTGACTGTATAAATCATACAGTCTAGATAGAGTCTGATCGACTTCAGTTTGCTTCTCATTACAACTTTCTTGAGGTACGTAAGAAATACTTCGTTAAAATAGGGCCAGTAGAATGTTAAATAAAATTAGTGTATTTAATGGCTTGATAAAGACCAAAGATCAAAGAAATACGCCCTAAGTACTTACGCCTACCCTACCTATCCTATAGTCCTATAACTTATTAGTTTTTATATATTTATTTTATATATTTATTAGTTTTTATTAGATCTTGTGATAAAACACGTTAAGTTGATGCAAAGTTAATGACTGTTTAAGTATAAAACTGTGTCGCAGTCACTTACGCCTACATCCAGAGTTATTTTTAACTTAAACAATAATATTCACAATTTGACGGCCTCCGATGCGCAGTGGTAAGCGCGGTGTATTTATAAGACGGAGGTAGTTACTTTTCCGATGAGGATTTTCTGAATGCCTTTGAGTCTGGCTGTTGGTAGGCCTCGAGCATGGCTAGTTACCACCCTACCGACAAAGACGTACCGCCAAGCGATTTAACGTCATGTAGAAACCGAGAGGTGAGAATATTATTCTATTTCTATCAAGTTGGCCCACTTTCATTTTACAGTCATGGGCTAACTTGTGGTAAAAAAAAAATAATTATTGCTTGACATTGTACAACCCTGGAAGAGTTCATTCACAAAGATATCTACTTTTGTCAGTTATTAAAACATATCAAGTCTTTTATTGTAATAGTTTGTAAATAATGCTGTTCAGTAGGTATCAGACTACGAGAGCTTTAGACGATAAAGAAAGTATGAAATAAAACTTAATTTCATTGGGATATTATACAAAAGTTTTAATGATGAATGATGCGCTTACCTAATCGTTATAATATGGTTTTGTGAATATAACAAAATCATCACGGAAACCTACCTCACCTATTTTTATTTGAAATGGAACTTTATGCTTGATTCATTTCCATAATATGCCTTTCAATAACAAACCCTTTCGGCCCTTAAAATAAAGTATTAGGGGAGATTGTAAGGTAAATTTAAATTGATTTTCTTTTATTAGGTTTTTAAGCTTCAACAGAAGAGTGTAAACGATTCACTTCGACATAATACGATCGATTGTTTCTATAAGTTAAAGAAATATCATTTTTTATTCTCTACAATGGTAAGTGATGATTCGGTTTTTACACGACATCGTACCAGAACGCCAAATTGCTTGGGGGTACGTCTTTACCGATAGGGTGGTAACTAACCACGGTAAAAGCCTCCCACCAGCCGAAACTGAACTGAAACATACCAAATGTCAATATTTTTAATACATTAGGTTATTTTTATACAATTCGCAAGAAAAGTATTTACTGTCATCTTTATGGTAAAGTGTGAAAACTTATTTACATTTCTAAAATGAAGATGAATTTTCGCCGAATTTCCACTCAGTAATTAGGCTGACAAACAAAAGCTTTGCTCAATCAGCTATTTACATAATATTCATATTAAACTTTTTACATTACTCAAGATGTTTTCATATAAATAACTTTAAGATTGAGTACTTATTTATCTTTTGTTTCAGCGAATAATATTAATAATTAATTATTGTTCTTGGATCGGTCGGCGTACTTATAATACGGTTGTAGACGCTTACTACCAGGGCTAAGTCGTTGCAGCTACGCTTTAGCATTTTTTATGATAGATAGCTTCAAGATATTATGCTGCTCATCATTGGAGCAGGAAGGTTAGTCTATATGCTCTATGTCCTCTCTTCTAAAAGAAAAGACGTCTGTAATAGGTCGATAAAATAAGACCTACCTCTTACCGTTCATTGCCTTAAAGGTGTATAAATTAAGGCGGTAGAAACAAATGCTGAAAGGGCATTTCATAGTTCAGCTGTTCGAATAGAATCCTAAAACGTTACTATCATCATTATCAGCCTATTAACGGCCCACTCCAGGGCCAGGCCTCCCTCCTTATAGGAGGGGGATATGGAGCGTACACCTGCCACGCTGCTCCAATGCAGATATGTGGGCTTAGGGTGATAATGTTTCATTTATTAACGATCACTATCAGATGTTGAGGATAGTGACCGGGACCAACGGCTTAACATGCTCTTCGAGGCAAGGGGGTGTAACACTACCAACTTCCCGACTCCGGCTTGGAATGTCCTGAAATTTCATAGAAGATTGAAAAAGTCAGAATTATTCCGTGACCCGACCCAGGATTCGAACCCAGGACCTCGTGATCGAAGCCGGATAGGCTAACCACTAGACCAACGAGGCAGTCCGTTACTATGGGACCGTATGATTATTCCCTAAGTACACTTTCCAAAGTATTAATAAATCAAAAATGTGATTACAAATAAGGGTGGATTACAAATAAATATACCTACTCGTAACTTAAAAGTCGAAGCCAAGACAAAAGTGTTGGTTGCTTTGAGCACCAAATTGATTGTCAGCCTATTTACAGAGTCATAACGGCAAAAAGTATTATGTCCCTACTCTTTCTCACAGTTAACGTAAAAAATCCCTTAACGTAAAGGACCCCAATACGTATTTTCACATATATACTAAAAAACAATAAAGTTAAAGCACAAAATACGAGTTTAAACAAGCCGTATAGTAAACAACACTCACCGTCGACGAATTAATTTTCACGTGGAAAAGTATTTGTTTCGAATCGGTGGTTCAATTGATTTTTTTAGCGCGCTATATTTACCGTTCAACCCATCGGTTTTAAATTTAAAGCTAAAGCGACTTTTCGGTAAATTAAAAATTGCATTTACATGTTTTAAATTTTCACAATACTTGAGTAATTCGATGATAGTCTAGTAAAGTAAGAATAACTTCGGGTGGCTAGCTTCTTTGCATTTATGGTCAATCAATGAATAAATGTACTTGATGCATAAAACCAAGATAGTTCAAAAGGCACTTACCTACTGAAAAAAAGTACCTATAATTGCTTGGTTTCATGTCGACTAGGACTTTTTGTTAATGCTTAGTCTGGAGACGATAATAATAATAATAATAATCTTTATTTATCAATCAAAAGTACATTCAGTGTAGATTTGAAGCCCTACCTCCTGTGCTAGTTATTACTGTATTACAGGAGGCAGTGTCTTCCCCATATCAATGATACAATGTTATGCTGATAAAGAATTAGATTTATACAAAAGCAAAAAGGAACATATAAAAAGTGAAAAAAAAAAATCAAGGTAGGAGTGTGGGTGTGTGCGTGTGCGCATGCGTGTGCGGAACGTGTGTGTGTGTGTGTGTGTGTGTGTGTGTGTGTGTGTGTGTTTGCGAGTCCCACCAGCCAGACCAAGACAAATTAAGAAAGATCTCAATCTGCCCCGCCGGGAATCGAACCCAGAACCTCCGTCTTATAAATCCACCGCGCATTCCACTGCGCTACGGAGGTCGTTAAAGGTTACATTTAAGTAATTACGTTTTTATTTTACTAACGTAATGACATCTCTGTACCACATATCCGACAAAGACGTACCGCCAAGCGATTTAGCGTTCCGGTACGATGTCGTGTAGAAACCGAAAGGGGTGTGGATTTCATCCTACTCCTAACAAATTAGCCCGCTTCCATCTTAGATTGCATCATCACTTAACATCAGGTGTGATAGCAGTCAAGGGCTAACTTGTAGTCGATAAAAAAAAATATTACAATACAATCTGCGATGTATAAAACAAGTTATAAATCTCGTAATACCGATCCCAAGATTCAAAAGCGCATAATATAACTTATGCGTTCTAGAATAATAAAAAGAATCATGATGGATAATTGCATGATCATTGATGATTGAGTGTAATCGCCGCGGTGTCGGTCTATTCAATTGGAAAGGAAGTTCCACAGATACTACAAAATAATTATGTAGAATGCATAATAGTGTGGATAGCTGAACAATGATGGTGGTTATGTTTAATTCTGTGACCATCGGTCGTGCCTACGGAAGAGAACCTAAGAATAAGGAATTAAGGAATCTTAGAATTCACATACCCATTTTAACTTACAACTTTTTTTTTTTTTTTATCAACTACAAGTTGGCCCTTGACTGCTATCACACCTGATGTTAAGTGATGGTGCAGTCTAAGATGGAAGTGGGCTAACTTGTTAGGAGTGGGACGAAAATCCACACCCCTTTTGGTTTCTACACGACATCGTACCGGAACGCTAAATCGCTTGGCGATACGTCTTTGTCGGTAGGGTGGTAACTAGCCACGGCGAAAGCCTCCCACCAGCCAGACCAAGACAAATTAAGAAAAATCTTTTGTAAAATAAATAAAAAAAAAAACTTAATTTTGTTTATTTTTTTTATTTATTTATTTTATTTATTTGAATCACACTTTTAAGTGTTTTTAAAATTATAAGTCTGTAGTAATTTAAATAATTAAACGCAATAAAATGGTAGGATTTACATTCCAACTAACATGCTATTTATCGGGCTTTCTGTAAAGATATTTAAATAAAGGTCCTAACTAGTAGATTTTACGATATATTTTACGTCGATTGTCCACCTAGCAGGGTTGACCGAGCACTACCTATACTATTTCATCATCTTGGGACCCTAGAACTGTTATGTATAATTACTTTTACCCATTCGATAAACATCAAAACAACACAAAATATCAACCGATAACGCAAAATGTGCGTAAAACCCTTGCTTGGGGCAATATCTCACCGAAATAATTTGCTAAATAAATAAGTACCAACTCTTATCTTCTTTATTTACGATAATTGTTCTAAAAACTGATACGGACTCTCGCGAAAGTTAGGGAGTTATGAACGTTGTCCATACCTATCTTTATAAACATCGTATTTGAATTCAGGTTGTTGAACGTTTATAATAATATTGACGTCTAGTATTGGTTTGAACTTTAACTTTTCAGCGAGTAATTCAAATTGTTTAGAACAAACAGAAGCTTATTTCTGTTTCTATAGAAGAATAGACACTACTACTGCAGTAATATGTAAATAATTATGATAGATATCTATTATATATTTATAGTCAATAGATATTTAATAGCTTGTATACCCTTAACGGAATCACTCACTTGAGCGTAACAGAGAATAAAGATTACCATTCGTAATATCAGATACCAAGTGTTTTCCTTTAGGCAACCGTTGGAAATATGTTTTTATAACTTGACAGTGTGAGCTTTGAATTCGTGTCTATCAGTCGTTATATAATATAGATAGGGTGATATAGAGACGCATTGAGAGCTAACGGTCGAGTTGCGGAATAGCTCTATCAAGATCTGTGTCACTATTACTAGGTCTATATTATATAAAAATTTTTAAATAAAAATAGAACCGACTCAAAACGCACTAAAAAGTAAAAAATAACTGTGTCATTTAGTTGCTTTAAGTTACTTAAGTATATCTATGAAATCGGTGCCAGCCAAGTTTAAGGAACATTTATTTTACGTAGTAAAGCAGTTTGTGGGTTCTAGGTAATGTCCTTAAAGTAGAAACCTTGGTTGGCACCGACTCCTAGATATGCTTAAGTAAATTAAAGCAACTAAATGACACAGTTCTTTTTTACTTTTTAGTGCGTTTTGAGTCGGTTCTATTTTTATTTAAAAATTTTTATTTCTTATTTTTTGTGATTTATCGCCATGTATCGTACTCGTACTATACTGTCATAGTACATTATATGGCACTAGTAGCCAAAAAGCTACCGATTTCGAGACAAAAACCGAAATCGCTGTAATGCTGTAATTGCCTCCAAAATTTGAAGAGTTCCTTCAATTTCCCCAGGATATCATCATCAGATCCTAACATCATGACAATGGGACCACCTTGGAAGTATGCCCTTTCTAATAAAAAAAGAACTATCAAAATCGGACAACTCTGTAAAAAGTTATGCGTGGTCATACAAAAAAAAAAAATATACGTGTCGAATTGAGAACCTCCTCCGTTTTTTTTCGTCGGTTAAATGAAGTCCCTCGCCGCGTCTGTCTGCCATTTGCTTATAGATTCTACTAGACTGTATGAAAATCCGTGAAAATGAGATTTTCATACAGTTTTCATCAATAGTTAGAAAGATTCTCGAAGAAGATTTAAGTGTACAATTTGTTAGGATTCTGTGTGAATTGCCTCTAATATCATAGATTGTTACATATAGGAACGAAACCACCTGGGAGCTATAATTGAAAACGCTGCCTTACCACTTAAGTACAAAACAATGTCCTTCTTATAAGGTCTACAAATAGTCCGTGATGGCATATCTTGTAAGGACAGCTTATTATACCTATTCTTTCTTAAATAAAGGCATCACGCAAAATTTTATTGGTGTACTTGGGAGGCTGCAAAATACCACTTTCCTCACGTTCGTAGTCGCCGGCGTCTGCTATTGTACATATGCTTCGCACATACGCAAAATCTACCACCTACTCAGCACAAGTCACGAGAAAGTCAAACGCTAAATAAAATGAAACTTTTTCACGCCTCGAGTGGGTATAGTCTCACCCCAATAACTAAATAGTGAAAGGGTTGTTTTTGAAAACTCCCCCTTAACGGAGTAAAGTAGCTAAAGAAATCAAGTACGTAGCTGCGTTGAAAAGAGAACTGTTTTAAGAAACTTATACGCTATTACTTTAATGTTAAAATATATTCACACCCTCTTCACGTTTTCTTTAATTAAAGTAGACCTACAGTTTTTATTTGAGGAAAATAATTCATGCTTACAGAATATATTTTTATAATTCTTGCTCAATTACATTAATATAACATGATTAATAATAGCTTTATTAACCGTGCTCGGAGATTAAACTCGTGCAGATTCGAGAGAGGGATCAGGTACCTAATTAAACTAAACAGCTTACGTACTATTTTAGATTTTTATATATGTCTGCCATAGATTTATAATTATGTGCCATGGTGTATGAATGAACGATCGTTTATTTATAAAAATGCAGATAAAATAAGATAACTAGTACAATAATAATTTAGTCGATACTTTTACTATTATCAGTATTCTCAATAAGTAGAAAGAAGTTTTGTATTATTTCAAAATGTGCGGAACGAATTTACTACATTTAATTGTGGATCTAGTATCTAGGTATATCCTTGATTTAGTGGTAGAACGTTTTGGCCGCGATAGACACAGGGATATGGGTTCAAGTCCCGCTGGTTCCGTAATTTTTTAATTTATTTTATTTTCAAAAATTATAATATCCTAAAGCGTGGGTAACACTTTCAAATATAAATTAAGGAATTAATTAGAGTCGAATCCATAAACCCTGAAGAGTTATAATTAAAGAGCCACAACTATCATAGTTTTCTACGAAGTGTTAAGCCGTTTTGTATCATGCCTTAATTAAAATAATTGTTATTATAATGAAGGCGTGACAGGCACGCAACTTTTATGAATATTTATTTTTACAGCTGGAAACGTCCCCCAAACTATTCGTGCTTACTCGACTCATATTTTTATGTAAGTGTTGATAACATCAAATCCGGTAAGTATTGCTTTGTGTTGAATATTAAGACTTAAAATAAATTTTAGGCGCATTCGTGTAGGAAACGGCTGTTTAAGTTAAGACGTCACGAAATTTAATAATCTTATAAATAACTGCTCTTACACGCAACTTTATCTATGTAACACTAACTGCCAACCCTTCGTATATTTAAACATTTTATAATTTGTTTGTTTTGAATATTGTTATATATCTAAAAATTGTAATTAATTTTCATGTTGAATTTTTTACCTACAATACAATTTATAATCTACATATTATGCTATATATTTTTTGCTTGCAAAATAACAATTTTTAAACAATATGCTTAATTATATATAATTACTGAAATGACTGAACTGATTTAGAGAGACTTTTATTGGCTCATGTTATAGCCTTTTTTTTTTTTTTTTTCGCTGGGAAATGCGTTACGCATCCCGGCCGGAGGCTGCGCAGGCACTACTGCGCAGTCTCCGACCGGGTATGTGGGACTCACTGGTCGTATAACCAGAATACCCACTAAAACCCAGCGGAGCCGTCTACGCCCTACTTGGGACGCCAAAGGATCAGAGGGTTATTCACTTTGGCGACCCGGCGCGCCCGTCGGTGCACTCAATGGTGTCTACAGGGGTGGCAGAAGATGCGCATAGCGGCGTCTTCTACCTCCCGTTCTTCTTCTGCGGAGCGGGTGAGCATTAGCCGCCTGCTCCCTCTCCCGCTCCGAGGCCTCCTTTAAGCCGATGACGGTCTCACAAAAGGAGGCAACGTGAGACCAGTTTTCCTCGCTATCGAGCATGTAGTTGACAAGACTCGGCAGCGAGAGATCTCCGTCAAGAATAGTCACCAGTGAGTGCCTTTGCGGCGCCCATGACGCACACTCTGCCAGAGTGTGATGCGCCGTGTCCTCTGGCGCACCACACTCGTGGCATGCCGGCAAGGCCTCCCTCCTCGCGATCCCGTGCAGATACTTACCGAAACAACCGTGTCCAGTAAGCACCTGCACGAGACGGTACGACAGTGCGCCATGACGCCGCTTCAGCCACCGCTCTAGATGGGGCCGGATGCCTTCGACCGTCCAGATGCCGGCCACCGGGGACTCGAGGTCTTCTTTCCACCTTTGGACCAGGGCCGCACTTCCTAGGGTTCTTATTCGCCTTATCTCCTCAGGCCCTGGTCGTTCACCTCGCGACCTCAATGTTGACCGGTACCGAAACACCTGCGCGAGTAACTCGGCCTGCAGCTCCCAAGGCGGGTCACCCGCCAGGAGGGTGGACGCCGTCCACGACACCGTACGGTACCCCCGGATAGCACGCACCGCAATGACCCTTTGCGGTCTCCGCAGAAGGGACACATTCTGCGGAGACAGTGCGTGCACCCAGATGGGGGCACCGTACAGTGCCATACTCCTGACAATACCCGCGTAAAGTCGCCTACAGGCCGAAGCCGGCCCCCCGACATTCGGCAAAAGCCTTCCCAGAGCGGCGGCAGCCCCGACAAGCCTAGGACCCAGCAGCTCAAAGTGTCTTCGGAACGTCCATCTACCATCCAGGATTAGGCCCAAGTATTTCATTTGGGCCCCGACATCCACCCTTTCACCCTGGACAGTGATGTGGGCACCTCGAGGAGGACCCCTACGTGGGCCGTGAAATAGGAGGGCCTCATGTTATAGCCTAATCTAATCAACATAGAAAATTAGTAATATATTACTATTACTACTTACTATAAGTTACGTGAAGATAAATTAACGTATATCAATAGATCTCGCCTAATTTTAACCACATTTAACATCGAGTGTGATCGCAGTCATGTCCTTAAACAAAAAAAATTAAAACTGGTAATGACATAATCATTGAAATAAGTAAAACTCTTCAGATCCTTACGATCTGGTCTAGATTTCTTAGCGTCTCGCCACCCGGTAAAGTGTTTCCCCGATGGAGACTTTTAACGATCACTTGCAAACAACTCAACATACAAAACGAATTAATTAATCACGAAAATCAAGTTGGTGTAGTGAAAAACTTGGCGTCGGAAGTTAGACGAAGTTTTGAGGAGAAGCTAACGAGTAAAGGGACTATGAGAGACGAAAGTTGAGTTCAGCCGGCGAGCGCAGAACACGAGAATGGCTGCAATTTAAAATTCGATTAGAATTTGAATATTGAGTCGTGGTTATTAAATTCTCGAGAACGTATTTTTTTTTGTTAAAAAACGTAAAACCAGATCAGGATTGATTTTAGGGGTTTTGATTTAAAAACTTGCCTTATTTGTTTATTGTGTTAAAAGGCTTGATATAATTAAAGCTTCTAATCGCACAATATCGTAATTGACATGATTTTTTTAGCTGTAAAAATATATTTTTAAAAAATATTAATTCATCATCACATTTACAAACACTCTATTTTTTTTTAACTTTTTCAAAACTTTTATCTTTCTTGAAAACATGAACTAAATAGATAAATGACCAGTCTTTTGTTATTTTATGAAAGCTAAAAGTTTGTCAGTCTTTTATAAAATGATCATCATGGACTCCGTAGCACAGTAGTATGCGCGGTGGATTTATAAGAGGAATGTCCGATTCGGGCTGGTGGAAGGCTTCGACCGCGGCTAGTTACCACCCTACCAACAAAAATGTACCGCTAAGCGATTTAGCGTTCCGGTACGATGTCTTGTAGAAACGAAAGAGGTCTGGGTATTATCCTACCCCTGACAAGTTAACCCGCCTTCATCTTAGATTGCATCATCAATTATCATGCGGTCAAGGGCTAACTTGTAAGCAATAAAAATAATAATTTGCATTTGACATTTGTTAATTATAAGCTGTCATAAAATCTTTATATCGATTCTTAAAAAAACCTTCGTACAAACATCTCGTCGATATCTCACTTTCAGTTCGACTCTCAGTCTCGTTCGATACAATATCATTGGAGAATTCGGATTTCTGGTACATCCGTTTTGCAATCGTTGTACTCGTACATCGGCTTCAACACCTACATTTTTTTTAAGAAACGACGTACTGAATTAGAAAAAAAGTTATTTTTATTTTATTTAATATATTATATATAAAGAACACTTTTTTATAATTTTTTATCAATTTATTATTTAGTTGCCATACTCCTCCGAAACGGTTTTAATGTTACCAAATTTAGATCATATGAGGTACACTTTTCTATTAATTTTCATCTAAATTTTTTTTTAATTATTAATGCAAAACATTGGTTATAATTAATAATATTGTGGTAAAAGCGCATATATAAGTACTAAAGATATATAATTATTGTGGATTACAATTACATGTAGAACTCTCTCAGTGGTAAGGAACGATAGAATTAATTAATTGTAGCGCGTAGGGGAGGATAGGGGAGACAATGTCTTGTCTAAAAGACATACATAATATTAATTTGAATTGTTACTGATGCAATGCATGCTCTGTGTAGGTGTACGTATGCAAATCTAATATATAAAATTCTCGTGTCACAGTTTTCGTTGCCATACTCCTCCGAAACGGCTTGAACGATTTTGATGAAATTTTTTGTGCGTATTCAGCAGGTTTGAGAATCGGCTACTATCTAATTTTCATCTAATTTTTTTTTTAATTTTTAATGCAAAACAACGTTTGCCGGGTCAGCTAGTATTCTATAAACTTAAGATGATGCTAATGAGGAATGGGTTTTGAGTTTGACAATACTAACTAATATTATAAATGCGAAAGTAACCCTGTCTGTCTGTCTTTCACGCTAAAACTGCTTAACCGATTGAAATTAAATTTGGTAAACAGATATTCTAGACTCTAGAGCCTGTAAAAGGACAAAGCCTACTTTTAATTGCGAAAAAGGGAAGTAAAGGGGATTAAAATGTTGTATAAAAATATCTTTATTTTTAAAACTAGAAGCTTAAAACGTATTTTCAAGGTTGTTAGATGTTAATAAATATGACATTCAAAGTTTAGAAAAATTAGGCTGTCATAATAACTAATTCTACGCGAACGGAGTCGCAGGCAAAAGCTAGTATCAAAATATTTACTCAATTTGGATAATTAAAAAAATATGTAGACTTTAAAACAGCTGCTTTTTTATCGACTACAAGTTGGCCCTTGACTGCTATCACACCTGATGTTAAGTGATGATGCAATCTAAGATGGAAACGGGCTAACTTGTTAGGAGTAGGATGAAAATCCACACTCCTATCGGTTTCTATACGACATCGAACCGGAACGCTAAATCGCTTGGCGGTGCGTCACTGTCGGTAGGGTGGTAACTAGCCACGGCGAAAGCCTCCCACCAGCTAGACCAAGACAAATTAAGAAAAATCTCAATCTACCCCGCCGGGAATCGAACCCAAGACCTCCATCTTATAAATCCACCGCGCATACCACTGCGCCACGGAGGTCGTCAAAAACCACGCCACGGAGGCTGTTTATTTATTATTAATTCGATTACAAACACTTATTAACTATTTTTAAAATAATAAAATATATGACCAGCGTGATTTATTCTCAGTGACTGTAATACACTCAACTTGATATCTCAAAATATTCTAAATTGAATATGATGAAACATTCCTCCCAAACCGTTAGGTAGCCTTCTAATTTTAAATAAAACTTCATAAAAAATGTGTAAAGGCACATATAGTGTGCTCATTCCCCGCTCCCCTTCTCAATTTAATTTTTTTATAGTTTCCCGTGAAGCAATATTCTCCGTCCGTCCCGTGTACTAAAGGTCTACATTTTTGTTAAACATTGTATGACATATCAGTACATTAACATTAAAAATATATATTTATGGCAAGCTGATGGGTATAAATTGATATTAAATAGTATATTTCACTCTTGAGTTAACTTCAGCATAATCAAATGAAGTCCGCGCAGATACAGATTATCCCGTTTAAACAAACGAACAAACTCTTCCTTGTACTAAGTAGATATTTGAACAGAGATCGAATTCTTAATTCACATCGTATATATAACATAGAAACCTGCGCGCACCCCCTCCTTGGTGACGCTCACTTCGCAACGCAGAAATAGTAATATTTTAATTTCGCCATAACTTCTAAACCAAACGTCCAATTTTAATCTTTTAAATACCAAATATTATCTACATAAACTGTACTTAGTGATAAAATTATTTATTTTGATAAGGATTAATAGCATGAGTAAAATAAATGCGTTTAAATGTAGTCCAAAAAAAAATTAAGATTTTTAAATAAAAAAATGGTTGTTGTGCCTCACTGTCATAGTAGATTATGTGTGCGGACTTTTTAGTAGATCCAAAAAGCTCCAATTACTTAGAACATTTTATGGTTCAATCTTAATCGTGTACGCAGCGTACGCAAAATTAGTAACTTTTCTGTTGATTTTTACACCATGTGTCCGCAAAATCCAAACATGATGGCAATGGGACCACCTTGGAAGTATGCCTATTCTAATAAAAAAAGAATTATCAAAATCGGACAACTCTGTAAAAAGTTATGCGTGGTCATACATAAAAAAAAAAAAAAAATATACGTGTCGAATTGAGAACCCTCCTCCGTTTTTTTTCGTCGGTTAAAAATATAATAGAACTTATAGATTTACAGATGTGCAAGGACAAACAGTAGTACGAAAAATATAGATTTTGATGATATTACGTACTTACATTGAGATCAATTTATTAATCTCCTATTTAAAGTTGGTAAAAAAAACGCTTACATTATTTCATATTAAAGAGACATATTTATATTTCAAAGTTATGGCCCCATTCGTTCGTCATAAGAAAAAAATGCATAATTTAAAAATAAAAAAATAGTTTAACTTAAAGTACTGTTGTTATTTGAAGTTTAAGTTAAGTAAGTTCGAAACTTAGATCATTATGTTGTTCGTTAAATTAACTTAATAAATATTACGCGCGAGTTCCACAGTATCAAGAATATTCAAAAAGTTTACATAGATAGTACGTGATCGGTTTCCATAATGCTCTCATGGTTGAATATGAAATAAGAGACGTACATTATTTGCATTTAAAGTGATAATACAAGAAATCGATGCGCTATTGGGAACCCACTTTACCGTTCCCGTAAAACTGAGGCGCACGGCAGTGTGACAGCTAAGTTCATAAACATAAAACAATACCATAAATTTTTAGAATATAAACTATTTGGAATGTTCATCATCATTATTGTCAGTCTCTATCAACGACGCACCAGGCCTCGCTCCTTGTAGGGAATATGGAGCTTAGACCCACCACGCTGCTCCAATGCGGGTTGGCGGGCTTAGGGTTTAATTTAATAACGATCACTATCAGATTCTAATGTTAGATACTTTCTGTCTTCAGCCACAGAGGTTACTGAAACTTTCTTAGAACTAAGAAAAATTCAGAATTATTCCACGATCTAACCCTGGATTAGAACCTAGGGCCTAGGACTACGTGACCGAAAGAATTTAGGCTAGCAGTTACGAGCTCGTATATTAATTACTTGGTTACTTGGTTTATCATTTATGTAATTGAGTACGTAAGTCCTAATCATTATATATATCAGAGTGTGTTCAGAAAAAGAATCGATTGTGCATAACAAAAATGTGAACCAATTATTTATATTTTATGATTGTCTGAAATAAAATACATTTATGTTGTTTTTATTTTTTATTGATGAATATCTTTTCTCAATTTAATTTGGAGCTAACTTTACAGATTACTCTATAGTTAGCTCTCTAAAAATTAAAAATGTAAGTATGTATGTATTTCAGTCACTCGAATTAAATGTACTATATATTTTCACATAAACCAAACGTTAGCGTGATCTAATGTACTACTTGTGACATCTAGCGGCAAATAACGGAATATAAGTGAGTACTGCGAAAAGTTATTATATCGAATAATTTTGATATATCTTGTAAACTATACATTATTTTGGACCAAATTACTTTATAAAATAAACAACAAAAGTTTAAGTACAATTTAAATGAAGTTATAGTTTACTAGAAAAGAGATGGCCCACCGCCCATACATTGTTTGCTCCAGGAAAAATTAAATGTTTATGAAACTTTTACTTTTGAGTTGGTAATCCTATCTAATTTAATAATAAATAGTATATTTGGCCCCAGATAGTGGGGTTACCTAGTGCATAATCAGTATTATAAACTCTTACTAAAATACCTGTCTAAAAGGTTATTTTAGTAAAAAATATTGTTAAAGGTATTTTCATGAACACAAAGTGAAATAATTGTTTTATTATGTCATACATAATGTTATCTTAACTACCAAAAACAAAATTTTATGTGAAGAAAAGTCATTTCTTTATACATTTTGTATGCAACTATCGATATCAATTACGACTCAATTGGAATTAAAATTAACGGTTTTATTTAGCTCGCGGGGTCAGCTAAATAAAACCGTTTAAGAATATCTTTTTTTAGGTTTATTTTAAAACCCCGCCAGTTGTTATATTTCTGTTTATATATTTAAAAATTATAATTATAAAGTTATTTTATTTCGTTTATTTTGTTAGGTCTCTAGGTGTTTTAAAAAGTTTACTTTATTCGATTGTAGTTACTCTAGTATATAAAAAAATATTCAGGTAGGTAACTTGCCGTACTTTCACATTTACAAATATGATTTTCATGGGATCTTATTTACCATAAACTAAACGATAACGATAGTGACAAAAGGTACTTGCTTTGTTTACGGGCAATAAACTGAATAGAATAATCTAAATTCAACTGACCAGAGCTATTTGAGCCTTGCCTTGTATTACTGCACAAAACTATTATTATTATTAGTAATATAGCATGAGATATTGATATAATTATGCATCATCTCATAAACCCATTATCAGCTTACTAGTAAACCCAACACATTTGTTGGTTCACTGATTAGCCGTGAAGTCATTACATCCTAATCGTTTTCTATTATGACGTAAAGAATTTCTGACATAAAGAACTTCTTGATTTAAAAGAGGAAGTTCTTGTTGATTGAAAAGAGGAACTGTTTGCTAAATTATGACTAAGGGGTTTAAAAACTATTAACTTTTACTTATAGATAACTGTTATTGCTTTAAAGATGCCCATTAGACGAACAAATATTCTGCTTTTATCATCAACTTCATGATAGTTATCAGCCGACGTCCACTGTTGGTAATGTTCCCTTTCAAAAGACTTCAAAACAACACGGTCTAATGGGGGGGGGAGACTGCACTTTCCGGTGCGAGATCGCTATTCCAGCACCTTTAGACCTCAACGTCCAATATTTGCCCGCCCATTGCCACTTCAAGTTAACTACTGGTTGAGCTATGTGAGTAACTTTAGTTCAGATCGGATCACTTATCTCCTCATTTCTCTATCACCCACAGGAACATTGTATTTCATACGTGAGTTTTCATTCATGTGTTTTGACGTGACAACGTCTTATAATTCGATAGAGCCACGAGCGCACGAAAAAACATGACGTCATGCGTCGTTACCTCGCTTTGAGGCGTTCCATGTAAGGCTTGAAGTGTAAGCGAGAGCGCGGAACTAGCGACAAAGAAGCACAATCGGCCTTTGCGTTCGGCAGCGTTCGACATCCGTCTATTAAATATAATTATTAAATATATTAATTTTAAATTAAAAATTAATATTAATATTTTATTAATTTAAATTAATATTTATAAAAATATACTTAAATTAAAAATTTTAATAACCAATTAAATGCTACCATTCCATCATTATAGTTGTCACGTTCAACTATCGTCGAGTGATGATATATTTATCGATCTCCCTACTTATTTAAGAGTGCCTTATCATTATTGGTGGTGTAACCCAATGCCTCGGAGAGCACGTTAATTATCGGTCCCGGTATCTATCATCAACATATGATAGTAATCGTTAATAAATCATTATCGCCCTATGCCTGTCAACCCGCATTGGAGCAGCGTAGCGGGTTTCCGCTCCATATCGTCTCTTCTACAAGGAAGTAGGCCTGGCCCTGTAGTGGGCCAATAATAAGCTGATAAGATGATGATAAATCATTATTATACAGTTTTAAAGAGCAAGTTGTTTTGAGTAAGCAGGTACTAGTATTATAAACGTTGTAAGGAAAGAGTAACTATTTTATAAAAATTTACAATTCACGGCGCGTTCTACGTGCTCACGTGAATGAAAACTTCACGATGAAACTTGCATATCTCTAGAGAATTTGTGGAATAACTCTATATACCTTAAGTTAAGATTCCTTTCTTGTCGAGGCCAAGGAAAACGTTTTAAGCGGTTTAAAATGGAACTGATTTTAAATTCCTTTTGTGTGGTGCAGTTAGTATGTTTATATTTCGCTGCAATTAATTTATTCTATGTACTATGTACATTTAATTTACTCTATAGTAATTAGTTAAATTATTTATATTTGTGTAAAAATGCTAAAGCAAATTATTTAATGCAATGGTTATACCATTACTAATGCCCTAAAGTTTAAGTACTGATAACTATTCTATTTTTTTTATGTCAAAAAAAAAAATTAGATAATTTTTTTTAGCACATTTGTAAAGTCAAGTCTGACAGTATCTACTGACTGTAACTTTGTACCTACAGTTTATAATACTCGTATATTTAGCGGCTGCTCGCTGTACACTTATGTTGCTAAGAAGTAAAAATTAGAACGCCTTTACTTATGTTAGGTTGAAAAATATTGTTTTATATAAAGTCGTAAAGGTTCTCTTTTAAGAATTTTCTTACTAGTCTCAAGTTGGGTAAGTTATGTGAAACATCCTTCAGCGTCGAAAAGAATTCTTCTTGGCTTTGCGTTATTCATTTGTTTTGTAAAATCGTATTTGTCATTGTTTATCAAAGCCATCGTTAAGTGTCTTAAATTAAAAGTATTCCCTTAGCACAATGCAGGTACCAGTAACTTAAATATATCAGAGATCTCATTCCAAATACAGGAAATACGACGGCCTCCTTGGCACAGTTTATATGACGCAGGTCCTGGGATCGATTCCCGGCTGGGCCGATTAAGATTTCCTAAATTGGTGCAGGTCTGACTGGAAGACCTACCGGCAAAGACGTTCCGCCAAGCGATGTAGAGTCCCGGTACGATGTTGTGTAGAAAACGGAGGGGAGTGGATTTCATCCTACACCTAACAAGTTAGACCGCTTCCATTTAAGCTGGCATCATCACTTGCCATCAAGGGCTAACTTGTAATGAATAAAAAAAATCAAACACATCCCGCACACGAACGTAAGTCGTAAAGCACGAATAAAATCTGGTACTCGCATACTTCTTAGTCATATTTCAATCGGAGTGCCTGCGATGGTGATAACTAAAGTTTTAATTCTCGCGACCCCCAGCTGTAGAGCATACACGTCGCCGGATATCGACGACCAATCAACATTGCAAATGTGTGCAGCATTGCTATTCGCTTCGTTAGCTGCCAGACGCGCAATATTTGCACTGTGGTATAAACTTGACAGTGAGGACTCTTACACCAGTTACTAATCATAAAATATTAAGATTTGAAGTATCAAAACTTTTTAGGATTTTTTGTCCATTCGGAACAAAAATGTACTGGGATTTATTTCGCCAAAAATATCAAAACATAAAAGTGACTGTGAGGTTGCTCTATGCATTGAAAATCGTGTTATTTTTGAAGATATTTCAAAAAAGGATTATCGAGTCTACGGGTGATCAAAGAGCTGGCAGCTTGACCTACGAATTAGTTTGGCTATTCTAAGAGGCAATGCTAAAAAGTAACTTAGACACTATAGCTCATTGCAGTGGAGTCGAGGAGGTTTTAGATTTAATTTAGCAATTAGTAGTACTTTATAATATTGATTATATATTATTTAATTTTACGAATAAATGACAATCAATAGTTAAACTCTCAAGAATAAAGCTAAGAATAAGCTTAGTTACTACAGTATAAAAGACGTTGCACTCAATTTCATTGCTTCTTACTTTAGAAATAGGACCCTAAAGGTTTGCGTAAACAATGTCAATTCGAAAGGTTCAACCATCTTAATAGGTGTTCGACAGGGTTCAATCTTGGGTCCCTTTCTATTTTTGGTTTATATAAATGACCTACCACATGATGTCAGTGGTATTTGCGATATTGTACTTTTTGCTGACGATACATCACTCATTTTTAAAACAGATAGGAACAGTGGTAACCTTGATAATGTGAATAGAGGTATCTCCGAGGTATCGCACTGGTTAATACACACATTAAATAATCAACTGTTAAATGCAAAAAAACTAAATGTATAGAGTTCAAATTACCTAACGTAAAGAAAAGCGTTAATCATAATTTAATTATAAATGGAGAAACTTTAAAAATGGAAAGCTCCACAGTTTTCCTAGGAGTGACCTTGGATCGCAAACTTCAGTGGAGTGCTCATATGGGAACGTTAGCAGGAAAACTTAGCTCGGCTGCTTATGCAGTTAGGAAAATAAGGCAACTTACTAATCTAAAAACAGTGTTTACTTTGCCTGTTTCCATAGTGTTATGTCTTATGGCATAATGCTATGGGGATAAAGACTCTATATATAAATTACAAAAAAGAGCTGAATGCTCCATATATAATCCAAAATCCAGTGAATCACTTCGTGAAAAAATCAAGCAGATAGGCATACTCACAGTCGCTTTGCATTTCCATAGTAATGTAGTCTTTCTTAAACAAAATATCAGCCATTATAAACAGATAAAAAAATTTTAACAAAAAATAAAAACGCCTTCAAAACGCACTAAAAAGTAAAAAATAACTACGTCATTTACTTACTTTAATTTACTTAATCACATATATGAAGTCGGTGCCACCCGAGCTTTCTACTTTAAAGTCTTTACCTAAACTTGGATGGCACCGACTTCATATATGTGATTAAGTAAATTAAAGTAAGTAAATGACGTAGTTATTTTTTACTTTTTAGTGCGTTTTGAAGGCGTTTTTATTTTTTGTTAAAATTTTTTTATTTCATACTTTTTAGTGCTTTATCAACAACAAACATACTAATAAACCTACTCGAACTAAACCATAAGTACCAATATTCACTAGCTACTTATAACATTCCGACGTCCCTGCAAAAGTGCATATAAAGTTTGAAGAGTTTCCTCGAGTTTTCGTAGATTTCATCATTGGATCATGACATAGTAAACATTAAACTAACTGGAAACTATAACCTTTCAAACTTCTCATTGAGACATTAATTAATCGAGCCCAATCACCCAAGCCCAAGTAGCTACTGTAAACCGTAAAGAGCTCCCTCAGCTGCCCTTCTTCTTCATCGCTAGACCCTTAATGACAGTCACAGCCCATCTAAATGTAAAGTTCTCATTGAGACAAATTAATCGAGCCCAAACACAAGGTAGCTACTGTAAAACGTTACGGAGCTCCCTTAACTGTACGTCGTCTTCATCACTAGACCCTCAATGACAGTCACAGCCCATCTAAATGTAAAGTTCTCATTGAGACACATTAATCGAGCCCAAACACAAGATAGCTACTGTAAAACGTTACGGAGCTCCCTTAACTGTACGTCATCTTCATCACCAGACCCTCAATGACAGTCACAGCCCTTTTAAATGTAAAGTTCTCATTGAGACAAATTAATCGAGCCCAAACACAAGGTAGCTACTGTAAAACGTTACGGAGTTCTCTTATATGTAGATCGGCTCCATCATCAGATCGACTCCAGACCTTCATCAAATTGTAGTGCTTTTAAATACTTACCGGAAAAATTAACAAACGTACTTGTTGTCCCTACAATTTTTGAAAGTTTCCCTCGTTTTCTCCAGGATCCCATCATCAGATCCTGGTTTCCTTGTCATGGTACCACCACCGGACTATCTTCTTTTCAACAAAAAAAGAATTATCAAAATCGGTTCATAAACGACGAAGTTATGCGCGAACACACATAAAAAAAAAAAAAAAAAAAAAAAAAAAAAAAATATATACGGTCGAATTGAGAAACGCCTTTTTTTTTGAAGTCGTTTAAAAATTGATACTAAAAAACGAATCTTTAGACAGAGTCATAAATTAGTTTCCCGGTACTGCGCTTGAGCAGAGTGCAAAAATCATTTGTGAGACGATTTTATAATCTCATCCCAAAGGAAGTACTGGACTTGCCTTTACAAAAGTTTAAAAAATGTGTTAAAACCCATTTACTAACTAAAGGTTAATATAAAATTAATGATTTTATTAACGACAAAGATACTTGGAAACAATCAGCTGTTCTTTCTACACGCAAGACGGGATAACCAAAACTGTAATTTTTAAAATATAAATTGTAACACTGATTTTTAAAAAGAGCAACTGCTGAGTTTCTTGCCGGCTCTTCTCCGCAGGATCTGCCTTCCGAACCGGTGGTAGAGTCACTACGTACTGTCAGACTTGACGTTTCAAAGGTGCTTGTAAAACAGCCTACTTGAAATAAATGATTTTGAATTTGAATTTTAAAATATAAGAGCATAATTTAAGTTAGCCAAAGTTACGAAGATATTCTTCAACCAAGTAAGAAAAAATTGTGCCTCTTGAGAGCTTCCACGGAGCGCGATGACGTAACTCACATTTATCACTTTTATCTCTTAACTTTTGATTGTAAAAAGGAATATTTCATCAAAATGTAATTAATATACATGTTATAAATAAACATTTGCCTAATTATTATCATTACAAAACAAACAAACGCTCGCGAAAAAAATAATGAATTTTACAATAAAATAAATCAAGATACGTGACCTTTTAAAAAAAGAATGCATGTTAAAGCAAGCTCTCTGTAAAAGATAGACTCTGTTTGTTATATAAAAAAGGGATTAGACAGCTTTTCAATTAAATCTTCCAGGCGGTGCGGCACTTTCAACAATGATCAATATTTCAGCCAATTTATACAAAACCTTAGCAAATCAAATACTTAAACCTCTGAAGAAATCACTCTATCTATTGCTCAAAA
Source organism: Mycalesis mineus (assembly GCA_034621355.1). Taxonomy (NCBI): domain Eukaryota; kingdom Metazoa; phylum Arthropoda; class Insecta; order Lepidoptera; family Nymphalidae; genus Mycalesis; species Mycalesis mineus. The sequence goes on from CM067881.1 coordinate 7,208,630, forward strand.
TTGCATGAAAATACAGTAGTTATTGAGTTCGCAAGCAGACAGGGATACGCGGCGGGGGAATTTGTTTAATATGCAGCGATAGTGATAGTGATATTGGTCATATCCATAAAAACGAGAGTTCAATCGGTAGTTGAGAGACATTGCGAGGTTTTGTTTTGTAGTGATCAAAAAAAAATTCACAAGGTAAGCTTCCGCTGCGCTAGAGAAATCGTCAGACCCTCACACTCTGAGTGGATTATGAGTATGTACAGATTAAATGTCGATATACCTACAAGTGACCCCAGCGCCGGCTGCCCAGCGTCAATCAAAATTGCAAATGTGTCCATCATTGGTTCGTTAACTCCCAGACTCGATATAACTCGATAAGCGAAAAGTTTAAAATGGCGGATCCACCTAATGAATTCGAAATCATTTTCTTAATTGTAAACTTTTCCTGCAATTTGAAAACGCCGCAGCTGAAACTGCCTTGATTAAACAAGTTATGTTTTTAATTTTTAAAATTTTTCCTTCGTAGAGTAAAAAATATTCTTATACCTACATAAAAATGTTATTTAAAAACTATGGTTTAATGTTAAGCATTTGGATCATCAAATTAGAAAATGAAAAATACCTGCATGTGATAGATTCTTAGTTAAATTATAGTAGTCATGAATATCAAAAAATTGTTTTGAGTAAAGGTAAATACAACGATTGTATTTCATTATTAATTGTATAATAATTAAAGCTAATCAAGTTATAGTGTGTTGTAAAATATGGGTTAGATGTAAAGTCATATGTATGACTTATTTTTAAAAGCTACCCTTTAAAAGGGCCGGCAATAAACAGTCGGGCGGATTTGAATATAATTAACACAAGATGTTACGTATCATTGCATAATACCATAATTTGCCGTAGTAATTCACTGTTAATTAAGTTGCTGTTAATTATTCTTTCAGTTATCTATTTGTGGTTTAGTTATAATTACTTGGAATACAAAGGATTACCCTATTATTTATTCACTATGTCCAATTCTCTTTCGATAGGAGAATAATTTGTATATAATTATTTTGTGTGTTCTCTTTGTGTGCAGTTATGCTGCCTGTTAATTTTGTTAAAAGTTAAAGTGTAATAAAATGTAATGCTAGTTAAGTAAATTATGTGATTACCGTCATATTGTTTCATTTTGATTTGATTTAAGAAAGTTTGTTATTAAAATGTGTTAATATTTTGGTTAATATTGTTTTCCTGCTCGATGCATATTATAAGCCTTGAACTGTTTTGAAAAATAGAATTTTGATTTAATTAAGATTAGGTACTACTAAACAAATATTTATTATATTCAAATATAATTCATTAATTACAGTTAAAAAGCAGACTTACACAAATTGTCAGTAGGTAGTAGATACCTACGCTATGCATAAATGTTCCGTTTTACAAAAGGTTTTAATGTAGACAACAAATATATTTGAGCAATAAACCCTTTTAATAACTTAATATGAGCACGCAGGCCAGTTTACGTCGGCGTTTATAATGAATAATGATCAATAAAACTCAGTCAAATGCGACCGAACTCCGCTTTTAATAACCCAAAGTGATCGTATATAATAATACCATTTTGCTTTCTTTGATAAATATTTCGTGGCGTGAGTTATATATACGTTTGATCTTGGTCCCTCCGACTTCAAATAATATTAAGCGAAATGGACTCTGAAGGAGGGATCGTAATTAATTAAATTAAGTTCAGAATACGTTAGGAACAAAGTTAGAGGTTAGTAGCGACTGCTAATAGTGTGGGGGATGATCCGCATGCCCCGGTGCGTTCGGTCCACCGGGAGTTGGGCCCATGCTAATAGCCAATCATATTCTGTTTACATTCCATCACAGAGTATGAATAATTTGTTATTGTCTCAACAAACATCACGTTATGTCACGGTCAGTATTGTCTGGCGGATTAATTCGAGTCCAGCACGAACGGATTGAATAGCAGAATCAAAGAACCAATTCCGGGCCCTCTGTTGGCGAAAGATTAATATGAATTGAAAATTGAATTTTGTTATTATTTCCACCCGGATTTCGTAATGTCGGAATCGCTTTTTGAATATTTAAATAACGTGCGAAATGGCTACGTTTTTGTTGAGCCCGAATAGAACCAAATGTATTTGCGTGAAATTAAATTCGCGATATTAACTGACGTTCGAATTTTGTATGCTAATTAGTTTTTTCATGCAAATCTCTTGCGTTAGTGAATCTATTGCATTGCGTTTGTTTTTGTCAATATAGTCTATACTAATATTATAAAGAGGAAAACTTTGTTTGTTTGTTTGTTTGTAATGAATAGGCTCAAAAACTACTGGACCGTTTTTAAAAATTTTGAAAGCTACATTATCCACGAGTAACATAGGCTAAATTTTATTTTGGAAAAAAATAGGGTTCCCTAAAATATTTGGGTTTTTCGGACACAAGGTATGTGAAATCAACCAGAAAAGTTACTTATTTTGCGTACGCTGCCTAAACTATAAAAGACAGAACCATAAAATGTTCTAATTAATTCGAGATCTTATAAATATCTACAAAAAAGTCCGCGACACACTATACCTATCTATGTCGAGTGAGGCACAACAACCATTTTTTTATTTAAAAATCTTAAATTTTTTTTGGACTAAATTTAAACGCATTTATTTTACTCATGCCATTAATCCTTAAAAAATAAATTATTTCATCACTAAGTACAGTTTATGTAGATAATATTTGGTATTTAAAAGATTAAAATTGGACTTTTGGTTTTGAAGTTATGGCGAAATTAAAATATTACTATTTCTGCGGTGCGAAGTGAGCGTCACCAAGGCGGGGGTGCGCGTGCGGGAGGGGAGTTTAGATCTATTTTATATGTAAATACGATGATGAATTAAGAATTCGATCTTTGTTCAAATATCTATTTAGTACACGGAAGAGTTTGTTCGTTTGTTTAAACGGGCTAATCTCTATCTGCGTGTCGGACTGTAAAATTATTTTTGTTTATTCTGAAGGCTAGACTCAAGAGTGAAATATACTATTTAATATCAATTTATACCCATCAGCTTGCCATAAACATATATTTTTTATGTTAATGTACTGAAATGTCATACAATGTTTAACAAAAATGTAGACCTATAAAAAAATTAAATTGAGAGGGGGAGCGGGGAATGAGCACACTATATGTGCCTTTACACATTTTGTATGAAAGTCTGTCTTTAAAATTAGAAGGGTACCTAAGAGGTTTTCACGCGGACGAAGTCGCGGGCGACTGCTAGTAATTTAATAAATCCTTTAAAATAATATTGTAATAGAGAAATTTTATATTACAACCCGATGTTTGTTCAAAAACTAATTTAGACAAATTGAAAAATACGAATTCTTGTATAGATATAAAAAGAAATGAAATAAAAATACACTTTATTGTACACCATATCAACAAAGAAAAATAAAATAACAGAAAGAAGGTCAATTATGTGCAGTAGTCGGCCTTATCGCTAAAAACGATCTCTACCAGATCTATAAATCGGTAAATATTTCTTAATTACGCTCTAGCGTAGCTGAAGATGGACGTGGCACAAGGACATTATAGTCTAGCTCGAAAGCTACTTCAATCTCGATCCATAGATCTACGTGGATGTAATTGCCTCACATCTACTGCTATCTTATTTCTCATCATCATCTCATCGCATCTGCTGTACTGTATGTTCTTTCTTAGGCTAACTTGGGTAGTGCTAGCGGCGATCAGGGATAGGGCGTAGACCCTGAAGCGGCACATAAATGACGGAGGATACCTATCGATATTAACTCGTAATTTGAGATAGACGAATATCTTAGCATTCCATGGGACTCACCGTGCGGAAGCTGGGTCCATCTCGTGGCCGAAAAAAAAATTTCGAATAGAGCCCGAGACTTATGACAAACAAGTGTAGGTTTAAAAGGGATCGGTTACTGACGCGCATCAATACTCACATCCTTTGCTCATGTTATTCACCCTGCTCAGCCAAATTTGATTGATACTCGTTCTAATATGGAGCTAGCTTGCTAATCACAGTTAACTACCCCGTAACCAATACACCACTACTCAGAAAATATGGACCTGGCAGCAGCGGATTGTTTTTTACTTTAAAGTTCACACGAGGCTTTTAAAAGGCTAAAGGTTTAAAGCTCTGATGGCAAGATGTATTAACTTAAATATACCATTAGAACTGATGATAGGACCACAACCAAAAACCACGCTCCATGCCTTTAGTGCTATGCAGTTAATTACAAGCCGATATTGTCTAACCAAAATTGATTGCCAGCAACCGCTCGTCGAGTTTAATCAGCCTTCGCGACGGGAACAAAGCTGGCGACACTTGTTAAACAAAGTGTTATTAGTCTCTACATATTGTTGCAAGTTACAGTCGAAATGTGTGTTATAATCCGAACGAGATGCTATTAAAATCGACATTACTTATTATGTGTTGCCGATGCTTGTAGGTACTATGCGTACCACGAAATCTATTAGATAAGTTAATTATTATTCTTCATATGAAATAAGTTCGTTCTCATCTAATAATAGATGACGCAAAACGCTTTATACGAATCCTGGGAACATCAACGAAGATGACTTGAGTTTTATTGCTATCCTAAGAGTCCTGCGTAAGCGACGCATACGACGCGACGCGAAGTTGCAAAGGCGTCGTATGTGATCAAAAGAACGGTACTTGCGTCCTATGTAGCCATAGATTAAAGACTAATAGATAGAGCCCATAGCGTGTCCACTCGTGAGACAGCAAATCAGCCTTATTCACATGACATGTCAACATTTAATGTACATCATAAAACGTTATGTTTTAAAATATCGTAAAATACGAAATATTACTTTATATAATATAGTTTAGTAAACGCATAATACATGAAATTTGCTAAAAAATAACATATCTAAGCTTTAAATCATCATATGAAATGTAATTCCTTCGATTTTCTGTTCGCTGCGACTGTTGCAGCCGAAAATATTACAACCCACCATAGCACGATAACGTTTAAATTAATATCGTAACCGCAAAGTTGTATTATTTATCAGCAAATTTAATAAAAAGCTACTAATTACTCAGATATGTCCTTTGCTTGTCACCAACTTCATTCTTGACAAATAATAAAAACGAACACGCTGAAAGGGACAAAAAATAATCTTGTGTCACTTTCTAATAAAGGCTGAATGAAATAAGTCTGTCACGCTCTTGAACCTACAGCCGCGTTATGACTCCATCTATTAGTCTTTAATCTATGTATGTAGCAGTTTGCGGTGGGACGCGACGTAATGGGTACCTGTGTCGCGTTGCGTAGCATCGCGTCGTATCGCGTCGCGATTTTCACTTACACACGACTCTATGGTAGTGGAAATGAAAATGTACACTTATGCAACACGTTAGGTAAAGATGTTAGTTGTGCCTAGAACAAAAAAGAGCTTCCAGGTTTTTACTTTAAGGACGTTACTTAAAACCCACAAGCTGCTTTACTACGTAAAATAAATGTTCCTTAAACTTGGCTGGCACCGATTTTATAGAAATGCTTAAGTAAATTAAAGCAACTAAATGACACAGTTATTTTTTACTTTTTAGTGCGTTTTGAGTCGGTTCTATTTTTTGTTAAAAATTTTGGTAATTATTTTTAACTGCTTTACTACGTTAAATAAATGTTCCTTAAACTTGGCTGGCACCGATTTCATAGATATGCTTAAGTAAATTAAAGCAACTAAATGATACAGTTATTTTTTACTTTTTAGTGCTTTTTGAGTCGGTTCTATTTTTGTTAAAAATTTTTGTTATCTTATTATAGATTTATAGATGGATACAGAATATTGTTGAAGATCGAAATATATCGGTACGTTTCGGGATGTTATACCATTTACCTAGCACATTGTATGTCCACCTAATCTTTGCATAATTTATGTGAAAACTGTCGAATGTAATTAGAAACTATGTAATATCAAAGCACGACATAAATAACTTCACAACAGCTGTTACAAATCATCTATTGCAGTCACTGTCACGATAAAATATTGCTTCAAAATGCAACTTTCAAATATTCTGCGCTCTCATAATATAAATTGATCATTGTTGCAGTTTAGTCTTGGATAATTTAAATGTTATAATTTATTGGTATTTCATTTTCTAAGAACCGTTTAGATCTGTCAATGGCCCGGAACGGATTGGGTGGTAAAGTGCATTGAATGAATGTTCAAAAAATTAAAGGTTTTCACATTTTTTTTATTCATTACAAGTTAGCCTTTGACTGCAGTCACACTTGATGGTAAATGATGATGCAATTTAAGATGAAAGCGGGCTATCTTGTTAGGAGTAGTATAAATCCCAACTCCTTTCAGTTTCTACACGACATCATATGAGATGGCTAAATCGCTTGGCGGTATGTCTTTGTTGGTAGGGTGGTAACTAGCCACGGCTGAAGTCTCCTAGTCTGACTACCTTGATTGGTCCAGCCGGGAATCGAACTCAGAACCTCCGTCTTATCGGTATATATATAGATAGTCGGAAATGAATATGACTATTTATCGTCATCATCATATTTATTATAATAGACATTACACTTTTCTAAAACTTCTAAACATATCGATGCGTAAGTCTGCGCCGAAGTTATTTTGTACAATGTACATTTTTTACAGGTCAATGCTTCTCCAAAAATAGACGTTTATGAAAAAATATTTAAAAAAATAGCGATGAATTTATTTGTAAACATGTATCATAAGAAGCATATTATATTATATATTAACTAGCAGACGCTCGCGACTTCGCTCTCCAGCAAAAAGTGTAGTGCACTTATAAAAATACGTGACCGTTTTTAAAGGAAAGAATAATTATAGTAAGCTATGCTTAAAATATACAAATATACCAATGCGAAAATATCCCAAGTTCCAAGAAAGAGAATCAAATTTTCTACTGTTATATCTCAAATATTAGGCAGCGTATTTAATTTTAATTATCGTTATATTTGAGCCAGTTTGTACAAACTCTATCTGTTGGTGAAGACTTAACAAAAATTCGTTCAGTAATCTTTGAATTTATTGCAAACAGACGGACATACGCGGCAGGGTACATAATACTATGTAATGTATGTATGATAAGATTTGTAACAATAAATATTCGATTGACATTTCGAAATTGAGTGCTCATTGTTTATTTACTTATGCATAAGGATAATATTTTTCTTTGTTACTTGATTGTGTTTACAAAATGTTTTAAAGTCTTACTGAATAACATCGGAATAATTTGACATTATTATCATATTGTATAAAAGTGACTATACGAGACCGAACCCTTGTAGGCCAGTGCCGATAGCCGTAAAAATAATAAAAAAATTGGTTGTCAGTAAAGTCGGTTTACTGACGATAGTTGAACGTGACAATGTCTTAAGAAAATACTGATGGAATGGTAGCATTTAATTGGTTATTAAAATTTTTAACTTAAGTATATTTTTATAAATATTCATTTAAATTAATAAAATAATTGATTTTGATTTTATAAATTTATAATAAATTAATTTATAAATATATTAATTTTTAATTTAAAATTAATATATTTAATAATTATATTTAATAGACGGATGTCGAACGTTGCCGAACGCAAAGGCCGATTGTGCTTCTTTGTCGCTCGTTTCGCGCTCTCGCTTGCACTTCAAGCCTTACATGGAACGCCTCAAAGCGAGGTAACGACGCATGACGTCATGTTTTTTCGTGCGTGCAGCCGGCTCTATCGATTTATAAGACGTTGTCACGTCAAAAGTAAAAGAAAATTGCAGTAGGATGAAACCCATTGCAAAAGGAATAGAATATCATAAAAATGAAAGGAAAAATAAATTATGGGCGATCTGAGGTCGGGAAGGGGTAGGGTATGAGGGTTTAGGTGTAAAAAACGGATTTTCTCAATTTACGGCAAAACTAAAAGTCCTACGGAAAAGAGTCATATTGCACAGTTGTAGGTCATAATTATAAAGATCTAAAATTTTTGTCCTTACACTTTTTTCACATAACCTCAAAAGTTATGTAAAAATTAAAAAAAAACCTACTTATTTGTTTTATTTTTATCTTTTACATATAAAATTTTATTTTCACGAAATTTGGTGATTTTTATGTCCCAAATTCGCTTTAATTTATTTGATTTGAAATAATTATTTTTTTCACCTAATTTTGAACTGGTGACCGAAGGGCTGGCTCATTTTTTGCGCAAAGGATTAGCCTGGCTATCCAACGCGGAAATGCAGCCAGTATTCTTGCCACCATTCCACGTGGGCATGATTTGTATAGTTATTAGGATAAGTTAGCTTAAGTTCCTTATTGTATTCTTTTTGAATAAATATCGAAAAATTAACCTAATTTTCAACCGAAAATTCGGCTGTCAAAATATCAGCTTTTTTCAAAAAATTGGTGTGCTTTCTGTTTGTTAAAATATCTACTTTCCGATAATGAAAAAAAAATATATATTACCATAGTAAACTTTCTCAGAAAAGGCAAAAACTAGGCTAACTGTTTTATATTAGTTGACATGTGTCTATCACCCCTTGTCTCTCTATCTAACGCGATACTATAGATAAAGACAGGTAATGATAACATATTTTATTTATCTTTATCTTTAGTTTAAGTGGCTAGACTATGTGGCTTCAGATTGCATCTGGGTTGGGCTATGAGATTTTCTTTCATACTACATGGTGACAGGTTTTGTTTGAGAACATCCTTGAAGCGCAAGTATTGACCGTAGGCCTTCGTATACCAGTACTAAGTAAGACTAAAAATGAGCTTGTAGAGGGATAATAATTATACCAAAGTGGTTTTTCATAGAATATTATTAATTAAATAACAAGTGCCACAAGCTTTGTTTACGCCTCTAAGATTAAGCTCTGCCGGCGGTTTGAAGCAACCAATTTTAGTTAGACAATATTGGATTTTAATTAACTGCAGCATTGTTTGTGTTATGTTACAACGAAATTGAAGGTTTTATGCGGTAAATAAAGTTTTAGTAAGGCAAAACAAAGGAAAATTAAAGACCTGTGATTGTTGTTAGCCAGAGCAAGTTTGTGTTAATAATTAGATTAATACAAAATTAAGTAATTTCGTTTTTGGTTTTTAAATAATTATTTCCACCATAAGTTAGGGCCACCTGAAGGAGAGCTAATCGGAGAACCATTCTTATTAAAGCTGTAAGTTTGAATGTATATATATGTATGGATGGATGTTTGTTACTCTTTCACGCAAAAAGTACTGAATGGATTTTAATGAAACTTCACTATAATATAGCTTATTTTTTCTCGAGATCCATACTGGAACGGGAATTACGTGGGAGAAATCGCGGGCGTCCTCTAGTAGATTATAAACACTTAGCAAGGTATGCAAATATTACATCCACAAAATTATGGAATTAAGAATTTATATTAAGCGTAAATTAAAAGAATATTTTGTATTATAAAAGAAATGTATACTGTTGGCAGCATTGTATACTCGGCGAACCATAGACTATAGAGGTGCCTATTTTCTGTGTTATGGCACCCCGTTTAGAAGCATAAATCAGACTGTAGCAAAAATGGCGGTTACGGGCGGTTAAATAAACGAAGCCCTAATGGTGAAGTGATCATTATTTTGTGTGTACTCTTTGTGTGCAGTTATGCTGCCAGTTAATTTTGTTAAAAGTTAAAGTGTTAAAATAATATGTAAGTAAGTGCTCGTTAAGTAAATTATCTGATTACCGTAAGATGGTTTCATTTTCATTTTATTAAAGAAAGTTTGTAATTAAAAAGTGTTGATATTTTGATTAAAGTTGTTTTCCTGCTTGTGCCTTTTGACCCCTTCCGATGATGTTGCTAAAAATATATATATTGCCTTGGGTCCAACAGCTTGAGGTAACTACCGGAAACCGATATTTTCAAGAACTGAACAAAGACATTTCGGCGGGCAGTTGCGTAATAAGTAACACGTATTTTAGTGCCTCACTATTTTATTATTTAGTTTTTATATGTTTTAAGAAGTTTTATTTGTATTGTTATGTTTTAAAAGCTACATACCTGCCAGCAGTATTTCATTAAGGTAAATTCCAAACTATTACAACTGCACTTCACACCTAATTTTGAGTTACAAAATTTTACACCTACTGTGTGTGTATGTACAAAATGGAATCTATTAAGCAGTCAATGGATGATCTCTCACACCACTTTCGAAAAACTATGGATGAGTTCCAGCAAAATTTACAATCAGCCATCCCTGCAACCAGTCCCACGTCCAATGTTGCAGCTCAGTTCACCAACTTTCGGAACTTTGTTTTATCTGCACTGTCAAATCTGCAAGGTCAAGTCGATATATTATCCAAGCAGATGGACCAGCAGGAAACACAAAGGAGAAGAAAAATCCTTTTAGTACATGGTGTTCCTGAAGCTGCGAAGGAAGATGTGCACAGTACAGTCGTTAAAGTCCTCAAAGACCATCTCCAAATGCCTGAGCTGTCTGTGGCTGCTGTTAGTCGGTGTCATCGTTTAGGCCAAGTTTTAAATGATAAGCCAAGAGCAATTCTTGTAAAGTTTTGTGACCTAGCGCTGAGAAACAAAGTCTGGTTTTCGAAGAAAAGTTTTAAAGGTACAGGAATAACACTGGCCGAATTTTTAACTAAGAACCGACACGAAGCTTTTATGGCAGCAAGGCAGCAACTGGGCATCTCCAAGTGCTGGACGAAGGATGGCATAATAATTGTAATTGGTCCTGATGGTAAGCGGCACTCCATAACTTCAAAAGTTGAGCTGAGTTCCATTTGCCCCAGTGTCACTGGCCACGCTGCTGTCAGTGCCCCAGCTGGAGTTTCTACCAAGTTGCAAGCTGGCGTTTCACAAACTAGTGTTGCACAAGTTCAAAGGTCAAGAAGGCCGGTGAAGAAGTAGGTCCTTTAATTAGAATCTTTGATTATTAGTTATTTGTTATGTCTGATTTAGTCAATTGTAAAGTAATTAATGATAAATTTTGTATGTATATATTCCTTCCAATGTACAATATTCTTTGGTGTAAGTATTATTTTCTTTTGTATTTTGTTTTTTTTTTCATTTTTGTTTTGTAATATTTTTCTATTGTGCGGAATAGTAAACAAACCACAGAACAGGGACAATTTACTCACCACAGAATATTACTCTGCGACGTTTACCACAGAGTTTGATACAGTGCCAGTATAGATTAAATTTTAAGTTTACGCTGATCTCTTGGTTATAATGTCACAGACAATGTAATTTCTTTTTCTTTTGTTAACTTATGTATTTTTGTTATAGTGTTAATTAGGACTGTGACTATGCAATTTGTTTGTTGGACTTTTCTTTCTCTTCTAATCTGTTCAGCCTTCTTGTAAAATTGTGCACTGTTGGCAGAATATTGTGTTGTATTAATTGTTTAACTTTTAAAAAATATTATTAAGTATTATTTTATTATTGTAACATATTTCTTATTTTAAATATATATTTATTTATAAAATTTATATATTATTAGTATTATGGATATTAATAATTTATTTATTGATAGTGTTTCTGATAATGTTGATAGTGATTTATCTAATGATGACCTGTTCTTTTCGCCCCTTGGTTCCGATGATGAAAGTTTTCATAGTGTTTCACTACCCATAAACGAAAAGCTTGAGTCAACTTTTGCGTTATATCCCAAAAATTTCAATGCTGTTCATATAAATGCACAAAGCATACCTGCTCACTTTCCGGACCTTTTAGCTTCTTTCGACGTTAATAATGTGCATGCTATTCTAGTTTCAGAGACATTTTTGAAACCCTGCCATCCTTCTACATCATATTCACTTCCAGGCTTTCATTTAATACGGAATGACCGTGTTGGGAAGGGTGGTGGTGGAGTAGCCATTTACTTGCGCAGGCACATTCCGTTCTCGATTTTAAATAAATCTTCTTCTTCTTCTGTGACAGAATCCCCAGAGCATTTATTATTAGAATTAATTTTTGGTAGTTTTAGAGTTATATTAGGCGTGTTCTATAGTCCTTCACTGCGCGTCGATTATTTTCAGGCTTTTGATACGTTATTAGAACATTTTGTACCCAATGCAAATCACACCGTTATAATGGGTGATTTTAATACCTGTATAATTAAAAATGACCATCGCGCTCAAAAGCTTCAAAATATAATTAACAGCTCCAATTTGTCGTTGCTCAACACTTGTGCGACGCATTATTTTCCAAACTGCTCGCCCTCACAGTTAGACCTAATGATTGTGTCCGATCCTGAATATGTAAGCGTGCATGGTCAGTTAGGTGTGGAAGCTTTCTCCTACCATGACTTAATATACTTATCATACAGGGTGCGTCCGCCGAAGCTTAAGCCAACCGTAGTTATGCGTCGTTGTTTTAAGAATTTTAATAATAATAATTTTTTGCGCGATTTGAACAGCATTGACTGGGATACAGTTTTCGATGCGCCAACTATAGATGAAAAGATTTCTATTTTCAATTCTTTAATAACTGATCTCTCTGATATCCATGCTCCTTTACGGCCCATTAAACTAAAGCATCTCCCGGCACCTTGGCTTTCCCAGGATATAAAGAATATGCTGATGAAGCGCAATGTGGCGAAATCCAAGTATAAGTCAAATCCAACAGAAATGAACTTAAGCAGGTATAAGCTGCTTCGTAACAAGTGTAGCCGAACTTGCAGAGACGCTCAACGTAATTACATCCATTCGTCGGTTAGTGGTAAGAATACGCTAAATACGTGGAGATTTTTGGAGTCACTGGGCATTGGGTGTCAGCGGAAACGTATCTGTGACAATGTTGATATTAACGCATTAAATAATCATTTTTCCACACATATAACCAATTTTACGTTAAAACCTGAAACCCTCACTGCCATTAGCATGTGCCCTAAGCCTAATTTTCCATTGTTCCATTTTCAGACTGTTAATGCTGATGAAGTCAAAAAACATATAATTGCTGTTAAATCTGATGCAGTGGGCAATGACGGTATCAGTCGCAAAATGATAAATCTGTGTCTTGACTTTGTTATGCCTGTGCTCTGTCATCTTTTTAATGAATCCCTTACTACTAATACGTTCCCTAGTGCTTGGCGTATAGCCCATGTTATACCTATCCCAAAAATAGCTAACCCAACTTCGTTTTCTCATTATCGGCCCATCTCTATTCTTCCTTTCCTATCCAAAGTTCTTGAGCGCATTGTCCATTTCCAACTTTCAATTTTCCTTTCTAGAAATGATATCCTTAGTCCCTTCCAATCCGGTTTTCGTCGTGGATACAGCACGGTCACGGCTTTAACTAAAGTCTGTGACGATATCCGGTTCGGGATTGATGATAAGCAAGTGACAATTTTAACTTTACTAAATTTTTCCAATGCTTTTAATTCAGTAGATTTTGAAATTCTTCTGGCTATCCTTAATTCCATTAATATCTCTACACCCGTGGTCAATTGGTTCCACTCATATTTACATGGTCGTGAGCAATGTATCCACGTAAAAGATAAAATCTCATCTTTCTGCTCTCTTAATGCTGGTGTTCCTCAGGGTGGAGTACTTTCCCCTCTTCTTTTTTCTATCTTCATAAACACTGTCACTTGTCATCTTTCCTTGCCATATCATCTGTACGCCGATGACTTCCAATTATATGTTCATTCGCCAGTCGATCGCATTTTTGAGGCCGTTGACCAACTCAATGATAACCTAAATTCCGTGAGCAACTGGAGTAATACTTATGGTTTATCAGTTAATGCTGATAAATCACAAGTCATTGTGGTGGGCAACTCTCGTCAAATCTCCAAGATTGATTTCTCAACCTTACCGCCAGTCATTTTCGGTGGATCCAGGTTATCTTATAGCAATACAGTTAAGAATCTTGGAATTCTTATTGATAGTAATCTATCTTGGAGGCCACAAGTTGCTCTCATTAGCAAAAAGATCTTTAGTGCTTATAGTGCCCTAAAAAGGTGGAAGAATCTCTTGCCTATCAAAACTAAGGCCGTACTGGCAAATACTCTCCTCCTCTCCATCCTAGATTACGCCGATGCCTGTTACTTGGATTTGACTGTTGATCTCCTTAACAAACTAGAGCGCTTACAGAATCTAGCTATCAGATTCATTTATGGACTCAGAAAATATGACCATATCACTGAATATCGCAAGAAGCTTAAGTGGCTACCAATTAGGCTTCGGCGTAATCTACATGTACTTTCCCTTCTTTATAGTATTCTGTTTCTTCAGTGGACACCCCCCTATCTCAAAGAGCGCTTTAAATTCCTTGGACCTTGCACTTCTGAGGAGTCTCAGCGATCGTGCAGGGAACACATACTTCGTTCAATCAAGTGTAACACACAAACTGGTTTGGATTCTTTCACTCATAGAGCAATCTCACTATGGAACGCACTCCCTGATGACATAAGAGGGTCAAAATCGTTAGCGATATTTAAAAACAGAGTTAGACAGCACTATCTATCATTGTAATTTATTTATTTCATGTACAAATATATATTTATGTGTATTTATATTTTTGTATGTATTTATTAGTATTTTATATTATTTTTTTTATATGTAGGTATATGTTTATTAATTTGTATGTATGATATATATTTTATTGTATATGTAATCTATTGTACGTTTATTCATATATTGTACCTCTTCAATTGTACATTAATTTTTCTTTATTTTTATTGCAATTCCCCGTCACTCAAATGTAAAGGTCCGATAATCTCGGTTACCTGGAAGAGATCACTTCTAGTGATAAGGTCGCCTTTTGCGCTTAAGTTTATATTGTACCATTGTTCCTTTTTTTATTTGCAATAAAGATGTTTAAATAAATAAATAAATAAAAAAGACACTCCATCGCAAGCAAAACTTTTAGTTATATAAAATACAAAAAGGATTCTTTAAAATGTATAAATTCCTAAAAAAATATTTTCGTGAAATAGAAATTCAACATACCAGCAGTTATGGAGAAATAAAACGGCCGATCATCGAGTGCCGGCAATAAAATGAAACGGTGAGGTCGTATGACGGTAAAAACTGAAAACTTGTTAAGCTTGCAAAACGACTGACTGGTTAAAGCGAACACGCCAATTCAATAAAAATACTATTCCATTACCTCTTTGCTTTTGTAACGAATAGCTTGTTTCGAGGAGTTCTCCGGTGTGCCATTCAGAGTTCAGTTCAAGCTGTTTTATAGCTGTATACACATTTCGCTTCTTTCTCAAGCCTTATGGAGTCCACTTTATCCCACTTCTAATGGGAGGGAGACCTAGCACTATTATGGGTCTTTAATCAAATCAATCAAATTATTTATTTCAAGTAGGCTGGTAATAAATACAAGCACTTTTGAAAAATCAAGTCTTTTTTCGTGTAGTGATTCTACCACGGGTTCAGAAGGAGATTCTGCCGAGGAGAGACGGCATTAAACTTAGCAGTTGTACTATTAAATATGAGTATTATAATTATTCTTACCTGATATTAAGTGATGATTCAATATAAGATGGAAGCGGGCTAACTTGTTAACTTGTTAAAATCCACACCCCTTTCAGTTTCTACACGACATCGTACTGGAACGCTAAATCGCTTGGCGATACGTCTTTGTCGGTAGAGTGGTAACTAGCCGCGGCGAAAGCCTCCCACCAGCCAGACCATGACAAATTAAGAAAAATCTCAATCTGCCCCGCCGGGAATTGAACCCAGAACCTCCGTCTTATAAATCCACCGCGCATTCCACTGCGTCACGGTCGTCGTCGTAGTTATCCTATCTTGTGTGCATAGAATAGCAAAGAATCTTTGTCGTTGGTGTAGTGTTGTCGTTTGTGGCTGACATGAAGGTTAATTTTAGGACTTTCTGTCTAGGAGGTACCAAGCCCCAATGAATAAATTAATTAAATTAAACGCTTTTTCTATTCTAAATTAACAAAAAATCAAATATATTTAATTTTTTTATTTTACCAACTAGGTATCCAAATTATTGTTAACTTATTTACTTTATATAGTTTATAATTTCAATAAAATTGGATCAATTGCGTATAGCTAGTTTATACAAGTTCAAATACAATATTATACTCAGAAAATCAAAACAATCGAATCACCACCCATATAAAATTCAACTATAAACAAAATTTTCTCATTTCTGAAACTAAAAATATTCAATACAAAGCTTTATATGGAAAAGCGACCGTCCATCGGATATCGGCGTTAAAATGAAACGGTTTGCACCTATGAAGGCAAAACTGAAATATTGTTAAACTTGCAAAACGTCCGAATCGTTAAAGCGTACATGCCATTTAAAAACACTTTTTTTCATAACTACGAGTAGGTAATTTGCTCTTGTGCCGAATAGAATAGTCGTATTAAAATATTAACTTGCATTGCTTGTAATTGCATTGTTGATTTATTTGTAACGTACAGCCAAGGCCAAGGACCGTTATTTAGATCAGTACGTATTAATAATACCAAAACATCATCATCATCATCATCATTACCAGCCTGTAGACGTCCACTGTTGGACATAGGCCTTTTTTAGGGACTTCGAAACACAACGATCCCGAGCCGCCTGTTGCCAGGACACGTTTGATGTTGTCAGTCCACCCGGTTGGGGGTCGACAAACTTGGCCCCCAAAACATATCACTGACAAAAAAAATAACTTAACTTTTAAACGGGAACTGAAAAAATGGCTTATACAACAACTGTTATTATAAAATAGATGAGTTGCTACAACTCTAAAACAAATCTTATCTTGACTCTAGACCTACATTGCACCTTAACATCTATATCTAGGATATTATTCCCCCACTAACTTTGCTAAATTATAATTATGACATTCTCTTTATACATTACTTGACATTATACTTTTCTTGACATTAACTATATTCAGTGACCTAATATTAAACATGTAATTATTTAATATTAAACATATAATTTAATTTAATGTATTGTAATTATTGATAATTTATAAATATGATAAATATGTTAATGGATGTGACGATATATATCTTTATTATTAATAATAATATAAATAATGTTAGCGACGCCCTAACAGGGCCTCATGTGTATGTATAATATGTACATGAATGCTACAATGAATGAATAAATTAATGAAGGTTATCGTGTAAGAGATGGCCTAAAACCCGTGCACCTAAAACGTTAGTTACTGACTAAAATAGTAGATAAACATTGGTTTGAGGTCTTGATTAATTATCACCAAATACTTCGTCTTAGGAGGATGAGTTAAAGTATTTAAATTCAAACTCTTTATTAAATTATGATTATTTTGAATCGTCAATTTTTAGATTATGATAAGTAATGGTGATAATTAAGATCGGATACTTAAAATTAAAGCTACGAGGGTTCCAAACGCGACCTGATCGAGAAGAGCCCACAACAAACTCAGCCAGGTTATTATTATTTTTTTTTATTATCACCATCTTACATTATTAAAAACAATAGAAACAAGCACCCAGCTCCTTACAGCAATTCACTCAAACGCCTTTTTATCGTTTATAAAATCTTTTACACTATTATTAGAAACATCATCAGAAGGGGTCAAAAGGCACAAGAAGAAAAAGAACATTAGTCATAACATCAACACGTTTTTATTACAAAACTTCCTTAGATCAAATCAAAATGAAACAATATGACGGTAATCACATAATTTACTTAACTAGTATTTACATTTTATTACACTTTAACTTTTAACAAAATTAACTGGCAGCATAACTGCACACAAAGAGAACACACAAAATAATAATTACTTCACCATTAGGGCTTTGCTTATATAATTGCCCGTAACAGTTACTTTTTTATCACAACGACACAAAATCGGCACCTCTATAGTCTATGGTTCGCAATGCTGCCAACACTATAATATTTACTATATTGAACTAAAGTAGTCAAGGGATTGAACTCAAATCCTAGAGATCTAGGGTTATCTTATCACCAGTGGACTATAGCCGTTTTCTAACCTTATAAATATTTTTTTGCTTAGTTGGAAGGGGAAAAGGAAATTATGATTGTTTGTTTTATTATGTAAGATTATTATCAGTTGCAAATGACTTATTTTTTAATGATAAAAGCGTTAAATATATTGCTTAGACAATATTTAACTTGCAGAACTTTCCCACATTTAAAAGCGAATCTAGGACTGTCTAGTAACTAGCAATGCACACGTAGCTCAAAAATAAAAAATATATTCAATGAGGCAATGTATATACCAACAGTTTATTTTATAACTTTGCACAACATAAAGTTGTTTTGTGAACCAAGTTATGAAAGTCTGTGAGATATACTCTAATCCCTCGACAACGATCCATACTGTATTATAGCAGACAGTCACATTTATACACTTTTTATTCATAAACAGCTTCGATCGGCGCTACTCTGATAGAATCATAAAATCATCTTTATGCGATCTCCGAACATCGTCGCTCCCATAGGAATACGTCACAATGTTGTTTTTTATGAGCTGAATGTAAAATCAAGCGGAGGTGCGCTCTGTCTATTCTCTCGGTGACTTGCCGTATTTATTATGATGACTGTTGTCTATAGACATAAATTATATACTATACTTTTATTTACTTAAGCATATCTATAAAGTCGGTGCCATTCAAGTTTAAGGAACGTTTATTTAGAACGTCCTTAAAGTTTGGATGGCACCGAATTCATACATAATACTTAAGTAAATTAAAAAAACTAAATGATGCAATGATTTTTTACGTTGTAGTGTGTTTTCAGGATCCCGTCATTCGATTCTAACATGACTATGGGACCATTTAAGAAAAATGTACACCCTTTCTTATAAAAAAAATTATCAAAATCAGACTCCGCTTTAAAAAGTTATACGTGATTATGCGTAAGAATTTTTTTTTGTCAGTTAAAAAATTCACAGTAATAACACATTTATTAAAATCCACTTACAAAAGGTAGACGAACAGTAGACATCAGGGGTGCGTTGGGAGTCTTCAAATTTAGGAGCCCTTAAAAATAAACAAAAAACACACGCACTCGAATGTAACGAGCATAACAAGAGCTGTCTGCAGGAAAATTCACACCGCTGGAAAAATTTATAACGGAACTTTGCATTTTTAAAGTCACGCATATATTTTGCTAGAGACAAAGCGTACTGTCTTTTTAAGCCCCGGTGTATTCATCATCATCATTATCATCCTATTAAGGGCCCGTTACAGGCCCAGGCCTCTCTTTTCGCAGGAGAGGGGATATGGACCACGCTGCTTCGCTGCTGCTGCGAGTTGGCGGGCTTAAGATGGTAATGTTTAATTTATTAACGAACACTATCAAGTGTTGGTAATGGTGACCAGGAACGACGGCTTACCGTGCTCTCTGAGGCACGGATAAAAACTCAGAATTATTCCGGAACCTTACCCAGGATTTGAACCCAGAACCTCGTGATCGAAGCAACATAGTCTGACCACTAGACCACCGAGGCAGTCTTGTATATATTTAATTTTGTGTGTGGGTTGGCAATGTTAAACGAATGGATCGATCGAACTGTCATTGGAAGCTTCTTACGACGTCGGTCGACGCTTTTCTCAATAAGACCAATGACTGAAACGACAACCTATAAGAACAATAATGATATCGTTGACTCTACATTTCACGTAGCGGTTATCTCATGAGTAAGGTCCTAGGTGAATTGATACTTATAAAAAAAAAAATTTAAATAAAAATAGAACCGACTCAAAACGCACTAAAAAGTAAAAAATAACTGTGTCATTTAGTTGCTTTAATTTACTTAAGCATATCTATGAAGTCGGTGCCAGCCAAGTTTAAGAAACCTTTAATTTACGTAGTAAAGCAGTTTGTGGGTTCTAGGTAACGTCCTTAAAGTAGAAACCTTGGCTGGCACCGACTCCTAGATATGCTTAAGTAAATTAAAGCAACTAAATGACACAGTTATTTTTTACTTTTTAGTGCGTTTTGAGTCGGTTCTATTTTTATTTAAAAATTTTTATTTCTTACTTTTTAGTGATTTATCCCCACGTAACGTACTTGTAATATACTGTTATAGTATACCTATTATACGGCACTAGTAGCCAAAAAGCTACCGATACCGAGACAAAAACCGAAATCGCGGTAAGCGTGCCTCATAATTTGAAGAGTTCCTTTAATTTCCCCAGGATATTATCATCAGATCCTAACATGATGACAATGGGACCACCTTGGAAGTATGCCCTTTCTAATAAAAAAATAATTATCAAAATCGAACAACTCTGTAAAAAGTTATGCGTGGTCATACATAAAAAATTGAGAACCTCCTCCGTTTTTTTTCGTCGGTTATAAAATTGAACACTTTGACTCATCGGTTCTGTTGTCAGCCGATGTGGCTTGGGACTACGAGACCCTGATTTGAATCCTGGGTATGGAATAATACTAAGATGTTCTTAGTCTGTTTTTTATATTACGATTTAAAGTTCAGAGTCGAGTAGACGTCGGAGATACACCTTCGTACCTCGGAATGACGTCGGTCTCTGTCATTCTTAATAATATAATCAAACTTTTAACCTTAAGGCCACCAACCCCCAATGGTGGTGGGTTTAAACTCTATATTCCTTTTGTCATTAAGAGAAAAGCCTGGTCTGGATGTTTTTATAACTCGACAATGTGATTTCTACTCTCTATTTACAGTAGATCGACAATGTGATTTCAACTCTCTATTTGACGACCTCCGTGGCGCCGTGGTATGCGCGGTGGATTTATAAGACGGAGGTCCTGGGTTCGATTCCCGGCGGGGCAGATTGAGATTTTTCTTAATTTGTCTTGGTCTGGCTGGTGGGAGGCTTTCGCCGTGGCTAGTTACCACCCTACCGACAAAAACGTACAGCCAAGCGATTAAGCGTTCCGGTACGGTGTCGTGTAGAAACCGAAAGGGGTGTGGATTTTCGTCCCACTCCTAATAAGTTAGCCCGCTTCCATCTTGGACTGCATCATCACTTAACATCAGGTGTGATAGCAGTCAAGGGCCAACTTGTAGTTGATAAAAAAAAATTAGATAGATAGTGACGAATTAAGAACTCATTGATTAGGTAATTATTAAAAATCTTCCAAGAAAAGCGCTGCAGTCGTAAGCCGCTAAATTAAGCAGAACAGGATATAAACAATGAATTTTTCTGTCCCAAATACAGGTTCGTAATGAGTGAGGGTAGGCAGTGCATTTTCGTATCCATGAATCACACGTGGCTGTAGGTTTGGTTATGATAACAGCTGTTTTTAAAGCGCTCATATAAAGGAAGAGTACAATGCAGGCAGGTAGTAGGTACACACAAACATGCCCAATCGAAATTGCAAATTTGTGCAGGGGCTGCCCCGGTTCGTTAGCGACTTGTGTTTACGCGTTACCAACAACCCAGGGTTGCCGCCACCGCTAATTGGAGCTGATTCGCTTTTCTATTTGATTGTATTAGCAAATCATAATTTTATAATTTCAATTTATATGGAAATGTGTTTGCTTTGTTATATGTATGTTCAAAAATAAATTTTTATTTTAATACTTTTTTTAACATTTTTTTTTATCATCTACAAGTTGGCCCTTGACTGCTATCACACCTGATGTTAAGTGATGATGCAATCTAAGATGGAAGCGGGCTAAATTGTTAGGAGTAGGATGAAATCCACACCCCTTTCGTTTCTACTCGACATCGTACCGGAACGCTAAATCGCTTGGCGGTACGTATTTATCGGCAGGGTGGTAACTAGCCACGGCGAAAGCTCCCACCAGCCAGACCAAGACAAATTAAGAAAAATCTCAATCTGCCCCGCTGGGAATCGAACCCAGGACCTCCGTCTTATAAATCCACCGCGCATACCACTGCGCCACGGAGGTCGTCAAAAACATATAACCAATAAACTTTTACAAATAGATAATAAATCTCTTTTTTATTAAAATATAAACGCTCGACTAGTTTCAAACCCATACGGGGTCCTTAATAATGAGCCGCGCAATGATTGTTGATATTACTGTTCCACATGACGATAATCTGGTGAAAGCTGAAAAAGTATCAAAATTCTTGGACCTTGCTCATGAGATTACCGCCATGTGGAATGTTGATTCAACAATGATTGTTCCTATAGTCGTTTCAGTCAACGGTCTTATAGCGAAAAGCTTTGAAGGACATCTTAAAAAGCTTTCGCTTAGTTGTTGGATCGAGGGTCAGATACAGAAACCAGTAATTCTTGAAACGGCGCGTATTGTGAGGAGGTTCCTCACTCTGGAGCCCTGACTACCGGTTACTTGGACCCCCGGGCCCCGCAGCAGGCGGAATGGATTTTTTATAATTTTATAAGCATTGTTAAAATTTTTTTAAAATAATTGCAAACAAATAAATGAAAGATATAAGCCCGTTTGTACCAACAACGCGGCATGAAGCAAACATTTATATAAACATAGACAAACTAGCCAGACATATTCCAGCCATAGTAAAGTGACTTTCAGCCGTTTATCTTTCAATAATACGGAAAATATTAGCGATAGTTTAAATTTTAATAATTCTCTATTTATTTCTTTCATATTTCCCTCCCACTTTTTAGATAAATAAACATTAGTTTTCCGTTATTTAATTTTAAATAATTGCGACAGTCACAGCTATAATATAAATTTAGTATTTAGTATTCCTATTTTATGTCAAAAATCCTATAGGTAATACGCGTATGTATAAAAGCCCAGGGTTACTGCAACCGCTAATTGAAGCTGTGTTATTTTTCTATTTATATTTAATGCTATATATGTGTATGTGTTCATTATTTTTAATGTTAGGATGCTTATTACTTAAAAAATCTACTGAATTCTTAAGATTTTGAATGAAAATTTAGGTTGTATAAAAATTGTTGTGTTAAAAAGCCTAAAATAAAAAAGGAACATCGAAGTCTTCAGATATCGATGTTTTTTAGTTGTTCACATAACTCGGGTAGAAGCTACAATTACAGACAGAAACGTTAAACTTATTGCACCCCTCTTTTTTAGATTTGCTGGTAAAAATATTTTTTATTTTTCTTTTGTCTGTCATTAATAAATAAGCTCTAATTTAGTATTTAAATTAATTCTAGCCCTTATGTATTCCCATTGTTTCACTATAAAGGAATATTTTCTAAGTAATTCATAATTTATTCACAGCTAAGCAACAATCAACAATAGAGCATGTTAAAATATCTATCATTAAAAATGATCTCACATTTTGACAACAAAGGCTATTATTAAGGTAAGAAAGATCCATCTCATAAAATAATGAAGAGTGACGAGTCCTTAATAAACTGTCAGATCATAGCGCTAATAAACCTTCCCACCTCTTTATATTATTAGGTGTTCTATTTAAAATTATTTTATCTTTTATAAAAGTTTTCGCTCGGAAATTTTCTTACGAGAATTTTCAGCGTGGCAGTTTGTTTTCAAAACTAAAGATGTTTTCAAGCCATTAAAACTGTGCAGAAGTTCGCAACGATTAAAAACTATGCTCTTGTAGTTTTATTTTATGGATTTTTAAAGTTCCAGACCGTATCGACCGACATTCTTTATAAAGATAGAGAATTATAAATAATTTTAACATCGGGGTTGCGTAGTCAGTTGTTAGCCTATAGCTTCAGTACAGGAGTTCCCGGGTTAGAAATCCTAGGTAGGGCTATTGAAAAATACTTAGTGATTTTGTCTTATTCTAAGCGCGAAGTCGGGAAGGTGGTGGTGTTACACCCCTATGCCTCCAAGAGCACGTTAAACCGTCGATCCTGATCAATATCATAAGAATCAGTAGTGATCGTTAAACAATAAATCAAACATTACCACACTAGGCCTGCCAACCCGCAAGTAGCAACGTGATGGGTAAAGGCTCCCATGTCTTCGCTCCTGCGGGCCGTTAGTGGGCTGACAATTGTGATATATAACAACAGTAATGTAACACAATGTATCCAGTGTAAACAATACACGAGTGATTGGCAAAAATAAAACGAAATTTGCATCCAAATTTTGTGGAAATAATCATTAGCAGGTAGGAATATATTATGAGTAGCTATTTAGTGCATAAAATACAAAATGAAAATTATGATAGTACTTCATTATAATATTGGGACATGTGCTCTAAATAAATATGTAATGCTCATGATAATCATCACTATTCAGCCTATATATAACCCACAACAGGACTAGAGGGGATAGAGAGCTTTGTACGCCATTCTAGATAGGGCTTTGTACGCCAATTTATATATTACATTCATATTTAAAGGTATTAAATTATTTTTCTTTACTCTAGAGCTCTGCATCAGAAAAAGCTCTAATGACAGTTATATCATTAGAGCTTTTTGTTATCCAGAGCTCCGGATAACTACCTACCACAAAACTTATTTCTGCCACCACGCAAGGTTGCCAGGTGTAATTAAAGGCACAAGGAGCTAACACCTACGCCTCATGTTGATCGACCTAGGGCGGCGTTTTGTAGGACGCAAGGCTTTGTCCATAGACCGTAGTTTGTATATTCTTGTGTATTATTAACGCCTAATATTTTATGGTCACTATACGGGAGTCTCACAATTTTTGTCAGTCCATAATAAACAATACTTCTTGTCGTATGCGGGTAGCGTTGGTACGTTTACTTAGGCTAGCCTCACTTCATTGTCTGAAATTCCCAAAGTCGTACTTTATCTCGGTCGTGATAAGATTTTTGTATGGCTCAGCGAGGGAACAATTCGTTATATTGTTTCAAGAGATCCCTTCGCATTACAAAATGCTGATTCGTTTTCCGATTGGGGGTAGACAATTTTGTTTACAGAAGGCCTACTTTTAACTTCCGACTTTTTTGACTGCGCTGTTTTTAAATGTTTCTACATTATATCTATGTATATACCATTGGTACGCGCTAGAACCTAAACTACTTTTTTATATTCATTAGAAGATAGCCCTTGACTGCTATCACACCTGATGGTAAGTGATGATGCAATCTAAGATGGAAGCGGGCTAGTTTTTTAGGAGTAGGATGAAATCCACACCCCTTTCGGTTTCTACACGACATTGTACCGGAACGCTTAAAGGCGGTACGTCTTTGTCGGTAGGGTAACAACTAGACACGGTTGAAGCCTGCTACGTTTTAGCTTGAGCGGTGTTGCTGGAATTTTCTTAGTTAAGAGACACTGAGTTTATAATTACATCTATAATCCTTAACATACAGGAACTAGTAATTTATTTGGATAGCAAACAGTTTTTAAGTGTAGGTGCCATTAATGTGGAATTTTGACCTCGCGATTAATTTGTAATTACACTTTGCGTAGTCCTTGGATAGTTTCAGTACATGGTGCTATATCAATTGTGGTTAAAAACATTTATTACCTTTGTAAATATAATCTAAGCTTAGAATCTTTATATAGAGATTTTAAAGTAAATTTTTCTACTGTATACTGCGTCCTAGGCTGTGGGTTCGATACCCACATCTGGAAAATGTTCGTGTGATGAGCATGGATGTTTTGGTTGTTTATCTATATATAAGTATTTATGTATATATATATATATATATATATATGTGTGTGTGTGTGTGTGTGTAATTGTCCTATAATGTTTATTTAAAAAAAAATTGCTACAAATAATTTTATATGTACAAATGCTCTAAAATTAGACACACTCGCGAAGATGTCATGAAACTAATTCGCTGTCTCCTCATGCAAGAGTTATTGTCTAACTACATGCGGTAGTGAGTGCTTGACGTAGGTCCCTTTACCCTGTAATTGGAATTCTAAGGCCCATATTAAACCGCAAACACGCCAAGATTTTGGCTCTTAACCCATTGAACTGGCACTAACAGCCTTTATAATACCAAAATGTACGTTCATTATATCACTATCTTATCAATAGCTTATTTGAATGGCTAACTAAAAGACCATGTATTTCTTTTTTATACTTCTATGGAGGATAATTTACAGTTTTGCCCCGCCACGCTATTTCACAGCTGGACGTTCAAATGTTAATGATAATCATCAGGGCCGACGGCTCGTTAACGTGCTCTTCGGGGCATGAGGGAGTAGGTAGGTAACAGCACTAACTTCTTAAGAGACACGAAAGTGTACCTATAGTAAACTAAGTTCATAATTCTCTATAGTCATTCGTGGTAGTTCTGGTAGGATGCTAGTCTCGAACGGGTCCATGCTTTTCAGTTGCTTCTGTTGATGGCTATCTTGTCTAACGTGTAGAATGTAGTAATAGGGGAGCTGAAGTATGTTTGTACTAGCTTAGCTGGTCAACTCATCAAGTGTGAACGGCCTCGATATTTTTTCCATCCGTGTTGTCTGTTATTACCTATCACGTTCTCCAAACTGCAGTTCTTCCGCCTCATGATGTCGCTGAAAAAAAAGATTTTGTTGATTACATAAGGACGAAAGCCTAAAATTCCGGAATTAAGGTTAGGGTTCATAATAAGTTCTCTACTATACTTATCTATTTAAAACTATACAGTCGATTATCTTGAAAGAACGGATTACTCCCACGAGAGCGGGATTTACGCTAAAACTGCTGGACACAGCTAGTAATTCTATATACATTGAACCGAATGCTTTACTTCTGTCCACCGTGGCAAACAATTATTCATTGCGATAAGATAACCTGCCTTGATTTACTCCACTCGCAAGTACAGAAACATTTTCCCGTTCCCTGTAGATATCTAATCTATCGGAGTAAGCGGATCACGTCAGCTTATTTGTGTGTGTTATGAGATCGCAGTTGTACTGGCGCCTTGCGTCTCCAGCCCTTTCCATTAAGGTGCGTTCGTTGCTGGATACAGACGACAAATGCTGACGACATGTCGCAGCGACATTATTGCTTGCTATGTATTTATATGGAAACGACATTTACCGTATACAATGGTCAGCCTCAATGGCCAAGTACGGAAAAAGACCGCATCAAAGAAGATTTAGACGCCCTGCGTGGAGCAGTTTTGTACGCAGTAGGTTTATAAGACAGGAGGTCCTGGGATCGGTTCCAAGCTGGGACAATGAAGATTTTCTAAATTGGTCCAGGTCCGGCTGGTGGGAGGCTTCGGCCGTGGCTGCTGACCATCCTACCGGCGATGACGTACCGCCAAGTGATTTAGCTTTTCGGTTCGATTTCATGGATTTCATTCAACATCCAGATAGCCCGCTTCCATTTTAAATTGCATCATCACTTACCATCTGGTGTGATTGTAGGCTAACTTGAAATGAATAAAAAAATAATAAAAAAAGAGAGGAACGTTGTATCACTCGCTAAGAAGATTATTTCATAGAAATTCATGCAAACCAGTACTGTCGTTACGACACGTCGTCTGCATCTGTCGTCGGTGGTCAGCTACGAGCTTGCACTTTTACACTGAACCAGTTTATATCACTTGTAAAGACAATACTGTAATTTATTTACTGTCCCTTGCGCCTTTAGAATGGATTTATGGAGTCGGGATGCAAATCTTAATCTTGTACTTGTCTTGCACCGATGTTTACCCCCCGCGATGTTTCGCGAATACCTACCGGTGTCGTAGTAAATAATGCATAGGTAACACCGGTGACCATAAACTATAGTTGTTCTCTATTTTTCTGTTTCTTTTTTATATCGCAGTGTGTGTAGGAAATATCGATAGCAAAGCTTACTTCAGACAATAAACTATTTAAAGTAAACTGATCTTAAGGATACAGTAGATTTAATAAGTATGTTTTAGTATCTGTTTTAGAACTTGCATATCAAACTGACGAAGGCATGTAGTGGTTTCTAATCGAATAAGAATAAGAAAAAACTAAAGCTATAGTTTATTTAGTGGTGGTGGTCATTTTCATCAACATCTGATAGTAATCGTCACAAGATTAAAAAAAAATTAGGAGCCTAAACTTGTCCACCCGAAATGGAGCAAAGCAGGAAAACAGACCTGTAGTGGACGGTTAAAATAGGCTGGAAATGATGATCTGCTGATAAATAATTATATTACAATATAAAAAAAAAACACTCATCAAATCCTACAAATAAATTCTTACGGTAAGTTTCTCTGTAATTGGAAAAGTAACTTTATATTTGCAGTACAGCCTCTGTTACTGCTACTGCTTTTGTACTGCAAATATCAAAGTATCTACTCGAACAATAGTAATACTGAGTATTTAGGTACTCCTACCTTTGTGTAGACGGCCATAGGGTTAAAGAAAACAAACAAGCTGTCTGCAATAAAATTGCCAAAGGCACAGGATTACATTCAAGTCACACGTGCAACGTTATATATTCTATAAGAGTTCTGCAGTTGACCGTTTGCTTTTGAGTTCAGTTTAGCAGCAGTCCCCGAACTAACTACAAGAAACTAGTGACTGGCATTTAAATTACTGCTTTAAAAACTTCATTTTGATACTTCTCCCAAAGGAATATGGGGAATGAGTAAATCCCTGTAGTGCTTTTTTGATATCTTGTTTGAATTGTTCGGTTCATTACATATTGTTCGAACGAATTGGGATTTCAGTGAAAAAATATTGTAACATTGGAAATTACGTGAGCGTTTTATTGAATTCTATTTTATTATCATAATAGATTTATTAGGTACTACAATCATATTATCCATTATTTGTGTTTGGCATAATAATTATACTTGTATAGGAATGTACATTTAAGAGTGCCATCTGGAAATATTATGAATGAAATGTTAGAAAAACTCCTTAAAGGCATTTGTAATGAATGAATGTAAGAAGAAGTAACATAATTTTTTTTTAAAAGAGCATTTGCTCTGTTAAAGTTTAGAGTTTTTAAACGATTTCAAAAAAGGAGTTTCTCAATTCGACCGTATATATATTTTTTAACCGACAAAAAAAAACGATGGAGGTTCTCAATTCGACACGTATATATATATTTTTTTATGTATGACCACACATAACTTTTTACAGTGTTGTCCGATTTTGATAATTCTTTTTTATTAGAAAGGGCACACTTCCAAGGTGGTCCCATTGTCATCATGTTAGAATCTGATGATGATATCATGGGAAAAATGAAGGAACTCTTCAAATTTTAGAGGCACACTTGCAGCGATTTCGGTTTTAGTGTAAGTATTGGTAGCTTTTTGGCTACTAGTGCCGTATAATATACTATCACTAAAAAGTAAGAAATAAAAATTTTTAACAAAAAATAGAACCGACTCAAAACGCACTAAAAAATTGTCATTTAGTACTTTAATTAGTAGTGAACTACTTTAAAGACATTACTTAGAACCCACAAACTGCTTTACTACGTTAAATAATGTTCCTTATTTAAATGACACAGTTATTTTTTACTTTCTAGTGCGTTTTGAATCGGTTCTATTTTTTTTTTAATTTTTATGAATGATACTTCTAGGAATTTGTGCGTTGTTGACTTAATAATATATTTTGAGTTTAGTAGCATTTAAGGAAAAATGTAATGCGAAGGCCGAATAGGACAAAATACCAGCAACGTTTTACTTAAATCTTCAGAGCCTATTAAGCCTGGATGTATTTAATTTATCATTTCATGTATTTAATTTATTATATCATGTCAAAACTTACAATAATTAATATTTTCTATATAAAACTTGCTTGTGACTTAATTCCTAAATTCCTTTTGTTGCTTTCAAAGTTAATATTGCATTTAAATGTACAGTGATGATAAACAGTCGAAATCAAATAGATATCGAAGGTCTCGCCTTGGGCCAGAGGCAAAATCAATTTGAGCACAATTCTCATTTTCTCGATACTTTCGTTTCTCCTACCAGCAATCCGGAAGATAAAATTCTCAGTGCTTTCGCCTCGCTGTACATGGAATTCTATTTGCAACTTCATACGTGTATTGTGGAGGCGAATTTGGAAGTTATCTGTAATTATTATTTGATATTTATTTAGTTATTAGGAACCATGTTTAAAAGTAAAACTAATAGCTTTTCGTTTTTGTTTTCAAAACGAATGGATCACAACATCGAAACTCGACCTCAAAAGTAAAAAATAAAAATAAAACATAAATAAAAACAAATATGGTTAAAAATTAAAAAATAAATAATACCTATAACTGCACGTTTTAGTGTTTACTTTTTAATTAATTTTAGTATTAAAATGGCAACTTAGATCCTATCAAGAAATTAATTTAAAACAAATAGCAAGTAAAGTCGCAAACTCAAAATTTAAGCAAAGATCATGCCCATGTTTCGGCGGTCCCATAAAATTAATTTAATTTATTATGTTAAGGAAGTACAAAATGACATCGTAAAATTACTTTATTATGTGTTTCAAATCGATTTTGTTGCCATTATACATAACGTTCGTGCTTTATCATACTCCGCCATGTTTTATGGAGATTAACAAACTGTTCAAATTTTTTCGTTCCCTGGAAATGATTACTTGCTGGTGACTCGTGAAAATATTTGGAAGGCAACGTTTTCGGAAATTGTTCGTAATAGCTCTAATCTAATGTAATTAAGTTTCAAGGCGTTGTTAATCAAAGTAAAGCTAATTGCCTAAAGCTTTTAACTTACTCCGGGGAATCAATATTACGTAAATATACCTAAGTGTTTACAGTGCCTGGTAGGTGATGATATTCTATTTTGTAAAGGCAGTTTGGATGTGAATAGTCAAGTGACAAAAGTAGTGAGCTTATGAGTGTAAAAGTGTAATCTAAAAAGTAAGGCTAAAGCACAAAAAGAAAAAATAACTGTGTCATTTAGGATCTAGGAGTCGGTGCCAGCCAAGGTTTCTACTTTCAAGGACGTTACCTAGAACCCACATACTGCTTTACTACGAAATGACACAGTTATTTTTTATTTGTTAGTGCGTTTTAGTCGGTTCTATTTATTGCTAAATTAATTTTTATGGAAAGGCAGTTGAATGATCAGGACAGAGAATATATTAAGGAGCACAAAAGAAACGCATGAATTTTATTTTACATGGAAACATTTCACGATCGACGCATACTAAAGGGAAAAGTTACACATATTACTAGATATTATTTACGAGTGTGCACAAGCAGTTAATATTCCAATCGAATTTCAAACTCCTAAAGGGCGAGGCGAGTCATCATTTTATTATATAAACACATTAATCGTCTTACAAAATCCCATGTCCCCCAATCGCCACAGCATTAATGCACGTGTCAAAAAGTGAAATTGATTTTGCCCCGCATCCGTTGCGTGCCGTATCTGGCCCCGTGGAGTGGCGGGGGCGCCGCTAATAACTAGCGGGAGCCAAAGATGTTTATTTAATGGCGTACCATAGACACTCTATGGGGGCCACGAGATTATGAAGAACTTTTATAACCTAGCATTTATTCGTTTTTCTATGTTATGAGTATTTTAAAATTAATTGAATATACGAAAAACGTTTTCACGTCTCTCAATGTTCGCGTCTGGCTCCGAAGAGTGGCGGGGGCACCGCTAATAACTACCGGGAACCTTATACTGTATGGGAGCCTTAGAAACCTACGTTATCATACAGTAATGGTTTAGGAATATGATAAAAACACTCTATATACCTTTTACTTAGAAACTGGACCATGTTGAGATTTTACTATACATTATTCAACCGGTGAAAGAACTGGAACTGAAACTCAGAAATTGTAACTTCCTATTAAGATAGTTAAAAAGTCCATTCAACTGTACAATTATCTTTATACTTATGCCTTTGTTCCAAAAAAAACCATACAAATAATTAGGTATCGTTAGTTTTATCCATTACATTCAGAACTAGTCTAGTATACTCACGTAAATATACACGTATTTCTAAATAAATGCACAGGTAAAACATATTTTACGAAATTGACATTCTTCTGGGTTGAAATTTAAATACATGTGCAAAACCGCGCTGTTATAAGCAAATATAATATTTTATTACTAGAAGAAATATTAGAAAAACTTATTATATATGAAATTGTTCCATAAACAGTTTTCGTGGCCGCACAGTAATGGGGATTCGCACCACCGCGGGTATCTACACGTACCATCGACAACGTTGAAATTATTGCATCCTTTCAAATGACGTCATTATTTTTTAAGAGTTTTCATATATACGTGTTTTAATGATTTCAGTTTGGTGACATCAAGTACTATTCGGATACATAATGATGTGAAGTTTTAATAGACAGTGGTGTCGTTGCGACACTTCTGCTGTCGGCTACGAACTGGCAGTTACTATGTAAATGTTACAAAGCTCCGGGGAAGCTTATTATCAATTACAGTACAATTTAATCTTATAATGGACGTTTTTAGTACATTCGTATTGAGAAGTTTCATTAAAATACATTAAGTAGTTTTTGTATGAAAGAGTAACAAACATCATATAAACTTTCGCCTTTAAAATATTAGTAAGGATGTTTTACCCGACTGCATCAGAAGGAGGGTTATGTTTTTCGAGCGTGTGTATGTATGTATGTATGTATGTCCATTTCTTCGACACGCGCTACAGCCTAAACGGTTGAACGGATTTTGACATGTGAGGTGTCCTTGAATTTGTCAAAATTGTGGTAGTGACATAGGCTATATAAATTTTCAAAATGGGGGAAAAAGGGGGGATGTGTGTATTTTTTCTCTTATCTTAGCAATATGGGTACCAATTGAAAGGTCGTAAAAAGACCATTTTAAAAATATAAATACCATATCGACCAAAACTACGTTTGTCCCCGCCTGCAGTACCATAAAGTATTTAGAATTTTATACAGATATAGTGATCCTTGTTTTTCTCTTTTCAGTTCATAACTTCTAAGCAGTCGGGTTTTTGTTTTTATAATAATAATTTTATTTCCTTTATATGCGTATTGTAGACTAGTTTCTTAGGCTACGACGTTTGAATATCACCATAATTAAAAAAAACCTATTTGTAAATCGATTTCAAGGTTGAAACCTTGAAAGTAAGTGTATTTTAAGTTATTTTTTCTAAAAAATAAGGTCTCATATAACTTGGTAGTGTATACTAATATCAATTTCAACTTTTCAAAGGGATCGTAGCTATCTGAACTGATATCCCAGTTTTCGTTTAAAGTCCACTCGTTTCGTGTCATTACAGCGAAGCGAGGCTGATATACAAGGCTGCAACATTATATCTTCATTCACTAACACTTATACAGGTCACTATCACGTAGGGATAAAGTTCAGAATTGTGCGAAGAACAGTTTTCCCGTGACCCGCGTATTGGTGTTTCGGTATCGAGTTTTACTGCGATTGATACCGTCCACAAGACGGACGCCAGACCGGAACGGGACGAGCCTGCACTTATCTAATTTTATTGTCACCCGTTGACGTACAAACGCTGTATCGCTGGGAGGTAGACTAGAAAATTCTTTTCACCCCCAACGTATATTTTATCTAAAAGGACATCTTTATTTGCAAGCAGTTAAACTCGATTTTATATCTTGCCAGATAAACGCGCAGGATGAAAGGATTCGCTTAAAATTTCGGTCACGTTATCATTATCTGATTTATTATACCTATCCGTACCTACGGACGTACTGCGCAATTTCCTGTTAGTAGAATTAAGGTTTGAAATAACGTAGAAGCCTTTATTTCTATCTCGAAGGAGCCTATATTTCGATGTCTTTATATAGAAAGAAATTGTCGTTAGTAAGGTTAAAACTCGAGAATATTTTGATTGATTTGAATAATTTTATTATTCATCATGATAATATAAGAGTGGTTTTAAAATAATGAAAACATGGAATAATTCATTGGCAGACACTGGATTGGACTTCGTTTTATAATGTACACAGTAAAATGTCTATTTAGTACATAAACTTGCATTCCTAGATTATATATTAGAATTCAAACTAACGCGATTATTTTCTATATTATTAAACTATACAGCTGAAACTCACGCGTTGCATGAACAAGCGAGTTCATGACTAAGGACCCCGTATATGTTTTAAACTAGTCGGGCAATGTCTAACAACAGTGACGTGAGTTTCAGTCACTCATATTTAAATAATAGTTTATATAATTATGTGGGAACGTGCAGTCGGTTAAAAATAGCTTGACTATAAAATGAAGAACAAAGTCAAGTAGCACGTAAGCTCTGAGCTTATCAACACACGCCAGCTATGAAATGAATCTGTCTCTTAGTTAGAGCTTACCACTCCACCTGACTGATGACCCGCTTTGTGGAAAAATTTCGCTTCCGTCTTTGTGAATCTTTTGAATTTCCACAAAGAACTCAACCGCGTACCGTTGATAATTTTATATACTACTAATATAAATAAATATATAAAAATTAAACAATAGAAACACTATTACAGTATGACATGTATTATTTTATAAAATATAATAAAACTATAATGAAAAATCAAACTTTTATCAACAACAATAATTGTGAATTATGAAACGGTTTTATAAGGATAAATAAATGTTCGAATATAATAGAAGTGATTGACCGAAAGAAAGCCGACTTTAGATTAGAGATAATGAAACTTCACCAAAAACCATTTATGCAGAGCTCTATCAGTAGGTGCTTTAATAGCAAAATTTATTTTCGTCATTTACTTAGTTGCTTTAATTAATTAAACATATCTATAAGTCGACATAATTATCAAAAAAGAATTATCAGAATGGGACTACTCTATAAAACCTTATGCGGCAATTATAAAAAATTATATGCCTTATGATCATAAATTTAAAAAAATATACGTGTCGAATTGACAACCTCCTCCGTTTTTTCCTCGGTTAAAAAATGTATCTCCTAGTAAATATATAGAAGTAATATTATCTACTCTTAGATAATAACACTAAAATTGTATTAGCACAGACGGGACAAAACGAAAAAGGTGCCGCCCTACAGTTTTCAGATATCGTTCATAATACAAAGGTTTCAAATTATTTACAACGGTCGCTTCCGAGAGCGCGCTAGTGAAATTCATAAAGTAAAAGTGCATTGAGGGCCACAATCCCCTCGTGTCTGCGCACTGGAGTGGTATCCACTCCCGTTGACTGATGACCCGTTGCTTGCCCGGGAATGCCGCGCTTGCCTACAAATGAAAACTGTTTTTTTTTTATTTTGCTTACCGTTGAACGCGTGCAATTGTGGGATACAAAGTGTTATTGTGAAGATGAGATTTTGTAAATTTTATTTGTATAGCTATAGTAACAATAGGAGGTATGTAGGTACGCGTAATATGCCATGTCATCATCTTTTATGAAGGATAAGTGTTGGTTACATTGTTTAATCGAGCTAATCTATAAAACTACTAGTTGGAATGCAAAAAGAACTTCTTCTATATGGTAAGGGTATGAAACATCTGGGCGCAGTTTCCCGCAGAGCGTAAATTTTCTAGCAAATTTAATTTTAGAGATTGTATTTCCTTCAATGTGGCTTCGATTACGAGCTCCTGGTTTCGAATCCTGTGTCGGTTTACGAAATAATTCTAAGCTTTTCATTCTTCTATGAAATTGTGTAGGAAAATGTCAGGGCATTGTAAGCCCGGAGTCGGGAAGTTGGTGGTATTACATCCCTGTGCCTCCTAGAGCACGTAAGGCCGTCGGTCTTGGTTACTATCATCAGCATCTGAAAGTGATCGTCGACGTCGACGTTAAAAAATGAAACATTATTAGCTTAAGCCCGCAATATTATTATTTTTCTTATGCCCTTAGGCTCACTCAGGCAAAACTCTTCTTAAATATGTAACTTGGAGTTTACTCAAAGTTCACACTAACAATGCCTAACACGAGTTACACTTTACGCTAAGATATATTTCAAGTTATACGAATTAATATGAAGAAGCTGATGCAAATGTTGTGAAGACTTATTAAGAACTTCCCATACATAGTCAGTTGGTAATCATTCTTGCCAACTCTGTGCAAAGACACGCGAGCTTTAACGCGCGGAAAATCAAAAGGCCTGAACACGATGGATATAGGAGACTCCACCGCAAATCGCTTGTATGTTGATGCGACAAGGTTGCAATTTGAATATGCGGCGTATCAACATAGGACTATTTGCAAATGATTTGCATGCGTAACTCTGACGGCGGAGTCAGTAGCCGCAACACGGTAATAATTTGATCAGACGCTCAGAGCAACTTTGTGCCAATTGGGAAGTTTTACTGCTCTCAAGCATATTGTAACTACTATTTGGAATGGCGTTAAGATTTTTTGTTTACTTTCCTAATTAAAACTTTACTTATAAGAAATTTAACACGTTCAGTTCTGCGCATACAATTTTTAATAGATAAAGTTTAGAGTCTAAGTCTTTAAAGTATTAGGTCTAATATATCAGACCATTTTTATGTGTGTTCTGGGATGTCTCTATGTCTATTTTAACTCTGATTACTTTCAGCTTCCGTTTTATTGTTTTGAGATTATTTGGTTGGTCAATTAATTTCAAAAGGGTTCGAACTTGTGCGCTTAGCTTAAAAATTGTTCTGATGCCCGATTGTGTCAGAAGGAGGGTAATTGTTTTTGCCATCTGCCATGAAGATTTTGGTCCATGTAGGTCACCTTTTCTTACACTTTGAAAGGTCTTATAACTTTATCCTATTTTTCTTCTTTATTTATATTTTTCTTCTTTAACACTTAATTAACTTCTTATTTATTAATTACAATCGTAATATCTCGTTATGTTATTGGAAAGCAACCAAATAATTAATTATATTGTCACTCGGTAAGCTTAACGTGCCGTTTAAATTTATGTTGACGTTATATTTATTACCTTAATAATAATAAACTTAAATTGGTAATCCCTTGTGTGATTACTGTGTAATCAATTAATTATACATTACTTATAACATTTTATCATCTTATTTATTTACTAGTTCTACCCAATGGTTACATTCGCGGCGTGGATTACGTTCCCGCAGAATTATCGGGAATTCTGTTCTTAGTGGATGTCTACATCGCTAAATTTCAAGTCCATTGATAGTTTTAGAGATGTCGTGGTGAGTCATTAGGTTAGTCAGTGGTCATTCATTTATTATATGTATAGATAGATAATTAAATTCACCGTCACAGCCTCTTCTCTTATTACATTGGGAGTAAAATAAAATGTTAACAGAATAGTTTTTACATTTTCTTGTTAGTCAAGTGCTTAACGCATTGTGGCAGCATGTCGGTTCTAAGGTTCTAATCCCCTCTTCTATGGAGGGCCCGGCCCCTGGTCTACTTGGGCTTATAAAATATGTAAGATAATGATGAGTTACTGAGTCAAACATAAGCATTATAAGCCCGCCATCCAGCTTCGGAATATTGTAGTTTTTCAAATGCTATCCTCCCTATTACTTTGTAGACAACAGGAGGTTTGTTTATATGGACCATTAAAAAGATTCTGATGTTGATGTAAGTAATGGAGCATTTTCGGATCAAGGGTGGAAAATTATGAATTGTATAACAGACGTAGGTGCGACATCTGCATTGCCGTATTGCAAGATTAAGAGCTTTATTACAGAAGCAATCCCGTCTCGTTAGTCGTCTACGCCGCACAATAATACCATCAACCAGGCGCGAAACTTGTTGTGAGTGAGAAGTGCCCTGAAGACAGGACTACACGAGCAACGTGAGACAGAATGTTGTGTGGATTTTATAGAGAGCCCAGAATGAAACCAATGAGGTCCTGAGATTAATTGTTGGGCTATATTCGTTCTCCTTTTAAAGCTTATTGTGAAGTACCTAGTGAACTACCGCCGCGCTTAATTCTAAACATAATTTCTGTATTTTTTGCTCATAAAGACATGGTTGCCTGTATAATTACAGGATTTTACATTGCGAAGTTTTGCTCTTTTTGCTCTGTTTATAGGCGTAATTGCCTCTTGATGAATTTTATCATAAAAAAATTACCGACTCCAAAAAATACGTCTTATTTAAGTAGGAGAGGAAAAAAGACACACACACCGACGTTTTATTTTTGTTTAAAAACCCAATAAGAATTTATTGGACCTTCTTTTATAGAAATTATAGAGGAGAATTTTCATCTTAATCCAGCCTTGATTTTTCAGTAACTGTTTTGAGTTTTTAAACTTTTATTTTTCTATATATTAACACAAATTTATGCATGTGATCTTTTTTCTCCAACCTCGGCTTCTTTATATGAACCAGAATCTTCTAAGTGGGCACGTTCCAACATAAATAGCAACATTTAAAAATGGCTGGTGAAATTGTCGCCAATGGCAAGCCTAGTTCATATAAAAAAATTAAAACATATCTTATAGCAATACTTCTTCATGAGTCGTTTCTTCAACCTTTTACGGTGGTACGCCAAAATGAATAAAGCACTACTAAGACGTTGTAATACTGTGACAAAAAGTCTTCAATGTGAATATAACCTTATCATAAAACTTGGTGCAAGTGAGAAGTGCCCTAACTTCGCCGAGAGCCCTTGCCTCGCAGGTTGTTACCTAACAAGATTATTTCTGTGAACTCCTGTTTAAACTGTTAACAGTTCTGAAATTCAAAGGCTATGTTCCTCTATTCCGTTTTCGGTTACCTACATTTTATTTTTCAAATCGCTCATGTATTCTTATCTTTGTTAGTTTTTTGGTATTAGAAACTTATTATTCTCTGTGATCGGTTTAACTTTAGCAAGAATTACTACTAAGTACTAGTACAGTACTAATACAAGTCCCATAAAGCCATAACGCTTAGCATGATGATATTTCTTGTTATTTTTTATTCATTATTAATTGGCCCTTGACTGCTATCACACCTGATGGTAAAGTGATGATGCAATCTACGATGGAACCTGACTAACTTGTTAGGAGAAGGTTGAATTACATACCCCTTTCTGCTTCTACAGGACAGAACCGGAACGAAAATCGTTTGGCTGTACGTCTTTAGTGGTATATTTCGACATACATCCATATTAGGAAGTATTTCACAACGGTTGATGACAGGCTAGCGTTGCGTGCCGTTGCGTCGCCGTCTAGTCCCGTCCGCTCTGTGGCCAAAGCTGTGCCCCACATGCCAGATACCTATGTGGAAATATCTACAAAAACATTGTAAACTTATAGATTATTAAATTCCAATTTATCCGTTTTATTTATTTCTGAACTGAATTTATAGAAATAGAGCAAACAATTTCATTCCATTTCAAAACTAATCATTTGATACCCAGTGTAAATGAATACAATGTTCACAGCGGACACTATTTATGAAACAGAAAGTAATAAATATAATCTGTGACACGAGCATAATACCGGACAGTGTGCAGATCTAGTACTGTCAGACTTGCAAATGTAAGGCGTCGACGTGGTAAATATTTAGTGCTTACTACCACCCACGCAACCAAGTGAGAAATGTTCTGGTTCAACGCAGATGCATTATAAATATTTAACTTGATACGCCTATATCGTGTTTGCTTTATTTGCGTTATACTTTTTTAACCGACTACCAAAAGGAGGAGGTTATCAAATATGAAATCTTTTTTCAACTACCTCATTGTTGCGTCATGATTAAGCTATTTTAAATTGCTTACTATATGGTTATGTATCTTTTCTTTCGTAATAATTTTTTTTTGCGAGAAAATCTCCCAATTTTCCAAAAAAAATCAGATTCGAAAAATTTCTGACGTCCGATCGTTTGCATCCAGCGCTTATCAGAAGCGGACGTTCAGACACGTCAGAATTCTGATAATATGCGGGGTCCACAACAAAATATATGAACAGAGTGCATCCCACATTGTAAGAATATTTTCTGTCAGAAAAGTTCTGACGCCCGCCGGATGCATTCTGCTCATATATTTTGTTGTGGACCCCGCATATTATCAGAATTCTGACGTGTCTGACGTCCGCTTCACATTGTAAGAATTTTTCTGTCAGAAAAGTTCTGACGCCCGCCGGATGCACTCTGTTCATATATTTTGTTGTGGACCCCGCATATTATCAGAATTCTGACGTGTCTGACGTCCGCTTCACATTGTAAGAATTTTTCTGTCAGAAAAGTTCTGACGCCCGCCGGATGCACTCTGTTCATATATTTTGTTGTGGACCCCGCATATTATCAGAATTCTGACGTGTCTGACGTCCGCTTCACATTGTAAGAATTTTTCTGTCAGAAAAGTTCTGACGCCCGCCGGATGCACTCTGTTCATATATTTTGTTGTGGACCCCGCATATTATCAGAATTCTGACGTGTCTGACGTCCGCTTCACATTGTAAGAATTTTTCTGTCAGAAAAGTTCTGACGCCCGCCGGATGCACTCTGTTCATATATTTTGTTGTGGACCCCGCATATTATCAGAATTCTGACGTGTCTGACGTCCGCTTCACATTGTAAGAATTTTTCTGTCAGAAAAGTTCTGACGCCCGCCGGATGCACTTTGTTCATATATTTTGTTGTGGACCCCGCATATTATCAGAATTCTGACGTGTCTGACGTCCGCTTCTGATAAGCGCTGGATGCAAACGATCGGACGGCAGAAAATTTTCGGATCAGATTTTTTTTGAACGAAACAAAACAATAACGCTAATTAAAGTAACTGATCGTCGTCCGTTTTGTTTTTTTTTTCTTACTTTATGTAAACCCAACTATACTGCCGGCCAGCCGCCTACAAAACTTAGACTCGCCGGAAGGAAGTTTCTGATAGGTGTGTCGCGTGGTATCGTAAGAATTTTTCTGACAGATTATACAAATTCTTACAATATGCGGCTGGTCTAATAAATAAAAATTTTCAACAAAAAAATAGGACCGACTCAAAATGCACTAAAAAGTAAAAAATACTTTTAGTGCGTTTTGAGTCGGTTCTATTTTTTGTTAAAAATTTTTATTTCTTACTTTTTAGTGATTTATCGCCACGTAGCGTACTCTTACTATACTGTCACAGTATATTATATGGCACTAGTAGCCAAAAAGCTACCGATACCGAGACAAAAACCGAAATCGCTGTAAGCGTGCCTCCAAAATTTGAAGAATTCCTTCAATTTCCCCAGGGTATCATCATCAGATCCTAACGTGATGACAATGGGACCACCTTGGATGTATGCCCTTTCTAATAAAAAAAGAATTATCAAAATCGGACAACACTGTAAAAAGTTATGCGTGGTCATACATAAAAAAAAAAATATACGTGTCGAATTGAGAACCTCCTTCGTTTTTTTTCGTCGGTTAAAAAGCATAAAAGACATGCAAATAATATACAGTGCACGTATAGTAGAAATAAATGTAATGACTTGCACTGTTAATCAATAGCCCACTATGACTATTACGGGCGTAAAAACACCGGGATGTGCTACTCAAACTCGCGTTCGGTGTGTTCGAAGGCTAATGACGATTTATAAGAATTCACGAAATTTCAAGGCATAGCGTTAAAAACGAAAACAGATAAGCACAAATTTAAGCCACTGGGGTGTAAAGCAACGTAATATTATTAAAGGGTCGAGCAGATAAATAATATAAATTGTCCACATACAACAACAGTTATAATATTTCCCCGTGCAAGCAACGGGTCATCAGTCACCCAGAGTTGATGCCACTCGACTGTTCAGACGCGAGGGGATTTCAACCCTCACTGCACATTTAGTTACCGAATTCACTAACTGATTTACACGACTGCATTCGTATTATTGATTTTAATATTACATTTTGTCACCGTTTTTGGAAAAAGTTCAAGCATCAATGACTCCACGTTTAAGAAGTGAAATAAAAATTAAACTTTTAACGATTTTTGGCGAAAAAACTTAACTGTCTGATGATAATATTTAACTAATTTATGTCAAATCATAAATATGTATTTAGATACTAGTAAGATCACTGCCTCGTTGGTCAAGT
The DNA here is from genome assembly GCA_034621355.1 of Mycalesis mineus. Lineage (NCBI taxonomy): Eukaryota > Metazoa > Arthropoda > Insecta > Lepidoptera > Nymphalidae > Mycalesis > Mycalesis mineus. The sequence goes on from CM067881.1 coordinate 7,250,278, forward strand.
GGTTAGCCTATGTTGCTTCGATCACAAGGTCCCGGGTTCGAATTCTAGGTCGGGTCATGGAATAATTCTGAGCTTTTTCATTCTTTTATGAAATTTTCAGTACATTCCAAGCCTGGAGTTTGGAAGTCGGTGGTGTTACACCCCCGTGCCTCGGAGAGCACGTTAAGCCGTCGCTCCCGGTCACTATCATCAACATCTGATAGTGATCGTTAATAAATGAAACATTATCACCTTAAGCCCGTCAACCCGCATTGGAGCAGCGTGGTGGGTCTACTCTCTATATCCCCTCTCCTATAAGGACTCCCTCCTTATAGGAGAGGGCCCTGGCCTGGCCCTGATGATGTAGAAGATCACAGAACTTTCAACTATTATGAAATAATAAAAGTCTGGCTATCCAAAAATCTTTAACAAGTATAAAAGTTCAAAATACGTTTGTTTTTTTTTTCATTCACAAAAAGTTAGATCTTGGCTGCAATTACCTGATGAATCACTCTGATGTTAAGTGATGATATTATATAAGATGGAAGCAGGCTAATCTGTTTGGAGTATATTAAAATCCGCATCCATTTCAATTTCTAGCCGACATCATATCGAGTGTAAAAACGCTTGGTACGTCTTTGTCGGCATGTTGTTAACTAACAACGGCCGAAGCCACTTAACAGCTAGAGATATACCTAATAAGAAAATCTACCATGCTGCAGTACGGAGGCCATAAACATTAATCTGAGTTCCTAATATTATCCTAAATAACTAACATATTTGTTGATATTGAAATCAATGTACAGACATGAGTAGACACTTTCATAATATGTATCGAACGAGTTTATTCTTCCTTCCTTACCCTCATTTGTCATCCCACTGACATAATGATAAGAGATTTGAATTTGAATAGCACTCGCATTACATTCATTTCTTAACAAAACTCTAGTCATAGCAATATTTCGACTTCTCCTTTGTAAGATATTAAACTAATTTTCTATTAAAGTACCTGTATACTTATCTCTTTTTTTAAGCAATTGTATAGCTTCTATCGCAGACCTTGAGCGTGGAGTTCGAATACAGAAATTCCGTAACGAAAAAACCCCTGAGTATCAAAAACATAGTATCAAAAGCACAAAAGAAAGCAAAGGAAAACAATACGGTTTTTATTACTAAAAATTTCGGCATAGATGTCAGTCCAGTGGCCGAGCGGTATAACTCTTATGCTCGGATTTAATGATCTCAGAGATGATCTGAATGTCGGTTCCGCAATTTTTTTTTTCAAGCATGATATTTTAAAAAGTATTTTTTTTAATTAATGACTTTTTGCAATATCACGTTAAGTGATTACCGCCGCCAAGAACAAACTGCAGAACCGAGGCGGGACTTAAACTTGCCGGCTTTGAGGTGTTTATTCTCTCTGGCAATCCCCAAATTATAAGATAGGGGACACCGAGGATGAAAGCGTCTTACCAAGCTACAGGTGCCAGGCGGAAAATTCCAGTATAACGTCGGTAGGTAAACATAAGTTGATAAAAAATGCTATGCAATAGCTTTAACGCGGCAGTCTCCGACTGCCACACGTCTTTTTTATTTTATTTATAATTATAATATTGGTATTACTAAAAGAGAGTACCTAGATAATATTTTTAAGTCCACCGTGGCTCAGTGATATGCATGATGTATAGGAAGATTCTGAGTTCGATTCTCAGCTGGGAGGGTTGAGATTTTCTTAATTGTTCCAGGCGCATAAAAAAACGATTATTAATACCACTGCCAAGTTTTAGAGATTTTTAAGATATGTGCGTGTATCTATAAAACCAACCAAAAGAGAGCAAAGGAAAACAATACGGTTTTTATTACTAAAAATGACGCCATAAATGTTATTCCAATGGCGGGCACTATAACTATTATATTCTGATTTAATGATCTCATTGATGATCTGAATGATGATAAAGAAATTGTGCCTGCGTCCATCCGTCTGTCAAATATATAGCTTAACTAGAGGACGCCCGCGGTTTCACCCGCGTAGTTCTCGTTCCCGTGGGAATTTCGGTATAAAATGTAGCCTATGTGTTATTCTGGTATGTAACCTATATTATTGTGAAGTTTCATCAAAATCCATTCAGTAGTTTTTGCGTGAAAAAGTAACAAACCTCCATACATCCATACAAACTTTCCCCTTTATAATATTAGTAAGGATATAATACAAAACTCTGCTTAATCTCCTGTTTCTCTAATAAAATGCGCTTGAGTTTTCATAAACCCTTTTAACCAACTGTATCAAACATAAAACCTAAGACAAATGCACCGCTCCTGAAATATTCACAAAACTGTAGTAAAGTCAACATCTCTTGAGTGAGTTGAAGGTACATTAGCAGATCGGAATAGCACGTGGTTGCACTTAGTGTTATTTGCTTGCACTGCTATTTGAATGTATTTTATTTCAAAAGGGTTGTGTAGTATCTATTCACGAAGAATAAGAAATTAAGATTACCTAAGTGTATCTTTCATTATTATTAATGCATCAATCTATTAGATCATACAATTACAAAGGCAAAAGTTTGTATGTGTGCGTGTGTGTGTGTGTGTGTGTGAGTGTGAATGTTAATTACTCTTTCACACAAAATCTTCTGAATGGATTTTGAAGAGACTTCACAATAATATAGCAAAATAACATTAAGGATACATTTTATCCCAAAATTCTCACGGGAAAGGGTACGCGGGTGTAACCGCTGGCGTCCACTAGTATTATTATAAATGCTGAATATTATCTGTATCATGAGCGGAATTTAGATGTTGGTGGCTTTATATCCCCTTGTCACGAAAAGCATGTTCAATCCTGGTCATTAGTGTGCATCATTCATTCCTTTAGAGACAAAATCATCAGAAATCATCAAAATCAGAGCAGCGTTGTTGAGTTAAGCGCCACATCCTATTTTCAATATAGGAGCCATGGCACTGTAGTAGACCTTTAAAATTGGGCTGCTATTAGCCAAGACAAGTTTTAAATAGGAAATATTTGGCTACCACCCAACCGACAAAGACTTAGCGTTCCGGTACGATATCGCGTAGAAACCGAAAGGGGTGTGGATTTTCGTCCCACTCCTAACAAGTTAGCCCGCTTCCATCTTATATTGCATCATCACTTAACATCAGGTGTGATAGCAGTCAAGGGTGTAGTCTATAAAAAAATATTCTCCATAGTAGAGTCTTACTACATCTAAGATAAAACAATTTCAAGTATAAATGCGTAATTGTTATTACAACGAAAATTTAGATGCCGTTCCATCTCCGAGCAAATGTTCCAATTATCATAGCTAATGCGGCGGAGAGATGAGAGCGTACGTTTCATCCAAACTGTCAGCTCCTTAGCGTATCATCTGCATGCGGAATAATCTGCTGGGAACATTGTTCAGATAATTCATCTTAGTTTACGTTTCCTTTTTTATTAAATATTTATGTTTATTAAACGATGAAACGTAACTGACAAGGCTTAAGTACTATCTTTTCTTGTAAAAACCAAAAATTCAGTCACAGGATTAACGAAGTCGACACAACCAACGATATACTTAAAAAATGACATTTTCAGACGTCCAAAATATATTGTCAGTAAATATAAACATAAAAAATATATATGAAAAAATATAGTGGTAGTAATATTGTTATACTCGCAGGAGAAGTCCCGATGAGAAAAACATCTCATCTCCATTGGTATTTTTGATCTTGAGATTGCGCTCCGCCCAAACTGACTGCTGACGCCGCTGCGGTCACGGTATGGAATCTATAATAAATAGGTACGTACGATCATTAAAAAGGAGGCAAAAATCATTTTAGAATGACCGAGTCAACATCGAAGAGTGGTCTGGCCTTTACGAATACTGTGAAAACGACTACGTGTTTAAGTTCTAATGTACGTACATACTGTATTTATGATTTGGACAGCTGAATGAGTTCAATTTGAAACTGAAAAACTTTCAACGTCTATTCTTAACAGTCAACGACTAACAGTAATTCCTCCATTTACTTTGTAAATGCCCTCAAGGAATACAATTTTTCAGCGCGAAGCCACATTGAAAGCACTTAATTTTGCAGATAAAATCTAATCACCCGAACAATCTAAATGTCCCTAAAGAAAATACCTTTCGTTTGGGAGCACAATTTGTTGAACCCAAAACGTACGTGAGCGTAGTATCTATGTATAGCGAAATAGATAATGAAAGCGTGACCGGGATTTTGAGGCGGGCTGCCTTGTATCCGGAATTTTCTATATTTTGCGATGTAAAATTAAGTTTAAATGCTGAAAATTTTTATTGACTTTATTGTATATATGTATTTATGTATTAGGAACTTTGAGCTCTCGAATTTGATCATCAAGTACGTACTTACGAGTATATAGATTTCTGTTATCATAACCAACGGTTAACATTTTTTTTTTATTGACTACAAGTTGGCCCTTGACTGCTACCACACCTGATGTTAAGTGATGATGCAGTCTAAGATGGAAGCGGGCTAACTTGTTAGGAGTGGGACGAAAATCCACACCCCTTTCGGTTTCTACACGACATTGTACCGGAACGCTAAATCGCTTGGCGATACGTCTTTGTCGGTAGGGTGGTAACTAGCCACGGCGAAAGCCTCCCACCAGCCAGATTAAGACAAATTAAGAAAAATCTCAGTCTGCCCCTCCGGGAATCGAACCCAGGACCTCCATCTTATAAATACACCGCGCATACCACTACGCCACGGAGGTCGTCAAAATAAGCTAAACGTAAAATTTACTGTTCACGACAACCCGTACGCCGGTTAACCCTGCAGTAGTCGCGCACCTAAAAGTAACGGGATAAGTCGCGCGGGCTACATATGTAGTCCGTTTTCACATTTAAATAAAAAAAATATATAAGCATAAACTGTTTATTATTTTTATGAAAATATAATCAGCACAGTTTTTTAACATAATATAATTAACAAAACTTATTTCACAACCTCTGTATTACAAAATAATTACCAAAAACAAAAAATCTCTCCAAATTGGTACAAAAATCACATGATTCGCTCTAACTGAGATAACAAAAAACTTTTCGTTGAAACTTATTTCTTAATTACATTTTCTGCACAGGATAGACACATAATCTTTAGATGATCCCATCAAACGAACTTGTTGCAGGCGGTGAACACCTTTCTGGTGCTCTTATTACGCGCTCTTCCACAGTCATGGCAACGGCGTACAATATTGGATGTTGACCAATATGTTTTATCAATCACTCCAGCCATTAGTAAAATCCAAATTTAACAGTTTCATTCGTTTGTTTAGCATCTCGTTCTTGATGTAGCCATTTTTTTATAAGTATGTTTGGTAATGAGGTCAATTATTTGATCATCAACAAAAAGTGACTCACAGTCTTTTTTGCCGAGCTGTCCCTTTAGCTCCAGGAGGCACAATTACTATATTGTGACTTCGTGTTCTGCCTTTATTCAAAGAAATTGTTTTTGACCACAATGTATTATCAATTCCGGTGTAAAAGTCAGTGCGCCGGCGTCGCTGAGGCAGTTCATCATCTTCAGAGCTTTCGCCTGACCTTTAGCCAGAGCTTTACCTGGGATATCCTGCTCCTGTTCAGACTCCGATTGATGGTTCTGCTTTTCTAATTGATAAACTTCCTCGTCAGAGCTCGACTGAGCTTCATAAGCTTCATTTTCCCTATTAGCTTCAGCCAACTCTAACTAAATCTGTGCAGCTCGTCGATCATCCATTTTTGTGCTTAAAATAAAGTTACATTATACTATTACCATCCGAGAATACGTAACAAAGTTTAATAAAGCACAAAAGTTACTTTTAACTCATAAAAAACTAGACCCAAAAAAAAATGATAAGGCAAAAATACTTACCTAATAAGTCGCGCGGGCTACAGTCGTAGTCCACGCACTTTGCTGAACTCCTATGACACAATGGTACGCGACTTGCGCTTGCGCTGCACTGAACACGGCCCTCAAACATTCATTTAAAAGTACCTAGAGGCGCATGAAGCTAACCCTAACCGAATTTGCAAAATTGTAGATTTTGTACTGGTGGACTACAACTGTAGCCCACGCGACCACTCCAGGGTTAAGGACGTAAACCGGGCGATTATCTTAACCGAGCTTACGTCCTTAACCGGCGTACGGGTTGTCGTGAACAGTAAATTTATAGTTAGCTTATGTTAACCGTTGGTTATGATAACCGAAATCTTGGTGCACACAGGCCTTAGTAATTATTGTTAAACTTATCTAGCATTGTCTATGCTGTTCAATGTGCAATAATACTCAAGTACGAAAAGTTAAGACTTATTATTCATCAAGGGACGTAGACAGTAGGTAACGTTTTAATATTATGATAACAACACTCAATTATAGTAAGTTTTCTTTTTGTAAAATCCTGTCCTCTTGTAACGCCATCTTCTACAGTTTAACTGTTAAATGTAACTGCATATAACATAAAACGATCACAGTACAAGCTAACTATCTACTTAATCGTAATCGTAAAAATACGTCATTTTAAATAATTGGTTCATCAGAAAATAAATGACGTCTACAATCTTTTAATTTTATACAGTTCAGTTCTTTTAATTTTTTAAACAAATAATATTCCGTCGCATAAAGTAAGGTTATTTGATGTTTAAATTACCTATATGATTTATGGTTCCGTTTCATTCAACGAAGCAAGAATCGATTACGGAAATACTTGATTTAAAGATAGCTGTTTCAGGAACCCTATTTGAAAAGGACACACTTTTGTCTGAATTAATACGACGTGTGTTTGAATCAAGGTAGCTCTGTGGGGTGCTCAGGTAATACCCCTAAATCAAGCTAATGTGACATTACACCGTCGTCCCGCCTATTGCTATGCGAATAATTTGCAAAGCGTATGCTCGGATTTTCATTTGAATGTGTTCTGAATAGACAAAGAGCAAGTGACCGTAAAGTTCAGTAACATGCTGTCCATCATTTACACTTACATATACATATATATTTGTTCTTGATTTTATTACGATGTTACGGAGAACATGACAAACTGTTATGTGTATTGACATCAGGGAATAAACAATACTAAGATAATGTCATTGCAGCAGCTTGATGGGTGTAAATAATGCATGCGTCTTTCGAATAATAGTCCTACTACCATAGACTAAAAAATATCTCATCATAGCATAGAGTAAAAAAAATTCTGATATCAGTATTATAATTTTTTAACGAATTTTAATGTGGTTTACTTATATAAAAAAATTATAGAAAGCTCTAGGTAAACGGGTATATTTGCTTCATGGAAGCAGAAGCAGAAATTGAGAATTCTGAAAGAAAATTTGACACATAATTTTAATAGATACAAACAAAGCTCTTACACTATAAGACTGTGCCCGCAGACGATTGTTGGATTTCGTGACAGTACTACAATGGAGGCGCGTTACCCTGGAGCAGTACTTCCCCTTGAATAACCAATGGTTTCATTCCGAAGGATAACACGTTTTATTGCAAATCAAATATAAATTTTTGGGACTTTCTTTTTTATTTATTAGATATTATTTGTACTAACTGACCCAGTAATTTTTATTTTGAAATATATTTTCTTAAAAATGAAGGTAAGAGGTTAAAGGGTGAAAAATTTATAACCTATTCTTATCACTTCCAAATCGGTAGAATCGTTTTGGAGGAGTAAGGTCACAAACACAGTGACACGAAAATTTTCAATAACGTGTATGCGACAAAAATAATCCAACGAGTGATTTAACCATAAACTTTGGAAAATTGCATGTTTTCTTACAAACAAAATGCAATTTCCCGAAACTAATTGAAAAGTATGGCCAATTAAAAAAAAACTTATGAGTACAGTTCTCTGTGGTAACAGCAGGCCGTGTAACACAATGCCGTTTGAATTGTAACAAAGGGGGATTATGGTTTATAGCAATTCAGCTCTTTTTCTTTGTTCCTTTGTAAAGGCTCCACAGCTAGACCGATTTTGACAAATGAGGTGTCAGGAGTTTCTTATTTCGCCGAGTGCCGCTGGCAAGATAATCTTCCGGCCTTTCCTGTTCGCTATTTTGCTGTAAAAATCAGTTTTCCGCTATTTTATGGGGTGCAACGGCACCACGTTGCAGTGAAGTTGTTTTAAAATGTTATGACGTGACGAAATAAGTGATTCAAAAGCGATTTCTGATAATAGATTACTTGTGAAATATTTTTTCATTGAAACATTTATACAAATTGTTATCCTATGTCACTGAATCTATTATAATAAAGTATTTTTTCTTTACTTAAAGATTATTTTAATAAAGTTAACAAAAAGCAATATTTAATTTGTCTATGTATCAATTAATGTTCACCGGGGTAATGTATAATAAATAGTTTTATCATCTAATATATAAAATTTCCCTGTCACAATGTTAGTTACCGTACTCCTCCGAAACGGCTTTACCAATTTTTACCACATTTTGTATGCGTATTCAGCTCTGAGAGAGAGAGAGAATCGGCTACTATCTAATTTTCATCTAAATTTTTTTTTAATTTTTAATGCAAAACAACGTTTGCTGGGTCAGCTATTCTCTAAATATTCAAGCCTTGAAATCCTACTATTTACTATTAGAATTATTGTGATGTTTGCTAGGTCTATTGAGAACATTTTTTCACATTTACATTTTTTATATTCAATACAAGTTAGTCCTGAACTGCAATCATACCTGATTGTATGTGCTAATGAAATCTGGGATGAAAAGGGGTTCATTGTTATGTATTTTGATGAAATCCACACCCCATTCGGTTTCTGGACGACCACGTACCGGAACGCTAAATCGCTTGGCCATACTTTGTCAGTTGGGTGGTAACTAGTTACGGCCGACATCCATCCATCCATGGATCCAGGATCCAATTAAGATTTTGTAATCTTAATCGGCCCAGCCGGGAATCGGACTATACCGTCTTATAAATCCACCGCGGTGGCCGTCATGAACATTTTTATAACACAGGACTATCAACAGTAATGATGATGAGAATTTTTAATTTTTTTTTATTTCTAATTAAGATGCTATTTTTATATAATTTATTTTTATTATTGCACTATCCATTTTCCATAACTTAAAATACTTCAATGCGCTTATAGCAATAAGACCGTATCTTATATCATTATCAATACAATATCTTTGCGCATTAACCTTTTGTTTTTGTATCTCTGTATCTTTTTATATATGCAACTAGCGGAAGCCCGCGACTTCGTCCGCGTGAAACTTGGTGTAGACTTGAACTCCCGTTTGACCCCTTAAGGAGGTGAGCATTAGAAAAAACGTTTCTTAGCGCTCGCCTACGTCATTATAGCTATATAGCAATCGCCCGCGACTTCGTCCGCGTGAAAACCTCTTAGGTACCCTTTTAATTTTAAAGACAGACTTTCATATAAAGGGTGCCCTTTCCCCGCTAGCCCTCTCAATTTTTATAGATACCCGTGAAGCAATATCCTCCGTCCCGTCCCGTGTAGATCTACATTTTTGTTAAACATTGTACGATATTACATTTACAGTACATTAACATGAACAATATATATTTATGGCAAGCTGATGTGTCTAGCTTGTATGAAATAGCCTATTTCACTTCTGAGTCTACCTTTCATAATAAACAAAATAAGTTACAATCCGACATGCAGATCTCGAGATTAGCCCGTTTAAACAAGATTTTTCTCTTCCCGTATTATCTGGGTTAAGATGCATAAAGTTTTCAATTATATCCAATATCTAAGCCAGCGCACGCGGATAAAGCTAAATTTAATAAATTTCACGGTCCGACTCACGCGACAAAAACTGTGATGACTTTGGTAATATATACAATACAAATATAAAATATAGCCTATAACACTCACCGATAACGTAGCATTCTACTGGTGAAAGAATTTTTAAAATCGGATCAGTAGTTCCGAAGATTAGCCCCGACGGAACTTTATTTACAAACTTACAAACTTTACCTCTTTATAATATTAGTATAGATAAAGAGTTTATCTATCTATCTATTTTATGGCTCGTAATTACCCATTATTAAAATGCTCATTGAAATCAAATAATAACGTAATCAAGGAGACAAATCAGCAAAACTTGTTCAAAACCAAATTGAAAGCGACAGTTGGCTAATGAGTGTCTAGTTAATGCGATCGGCAAGCGATGCGAGTCAACAGTTTGACCAAGTTTATGAGACCAACTTAGACGGTTGGGCTTTGATCAAATTAGTGAGAAGTACTCCAACAAAATGTCCTACTTTAAAATTTCATCTTGTACTAAGTACTAAGAGTTCCTACAAATTCTCTTTTTACCTAAAATGCCTTTAACGTATAGGTATGCAAGTATGTATAACTAGCTGTTGCCCGCGACTTCGTCCGCGTGGACTTCGATTCAGTAACCAGTAGATACAGTTAGTATTGACATAAATAAATAAAATTAGTATTGCTAAAAACTATTTACAAAGCTTTAATATACACTTACACCGTTTGATGTAGTTCTTTCGGAAGCCAGAATGTAGAGTGAATCTGGACTCAGTATAGAGCGATTAGTATAAAGAGTTACGGGGGCATCATAGCTGTCGGGCGGCGGATGTAATTCAGATCAATTTCTTGACAGCGTGGTAGCTTTAAAGCGCCGAAATTGGTGGATTAACGGATTTCACATGAAAATAAATTAGGCACGGGGCATCGTAGAATTCTGGTGCAAGGCAGGGTACGAAAGAGAGCGAGAGCAAACATGTGGCTCGAGACAGCGCCAGCAGACCATTTGGAGATTTGCTGATTATACATTAAAATTGAAAAAGGGCATGGGGGCATCAAAGTTGTCTAGCGCAGGTCGTAATCTAGAAAAATTTCCTGATGGCAGAGCAGGCTTTAACGTGACCGTAGGTCGCCTACTAAAATCGGTGCATTAACGGATTTCACATAAAAAATCGGGAAGGTACGGGGCATCGTTGAGCTCTGGTGCAAGGGAGGGTACGAAAGAGAGCAAGAGCAAACCTGTGGCTCGAGACAGGAGACTGGCGAGCTGATTCTACATTGAAATTGAAAGAGGCATGAGGGCATCACGTAATTCAGTCTGGCGCAGGACGTACTTAATACAAAACAATTCCCTGTCAGCAGGGCGGCCTTAACGCGAACTTTAGAATTTTAGAACGCAGGTCGCGTGCTAAAATCGATGGATTAAAATCCTGTGTCAGTGCTCACTTGCTTCACTGGTGGAACCTACATACAAAGTTTCAAGTGAATCTTTTAAGCAATGAAAAGTTTCAATTTGCCTCTTTTTTGCCCCCTAGGAGAGGGGGATTTCCAAAATTCCTCTCTTAGTGCTTACTTGCTTCATTGGTGGAACCTACCTACAAAGTTTTGAGTAAATCCATTAAGAAATTTAAATTTTCAGTTTACCCCCGTTTTCTCCCCCTAGTAGGAAAATTTCCAAAACTCCTCTCTCAATGCTCACATGATTTACTGGTGGAACCTACATACAAAGTTTCAAGTAAATCCATTAACAAACTAAAATTTTTACCCCGTTTTCTCCCCTTAGGGGGGAAAAATTTCCAAAAATCCTCTCTCAGTGGTCACTTGCGTCACTGGTGAAACCTACATACAAAGTATCAAGTGAATCTGTTAAGCAATGAAAAGTTTCAATTTGCCCCTTTTTCTCCCCCTAGGAGAAGGGGATTTCCAAAATTCCTCTCTTAGTGCTTACTTACTTCACTGGTGGATCCTACCCACAAAGTTTTAAGTAAATCCATTAAGAAATTAAAATTTTCAATTTACCCCCCTTTTCTCCCTCAAGGGGGAAAATTTCCAAAAATCCTCTCTCAGTGGTCACTTCCGTCACTGGTGGAACCTACATACAAAGTTTCAAGTGAATCTTTTAAGCAGTAAAAAGTTTCAATTTACCCCTTTTTCTCCCCCTAGGAGAGGGGCATTTCCAAAATTCCTCTCTTAGTGCTTACTTACTTCACTGGTGGATCCTACTTACAAAGTTTTAAGTAAATCCATTAATAAATTAAAATTTTCAATTTACCCCCTTTTCTCCCCCTAGGGGGAAATTTCCAAATATTCTCTCTCAATGCTCACTTGCTTTACTGGTGGAACCTACATACAGTTTCAAGTGAATAAATAAAGAAATAAAAAGTTTCAATTTACCCCCCTTTTCTCCTCCTAGGGGAGGAATTCTTAAATATCCTGTCTCTGTGCTCACTTACTTCGCTGGTAGAACCTACATACAAAGTTTCAAGTGAATCCATTAAGCAATGAAAAGTTTTAATTTACCTCCTTTTCTCTCCCTAGGGGGGGAATTTCCAAAAATCCTCTCTCAATGCTCACTTGCTGCACTGGTGGAACCAACATACAAAGTTTTAAGTGAATCCATTAAGAAATAGAAATTTTGAATTTTCACCCCCTTTTCTCCCCTTAAGGGGGAAAAATTTCCAAAAATCCTCTCTCAGTGGTCACTTGCATCACTGGTGGAACCTACATACAAAGTACATTTCAAGTGAATCCATTAAGAAATTTAAATTTTCAATTTACCCCCATTTTCTCCCCCTAGGGGGGGTATTTCGAAAAACCCGTTCTTAGCTGACCTCTACTCGGCGAAAAGCATATTCCTACTAAATTTCAAGTCGCTACGCCTTATGGTTCCAGAGAAATCGTGATGAGTCAATATTTAGGTGGGAATCTCTTTTATATATATAGATAGAAGAAGATATACATTTATTCTGCTCTTATGTTTGTCATATAGAATCTAGTTTTCGGTCAGAAATCACAATTCGCCCAAAAATTTCTTAATATATATAACGTGCTAGGTAAATGGTATAACATCCCGAAACGCATTGATATATTTCGATCTTGTAAACATAATTCTGTGTACCTATAGTCCTTTCGGTTTCTGCACGACATCATACTGAAACGCTAAATCTTTGCCGGCAGGCTGGGAACTAGCCTCGACCAAAATCACCAGCCTGACCAGAACAAATTAAGAAAATTTGAATCGAACCCAGGACCTCCGTCTTATACATGCACTGAGCCACGGAGGCCATCGAAAGTTGCGCCCATTTACCCAACCTTCCCAAGCAGTGTTCTGTTGCGTTAGTTCAGCAATCAAATTTAAGAATGACTCTAACGTTTGCCCTATCAGTTTGACGACCTCCGTGGCGCAGTGGTATGCGCGGTGGATTTATAAGACGGAGGTCCTGGGTTCAATTCCCGGCGGGGCAGATTGAAATTTTTCGTAATTTGTCTTGGTCTGGCTGGTGGGAGGCTTACGCCGTGGCTAGTTACCACCCTACCGACTAAGACGTATCGCCAAGCAATTTAGCGTTCCGGTACGATGTCGTGTAGAAACCGAAAGGGGTATGGACTTTCCTCCCACTCCTAACAAGTTAGTCCGCTTCTATCTTAGACTGCATCATCACTTAACATCAGGTGTGATAGCAGTCAAGAGTCAACTTGTAGTCGATAAAAAAAATATCATAGCAACCCTCAAACACAAAATAGAAAAGTGACAGTAAGCCTATGTCTAGCGATCGACATAGGTCAGTTTTTCCTTTTTTTTATAACTTGGGTATCTTTACAACAAGAGTGAATAATCTTCTAAGCAAGCACGTCCCACCTTACACCACATCGACACTTATCATCAGGTGAGATAGTTGTCAAGCGCGAGCTTATTTCTTAAAAACGACATCTATCGGCTAAGATGAAGATGATGTTTGAAATACTACTTTGGAAAACGGACCATTTTTCACGACACCTAGCGCTAGATGTCACACGGCAAAGACGTTGCTCTGCGATTTACGTGAGGTGAATTCAACGTGAGGCAGTGTATCAAGTTTTGGTACCCTTGCACTGGCTGTCACTGTTTATTGTTTCATATTTCATTGTTTTATGTACCTATCCGTAATAATAAGAATAAGTCCATATGATTATATAGTTTTAGAAGCTACAATGATGTTCGTTTATATATTAAGTAACGGCAAAGAGAGCGTTACCGAGTAGTTATAGTTGTGTAGTACTTTTAAATTTTTATTAATTACTTGACTGCAATCTCGCCTGCTGGTAGGTTTTGATGCAATGTAAGAAGCGGGAGTAGTATGAAATATACACCTTTCGGTATTTTGTCACGAAGCTGAAGATCTGGATCAATTTAGAAAATTTTAATCAGCTCAGACGGGAATCGAAACTAGGAGCTCCGACTTATACATCCATCGCGTATCTCCGCCACAGGGGCCGTAGAAGTATAGGTGTTATACTTACTCTCTTCTACCGCTAAACAGTATCGTCGTGTTCCGGTTTAATTTCCGGTGTAATTACTGAAACAAAAAACTTTACACCAACATCTCAGGTTAATATAAAATAGGGCAGCCTATGCGTCGTGTTCCCTGCATAGTAAGTTGCAAAGTGCTACTTTGTTATTTTTTATCGGCTTTCTGCTATCCAATTGGGAAGTTTGCGAGTCAATAAAAATAAATAATCTATCTATATATAAAAATGAATCCCTATTTTCCTTGGTCATGGCATCACGCGTAACGGCTGAAACGATTTCGGTAATTATTTTGTTGTCGTGTTTACTATTTTTAGATGATGATTCTTATGAAAGGATACATTAAGAAATTTGCGCGAAAAAATGGAAAATTTTTTCGATAATAATGAAAAAAATTTCGAAATAGATTATTGTAGATATTTGTAATTCAACAACGGCATAACGGGTCAGCGAATCTAAAATAAATATGGCACGGACATGGGTTATAGTTTGGTATGACATATAAATCCTTGCTAATATTATAAAGGGGAAAGTTTGTATGGATGTTTGATGGATTTTGATGAAACTTCACAATAATATAGGTTACATACAAATAAATAAATAAAATAAAAAGCCTGTAAATAAAATAAAAAATCCTGTATTTCTCCAATCTCTTACACTGTAGATACAAATTTCGTTAGTAGGGTTAATTTATTGTTACTTAATTCTAAGTTAGTAGTTGTTAATATGAAAATAAAAAATGCTTATACGATTAGAGCCCCTTCTCGGGTAAAGGCCTCCCCCAACCACTTCTATGATTCCCTGTCTTTTGCAAGGTTCATCCAATTTTTTCCGGCAGTTTGTATGATGTCATCAGTCCACCGTTTGTTTGACCTGCCAACATTCCTTTTGCCTCCTGGTCCTGTCCATCTTGTGCTCTGTATCGTCCACCTGACATATGCTTAACTATAATCCATCTCACAGAAACGAAATCTACGTGCGTGAAACCACGGGGCATCGCTACTTTATAATAAAATTTTTGCCATATATTCATTAAGTACACAATACGCGTCATATTCACACGCAGAATATTTAAAATTCCGATACGTGACTATGTTATTAAGTGACAATAGATAACGAGCAATTTTTCTGTAAAAATTCAATATAATTTTTCGGATGAAATTTAAATCCACAAAAACTGCGATTGATTGTAATATATTTGATATTGCCCAACGCGACGTGCTTTTTATGTAAAGGATATTCTGCGCGGCGGTTTTTCGAATGTTTTATCAGTGTTTAATTCGCCAAAAATGACCTCGTTGAAAATTTTAAAGCGATGACAAAGGCAGTGTAGTGAAAATGTCAGGCGACCGCAACGGCAAACCAATTAAGCGTATCTCTGGCTATAATTCCCTCTATTAGGGCTGGGGACAATGGCGAAAAATATTGCAAAAATCGCATAGGAACCAGACGACAGTAATTCGATTGTCGCCGGTCAGAAGTGATCAGTGTTAGGTAGATTAACGTGAAATCTGATATTTTGAGGGATGGCCAATTTCCTTGCTTTGATAATGGATAGGGAGGGTGACTAGCGTTAATAAATTATCAATATATACGGCCGAGTGGCGCAGTGGGTAGTGACCCTGCTTCTGCGTCCTAGGCTGTGGGTTCGATTCCCACATCTGGAAAAATGTTTATGTGATGAGCATGGATGTTTTAGTATTTATGTATAATATATATAAAAATATTCATCAGTTATCATAGCACCCATAACACAAGCTACTTATGAGTACGCTTACTTTGGGGCTATATTACGATGTGTGTAATTGTCCTATAATATTTATTTATTTAATATAATCATTAGGACTATGTACGAATAATGAATGTGGTATAAAACTCGTTTACTTTTTATATCTATAAATTTCATTTCATTTCATAAATTTCATTTCATTTCATAAATTTCATTTCCTTTCATACATTTCATTTCATTTCATAAATTTCATTTCATTTCAAAAATTTCATTTCATTTCATTTCATTTCTTACTATTATTTAAAAGGCGAAAGTTTGTGTGTGAGTGTGTATGTTTGTAACTTCTTCACGACTAAACGGCTGGATTGATTTTAATAAAATTTGGTATGGAGTTAGCTGACATCCTAGATAAACACAGAGGTTACGTTTTATCCCGAAATACCCATGGGGACGAAATCTAAGCGGGTGAGACCGCGGGCGTCCTCTAGTGTTAACTATTCCGTATTGATGTAGATATAGTATGGCAATGTAAAGTATTTTATTTTTTCACAATCGGAAGTTTTACCATGGGTGGATTTACAAATTAATATTATTTAAATTGATTATTTACTTAGTTTGCTATTTTCTGAAAAACTGATACTGTCTTATATCTACGTAACTTCAAAACCGAAGCATCTTCAGATGTTGACGCTACAATGTGCGATTATGAATTCGCAGCTATGTCTCTGTCGCTTGGATTCATCGGTCAGATTGGAATAAATAAAAGATAATAAGAATATAGCATGGTTTTAAATTTAGACAAAAATTGGTTTCCAATTACCCAAGCCAAAAGCATCATAATTTGATAAAGGCACGGTGTTCGGTTGTCGATCGGAATCAATGCGGTGCAGAAGGCGAGAACTCGATTTGTACGCGTCGGGGGACCGCCGACATGTAGACGCGTGTTGGCTTGTCATGACCACTTACCCGTCGGCCATTACAACTGACGGCCACGATGCACTGCATATCATAATATAGGGGCTCCAATATGAAATAGCCGTTTAAACTAGCCACTTTGAATTAAATTTAAACCTGTAAAATTATTGTATTTTCACACCAAACCACAAACTATTCGCAATTTAAAAATACTAGATGTTTTATTGGTCACTTTTCAATTATTGTATTTAATTCAGCTTTGTGGTTAAAAGTTGCTTTAATATAGGAACAGTCAGAGTAATTTTTGAATTCGAATTCCGGACTAATGCAACATAACCCGACCAATACATTAAATATTTGACGGCCGAGTGGCGCAGTGTGTAGTGGCCCTGCTTCTGCGTCCTAGGCTGTGGATTCGATTCCCACATCTGGAAAGAGATTTGTGTGATGAGCATGGATGTTTTCAAGTGTCTTGGTGTTTATATCTATAATAAGTGGGTAGGTATTTATGTATTTTTAGGAACATCAGCAGAAGGGGTCAAAGGCACAAGCAGCAAAAGAACATTAATAAAAATATCAACACATTTTTATTACAAAACTTGTTTAGATTAAATCAATATGAACACTAATATAATTACTTTTACAATATTATTGAGGCAGCAACACTGCCTATGCTAGAACTGGAATTGATAATTTAATAAACCGTCCTTTTATATAAGCCAAAAATGCCGCAGAGTACATTCTTTTTTTTATGATTTTCGTCTAATCGTCGTCGTAGACTCTAGCTATTTCAAGCGCAGTATTCAATGCTGCTAACAGTATAATATATTTTAAAATATTTCTGAGTTATCGTAAAACCCATAACACAAGCTACACTTACTTTGAGGCTGTATAGCGAGCGATGTGTTTGTGTGTGTTGTCCCATAATATTTATTTATTTACAAACTGCTTGTGGGGCCCAATTACTATTTTTTATAGCCAAGAGTCATATCAGAATCAGAAAGTAAACATCCTTAGAAGAAAATAGTTACATCAACGTACTGCATAACTATATCGCATAGTTCAACGAGTAAAAAAGCTAAATTGGTAATAGTTTCACGCGTACATTGGAGAATCATTGTATGTTAGGTTCCCAAAGTGATTAGACCAATTAGATAATCATCATCATCATCATTATCAGCCAATGGACGTCCACTGCTGGACATAGGCCTTTTTTAGGGACTTCCAAACACAACGATCCTGAGCCGCATGTGCCCAGCGGATCCCTGCGACCCGTTTGATGTCATCAGTCCACCTGGTGGGGGGTCGACCAACACTGCGCTTTCCGGTGCGGGGTCGCCATTCTAACACCTTCGGCCCCCAACGTCCATCAGTGTTCGAACCACGTGCCCCGCCCATTGCCACTTCAGTTCTGCGACTCGCTGAGCTATGTCGGTTATTTTGGTTCTTCTGCGGATCTCCTCATTCCTGATTCGATCACGCAGAGATACCCCGAGCATTGCTCTTTCCATCGCCCGCTGAGTGACTCTGAGCCTTCTTATGAAGCCCGCAGTTAGCGACCAAGTCTCGGATCCGTATGTCATCATTGGCAACACGCACTGTTCGAAGACCTTCGTCTTCTTCATTCAATCAATTAGATAATATCCTGTCTTCTTCGTTCAATTAGATAATATCCTGTCAAAAATATGACCCGACCCGAAATTACTACCGACTAACTACTGTACCTACTAGATCATTGGCTCTACACTACTCAATTCTATTTAAAAAGACTTCTCAAACTAAAAACTCTCTGTGGTCTTACCGTTAAACCAGTCTGTATTTCAGCCTTTATTCGTAGCCAAATAATAAAGTGGACCGAAAAATAGAATGCGCCGGCTTTTAAGGATTTTGTTTGTAAAAATGTTTTAATACTTAATTAGGATTTGTGAGAATTTAGAGCGCATATTTTACGTTCTTATCACAATTACCTTGGCTTAGTCTGTATCCGGCAATGCGCAGCACTTTTTGACAAATTAAAACCTTCTTTGGGAAAAATTTTATTATCTTCATAATCTATATAATTTTAATACATGTATAAACCTTATAATAATTTTTATCACATGAAATAAACATTACGAAAATATGTAAGAAGATGTGGCTTAACTAACAAAATTTAATTTTTAATTTAAGTTTTGACGGGCTCAGTGGTATGCACGGTTGATTTATAACACGGAAGTTCTAGGATTGATTGCTGGCGGGGCAGATTGAGATTTTCCTTAATTTCGCCGTGGCTAGTTGCCACGCTACCGACAAAGACGTACCGCCAAACGATTTAGCGTTTCGGTATGTCGTGTAGAAATCAAAAGGAGTGTGGATTTTCATCCTACTCTTAACAAGTTAGCCCGCTTCCATCTTAGATTGCATCATCACTTAACATCAGGTATGATAGCAGTCAAGGGCCAAATTGTAGTAGATAAAAAAAATTGACAATTATAAATATTTATATCATGACAAATAATATAATAATAAAATAAAATCAAAGCAATGATTAAATCAGAATTTATCGTTAAGAGGTCACAAACATTTTATATTTTTTTAGATCATGTTGAGTAGGTATAACATATCAGTTGTCAAGTGCAGGGAGGATACTGACGAGGGGAATGTCAGAAGCTTTATCTGATTGTAAATAAAGTAAGTGATCTAAGCAATACATTGTATATGAGTATAACTGCCTATGGAAGCGAATTAAAAAGCTAATAATAGATTAAAATACTAATAGATAATGAACATTGTACTCCAAATATGTGTCACATTTTTTAAACATAACATTTCTTGAAGCAAAAAATCTTCGCTAGTACCTACCTACTACATAACATGCTGAAGTTTTAATCTCAAGAGTTATGAAAGAATAATAAAACTGTTTAAGTACAAATAGCTATATTTTGCATACAAAAAGATTACTTACATTGTATTTAAAGTATGTATACTTGATCGTTTAAAAAAAATGAAAGCAATTCCTTTTTATTTCAACCGCTTAAAAGAACCGAATGAAAATTTTCCGATCCATTTTATTTACAGCAGCCCATCAATCTAAACGAATTGTGCGCCCGCATATTGAACACTTTAAACCCTTGCAATCTGAATCGGTAAGCAATTTGGCGTGAAAACGGAGGGAAGTCGACAGGGCAGATAGGCAAACAGGTTCAGTGAAAGAACAACACAGCCGGTGACAAATGACGTACAGGTGTCGCGCGTCTTGTTATCTACAATGTCGCATTTGTAACTGTTTAATAAATCACCGTATTTATCCGGCACCACAAATAATTAATTAAATTCAAATCACACCGTGTTTTCTTAGTCAGTCAAAAGGTTGTGTACATCTGGAAAATAATAATAAAGTAATTAACTCAAATTAATAAATTAAAATGTAATTGAATTTTCTTAGTCAGTTAAAATGTTGCTTACACCTGGCTAATTTTATTAATATTGTTAGTAAGATAATTAAGTTTTCGACAAATTAGAATTTAATTAATAATAATCAATTAACGTTGAAAATTTAATTATAGCAATGCGGAAACGTTTGAATACAATTAATAATTACGCTGATTGTGCATTGTATTTATAATGAATTAATTTTGTATATTATTTGCTATATTATTTTTGTATTTATTATTGTCTAATTTTGGAAGTTATGGTTTAATTTTTTGTATTTCGTTCTTCGTCTTTTCTGATATTTAGTAGTAACAGAAAACCCTATCTCGCTTATGAGCGAGATTATTTAGAGAATTCTAAGATAACATTAAACTTGAATATTTTATCAATTTCATGAATTCACCGTGCAGGTGCCGAATCCATCGTGTAGCAGAGAGAAAACTTCGACTCATGACCTGAGTGTAAACTTAAGGTGTTCCTTGAAAACGCATCAACAACCACTAAATGCTCGTAATGTTTTCTCTGATCAGCAATTGGATATGATCTTGTTTGTAAAGATTTTCATGCTCGTTTAAATTATGTTATTGTATATTAGAACAAACAATCTCGAGTATTTTTCATATTATTAAATTATAAAAAGCTGAAACACACGACACTGTTATAAGAGTATGTCCGCACTCTCGCGCGCTAGGCTCGCAGTTTGTGTCACGCCGCGTTGCATAAACAAGCGGGCTCATGATTAACAACCCCGTGCGAGTTCGAAACAATTATGTGAGTTTCAGCCGTTTCCATTATAATAGTATGTATAGATATATAAATCTTAAAGAGGAGTTTAGCTGCGACCGCGGGGACCTCAATAATTCAAACTAACACTATCAACGACTAGCAATTGTAAAGTATTAACTCGAGGCGACATACAGTCTAAAACTTGCGGCGCACTGAAGTTGGCAGTAAACTAGGCTATCGGCGCGCACTGCCGCTGGAACTCACAAAGGAACGCTGGGAACTTCATTAATGAGATGAATAATTAAGCAGTTTGCACCAATACGTGCCGCCTTAAATATATTGCTCAACTTTGCGAGTATGTAGATCAAGATTACTGGCATATACAGAAGCTCCCTCATTATATAAAATAAAACTAAACACCACCTACTTTATACTAGATGTGCACCAAGAGCTATTCTAGTCTATTCTTTGTCTGTACTAGTTTACATCTTGATCTTGATCTACTTGAGCCACCGCAAACAAAAAAAAAATCAGTCTTGAAAACCGACATTTTTAAAAGAGATAAGGACAGAGATATCACATACCAGTCCTTTGTTTAAGTTTGTCCTTTTAAAAAATGGCCAACTATAGATTCATTTATTTGTTGAATTATTATTTAACTAGTTCGATTTTCCATTTTGTATTATACAGATATTTATCTATGTAACATAATTTGTAAAAATATCTATGAAATGGTATAAACAGTCATTATTATCAGCCTATTATAATGGCTAAACCACTCTCCCCATAAGACAGGAAATTCGGGATCACAAAGTTCTGTTGGTCCGAAGCCACATAGAACTAAATCAACGACGCAGGCGAGGAAAAGCAAAAAGTACCTAATTTACTTAGGAGTGTATGGAAAACTGTATCTAAATTGGTGGAAAAAGACAGACAGTACCACAGTACTTGTGCTGAAAATGATACCATTCACAAACACTATTGTTTATGTAAATAGATTTTGTTTACTTCTCCGATAATGTTCTTGACGTTTCCCTCGTCAGTATCTCAGCCCCTGGCTCTGACATCCGATATGTTATGTTTCGAAGTGAGACAGGATAGCTGAAATACAGGTGAAATGCTGAGTATTCTTTTAAATGGAATCATTTTTATTATTTAATATCTATTTTTATAAAAATCAATGCAACTTTTTGTTGTTATTTTATAACTCAACACAGGGTCACCTATCGAAACCAAAATTTTAGGCTTTATTCGGACTAATTATTATGCCCAAAATGCAAAAACAAAAAATATTGTTTATCCAAATGTTTGAGATTAAGATTTAAAATAGCTAGAAATTAATAAAATATTTTTATTTGAATAATTGAATTTGATGTTCCAATTACTTAATTTTTTTTTATTTTTTCACTTTATACGTTGCGAAGCACGTACCGGGCCACTAGTTTTTTATAAAATCTAAATTTACTCATTTTTTCGTGTTAGGTAAATACACTATTAAGCCGTCAACCAGGAGTTAAAGAGAGAGAATACATGTCTAGAAAAAAAATAAACTTCCTATGTCCTGAGGGAGATATGTGGACAGGAATTGCCTAAGTCTTCAACCCTTTTTGTTTATGTTAGTGTGGATTTTAGTAATTTTAAATAATAATTTTATACACAGAATTGGGATAACAAGATTAAAATGTAGCGGTATGTTACGGGATGTATCTAACACATTATTTAGTCGCAGAGAATTGTAATGCCATTTCCTATCCTAGAAGTATAATTATTAACGGCTTAATGTGGCATTATCTGAAACACAGGAATCACAGAATTTTCAACTTCGAACTGCTACTTAGAAAAATATTATATTTTAATAAAGAAAAAAATTACAGTCCGGCTCAAGCAAAGTCCAGAGGCGTAAAGCCATTTATTAAAAATAATGACGAGCTGTACACGTCATAGAAAATACTATCAGCGCAACTATTGCGGGCTTATTATGTATCTACCGCGGATTGTTGAAATACCGTTGAGCGGAAACTCGACTTGCTTAACAAAGTCTCAACTGCAGAAATTGGATACGAGTTATCATAAAAGGAAACAGCGACAAGTAATATTCGGTGAAAGAATACCGAAAGCTAATTCGGCGGCTGACGCTGTATTCACCTCACGTACGCCGTAAGTAACGGCGTCTTCGCAGAGCATGTGACACCTAGCGTTAGGTGCTGTGAAAAATGAACCGTTTCCCGACGCGCGGATAAATTTATCTTCGCGACTATTGCACGTTATTCGGGTGTTAATATTCATTGTGGGACAGTAGTGTCTACTTTTACTGCACTATTTTACTAAGAAATATCTAGGATTTTGTGTATTATTAACTGAAATTAAGCCATTGTTTTGAAATTTGCAATTCCCTGACTTATTGGTGTTTATCATAGTTTTTTATTACAATGATTATTGGATACGAATATATTTTGTTGGTCTCATGCTTTTATTACCAATTCGCTACAATACTTAACAGTTGTTATCCAAAACTTACTTCCTACTTGAAAAATTACCACGACTTCGCTATCAAAGAGCATATACTGTTGTTATTGCACTGATAGCCAAACAATTATTCTTTTTTGTATGTTTTTACAATATTCAATTTATTTGATTAAACATTTGTGCACTTCATAAATCAACCGCGTCAACTTTTGTCACTTCAACCTTGATGTGCTCTTATCATGAACTCTGTTATGAATAATTACGCCCCACAATACGCCACGGGTGTAATTCGCGTCTTTGCTTCATTTCCAACAGATAAGGAACTCGACATTCGGAAAGTCGCCTGCCCGCATATCGTTTATCACCGGTGCCCTCTAGCGGCAGCGTTCGTACTTATCACAGCGTGAACATAATGCTACTGTATTGTATTGTGCTATTATCTTTACTTTTCTGAATATTCCCATTATACCGTGTTTATTATTCTGTGGCATTCCTTTGTTGCTTTTGGTATGAGAATAATTAAGTATCTGATTTTTATTTTTAGACGCGTTGTTTTTTGGAATGACATTGTTGTTAATGATACTCACTAGATGGCAGTTATAATACGTTTTTGAATAAATGATGTTCTTGTACATGTATATTCTAAACTTTGCAAGAAATGAAATACGTATTCAAGAAAAACTACGTTCCAATTTTTACTGGAGACAAAGTTGCTCTAAATAGTTAAAAATTCAAAGACTATTTTTAAAAGTTTAGTAAGGTTAATTGTTATTCGTGACAACATACCCCTAACATCGCCTTAAATTATTATTGACTTTGATTACTACCAGACAATGAGTTCAACATTAACTATGACTGCACCGGTATTGCATATAGTTTTTTTATGTATACCTTATGTATTTCATTGCAAAAGCTCCGTTACTTTCGAACTACAGAACCTTCAAATACTCATAAAAGTATTGTAACGGAAATGGTTAATTTTCGCATTTTATTATAAGAAAACAATATTTACAATACACCCTGGATAATTTAACATTTATCGTCCGCCTTGCATTACACAATTCACATACTAATTAAAGGTTTATGAGGTAAGTATATTCCTTAATTGCGACTTCGAATGTGTTTTATATGGTAATTCCGGTTTCGGTACACAATAGTACACGCTTGTTACAGCTACGTCGTTATTCTTGTTTATTGTTTTATGTGGTGCGCCGTGAATATTGCCTGAGTTAAGATTCGGTACTATTAAATTACATTCGGTTTAGTTTCTGATTACATGTTCAAAGCGTAGCTTAAAGCGTTTACATTTACACTTGGATTAGTTACATTTATCTTAGCATATTTTTATTTGCCTTAACTTACACTAGAATGAGTATATTAAAGTCGATTATCAAACGGTTTTATATAGGGGCTATGAAAAATTTAGTGCATTTTATAAAAGCGTAGGGAGTTTTATAATAAAGTCAAGAGAGTTAAAACAGGCTATGCACTGTATCATACTCAACTTTTTCTATTCTCATAATTATATTTTATAATCTAGGCATTACATAAAAATGCTTACATGAAACCTCTATCAGATTTGATCAATATAACAGAGATATTTTTGTATTACATTTTAATAGTAGTATCCCTAATATTTATATCGAGCTAGTTTTATGCTAATAGCTATCTTAATATTTAGTGTACTTCTAATTATTATCAAACAAAACCTTAATTTTATTTGAGAAAGACACCACATTAATTATTATTATTACTCGTATGTTGTTCCAGGTATGGTCATAGCCGTAATGGAAAAATGGCCTGAACAAGAAATATATCGAAACACACACGTGGCTAAAAGCGTGGAACTCAACACAGGAATTAGAAAAGAAGTATAGCAATGATAATACTCAATGCCAGGTAAAAAATTTGATAATAGTAATTAATTTCATAATGTTATAATACTTTAACAACAAGGTATAGGGTAAAATACCATCAACTTGGAAGCTAGGACTTAATATATGTAGATAATTTTCAGAAAAACTAATATTTTGATACCCAACGCAGGAGTTCATTGCCAATGTGATCCGAAGCTAATTAGGTAATCACAAGTATTTATATAGTGTCTATATTAACGTGCCTAATACAATATTTAATACATTATTACTAAACAAATATTTACAGATTGCCAAAAACGAGATCCTTATATTCAATCCGTCTCGTTTCAAGAGCAAAAACGCAAATAGTTCGCACACTCGATCAAGTATGCTAGTGCACCGATAAACGAGCAATAAACACAACGCTGTTACATACCTTGCAAGGTAGATACGGATACCTATACATTAGGGTATAATACCGAATACCTGGACATAAGCGGATAAAGGATATCTGATACCCTGTTGTCACAGCCGGCACGTGGAATAACATACTGTGATAAGTGCACGCCAGAAATAATTCACGTGTTTGATTATGGTAATGAGATACCCGTCCTCATTTTACTAGTGAAAATTCCATTCGGGGCTTGAAGGTAGATATTGCTGAACTTTGTTTTTTGGAGCCTTGAAGCAGATTTTTTGGCAAACCTTCATCTAAGCATCTATACCAATGTTAAGGTTTTGCCACAACGGACGCGATAGCGCGACTTGCTTAGTTAAATAAAAAATGGGGTTATCCTTTGGTTTTAATAAGCTTTACTTGAACGAGATTACATTTATTGTTTGTATAATAATTGTATAAAAATAAAAAAGTCAAAACTTTAAGTCAAAATTTTTTACATTAACCAACTCTGTCACTAGCTCGGTCATTAAAAACAAGTTACGATTCTCTAACGATATCTTTACGTCAATAAATATTCTGTCACCTTATATCCACACGCCAATAAAAATGAGAACGAATTATTAATTTTTATTAATTTCAATTATGTCAGTATACAAAAGTAATATTAGTCAATCAATGTACAAAAAAAAACATGTGCTTAATGTCAAAATATGAGATTGCGTCATCCAGGTAGGTACTCTTTAAGAGTGTAGTACGATTTGCCTATTAAAAATTTCTTTAAATCGTTTTTAAAAAAACTTTAAAATTAATCTATTAAAGAACAGAACTTGCAATGCGCTTTTTTATTTAGCTATTTGTTGAAATGTTACTAGTAGCATTCGCAAAACGTTACAGTTTCTAGTATTTTCGACTTAGTATATAGTAAAATTTCAACACATTTAAAATTAAAGATTCCTATCTTTGTTTTGCTGTAATTGAGTACATTATTCTTGGCGAAAAGCACAGGGAGCTAGACTGATGCAATAAAAGCTAGGCGAAGATTAACAATGGAGCTAGCCGTTTATCACGATTGGACTAAGCTAGATTGGGTGCAATTTGCTCAAAAGAGGAAATTGTTTTTGTTAATTTGATAAAATGTATCGGAACCAACCTATCTAACATATTGCACCAACTTTTCTATTTTAATCTGTATTAAGATCGACGATTAACTGTATTTTGAATGTTTTCACCCGTTGACTAATTTTGAGTTAGTTTTCGTTTTGTTACATGTACCTAATTCAAACTAAAAGGTAATTTGAAATTAAAAAATTATAATAATATCTATTATAAAAAATTCTTTAAAAAAATCATCAATTCCACCACTACCCACGAAATCGAACTAATACTTTAGATGATCCGTCTTATTTTGAATAATACAATATCAAATTAAACAAGATTCTAAAGAAAATTATTACACAAAATAAGAAACAAAACTGTTCTTTAAGTTATTTCGTAAAAATAAATTATTTAGTTCCTTAACATTAGAGCGACATAATATCATAATACAACAACGAATGTTAGTTACTAAAGCTTTAATCTAGTTAGTTATTTCTTTGGCCTTCCATTTGTAATGCTCTATTATTCTAATTTTGCTTGTTATGAAATTTCGCTAAGTCGCCGTGGGTGTATTTCTCGCGCACATATCTTTTGTCACCCGTAATATTCTAGCATTTACATCAAATATACTTATCTCAGCATGAACTTAATGCTACTGTAGAACGTATTTTGCAACATCTGTAATATTCCGATGTGTAATTCCATAGTTTGCTTTGTCCAGTAGTATTAATGTTATTTATTGCGATAAGTTTGCCACCTGTTTTAGTAATATATAGTTGCTTATCTTTTAATTAAAATGTGAAAAGGGGGGGATGCAAGGATATTTTATTGAGTAACCAACTTCTGAAACACTAATTTAATATATGACAGACAAGAATAAATGTGAATTTTTAATTTTTATGAATATATTTTGACAGCCTCCGTAGCGCATTGGTATGCGCGGTGGATTAATAAGACGAAGGTCCCGGGTTCGATTTCCGGTGAGATAGTTTGAGATTTGTCTTAATTTGTCTTGGTCTGGCTGGTGGAAAGCTTTCGCCGTGGCTAGTTACCACTCTACCGACAAAGACGTACCGCCA
This sequence comes from Mycalesis mineus, assembly GCA_034621355.1. Classification (NCBI taxonomy): domain Eukaryota; kingdom Metazoa; phylum Arthropoda; class Insecta; order Lepidoptera; family Nymphalidae; genus Mycalesis; species Mycalesis mineus. The sequence goes on from CM067881.1 coordinate 7,278,213, forward strand.
AGCGATTTATCGTTCCGATACTATGTCGTGTAGAAACCGAAAGGAATGTGTGTATATCAACCTACTCCTAACAAGTTAACCCGCTTCTTTCTCAGATTGCATCATCACATAACATCAAGTGTGATAGCAGTCAAGCGCAAACTTTTAGTAGATAAAAAAATATCTCTGGCTCCCTGTCACCCGCTAATGTCTTCACATATTGGAAGTTGACCAACATTGCGTTTTCCGGTTTCTAAAGTCACGAGAGTCATCATTTCCGTACCGTCATGAACGTCTATCGGCTCTTCCAACTCACGTCCGCTTTTTTAATACCAATCAAAAACTATTATCAGAGTAAGTATAATTTTATAATGGTTAAGTACCTACCGTAAATGTTATTTTATTTGCTTTTGATGTAGCTCCCGTGTCCAGATAGTGAACGTTTCCTGTCAATTAATTAAAATTGAACAAACCGCCGCGGGTGCTTGATTTGTATCTTTGTTCTGTTTAGAACAAAGAAACTCATTTGACAAGATAATATTTTGAAAGCTTTCGATCGATTAGTTACTGTCATTTGTTTACATGCCTTTAGTGGCAGAATGTCAGGTTTTTATTTTGCTTTGTTTTTTTTTTCATTATTCTAGTTAATATAGCTAAATTATTAAAATTTTATTTAAGTAAAGAATATTTTTAAACATTGGCGTTACAAATCTTTAGATTGCATAGTATAAACATGTTTGGATACTGATTGATGTTCAAGTCAACATTCGTTTATTCATATAATAATATTACTATGTAGCTAAATTAAAGTGATTTAAGAGGCATACAAAAATAAATTGATATCACAAATAATTGTTATGTTTAGTAATATTGAGAGACGAATATCTTAGCATTCCATGGATTCACCGTGCGGGTGCCGGGTCCATCGCGTGGCTGAGAGAAAAACTCCGAACAGAGCCCGAGACTTGTGACTCGGGTGTAGGTTTAAGGGTACCCTTAGTGACGCGCGTCAACACTCACCTCCTCTGTTCAAGTTATTCTCCCTGCCCAACCATATTCGGAAGGACCCTACTAGAGCAGCTTTGGACACTCGTTCCAATATGGAGCTTACTGCACTTCTAGTAAGGCCAAGGTCTTTTAGCAGGTTGTAGAGAGACTTCGCTGGTATACCCCTCGCACCCACTTCTACCGCGTATAAACTAACCACATAGCCATTTTTGGTTAGTTCATTAGTAAGGTCATAGTATTTATTCACTTTGAATACATGGTCTTTAGGGATGTTTGTTTCCCACGGCACTGTAAGCTCAACAAGTACTATACGTTTGATTTGTTTGGAAAAAAGAAATATGTCCGGTCTAGATGTCGTAATAGCTAAGTCTTCCGGGATTTTATAGTGCTTTTCATACGTGTCCATTAAGATAGTCCAATCAGGAGCAGAGCCTAGAATTGAATAAGGCTTGCTGGTGGAATTTGTACTTGAGCCTGCTTTAACGAAGTTAGTTTGTCTTTTATTCGTCGTCAACCCTTTTTGAGCCCTAGCTACTGAAAGGCTTATAGCTTCACGTATGATTTCTAGTACTCTGTCGTGGCGGCGTGAGTAGAGACCCCTGTCCAGGAGCACCTTGCATCCTACCAATAAGTGCCTTGCAGTGCCCACTGCCTCACCACAGGTATAGCAAGATTTTTCCGAGGCTTTTCCCCATCTTACTAGGTTACTCTGATCTGGGAGAGTCAGTTGAAAGGCATTAAGATAAAATTTCAATAAGGCAGGAGACCAATCGTACAGCAAGGCGCGCCACTTCAGAGCCAGAGGGATGCAGAACTCGCCTAAGTTTAACCACTCGTTTTGCATTTCTAGGTTCATGGCATGCACTTTGTAGTTGTCGTCCTCATCTTGTTTAAGAAAAGATTTTATTATGTCTTGGTCTTCCTTTTTACGTCTTGCACCCAACCCGGTTCTATTTACCTGAGCCCCTGCCATAAATTGTTTGTAAAATTGAAGCCTAGAGTCAAGTTTTCCGGCACCCTCGTCTTTAGGAAGTGATGCAACTAGTTCGTCCTGGGACTTAACTAGAATGTGCGTTCTGGTAACCCTGAGGTGTTTATAGAGTTCCGATGGCCTTTTTAGTTTTAACCCAAAATTATTGTAATCTCTGAATAGAGTTGAAGGGTCAGCCGAGAGTGCTAGACCAAACCAAGACTTCAATGTTTTTATGACATTTGCATCTAGTTTTGCCAGATGGGTTCTGCCAATATCATAAACGAGGAATGGCCAAGTCAGACGTGAAGTGAGATAGTTGTCATAGACCCACGCTTTTTTTATATTGTTAATGGGCTGTTGGTCTACCTTATTGAGGTCATTTATGAAGTTATCGACGACTACCTCAAGGGATGGAGTGCGTCCTTTGTAATCAATCTTTCTACCGAGGAACTTAAAAGGCAATGCTTCAGCAATGGTGGTTACACTTTGGCCAGTAATAGAGAGAATCACTTTACTTGAATACGTGAAAAAGGCTTCTGTAATTGTGTAACCATAGTTTACTTATGAAGTAGTTCTACAACTCAATTTATCGTCTAGCCTTCCTAGCGTGATAAACTCGTTAGGCATGTCATGTTTATAAACCATATTTCACTATTGTGATTATTCCACATGATTTGAATTCAAGTTTGTTGTGACATTGACGTTTCTATCAACGTAACTAACATAGTCTTTCTGGGAACAGTGGTTTATGTAAATTTTTTGTCTAGACTATAAATAACGTTATGATTACTAAGAACTTTCTTCGGCACGGTTGCTTGTCACTATGTTAACATCCTACATAAATATAGATAAATCGCAAAACATTTTATAAGTGCGAGATTACTTTATTGACATAGGTAGGTACAAGTACTTATTTAATATTACTGCCAGGTGGCAGGTGGTAACTTTATCTAACTAATAGAACAAGGTTGTTCTATTAGTTAGATAAAGTTAGTAGATAAAATTAAATAAGTATAAAACTAATGAGAATTTCCTAGGATACTTTTGTCTAACTTACCGATTTAGAAACGTAACTTTTTATAATACGAATTACCGATTAGAAACTATCGATTTCTGCAACACAATTATGAAGTGGTGTCTGAGTGTCATATCATTATATCAAAACCAATATAATTTGATTCTTTTCCTCTATATATTAAAAATTTTCTATTGAGGTTCGTAATAACCGTAACCTAATATTAACCTATTATAGCTAAGAAGCTAGTTGAGTGTTAAATTAGGTCATGTCATGTTAACAAGCCATATTTCATAGCCGTGGTTAACATAAACTAATGTGGCCATGTATAAAAATTTGCGTCCAATAAATTTTATCGGGACACATAAATAATGTCAACACGACCCTCATATTTCGCATTCGGTCGGTCGTAAAGCGAGCCGTTTCGCCCATGTGACATACACTTATTTTTATATTAACAATAATTATTATTATTGCTTATTATAACTATCTTTTTGTTCTAGTTAATCTGTGTGACTACGGATCAGGAGGTTTTCAGTTTGAGTTCAGGAAATACGGGGCTTATATACCTATGGAAATATCTTCATTTAAGGATTTCTCAGTAGCTGCAAAATTATATCATTGGTTGAATGAAGCAACTATTATTAAGTTATAAATGGATTTTTAAGAGCCGAATATCTTAGCATTCCACAGATTCACGGTGCGGGTGCCGGGTCCATCGCGTGGCAGAGAGAAAAACTCCGAACAGGGCCCGAGACATGTGATACCTACGAGTAAAAAAACTTTGTGACGCGGTCAACACTCAACTTCTCTGGTCGTTTTATAGAATATACCCCTGCACAGCCAACTCTGGTAGGAACCACCCTAGAATAGATTTAATTTACCTCGAACTTTATACAACTAGCTGCAGTTCTATTCATGCTTTATTAACGCAATAAGTTTCCATTGAGTAGTATTATACAATTTTTTTTAATATCAAGTAAACTAACACACACAAGACAACAAAAATATACATTAAGTACCTAATATAGACTATCTAAATATAGTAAATAAGATGAGAAGATTACTTTGATTCTTTACGGTTGAATAAAAGAATACCAATGGAATAAATAAAAGGAAAAGCCTTATCTTATTGGGCTCCTGCCAAAAGAAAACCGATAGAATCACAATAATCATGTTTTTTGTACACTATGATAGAGCGAGCGTCGAAAATTCGTAGATTCTACCTCTTATCTTATAGAGCATCCACCACTTTGAGTATCGTAAGAGCCACTCAAATATTCATGGCAAAGGGCCACGAATCTTTCAATACAAGGGACTCCTTATAGGGTGAGTAATGCACCCACTTTCTCTAGTTCTACAAACAAGTATCAAGGGCCCTTTATTTTGTTTCGTAATGCAATTTCCACGTCGTACCATCATCATATCTATATTGTGAAGTGTTTTAGGTATGATATTATGATATTTTTATCGATAACTAGCTAGCCTGGTGAACTCTGTATTATTTAGAAATGTCTAAATAATAAAAATTCCATCCAAACTTTTCTTTTTTTATCGACTACAAGTTGGCCCTTGACTGCTATCACACCTGATGTTAAGTGATGATGCAATCTAAGATGGAAGCGGGCTAACTTGTTAGGAGTGCGATAAAATCCACACTCCTATCGGTTTCTACACGACATCGTACCGGAACCGTTAGTCGCTTGGCGGTACCGTCTTTGTCGGTAGGGTGGTAACTAGCCACGGCGAAAGCCTCCCACCAGCCAACCTAATAACTATATTTTTTATTTTTTATCCGACTCATTTACAAACCCGCCAACCCGCATTGGAACAGCGTGATGGGTCTACGCTCCATATCCCCTCTCCTATAAGGGAGGTCTGGCCCTGTTAAGGCTAATAGGCTGATATGATGACGATGATGATTTACAAACCAATCGAAGTATGGTAAATGTAAAGAAACTAAGCAAAAATTATGTTCTAATTAGATAAATGTTTTAGTGGTAGAGCAAGATATTTTCTGTTAAAAGGATAATTACTTATTTGACCTATGGAAACCCAGAAAAAAAATATGATAGTAATTCTCTTTTTGACATGTTTTGAGGGGAAAATACCTATTAGTCAACAATAAAAACATTCTTAAGGTTTTTCAGTCTAATAAAGTTTTTAAATAATTTAATTTGACTATAATAGCTCGGCCGGTAATAAAGAGTAGGATTGTTTTTGACTGATTTTTCTGCTAGATACTCCACAAGGGATTAAATAGGGTGCTGGATTTCACCCATTAGGGTGAAAAGGTAACATAAATTGAGCGTGGATAACCGCAAGTATCGAATACGAGGCTTACTCGAATGTACGAGAATATCAAACTGTCACTGTTTCTGTGGTGTAACTTTACTTATCCTGACATACGGAAGTATTCAGGAAAACACGAAAAATATCTATGTAAACAATCTATTTACAATTTTATTTGACTCAGCTTAACCTACTACTATAGTAAATCGTCAAAATCAACACATTTTTTAACCGACGAAAAAAATCGGAGGAGGTTCTCAATTCGACAAGTATATTTTTTTTTAATGTTTGACCACGCACAACTTTTAACAGAGTTGTCCGATTTTGATAATTCTTTTTATACTAGAAAGGGCATACTTTCTAGGTGGTCCCATTGTCATCACGTTAGGATCTGATGATGATAGCCTGGGGAAATTGAAAGAACTCTTCAAATTTTGGAGGCACGCTTACAGCGATTTCGGTTTTTGTCTCGGTATCGGTAGCTTTTTGGCTACTAGTGCCGCATAATATACTATGACAGTATATGACAATAGACGAGTTCGTCATGTGGCGATAAATCACTAAAAAGTAATAAAAAAAATTTTTTAACAAAAAATAGAACCGACTCAAAACGCACTAAAAAGTAAAAAATAACTGTGTCATTTAGTTGCTTTAATTTACTTAAGCATATCTAGGAGTCGGTGCCAGCCCAGGTTTTTACTTTAAGGACGTTAAGGTAAACGCTGGTAAAGTCGACAGTGTCCCAATAGCCGTCATAATATGGAAAAAGGCCTGTTATTTATTTCTTATAATAACTAAGTGAAATTTATTTATTCTAACATATTTGTGGTATTATACACGATAATTTGTATGCAAAGTTTTAGTCAGCACTTTATTGGTGTTTGAGAAACAATAAACGAAAGTTTGCGTTTTTGAAAATTTGTATTTTATTACAAGTTTAGGCACTGAATCGCAGCTCGCCACGCTTGTATACGATGTAACTTTTGTAACATTTGTTGTCAACTTTTGATATATCCAATTCTTTTATAGAAGAGTCAATTTAATTTTCTACCGAAATAATTAAAAAAACCATGTTATATTTCTTTTAATTTTTATTTTGGGCTTGTGACGTCTACTCGTACTTTGAATTCCCAACTTGAACCAGAACTCGTCAAAATTTTGACGACCGCTGGGACATACACAGCAAATGAACGTAAATCTGACACCGTTTCTAGTTTCAGCTTTATTGCGTGGGGATAAGGGTGAAAGTTGCATTAGGCACGGCCTGGTAGTGTTAAGTCTTTAACTTAGCTTTAAACGTTAAGATGATAATATATCCGCTTGATAGTTACAATGCCTTCATTTTTAACATAAGTCAAAATTGAAGTTAAATATGATTTTAGGTTAACGTGTTATATATAAATATCAGCTTTACTAGTCAGTATCGTTATGCTGCTTTGTTTAAACATATCGTTAGATATGTATTTTTTCATCGCTATTAAAGCGGGCAAACCAGCTCACCTGCGGGTCATCTGATGAGTGATTACCACCGCCTATGTACATTTGCAACACTAGAGGTACTGGTAATGCGTTGCCAGCCTTTGAGGAATTGATTGATTGGATTGCCCCTTAAATACCCCTATGATATAATTGTCAGAAAATTCCGCAGCAGGAAGTTGGTTCCAGAGTCTGCATATGCGCGGCAGAAACGATCTAGAAAATCTAGAGGTTGTAGATAGCCAGCCATCCAGATGGTGTACTACTCCATGTGAGGACGTACTTGGGCTTTATACGGCAAGAGCCTATATATAATATTGAGGCTGAAAGTAACGATGATTCAGGGAAGTCTCAATTTCAGACACAAGTCTGGACCTACACTCCTCCAGCTGTTTCGGAGAAAGCTGTACGCGATCATTGTAAAGGCTTCGCCCGTGCTCTCATTCGTATAGCAACGCATGTTGTTGCTGGAAATCATGTCATTTATGTGCAGTATGAATAACGTGGGCGACAGCACAGAACCTTGTGGAACACCAGTGTTAATTGATTTGGGAAGGGAGCACAAACCGTCGACTACGAATTTAATGCTCCGTTCATTTAGAAAGCTGGCGATCCAATCGCATAGCTTCTCCGGGGGTCCATAAGAAGGTAGTAATATCTAAGCTCGCCGCGCGAGCTTCTCCTTTACTCTCTAAAGCTTGTGCCCAACGGTGAGTGAGGTAAACTAGGAGGTTGCCAGCTAATCGGCCATGGCGAAAGCCATATTGAGAATCGCTGAGGAGTTGACGTTCTTCTAGGTACCCAAGAAGTTGATAATTTGTTCCATCACTTTGGAGTGCAGGGAGTTTATAGAAATAGGCCTATAGTTGGATGGAATTAACTTATCGCCTTTTTTGGGTACTGGGTGTACCAAGGCAGTCTTCCAAGTGGTCGAAACAGTACTGGAGGAGTAGGATAGTTGAAACAGACATGTCAGGATTGGAGTCTGCTCTGGTGCACAAGTTCTCAACACAACCGCTGGGATACCATCCGGCCCACTTGCCTTGTTGATGTCTAGGGACAAAAGCGCTTTGTGCACTTCACGCTGGGTGAAAAGTATGTCACGCAAAGAGCTATTACACCGCGGGATGGTAGGCGGTGTAGAATTATTGTCAAAGAGAGTACCAAGAATTTCTGCTTTCTCTTTAGCAGAATAGGCCAGTGTATCATCTAATTTGCAGAGTGATGGAAAAGAAGAACGGCAGAAGTTGCCTTGATTGCCTTTGGAAAGAGACCAAAAAGCACGAGATCCAGGTGGCATTTTAAGCAACCTTCGACTAATTCATTGATGAACTTGCACTTTGCCCTGGCAATAGTACTTTTGTAGGATTTGGAGGCTGCGTTAAAAGTTTTCTTCAAGTGTCCTGCATTTGGATCTTTTTGTTACATGCCGTGTTCCACGCTTGGTCACACATGTTCACGTTTAGGTTCGAGTCGGTCGCTGATTTTAGTTTAATAACTTTGTTTCGGAGGGCAGTTTCTTATTGTGCGTTCTGAACGGATGGGAACAAGACCAAATAATGTTGCCTATAACAAATGCTTCACAAACAAATTAGCATCGAACTCGATGAAACATAACAACTCACAGTAAATCTTATTATGTTTGATTTTGTCTCTTCCCATAACTAGTACGTCACATTGCAAAATCTCTGTAGGATTTGGTTATAGTTCGATCGATTGGCAAGACACGGTGCTCGGAAATTTACCATCACATGTACCACCAGATCGACTGAATACTCTTCCCCCATTATGACTACAGATTTTCAAAGCTGGAGTGCTAATATCAAAACAATCATATCATATGTATTGAACTAAAAAAATAATGAATAAAATGAACTTTATATCTAAGTCAATAAAGTTCAAATTCTTTATAAAAATTGACGAGTTCTGGGACATTTTGACGATAATTAGGACAAACCTGACGTACAAATCGCTCATTTTGTATTTTTTTTTAATATTTAGTTACATTATATTAACTAATTAATACCAAAATTGTATTTCTAAAAAATTAATTAAATTTGCTCTCTTGTCATGTAATTAGTTTTTCTCTACTATGACTAGTAGTAATCTGGCAAGGCTGCAAAGGTAGCGAAGTTCAGAAACTGACGACTATTGGGACGTTTACCTTACCTAGAACCCACAAAATGCTTTACTACGTAAAAGAAAGGTTGCTTAAACTTGGCTGGCACCGACTTCATAGATATGCTTAAGTAAATTAAAGCAACTAAATGACACAGTTATTTTTTACTTTTTAGTGCGTTTTGAGTCGGTTCTATTTTTTGTTAAAAATTTTTATTTATTTTACCTATAAATATAGGTAGAAGAAAATGTTCAACTAAAACCAATATATATTAATCTCTACTCATCGAAACTTAGCCCCAGGCTAATCACTAGAGGGGCTTCAATCACGTGCTTTAGAAATTTTTTCTAACGTCTGACAAGTTTTCAGTAAATTCTAAGCCCGAAGACGGGAAGTTGGTGGTATTTCACGGCAAGGGGCCACATACAGCCGTCAGTCCCGGTTATTAAAAACTTCTGTTTTGATAGTGATCGTTAATGAATTAAACATTATCAACCTAGGCCCGCCAACTTGCATCGGTGCAGCGTGGTGGGTTTAAGCTCCCCTCTCCTACATGTGGGAGATCTTTCCTTGCTGATATGATTACTCATCGACAGGCTGAAATGAACAATTGAAACTATTTATGTAACTAACGATATTCCCAAACTGAAAGTTTAATTTTCGTATCGTTATTATGTGTCGTGTAAAAATCTCCGGAGACACAGATTGCTAGATAAATTACTTTTTCGGCGTCAAAAATTTTTAAAGGTTCACAGACTTTGAGATAAATTAGAGCAAGGGAATAAAAGCAACAACTTAAGTAAAAATATTTGAACTTCTAAATAGAAACTTTCTCGTTTTTTATTCAGAGCAGTACCTAAGTTGGTGTACTCTGCTGAAAATGTTCTGAAATTACCGATTCTTTTTATACTTTTTTTTTCAGTTGGCTCAGAGATGTTATTTATTTCCCAACTATTCTAACAACAAATATTTCTCCCCCACAAGCTGGACTGACAAAAGATCAGTCATCATCATTATCGTCATCAGCCTGTACTAGTCCACTGCTGGACATAGGCCTTTCCGAGGGTGCACCACCACACACGAACCTCTGCCTTCTTCATCCAGCCACTTCCCACTACCTTTTCAGGTCGTCGGACCTGTTGGTTTTCGCCCTATGGTTCGACGACCTCAAAAAGGTAAAGATTAGTATTAGGTATTAGTGATAGTGACCTGGACTTATGTCTTAAAGAGCTCTACGAGGCATGGGGTCTTGACCTCACCAATCTAATTAAAATTAAGAGATACTTTTTGTGTAGGGGTGTATTGTAATAATTTATCTTCGATGAACGTCACCACACTAAATCACGTAATGAATTCATACAGCAAAATTTCATTGAACCCAGAGTGCAGGCTGTGGAATATTTGAGCTGCAAAGCGGCCGCGATTAAACCGCAAGCGACATGAACTAAGCCGGGGTTTACCGCCGGATTTGTCGCACATCTGCGTCGCGGCCGGTTCATTAAAACGCCTCTTGACATACTTGCGGTGCGCTCGCTGGAAAAATGTTTAACTTAGGCTTTCCACCAAGGACTGCCTGTAGACTCAAAGAAAAAATACTTTATCCAAAAGCTAATTTTTTATAACCAAAATATTTACGTATTATAAAACAAAGTCGCCTTCCCACTGTCTTTACCTTTGTCTGTTGTCTATCAGCTATGCTTATATGCAGTTTTATCAATAGTTTTAGTAGTTTAACAGGTCAGGTAGGCAGTGGGCAGGCCATATAATTCACAGAACAGATGGTTGCTACGGCCGGCGTTTTCTGGAGTGGAGACCAGAGGATCGTGTGTGGTGGTACGTTCTCTGAAAGGCCTAAGTCCAACAGTGTACTGATACAGGCTGATGATGAACAGGTCTTCGTCTTAATTAACTTTATATGCCCACTTATTGTTTACTCATTCTCACTTCCCTTTCTTTCGCTTCTAAGAAATGTAAGAAGCAGTGGAAGTTTACAAATTGAGATGCCTCATAGTAACAAATCTCGGTGATTATTTTTTTCAGGTTTTTGTACTGCTCTGTTAACTAAATAAAAAATGCTGCAAAATTTGTAGGAAATAATTAACCACAAAACATATTTTATTCATACATGTTCATATTCCTCGCAATTATTTCTAGTTTGCGGCGTAGTTTCAAATGTTCATTACAGTGTATTGGTGAGAATCCGCGCATCCATTCAGACGGCTTCGGATTTCAGCGCAACACCAAATGGTTGAAAACAGATAATAAATTCAGGATTACAACGGATTTAGTGGAGCCATCTGGCGGTTGCGCCCGATGCCTCGTTGAAGTGATTGATTTGACGCGTTGAGTGAACGGAACTGAATGTTATGCTCAATACTAATGTTATAAAGCGGAAGAGTTTAAGTTGAAGACTCTAATCTATAGGCAACTGGTTGAGAAATGATAATACATTCATGGTTATGGATACCTCGTTGAAGTGATTGATTAGACGCTCTAAGTGAACGGAACTGAATGTTATGCTCAATACTAATGTTATAAAGCGGAAGAGTTTAAGTTGAAGACTCTAATCTAATGGCAACTGGTTGAGAAATGATAATAATACATTCACGGTTATGGATACCTCGTTGAAGTGATTGATTAGACGCTTTGAGTGAACGGAACTGAATGTTATGCTCAATACTAATGTTATAAAGCGGAAGAGTTTAAGTTGAAGACTCTAATCTATAGGCAACTGGTTGAGAAATGATAATACATTCATGGTTATGGATACCTCGTTGAAGTGATTGATTAGACGCTCTAAGTGAACGGAACTGAATGTTATGCTCAATACTAATGTTATAAAGCGGAAGAGTTTAAGTTGAAGACTCTAATCTAATGGCAACTGGTTGAGAAATGATAATAATACATTCACGGTTATGGATACCTCGTTGAAGTGATTGATTAGACGCTTTGAGTGAACGGAACTGAATGTTATGCTCAATACTAATGTTATAAAGCGGAAGAGTTTAAGTTGAAGACTCTTATCTAATGGCAACTGGTTGAGAAATGATAGGCGTTTGGATTCATGGTTATGGATACCTCGTTGAAGTGATTGATTAGACGCTTTGAGTGAACGGAACTGAATGTTATGCTCAATACCAATGTTATAAAGCGGAAGAGTTTAAGTTGAAGACTCTAATCTAATGGCAACTTGTTGAGAAATGATAATAATACATTCATGGTTATGGATACCTCGTTGAAGTGATTGATTAGACGCTCTGAGTGAACGGAACTGAATGTTATGCTCAATACTAATGTTATAAAGCGGAAGAGTTTAAGTTGAAGACTCTAATCTAATGGCAACTGGTTGAGAAATGATAATAATACATTCATGGTTATGGATACCTCGTTGAAGTGATTGATTTAACGCGTTGAGTAAACGAACCTATTATTACATTATTATTGGACACTACATATTATTCATTCTGATATTATAAAACGGAAGAGTTTGTTCGTTTTAACGCGTAAGTCCACAAACCATTCAGAAACCCGTAGGTAAGTCGGATTGTAAAAATTCTTGCTGTATTTCATAGCCAAATTGATTAAGACTAAAATGGGTTTTTTTATCCAACATACGGGATAAATAATAATCATAAACGAGTGTAATCGCGAGTAATGGAATTTCCAAATTTCCGAATTTTGACCAAATTAGTATGATGAGAGTTTTATGTACATTAAATATTTTTTAACAAGCCCTATTACGCATTTAGGTAACAGGTTCATGACTACTAAGCACGGTAGTCATAAACCTGTTCATGCTTAGGTACGTAAACCAAACTAATAGTTGTGTTAAAATCAAACTTTCAGTAAAAACTAAACTTAAAATGATAATTATCATTCTAGGTGTACTTTATTCTATATTTCAAAACTACATTTTGCTTTCAAAAGAAATAAGTTAAAGTTTCATCAATGGCCATAAATCCCGTTTGACTCGTGAATTCATTACAGTGGGAGCTACAACTTGATGAGGCACATTCATAAAAGTCCCTTTGTGGTGGAAAGTGGGGCGTTTTAAGTGACGCTTAAGAACAATTGTCTGTATGCGACGCTCTGGCAGATGGAAATAGGCTATCGAGGCTCGAGCCATGCATTTGCGGCAGTTGGAGAAGTTCCATTACGCGCCGTACGCCGTATGAACAATGCGGTCAGAGTGTTTCAAAACTTTAAGCGCAAATGGAAAAATGTACGGCATCTCATGCAGTTTATGACGTGACCTTCAAAGGTCAAGTGTCGTACGAGTCATTTAAAAGTAAATGTACCTACAACTTTTTAACTTTCAGCTTTTCACTGTATAGTTGTCATTAAAGTAGCGTTTTGCTGCAGTTATTCTCGTGATGTACCCAGTTTTAGAGCTCAGTTCTCTCTCCTATAAGAAGGTTATTTTGAAGCTTAGAGCGTTTTTAGTTTGAAGGTATTGTATTATTCAAATTTTACTATGATGTAACGATGTCAAACTGTCGTTACATAACATAGTTAGTTGGATTTATGATAAAGTAGTAATATCAATTAACATCAACTAATTCTATCTTACTTATGGTGCAACAACTCAACGATGGCTAGGACTTTATTTAAAGAGTTTTAGTATAAAAATGCTGCATTTTACTTTTTTTGGAATAAAACTTGTTATGATCTTAACTCCGAAGTACGTCGAAGTGTTTACACCAGCCAAGCCGGCGAGGTCATTAATGCACCCCTCAAGCGACCCTCCACATTCAGATAAGTAAGTAAAAACAACTTTATTTGATGTCGCGTCACTGGACAGAAACAGACATGACACCGGGGGAATGACGATGTGAAAACTTTGTGGTGTTTTACTTACATTTCGTACGCATTCTCCCGTCTCAACTTGGTTGCAATCACGGCTAATGGATCGAAGCGTTTGGTGGGTATACTCGTATACGAAACCGGACAATATCACTTACTCTACAAAGGTAGAGTAAGCGTTTTCTTGAAAAACATTTTGAATATCGAAAATGTTAACCACATTGCCATCATGTGTGTAAACTTTTGTTTATTTATTTAGTAGTTCCTTCTTTGACTATAGAAGGCTATCTTTGACGGCCTCCGTGGCGCAGTGGTATACGCGGTGGATTTATAAGACGGAGGTCCTGGGTTCGATTCCCGGCGGGGCAGATTGAGATTTTTCTTAATTTGTCTTGGTCTGGCTGGTGGGAGGGTTTCGCCGTGGCTAGTTACCACCGTACCGACAGTGACGTACCGCCAAGTGATTTAGCGTTCCGGTACGATGTCGTGTAGAAACCGATAGACGTTTGGATTTCATTCTAATCCTAACAAGTTAGCCCGCTTCCATCTTAGATTGCATCATCACTTAACATCAGGTGTGATAGCAGTCAAGGGCTAACTTGTAGTCGATAAAAGACAGCTTAACAATTTTTAATAATATTACGTTTTGAGTAGAACACTTCGTAATAACTGTAGCATATGTTATACTATTTCTCTGAATGATTTTAAAACAAGTATACATGAATTTTTAAAGCCCAAAAGAAAATGAAATTAATAAAATTATGTGTCATATTTATTTAAACAACATTGAAACTAATATTTCCATTTTAATATTCGTATTTTGATTCAGTTTAATATTGTCTAATGTTACAGGTATTTTAACTACACAGCGGATTTTATTATATATGTATTTTATCAATAGAAAGAGTGATACAAATAGAAGGATTACAGATACCTATAGGTAAAAAAGCGTACATACCTAAAGGCAATAAAGGTTCAGAGATTCCACGCGGATAAAGTTGTAACCTTAGCAAGACTGGACTAAAATCTTTATTGGAAAAAAATATTACTGTAGCTGCCTGCATTAACAGCCACATATTTACATTATTAAATACACACTCCCTTATACACACACACACCTACGATCACACACGCACATACATCTTCATACACACGCACATACCTGCCTACTTTATTACAATACTTACTTTATCATACATTATTTCGTGCATCCCTACAAACCTGCGCCCGCGCCATTTTAACTACCGCACTATAGCGCACACAACAAGTGCGCGCAGTGCGACATCAGCATACCTACCATCAACTATAATAGTGACTCAACTGTAGACCGAAACCGACCAGTGTGGCTAGTATAAGATTTTACCGCGTCGATATCGAGAACGGAAAACGCAAATTTTATATGACACTGACACTTCAATTCCGTATAAAATTTGCCTTTACGCGAATGTGAAGTTTTCTTGTTTTGGTGAAAGCTCACACTAGGCACTCAGCTGACGTTATTACGTAATAATAACCTAAACTGCAATTCAGTTTAGATCTACAGTTGAGTCGCTCAGGGAAAGACGTGCGCCGCCAACCGCTGCTAAACTACTATTATTTACTATTGTTAAAATATAATATGGAGGATCTATGAATCGTATACAATTTACTGGTCTCAGTTAATACAAGTGGGCAAGCTGTCCTCGACCGCAGGCTGCCTTGAGACAACATCCCCAGTTATGCAAATGGCACGGGCACGGGTCTACCGCTATGATATGGCGTGTCTCTTAACTCGCACGCTACAGTAGTAGGTAAAATCCTTAGTTTAGTATATATATTATAGTTTAAAAAAAATAAAGCTTCTCGTAATTTTTTGTACATTGTACCCATTGACAACCTCCGTGGCGCAGTGGTATGCGCGGTGGATTTATAAGACGGAGGTCCTGGGTTCGATTCCCGGCGGGGCAGATTGAGATTTTTCTTAATTTGTCTTGGTCTGGCTGGTGGGAGGCTTTCGGCGTGGCTAATTACCACCCTACCGACAAAGACGTATCGCCAAGCGATTTAGCATTCCGGTACGATGTCGTGTAGAAATCGAAAGAGGTGTGGATTTACGTCCCACTCCTAACAAGTTAGCCCACTTCCATCTTAGACTGCATCATCACTTAACATCAGGTGTGATAGCAGTCAAGGGCCAACTAGTAGTCGACAAAAAAAAAACCAAAACATCTATTCTAACGAGCTCTGCTGCGTCCTTAATTCTATCACTATATAGTACACAGGTAGGCACAATGTTATTCTCCTTTTTTTGTGTTTATACACCTATGGTAGGCTATGGTCGGTTCAATACCCTATCAAGCTGTGAAACAGGGGTTACAGAGAGAGTATACATGCCTAGAATAAATAAACTTCCTAGAAATTAAGGAAGATAATTATGTGGGCAAGAATTTTTTCAAGGTCAACCTTTTTTGTTTCTGTTAGTATGGATTTTTTTGAATTTTAAATGGGTAATTTTTTTTTTTGAGAAAGAGTACAATAAGGAATTTAAGCTAACTTATCCTAATAACTATACAAATCATGCCCACATGGAATGGTGGCAAGAATACTGGCTGCATTTCCGCGTTAAATAGCCAGGCTAATCTTTTGCGCAAAAAATGAGCCAGCCCTTCGGTCACCAGTTGAGGCAATTTGGCGAGGTAATAGGTAATTATTTTGTACACAGAATTGTTTTAACAAGATCGAAATGAATCGGTACGTTTCGGGGTGTTATACGATTTATATAACACTTTGTACGAGTACACTAACACACAGGTGTTTTGACGTGAAAACGTCTTATAATTCGATAGAGCCGGCTGCACGCACGAAAAAACATGACTCATGTTACCTCACTTTGAGGCGTTCCATGTAAGGTTTGAAGTGCAAGCGAGAGCGCGAAACGAACGACAAAGAAGCACAATCGGCCTTTGCGTTCGGCAGCGTTCGACATCCGTCTATTAAATATAATTATTAAATATATTAATTTTAAATTAAAAATTAATATATTTATTATAAATTTAAAATATAAAATCAAAATCAATTATTTTATTAATTTAAATTAATATTTATTAAATATACTTAAATTAAAAATTTTAATAACCAATTAAATGCTACCATTCCATCAGTATTTTCTTGAGACGTTGTCACGTTCAACTATCGTCAGTAAACCGACTTTACAGACAACCAATTTTTTTTTTAATATTATATCTTTATAAAACACAGTTGTTTTTTTTAAGTTAAACACTTAAAAATTAGACAGGTAACAACTATTTATATTAAAATTAGAAATACTCCACAATAGACACGTAAAATGATTGCATTGTCTTGTCTAGACAGGCTGATATAATATGAAAGCCGAACGCGGGACGCGACGGCTAAGTTCAATCCGAAGAACTTACGAATTTCATTTCATCCAGTTGACAATAGTTCTGGCAATACAAATTCTTTGTAGCAATATTGTCAGTCAGTATCAAGAAAAGTTATTTTCTTGTTCGTATATTGTTACAATAGACGTAACAGTTACAAACATGTGCTACAAGTAAAAAAGGCAATTACTAGTCTCAGTGACGAAAAAAGCTTCTGATAGTGAAAATTTTAAATTCAGGCAGATGATTTTTGAAGGTCACCGTGGGCAGCGGTATGCGCAGTTAATTTATAAGACGGAGGTCGTAGGTTCGATTCCCACCGTTTGGTATTTTCTATAATTCATCCAGGTTTGGCTGGTGGGAAGTTACACCGACAAAGACGTACCGCCAAGCGATTTAGAGTTCCGGTACGATGTCGTATAGAAACCGAAAAGTGTATGGACTTCATCCTACGATTAACAAGTTGGCCTGCTTCCATCTTAGATTACGTCGTCACTTACCATCAGGTGTGATTGGAGTTAGGGGCTGCTTTGTAATAAATAAAAAAACTAGCATCTACCTATTACTACTAGCATCTCCTAAACTCCAAATTCATAGCTGAAATTCAGTAGGGCTTCATGTGAGTGGTAGATTGTAATAATGAATCAGATCACAATTATTAGGGCGCCCACCAGAATATCCCTTTCACTTACTTATGAAAGAGAAGCCGGCCATTACGAATAATAGGCTAACTAGATAATCACACTTTGATATTATGATACGAGCAAAAATGAGCAGAGGTGAACAACCTTTTTAAAAGATTCCCAATATTTTATTTATGTATTGAATTGAATTCGCCTGCAGTTTGCAATTCATAGCGGGCGCGGGTGCAGTGCATTAGCTCTCAGTCGCGGCGCGTAATCGTATTTGCATTATAAATTTGTTCCTACACCTAATGGGCTTCCGAGACCGAGGGTAAATAATATGTAAAAACCTTCGGCACGTGGTAATGGAACGGAATGGGAATATTTCGATCGATTGCTTCAGGTTGGCTTTCCTATTAACATTGTTATATGGGGAATTGAGAAATTTTCAAATATTCGGCCTTGAGTTGGAAAGTTGGTAGTGTTAATCTTTTATGCTTCAGAGAGAACTTCAAGACATCGATGTCGATAGTAAGAATTAAAACATTAACATTAGCCTGCCAACCTTCATTGAAGCAACGTGGTAGGTCTAAACTTCAACAATGAAGGTTCACCTTTTCATTCAAGAAGGCTCTTTTCACCAATGAGAAAGCCCAGCCAGAGTATAGGGCAGTTAAATGCTTAAATTTCTCAGATGAAAGGAAAGAAATATTTCTTAGTATGACATAAGAATCAACGCACGCACGCACGCACGCACGCACGCACGCACGCGCACGCACACACACACACACACACAAGTACAAGTTTACAACTTTTTAATAATGTTCAAAATTGCTTCGAATCAAAGCTCAACGGTATGGGGAATATCTCAAAATGCTACAATTTCAATGTTTTCGGTATCCATTTGCCCAGCCAGCCGTGAATAGGCTCTGATCGCGGCAACAATGGCCGACAGCCAGATGAATACGGGCAAAGGACTTTTTTACTGGAAAACATAAGCTAAAATGTTTGGGTTTCACTTTCTATTGTTTTTGCTGGCGAGCTGAGAATTATTTATCTTATGAAGTTACACGAGTTGTGCATAAAAACGGTTGGTTGTGAAAATAAAGATTAATAGCTTCGGCTAAAATCGGGGCTAGAGGTCGTTTCAGTTTTTTGTAAGCGTATAAAGCGACCACGCTTCAACAATGTAGTTAGCTCATGGTACTATGATTATTGTTAGACAGCACTATCTATTATTGTAATTTATTTATTTCGTGTACAAATATATATTTATATTGTGTATATATATATATATATTTATGTATATATTTATTTTTGTATGTATTTATTAGTGTTATATTATATATCATATTTATACATGGTATGTATTTGTATTTTTATTTGTACAAATAATTATCATCTATTAGTGTACCTTTTCGAGTGTACATTAATTTATCTTGTTTTTATTGCGATTCCCCGTCTCTCAAGTGTAAAGGTCCGTTTATCTAGGTTACCTGGAAGAGATCACTTCTAGTGATAAGGTCGCCTTTTGCGTTTAATTTTGTATTGTACCATTGTTTCTATATTTTTTTGCAATAAAGATGTTTAAATAAATAAATTGTATCTACGTTCAATGGTCACATTATGTGAAAAGATAATTAGTATACGTATGATTATTTTTATATAATTTTATGTTAATGTGTGTGTGTAATCCCGGTAAAATTTTAAAATAATTGGGTTTTAAAGAGAGCAGCTTTTGCGTTTCTTACTAGCTCTTTAACCAGTACCAGCAGTTTATTGCCTTACTGGTGGTAGAGTCATTTCTAACAAATGAACTTGACGATACAAAAGTACTTGTAAAGTTGTCTATTTACTACTTGAAATAAACGAATTTTGAGTTGAATTTGAATATACTAGAATGTTTGAGGGAGGGAAGGCCCTATTGGTAATTACTTACGTATGATAGGATTCACTGTGGTTTAGTTGTATGCTCAGTGGATCTACCTGAGGTTTGGTTTCATCTCACTGATAGCATGGATTCAGCAGTGGTTAGTTATCACCCGAGTCCTGCAAGCGATTTAGCGTTCTGGTACTACGTTGTGTAGAAACCGAAAGGGGTGTGGATTTCATATTACTCATCCTAAGTTAGCCCGCCTCCATCTTATTCTCAACATCACTTCTCCCTTCACGCTCAGGTAATATTGTAGTCAAGGACTAAATAAACAAATGTAATAATAAAATTATTATACACAAACACAGACAAAATATTTTAACCTGCGGGGAAAGAAACATCTACCAAAACTACGTTTGTCCCCGCCTGCTGCAAATAGTCTTTTTACGACCTTTCAATTGGTACCCATATTGCTAAGGTAAGAGAAAAAATACACACATCCCCTTTTTTTCCCCCATTTACAGCCGTCATTTTGAAAATTTACATAGCCTATGTCACTACCACAATTTTGACAAATTCAACGACACCTCACATGTCAAAATCCGTTCAGCCGTTTAGGCTGTAGCGCGTGCCGAAGAAATGGACATTCATACATACATACATACATACGCTCGAAAAACACAACCCTCCTTCTGACGCAGTCGGGTAAAAAAAAATTAAGAAAGCGACTTGATTTGTCGTGAATTATGGTCACCTTTTATTCATCATTCATCATTATCAGCCTATTAACGGCCCACTACAGAGCCAGGCCTCCCTCATTATAGGAGAGGGGATATGGAGCGTACACCCACCACGCTGCTCCAATGCGGGTTGGCGGGCTTAAGGTGATAATCTTTCATTTATTAATGATCACTATCAGATGTTGATGATAGTGACCGGGACCGACGGCTTAACGTGCTCTCCGAGGCACGGGGGTGTAACAACATCGACTTTCAAACTCCAGGCTTGGAATGTACTGAACATTTCATAGAAGAATGGAAAGGCTCAGAATTATTCCATGACCCAACCCAGGAATAGAACCAAGGATCTCATGATTAAAGCCACATAAGCTAACCACTAGACCAACGAGGCACCTTTTATTAATTCTAGCTAAAGAACGATTAACTCTAAACATTTTATACAAACCACAAACCTACCAGATTCGCATTTCAAAAATTAAACAGATTCCGTTATTAGGACTACGTGAACTGGTTCGCAGGCTAACAGCGGAGCTTATACTAAATGCAATTACATTGTAGTTAATTTTAGAACGTACGAGTTATGGGCGGGATTAAACCTGTACAGCCAACTAACGTTGATGCATCTAAAGTAGCGACAGAATAACTAGGATTCTCTGACAGCTTACAATAGGTACTTATGTGTGTAACAGTTCTCATAAACAAATAATAATTTTATTTATTGTAGACGACTCAGGAGAAGAAAACCACAAGATGTCTTATTATAGACTGTAGAAAATATTAATTGGGCAAGTCAATGGACCTTGCTCTAAACACGCCTTAAAATAAATACAGAACATGCAGTTGTCTTAAGACAGATTGCAGGAATAATGAAAGTAAAAAAGAAAATTGTAGACTACAGGTTGGTTTTACCCGCTTAGTTCTGATTCCCGTGGGGATTTCGGGATTTAGTGTGGCCTATGTGTTATTCTGATATGTAAGTTACATTATTGTGAAGTTTCATCAAAACCTATTCAGTACTTTTTGCGCGAAAGAGTAATAAACATCCATCCATCTTACTTACGCTTTTAAATTATTAAAGATTAAAAAGTAGTCCAGGTTAGGCTTGTGGGAGGCTTCGGGCGTGGCTAGTTACCACCTTAGCGACAAAGACGAACCGCTAAGCGATTTATCGGTCCGGTACGATGTCGTGTGGAAACCGAAGGGGTGTGGATTTTATCTCTACTCCTAACAAGTTAGCTTGCTTCCATAATGGAATGCTTTATCAATTACTATCAGGGGTGATGGCAGTTAAGGGATAACATGTACCTAATGCCTCGTTGGTCTAGTGGTTAGCCTAGGTGGCTTCGATCACAAGGTCCTGGGTTCGATTCCTGGGTCGGGTCTCGGAATAATTCTAAGCATTTTCATTCTTCTATGAAATGTTTAGTACATTCCAAGCCCGGAGTCTGGAAGTTGGTGGTGTCACACCCCCTTGCCTCGGAGAGCACGTTATGCCGTCGGTCCCGGTCATTATTATCAAAATCTGATAGTGATCGTTAATAAATGAAACATTATCACCCTATGCCCGCCAACCCGCATTGGAGCAGTGTGGTGGGTGTACGCTCCATATCCCCTCTGCTTTACGAAGGGAGGCCTGGCCCTGTAGGCCATTAATAGGCTGATAATGATGATGATGATGATGTACCTAATAAATAAAAATAAATACATCATTGTAAATCATACATCAATGTAAAGCCGCCAAACACTTTTCGAAAACTGATCATCAGCAACTTAGTTGGCCAAATATGACAGGCTGCCTTGTTTTGTTTTACTTCGTTTTATTTTATAATATATATTTTTTAAAAATGATTTTCAGATTATAGTTTTTAGATACGATTATATATATTTATGCTTTTCTTATTGTTATTAGTGTACATTAGATATATAATTAAGTACTTAAGTTTATATTTGTTTTTAATTAGATAAAAGCGTGTAAAAAGGTGCGAGCAATGTCTGCTTTAAAACGATTTTGCATACGTTTGGCATGTTATTTTAAGTTATATATGTTATGTAAGTGAACTTATGTTAAAATCACTAGTAGGCTTAAATAAATAAAGAAATAAACAAACAAATATGTCACTACCAGCATGTAACTATGTGACCAAGGAAGCTACAATAATACTTATAATAAAAACTTTTAAGGCCGTCTAATTTACTAGAGGTATTTTTATTTAACAAAGTTATAGTCGCCGCAATTGTTATGCTGTAATCCCTTTTTACATTTACAAACGTTTATTCGGCCCGGTAATTATTGTACGGAGCGGCCGTAAATAAAACGGGATGAGCGTGGCTTGTGTAAATCATTCGCTTCTCGCGTTCAAGTTATTTCGCGGATAGAAGAACAACGCTTGGGAAAACAAAATACGTAATATTCATCTACGTTCTCTTGGAATTAAATTTCTTTTTCCCTGGAAAACTTTTTTCCACCATCTGTAGATACTTACCTACTATAATACACGCTGCATAAAATAAAATTACCAAAAAAAAGAGTTATTTAGTGTATAGACAGAACACAAAAAACTAATTTTCCGAATTATTTTTTTTCTGCTTATCTGTTCTGAAATGAAATGAATATTCTTAAGTTGATATTATAATTGAAAATGAATTTTAGTATATAGTTGATTTTATAAATAAAGATACAAAAATTCAAAGCTAGAAGCAATAACGTCTAAGTTTTATAAAGGCGTTCAAACAAAAATTTAAGTAAATTTTAGTATTTAGTCGATATTAAAAATAAAGAGAGCAAAAAACAAAGCAGTAAGCAATAACGTCTGAGTTTATAAAGGCGTTCAAACAAAAATTTTATTAGTTGCCTGCACACAACATATGATGAAGGAAAGGGGGGATCAGACGTCTCAAATCCACACTACACAAATCCAAGAACTTTTCCCCTCTAATGCTCAGTGAATTGAGTAAAATCAATGCATTTCCGAAAAAAGTGGCTCAATCAAAGCCTTACGAACTCGGGTATTCGGCAATCGTAGGCATTCACAAAAGAAAATTGGTCAACCGTTAGATGTCCACTAGGTTGAAACGTTCTATTGTTCAATAGGGGGACTTATAGATACGATGAAATTCAGTTCGGTAATAGCGTTCGAAAATTTGCTACGATTTGACAGCCATTCGCAGATAACCGGAATTCGGGTGCGATAAGCTTCGAGAAAAGCTAGATAGTGGCTAGAGTACGTGGCTTTGTAGTGGCGAAAACAAGTTCGATCTATCCAATTATTACCATGTTTTCTTTCCATAGAATGATATGAGTTCTATTAGTTTGTTTAAAAATATTTTATATATAAAATACGTTATAATTATTATTATTACTTGGCCCTTTTTCAGTATTTACGAGCATATTAGTAGTTCTGCCAAGCCTAGCTTTATTAACAATTTAGATTAGATGGAATTGACATTTTGGAATGTCAGAAACAAAAGCATAAATCAGACTTTGCCTTTAAACCAGACATGCAAGTTAAGGAGAGTGACTGATGTACTTACAAAATGATAACTAATAAACATTACATGCAAAAGCCTATATCATAATTTTCATTATAGATAAAAATTATTTAAATTAATTTTTTGCCAGTTTTGTTGTAAATCAAAGGAAACCCACAAATTATTACGTTCTTATTCAAGATATTGCCTCCCATAGCATTAGGGGTTTATTTTTAATAAACGAGATTCACGCGTTCGTGATCAGAATAACACCATGGAATGAGCTAAGGCCGAACGTATGTATAAGAACACTGGAAACGCCAACTCAAACTTACACGTTCTGTCAACAGATGAACCAGCATGTCTTGATACTTGCCGTGTTTTGAAAGCTAGTTTAAAAATCTTAAATCTAAACTTTGCACTTTTATACTATTATTTTTACTATTTTTGCACTTTTATTAATATACGGTTTTTCTATCTTCATTCGAAAGTTAAAAACTACCAAACGATTATGGTAGTAATAGTTCTAAGTACCGTTAGTTTATAGTTCATTTTTATTTGTCTTAAATTTCAATCTTACATATTTTAGGAATATTTTAAATTTTGTGATAGGGAATACTGGACAAAATACAAAGTAACTATTTTAACTGTTTAATACAGATTTCTTCGGATCTTGTATGAACTTCATAACTTTTATATAGCTCTAAGTTCAAGCATCAAAATCAAATTCTTGCTAACTTCTCAAATAGTATCAAGAACGAGCGGTCACGGTATAACTTGGTGCAAGGATATCCTGACAGGGGATTTCATTAGATGCAGCTTAACCACCAAAAGTAAACATCGGGGACGAAATCTCGGATATTTTCTTTCCGTGATATTTTTTTCTGTGTACACGCCGTTTTTATATACACTCACATAAGTAGGAATTCTTAAGACGTGCATTTTTTATTACGGCGGGAACTGAGTGTTTTATATTATGTTGGTAGTGTAATATGAAACTTTCCTGTAGGTTTTTTATTCGACGACGAGTAATTGCTTGCCTTCTAACTCACCTGCTGATAAGTAACGAGTTTCTAGTTGCATGCAGCTGGTTTATCTGATTTTGAAGGGAAAACAATTACCTTTAACCACATAGAGTATTTTAAAGTAGCATTTCTCAGTATACATATCCAGTTTTGGCCTATAATACAAGATTTGGATCCAGCTGACCATCTTATAGTATGACACTGTGCAGAAACCCACGAATACGTAATATTTAATTTGACGGCCTCCGTGACGCAGTGGTATGCGCAGTGAATTTATAAGACGGAGGTCCTGGGTTCGATTCCCGGCGGAGCAGATTGAGGTTTTTCTTAATTTGTCTTGGTCTGGCTGGTGGGAGATTTTTGACGTGGCTAGTTACCACCCTACCGACAAAGACGTACCGCCAAGCGATTTAGCATTCCGGTACGATGTCGTGTAGAAACCAAAAGGAGTGTGGATTTCAACCTACTCCTAACAAGTTAGCCCGCTTCCATCTAAGATTGCATCATCACTTAACATCAGGTGTGATAACAGTCAAGGGACAACTTGTAGTCAACAAAAAAAAATATTATTATGGGTAAAATAAACTTGAATCTCTTTCAAGTAACCTCACGATCATCTTAGACTAAATTATCATTGAATATGTGTGTGATTGCAGTCTAGAACTAACTTACCTGATGATAAAAAGGGCATTTAGTATCAATCTGGCCATATTTGGCCAAAGCAGACACACTAACCTTAAGGGCAAAAAGGAGACAATTTTAATAAAGAATGTGGAAAAGAAAACCCTTGAAGAAAAATATTTAGATTAAAATATTTTGCTTCAGTGTCATATAACTATTTCATTGACCATCAGTCTGACACACTTTTAATAAAATTTACGACACTGAAAACGAAAAGAGATTTAACGGAAAACACTTTAGTCCACCCCAACCTCGGTAAGTGCTTTTGATATGTGACATTGAGTAATGACGTATGCAACTTTAAAACAATATACACATGTGTAAAAGAGTAAAACCAATCTCGTTCGAGCGTACAAAGGGAAATTCGAATAATGGAGAGATTTGAAACGACGCAAAGACGAAACCAGCGTAGTCACGGTCTGAGATGGATGAAAAGCTTGCATAGAAGCGATTGCGCTCCATACAATACCAACAATATCAAAGCTTTTACCGTTGTTTAGATGACCCAATCCAATTAGGAATACATTTACGGTATAAACAGTGGCAAATCTTAACATAAACAAGGGAATATTATCGGGAGCGTCTGCCAAAAGCGTCGGCTTGGCGCCCTCATTCTTAGGCGAAACAATGATTGCTAGGGGAAGGAATAAAAGGAAACGGATGCATAGAGTGCCTCTCATATTGTCTTACTGAATTTGCTGATGTCATTTATTAGCCCGCTAACATAAAACATTTTTATGGCAGCTGATATGCCCGCATAGATATAGTCGGTTCCAAGCTGTCTAGTAAAATAAGAACAGCCGATTTACTGTCGCATATAAAATTGTGTTGAACAAGTTTATACATGTATATTGTGTTGTAGATGACGCCGGCGCCTTACAAATAGTATTCTGATGGAAAATGTCTCCAGCTTTTGTGGAGAACGTAAAATTATATTTCTTTTTCATAATATCTTAGAATATTACGCTGTCGAATCAAGTTTGTAGATTTTAGGAGTTCAATAATCATAAAGCATAATATAAAATAGCTGTGTTTTAATTGTTTTATTACGTGTGATACTTAATATTTCAAACGCACCGCCTAGTGAACTTTCATAGGTTTTTTTTGTAATCAACATCTCAAAGTGCTATTGATAGCTAAATACAATTATTATGATTCTATACTAATATTATTAATTATATCTGTTTTGCTATTCAATCACCTCTAAACTATTGAACCGATTTAAATGAAATTTATTACAGAGATAGTTTAGAGCCTGAAAAATGATATAAGCTGCTTTTATTGTGTATACATATTTTCAAAATATTAGTTGTTTTAAACACAACAACCAAATTTTCAATTACTCTAAGTAGGTAACACATCAAGTACATATAATATTCAAAGGATATCTTCAGTCACAACATTTTTGTGATATCTCCAGATTAAATTGAAAATACCTTTTAATTCAATTAGGAAATATGGGTGGGGTGACATTTTGAATGGAAACGGGGAAAAGCAAGGATTCCCGAACTGGGGAGTTCGCGTGACGGCTGACAAGACGACGTGTACGGATAAGCAACCGCGGCTGACTACTTTGTAGTGCGATTCACTAATCTTGTTACTTATAAAATCATAAACACTACTAAATACAAATACAGATGAAGAATTTTTTTTCCTTAATTTATTATGTTTTTAGTGTTGTTACATTTAAATGTAAAAACAGGAATTTATTGTCATTTATTTTGTAACTATTTTATCTATTTAATTTATTCCCAATCAAACGTAATATAGTGTAATGGTTAAAAACTGTATTATTAAAGCAGTTCTTCTTAATTTTAGATGAATTGAAGTAGAACGAAAAACTCAGTATTTGTTGTATTTTTAACAATATAATCCACACTAGAAGATAATAAATTATGAATAAAATTATAGATAGAGATCGATCCAATGCTAGTACAAATAATAATTAATTCTCGTGCTTTAGCTTAATACTTTACTAACTTTCATTAGAACCGACGTTCACTTCACACCAGAGTTAAAAATGTAAAAAATTAGTAAAATACTTCATCTGCCTAAGCTACTCAAACGATATTTTTCCTCTAAGTTACAGATTAAATATCAAGTACAATAATTTACAACCTCCCAACTTCAACATCTAATAATACAACATTGTATCTTCGTAGTTATAAGAAATTGAATAAGAGAACAAAAATTTAGACGTAAATGTCTAGAGAAAGAAAATAATATCGCTTTTTGTTAAACGCTTATCACCTTGACCTGCTTTTATTGAATTTACGTCGAATACAAATTTTATGTTAATGATTACGCGACATGAAAACGTTATGCTCACATTTGTAGAATATTGTATTTATTACCATTAGGTTATGTTATATAATGATTTAATCTTGGATCTTTGAATAAAGACATTAGATTTATGATTCGGTCAGTCTCACTTTGTGTGAACGCATTTCCTTTCAAAAAAATCTTACTTGGATTTCTAGTAGATTAAAAGGTGTTATTACAAGTACCTAAGTATCTATAATCTGTATATCTGTATGTTAATGTGTCACAAATACTCCCAGACCGAAAAAAATTTGAGCTTTTTTAACAGACATATCTGGTTATGAGAAAATGTTTTAGCTTTTTATGAGAAAGATCAGATAAACCAATTCTAGGATACTACTATCATTTTTTACTCATAATAAAATTCCCGTACTTATTCTCCTAAATTATCGTCGGGGGATTGTCAAACTCTTTTGTAACATGTTAATTAAGTAGGTATGATGACGGTATGTAGGTGTGGTTTGACGACCTCCGTGACGCAATGGTATGCGCGGTGGATTTAAAGACGGAGGACCTGGGTTCGATTCCCGGCGGAGCAGATTGAGGTTTTTCTTAATTTGTCTTGGTCTGGCTGGCTTACGCCGTGGCTAGTTACCACCCTACCGACAAAGACGTATCGCCAAGCGATCCAGCGTTCCGGTACGATGTCGTGTAGAAACCGAAACAGGTGTGGATTTTCGTCCTACTCCTAACAAGTTAGCCCGCGTCCATCTTAGACTGCATCATCACTTAACATCAGGTGTGATAGCAGTCAAGGGTCAACTTGTAGTCGATAAAAAAAAGTATACATTTATGGCCAAATAAATTTAGATCGTAGAAACGTGTGATATTATTTCATTATGATTATGAGTCAGTTCATGTTTATTAATCCTCTAAGCGTAGCATTTTGCGCGATTAAATTTAACTATAAACTGGGGCGTATTTGGTTTTATTATGAAATTACCAACTAATCAAATTGCACAAGTAAATAACAAGTTTGCATGTTGCCGTAAAATTATGCAATTGCGACAGTTATAAAGTTAAACAATCCATACGTGTAATCAAATACAAGCTTAAGCTATGAACGTTCAGTACTTTGTTCAAAAATAGTTCTTATAATAGTAGACACAAAATTTATATTTGGGTAAATCTTTATATTTGCTTAAGAAATGTGAAATAATTTATTTTAATTATTTGATATTAAGTCAAGCTTTATATTATGTTTAATCATTAAAAAGCGCTCGCGTAATCGTTAATTTGATGAGATTGATTTTGAAAACTATTTTTAACGCATGGCAATAGTCTAAGCAAGTTCATCACTACTGATTTGTATGTATTTCTATGAAATAAGCTGGTTAATATTTAATACTGATTTCTATGTATTTTTAAAAAATAATAATAATAATAATAATAAAGAAAATCGCTGCGTGGGGGAACCGCATACGACGATACTCGGAAAGAGTCGAGCGATTTCAGCAGAATCGTCTTTTCTCGAGTGATCAGAAAAGGTTCTACAACAAACTGGAGTGTCCTGCAGTCTGTTCTGTCTCTCCACAGCCGAGTCCGGCCGACCTCATCGCCTTCTGGCGAGGTATCTGGTCAGGAGAGGTAGAGCACGATGAGGGCCCTTGGATTGCGGCGATAGAGGAGGCATGTGCCGCAATTGAGCCGATGAACCCGGTCGCCATCTCTTCGGAGGATGTAGTTGGTGCAGTAAGGCGGGCTGCGAACTGGAAAAGTCCGGGGCCCGACGGACTGCACCACTACTGGCTGAAGGCGTTCTCGGCTTGCCATGTCACCTTGGCTCGCCAATTCCAAGAGGCTCTCCAGCAAAGGACGCTCCCGAACCTTTTCACCACCGGGATCACTCACTTAGCTCCAAAGACCACGGATACCGCGGACCCATCTAAGTACCGCCCCATTACGTGTCTTACTACCATCTACAAGACACTGACATCCGTTCTGAGCTCCAAGATAACCCGTCACGTTGACGAAAATAACATCATATCTGGAGCTCAGAACGGATGCCGGGGCGGTAGCCGCGGTACTAAGGAGCTCCTTCTCATCGATTCCGTTGCGGGCCAGCTGGTCAAACGCAACCGCCGGAATTTCGCCGCAGCCTGGATTGACTATAAAAAGGCATTCGACTCGGTGCCTCATTCATGGCTCTTGAGGGTCCTTGAACTGTACAAAGTTGATAGTACAGTTCAAGACTTCCTCCGGTCGTGTATGGGGCAATGGAGCACGATCCTTTCTCTCCATGGCGAGCGGCTGGCGGCTGCCGATGACCGGATAAGGATACGGAGGGGTATCTTCCAGGGCGACTGTCTGAGTCCACTATGGTTCTGCTTGGCCTTGAATCCTCTTAGTACATTACTAGAGAATTCGGGGACAGGCTTTCAGTTTCGGAGAGGAGGGACAAAAGTGCCTCACCTTCTCTATATGGATGACCTCAAACTGCTGGCACCCAATGCTACTCGTCTGAGGGAATTACTGAACCTCACCACGGGGTTTAGTAGTTCCATCAGAATGGAGCTTGGGCTAGACAAGTGTGCGGTCTTGCATGTTGAGAAGGGAAAGGTTACTCATTCGGCCGGGATCAACCCCGAGCCAACTAACATCAAGACCCTCTCTGAAGCTGAAACATACCGGTATCTGGGCATGTCACAATCCGTAGGGGTGAAGGAGGCGGACATGAAACAGTCAGTTTGCGAGGACTTTTTTCGACGTCTGACAAAGATCTGTAAAAGTTACTTGTCGGGTGCCAATAAGGTCCGAGCTTATAACGGCTGGGTCATGCCCGTTCTCATGTACTCCTTTGGCGTGCTCAGATGGACTCAGACCGAACTTGACGCCCTGGATACAAGAGTCCGCACGACTATGACTTTCCACCGTATGCATCACCCAAAATCGTCTGTCATGAGGTTGTATATCCCCCGAAAGTGCGGTGGCAGAGGCCTACTCAGCGCCAAAACCATGCACAATCGGGAGATATGCAGCCTCAGGACCTACTTCGAGACGAAAAGGGAGTCTCCGATGCATGTGGAAGTCATAGAATGTGATAAAGGACTCACCCCCCTATCCTTGGCCAAGAGCGATTGGCAGAAACCGGTGGTACTGAGCACTTCTGACCGAGAGACCGTATGGAAGGGGAAGGAGCTGCACGGACGCTTTTTTAAGGCTCTTCATGAGCCCCATATTGATAGAAAAGCGTCCGTGCAGTGGTTGCGCTTCGGAGACCTCTTTGGGGAAACCGAAGGGTTTGTCTGTGCGATACAAGATCAGGTGGTTAAGACGCGGAACTACCGAAAGTACATTCTGAAGGATGGCACTCACGACATTTGTCGAGCCTGTCGCCATCCCGGAGAGTCACTCAGACATGTGCTTTCGGGCTGTTCGGCTCTTGCCAACACTGAGTATTTGCACAGACACAACCAAGCAGCCAAAATCCTTCACCAAGAGCTTGCTCTGATGTACGGTCTCTTGGATCAGCGGCTGCCTTATTACCAGTATACACCGGTGCCAGTGCTAGAACGCGACGGAATCCGGCTCTATTGGGACCGGTCTATCATCACGGACAGGACTATTCTAGCGAATAAGCCTGATATCGTGGTGGTAGACCGGGCACAGTCGAGGGTGTTTTTGGTGGACATCACAATTCCATATGACGAGAACCTTGTGAGAGCTGAGACGGAGAAAAAACGTAAGTACCTTGATCTGGCTCACGAGGTTACCGCCATGTGGCATGTGGAGTCCACTGAAATCATCCCGATCGTTATATCTGCCAATGGGTTGGTCCCAGTCAGCCTCGCTCACCATCTGAGGCGGCTGGGGTTCCGTGGCGGTTCGCTCGCAGGCAAGATGCAAAAAGCGGTCTTGCTCGACTCGGCTAGGATAGTCCGCCGGTTTCTTCACCTGTCGCCCTGACCCCCGGCCGTTTGGTCTCCCTGCCGGGGTGAATCCTCCGCCCGGAGCATATATGTATTTATGTAGCGTATATTTAAGTTTATTTATATCAAGTATCTAAGTACGTTTATCATAACAGTTTCGGTTTTTGTTTATATGTATTTATTGTGTGTCCGGGCGTGAGCGTAAAATTTATATATAAATAATAATAAATTGCGGCACGTTGTCTGCTGTTACCGTCTGCGGTCACTTTCAATTTAAAAGATATTTTGTTCGCCCCCAGAATAATACTTTTGTTCTTTGGATATACTGATAACGATAATATGTAAAATATAATAATAATTGTGTGAGTACTCTTATATTAGGATTGACCAAATATAGTTAAGAAACAAAGAAAAAATTTTAATAAAAATAAAACCGACTTCAAAACGCACTAAAAGTTAAAAAATAATTGCGTCATTTAGTTATTTTAATTTATTTCCGTCATCACACCCTAATATAATGGCTATGGGACCATTAAAAAAGAATTACCAAAATCGGACTTCTCTGCAAAAAAATGTGCGTGTAAAAATCATAAATAAAAAATATATACGCGTCAAACTGAAAACCTCCTTCGTTTTTTGTCGGATAAAAATAAAGTAAAACAAATACGACCTTTGAGAGACCAAGTTTTCGTCACCAATTAACATGGCAATATTAACAAGAAACAAATGAGATTAGGACACAAAAGCTTTTCGTAATTAAAATAAATACGAAACGTTAAAATTACTACAATGTCATAATTATTATTCGGACACAAAAAAATCATAACCGAATTTGTTATAATTGCAATCACGTAAAGAATAAATTCAATACGAAAACTCAATTTACCGCTGACGGACTATGTTGAAAACAATTATTAAAACAAAAAAAATATTAAAATTTTTACAGACGAGAGTAGAATGAATAATGTTTTGCGTCGATTTCCATTTACCTTGTTTCTCGTGTACCGAGGACGTAGGGCTTACACGCTTAGGTGTAATGTATATCGTGAGGGAGGTCGTTTGTTTGTTCCCGTGCAATTTTTCAACCCATTTACATAAATGTGATGACATATATATGACAACCTTATTGGTAAAGTGGTTAATCTGTCCAGCTACCCATTATGAGTTCCTAAGTTTGAATCATAGGTATCGCTATCATATCAGCACTACTGCCTCCCATATTTAGTGGGTCCCTGTAACTTGTTTATAGTCGTAGATTCATCTAGTGTGGGGTCGACAAACACTGTTTTTCCGACACGTGATCACCTTTGCAAACTTAGAAACCATCGGTTCTTCCAACAATGAAGTTTCCGGTCGGTCTTTTTTCATAAGGTACTTAATTCCTGCGTTGATCATGTAAAGATACTCCGGGCATATCTGTCTCCATCGCCCGCTGAGTGACTCTAAGCGTTCCCATGCGATCCAGTTGATAACTTAGATCGTTCGCGTTCAGAGTGACCAGTTGTAAGCATAGCTCCGAATGCGACGCGCGATTTGATTGGACAGGGTTAGGCCGACGACCAATGCTGACTCATTTTTAATGCAAACAAACCCTACAGAAACTTTATCTCATATAGTACTAGAAACGAATAAGTATCAAGACATCATACATGTAGTGTGAACATTTTTAGTTGACGCTCGACACCCAACACGACAGTGCGTTTTCATTATATGCAGCTTAGCGGCTACGAGTAAATAAAGAGCACCCATATTGCCAACTCGGCTCTTTCTCACGAATTCTATCCGCCACGCGAGCACCGAGCATAATCCTCTTTTTACGATTCTAGTCGTCTACGGAGAATTTGAAATGAGAAAAATAACCTCAAATTCTTTGTGAGTGACTTGTGGCTCCGTGTTATGAATGAATGAATTTTTATTCCTCAGCTGTTTTTATTAGAATAGAGCGCACGAATTATGCAAACTAGCTTTAAGTAAATTGCTTTAAGCCAATGCGGGCGCTTTTATTAATACTATTTGCGTTTGCTAAATAAATGTTTCTTTATATTGTGCCCTACTGTGTAATAAGGCATTTTACTTATTATACATGAGTGTTAAGAGGACACAGCTTTAATAAAATAGTACAGGAAATATTGTAGAACAAAATTTTTGGTATGGGAGTGGAAGTTTTTGCACGTACAGTTTTACAGTTACAGTATTATAGTATAATGAATATTTTTCTGGTGATTAAGATAAGTTTCAAAGTATCAAAATCCTTATAGGTACTTTAACCATTCGGAACGATAATGTATTAAGATATCTTTTGTGAGGAATATCAAGCCATCATAGAGGTGACATTTTTTAACTTTTTATTTGGCAACGTTTCGACATTCTCCGCGGTCATTTTCAAGCCTTAAACAAATAGAACAAAAGCTTTCATCAAACTAGTTATCACATTTACAATATAAATAAACAAATAAATTAATAATTTAATTATAAATTAAAAACAGTCACATACCGAAGTCCGTTTAAAAATTTCATATATATTAATTAAGATTAGTAGTAATAATAAGAAAACTTTTTTGATAGAGCACGTTCCAAGAATTACTTATTAAAGATCTGATTAAAAAAGCAATTAATATTACATGTTCAAAAATGTTGCTGTGTTGCAGACAGAATTTAATATTTTAAAAGTATCTATCTCCGAAAAAAATGATAGATTGTGTGAAATTGTTACCGGAACATTTCATAGGAACAAAACGGGAAAACCGTCGAACTATACAGTAACTAAATCCAACGACCGACCGAACACACTTCCTCCGGGACATGTCAACTTATTTCCTAGGGGAAGCGGTCGTATTCGTAATAGCCCGGACGCACCTTTCAAAAATCTGATATTTGGCCGTAAACATACTATCGACTTGTCGTAAGATCCTTTTTGGTGATGATGATGGAAATTAGACTAACTACGCTATTACGACTTGTCAATAATTCTTACTTTACATCAGTGATTTTTGCGTGATTTTTTGGTGCATAAACATATTTTGAATTTAAAAACGTGACTTTGACTTCAAAACAGATTGAAAATAACATTTTGCGTTTGTTCAGAGATTAAATAGATAATAAAATGCGTTTCTAAAAATTGTAATATAATACACGGCACAAATATTTGTCATTGGTTAGGTACTTGGAAGTATTTAGAACTCACAATTTAGGTTAGGTAAGTGGAAGTATTTAGAACGAAGGGTTTAAATAGTAAAAGGGTGATTTTGAAGGATATTTAATACTTAACCATTAATTGTACAATTAGTAGAAAGAAGTCCTTTTGATTATCATAAAATGTTCTTATTGGTCTGTCTTTTATGCACGAAAAATGAAGGTATCAAGACAAATAGTCTTGAAATAAAAAGTCTGAAGTGAGTCTCACGATAGTAAAAATAAGATTTTATCTCATCCTAACAACGGGTTCCTATTGCGCCCCTGTAACAATGTTTGTGAAATATGCTCCGTATTATCAACGGAGGCTGCGTATTATTGTCTATTTCCATAAATACCCGGAAAAGAATTGGCTGGATTATTTTTATGAGATTACTTTTGTGATAGTATGTACTGTGCCATAGACTTCTTCTTTTGACGTAAAACTTTTTTCTGTAGATAATAAACAATAGATATAATAATAAGCGCCGCCCATCTTGTTTTCACTAACCGGATTGAATTTATTATTTATTGATTTGCAATGGTTATTATTATTAATTTATAGATTGTTTAGAAGTACAGAGTTCCAAATTATATTGTTTTCAAACTAGGTAAATTTTCGTGTAAAATATCTAAAGTGCCATATGTGACAAACTAGGCAAAGTAGCCTTGTATTTAAGGTCTGGTGAATTTTCAATATCTACCTATATTTTTAATAAGCAAACTTTTCTTTTCCGTATTTTTGAAGTCAAATTATTTAAAGAGAAAATTTTGCTCCAGTAAATTGCATTCAAAAAGTGCAGTAAAATAAGAAATGACACCCTCAGCAAAAAACTATCTGCGTAAATAAAATTTCTGATATCTGAAAGTTATTAAAAAGTTACTTCATCAGCTTGGCGGAGTTTCGACAAAGTAGCAAATAAAGTCTTTTGTTATACCACAGAAGTTTGGAATCGAATCAAAGTTTTATCCGTACTATAATAGAACGGATATCGATACGACATTGCGATAAAGTAGCGGGGACAGCGAACGAACGAATGAAAAAATGGATCGTTCAAAACTTATACAATTTTATGTCACATTGAGTACAATATTTTGTGTCGATAGAAAAGCGTTGAAAAAAATTTTAGTTATATTGAAATTCTCAATAAAAGTCCTCGGTGTTTGGAAGTTGGTGGTGTTACACCCTCGTGCTCAGAAAGAACGTTGAGCCCGTCGTGCTCCTTGATAACAACTGCTAATAATTATTAAATGTTAAAAGTCATTGTTCTAAGTTGACGACCTCCGTGGCGCAGTGGTAGGCGCGGGGGATATATAAGGCGGAGGTCCTGGGTTCGATTCCCGGCGGGGCAGATTGAGATTTTTCTTAATTTGTCTTGGTCTGGCTGGTGGGAGGCTTTCGCCGAGGCTAGTTACCACCCTACCGACAAAGACGTACCGCCAAGCGATTTAGCGTTCCGGTACGATGTCGTGTAGAAACCGATAAGGATGTGGATTTTCATCCTACTCCTAACTAGTAAGCCCGCTTCCATCTCAGATTGCATCATCACTTAACATCAGGTGTGATAGTAGTCAAGGGCCAACTTGTAGTCATTAAAAAAAAAAAGTGGTGAAACTTCGCTATATTTCCGCTCAATAGGAGACCGGCCTGGCTCTGAGTCGTTAAATGAATCTGACAAATAGGTATTTATTATGTAAATATATAATATATTCACTATTTTCAATTATATTTGTAGCATTATTATTCGTCATAAATAAATATTCTTGTAGCTCAGGACATTCGCAATAAGAATAAATTATAATTTTGATTTGAAGCATTATTATAGCCTCCATAATGGATGATAATGAATAATAATAATATTTATTGTTATAAATTCTGAAGCATTGGCTTATTGTGATGGTAACTAGCGTGGCTAGTGACTCGTGAAGCGCGGATTTTCCCCAGCTTTCATCTTACGCGTCGACTGTAACAAATGATGGAGGGAGCACTTTTGAGTAGTTCTCTCTTCTATTAACCGCTTGTTTTTCATTCAAGCATTATATTAAAAATAAATATCTTCATTATAATAATGAAACTGTATAAGATCTTTAAGCAATTTCTTATGCTCACGTCCACTAAAAATAATTCTCTTGAGGGATAACAAAAATTAAAACCACAATTTTGGATATTTTCTCGTTAATATTATATGATTTACTCAAAACTTTAATAAATTATTTACATAACTCTTTCGCATGAATCATTTATGGGGATGAAGAGGAGGAGAGCAAAATTATAAAAAAAAATCCATGCGTAAAATATCGTAGCTTAATTATCTTATTGTTAACCATATTAATAATACAAAGTTGTGATTAAAAATTTTATTTCAGATTTTTTTTTACTGGACTGCATTAAATCAAATATCTTCAGTGGTTTCCGTTTCTTGAACTAATTAGGTTAGTGAATACAAAGCAACAAATTAAAAATCGACGGTAAAAGTGACTGAAATCCGAAAAATGTTGGCAACACGCCACCCCAGCCCTCGTTACGAGTAATGAGTACAAATCAAACAAGCATTTTGTATTCTTAGAAACTCCCAAATACTAATGCTGAATTACTAACGCTAGAAGCGTATACTTCGCTACGCTTAACTAGTACTAAATCGTTAAAGTATAAAAAAAAATACTTATATTAATTTTTCGAGACTTTTTTACTTGAGGAAATACCCGCATGCCTTGGGGGCAAACAGTATATGTCGGACTCCTATCGACTAAAACCCGTAGTCTGTACACTAAAACAGTCCAACTGTTTAGGCTGTAGCGCGTGCCAAAGAATAGGACATACATACATACGCTCGAAAAACATTTCCCTCCTTCTAACGCAGTCGGTTAAAAATTGTAATAAACCATCATACAAAACGTGAATAAGCATTAATATTAGAGTTTTACGACACGTCACAGCTATGGTAGATGAAATTTTAGGATTGTTTGATACATTGTTACTTTCTTTATAGAGATTTAAAACCAGAAGGAAATACAAGTGAAGTTTTGTAGTTGTATACATATAATTGTAGGCGTTTGTAAATAAACAATCAACTAAATTATTTTTTCAATTAAATTATTATTATTTCAATTAAACTCCTTTTGTTAACAATTATTATAACTATTAATATAAGAAGGATATATTTATCTTAACATTGAACTATACTGCTATTATAAATTAAAGCTGACTCTGTCTGTCGGTCTGTTCGCGATAAACTGAACTAAACAGACTGTCGTACGTTTCTCCGATAGATTGAGTGGTTTCTGAGAAATGTTTTAGTATATAATTGGTTAAGGTTTTTTTTAAACTGGCTAAATTATGACGATGATTGTTGTAAGAGTCGGAATTTGAGCCGTCTGGGAGCTTTCATCGAAAACGCTACTTAATCTATTAGAGATGTAACAAAACAATGTATGGCAGGATTCTATACTTTATAGATAGCTGACTTATAGTTTATCTTTTCTTAAAATAAGGGTCACGTATTTTTTAAAACTTTTTCTTTGTATTTTTAGAAGTTCGCTAAACACTATCTACTGCTAGTAAACTGCAGCTACAACTGATGACTTTTTTTATTTTGTCGACTACAAGATGACCCTTGACTGCTATCACACCTGATGTTAAGTGATGATGCAATCTAAGATGACTGATGTTTTATAACGATACTTTAGTTTTTTTACACAGCTATAATTAAATTCTATTATTCTATTATATATTGCCAGTGATGACCTAATGGATCAGAATCTTGGTCGCTGACTGCTGAAGAAGGCTCAGAGTCACCCAGCGGGCGATGGAAAGAGTATCTCTGCGTGATCGAATCAGAAATGAGGAGATCCGCAGAAGACTGAAGTGGCAATGGGCGGGGCACGTAGTTCGAACAGCTGATGGACGTTGGGGGCCCAAGGTAGTAGATTGGCGACCCCGCACCGTAAAGCGCAGCGTTGGTCGACCCCCAACCAGGTGGACTGACGACATCAAACGTGTCGCAGGGAGCCGCTGGCAACAGGCGGCTCGGGATCGTTGTGTTTGGAAGTCCCTAAAAAAGGCCTATGTCCAACAGTGGACGTCTAGAGGCTGGTAATGATGATGATAATAAATCCATTCTCTGTCACATTTTTATTATTTAATTTCATAGAGGAAACAAAAATCCTGTTTTTCCTATAAAGATAACCGATCCCTTATTAAGATCTGCACACAAAGATATCGTACATTCCGATACTTTACTTGCATTGGGGTATTTTATGGAGTGTATACCCCCCAGGATTCAATTTAGATTTACCAATAAGATAAGCTCTTAAGTAGTACCAAGGGTTCCCAAGAGTTTTGTTGAAAGACACTCGTGGCTGTTCGTTAAACAAAAGTGCTTAAAGAAAGTAAAAATACTTTTCGTCGGCGAAAATGAAGATCGACAAATGCATATTTTTGTATTTTCTGTATATTTTAAATAATAGGTAAAATTGATACTTCAGTTTCTTACATTTCGCGTATGTCAAAAAATAGGTACCTACTTATTATAGAAGCACTCAAAGGTTTACATTCCCGAAAGGATATTTAAGTAGATTCACAAATGTAGGTCTTATATGTTTTAAAAAGATAGAGGTTTAGAAAATAGTGGAGTAAAAAGATTCTTTGTAATAGATCGCATTCAAAGATAGAGCGTATTTTAGTTATGTTATAGGCACATGATGCTTAATACCTCAGAATACACAATAATATACAATTACTTACTTTCACGGCACTCGTGGCGCAGTGGTATGTGCGGTAGATTCATAAGACGGAGGTCCTGGGTTCGATTCCCGGGCAAGGCAGACAGAGATTTTTCTTAATTTGTCTTGGTCTGGCTGGTGGGAGGCTTTCGCCGTGGCTAGATACCGCTCTACCGACTAAAACGTACCGCCAAGCGATTTAGCGTTCCAGTACGATGTCGTGTAGAAACCGAAAGGAGTGTGAATTTCGTTCTACTCCTAACTAGTTAGCCCGCTTCCATCTTAGATTGCATCATCACTTAACATCAGGTGTGATATTAGTCAAGGGCCAGCTTATAGTCAATAATAAAAAAAAAGTGCTCCCAATGCTCAACTTTTTTTTAAGACGGAAGTCCTGGCTTTGATTCCTGGGCGGATTACCGGGACTGAGACTGGGCAGCTTAAGCTGGTGGGAGGCTCTGAGACCAGCGGGTGAAGCTCACTGTAGAGTATGTTTTAGAGTACGTACGTTTCACACTGTTGCAGACCGTTCATACATGTCTCCGTTTTACTGGTCCGTTTTTTTATAAACGTGTGAACGGGCTCTTATATACAAAGCCAAGATATTGCAATTACGATTATATCAACACTAATGTGAGCTATCTAGTTGTCTCAATTCGTTCCGTTTAAAAAGTCAACGTTTCCAAATATTCAAAGGAACGTTTTAACATTTTGAGTGAAGCTCGTGAAATCTTAACTATGTCAGCTTTTCAGATTTCGATGTTAGTATGTCTTGTATTTCTGGGACTTCATTAGACTGTCGTCTCAACGAATTCGTATTATTTGGGACGCGAAATGTCAGCCCGCTTGTATTTATACAATCTACAAAACGGAATATTTCCTAGCAAATTACTATTTACCTTGAATTCCGTTAAAGAGTACCTAGTAAATTACTGTTTATTTTGTCACAAGAGGAGCTTGTATCTAAAACTTTTGTAAAATAATTTATATAAAGATTATAAGAGAATTGATGAGACCTATTCAATTCGATTTTTAATCAAAACCAAAAACAATGATAAAAACATCTAAAATATAAAATTCTATAATATTTTCGGCATACAACAAAACCAAAATTTGACAATTAAGAGATAAATAAGTTACACAAAAGAATAAATACAGTTTCCTTTAAGTTTGTTTGTTCGTTTGAATGCACTAATTTCAGGAACTACTGGTTCAAATTGAATTTTTTGTGTTGGATAGTCCATTTACCGATGAAGGCTTTAGTTTATATAACATCACGCTGCAACCAAAATGAGTGAACAGTGGAAAATGTTCGTATTTGAGGGCTATTGTAATATAATAAGTTATAAGAGTAACTTAGACTATTTTACTTAGTAATCTTATTTATTTAATTACACGCGAACGAAGTCAGTGACTTTATTTTCTCATATTGAACTTGAATACGTACAAATATTTCTTTAGGATCAGACTTCATTTTGGCGTAGATAATAAAACACTACTACGAAAATCATCATAACATCTATATTGTTAAATTCCTCAAAACAATAAATAAATTGATAATAAACAGACAACATCTGTAACATTTACCAAATAGTAATGTAGCTGTTTCGTGACGTATTCGAGTTTGATTTAGGGAATTGGTAAAAGTAATTATTCTATAATATTCCTTATCGCTTACCATTTAAGAGTTACAATTGAATTATCACCATTGGTAAAATAATAATGATTCCGAGGTGTAATTCAATATAACATTAGTGGAATAATAAGGTGTAATATTATTGTTTACGCCTAAATAAAGAGACGTGTCAATAGGATTATACGATTTCACTGTCCAGTGATTATGATCAATTCGTTTGTACGAGATTAATTTCGAGTAAGTAGGTATGATTTATTTTACTAATTATCATTACGATCATATTAGACAGGTAATGGTTTATTGAATCTTTATCCATGCTAATAATATATTATACTTAAATGCGTTTAGCCG
The DNA here is from genome assembly GCA_034621355.1 of Mycalesis mineus. Classification (NCBI taxonomy): domain Eukaryota; kingdom Metazoa; phylum Arthropoda; class Insecta; order Lepidoptera; family Nymphalidae; genus Mycalesis; species Mycalesis mineus. The sequence goes on from CM067881.1 coordinate 7,319,739, forward strand.
TCTAAAAAAGGGAATACAAAGTGTACAATGTCGAGCCCGTTAGTTGAACCACCTTCCTTAGGGACCAAATTTAATTTGAAAAATGCGTTGAAAATAAAAAATACTTTCAGTAAAAGGTTTCGGACAATAAAATTTATGCTCCACGAGGACATAGAATCTGATGTGGTGATGATAGAGTACTAATGTTAAAGGTTTTGAATCAAAATAAAAATGACGTTGATAAATAGGATTTTACATTAGAAATCTGCTACTAGGTAAGTAGATTTTTTTTTATGTAAAATATAAAATTGTTCTAATATTATAAAAGCGATAGTTTTTGTATGTTTGTTTCTCCTTAAAGCCACAGCCATCAATTTTTTTTTCAACCTAAACCTAAATTTGGAATGAAGATAAATTATATCCGGGATTGAAGCATAGGCATTTTAATCCCGATATTTTTACGCAAAAGGGAACTAAGTACACCAGTGACACTAGGAACACAGGAATCATTGTAGATTTCGAAATAGGTCCGATAATGACATTTTTAACATGTAAAAATAATTATACCGTACCGTAAACCGGGTTATCTGACAAAAAGGTATATTAGTAAAACCTCTTCAGTAAACGTCGTTAACCCTACGTAGTCACAATATCGTTATTAACGTACGTAAGAACTAACTACCGCCAAAGGAGCGTCGGTTGATTAGGTTGGGGCTCAAATGGTCTTGCATGCTATAAAGGTTTTTGGGTAAACGTAATATCAAGTTGTTACGGTAATAGAACGCCCGTGGACTTTACCCTAAAATGTTGTGTTTATTCTGGAAAAGATAGTTCGGGGTATGTGTGCTTATATTATGCGGATTATTAATTTTAGCAAAACTGGGATCATTATTAAACCATCCTGATATTAAAATTATAAAGTAACATTATACTCGACTTTTTTTTCTAATTTTACTTATACTGATAGCTACATTTTTTTTATCAAATACAAGTTGGCCCTTGACTGCTATCACACCTGATGTTAAGTGATGATGCATTCTAAGATGGAAGCGGGCTAAATTGTTAAGAGTAGGACAAAATCCACACCCCTTTCGGTTTCTTCACGACATCGTACCGGAACGCTAAATCGCTTGGCGGTACGTCGGTAGGGTGGTAACTAGCCAAGGCGAAAGCCTCCCGCTAGCCAGACCAAGACAAATTAAGAAAAATCGCAATCTGCCCCGCCGGAAATCGAACCCAGGACCTCCGTCTTATAAATTCACCGCGCATACCACATATTCTAAAGCAGAAATATTTGTTTGTCATACACTCTAATACCTAATAAATTATACACGAGTTAAACCGCGGGACACATTATATCGCCTCTTTGCTTCAATAATGTGGTATCTTGAAAAGTGGAATTTTACAGGAGAGGGTTTTCAAACATTCAAAAAATAATTGTGAAGCATATACTATTTTTTTACAGTAATTATATAATATACTATAAAGTATGACTTATTAACTAAAAGAAAACGTATTAAAAAACTGATGTTTTAGAAGTTTAGTAAGAAATTGGCTTTATTTAAAAAAAAGGGGCAAACATGTCACATTGTTCTTGCAAATACATAGTAAAATAAGTGTTTCAAATTAAGTTGTCACGTTTTTGATGATATTATTTTGTTTATGAAACTGAGTTATATTATGAGGACACATTGTTGAAATAAAATAATATAAAAAAATCAGTATCAATCTTTATTGGAAACAGTACAATTGCAAAATGCACTTCAAAATTCACAATGAAAGATCTTATGACTATCTACTAATATCACAATTTTTATGGAGAAATTAAATTATTAGCTTAATAGTTTGTACTTATGAATAATCAGTCTCTAATAATTGAATCATACCTTATTGTAACTAAGTAAACATTGAGTATAGTTGAAGAAACGAGAAAATCTTATTCAAGAGTTTACATTTACAAATACAATATAATTGCAAGAATTATTCATTAACAACATCTAACTCGTCATGGACGTAAAAAGAATAATATTAACAAAATAAAACGAATCTCAAAAATAATTCAGTACTGCTTGTTAACAAATAAAAAATATAAATTTTGCAAAAATATATTGTCCTTACAATCAAATGATAACACACTATCTTACAGTGTGTAACAGTCTTAGTTATGTTTTGGCTTAAATGTTCATAATATCAGCCTTTTAAAATCACTAAAATTATAAAAAATGGCTTTTCTTAAAAGCTACAAACTTTCATAAAATGACCTATGGTATCTGGGAATAAGATCTTTGTTTATCTTATCTGATATCCCAGGTTTTTGGACATATCCATTTTTTAATTCGACGTTGGTGTTCCTTTTCTTTTTAATAACAATTGTTTTTTTGCCATCGCTGATGAATTTTGAATCACTGCCAAGAACCATTCCGAAGTATTTTGTAGGTGTATGAATAACAATTTCTTCTGAAACAACATCTTGGTTTCTTACGCTATTATTAGCTACTTCTTCGTCAGAATCTGAACCATTTTGAGGCTCCATAACTTCATAGTTTGGGTCTTTAACTGAACCGTCGCTATCTGTATACAAAATAATAATGGTTGGAATATAATTATGATGAGGCAAATAAAAAAAATACAACACTAGTGAAATTTACCTTCAACAAAAGACGTATTAGATGAGTCGCTTGAAGAACTACTGCTGCTGCTCGTCGAATCACAACGAAGGCGATTAGATGTTGGTGATGCCGCTTTTTTTTTGTTGCATCATCAACATTTAACGTTGCTTCTTCTATCTTTGACCGTGCATCCCCTGAGTTTAAAGTAACGGCCTAAACAAAAAACTTTTTTTTAAACTAAATGTTTAATTTTAGTACGATTGAAAAAATAAGTATAGTAAACTTAGTGCCTAGAATAGAATACCGCGCACAGAAAAGTTGAAAATTACATGTAGGTAGGACACGTACACCAAACACGCTTTATAAAGTAGAAGGGGAATACGAAATCAGCCGCGTGGGGGGCGGTGCCGGAGTTTTAAAGACCATCCATAGTTAATATACAAATAAATACCTGCACTTGTCCCTGCAACAGGTGTGTTCGAGTTGTCCGTTGTCAATGCAAGATTAACAAGAGACGAATATCTTAGCATTCCATGGATTCACCGTGCGGGTGCCGGGTCCATCGCGTGGCTGAGAGAAAAACTCCGAACAGAGCCCGAGACTTGTGACTCGGGTGTAGGTTTAAGGGTACCCTTAGTGACGCGCGTCAACAATCACCTCCTCTGTTCAAGTTATTCTCCCTGCCTAGCCAAATTCGGAAGGACCCTACTAGAGCAGCTTTGGACACTCGTTTCAATATGGAGCTTACTACACTTCTAGTAAGGCCAAGGTCTTTTAGCAGGTTGTAGAGAGACTTCGCTGGTATACCCCTCGCACCCACTTCTACCGCGTATAAACTAACCACATAACCATTTTTGGTTAGTTCATTAGTAAGGTCATAATATTTATTCACTTTAAATACATGGTCTTTAGGGATGTTTGTTTCCCACGGCACTGTGAGCTCAACAAGTACTATACGCTTGACTTGTTTGGAAAAAAGAAATATGTCCGGTCTAGATGTCGTAATAGCTAAGTCTTCCGGGATTTTATAGTGCTTTTCATACGTGTCCATTAATATAGTCCAATCAGGAGCAGAGCCCAGAATAGATCGCGAATTCATCTGAAAAAATATGTGCAACTAGTTATTTGTTTTAGCATCAACATAGTAATATTTTGGAATATTACTGGTCAAATTCACTCGTGTTTAGTTCAATAACGGAACATCAGCAGATAACTATTACTTGATTTTAGTATTAGGAAAAGTTTTATCAAATACAATGTTGTATCTCATGATAAAACCTAGCAAAATTCTCATTCTTTCGGCAACAATGTGATATGACCAATTAAAACAATGAAGACATGACACACATTTCTCTACAACACTGTGTCAACCCACAATACCACATTTTAGAATAAGAAATAAGAATTGAAACATAACATACCTTTGCAACCACATAGTGATAACTTCGTGATGTCACGATTTTGCCGAAATAAGAGGGCACCTTCCTCGCTACGTGCGTAGTGACAACTGTTTTGTTTCGTTGTTGAAACAAATATCCGCGCAGAAAGAGACAACGTGATATCGCGCTCTGACACAGTTGTTCTTTTTCTTTTACTCATAGATTCACTGCTAGATGTACAAAAGATACCTCGTTTTGTGGAAAAATAAAATCGGGCACTGCGGTTTCAATAATCAAATAAAAAAAAAACGATTTTTCGGACTTATCACGTTATTGAAGCAAAGAGGCGATATTATATTTGTTGAATTTTTTTTTCTAACATTATTTTTTATTGGTTATCTAAAAATAGTTGACATTGACAGGCCTGAACCTATCCCCGAGTTTTCTTAGGTTAAAGAAACATTTTTATATTACAAGAAATATCATATCGCTCATAAAATGTCTACCACTATATTGTTTATTCTACGATTATTGCCGTAATATCTATCGCAATATCGTAAACTCAAATAATTGTAACATTATATCCCAGTTTATTAGTTTTACTCCAAAAAATAGAAATATAAGACGTAGCTGTAGCTGAAACAACATCGAGCTGAAATGATCATGAAAGTTACAAAAAATTTGAGACTTTTTTTGCGTCATTACCTAATGTGCTTAGATCGATTTTATGATTAAAAGATAGATCTAGAAGTCACTAAATTGTAAAGCAATTTGTTTTTGGTAATCTTATTACCTTAGTAAGTTTTCTGTGTAATTCAAGATATATTTGATTTTTGTGTAATTTTATTAACTAACTCTGATTGATTGATATAAATATCAGGAGTCGTAATCTATCTATTATTTAAATACAATAATGTTAAATATATATATATTGTTTGCGATCTTTTTAATAAATAAATAAAGTCCAAATATAATTTAAATCTAATTCATTGTTAAAGTATGAAAGTTAATTGGTAAAAAGAACTTGAATTAAGTCGAAAAGCAAAAGGCTTTAAAGCAAACAATACCAAATTCTCACAGAAGCTAGGAAATTGCACTGGCTCTCTATACCGTTGCAGAATTCTCGTTTCTTTTTGCAAGCTACCATTTTGACTACGGTTATATCGAATTCTCATTGTACTACTGAAAAATGTTGAATATATTCAGATCGTTCTCATATCCATGTTAATACAGGCTATCAAAAGCAACGTTGTTCACTAGCAATTAGTGTAGTTCTCTTCTACCGAAGCTATTATTGGGTTATTCACACCCACCTAATGTTATTGACAATAATAAATGTAGAGTAAAGAGGCCAAAAGTCGTACTAAGCCGTCATATCACTTATTTCCCTAGAAGTAACCTTACCATCATCATCATTATTAGCCAATTAAAGGCTCACTCTACAGCCAGGCCTCCTTCCTTATAGGAGACGGGATATGAAACGTAGACACACCACGCTGCTCCAATGCGCGTTGGTGGGTGATAATGTTTATTCAGAGTTTGGTAATAGTGATCGGGACCGATGGCGTGCTCTCCGAGGCACGGAGATGTAACAATACTTCCCGACTCCGGGCTTGAAATGAGCTGAAAATTTCATAGAAGAATGAAAAACTTAGAATTAATCTTGATTCAAACCCAGAATTGGAACCCAGGACCTCGCGATCGATGCGACATAGACTATACCTCTAGACCAACGAGGCAGTGTTAAGTTCTTTCATGTGAAAAAATGAATGAAAATCATTTTAACGATCTACTACAGAGCCAGGCGTAGCAGGATTATGGTAAATGTATCGTCTAACGGACACACGCGCACTCTAAGGTAAGGTGGTTTCAACAGCGCCTGCATCATTGCTTTCCATTAATCATATTTCTTGTCAAATGCATCCTTTGGAATATATAAATATTTGTACATAAAAAAGATGAATAAGCTAACAGATCACATACTCGATCCAAAAGAACATTGAAAGTCCATAAAAACTCGTACAAGTGAATCATCACGTAACACCACTTTAAAATAAAGCAACTCACAATATAATATTGTTCAAGATTGATGTAAAAAGCTCGTGAAATTGTTGAAAAGGGAAAGCTAAGTGTCGAGTCGAGTGCGGGTGCTATCGGAAAATTGTCCCGCGTCCAAAATTTCGTCACGCATTTTCACGAACAAATGTTCCCTTAAGATATAGCTTAAGCGTATTATAAAAGCACACCGACGACATGTTGCGTGACAAAATATTGTAGCATTACTTCAAGATTTTTGTCATTATTGTATCAGGCTGCAATTACGTCTGATGAATAATAATTAGCTTGAAAATAACGGTGCAGTGCTCTACTGGGATCGAACGATTATCACTGACAGGTATATTGTAGCCAATAGACCTGATATAGTGATAGTCAATCGATCAGTACGCCGTGCAATAATTGTTGATATTACTGTTCCTCATGACGATAACCTCGTGAAAGCCGAAAAGGAAAAAGTATCAAAATACTTCGACCTTGCTCACGAGATTACCGCCATGTGGAATGTTGAGGTAACTGTTATTGTTCCGATAGTCATTTCAGTCAATGGTCTTTCGCTTAGTTGTTGGATCAAGGGTCGGATACAGAAGGCAGTAGTCCTTGAAACGGCGCGTATTGTGAGGAAGTTCCTCACTCTGGAGCCCTGACCACCGGTTGCTTGGGCCTGCAAAGGCCCCGCAAATGGAGAAGATTTTTTTTTAAATTTTTAATAGTGTTTTTTTTTATATATTTTTGTATTATATACCTATAACATTGTTAAAAATTTTTTAAAAATATGTAAATAAAAATAAATGAGAGAAAAAAAAAGCTTAACGATATTATATAGCATACAGACTAATCATCGCCAGGTTAAGTTTATAGAGCTAGAGTAGATATCCCACCTTTTAACAATAGGGATATTGAGCTTGTCCACTTCTACACCTTCATCCAAAGTGGGTGTAAACTGATATTGTTTAGCTCTAGTTAAGAACACTTTGAGATATGAATGATAATAGCTGGGAGTCATGCCTTGATACATTCACAGTCCAGTGAGCCTAATGTGAGCACCGCATACCAGTTTTTCCATACTTACCTTTTAACCTATGTGGATTGGACTGGTCATATGGGGACTGTGAACATGTCAATATGCTCTTTGAGTCAATGGGGTGTAACATTACCTCCCCAATACGAGATATGAGAATATTTATCGAGCTTTCTTGAAAGAAAGTTCAAATTTGTATAACCCGACCCAGGACATTTACGCTTAGCGCAGATTACTGGCACTTAGGATTGTCATCATCATCATCATTATCAGCCTATTAACGCCCCACTACAGGGCCAGGTCTCCCTCCCAGTATGAGAGGGGTAATAGAGCGTAGACCCACAACGCTACTCCAATGCGGGTTGGCGGGCTTAGGGTGATAATGTTTCATTTATTAACGATCACTATCGGATGTTGATGACAGTGACCGGAACCGACGGCTTAACGTGCTCTCCAAGGCACGGGGATGTAACACCGCCAACTTTCAGACTCCGGGCTTGGAATGCACTGAACATTTCATAGAAGAATGAAAAAGCTCAGAATTATTCCATGACCCGACCCAGGAATCGAACCCAGGATCTCGTGATCGAAGTCACATAGGCTAACCATTAGACCAACGAGGCAGTCTTAGGATTGTACAATACAAACCTAATAAATACCTAATTGTACAATACAATTAGAATTGTGTGGATTCCTTAAAATTAAAAGTCGTTTGGATAACGAATTTTTACTAAAAGAAAGAAAGTTGAATGTTGGTAATATCAATCTGACCCAGGACATTACGCTTAGCACTGGCACGAGTAAACTGTATACCTCTTAAATAAAATGTCGATTGTGTGCGCACACCCGTTTAACCGAGTCAAATTATGCGGCACGCGTTTTATTGAAGGTTAAATTCGTTCCTTTCATACGAGTTCCACAGGTGTATGCGTTAATGGTTTGTGTTTGCTGCAAACATCCTCGTGTACACATTTCACAGTTAACAGGCGCTACACAATTAATTTCTGCTCAATTACAATGTTACATGAGTTCAATATTGGAACAGTAAGATCGCGATTACACGACTATGTAATACTACGTGATATTGTAATTGCACGCTTGTACTTTGTGAATTAACATTCGTCACGGATCAGATCTAATCTTCAACTAGATAAGATAATTAGGAGATTTTACTGGCCAAGCAAATGGCCGACATGAACTCTTTTATATTTATTGCATCTACCATGCAGAATCACTGTACATATTTGTACCTTTTGCCGTGGAGACCCTTGGGCCATGGAGTCGCAGTGCCAAAAAATTCTTCCGTAACATTTCACCGCGCCTAATTGCCTCAACTGGTGATCCAAGGGCTGGCTCATTTTTTGCGCAAAGGATTAGCCTGGCTATCCAACGCGGAAATGCAGCCAGTATTCTTGCCACCATTCCACGTGGGCATGACTTGTAGATATAGTTATTAGGATAAGTTAGCTTAAGTTCCTTATTGTATTCTTTCTCAATAAAAAAAAGAATCACTGTACTTCGTTGTCATTATCTTTCTATTAAGGCCCACTGCAGAGTCTCCTTTTCGTAAGAGAGGGATATGGAGCGTAGACCCACCACGCTGGTTGGCAGGCGCTCTCATGTTGGTTAGCGAGCTTTGGGTGATAATGTTTTATATTATTTAACGATGACTATGATATGTTGATGGTTACATAGAAGAATAAAAAAATTATTCCATGAGTCAGGAGTCGAACCCAATACCTCTTAAACGAAGCCATATAGGCTAACTTAACCAAAATGGTAGTCGTTCCCTTGTCTGTGTAGCCTTACTTTTAATATATTTTTATCATCATAAACGGATAAAGTAATAGTTGACAGCATTCGTGGCGCAGTGGAATGCGCAGTGGATTTATAAGACGGAGGTTCTGGGTTCGGTTCCTGGCTGAGCCGATAAAGATTTTCTAAATTGGTCTAACTCTAGCTACATACATACCGCCAAGCGAGTGAGCGTTCCGGTACGATTTCGTGTGCGCGGTGGATTTATAAGACGGAGGTCCTGGGTTCGATTCCCGGCGGGGCAGATTGAGATTTTTCTTAATTTGTCTTGGTCTGGCTGGTTGGAGGTTTACGCCGTGGCTAGTTACCACCCTACCGACAAAGACGTATCGCAAAGCGATTTAGCGTTCCGGTACGATGTCGTGTAGAAACCGAAAGGGGTGTGGATTTTCGTCCCACTCCTAAAAAGTTAGCCCGCTTTCATCTGAGACTTCATCATCACTTAACATCAGGTGTGATAGCAGTCAAGGGCCAACTTGTAGTCGCTAAAAATAAAAAAAAAAAAAAGACATAAGAAAAGTGGTGTGGATTTCATCCTACTCCTAAAAAGTTAGCTCGCTTTAATCTAAGATTGTATCACTAATTACCAGCAGGTTTGATTAATTGCTAACTCTGGCACAAAAAGCTCTACTACTATCTTCTATATAAGCTTAATCTAAGAGACCTAACTGCCTCATTAGTGCAGTGATCACCCTGTATGCCTTTGGATCAAAAAGTTTTCAGTAGGAGTTCTTTGGTATGAAATAATATTTCATTTTTTTTCATTTCAGCTTTCCCAAGACTGCCCAGTCCAGGGCTGGGTAGTTGGCACTGTTACATCACAGGAGCCTGAACCTTAAGCTGCCGATCCTGGTCATTGTCATCAACATATGACAGTGACCGTTACAAGAGTTGCATAACTATCTGTATTCGAGCAGTCTGGTGATTTTGAGCGTCGATACCCTTCTCTATAAGAAGGTATACCTCAGCCACTAGGCGGCCATTAAAATTGGCTGATTATGATAACGATGAATTTTATCCACGTTTAAACATGTAATCTGTTCATATTTTATTGTGCCTTCTGTTGTCGTCTGTGAAATCCTCTATGGAAAATGTGCGTTATCTGTGGGCGCACAGTTGGCTACATTGAACTGATGACGCCCCACTACGCGATTGGTTGGCAGAACTGCAGAAAATGCTGCATTGCACCATTATCTCCAACTTAACCGACTTCATAAAAGTGATTGTAAAAATACATTTAACTCAGTCAACAGTGAGAGAGCAAGCGATCATAATCTACGAAAACAAAGTTAAGAAGTGAAGGGATTATAAATATTGGAATTGGTATCGTATAATTGTATAATGTCTAAATATGTTGTCATGTTTGTGTAATCAATAAAGCAGATTTAATGAACAGGATGGGTGTAAATAAATGATATAGATGTACTATGTGATTTCATTAATAAACGTTATATATTTTAGCTGGCTTTTAATACTTCGAGCATTTACTATCCAGAAACGTACTGGTACTCTTTACTTGTACCTACCCTCCATACTGAGGAGATTAAAATGCCTACGTGTATACTGTATACTCTGCCTTTGATACCAACAGCAAACAATGTAGCGTGGGTACACAATTAAACTGGCTTAATCCCGATATCTAATTATAACGTAGTTACCGCCTGCGATTAGTTTGTTTTGCAAACTACCCTCGGCTTTACGCGCACCTACACGGTAGTTCTATTGAATGCTTTCTACTTAGGCTCTCTCTACTCTTTAAAAAGTTTTCATTTAATAACTATTTTAAAGTGATTTTAAAAGTTCTTTTTAAAATGTTATTATTGAATAGAAGCAGGCATTACTATGCAGAAGTTTATTATGAACAAATAACTGGTATTTTCCACAAAATTGATAAATAAAAGTAACAAAATCGCCCAGAACCTCTTAAGCTTCTACGAATTGTTAAACTTACCTATATGTAACAAGACTGCCTCGTTGGTCTAGTGGTTAGCCTATCTGGCTTCGGTCACGAGGTCCTGGGTTCTATTCCTGGGTCGGGTCTCGGAATAATTCTGAGTTTTTCATTCTTCTATGAAATTTTCAGTACCTACATTCCAAGCCCGGAGTCGGGAAGTTGGTGATGTTACACCCCCTTGCCTCAGAGAGCAAGTTAAGCCGTCGGTCCTGGTCGCCGGTGCTAAGCCCACCAATCCGCATTGGAGCAGCGTCACCACGCACCAGCTCCAATGCGGATTGGACCCGATTTCCAAATTCCCTCTCCTATAAGGAGGGAGGTCTGGCCCTGTAATGGGCCGTTAATAGGCTGAAAATGATGATGATGATGATATGTAACAATATACAGTCAACATCTGATCTGAAGAGTACGAAGACAATTTTTTCCAGATCAAGATGACTTTGTCACTTGGATTCGTCAGTTTATCTTTATAAATAGCAAAATAAATAAATATTGAATGCTTTTGTTACAAGATTCCTTACTTTTTAAATAGATCCATCACAAAAGTAAGTCAAGATCAAACTATTGTTATCGCAAAAAGACAGCTAGTGCCCGCAAATTCGGCGAGCACGTACAAAGATCGAATAAGCGGCAATTACCACCATTGAAGGCGCACTAAAAGGATATAAAGGGAATAGCAGCTTTAGTTGCACTTTCATTATTCTCTCCCCCAAGCCTTATTGAATCGGACGATAAGGTAGTTCAGTAATTTCCTGCCATTTACGAACATTACTCTTCCCCGTGATCATCTAGCGATTGTGGCGGTTAGGGTAAATGCGATGGTGTTGACAAAAAAGTGGACGCCGGCCAAATGTGGGGTGTTTCGACAATGCAGCTTCCGGAGGCTGGGAATAGAAAATTGGGTTGGCCGAAGACAAAATTGCGCTTCCCAAATGATCAGTATTAGGCTAAAAAACTATAAGTATAGTTTTGTAGCTAAAAATATACCAGCTATGTAGATACTTTTATAACTATGTGTACAATATTACAATTGAATCATCTTTTCTCCAAATGATAAATAAAATAAATGTGTGTTTGAAATAATTTTATGCTAAAAGGATTTTCATGTCAAAGTTAAATTAAATTTGAGCATCTCTACCTTTAGTAGAGCAAAACATTTTTATGAATATATTTTAGCACGGTGCAAAAATAGGTGCATTAAAATGAAGTCTCAAACTGATTGGCCTAGGGTTTGAACCCCGACGATTGGACTACCTACTGTTATACCCACTTCTGCTTTACAGCATTTTAACCCATTTCTGATGGAAGGAAATATGGATATTGGGTTAAAATATGTTATTAAGTTAAGGTCCGAGTTCGTAGCCGACCGCAAACGACGTGTTGCAGCCATTGAGTACTACCTGCGTAGTACAAAGCTGTAATTCAGTGATAGCAGTGGCACTATTGGTTTCGATTTCTAGGAATTTATATAAGAAACGACGTGACTTCGGTTACAAAAAGTGTTTTTAGACGTTTATACTAACCAGAGAAGTTGCTAGGACACAAAATCTGTAGTTGTAATTTGCAGTCGATTACGAATCTTTAATTTACCTTTAACAACATTTATAATAATAGCTATTTTTTATTGTAGGGGCAGTTTAGCACTCCGGAGCAATTCCCACAGCATAAAACGGTCCAAGAGTTATAACTGCTACTACAAAATTATAGTACTGCTAGATTTAATATTAATATATCAATACTGAACCCCAAATAGTATTGTCTAGACTCTGTTAGTCATACATCTACTACGAATTTAATAAAATTTGTTTAGTCTACACAATCAAATCGAAAAAATTTGACTCACTTTGACTATTCTTTTCAATAAAATCACGGGAAGTTCAGCTTTTAATAGTAACATTCAGGGACTTTACTAAGCTCTGGTAGCAATAATCTCTTATTGCTATAAGACTTTTTTTACCACGATAAGAAATTTTGTGACGTTATTGAACTTATTTATTCAAATTATTTTGGTTATATAATAGTGAATTTACATGCAATATCAAGTGTGGAATGTCCTCCTAGCGTCAGTGTTTCCTACCACCTACAACTATCGTCAAGGAAAAAGTGAATAGGCATCTTCTAGGTAAGCGTGTTCCAACTTAGACCACATCACTGCTTTCTATCAGGAGTTGGTTATAGTCAATCGTAAGCCTATCTACCTTAAAAAAAGAGCCACAAAATGCGAAATCTGTACGAGGGACGATGAATATACACATTTTTTAGTTTTTTTAGACATGAATCATTCTTTCTTTTGTTAGATTTTTTTTTTTTTAATACCTACAAGTTGGCCCTTGACTGCTATCACACCAGATGTTAAGTGATGATGCAATCTAAGATGGAAGCGGGCTAACTTGTTAGGAGTGGGATGAAAATCCACACCCCTATCGGTTTCTACACGACATCGTACCGGAACGCTAAATCGCTTGGCGGTACGTCTTTGTCGGTATTCAGCGAATACTTCAAAACAAAACATTCCGCAATTCGATAGTTTTATAAAATAAAAGGGGTGCAAATCTATGGCCCTAGGTAAGAATAAACACTGCATGCGTTGCTATTTGCAGTTAATCTACCTATATTATAAGCGCTACTGTAAAATGACAATTGGATATTGTGTGTCTAGACTAATATTTTTGTCTACACGATATTTTGTCCTCAAAAACCACTGAAAAAGCTGACTCACTCCCACTAAGTATACCTATTCTAGTCGATAAAATCTCGTAGGTACGTACAATCGGTATAAACTCAGTCATACCTATTTGTTTATACAGTCACTGTGAATAGTAGACTCGCGACTGTATTTTAATCGATAAAATATCGCATCACTGAAATATTGGTATATACACATAACGTTCAGTATGAGCCCTTCAAGGGAAGCCATTTGCAGTTATCTACCTATAAACATGTTCCGCACAATTCATCTATCTTGGTACAGCCATAAAGAGGGTGCAATAACTTTTACTGTCACCGAAACAATGCGATACGTATCTGAAATTAGGACCGCAACGAGGGAAGTACATTGTCGCATGCGAGATCGATTAATGGTTTCTAATTACGCAATTCTGGTGATCTCTAATTGTGGTGGGGCTGTATATTCTGCGTGTCAGTGTGTTATTTCCCCCGAGGGCGGTAAAGATACTGCGAGCTCAAGGAAGTAAAAAAAATATTCTTAATACTGGAAGTGGTAAAACTCAAGTTGTTATTATCTATAGTAGATCTACATATTTGGATTTCTATTCTTTGCATTTGGTTCACAAGAATTGATATGTGTATATTCGAAGTTAATCAGTCCAGTACAAGTAGTTTCGCAAAAATTTTGTTATAACCAATGGACTGACGGACTAACGAAGGAAAACGGGTCCGTTTTATTATTTGGAAGTAGGTACGGTGTGCTGCATACACATTACTATAATACAATAATTGATCAAAACGCAACTTGTAATAACTTGTGTGTCTATCTGTTAATGTTGATCTCCGACAGGATATTGTCAAAATAATTCAGTATTATATTATATAATGCTATAAGCTTTTAAATAGAAAATAAACAAAAGAAAATGGATACGCTATTATGTTTCCAACATTATGAGGGATACAATTTTCATAAAACGTCTTAAAACCATTTTAAAGTGACAACATAACACTATTAAACCCACTTAAGATTTTTTCAAAACTACTTAACAGAATGTTTAACCTAAATTGTACAAAACGACATAAATTTTTGGATTCGTTCAATCTTCAAATTCTTACTACGCTCGCGTTCTAAACAAAAATGCGTTTATATCGCTTCCTCAATTAATTTATTTCTTTGGACCATGTATCAGGCGAGACGCACCGATGGTATGCCAAAATGGGGTGACCATGTAAGTACCAGTTTTTAGAGATAAAATATCCTGTTTACTTTTTTTTTCTATTTATTTACAAATATTCAACAATCCTTATAAAAATTATAAAAAAACACTATAATATTGGATTTTTTTACATTTTTAGTCTAAAAATCCATTATTATATTATTGTTATTCATGAGTATTTTCCATAATTATATAAAAATAAGTCACTAGATAAATACATTTTTTAAAATTAGAAATTCAGCAGAAATGCACTTAGTAACATTAAAAATTTTGATATCACTCTGAAGGTTCAAGTCATTAAAATTAAATTAGAAAAACTTTCTACTGTATTAGAAAAATGATGAAAAGATCTTTCGATTAGCATATCGGCTTTTCAATTGTTATATAGCTATCAGATTAGCATTCAAAGAAAAACCGGTTAATTCATTTAGTTGTCCAATATTTATAAATGTAAGTTTTTGCGATTGTTTAAAGCCAGCATGCACCTAATTTAAAAAAATATTTAAATAAAAATAGATAACACAAATGACTACCTAAATACTCATATTACTAAGTCCAAATTTTCATTTAAAAAACTATTAAAGAGATATCTACTCGATAAGCAGATTGAATTTCAGCATCACGTGGCGGAGTTTTCTTTGTTATAAGCAGTAAAAATTTGTATATATTTATGTATATGTAATTTTGGTATATGTAGAAACGTGTGTGTTTTTATTTTACACGTAAATTAAGCATTATGGAACGATAATAATATTTTAGGTCATAATTAATTTAGCTCATTATTATTATATTGCTTTTTAGTTATTAACTTATTAAAGATTTCTTTTTGTTTTTTTTTTTCTTAATTTATTAAATTTAAGACGGCTATTGTGCGTGCCGGCACCTTGACTAGGGCCCAGCTGAAAATCAGTGTTGCATGTTTTTTTTAAGAGCATGCAGTTGTATGCTGGGCTAAGTCCTTTTTCTGGGTTGTGCCACATATCGCAGGGTATTGTCCTAGCGACTAATAGAGAAGTTGTGATGTGTGGCATAATTGCATTAATAAAGATGTTTCTTTCTTCTTACTTGTACTCGAACTATGTATGTATGTATTCTGTGCTATTACTTGTACTTAATCATTCCAATAATATTTTTTAATTTTCTTTTTCTGAGGAATAGCAATGAAGGTATTTTACAATAATAACATTTGTACTCATATCAAAAAAACATTATAAATAAAGTGACAGTTTAGGTAAAAATACTCATATTTTACAAAGATAAGTTCTTTCGCGGATCGATACATCCTTAATGAACAGTACGAAACGCTTGGCGACCCGAAGTCGGGCTAAAATTATTCAGTCAGTCGCCAAGCATTGTTCTCTGATACTTTATTTGTCTCGGTACCTACCGGGTTGCTCTGGTTAATACGTATTTTTTGGTTCAATGCGTCCCGTTTAGCTGTGTAATCCTTTTGTCTCCAGAACGTAATTTGTGATACAAACAAAAATACACCCCTTTGAAGTACAAAGAGCCGAATTGCCGCAAGTGGAATTAACGTGCAGTAAATTTCTACTAAAAAGTTTACTGCAACGGAAAGGAGGGTGTCTGTATTTTCATGCCTACATCGGTCATAAGTTCTAAATTAGCGATGATACTTTCGCATTTGTAATTGTGAACGATTCGCATAATACGCATTTAACTAACTATGCAAATCTTTAATTATTTCGAAACTTTAGTTCAATGCGGAAAATCAAATTATGTAAAGGAATCATCAATCATGCTTGAACTTACTTTGTAATTTTTTTATTTAAATTAGTCAGACTCATTTAAACCTAAAACTGTGATCACAGCACATATGCACGTACTTGTATATAGTACTATGAATAACTTTTTTAGATGGACTTTTCAAGCTCATCAACAAATTTTATTGATTATTTGTATATACTATAACAGTATGCATCTGTTCACCTATTTGTTTTATATTTGTAACATAAGTTTCCAAACAATCATACATCTCAGCTCAATATTTTAGTTTTACATTAAACACTACTTGTTACTTTTCCTTATGCAAGGAAAAGTCAACACATAAAAGTTTTGATTTTATTTACCAAAAAACAAAAACATTGAATTCTGAATCTGTAAAAAATAATGAATCACAACAGTATTTTGACTAGTATTTGTGTACCTTAATTTATCACTGCCAAGTCCCCTAGTTTACATTTAAAAAAAAAAATACCCAACCCAACCCGCCTTCCTAGCATAGCATGTTATGATTTCATTAAAAACAGGGGTGGAAATAATCAAATGAAAATCCGCAATGTTTGCTTTGCCATACAAACAGTATTAATGTTAATACATCGAGCGGCCACGCGTCGCTTGTAGCCGCGCCGCGCGCCGCAAACAATAGACCAACAAAATAATACTTGCAGAATCATCGGTCCACAATGCCTGCTGAGAGCCAAGTTCTAGACAAACAAAAGTTCTATTAACGGCACGCCATTAGTTACGTGTACGCTTAACCGATGAGATCTGTGCGACTTTTGTCCATTGTTCCCTGTAATAAAACCTTTTCAGTAATAATATAAAATAAAAAAGTAAAATAATATACTACATTACAACTATACTTTCAGTTTTCAAACAGGCTGAAACTATAAATTGACAGGTGCACTGGTTGGTCGGTCTTTTTAAATTGTTTTCATAGATTATTATTTTATAGAACTTGATTACTTTACTATAATAGTTTCTACCTTTAAAATACAATATAGCTATAAATTTCTAGGCGACTGGATAGGTCTTAACTTAAAATGGTTAAAATAAAGTTTTTTTTACTCAATGGCTGACAGTACAAAAGTCTACGATGACATATATTTATCTTTTAAGAATAGGTTTTTTATATAAAAAGGGTCACGTAAATTTGTTTTTTTATGTTTTTGGTAAATAAGGCAATACATTATTTTCCTCGCGGTCAAAGCCGCGGATCTGCTAGGATATATGTGTAGTAAAAGAACAGCATAAGTTGCAAAATTAACTTTCAATGACGTACATAATTATCATTGTATGGTAACCTACAGACAATCTTGAATAACACGCATTTGGTAATAAAATACCGCAAACAAGGGAAAATCCAATCAGATTTCCCAATTCTAGAAATCTCTGCGAACAAGTTAACGAGCTTACTTTATTACATTAGGCTGTTCGGTTTCCATGATAGCGCGAGGAACTAAATAGGCATCTAAAAACTTATTCTCACTGAGCGTTTGTGTGGTATTGTAAGTGACTTTGGGATACCTGAAGGTGAGATGAGTTTGGAAAGCCACAATGTCTTTGACTTTGAAGTATCTTATCATACTACTGTTATAAAAGCGAAAGTTTGTGAGTGTGTATGTTTGTTACTCCTTCACGCCGCAACTATATATCGATCTAGCTGAATTTTGGAACGGAGATAGATTATACTTTGGATTAAAACATTATTACCTGACTGCGCGACGCAAAGGAGTATTAGTTTATAGTTTTGACTCGCTTATCGTGTAACTTGTCCAAGTATACACGTATTCTCCTAGAGATCTACTGGGACGAGTGCAAATCAGCTACCGATGATTTCATACCTCAAAAAAAAAGAAAGGCCCTCACTGCCAATACTCATTATCTCGCGAACGCGTGGAGGAATTGAGTTGAAATTAAATATTAAATATTTTTATTTAAGTTTTGACGCTCTCAAAAATCAAAATTAACACGTTCAAAAGCACGCATTAAGTATTCCTGTATACGGTAATATGAACCCTCTTTTGCGCCTGGCATTAAAAATAACGTGATATACAGTTTAAAAGCGTTTTAAAACACCGTCCGCAACCGGCCTTAGTAAGAAACCGGGATCTTTTATCTTTCGCCGCGTAAATTCTCGAATCCTGTGGGATCGCAATAAATAGCTGAAATCCCGAACTTCGACCACTGACACGGACAGCCTTGATAGGACTTAGCTGGCTTTCTCTTTTCCTTTGCCACGTACTTTTCTCTTTTATAACAACTTAAACTTCGCTGGCATCAAATCGCAAAGCTGTTCTCATAATTTAAATATTAAATATCAGCACTCCACAAGCTTATATTTTTATAAGAAACACACATTTCTTTATTCAATAATGAATGTCCATTCATTATCGAATAAAGAAATGTATATGAAAAAAATATACATTTCTAAAAAATGTAATTTTTACAATCCGATCACAATAGAACGCAACTAAAACATTCAGGTAAAACAATTGATTAAATCTTTCGATTTCGATTCGAACCATCTAGAAAGTGGTCTGTAGAAGTCTGTAAAAACAGATATAGAATTAAATACATTAATTCGCAGACATCAAGTTTCTAAGTACAAAAGAAATTAAGAAGTAATGTTAAACAAAAGTTTCATTAATTTTTCTACTAAGTAAATATATACTTAATACTATTATATAATTATGAAGCAAAAGCCGACAGACACTATTTTACCCTTATCAACGCGAAAGGGATAAACAATGACTTGAAACGTAGAGTAAGGTATACTGGTAGTGAACTGCGTAGCATTAATTTATTTTTGTTCCTTATATAGGCAAATAAATGTATCATTGTCAAAATGATGTAAACATTTAAGAAAATATTTATGGTAGGTGAAATAACAATTTACCCTATATATAACGATCACTTTTATGACACGAAAATTCGGTAGGAATGCTATAATATGTATAGAAATCGAAAAATCAAAGTGATCCCGTTTTTTAACCGACGAAAAAAAAACGGAGGAGGCTCTCAATTCGACACGTATATATATATATATTTTTTTATGTATGACCACGCATAACTTTTTACAGATTTGTCGGATTTTGATAATTCTTTTTTTATTAGTTCAGGTGGTCCGATTATCATCATGTTAGGATCTGATGATGATATCCTGGGGAAATTGAAGGAACTCTTCAAATTTTGGATGCACGCTTACAGCGATTTCGGTTTTTGTCTCGGTATCGGCAGCTTTTTGGCTACTAGTGTCTATGACAGTATAGTACAAGTACGATACGGGCGATAATCACTAAAAAGTAAGAAATATAATTTTTTAAATAAAATAGAACCGACTCAAAACGCACTAAAAAGTAAAAAATAACTGTGTCATTTAGTTACTTTAAATTACTTACGTTACGTTATTTTTTACTTTTTAGTGCGTTTTGAGTCGGTTCTATTTTTTTTTTAATTTATTCTTAATGCAATAATAATAATCCTTGCAATCATAAAAATAGTAGTAGCGGAAACCAATCTTCACCTATAGTAAAACACACTTAAGCTATTTAATCTGTGACACGTTCATTCAAATGACGTGAAAACTTTAAAGCAACTGAGGACATGTCAAATAGGCACTTCCAACATGACAGCTATTCGTCCATTTAGTCGCGCGACAAAAGTAGCCACTTTAAAAATAACATATCGCTCTAAATGACGACTGACAGATGACACATTTCGGCATTTTTCAACTTGTCTCAAATACACAAGTTATTTATTCACGTCGCATTCTCTCCCATAACTATTTTGGAGCTGCGTGTATCTTTGAAGGTGCGGTGCGAATTTAAATTTTATATGGAAGTCCTTAAAAGTTAATACAGAGATTGTGTCGCCTGCTCGTTATTCATGCTTAACAAAACACAATCGAATTTAATGAGGAACGACAGAAGCGTGTGTTATTTTGAACTAATGTACACGCTACGGGTTAACCAACAAATTAGATGCCAAGATAATATTCAAATAACTGTAATTTAACCCGAAATTAATTGCTTTTGTATTGCTTTTGTTTATTTACTTATTTTTATTTTTGTTGTACTTCAAGACAAATTAAAATTCAGGACTTATTCAATTTAGTAAAAATTGGTTTATTACTTAAACGATTTATATACTATGATTAGGATTTAAAAAACGGTCATTGGGTAGGTGCAATGCTACCAGGAAACCTTAAGTTTAGGAAAACAATAAAATATTAAACTGTAGAGGTACATAATTTGCCTAAAACAGAAAAATTGCATGAATGTCAAGGTCGCTATTATAGTTCCCGGAAAATTCCCAAACCTAAACGTCTCGGGAATTTAGTTCTTTAGAATAAAGGTCGTTATGTCGACTTTAGTTTTATGCCCGTTGCATAATTGGAGATTAAAAGAAAAACATGACAAATATAATAATTTTATATTAAATTAATAAATAATTATAAACGTTTTAATAATTTACGGCTAGAGATTAAAATTTGTTGTTCATAGACACCATTCGAAATAAGCTGCGCATTAAATAAATTAGAAAAAAGCAATCATAGTAATGCAAATGATTTACTCCTGACGCGTATACATTTCAAATCCCGAATGGATTCGCACTCGTTGGCGAAATAATTGAGTCATTTATAAGGCTTGCGATATCAGGCCCGAGCCTCATCGCCGGAATGACTAATAAGAAGTTAATCCGCAAATAAAAGTGGGATTGATATGGGAGTGGGATGCGTTCGCGCCGCGCGGTGGCCTGTCGATTTGTCTTTGTTTGTGTCATTGAACTCGTCAGAAAAAGACCAAGCGTGAAATATGGTTGTATTGACTGCGGCAAATCTATTTCTGATTAACGTCAAACTTGTAACTTTTTGTGGTGTGTTTAATTTTTTACACGAAAAATATCAATTTTTTTCTCCCCGATTGTATTACTTTTCTGCAACTGGAATTTTGTTTATTAGATATGTGAAGTTATCTAATTTGACAATTATTATATTAACCGATCTTTTTGTTTATTAAATACATCTAGTTTACACTTAGATTTGAGATACATGGTATCCTAGTTGCTCAGTTATAAGTTACAAAAAGTAATTATTAATTTAAAAAATATTGACGGTTCTTTTTACATTAAATGAAGTACGAAAAAATTAATTGATCAAAATATCAAATCATAATGGTAGGGGAGCCCAAGAAGGACTTTTTG
This sequence comes from Mycalesis mineus, assembly GCA_034621355.1. NCBI lineage: Eukaryota > Metazoa > Arthropoda > Insecta > Lepidoptera > Nymphalidae > Mycalesis > Mycalesis mineus. The sequence goes on from CM067881.1 coordinate 7,341,380, forward strand.
ATATACTTGGGCGCATTAATATCAAAGAGGATAAAGTCAAATCGTCACATTTTCGAAACACACACTATTCAGTTTGTAATTAACCTACCCTGCCTTAATCTGACGTTTTTATTGAGTATTTCTGCTAATCGACATTTTAAATATTTTAACGGGTTGCCCTTAACACCCTTTGCATTATAAAGTGCTTAATACGTGGTGGAGGTAATCAACCACATGAAATGTATCCTCCCTTATGGTCATCTGCCGTGCTTGAGTATTTAAAAACATTCCTCTTTGGCTCTCCTATTATAATGCAATGTAGGTACAATATTATACGACTCAGCAAAGATAAAATCTTACCCTATACTAAAGCCAAACTCGATTGAGAATGCTTGTCAACAAACAAATTAAAAATGAAGGTAGAAATCACTAGTCATTTCACACCTATTTTTTTAAATTAACTCGTTAATGATGAATTTATGACAATAAATTAGATTAGTAAGCTTAAAACTAATTAATATATTCAATATATTTTAAATAAGATTTTTATTAAAAACGAAACATAATTTGAAATTTATTAGGCATAAAAGATGTTGCAATTTTTACCTTCATTTTAAATTTGTTTGTTGACAAGCATTCTCAATCGAGTTTGGCTTTAGTATAGTAGTTCTTTATTAGTAAAAAGAACGAATACACCTTTAACTATTCTTTGTTTTTACATTCAAATTAAACATTCATTTTTTACAACGGTTGCGATAGGACAATAAGAATCATGGCACGAATGCTTTGAATTAAGCATTCACTGAACACTGAATTTAAATTCAAAGAAAGAAATTAAAAATCTCCACCGGAATGAAGCAGTAAGAATCTTCTCACACTGGATGAGCACTAACTAAACGGAAGCGTAAAATTTAGGTACAGAAAATTCTGTTCAAACTTACTTCATTGTATTACTGCGGGAATTTCATGACGACGCGGTTGCTTTGTGTGATATTTTAAAATTCTTTACATTTAAATCTTCACATTTTCATCACAGGATTTTTATATTTAAATCTGTGTAGCAAATAAGTTGGAACTAATTTTATCTTGCTGATTTGCTGGCGTAACATATTGCACCCCTAGATCTAAAGGGAACTAACTCAAAATTCTTGATTTTTGAGTTGTGAACACCTTTGAATTTGTCATTTCAATACCTATCGACCAATAAATCAGATTCAAAACTATTACCAATATTCGCCGCTAGATGTCTTTGTATACCTATATTGTTGAACGAGCGACCCCACCCCCCTCGCATCCAAAACAGCGACAACGCCAGTTGGGACCAAATTTACAAGTGGACTGCACGGACCGGGCTTAACCCTAGAGAGCTAACCTTCCCATATACCCCTTTAAAGCTAACCATTCGTCGTATTGACGAGCAATATTTGAAGTATATAAATTTATAAAACGATACATATATCTGAACATTTTAATATTTTATTACGTTAAACATGTATTATTCTATTGAATAAAATAGTATTTTTCGATATTTTAACAAAAATATTTATTTTCTTCTTTATAATCTAACACACTACTTTTTTGAGGTCAATATAAACCCTTACTTGGAAAAAAAACTATAAAAAATTTTACAACAAAAAATCCCTTCTGTTCTTGGACAAATATTAATTATAAGAGTCTCATTTTATTAGAAAAAATATAAAACCGAAAATTTTAAAGCGCTTTTGTAGTAAAAATCAACTTTGTGTTTACCACAAAATGCAGTGTTGTATTTTGTGGTGAACACAATGTATATACGCAATATATCCTTTTCTGTGGGGACTAATATCACAAATTTTACTTCTTCTGCTGTTTGTAGCTTCAGTTGATATAAGACTAGTTGACCAGTGACTCTCACTTTCACCTTGACCTTCATCACTCTTCCATCCTTCCACTTTCAAGATATCTTTATTTTATTATTCACGTGTGGGCATAGTAACCATTTCCAGCCGGCCATGCAGTTTTTTTATAAATATATTCTACATCCGCTATATTTCTTAGAGTACGCATTGGTCCTCTGGCGACATCTACAATATTTATTGCAGCTACTCTATTTGAAACACTCCCTTCCTGGTCGACCAAACATGACAACTTCGACTTCGGATATTGCTTAGTGAGAAAGTTAAAATACTCGAGTTAATATCTGAGTTTTTCACCGATCACGAAGGTGAAGAACGATTTTGGTGGTATGGAAAACTTTCTTCATTATCAGAAAGCTCATATTGAGTATCGCTTTCTACTTCATCCCCTTCCAAGTTATCTTCTGTTTAGAGCTTCCATTATTCTCCCTAGTATCAGTCAACAATGTGGACACCTGCGCTATTCCGATATCTCCCTCTTCTAATAAAAGCCTCACAATAATTTCATCTGGCAGGAATCGTAATCGGTAAAAACCGAAAAAAAGAACATACGTTAGTTGCAGTAATAATATACATAAAAGCTAACCATTCGTCAAAATGACGAACATTTTTGTAATATATCTGTAAATCACGTACTTATCGGCAAAATGCCGTCGTCACCTGCGAGCACTCGGCGGACACTAGGTTGACTAGAGTTGGCAAAGCAATCAGCGCGCGCAAAGAAAAGAGAAAAAGATATTTCTATTTCGTGTTCGTCAATTTGACGAAGGTTAGCTCTCTAGGGTTAAACAAATTGGAGTTATTTTAGGTTACGCCCATATTGTTGAAATTTGATAAAGCATTATTTCGAATTGTCACCATTTTGATAGTTAGTACTGAGTTAATTATTGGAACATTTTGAGTTGAACCAGTATTACTGGCAAGGTGAATACAAAAGAGGGCCAACTTAAAACGAAAATCACCAATATGGGTTCAACTCAAAATAATACAAAAATATATACACAAATTGATAAGTTATAAGGAAATATCTTTCAAAATGCATTATTAAGACACAACCCTTTATTAAAACCCAAGATTCTTAATATTTATCACATTCAGCTGTAAAATAAAGTTCATACATCTATACAGAAAACTTCTGCAATGCACAGGGACTCGGCAATCAGCTTTTTGCCTCTCCTGTAAAATAAGCTTTTTTTTGAGTTAATACCTCTTTAGATATAGAGGTGCGATATGTTACTATGGATCACGAGTTCCTGGGCTTGGGTCTCGGATTTATTAATACTGTTGGACATTGACCCCTTGCAAAGACTTTCGAACCACACGGTTTTGAGGCAACTGCATCCAGTGACTTGCTGTTTGTTTGAGTATAGGTCTATGAAATATATAATAATAATAATAATAATAATAATATAATTGTTTATTGAGGCAAAAAAGCCCATTATATACAAAGTTACATTACAAATGTATAATATAAAATATTAAATAAAATACGAGTAAAAACGGTACATTTTAGGAACATCTAAAATATCATACTAAAACTACTTCCTATTTGGATCTCGATGTACTGAGATCCAATGCGTCATTATAGGGCTACTTATGTCCTGACTCCTCCAGATAGTCATCTGGAGGATTCTGTTACCAGAGTTGGCAACCTTTCCCAGAAGGAAGATATCCGCGCTCTGATAACAGCAAAGAAATCGGGCATTGCCGCTTCGGCGAACATACTCGATGCGCTGCAGTATCGAGGTAACTTCATAAGGATCCTTATGAAGGCATCATTGTACTCCCCCTTTATGGTGTTGAAGGTCACCCTCTTGTACCGGTACCATAACTGACAGGTGTAGAAACACTGACAGTAAGCCCTGAAGAGAGTGCCCTTGACTTCTTTGCTGCATTTGGCAAATCTGCGCGCGAGCATATATAGATTTTTTCTTTGCTTCCTACAAACTCTTTGTTGGAAAGTTGGTTGTGTAAGACCAAGTTAAGCCATTGGTCGCGGTCATTATTATTAACATTCATCATAGTCATCATTACATTAACATCCTACACCCGCCATTCCGCATGAGTGGTGGGCCTTCGCTTTATAAAGTTTTATTCGTTAACTATTATCAGATGTTAATGATAGTGACCGGTGCTGGCGGCTTAAAGTGCTCTTCGTGACTCGGGGGTGTAACATTACTCCATTATTCGAACCCAAAGCTAGCAATAAACTGAAAGTGTCATAGACGAATGAAAAAATCAGTTTTTACACAATGAAACTCCTAGGATTTGAACTCAGGACCTCGTTATCGAAGCCACTTAGGCAAGCCACTAGACCAACAAGGCAGTCAAACGTTATATAGAAATATAATATCTTGGAACTTTATATGAAACTACTGATTTCAGCTACCTGCATTGATTGTTAACTAGAGCCAAGACTATCTGCAGTAAAGTAAGCAAGTTTTGGCACCTTATCAGTGTTCTATTTACTTGATACAATTTGGTATTCTTACTGCGGGCTGAAGGAATGTAACGAACCTTCCCCAGTAATTGTATTAGCTTGTCTTGGTACTTCATAAAATACATTGGGGGAACATAACTAATTCGTCTATTGCGTTTTGCTTTTATTTTTCCTCTTGGGATTTAAATCCTTACTAATATTATAAAGGTGAATGTTTTTGACGTGAAAACGTCTTATAATTCGATAGAGCCGGCTGCACGCACGAAAAAACATGACTCATGCCGCGTTACCTCGCTTTGAGGCGTTCCATGTAAGGCTTGAAGTGCAAGCGAGAGCGCTAAACGAGCGACAAAGAAGCACAATCGGCATTTGCGTTCGGCAGCGTCCGTCTATTAAATATAATTATTAAATATATTAATTTTAAATTAAAAATTAATATATTTATAAATTAATATGTTTATTATAAATTTAAAATGTAAATTTATAAAATCAAAATCAATTATTTTATTAATTTAAATTAATATTTATAAAATTATACTTAAATTAAAAATTTTAATAACCAATTTGATATGTATGAAATATGTAGGTAGTACGAAATGTCAATATACGTGGGTATGTAAATATAGTTTGCCATTAAACAGTTCAGTATCTAGATCCGTGGTTTCAATACGTAACACTGGCGACGAGTGATTTAAAATAATCATAATTTTAGTTATTCGGTTGAAATAACAATGCCGATCGGTAAAGTAGAAAGTTTTCATGTCGGTACACAAGATTGGGACGCGTACGTGCGTCGTATTAAACAATTTATCGCGCTAAACAACATCGAACGGGACCTACATGTGGCCACGTTGGTCACCCTCGTCGGCGCAGATTGTTACGCGTTAATGTGCGACCTGTGTTCCCCTGTGCAACCAGAGGAGAAAACTTTCGAAGAGTTGGTTAAAATATTAAAAGATCATTTGGAACCTGTGAGATCGGAAATAGCTGAACGACACATATTTCGGCAAAGGAAACAGCAACATGGCGAAGATATCAAGGTATATCTGCAAAATTTAAAACATCTCGCTAAAACGTGCAGCTTCGGAGCTCAACTCGAAGTTAATCTTAGAGATCAGTTCGTGTCGGGGCTGTGCAGTGAGGAGATGCGTTCGCGGCTGTTTGCTGAAAAGGATATTGATTATCGGCGCGCGGTGGAGTTGGCGCTGGCGCTGGAGGCGGCCGAGCGGCACGCGACGACGGCGTGCGCTCGGGCTGCGCCTGACGCGCGCGGCTCCGTGGCCGGCCCGAGCGATGACGACGGCCTGCACCGGGTGGGCACGGCGCGCGGCCCGCGCTCGACGGGCAGCGGAGCCGGCGGCGAGAGCAGCGGCAGCGCGGGCCGGCGAGTCTGTGCGCGCTGCGGCGGAGGTCACCCAGGGAGGTGTCGCTACAGAAATTATTTCTGTGACCGGTGCGGTATTAAAGGTCATTTGAAAAATATGTGTTCAGTGCGTAATAAAAGCAAAGGTGAAGTGAGTGCGAAAGTGCAACAAAACAAAGGTCAGATTTATTTTAATAATAATTCCGATTCAGAAAGTGAAAACGACTGTCGTTTTTTTAATATGATTAGCGGTGGAGACGATGGCCCCTATTATGTATTTTTAAATATCAACAACGCGAGTCATAAGTTTGAGATTGACACGGGAAGCAAAATTTCAGCTATCTCTAAGAAATACTATAATAAATATTTTAAAAGCCTTCCCATACAAAACAAAATTTTAACTTTGAAGTCTTATACCGGTGACGTAATAGAAACAATCGGTTTCATTACAGTCGACGTGTCTTGCGGTTCTAAATTTGCAAAATTAAAATTACATGTGATTGAAAATGGGGGCCCTCCTCTCATGGGCAGAATATGGATAAAAGAATTAAAATTATCTGTTGTTCAATGTTACAATTTGTGTAGTGAAGACTCTGTAGCTGTCGAATTAAAAGACGAGTATCCCGAAGTGTTCGCGGACGGGCTGGGCACGTTCAAGTCGCGAATTCGCTTGTATCTACACGACGACACCCCCGTGTTCGTCAAAGCGCGCGCCCTGCCGTTAGCACTGCGGGAACCGGTCGAGCAGGAACTCGCCCGCCTGCAGCGGGAAGGTGTTATTTACAAAGTGGATAGATCTGACTACGGGACACCTATAGTGCCGGTTGTCAAATCTAATGGTTCGATACGTATATGCGGTGATTATAAAATCACTATAAACCCGCGTCTTAAAGATTTCCACTATCCGCTGCCGCGGATCGAGGATCTGTTCGCGACCTTGGGTGGGGGCGAGCATTATACGAAGCTCGATTTGTCAAATGCTTTTCAGCAGTGTATTTTAGAAGATGAATCTCAGCCGATCACAGCAATAACGACTCATTTAGGGACGTTTGTTTATCGGCGCGTTCCCTACGGTATCAAATGCATACCTGAAAATTTTCAAAAAATCATGGAAGAAACGTTGAGTGGATTGCCGTCGACGGCTGTGTTCGCGGATGATATTTGTATTACTGGTAAAGATAGACGCACACATTTACATAATCTAAGGGCGGTGCTACAACGATTAAAAGAAAACGGTTTGAGAATTAATTGGAGTAAGTGTCAATTTTTCAAAGACAGTGTTACATACCTGGGCTATAAAATAGATAAATTCGGCCTACATACTGATGATAAAAAAATCGAAGCCATAGTTGCGGCCCCGCCACCTACGAATATTACACAGCTGAAAAGTTTCATGGGTCTTGTTAATTTTTACGCAAAATTTTGTATAAATATGAGTGATATCTTAAAACCTATGTATAATCTTTTAAAAAAAAATGTTAAATGGAATTGGGACGACAAGTGTGCGAACGCATTTAATAAAATCAAAAAGGTGCTGAGTCGGGCTCCGGTCCTGGCACACTACGAGCCCAGCCTGCCTCTTATCTTGGCGGTCGACAGCAGTCCGTACGGACTCGGAGCCATGCTGCTGCAACGTTACGCGGACGGCACCGAGCGGCCCGTGTGCTGCGCGTCTCGCACTCTCTCGCCCGCCGAGTACAACTACGCACAGATTGATAAGGAGGCGCTCGCTATCGTGTTTGGTGTGACGAAACACCATCAGTATTTGTACGGCCGACATTTCATACTCCGTAGCGATCACCGCGCACTCAGTTATATATTCGGAAAAAATAGGGGCATTCCACTGACCGCGGCGAGTCGCTTGCAACGATATGCGGTTAAATTAAGCGCTTATAATTTCGAGATAGAATTTGTTAGATCTATAGAAAACTGCCAAGCCGACGCGCTTAGTCGTCTTCCTCTAAACGGGGATGGTACGCGAAGTAGGAGTGCAATCGAAAAGTGTAGCTATCTTCATTTTATTCAAGAAAATTTTCCAGTTAATTTTAAAGATATTAAAACTGAGATCGCGAAAGATCCATTGTTAAGTAAAATCTACGGATACGTCATGTTCGGCTGGCCTAGTAAAGTAGATTGTGAATTTGAAAAACCTTATTTTAATAGGAAAGATAATTTATATATTGATCAAGGTTGTTTAATCTGGGGATATAGAATGATAATTCCTCAAAAGTTACGCGAGACGGTATTAAATGAAATACACGAGGGGCATCCCGGTATAGTCAAAATGAAACAGATCGCTCGTAACTATGTGTATTGGGACGGTCTGGACGCGGACATCGAGCGCTTGTCGGCGCGGTGTGCAGCGTGCGTGTCGCAGCGCGCCGCACCGCCCACCGCGCCGCTGCACTCGTGGCCCTGGCCCGCCGAGCCGTGGGCGCGTTTGAATATGGACTTCTTAGGGCCATTCAACAATGCGTATTATTTAGTGATCATCGATGCTCATTCGAAGTGGATCGAGGTCGAAAAATTAAAAAGCATAACTGCGTCTAATGTGATAAATCGTTTACGGCAACTGTTCGCTAAATTTGGGCTCCCTAAAGTAATCCAGAGCGACAACGGACCACCGCTGTCCTCGGAAGAGTTCGAACTGTACCTGAAAAATAACGGTATTAAACACATCCGCACGGCTCCATACCACCCCAGCAGTAACGGTGCTGCTGAAAACGCGGTCCGTACTATAAAGAGAGTATTAAAGAAAGCCGTTGTCGAAAAAGTAGACGATATAACCGCGCTCAGCAGATTTTTATTTACGTATCGCAACACGGAACACAGCACCACGGGCCGCGAGCCGGCTGTGGCTATGTTTGGGCGGCGGCTGCGCGGGCGCCTCGACCTGCTGCGGCCCGACACCGCCGAGCGTGTGCGTGCCGCGCAGCAGGCCGCCGAGGGTCGAGCCGCGCCGCCGCACACGCTGCGCGAGGCACGTCCCGGTGACCCGGTGCTGGTACGGGATTATACTAGAAATAGTTCCAAATGGGCAGAGGGTGAGATACTGGAACGTAAAATACCGGTGTCTTATGTAGTAAAATCTAACGATGGCCGCATACATAAACGACATATAGATCAAATATTAACAGACAAACGCAGGACTCGTCATTCGTTAGCCTTAGTGTCTCCGACTCGTAGTAATCCTCCTAACGTAACCAATAGTGACTTACAGGACACAGAACAATGGGAAAATTGTGAGGCTGGTGGTGAGCCGGGGCCGCTGTCTGATGTTAGCGTTAATAATGACGAATTACAAGTTTCTGACGTATTAGAAGCTAGAGAAAATATACGTACGCGTCGGGAAGCTGCACTAGAATGTGTTAAAAAAATAAAACAAAAAGGAGAACTAATTTAACAAAGTTATATATATTGTGTAAGCTCCGCGGTACATAAGTTATCGTCCGAATTCCATTTCTGTATTTACATAAAACAAAGTGTATATATTATTACCTACCTATTATGTATCAATGTATTAATGATTGTTTTGTATAATTAGAGGGGGACAATGATATGTATGAAATATGTAGGTAGTACGAAATGTCAATATACGTGGGTATGTAAATATAGTTTGCCATTAAACAGTTCAGTATCTAGATCCGTGGTTTCAATACGTAACACAATTAAATGCTACCATTCCATCAGTATTTTCTTGAGACGTTGTCACGTTCAACTATCGTCAGTAAACCGACTTTACAGACAACCAATTTTTTATTTATGGATGTTTTTCACGCAAAAACTATTGAATGGATTTCGATATGATATAATGATTGATAATATAGATTACATATCATAGGCTACATTTATTTCCGCTGAGAATTTCACTCAGCGGGTGATAGAAAGAGCAATGCTCGGAGTATCTCTGCGTGATCGAATCAGAAATGAGGAGATCCGCAGATGAACCAAAGTAACCGTCATAGCTCAGCGAGTCGCAGAACTGAAGTGGCAATGGGCGGGGCACGTAGTTCGAACAGCTGATGGACGTTGGGGGCCCAAGGTTGTAGATTGGCGACCCCGCACCGGAAAGCGCAGCGTTGGTCGACCCTCAACCAGGTGGACTGACGACATTAAACGTGTCGCAAGGAGCCGCTGGCAACAGGCGGCTCGGGATCGTTGTGTTTGGAAGTCCCTAAAAAAGGCCTATGTTCAACAGTGGACGTCTACAGGCTGGTAATGATGATGATGATGATTTATTTCCGAAATCCTACCACGTTGTTTTCGGTCTCGTGGGAGTAGAGAACGTAGATGAAACCGCCGGCGTCCTCTAGTATTTCATATTACAAATGTTGCCCTAGTTGTAAGTTGTTCTGTCCAATTTTGCAGTTCTAGTAATTCATTTAGGTAGCATTCACAGTATCATTCCTAATTTTTGCCGGTAACGTAGTTCTGATGCCTGTCTTTTAAGTTAATTAATTAAATTTTATGTATAGTTAGTAGCCATCAAAGTGAAAGAAAACAAGTGAATCATTATTGAAAAACTGACAACATTTTGGCATACAGATAAGGACAGAGATAATACTCGTCCGCTTTACATTACGGTTCTTTGTTTACGTTTATTAATAATGGTCAAACTATAGTAGTTTGAGTTAAAAAAAAGTACAAATTCTCAATTGAATTAGAATCAGTAATCAAATATGGAACCTCCCAAGTGAAGACTACAAGGTTCATTATTGCTATACAAACTGAAAAGTATAGCTATCCTCATAAGCAGTATTTTCACGAGATATTCACAATCTCCAATGGGTACGTATAGCCTGTAGAATAATTGAGCCATTCGTAAGGCTTGCGGTATCAAGCCTGATCCACATCGCGGCTCCATGACTAATAAGAAGTTAATCCGCAAATAAAAGCGGAATTGAAACAGAAGTGGAACGCCTTCGCGCCGTGTGGTAGGCTAATGTCGATTTGTCTTTGTCCGCGTCACTGAACTCGTCAGAAATAGATTAAGCGCTCTCACTCCATCTAATGGCGTCTCATTTGTTTAGCTTTAAGAGAAAAATTGTTCTTAAACTCCTCGAGACTGAGTCTTGTCGATGAGTTCTGTTTGTTTGACTCAATTTGAATGTTTCTCTTCCTGTTGTGGACATTCTATTGTGGGAAGACCGTTTGGATTTAATGTAGTTACCTACTAGTACATACGCGCATATACTGTTACTTTGCTAACTGACAGGACAAAATTCGACGCCTCCCACGCATAAAGTCGAAACACGTATTTTAGGTAAAATGGTTTTTTTGTGCCATTAAAACCCTATTAAACAGCATTACAGGTTCCTAAAATCCGTATTGTCATAACTTTTATAAATAATGAAATTTTGAATCGATAATAGTCTTAACATTTGAACACTCCCGCGCACAAAGTCGTGCCGATAGTTCCGACGATGTGCTACGATCTATTGGACCGCGGCAGGCCAATGAGAGCGCAGTTCCGACGTCGTAAGACAGAAATTGACATGAACGAAGTCTTTCAAGTTTAATTTTGACAATATTAATTGATGTACAGTTGTTTTTGTTTTTTAAGCATTGTGTGATTATAAATTAGTAAAATGAGCAATGTACGTTTGTCTAGAATTTTGAAATTAGTGTTAGATAAGCCCTACTCAAACAGTGAATTGCCAACGGTCGGTAAAGTTTTTGAAAATGGTAAGTTTTACTTTATTTATTTTTATTTTTATTCAATTTACTTGTTAATATAAGTGATATTTATCATAGGAATAAATGATAATAGTAGGTGATAGTGTTTAATAGGTTTTGACAACTTAAATATGATTCCGACGCATTAAGCCGGAACGTTCCATATTAAGACCCTTTGCGCCGGAATCTATCACGAGCAGTGAATAGTTACGACTTTGTACTATGTAATGATTTTGTTCTAGGAGTCGTAACTTGGACTTACTACTATTTGCGTGGTTAAAAAATAAAGATAAGTAAATGTATAAAGACGGAATATATAGATACGACTTTGTTCTTTGCTTTGAAATGAAGATACGACTCTTTGCTATTCAATTTTAGCCAAAATAGCAGTAAAATTGATTTTTAAACTATACAGTATAATTCACTTTGTAATTAACTTTAGTTTTTCAGTAAATTGGATGTCTTTATTTACAGGATTAGAATCACCGGTACCACTCGAAGCTAAACACCAGTGGGATTTGTATAAGTCAATGTTTGGTCAATCCTTCAATAATAGTAGTAGAAGTATGGACGAAAGTTTTGCATTTAATATTCTCGAGATATCAACTAATCCAGCTGCAATGTTACCAGTTTTATCTCCACTTCTGTCTTTAATTTTAAATGAATAAAACCCTAACGAAAGTATAGCTTCCGAGCTTATACTGAAAATGTTTTACAGGAATCAGTTGATATTATAGAACCTTCTTCGGATATTACGCCCATGCTTTTCCCAGATAACGATTTTTTTAAAACAATTTGGTAACTTCAACTCCATTATAATGGAATATATCGGTTTGTGATGATAATGACTGTCCATGTAGTAGTCTTAGTAGATCCAATACCCCGCAGCTCAGTAACACTTCGAGCCAGGATTCTTCGTTTGTACGTCAGCTGAAAATATACCAAAAGGCAGAAAACGACTCCGTCGCCGTGATGAATGGAAAGGTATAAAAAGATAATGTTTGAACAACTTAGGAAAAGCGTATTTGAGTAGAAATGGCATTCAAACAGATAGAAAGATTTTAAGACAACCATGTCAAATAACTTGCCGCCTTAAAAGCTCTCAAAAGTTGAATTCAATAGCGGGAGCATATATTTTCTTCTTTTTGGCAAATTGGAGAACACTGTCGGCAGTGGGATTATATCGTCAATCATACTGAAGAAGGTGACACTAAACCCGTATACCCTTCTACTTTAACGGTGTCTAGACGTAAGAAATCAATTAAGTACTGCCTATCTTTTATTGGACCTGACTGTGACATACCTAATAAAGCATTTCTTTGTAAAACAATGTTCTTAAACACTCTTTCTGTAGGAGAGAGAACTGGTCAAACAGCATTGGCAAAATTGCGTTCAGGTGGTGGCTCCGTTTCTCCTGATCAGCGTAGTGGTACCAGAACCATTGTCACAGACGACGAAATAAAATAGGGCATTTTGCACCATGTGAAAACGTTCCAGGCAGTCGAATCTCACTATATGCGAAAGGATACTACTAAAATGTACCTAGAAAGCGATGTCTCATTTACGAAAATATTTTCTCTATATAACTAATTATGACCTTACTAATGAACTAACTAAAATGGCTATGTGGTTAGTTTATACGCGGTAGACGGTGCGAGGGGTATACCAGCGAAGCCTCTCTATAACCTGCTAAAAGACCTTGGTCTACTAGAAATGCAGTAAGCTCCATATTGGAGCGAGTGTCCAAAGCCGCTCTAGTAGGGTCCTTCCGAATTTGGCTGGGCAGGGAGAATAACTTGAACAGAGGAGCTGAATGTTGACGCGCGTCACTAAGAGTACGCTTTTAAACCTACACCCGTGTCAAGAGTTTCGGCCTCTGTTCGGAGTTTTTCTCTCAACCACGCGATGGACCCGGCACCCGCAAGGTGAATCCATGGAATGCTAAGATATTCGTCTCTCAGTGGTTTTCTACTAAAAATATATAAAAAAAAGCAAAAACTGTCAGACAATATCGAAATATTATCAATCAGAATTTGAATATATCATTTCATAAACCTAAAAAAGATATCTATAATGAGTGTCATATGTATTTACAACACAAACAAAAATACAATGACAAAAGAAGGAAAAATAAACAAGAAGTTTACATGAGTAATAAGATAAAAGCTAGATAAAAGAAAGAAAGTGATAAAAAAGACGCTTTAGCAAACGAAGGAAAAACAATTACATCCTGTTTTGATTTTCAAAAAATTTTGAACTGTCCTGAAGGAAATGTTGGTTTTAATTTTCAGTTTAAAATTGTACCCCATATGATTTAGGTAGTCATGATGGTTAAAGTAATAGCTGTAATAAAAAGTGATTTTAATTTAATTTAGACCAGTTTAATATTTGATTTCAATAACTGTACTATCATTTGGGAGTTAATCGTTTTTTTTTATTGTTTACAAGTAGATATCTGAGTTTCAAAAGCTCACTGATAGTCCATGGTGATTTAAGAAGACTGAATTATGTTCCTATGATTACAATTATTGTAATAAAGTTTTCAATTGTCAAATACATCGTTAAGACCGCGTTTTTTAAAAATACAGAGAATTTGCACGTCGCACAAAGTCGTATTTTAAATATACGACTTTATTCTAGTTGTCTATACGAGTCTTATTGAAAGCATATAGTCGTAACAATGAGATACGATATTTATACTTATTATAAGCATAAAGTCGTAAGTTACTAAAATGAGCTTTTTTCCATAAATATGATTTCTTATAACATCCAAGTTATACATATATTTTCTTTAATTGAGAATTGACAGCATAGTATAATTTTTTTTTGAGAAAATTGTTTACAAATCGTTTTTATCATAAAAGTATACAAAAAATGCTCTCCTGAAAAATTACGTTTTTATCATTACGACCTTATGCGTAGGAGGCGTCGAAATACATTTGTGTGAGTTATAAGAATTTCAGCACAGTAAAAATCTATTATTAAATTATTATTTACAATACAAATATTAGACTTCGAAAACTTAAAAAAAAATGTTTTTGTCTTTCTAAGTAACTCCTTCAGTTCCATTTAAATGCTCAAATCAAACAATTTGTCTGTAAACCTTAAAACCTTACTATTATAGTCAACGTTGACTTTCCTTTACATTACACACATGCAGTTGTAAGTTTACAGTACTATTGGCTATAATAGTACGTACAAGTACATGCAAAGCCAAACGGACTTCACGTTTGTTTATGGTTGTATATTCAGTCCAATGTCTGATTATACAACCATAAGCAAACCGTCTTCAGTAAATAGAAGATCGCTTCGCCTAAAATTTTTAAATTCACTTAACACTTTGGAGTGGCGGCCCCGAATATTGTTTTACGTTGCTGGGCTCTTATTTGTTGCTCACCTGCAAAAATGTAATCGTGCTCCCGACGTTTTCCGCTGCTTGTGTTTTGTTAACTTTTGAACTGTTCATGCTTAAGGGAATTTCGTTTTTTATTGTTTTCTAACTTCTGTACGCTAATCGAGTTTTCTCCGCATGAGTTTAATTGGTTTTATTTTTATTTATTTATACTTTATTTGTACATTATATGACATAAAATAAAAACATACAGAAATAATATTTTGAAAGAAGTAGAGGTATAAACGGCAGCGTTATCGCTTAGTAGCGTTTTCTTCCAGGCAACCAGTTTTGTAACATAATAATATACATACATTCAAATAATTTAGTAATACAAATTACATAAATAACACAATAAACATTAAAATAAATATCATAAAAACGACACTATTATATATTTTTTTAACATTAATCATGTAGAAATTTTCTACTAATACTATTTTGATAATGATGTTTCAATAGATTTTAGTAGTCTATTAGTCATCATCAACATAATATCAGCTGATGAACGTAACGTTTGTGAACCATTTCATCGATGTGCTATCACCTTGAAACCTATAGGTCCGTCACCTTACCAAAGTAGAAGTAGCTACTTTATTTAGCTTTTCCTCCTTTTGAGCTATATTAGTAGCCTAATTAACTGGTATCTAGCCTATTTTTAACCGACGAAAAAAAACGGAGGAGGTTCTCAATTCGACACGTATATTTTTTGTGTTTTATGTATGACCACGCATAACTGTTTACAGGGTTGTCCAATTTTGATAATTCTTTTTTTATTAGAAAGGGCATACTTCCGAGGTGGTCCCATTTTCATCATATTAGGATCTGATGATCATATCCGACTTCATAGATATGCTTAAGTAAATTAAAGCAACTAAATGACACAGTAATTTTTTACTTTTTAGTGCGTTTTGAGTCGGTTCTATTTTTATTTAAAAGTTTTTAGTATTTGTAATTATTAGTGTATTATTTTTATATAAATACTGTATTTTATTTAAATCCATTTATCATTGTTTATTTTCTGCATATAATGCCTTTGACTCAAATCCTTTTACTGTGATTAAAAAGTGAACACTAAGAGTTCTTATTACTTATTCCCTATGTACAGATGTTTCGTAACGAAGCTAAAAGAAAGAAAAAGGAGTTATACCGGAATAATACGAAAAGTTCAGAAGCTTTAAAGAATATTTAAACTTACTAGCATTATTTTAAAGCATAATAAAAATTCTAAAAAATATATAAGTACTAGAAATAAAAATCTAAAACTAACTACGAAAAATTAAAAAAAATAAACTTTATTTTTCTTACAGACAGGCCACTTTATATTCCGTGTTTATATGTAGTTAAGTACGACAAACAACAAAATATGAAATATTACATAACACTTATCTACCTAATTTAAAATTTAATATTTGTTACGAAATCTCATTTATTTAGTGTAGTTTAAAGAGGTGTGGAACACACGTAGCACAATATTTACATATAAATTACAATTAATCTTAAGAAACGCTATTTATGTGAGTTCACGGTTTTATTTGTAGTGAAGGCGCCGACCACCCATCGTGTTGGTGACTGGTTAACGCTCTTGGTGTCATTTCTACTGATTTATTGTAACGCGGGCACTGATGAACAAGCGTGAACAGTGTACTACAAGCCAATGAAATTGGACACAGTTTGATATATTTTGTTTTAGAGATAAAACTCTTAGAATTTCAGAGAGAAACTATAAACAGAGTCCGGAACTTGTAACATAGGTTAAGAAAAGGGTGTGATGCGTCAACAATCACCTTTTCTCCGCGTGTTGTTCTCCTAGTCTAACCATATTATGTAGAATTCTACTAGAACATCTTTGGGTATTCGTTCTAATATTGAAATTATTGCAGCATTAGTCATTCTGACGTCGAATGTAATGCAAATTAAGCGTTAATATTGTTTGTAAGTATAAGTGATTGCACAGTTTTTGTTTGTACGAGTAGTTGAAGGTCAGAGTGG
This sequence comes from Mycalesis mineus, assembly GCA_034621355.1. NCBI lineage: Eukaryota > Metazoa > Arthropoda > Insecta > Lepidoptera > Nymphalidae > Mycalesis > Mycalesis mineus. Next base: position 7,358,116 of record CM067881.1, read on the forward strand.
TTAAAGTCACCCATCGACTTGATGACTGGTTAAATCTCATGTCTACTAATTTATCCTAACGCGGGTATTGATGATCAGGCGCGTGGAGTGTACAACAAGTCAATGAAGTTCGTCTTATTTTGTTATTTTTCGTTTTGAATTCCAATATTACGCGTAAATATAGTTAAGTGATTACACTATTTTCTTTGTCGTTCAAAGTGCCAGCTAGCCGACCAACTATTTGAGTGGATCACGCTCTTGTTGTCATTACTTCTGATACCCTTCTACTTTGGATACCTGTGCGCTGATAAACAGGCGTGAGCAAAACCTCAAGGATTGCTAATATTGTTTACGTCATATTTCTATTATACTGCCTCGTTGGTGTAGTGGTTAGCCTACTCGGCTTCGATCACGAGGTCCCGGGTTCGAATCCTGGGTCGGGTCACGGAATAATTCTGAGTTTTTCATTCTTCTATTATTTCTCAGTACATTCCAAGCCCGGAGTCGGGACGTTGGTAGTGTTATACCCACCCCCGTGCCTCTGAGAGCACATTAAGCCGTCGGTCCCGGTCACTGTCATCAACATCTGATAGTAATCGTCAATAAATGAAACATTATCACCCTAAGCCCGCCAACCCGCATTGGAGCAGCGTGGTGGGTCTACGCTCCATATCCCCTCTCCTATGAGGAGGGAGGCCTGGCCCTGTAGTGGGCCGTTAGTAGGCTGATGATGATGATGATGATTACTATTATAATAAAAATCTTGCGTAAATAGATACTACTACCACTTGCTACTAGCCACGGCTGAAGCCGTCAACCGGCCTAGCCGGGAATCAAACCCGCAACCTCTGTTTTAATAATCTACCACGCTAACCGCTGTGCCACATTGTCTGTCAATGACATTGGAAAGCAGTGTTGAGGTTATTTTAATATGCGTGTTACCTACTAAATGTAATTTGTTTTAGTCTCACATTTTTATGGCATCACTTGTATCGTATGTATTAAAAATATTTACATTCCCTTAAGATTAAAGCAATAAAGTCAATTCTCACGAAAGTTGTATTATGCGGCTTTCTTTGACCGTGACTTGATCAGCAAATAGAAAAATGATTATCATAATAAGCTCATAAATTCAAAAGTAATTGAAATTCAATTATTTTTGTATGTTTGAACAATATTTAAAGTGAATTAATTAACATTGAAATACTAACGAAAATTATTTTTGTTGCTTATTTTTTAATTTTCTTGATTACAAAATTTACCATTAATAATATAAACTTGGCCCTCCAAATAAGCAAAAGCTTCGCTTGGTATGCATAGTATAATAGCAAGCCAAGTAGGTAAGTAATAAATACGTTAGGTAATTTATAAAATCCCTTTTTTATGTATTAAATTTCATTTGAATACTTTCATTATCGTTATTATACACACACGCTACGAAACTATTGAGAATGTTTTTTTAATGAGAGCAACATACATAATTAGGTACATATTTAATTCACGCTTACTGATAATTGCTCTAAAGTTAGGAAAGGCGCTGTGCTGTTCTTCTTACGTAACATACCTATCTATACCTACACTGAATAAGAATATAATATTTATATTTCTTAAATTATAAAATGATTAATGATTTTTAAGATTACTTCGGAAATCGACGACTTTGGCGACCTCCGTGGCGCAGTGGTTTGTGCAGTGGATAAGATGAAGGTCCTGGGTATCCCAATACCCGACTGGGCCGATTAAGATATTCCAAATCGTTTCAGGACTGGTCGTGACTAGTTACCATCCTATCGCCAAGCGATTTAGCGACCCGGTACGATATCATGTAAAAAACGAGAAGGGTGTGGAATATAATCCACACCCCTTTCGTAAATCTCACAAGTTAGTCCGCTTCTGTCTTAGATTGCATCATCACTTGCCACCAGGTGTGGTTGCAGTCAAGGACTAACTTGTAATGAATAAAAAACCCGCTGCATAGTTTAAAAGATCTAAGCTTACATAACGGCTGGAAACGACTTTGTTATAAACTAAGCCAAGACTAGCTCGCTCTAGTAAAGGTAGTTTTAGTAGGTAAATGTAGCTAGAACACAAGTTAACCACTATGTCGTTGACACAGTGTGACCACCATAACACTGCCATTTCCAGGATTCCTTTTTAGTGCAGCGGTAAACATTTACTGGCGTAGTACGAAGCTCCGACAATTTGCTTACAATATTGCAAACAATATTCAATAGCTTTGTGTAGGTGTGGTTAAGGTTATTATACCTACTAAATAACTCAATTAATTACTTACTGTAAGATAGTTTATTCTAATATATAAAATTTTGCTGTCACAATGTTAGTTACCGTACTACTCCGAAACGGCTTTACCAATTTTTACCAAATTTTGTATGCGTATTCAGCAGGTCTGAGAATCGGCTACTAGCTAATTTTCATCTAAATTTTTCATTTTTTATTTTTAATGCAAAACAACGTTTGCCGGGTCAGCTAGTAATTAATAATATAGTTGTTAATAACGTAAGATATTGCTGTATAACTCAAATGATTGTATAAGATAGATATAGAATTAAAAAATGTTAATTTTACTAGATTATAAGTTTATATGTTAACTATGTTAACTAGCAGACGTCCACGACTTTGCCCGCGTGGTTAACTTTCCTAAAATCCAAAAATTAAAAAAATGTACATACCTAACCCTTTTTTAAAGAAAAGTAGGTATCCTCATAAGATAGATTTCAGTGAATCAGATACGATGAGATCCGTAGAAGAACCAAAGTAACCGACACAGATCAGCTTGTCACAGAACTGAAGTGGCAATAGTTGGGTCACGTGGTTCGAACAGCTGATGAACGTTGCCAAGGTCCTAGAATGAACCTCGCGCCGGAAAGCGCAGTCTTTATCGACCACCCACCAGGTGGACTGACGAGATCAAACGATTCGCCGGGAGGTGCTAGCCATAGGCTGCCTGGATATCTACAACCTCAAGATCTTCTAGATCTTTTCTGTCGCGCACATACAAACTCTGGAATCAACTTCCTGCTAATTATAACATGGGGGTATTTAAGGGGCGATTAAATCAATGCCTCAAAGGCCGGCAACGCATAAGCAGTACCTTTGTTGCAAATGTACATGGGCGGCGGTAATCACTCAACATCAGGTGATCCGCATGCTCGTTTGCCCGCTTTAATAGCTATAAAAAAAAGGCTCCTCAGGATTATTATGTTTAAAAGTCCCTAAAATAGCCTTATGTCCAGCAGTAACATCAGCAACTAATGTTAAAGACGATGATGAAGTGGCCTGAAAAATAAAAACTTTTTCCACTTATTTTAGTCACATAATAACGTTAAGTCAAATGAAAATAGTTTTCAAACGCAAATGCTACTTGTTACTTGTAACTTGTAAGTGAAACTCGTTTCTAAAAGCATCCAGGAACTTTTGTTGAGCAAATAACACTTTGCTCTTTGTAAAATGCTAGGCGTTTGTAACTGCACTCCGAAATAATTGTTTGAGAAGTTTAATATGTAGCTGTTAAAGAGGTTTTATTAATTTGTATTATGCATCAAAATTTAGTAAATAAATAGATTGATTGTTCTTGTTTGTTTATTAGTTGTAAATAAATGTCTCAGTAAATATTACCTAAAATTGAAAATTTCTTCCCGTAAATGGTTTAATTTTTGAACTTCTATACTGTATTTATTTTGTAATAAATTGAATTTAAAAAAATAATAGTCTTTCTTTCTACAAGACCTTGTACGTAGAAAATACAGTACCTCAATAAATCGATCCCAAAAACCGCTGCTGTGATCGTTGTAATGTCATCATCAATATCAGCTTATTAACGGTCCACTACAGGCTTTCCTTCTTTTTTTTATCGACTACAAGTTGGCCCTTGACTGCTATCACACCTGATGTTAAGTGAGGATGCAATCTAAGATGGAAGCGGGCTAACTTGTTAGGGGTAGGATGAAATGTACACCCCTATCGGTTTCTACACGACATCGCACCGGAACGCTTAATCACTTGGCGGTACGTCTTTGTCGGTAGGGTGGTAACTAGCCACGGCGAAAGCCTCCCACCAGCCAGACCAAGACAAATTAAGAAAAATCTTAATCTGCCCCGCCGGGAATCGAACCCAGGACCTCCGTCTTATAAATCTATCGCGCATATCACGCGCCACGGAGGTCGTCAAAAAAAAAGGTTCTTGTAGGATATAGAGCGTAGACCCACCATACTTACGGTTATAATGTTACATTTATTAGCGATCACTCTCAAATCTTGATGGTGACGTCGGTGTCAGACATAGTGACCGGAACCGACATCAAGGTGCATCAATATCGACTTAATGTGCTCTTCGAGGCACTGGGGTGCAACACCACCAACTTACTCGACTCCGTAACTAAGAAACTGGAAATTTCTTAACTAAAAACCTCCAATTCCAAGACGAATTATTCCATGCGCCGACCTAGAATTTAAACCAAGGACCTCGTGATTGAAACCACACGGGCTTACCACTAAACCAACAGGTTAGTAGTTGTAATCTAACACGACTCAATAATTACGGTGTGTTATATACTGAGCTAGTCAAACTGATTGTAACTTGATCAAAATAGCAAATTCCAATAATTCGCGAACACCGCAAGCTGTAATATGAGTCTCTGTAAACTATCTGCCTATCAATTACGTCTATTGTGAGACTGAAGATAAGATTTATCTAGATTTTCAGCTAATAATTTATTAATATAATATTAAATTAGTGAAACAATAGCGCCTCAATCTCAAAGTACCTTAGCCTTCTTGAATGGCTACTACTGGACGGGGCCTCCTAGGTATATTAGAAGGGTTTTAGATCTTAACTTAAAATAACTTGGAGAAGTATTAAGATTTAATCATTTGAAGATCAACACTACGTTACAATTGAATTACATTTACATTATTTAATATTTAAGCAGGCTCAAGTATAAATTCCACCAGCAAGCCTTTTTCAATTCTGGGCTCTGCTCCTGATTGGACTATATTAATGGACACGTATGAAAAACACTATAAAATCCCGGAAGACTTAGCTATTTCGACATCTAGAACGCACATATTTCTTTTTTCCAAACAAATAAAACGTATAGTACTTGTTGAGCTTACAGTGCCGTGGGAAACAAACATCCCTAAAGACCATGTATTCAAAGTGAATAAATATTATGACCTTACTAATGAACTAACCAAAAATGGCTATGTGGTTAGTTTATACGCGGTAGAAGGGGGTGCGAGAGGTATACCAGCGAAGTCTCTCTATAACCTGCTAAAAGACCTTAGCCTTACTAGAAGTGCAGTAAGCTCCATATTGGAACGAGTGTCCAAAGCTGCTCTAGTAGGGTCCTTCCGAATTTGGCTGGGCAGGGAGAATAACTTAAACAGAGGAGGTGAGTGTTGACGGCCGTCACTAAGTACTCTTAAACCTACACCCGTGTCACAAGTCTCGGGTTCTGTTCGGGGTTTTTCTCTCGGCCATGCAATGGACCCGGCACCCGCACGGTGAATCCATGGAATGCTACAATATTCTTCTCTATATAACAATTGTACAGACAGCACAGAAGAAAGTTTTTAGATAAATTACTCGTAAACACGTAAGAACGTTAAGTGAAAGAAACGTTGGGTCTTGAATTGAAAACCTTTATTTACTTTTTGACTGCCTCGTTGGTCTAGTGGTTAGCCTATCTGGCTTCGATCATTAGGTCCTGGGTTCGAATCCTGGGTCGGGTATTATTTTGAGTTTTTAATTTTTCTATGAATTCTCTGTACATTCCAAGCCCGGAGTCGTTAAGTTGGTGGTGTTACACCTCCGTACCTCGGAGAGCACGTTAAGCAGTCGGTCCCGGTCACTGTCATCAACATCTGATAGTGATCGTTAATAAATGACACATTATCACCCTAAGCCCACCAACCCGCATTGGAGCAGCGTGGTGGGTCTACGCTCCATATCCCCTCTCCTACTGGAAGGGAGGTCTGGCCCTGTAGTGGGCCGTTAATAGGCTGATAATGATGATAATGATGATTTGCTTTTACCTTAACCCATCATTTACAGATAAACATTATGTGTTACTGTAAATTGGAATTAAGCGGACTAACATAAAACAACAACAGACATACCTACTTAGAACAAAAAATATTTCGGAATAAGCAAAACATATGTATAAAGTTATGAGTGGCTGTGTAGGAGTCCACCGCAGAAGCACCCCGCGGTGACGACGCGTGACATTGGCTGCTTATCTCCACTAGAGACTGTAGTTTTAGTTATTTCCCCTCACTCGTTTGTCATTTCTTACCCTTCCCTCTCATATAAATACAAACAAGTCGAGGCGGAAGCCGTGAAATTTAGAAATTCCTTTGTGTCGACGCGTTGGCACCACTTTGCCTTTATGCCTTTAGATCTACAAATTTTCAGATTTATTCTTTGAATAAATTTCGCGGTAGACGCTTGTCAGCTTTGAAATTCAATTGGTTCGGGGTCGACACATTGCTGACGAGACTCCTTTCCGCTTTTTTCATCAACGTTTTTATTTTTCAGTTTTTGTCTATGAAAAGCCTTTGAGTGACTCCGATTTTCTATTTACAATGGACCTCTTCTTAATCCACTTTTCTTCCGGCGATAATTGCATTTGTGGGTTTCGAAGCGTTGAAGTGTTTTTAAAAGTTCTTTTAAAGTCGGGTTTTCTTGGTTAGACTGTTAACTGTATTATTGTTCTCTTTTTAGAAATGTCTTTCATTACTAAAGGTGTTTAGTTTTATTTTAATAGAAAAACTAATTGTACACTAACACCTCTTAAATATATCTTTACCGAATATATTTGTTTTATACCAAGAATCCAGCGTAAAATCAGTTAGCACGATCACATTACAAAAAATGTCCGAAAAATAGTTCGCTCTACACATAATTGGACATCAAAGATTGCTTTATGGTAATTATATTACACTCGATCACGACTAAAATGATCAAACATTCCGATGACCAAACTTACTGTCTCGCGCTTTGTTTTTCTATGGATATTTGGAACAAGATACCAAAAATGTTCTGCGCCTACATATCCTAATCTGAGAACCTATCTAGAATATAAAGCAGGATTTACGATTTTGAAGTAAATAAGAAAAAAATAATATATCACTTCGTTTTGTAGACTTCTTAGAAGGTGTTTTAGATATTATAATGATATCTTTCGATTAACATATCGTGATATGTAACTACGAGTAATTTAAAGGTTAATATTTTAAAGTTTGTTTTAGATTCAAATATTTGATCTTACTTGTCACTGCAGCCTTACCTGCCTAAATGCAATTTAAAACAGGATGCTGAATGCCTCCGGTTTTACTAAAAACATTTTTTAATTTAGGTTGATATTAATTAAATAATTTAATTTTAATTGACTTCTCGTGACCTCTTACGAATTGATTTGTAACTGTATTAGATCCATGGTTAATTAGTTAGTACAGCAAAAATTTCCTCTAGAGCGGTAAATAAAATTGTAATTAAGAATGCATTTCAGCTTAAGCATAACGCCTATATGAAAGGAATTGAAAATTTGAGGGATTTAAATTGAAGAGATCGAGTCGTTTTATTATGACTAGTTTAACATAAATATCCCACAAAAGGCAAGACCCATCCAGAGGATAGGGGAGGCATAATTCAATCAGAGAAGGCAATTCGGCCTTTTGTATGTACAAAACGCTCCCGGATACGGGGGTCTAACTTTTAGATTGATCAAACTATACAAATATCTGATCGCGATTTTCTTCAGTTTAATGTGGCACAACTAGAAGCTTTTATTCAGAATACTCGTACGTAAAAGAAGCTTCAAAATCATCCTAGGTTTTTCCATTACGCACAAATTGCTCATTTTTCATAAATATGAAAAATGTATAAATCTTTAGAGGCGATTTTATTCAACTTGCCAAGTTTAAATATAACAAATATAATATGTTGCTTATTTATTAGAAACCCTTTGTTTTAACAGATTATCCTTAGATTTATATTTTTCCCATACATAGGTTGTTTATTAATTTTTGAATATCACTAAAATATTACTTAAATTAAATTATCATTGTGGAGAATCCGAATTATCATTTAAAATATTAAAACACTGATAAGGTAAACGTCCCAATAGTCGTCAGTTTCTGAACTTCGCTACCTTTGCAGCCTTGCCAGATGACTACTAGTCATAGTAGAGAAAAACTAATTACATGACAAGAGAGCAAATTTAATAATTTTTTTTAGAAATATAATTTTGGTATTAATTAGTTAATATAGTGTAACTAAATATTTTAAAATTTTCAAAATGAGCGATTTGTACCAGTATCCGTCAGGTTTGTCCTAATTATCGTCAAAATGTCCCAGAACTCGTCATTTTTTAAAAAGAATTTGAACTTTATTGACTTAGACATAAAGTTCATTTTACTAATTATTTTTTTAGTTCAATACATATGATATGATTGTTTTGATTGAGCACTCCAGCTTTGAAAATCTGTAGTCATAATGTTAATAGTATGCAGTCGATCTAGTGGTACTTGTTAATGGTAAATTCCGAGCATTGTTCTTGCCAATCGATCGAACTATAACCAAATCCTACAGAGATTTTGCAATGTGACGTACTAGTTATGGGAAGAGACAATATCAAACATAATAAGATTGACTGTGAGTTGTTATGTTTCATCGAGTTCAATGCTAATTTGTTTGTGAAGCATTTGTTATAGGCAACATTATTTGGTCTAGTTCCCATCCGTTCAGAATGCACGATAAGAAACTGCCCTCCGAAAGAAAGTTATTAAACTAAAATCACCGACCGTCTCGAACCTAAATATGAACATGTGTGACCAAGTGTGGAACACTGCATGTAACAAAAGTACTATTACTTTTGTAGGATTTGGAGGCAGCGTTAAAAGTATTCTTCAAGTGTCCTGCATTTGGATCTTTTTGTTACATGCTTGCCAGGGCAAAGTGCAAGTTCATCAACGAATGGGTCCGAGGTTGTTTAAAATGTCATCTGGATCTCGTGCTTTTTGCTCTCTTTCCAAAGCCATTCAAGGCAACTTCTAGCGTTCTTATTTTCCATCACTCTGCAAATCAGACGATACACTGGCCTATTCTGCTAAAGAGAAAGCAGAAATTCTTGGTTCTCTCTTTGACAATAATTCTACGCTTGATGATCGGGGAAATACACCGCTTACTATCCCGCGGTGTAATAGCTCTTTGCGTGACATACTGTTCACCCAGCGTGAAGTGCAAAGCGCTTTTGTCCCTAAACATCAACAAGACAAGTGGGCCGGATGGTATCCCAGCGGTTGTGTTGAGAACTTGTGCAGACTGCAGTCCTAGCACGTCTGTTTCGACTTTCCTACTTCTCCAGTACTGTTCCGACTACGTGAAAGACTACCTTGGTACACCCTGTACCCAAAAAAGGCGATAAATCAATTCCATCCAACTATAGGCCTATTTCTATAAACTCCCTGCTCTCCAAAGTGATGGAACAAATTATCAACGCGCAACTACTTGGGTACCTAGAAGAACGTCAACTCCTCAGCGATCGTCAATTTGGCTTTCGCCATAGCCGATCAGCTGGCGACCTCCTAGTTTATCTCACTCACCATTGGGCACGAGCCTTAGAAAGTAGTAGGAGAAGCTCTCGCAGTGAGCCTAGATATTGCAAAGGCGTTTGAACGAGTATGGCATAAGGCACTTCTGCCCAAACTACCTTCTTATGGACCCCCGTAGAAGCTATGCAATTGGATCGCCAGCTTTCTAAATGAACGGAGCATTAAAGTCGTAGTCGACGGTTTGTGCTTCCTTCCCAAATCAATTAACACTGGTGTTCCACAAGGTTCAGTGCTGTCGCCCACGTTATTCATACTGCACATAAATGACATGCTTTCCAGCAACAACATGCGTTGCTATACGAATAATAGCACGGGCGACGCCCTTTACAATCGCCGCGTACAGCTTTCTCCTAAACAGCTGAGGAGTGTAGGTCCAGACTTGTGTCTGAAATTAGCCAAGCCAAGCGTTACTTTCAGTCTCAACATAGGCTCTTGCCGCATAAAGCCCAAGTACCTCCGCACATGAAGTACTGCTCATATCTATCTATCGTACAAAGTGGGCTCGCTTTGTTGACAATTCGAAACTCACCAGCACACTGTGTGTGTGTGTGTGTGTGTGTGTGTGTGTGTGTGTGTGTGTGTGTGTGTGTATGTGTTCTCTCAGTGGATCTTACGGCGTAGAAACCAGTTTCACCTACAGTTGGCTATCTACAAACTCTCGATTTTCTACATCGTTTCTGCCGCGCATATGCAGACTCTGGATCCAAGTTCCTGCTACGGTATAGGGGTAACATCGGGGTAATTAAGAGGCAAATAAATCAATTCCCCAAAGGCTGGCAACGCATTTCCAGTACCTCTGGTGTTGCAAATGTACATAGGCAGTGGTAATCACTCAACATCAGGTGACCCGCAGGTGAGCTCGTTTGCCCGCTTTAATAGCGATGAAAAAAATACATATCTAAAGATACGTTTAAACAAAGCTGCATAACGAGCTAGTAAAGCCGATATTTATATATAACACGTTAACCTAAAATCAGATTTAGCTTAAATTTTGACTTATGTAATGAAGGCATTGAACCTATCAAGCGGATATATTATCATCTTAACATTTAAAGCTAAGTTAAAGACTTAACACTACCAGGCCGTACCTAATGCAACTTTCATCCTTATCCCCACGCAATAAAGCTTAAACTAGAAACGCTGTCCGGTTTACGTTCATTAGTTGTGTATGTCCCAGTAGTCGTCAAAATTTTGACGAGTTCTGGGTCAAGTTGGGAATTCAAAGTACGAGTAGATGTCACACGCCCAAAATAAAAATAAAAAGAAATATAACACGGTTTTTTTCATTATTTCGGTAGAAAATTAAATTGACTTTTGTACAAAATAATTGGATATATTAAAAGTTGACCAATAATGTTACAAAAGTTACATCGTATACAAGCATGCAGAGCTGCGATTCAGTGCCTAAACTTGTAAAAAAATACAAATATTCAAAAACGCAAACTTTCGTTTGTTGTTTCTCAAACACCAATAAAGTGCTGATTAAAACTTTGCATACAAATTATCGTGTATAAAACCACAAATATGTTAGCATAAAAAAATTTTACTTAGTTATTATAAGAAATAAATAACAGGTCATTTTTCATATTATGACGGCTATTGGGACACTGTCGACTTTACCAGCGTTTACCTTATATAAAATTTTCTTTTTGAAATGGAAAATGTTAATTTAATTGTAAATCTTTTATAACATTACGGAATGTAATTTAGGTAAGTAAAATTTATTAGCATTTATGACTCTATAGCTATAATTATAAATACAGTTGAATTTATAAACAATTTATAAGACTACTTTTATACCAAGCTGCAGTTAATTATTAACAAATCTGTAATCAAAAACAAAACGAGGTCACATATTTTCAATTGCGCAAAATTATTATTAATCTTATTTACTTTCTTCTCAAAAGACGTCAGTGTCTCATTAACTACGTAATTAGCTCGAAAACAAATGTCGGCAACTTAACAAATACTTCAGTGCCCGTCGTGTTTTTAGAGTCCCAGTAATTCGTCAGTTCCTTCGTTTTCTTTTTAATTACATTTGACAAATCACCCTACCTTCTCAGTTTTCTTTTCGCTTACTTTTAATTAAATACTGGAGTGACTCTCGAGCAACAAGCGTACCTCGCCAAAGTGGCTTCTCGAAATGTTTTATGTTTATTTTATTATAGGTATCTATCAGTAGGTTAGATACTGATGTTGTTTTATTTGCTAGATGAACACAGCTGTTCTCTTCTGACTATTGTGTGAATTTAGAATATATGGTCCGACACTTCAAACAGATCATAGCTCATCTGATATCAAGTGATTACCACTGCCCATGGTCATTGCAACGCATTAGCTTTATTAGCATTATCATTATTTATTATCCTGTTAAATTAATCAACACTAATTTTTGGGGCTGATAATTACTTTTTATTTGTTGAAGTCGATACTTTGATGTGCGTGCCAGATTGAATTTGGTTGACTGAATGTTCCTGTTCTGAAGGTTCCTTTTCTTACTATACTACAGCCAAACTCGATTGAGAATGCTTGTCAACAAACAAATTTAAAATGAAGGTAGAAAATACAACACATTTTATGCCTAATAAATTTATGCCAACACATTTTATGCCTATGTTTTGTTATTTTAAAAAATCTCATTTATAAGATATTGAATATATTTATTAAATTTAAGCTTACTAATCTAATTTATTATCATGAATTCCTCATTAACTAGTTAATTATAAAAAATAGGTGTAAAATGACTATTGATTTCTACCTTCAGTTTTAATTTGTTTGTTGACAAGCATTCTTAATCGAGTTTGGCTTTAGTATAAGTACTCTACTTGTTCATTGTCCTATTTTACGGTAAGGAGTATGAAATATATTAATATTGTTATTGTGTGCTCTATGTTGTCAGCGAATAGCCTTTACTAATGCAATAAAGTCGAAATTTTGTAAGAACGGATATATCTTTGTTACTGTTTCACGCAAAAAGTGCTGAATAGATTTTGATGTAACTTCTCACGAGAACGAGAACTACGTGGGTGGAACCGGTTGCGTCCTATGATAATTTATAGAAATATCAATACTGTTATCTAGAAATTCATGACAAACTAATTGATAATTTATTTGTTTTTAAGACTTTGATAAATAAGTAGAGAAAGATTTAGAGAGGTACGACATGAGAGTTAGTAAATTGATATTAATAGATACTTAGAGGTAGGATATATTGGAGGATACATTGGAGGATCATTATATTGTATTACTGTGTAGTTACAAGTTTTACAAGAACCGAACTTGAAAAACTAATGAACCATACCTACGAGTACTAGTCTAATGAACTGAAAAAATAGATGATTTGAAGAAAATGATAATAGTACTTAAGTACCTTAAGTGTCGTATGAGTTATTTTCACTTATTTTATCTTTTAAAGATGAGTTCAGAAATATTAAAGTGTGTTGTAACGCTTTTATTATGTTAAGTTTCAAGCCGAAGTAATATATCTCACCCTTTTCCCCTCCATAAACAAAACTAAACGCAATTTTCATGTTCGAGTCAATAGCTTAGAATAATAAGCGATTCGAGTTATATTAAAGCAATGTACACAATGTGCTCCAACGTTTTAGAGTTACCACAGATTCTCATCTCGAACTCGATCTGGATTTGCGGTCAAACTTTTACACTTTCATAAATGTAAGTTCATGGCTTTCATAAGTCAAGCGGCGAATATTGTTTAGTGTTGCTGCGCGGTTGCGCTTGGCTATCGTCCAGAAGATATCATCGCTTTGAACATTTATTTGATACATTGTTATACGCTGACCCTTATCATTGTATTTAACTGTGCCTCATTTGTAACTTTGGTCTTAGTTTATTCTTTTTCTTTAGATCTTTCAACAAGTTATATATTTTGTCATTTAATATTACTACAAAGAATGTGACAGTTTGTGAAGATTTTTTTTATTTTTATTGACTACAAGTTGGCCCTTGACTACTATCACACCTGATGTTAAGTGATGATGCAATCTAAGATGGAAGCGGGCTAACTTGTTAGGAGTAGGATGAAAATCCACACCCCTTTCGGTTTCTACACGACATCTTACCGGAACGCTAAATCGCTTGGCGGTACGTCTTTGTCGGTAGGGTGGTAACTAGCCAGGGCGAAAAGCCTCCCACCAGCCAGACCAAGACAAATTAAGAAAAATCTCAATCTTCCCCGCCGGGAATCGAACCCAGGACCTCCGTCTTATAAATCCACCGCGCATACCACTGCGCCACGGAGGTCGTCAAAAGATTAGTCAATAACTTTTGAGTAAAGTTGCATAGCATTCCACACAAATATAGTTTATATTGCGGGAATACACTTAGCACATAAATATTATTTCGGTGAAATCATTTTTGTAAATTCTAATAATATTATAAATGCCAACGTTGATTTGTTTGTTACGCTTTAACTACAGAACTTCATCCGGATCGAATCATCCTAAAATAGTGTGTTTTTTATATTATGTCGTAGATAATATACAAACAACGCAGCCCGCCAACCCGCATTGGAGCAGCGTGGTGGATCTACGCTCCATATCCCCTCCCCTATAAGGAGGGAGGCCTGGTCCTGTTGTGGGCCGTTAGTAGGCTAATAATGGTAATGATGATGGCAAAAAAATCCTAGAATACATTTCAATAAAAGTCATAGTATTTAAGGACAAAATATAGAATGCTAGGTACGAAAAGCGTTTAATGTTACCTCACGGTGAAGCTGCACCAAAAATATTAAAGTAGCCGTAAAAAGTTAGTCCACTTACAAAGTTACAGAGCTCATAAGAATCTTATGAAAACAGTGGTTATTCCTCGAAATATGGCACAATCCCGGGAGCTTTATTTTTACTGCTGCCTGGTATACTTCACGTGCCATTAAATTTTCCTGTTTGCATTTTTTAGCATACGTTACCCTCAAGACGGGAGTTAGATCAGCTTTACGATTGTAGTTATAGGGGAGCGGGATTCGCGACACTCCTCCAAAGCAGCTGTGAAAGTATTGGATTTTATTTTCATTGCTGTTCTTGAGTGAATTTATACTATTATGTGAATGGCGTATATAACCGTTTTCTCTGTCCTTACACTTTTATTTAATCTATACCTATATTATGTAAACAAGACGGGCTATTTACCATTTAGACTTCTAGTACGTCTGATCTGATCTGGATGTAAATTTGCATTTAGATAGATTATAGTTCAGAATAGCACACTTTACATCCCGATATTCTTTATAGTCTCTTTAACCTTTAAGTACCGACGTGTTATCTGATAGACACTTGAAGCGTGCGGATACGGTGGTTTGATTTGTTATAAAAGTTTTTAAATAAAAATAGAACCGACTCAAAACGCACTAAAAAGTAAAAAATAACTGTGTCATTTAGTTGCTTTAATTTACTTAAGCATATCTATGAAGTCGATGCCAGCCAAGGTTTATACTTTAAGGACGTCTAGTATAAAAAAGAAAAAAAATATACGTGTCGAATTGAGACCCTTCTCCGTTTTTTTTCGTCGGTTAAAAAGGGATGGTACGGAGATATATAAGCGGGCTTTATGTTAGGAGTAGGATAAGAAATCCACACACCTTTCGGTTTTTACACGAAATCGTACCGGAACGCTAAATCAATGGCGTCTTTGCCGGTAGGGTGGTAGTCACGGCCAAAGCCTCCCACCAGCCAGACTAGGACCAATCAAGAAAATATGAATCAGCCCCGCCGGAAATCGAACCCAGGACCTCTGTCTTATAAATCCACTGCGCTACGGAGGCCGTCAAAACAGATGATTTAAATATTTGATTGATTAAAATTAAATTATGTAGTAGCAATTGTTTGAAGCTATGTCGTATCAAAACATTCGTACTCGAATTCAAATTCAAATTCAAATTCATTTATTGCGAATTGAGTACATGGAGATCTTATATAAATATTATAGGTTCTTCCAAATTCCGCTTTACAGCTTGCAATGTCCTTAAATCACTAAAAAAAAAATACTGGTAATAGCTCTGTCATTCCAAAACAATTTACGATTCTAACGATGCCTTTACGTCAATAAATATTCTGTCACCTTATATACACATGTCAATAAAAATGAGAACGAATTATTAATTTTAATTATGACTACAAATAGGATAATCCGTGTCTAATTTTATAAAGTTCAATAGGACCGTGTTACATTTTGAATGCCTTTAGTTGGTGATTAAATTAATCTTCATTTCAAAAAGTGGGAGTTTTATTGGCAAATAAAGCACAAAGCCCTTAAATTGATTTCCATAAAGCATATTGTTTTGTCGGAGATCCTCGAGAATGTCATATAACCAAATCAGACGAAATTAATGTTTATAACACTGATTCACAATAAGTGCATTGGAGTCGCAAAATATATTTTTGAACAAAAGTAAAAATTCCTGCGTAGGATGAATCCTCGGGAACTGCCTTATAAGCTGAAGACGAATAACTTGAAATAAGTTATCTCTTGGTAGAAAACATTTCAAGGTCAATTTGTGATATATAGACAATAAAATATTTAAAACAATTTTTTGCAAGATTTTAATGAGATAGAGAAATAGGTGAGTGGGTTGGAGACAATAGGAACGCTTTAGGTTGAAAAATGTTTGTGCTAAAATAGAGACGGGCAAAAAATATTCGCAGTATACCTACTACCAAAATTCTTTTCATTGTTTCTTGCTGACTCTTCTCAAGAGGACCTGCCTTCCGACTATATCTAATATGACGTTTCAAAAGTGCTTATAATAAGCCTACTTGTTTTGCGTATTAGCCTACGATTTTGTTTTTTTTTAATTTGTACAGACTACAAAGACTCGTCTAGGGCAGCATTAGTGTATCACAACTATACTGGTATCTTTGTTACTAAAATTATACAAGCATATAAAATAGGACAGCACAATGTTGTAAGAGGTGTTCTAATAATTTCATTTTGACATTTGTTTACTCCACAGTACATAAATTACTAAATATATAACCTAGACCTATAATTTATTTCTTATTCATTCATTACAAATTAGCCCTTGTCTGCAACCACACCTGATGGTAAGTGATGATGCAATCTAAAATGGAACTACTTACTAACTTGAGAGCATGAAATCCACCCGTGTCGGTTACACGACATCGTAATAGAACACTAAATCGCCTGTCGGTATGTCTTTGTCGGTAGGGGGTAACTACCATCTAACCAACCAAAATCATAAAAACAATGAATACATTATTTTTTTAAGATATTGACAGCAATATTAAAACACCTATTTACAGTCGAATTGAGAAACCTCCTCCTGTTATTGAAATTGGTAAAATAAAAAAATTATACAGTAAGCAAGAAAGTGCATTCTGAAACTTTAGTTGACAAAAATTATAAATAAGATAAATTCTATTATTTAGTTTAATATGAATGATAATTAATTTCTACTAGAATTAATTCAAATATTAATCGCTTACAAAATATAAATACATCAAAAGGCAAAAATAATCACTTACAAATTCAATCCATTACCTATAAAACTCAACGAGTAGCCACTGACTCCGGAAGCGAGCATTTGGTCGCCCCTTGCCCTGCATATTGTGAAACAAAGCATTTTGAGCTTTATGCCATTCAATATAGACGTGTACAAATCTGCATAAATAAGTTTGGTTTACACACACTTGGCCCAACGGATGTCGTCGACAGTTACCTTATTTGGAATCGGTCCAGGTTCGCAGGCAAACTTTTATGTTATTTCAATGTGGTTAAACTGGAAGAATTGTTTTTCGATGGTCAATTTGCAGGAAGGTAAATAGAGTTTTGTTGGGCTTTGTTAATGTGCCGTAAAAGTGTGCGGTTTGGGATTTCTCTCGAGTGGAAAATTTGTAATGAACTAATTCAGGAAATGCGCGATGTGGGGCGTAAAACAATTAAATTGTTGCCATGTTTTTACAAGCAGTTTCTGTTTGTTACAGATAAATGGAAAGAAATAAAGTACTCAGTTCATGTTCGCGTATAAAAACAATAGGTTATGGAGAAACAAAAGTCCGAAATACTTACATAGACGTAAGTATATATAATATTTTTACGTATTTGTACAAGGGTTTAATGCTTGAATGTTTTTAATATAATGATGAATAATTTTATAAAAGGCGTGTGGACACGGGGCAAGTGGAAAAGCTGGAGATCGCGAGAAGAACTGTACCTATCGTGCGGAGGACATCTTCGAAATATGTGGTTCAACTATTTTGAAGTTGTTATTGTCAGTTGTTTTATATGGGTGCATCCCAGTAGTACCCCCTAATTTTAGTTCTATAGAACTGTTGATACACCATATTAGTGCTTAGTGTCCCATTAGTTCTATATAGAACTAAACTAAAAAGAGCAACAAAATTAAAGAAATGTCGATATCAACATCTTGTTTGTACGTTACAAATAAAATATCTATAGTTTTTATAAGTATAATATGGAATCTCTTTTGATTGCAATAATAAATGTCCACTTAAATTTGAGAGTATCTATAAATATACTATATCGAATACAGCTTTGCTTAAATTGCACAAAAAGTCTTTAAAATGGTATTGGGGTTTTTAATATATTTTTTTTCTAAACTGAATAGTTTGCGCGAAAGATACTTCCAAAGTGGTAAAATGTGTCCCCCCCTGTAACTTCTAAAATAAGAGAATATTGATAGAGACACAACTACGACTTGGTTTTTACAACTTAGCTTTTATCAGAAGGGACATTTTTTTGTTAAAAACAAAATGAAATATCAATCAAAATAATATAAAGTTTATAATATGGTATAAGTAAAGTCAAGAGCAAAAACTATACTACAGTACTATAGAACTAATGGAATATAATTTGACAGCACGGAAAATATTCCAACAGTTCTATAGAACTACGGTATGGGGTACTACTGGGTTGCACCCTTTTATATTCTACTTGTAAAGGCAAAATTTTGTATGTCGATACATATCCATCGATATGGATGGATGTTTACTCTTTTACGCAAAAACTACTGAATGGATTTTGATGAAACTTCACAATAACATAGCTTACATATCACAATAACACATAGGTTTCATTTTATCCCGAATTTCCCACAGGAATGAGAACTACGAACGTCCTCTTGTTAATTATTAAACGTATAAAAATCAATTTCATTGATCATAACATGATGTAACTTTATCCGTTTGTTGCAGGTCAGGGTAACTAACTACCTACGCGGACGAAGTCACTGGCGTCCGCCAGTTTAAAATCAATAGGAAACAGTATCTCTATAAGTTAAAAATGTAGAATGACTTTCCAAAAGTCTCAGTAATTAGTCACATATCCAGATGCGCGTGTATAATAAATATAGAGGGACTGAAATGAAAATCCAACACTCGAAATATCAAGTACAGATACAAATAAGAGATCTATTTCGGGAGTTAAAAAAGTTACGCTAACTACCAACTCCATACGTGAGGGAGGAAAATATCGTAAAAAAGTTTCTCGCACCCGAGAATGTCGAAAAAATAGGGGTCAAGCGTGTTAGACCAGCATTAAAAGGATACCGTATCTATGTTAAAATTTATACCAATATTAATAGTAGCTTTTTGTTTGTTCTCTATAACGTTATAATTATAATCACAAGCCGATGGTTCACTATGCTGTAAGTTGGCCAAAAGACTTGCAAAAAACATCGTTTTGAGCCGCCTGTGTCCAACGATTCCTTGTAACCCGTATATCGATGTATCCTTCGGAATTACACCTAAGCAAAACATTTAATAAAATGAATTAACGTCTGAGAATCGTATATCGAATACACAAATAGCTATTGAATTATATAATTTTATTTAATTATTATATTTAATTTAGAAATTAAAACAGAAATTGCAAAGAAACCTGAATTTCGTGTCTTAAATTACTTAGGTATATACTTGTACGTACTATATGAAATACTTAAAAACTCAATTCAATATTTTTAAATCGCAAACTTCCGCTTGTACGAAAATCAATTCCAGATGCATTACGTAAAAATTTCTAAATTATAATTATTCTATTTTTAGGGGGTGTAAGGGGGAGGCTAGTACCAGTCAGCCTTCCCAAATGCCAACCTCATCAGCTCGCGGTGCACCCTGCAGACGAACCGACGAGGCTCTAGCAACCGATGAATGGCGGTATAACCATTTTGAATAGGCTAGACTACAAAATGAGGCTAGTGTCAGGCAGCAGTGACACTGTTCGAATAGTCTCTGCGGTGACCAACCTTCCTGCCCTGCGTGGTCCCTATAGGGCATTTCTTTTAATGGGAAACGGTCTAAAGTGTCTCTAGTCCCCAGCAGACTGACGACATCAAACGGGTCGCAGGGAGCCGCTGGCAACAGGCGGCTCGGGATCGTTGTGTTTGGAAGTCCCTAAAAAAGGCCTATGTCCAGCAGTGGACGTCTACAGGCTGGTAATGATGATGATGATTATTCTATTTTTACAATTTTAAATATTTAGAATAATATTACTTTAAAAAGCGGTGGGTGGTGTGTGATAGATGGTAGATAGGTGATAATTTAAAAACATGGTGTTTTTTTGCTAGCTCTCGTTCAGTTTTACATAAAACATGCTTGTCAAGTGACTAACTGTATCTTACAACAAACACGCATAACTACAGAAGCGATATTCTGTTATGATGTTTTTATAATTCGTCAGCGTGTCTAACACCATGCGAACAAAACTCAGAGTAAAAAGTTTTAAAAACATTGTTACAGACTATCGCTACAGTAGGTAAGTAAGTATACGTTAGTTATGGAACCCTAAAACAGTCAAAAATTATGTAGTTCGACTATCCGCTTAACCGCATCACGTTGCCACTGAAGGCTTTTTTTTTTTGGAAGTTGGTCGGGTGCCCAATTAAGCCACCAGGCGCCGACGTCCGCCCTTCTTCCGTTCGCAACCGCTAAATCGTTTTCTGCCAAGCTTTGTACAACTAAGCTAGTTATCGCGCCTCGTTTTCTATCAATTTATCTTTATAGAAAGGACATCGTAATAAGGTTTATTAGCTGTTATTTTTCAACCTCCGTTGTGAAATAGAGGGATTATATAAGTTTGACATGTGGGCCTTTGTAAAGGAACAGGTGTTATCGTATATTCTAAGCGAATAGATCAATTATGATGCGGTTTTTTATGACGATAGTTCTTAGCTATTCGCTGAAGTAATCCAATATCGGCGTTTTTAAAATAATAGCTAAGTGTGGCATTCGTGATTTGATCATGGTGTTTTTTTATTTTTGGGAACGGGTAACAAACCGCTTAAGGTCGAACCGTAATTATTTTATTTTTGATATTTCTTTTAAGTATAAAATAATTGTGTTCCATATAATTTTTTTCCTGTTATCATTATTACTGCGAGTGTTTGTGTGACAAAACACATCGATTTCTAAAAAAAAAAGAAAAATCTACTTAATACTAAACAATCTGATAAATAGTACAGCTTTAACGTCGCAGAACATAATTTGACGACCTCCGTGACGCAGTGGTATGCGCGGTGGATTAATAAGACGGAAGTCCTGGGTTCGATTCCCGACGGGGCAGATTGGGATTTTTCTTAATTTATCTTGGTCTGGCTGGTGGGAGGTTTTCGCCGTTGCTAGTTACCACCCTACCGACAGAGACGTATCGCCAAGCGATTTAGCGTTCCGGTACGATGTCGTGTAGAAGCTGAAAGGGGTGTGGATTTTCGTCCCACTGCTAACAAGTTAGCCTTCCCGCTAGCCGCTTAGCGTTAGCCGCTTCCATCTTAGACTGCATCATCACTTAACATCAGATGTGATAGCAGTCCAAGGCCAACTTGTAGTCGATAAAAAAAAAAGAATAGTTAAGTTTAGTCGAAGACCATTTGCATTTAGTTTCCATTAGTTCTTACGTCTTCATTAAGCTTATTAAGCTCGCTAACACTGCGTCGTTCGATCTTAATAGCTTACACTGAACGACCTTCCATGAAAATATTCAGGTCGATGCACCGAAATTGGCAGTTAAGATCGAGCGAGTGGTAATTCCTTAATTTACGTCCCAGTTCCCGTTAGCGCCGTAAAAAAGTTCAGGGAACTGGTTGGGGATAATAATAATGGAATGGGTTGGACCTATTTGGCAATGGAATGTATCGTAACGGTCGTAAGTTATTTGGGTGAAGAACGTTGATATATTACTAATAGATATACACTTTTATACTTACGCATCTCTTAACAGTTAAATATTGTTTAGATAAAATTAAATTTTGTCGCACCAGGATGGTCATTAAAATAAATTTCCTATCGTTTATTTTATGCACACTTTACATTAACATTTTTGTGAGTTTACACAGTAATTTCTGTATTGGTGTCTACGTTTGGTTGTTTTACCTGGGCACTCTACTCTGTGTTGGTGTAAGGAATCGTGATCTCGAAGGTTTTGAAGTTCAGGATGCTAAATAATATTATAATATGTATGTCTGAATTTACAAAATTTGAATTTTTATCATGATTTCTGAAAATACTATTAATGTAGTAAATCCAAGTTGATTCTTATTTAAAAAAAAAATCAAAATCGTCTTTACTGTTTCTGAGATCGCTAAACATAAATATAAATATCCATGCTAGAATTGCTCGTTACAATATATTAGATATCAACGGCGAGGAAGTGTGGAGATAAGGCAGTACGCAGTGCAGCAGCCGGCTGGATCGCATTGCGTCGGGCACAGCGGCGCCGGCCACTTGGCAGTTGCTCTCGGTCAACGTCCCCCGTCTATATAAAAGCCTCCACAATCTTGAGCCAAAACAATTTCACCGAATTTCTTGCCATTGCCCTAATACGCACGACTTTACGATCCCCCATTCGTATTTTGTTTATTTTCGAACGATGACATTTTCGTAACATTTATTAGAATTATAAACAATGAAAGCGTATCCGTGTTAATCTTTTACATATCAGATCAACGATGTTCTTGAAAGGTTAGGTTTGTTTAAGTTTTGTTTAAATGAGCAAGAAATGTTGGATCTTCAATAACTCAACAGCTCAGCGGTTGAACTGAATTGAAAGATGTTGGTTTAATTTTCGTCCGTTGTATTGTTGTAATTAAAACCACATAATACAAAAACCTAACTCAGTTGGAGATAAAAAGTCAAATCAAGAACTTAACTAAAAATACTTCTTTTTAATGAACACTTTTGCCCCTTGTGATCTTATTGTAACCTTAATACAAGATTTTATCTCAGTTGTGAATATAAATTCCAAATTTTAAGTATTTAAAGAGTATTTGCTTCTAAAGTGCCCTGTTCAAAATCAAGTCTGTTCAAAATTATCATTAGTTTTCACAATCGCTCTGAGCTTAGCATTATTATTATTATTATTAATTATATTTTTCATTATTCAGTATAGTTCATCAAGAAATTAATGTTTATAAATGATTATTTAAAAATTCTCTAAAATTTAAATATAGGAAATAAATAATTTATTTCAACTTATTGAGACATGTTACAAATGAAAATAACATGTAACTTGGTTTGTTTGTATAAACAGTAATAACAAAACAAAGATAAAACTTGTACGGGGCGAAAATATTGCGTGTAGGTTCAATTACCGAATAAAAATGCCGAAGCTTTTTGCCTTTGTGTCGTTCAATGTTTATTGCTGTTTTTATTTTAGTGACGTGAGATAATGATTTCATTTGAATACCTAAAATGATTTTATCAAATAAAATGAGAATGTTAAGTATATGACTTTTTAATTCTATATAAAATCTTTTATCATTGCTTTGGAGTTAATGGATTTTGTTCACAATAATTAATTATTAGAGCATGAAATATTTAATAAATTTCATTATATTAAAAGCCTTGAACTTTTTAGATTTGTAATACATTAAAGTTGTTTGCTCTTTTTTGTACTGAGAAATTATTAATCTTACACAAACTTAAGATAAGTTTTGGAATTTGTAAAGTTTCAGCATAGAATTTGAATAAATGATAAACATTGTTTTATGAAATATAAATTTATTATCACAATTCATAAATAAGTATCTAAATTCGATTTCACTAAGTACTTATAACTATGGTATAAATTAAAATATTCTAAATTACAAAGCAGACGTAAACCTTCCCTCGTCAGGAACATTCACGTCCGAATTTCAAATTTCTTTGTACAACTTTGGAGTATTTAGTCGTCGATAAACGTCTATTTAATTCGTTCGAAAATGTTAACGAAAAACTGTTTTCACAAATAATTCAGGCAAATCCATATTGAAATGTCACAGTCGTGACATATTTTTTGTCGTGACTGGTGCAATGAATAAGTCAATGCAAGAAAATTGCTTTAGGTATCTACTTAATCAAAATACTGATTTGTATGAGGAAATTGTTAGGAAATATCTCGATTTTTTGGCACCGCAAGCAATTTTTTTTAGTTGACCTTCTCTAGCACCCATTTTCCGGAGTAAGGGGTTTCCAGCCTCTTCAGTTTGGGGCGGAAACCATTCTCGTCGGCGGTGTAGTCGACTCTGTACATGAATCCATCAGGCCCGATGTATTCGTAGAAGCCCTTTGACGCGATGCCCTCGTCGAGTGTGTTGGGGTTCTTTAAAACGGCGTTCTCTTTCGCACGAATTTTGTTTTCGGTTTCAAAACTGTAAAGACATAAAATGTTTATTAATTTAATTACTCATAATTCTTTTATAATCTCGTAGATTAACATAGGTTAGCCAATACGTGTGCCATATACGGCTGGTATTCAAACAAAAAATCAATTTAAATAAAAACTGTTCTAGAACCTGTTAAATTTTAATATTATAATTATGTACGGTACATCAATCTATGCAAGACAGGGTAATATGTTACGTATTAATGTCGATATAATGTCATAAATGAATACAAATGATTTTGAACTCTGACCGCCTCACGCAAGATGTTTGAACACCGAAACTTTTATATGTGGTCAAGGCCGAGTTTGTTGTTCCGACGGACTGTTGTGATGTGAGATACATTATACGGATATGCAACATGAGCTTAATATGCTTGTAAAAAAATAAAAACTTACGACTTGTTAATCGATTTAAAAAGAATTAAATATGAAGCAGAGTAATGTTTTAAGAAATTTCAATAAAGTTTTTAACCTTTATTTAAAATCTTTTTAATGTAATTAAAATGTTTTAAATTAAAAATAGCTTTTAGTTGTAACTCAATCACGTTTAAACGTAAACATAAATAAGTAAAGAATTAATAAGACAAGTTAGTCAAAATTTATAGATATTATTGATCACATGTTTTTGCTAAGCCATCTTAATTCTAATATTAATTAAAAAGGTCGTTGCTTACATATTATAATCTAATCAAAAATGATTACATCAATTTCCTCCGGAAGCAACAAAGGTCATCGTCCTTGACAGTATTACGTGATTATTAGAAAATGCTACTGTTTTAAAATGACATTAATATAATGCCAAATTCCAAGCTTGCTAATCAGCATACCTGCTAATTATTGAAACTATCACAAATTATGTTAATGAAAACATAATTATAAGGTTAACATTCAATCATGCAACTCTTCTGATGATAGTTAAATCAGAATCTGTATTCGGTATGAAGTATGTTTATAAATTTTGAATCAAATGAACATTCCAAGAATGTTGTTAACACCATAATAGTGTTTCGTAATAAGGAAACAGATTGTTAAATATTAATAAATCAAAAAGTTTTTGTCATTTTAATGATATTTTGGATATTCTGTTTAGAAGGTTTTAATAAAGGATTACATGTTGTAAATTACTTAATCCCAAAATATATTTGTTTATATTTTTGAAAATAATATCAAGGGCTTTATTTGACGAATAGATAAAGTAAAATACTAAGTCATAATTGAAACCTAACTAAATCTAAATGTTTACGATAAAAAGTCGTTAGTCTTTGTAAAAGAGGAGAAGTGTCTTTATATTTTTATTCTCTATGCAAATCAAAATATGTAATTGTAAATTTTATTCTCAAATAAAAAAAAAAATTGTAACCCTTACATTAAAGTTTGAAAATACTTACACAAAGTCGTATTTGTCTTCATCATAATGATGCTTCTGTTTAAGGATCTTGATGCCATTGTTCTTGTAGTAGCCATCCTTGTAGTATGGATTGTACTCCTGCGGTGCCGACAGCACTAGCTTGTACACATCTTGAGACGCCGCCTCCACGTACGGCTCGTAGTCGTGTGCGTAGGGACCGAAACCGCCGTCGTAGGGGTTGTCTATGTGTAGGTAAGGGTTGGGGATGTGGATGTATTTGCCTTCATCTGTTGGAATGTACCTGAAACGATACAAAGTTTATTAGTTTTATATATTTTTTTTAATTTTGTGGACTTGACCTAGATACGAATCTAATGTACCTATTCATTCATTGCCATCCTTGTCATACTGTCAGTCTATTTTAACTCGCTAATACACTGTGAAGCCCCCCTTTTTAGGAAAGTGAATATGGAATGCAAACACATTACAACAGATACCAACTACGCCACTTCAATGAAGGTTAATGGGCTTAGGATATAAAATGTTGGAGTACTGTTAAGTTGCATCTCAGGTTCAAATTCATTTATTGCTAGATTGTAGTAATACATGTTTGTTCGTACAAAAAGAGGGGCTTATGCACATGCTGCAAAATAGGCATGCAAACAAATTATCCTTATTTTATAAAAATGTTTCAATAATTAATTAAGTTATTTATTATGTTAATAATACTTAGAGCTAGTTTTATTAAACTCAAAAATTTCTCTGTACGAATGAAGTATCAGCGTAGCGTTAAAAAATTCTTGCAAATTACAAGCAAGTATATAAAGTAGAAGATGCAGTAGGTGAGATTTGTTAATGACATTTAGAAATATATGATACTGATGATATTATGCACTGATATAGCAGTTTTAGGAGGAGCTATTGTTTTTTGCTGCCATATCAACAAGCGATCAAAATCGTTGTTAATATAAAATATAGTATGGATAAAGTCGAAGAAATTTATAAATTTTTTGCCGACCTCCGTGACGCAGTGGTATGTGCGGTGGATATAAGACGGAGGTCCTGGGTTCGATTCCCGGTGGGGCAGATTGAAATTTTTCTTAATTTGTCTTGGTCTGGCTGGTGGGAGGCTATCGCCGTGGCTAGTTACCACCCTACCGACAAAGACGTACCGCCAAGCGTTGTAGCGTGTGGATTTCATCCTGCTCCTAACAAGTTAGCCCGCTTCCATCTTAGATTGCATCATCACTTAACATCAGGTGTGATAGCAGTCAAGGGCCAACTTGTAGTCAAATATACATTTGTCCTAAGAGGCTTCAGCATTCTGACTTTAATTAATCAAAAGTTTTACATTAATTCTTATCTCACGGTGATACGTAAACTTATAACACGCCAAACAAATAATTCTCTCGAGTTAATATATTTCTTATCTCCTTCAAATTTTTCATGCAAGCACCCCGCATTTTATCTTAAGAGATTCAATATCTCATTTGCATATGTAGGTTGTATACCGTCTCTTGCGGTTCTATCAAAATATTTAAAAAGTTGATAGGAAACTTAATAGAGTACGTTCCTTTGCTTAGTATGTTGACATCTAGCGAACTATGTTGATATTTTATTTTATACATCTTGTTTCTATTGCACGGGTATATTACTTTTAAAACTTCATCTTGAAACAAAGTTTTATAACTTAAATTGATTTGATTATACTTTAGTCGAATAAATACAATAGTGATCGTTTTAACCAAAGCTATTGTTTAGTTAAATTAACCAGCATGTTTCTTGCATGACATACATGTACGACTTCCAAGTGGTGCAGTGTGTAGTTACCCGGCCTCTGGGTCCTAGACTATGGGTTCTATTCCCACGTCTGGTAAAATGTTTGTGAGATGAGCATGGATATTTTCCAACGTCTGGGTGTTTATCTATATATTATAAGTATTTATGTATAAAATATATAAAATATTCATCAGTTATCATAGTACTCATAACACAAGTTACCTACGAATACGCTTACTTTGGGGCTACATAGCGATGTGTGTAATTGTCCTATATTTATTTATTTCTTTATTTATGTACACGGTGTTACTAACTTACTCTATTGTACAATTTATTTAGAATATATTCATATTCTGGTATTTATTGTAATGTGCAATGATGCTGCAGGTGACATTTACTTACTTGCCAGTATCTCCGTATTTATAGGGATTCCATTTGCCGTCTTCGATAGGTGAGCCGACGACTGCGCACACGCTGAGAGCAAAAGCGAGCTGTAAACAGACAACAAATGTGACATTTAATGAAATATGTACTACATACAAAGGATGCATTCCTAATCTCCTATCTTTAAAAAGTTAAGAATTAGTTTTTTTTTAATTTATTTTTAAATATCTCTAGTTGAAACTGTTATCAATAAAAGTTTGCTAAGACGAAAATTTGAAATTTTTTAAAAGCTTTTTATAAAATTAGTCTTAGACATTTTAAAACGTAAGCTTCAGTTTCAAATATAAAAATTGGTGGCAATACACTAAATTTACAAATATAAAAAAAAACATACAGAAATCTTTGGTGAAAAATAAAAAAAGATATAGGAATATCTTAAAAAATAATAAATCTATCTATGTATTATTGTGATTATAGATTTAGGTTATTGTATTTAATAGTTTTTTAACTTAGTTCTCTATGCTACGTAAAAAGTTAAAAAATTCACAAATGTAACCAGTTTTAGTTTGTTTAACTTAATTAACTTTTATATCATTTAAAAATTAATAATATAGTATAATAATCTATAATATAATAATAAAAAATAAAATAAAATTTAGAATGAAAAATAAATCTACAAAAAAATTACCACGTAAGAGTTCATCCTGAATGCACTTATTTGTTGTTCGGCGTAAAAAATGTTGTTTATCACTGGCAAACGTTACAGTTCAATCACTTGGCACTGCAGTGGCGGAACACTATGCGGAACTCTGCAACTCTATTCACTAACTGTGTACACTCCTTAGAGAATTTCAAAACATTATGTTGATTTCGAAATCGACGCTTCGCTTTTATACATTTGCTACATCGGTTCATCTCTTTGCGGGAACCAGAACACGTAGCGGCTGCGTCACTTGGAGCACGCACACATAGGCGCGGCCTACGTAATTTTTTATCTCTGCATACCAACCATTGTTGATCGAATTGACTTTATTGGGGTATGGGTGTCATCTGTTTCGGTACCATTTTTGGCATATTTTAATTATTTATTTGTTTAATAATGATTATTTGTTTATGAAGCTTTCGCTTGGCTATTGGGTCAAGCGTCGAATACAAGAGGTAATTCTTGAGACGGTGCGTATATTGAGGAGGTTGCTCACTCTGGAGCCCTCACCACCGCAGGGCTCCTCTGGTTCCGCAGCTGGGGAACTGGGTTTTTTTTATAAAAAATATGAAAAACTGTAATTTTTATATCCAGTAACTGTTAAATTTCTTGTCGGTTCTCCTTAGCAGATTCTGCTTCCCGAATCAGACCTATCATAATCGGTATCACATTAAAAAAACAATTAAAGTTATAATAAAATTAAAGAATTAATTGTAACCTCAAATAATACAATACAAAGATATTACGATTTACAGCAGAATTCTACAAATTTTGAATTTACGTCGCCGAAAACGGAAATCTGTTCTATATTACTTAGATATTTATGTCAAACAATAAACGTACATTATTGTACCGAGTATTTCACCGGAAATACAAAATTTTTAGTATAAAAATATCAGTTTACATTATATTTTACGCTACAAATACGAATAAGTAGATATAAATATTCTCACACAATGACTCAAGGCGATTTTTGGAAAAGGGAATTTCTTAGTGAGCATTAAAATGTCTTTATATTTTGAGAGGTTCATGGAATGAGGAAATGCTTACTTTTAATTTATTAGCTAAAATATAATATGGTTAATAAAATCATCGAATTCCTTCAACAGTAAAGCTCATCTGGAATAAATTATGAGAAATATAATATTTATTATAAGTGAATTACTAATTTGAATTCATTGATGATGATTAATTGCATTATAATTGACATTGTAGACAGAATTTTCAATATGGAATTTTGGTATATAAATTAGTATTCACATTTTTTTCTGCTTATTCAGGATATTTTGTCAATAATTTACTGACGATCACAATAAGTATTATTATAAGCATGGAATTCTTATTTAAATTCAAGTTGTAAAATGTTATAGTGAAAATATAAGAGAAAATTTTATTGCTGTTATCAAAGCAATAATCGTAGCAATAAAAGTGAAGGCTTGAAAAGTCACACCTTTTACAATGTCAATAGAAGATAGTGTTAAATTGAGTTGAGTGAAATATACTCGTATTTACTAAATTATTCAAAAACTATATTCAATATTAATTTGAAATTGGTTTATTAAAAAAAATTAAATAAACATTTACTTTCATAATAATTGGACCCTCTTTTTGCAGCAAGATAAGCAAGCAAGCCAACCTACAGCACGTCGATTTTAAGAAAATGAGACCTTTGTTAAAAGAGGGTGCAAATTGCAGACATCGCATTTCCGAAACTAAAATCTTTCTAGGCTTATGCAGAACATCGGGACCTATTTAGAATTGGTAAATTCATAGATTTTAGTAAAAGTGAAAATTCGAAAACAGATAGGTTCTTTCTTGCTTTTTACGAATTTGTTCCTTGGTTCTAGTATGATAGGTTTTAGTTTCTAACATATAAAAAAAAAAATATATTTCAAATATTTTGCTACTGAATAATTGCAAGAAAAATTGAGAAAATGATTATATTGCTTGTAAATAGTACCTACTTTACAAGAAATGAAGTTAGTCCAATTTACATAATTGCTATAACGTTATAATTTTTTGTGTTAATCACTCTGATCAGACATGACTGAAATGTACGTGACAGCGGCATCCGACTGCCGCTTCAATCCTTGACGAGGCATGCTGAAACCAACCAACTTTGGTTCTTGCTTGTACAATAAAATGGCTTTGACTTTGTGGCTTGGCTATTGGGTCAAGGGTCGAATACAGGAGGTATTTCTTAAGACGGCGCGTATGGTGAGGAAGTTCCTCACTTCTACAACCCTGACCTGACGGACCCTTAAGCTCCGCAGCAGGAGAACTGGACCTTTTTATAAATTTTTAAATATGATAAAGTATTATTTTTAAATACATCAAATGTTGAGTTTCTTGTCGATCCTCCTCAGCAGATTCTGCTTCCCGAATCAGTAGTTCTGTCACTATAAACCTATAATGAACTTCTTTTCATCAAATTAAAGTTGAACATAACCAACCTTCGGTTCCGTAAGTGCCCCCTAAAAACTGTTAATAGCGGACGAAGGGCTTTGTTTTTTTTGAGAGAAGATGTTAGACGACGCTAATTTATGTAAATAACTAATTTTTTTAGGTTTTTAATTAATATGGTCCAATTTTTACAGACATATTTTTTTTAGTTAGCGCTTACACGTTCCTTATGTTATGTACTTCCTACCTATCTTTGTTATATACTTTTTACCTTTCTATTTGAAATTAATTGCTCTATTAGCTCATAATTATAGTAAATACAAATTATTTATTTTTGTTTAATAATTTGTTTAGTTTATGATAAGAAAGGCAATAAATTAGTGTTTATGTTAAGTTAAACTTTGGATTGTACTAACTATGTAACTATTGCTTTAGGTCATAAATTAAAAAAATATACCTACATTCTCAAATATTTTCTGCATTCATAAAACTAGCGCGACCTTGTAAAGAATTCATAATTGATTTAAATGTATTTAACACAAAGAAACTGGCTACACTAAATCTCCTAACGATCGGGTTTGCCCACGGATGTACGCGTTTGTCACTCTCGCTTGAGCTAAAGAATTTCTTCCAAAACATTTATTGTGATAGATCCTAATAAATCAATGTATTATTTATTCGCTTATAAAATACCCTAATACGACAAATGATACGTAATTAAAACAAATTAGTGTTTTTTTATTTAAATTAATTAAGAACACCCACTTATTAGTTGAAAGGTGTGTAGAATTAACGCAGTGAAATAGAAAATAAAGTATTGTAAAATTTAAATATTTGTCTAGATAATTAAATATTGTATAACTTTAACGTTAATTTAGATGAGCTTTTTTCACGTTGTCCTTAGATCTTGAGAGCAGTTAATTAAGATTGAAATAAATAATTTCTGGAAAAGTTTATAATTATAAGATTGGCAAAAATAAATGATTAATTTAAATTAAATTATTTATATTTATTTACCTATTAATTTAGTATACACATAAATAATGTCATCGGAAGATAATTTTTTTAAGTGTATCAATAAATAATTAGAATTGCATGTATTCAAAACATAGCTACACCTAATGGCCAATTTTGTATGTATATTGAGCGAATTTTGGTTCAAAACGTGCAAAATCCATTACTATTAAGTCTCTGAATTAAGACATAAAAACTACAAATTACTAAATTATGATAAAGTTAATATATTAAACAAACAATGTCATGGTTTGTTCCTGATAAAGTCTGCACCGTTACATATTTGTCTTGGCTTATCATAATAATAGGAATAACATTCGGAAACACCTAATTAATGAATTCAAATTGTATCCGTGAATTATACGAACATTATCACTCCAATGAATTGGTATTCGTCACAAAATATTTCTAATAAATATGTGGTAAATATTTTGAACTTCTAGGAAGATTCCACGTTGGGTTATTCATACTGACGCAGAGGAATATCGCCTTGGCGCCACTCGCCAGGTACGGTAATAAATATTGAATATTATTGTTTTTTGTAACACGGGTGAAGGTGTTGTGACTGAGGCTGGTGTGTCTGTGATGAGTGTATTTCTTGGAATTATTTGTTTTAAATTCTAATGAAGTTAATTCCTAAACGGACATGTCTAACGCATTTGGTTTTACGTATATCAACGGGAGTTTACCTTAAAATAGGAAATTGGTAGATGTTTCAAAGCTTGAATAACTTAAGTGATAGCGTATCCGTCTTACGTCAGCAGAATGAAATGAAACTAATATTAAAATGAATCATGTTTCACATATTGGTATTATTTATCCTTATTTCGTCAAAAATTAGATAGTCCATTATACAGCATTTATTCTACATTGTATTATTTTCACTAATTTCTTTGTTTACCTATCTGAAAGAGCTAAAATTTCAATTTGGGTTTTTAGATTTGATCCACACTTTTTGATAGGGTTAACTAAAAAGTTAGATAAGCTTCTTAAAGGATAAATGGGTACATTTGTTTAACATATATACTAATATTATAAAGTGTTTGAAGAGTTTGTTTATTTGTACACGCTAATCTCAGGAACTACTAATTCTAATTGAAATGTTCTTTTTGTTTGGAAAGTCTATTTATCGAGGAAGGCTTTAGGCTATATTATAACATCAAGTTACATCCAATAGGAGCGAAGAATCAATTGAAAATGGGGACAATTATTCATCTTTGAGGGCTCATATAATATAGTAAGTTATAAGTAGTAAGTAACTTAGTTTTTATTTTTGTAATCTTATTTATTTTACTTCCACGCGGATGAAGTCAGTTAGTCAGTTATAATTTGGTTCAAGAATAAGTGGACTTATGATCACGAAGTTCTTGCATGTGCCAGATCTATCATTGATAAAAAGATACATGAATGGACATCGTCTACTTAAGTAAACGCGAACGAATGAAACTTTTTTGAATATTATTCTACTGTGATTAAATACTACGCTGGCCTTTGACACAAAAATATGATACGAGTAGGTATAAGGCTTCGTATACATTATTTGTATGGATTGGTCTAACAATGCCAGAATTATTACATAAACTTTATCCTTTGTCTTAGCTTTAATCTGGAATAAAAGTTGGAATATCTTTTTAATAAAATATTTTTTATCATTACTTGGTAACAAATTTTATTTTAATGTTACGAAATTATTATAATACTATTTTCTAGTTTTTTTCACGAAATATTTTAAAGATAAGCAAATTTATAATTACATTTATTGTAGTAATTTTAATATTTCTTTCTGCGACTTCACTATTTAGACATGTTTAGTAGGCATTACTAAAGTTCAATTAGTAGTAATTTGTGACAGAGCATGTAGGAAAATATATATTACCGCTGTTGGTTCCAGTCTGAAGGGAATAACTATCTGTAAAATTTCGGGCAAAAAGTAGCTCCTATGCCTAGGGATCTCGGATATTTTTTTAATATGTGTTCCTTTAACGCCCTATCAAGTCTGGCTTTGTTTCAAATGAAGTTTTTCCAATTAACATGCGTAATCCATATTTCTGCTTGTAAGGGGGAGACGAATATCTTAGCATTCCATGGATTCACCGTGCGGGTGCCGGGTCCAACGCGTGGTTGAGAGAAAAACTCCGAACAGAGCCCGAGACTTGTGATACGGGTGTAGGTTTAAGGGTACCCTTAGTGACGCGCGTCAACACTCACCTCCTCTGTTCAAGTTGTTCTCCCTGCCCAGCCAAATTCGGAATGACCCTACTAGAGCAGCTTTGGATACTCGTTCCAATATGGAGCTTACTGCACTTCTAGTAAGGCCAAGGTCTTTTAGCAGGTTGTAGAGAGACTTCGCTGGTATACCCCTCACACCCACTTCTACCGCGTATAAACTAACCACATAGCCACTTAATACTACAAAAACTTCCGAAGTTCTAGAAATTCAAGTTAATTTTGAAAGTAAGTTAATTCAGTGAAAAATCAAATTAAATATTACAATAAGATTATGTGATCGCCTCTTAAGATAAATAAGGTCAAAGGCAGCCAAAGTATATATAATATTTCTAGGGCAATAACAAATCGCCAGCAGCTCTAAACAGTTATACCGTTGTACTTTTTTACCCTGATAATAGCACGCGAATGTTATTGATTGATTTAGGACATGTTAGTTGAGTATGAATACACCTTAATTCACGTTTAGAGGTTCGAATAAGTACCGCATTAACCAATAGCGGTACATTCAAAGGGGTATTGAATGATGGCGCCTATTTTAATAACCGGGGAATGGAAGTCACGCTGAACGGTATTTTGATAATCGCCGAGATGTAACATTAAGATTACGTTTTATGCTTCATCATTTTCATTGCAATACAATATTATATCGATTTTTATATCGATATCAGATATCGATATGACCTAATTAAACTGCTCAGCTTTTAATGAATGAAAAATTAAACAAGAAATATTTTAAAAAGAAGCTTAAAATTGTTTTCATAGTATGGGTTCTAATCTAATCAATGAAATATAATATAATGTTTACATTAATTGATATATTAATACACAAGCTTTTCTTAATGGAAGACCATTACAAGCTTCCAATTCGAAGCACCAGAGAGTCAGAATAAAAGATTCCAAACTTTTTCTTCTAGGGTATTCTTATGACCACCTTCCGACTGTATTATCAAATCAGCTCTAGGGCCCTTTCCTATTTAAAGGACATCAACAATACACTGCTGTGAATACTTAGCAGTTTTAAGTCCAATCAACCCAGGAAGTGGTTCTAATATGCTTTATTTCTAACAGCCCTGTAACCTTTATGACCCACACATCCTTACAGTTCCAGTTAAGTAATAGCTGGAGATGAAGATTTAATTTTTTTTATCAAGTTTAAGTGTTTTGGTAACAGAACAAGTTGTGATGTTGTCAGCTACTCTCCTCACCTGCCAATCCAAATGGAATATTATGGTGAACCTTAATAAGGTGATCCGATAAGGAGGGAAACCTGGTTGCATAGCATGGTCCGTTAAAATAGACCCATGATAATATATTCAAAATGACATGATCAAAGTTTCAACTTTAAGTACCCATCATGAATTTTATCTAAAATAGGGAAAAAGTTAAATTCATATTGCAAAACCATATTCCATGTACACAAATTTAACGGCATGTTACTGGAAATAATCAACAAAAAAATGTGCTGATCTGTGTTTACACTGAAAAAGCGAAACAAACCACGATGAGTAAACAGATTTTGAATAACAGCAACGTTGAAGTCTTTAGGGTCACACTTATCGATACATTTAAGGCGCCTAAAGGAATCATAATAATATTTTTATTACTTATTTTCATGAACAATAATAAAAATTCCAGCTGTATTTCAACACCAGCGGAAAGTAAGTTTTGAGTATAATTCCAATGACGGTTTTTTATATCTGACCCACTTCACATTGATCCTATAAAAGTTCATCCGTGTTAAACAGCACTTAATCTTATTTTAGTAATAAATAATACATTTCGATGACATTAAGATTTTAAAAGTACATCATATCTGCATGTATAGCTTAGATAATATTTTTTGGCAGAAAAGTTTAGACAAACATGAAACATTCAGGGCAAATTATTAGAGCTTACAATCATAGTATGACATTACATTGACACTATAAATGTGATTCGTAACGTTGTAACAACGACACATGTTTTCTAACACTAAGCTCCTTCTGAAACTTTCGTGAAGTGCGTCAGACTCGAAGGGACACCTGGCTGACGTTTTCAGTAGGTACATTTCGACCATGCCTGCTACCAGAGAGATTAACTATAATACACAGCAAAATCTGGTACAATATAGTAAATAAATTCAAGACCATTAACACTGATGATAATGATGATGATGATTATAGTAAGCCAGGTAGTTAATGAGAATTAGATCGTTACCAAGTAGTATTGTCAATGTACCAAATAGTATCTACATAATAAATTAATTTCCGAACTTAAAAAAGATTTAAACATCAAACGAAACAATAATAAAGTGATACTCCACACTTTTAGAATAAATACAGAACAGTAAGTTAAAGCTAAATCTAGCGTTTACGATAGAATATCCGTAAAGAATATAGAAACTATAACATTGTACCACTCCTGTCAAAATAGGGTCAAACAAAACATTTTGCGTGTTAAACGTATTCAAAGAACCCTTGCGAACAAACGCCTACGTACTCGTACGACAATAAAGTATATCGAGAATATTTAGCACTGATCACCTAAATACCGATATGGATAAGAGTCGTAAACTTCTCTCAGAGGTCTCTTTAATTCGGTTAATGTCAAAGTATCGGTAAAAAGTGCTAAAAGTTATAATAATCGCATTAAAAACCTTCACAGTACACTTCACAGTAATACCGAATTTAATATTACCTTTGAAAGAGAAAGATAAACCCTATTCAACGAATATGCGAGATGATTCATTGTATTTTATCCGAAATATTAAGAGAATTCTGTTTTTATACGACGATACCAAATACGGAAGTATGTTTCTGTTTCGATACGGTAGCCGCAGATATGCTATCAACTACAAGAAATATCATGCTATCCATATTAGCATTTGGTCTTAGCCTCTTAAAATCTATTGGGACTGCAGTAAATTCTAAAAGTCGTAGAATATAAAGTATCTGAAATTTTATAGGGTGTCATTATCGCTGCAAATTAAATCGCATAATTAGTTTTGAGAATCAATCAATCAAGGATATCTGGGTATCTTTTGTCAAAAAATCTTTTTAAAATAATGAAATTAATAAACTTTGTAGAGACAGAATAATTTGTCTTGATATCTATTCTATATTCAGATTAAATATCTTTAGTAAACTACATTAAAGAAAAAGTGAAATAAAAAGAAACTTTGTGGGAAGGTAAAGGGATTATTAACGGAAAGTTTCGGCTTACATACAATATTGACCCAAAAGGATTTCAATCGGTAAGCTATTAACCGGACAGTAAGTACACCGTTTGCTCAGTGTTTACAAACGAATGAGTCGTTAAGGAACTTACATTACATCCAACGTGTTGTGAATAAACTTTACATGATACTTTTTGTCTGAAGATTTTTGGTACACAAAACGTTTTTCGGATGTTTTTGGTCTTTAAAAGTATATGCAATTTCATTATTTAAATTTTGTTTTCGTTTTTGGACGTTTATTTTTCAATGTATGTAACATTCTGTTTTCTCTTGTTTTTTTTTTGTTGCGTTCTTTCGATGTTAGAAAGGACTAATGTCAATTTTTACTCATCTGTAAAATTATTGCTGGATTGAAACCTTGACTTTTGACTTCTAGGAGCGGTGTAGTGTTATTAAAAGTCAGCGACATCTAGCGACCTTTAAAACTACTTTTTTTAGATGCCTAAGTGACTAACCTT
Source organism: Mycalesis mineus (assembly GCA_034621355.1). Lineage (NCBI taxonomy): Eukaryota > Metazoa > Arthropoda > Insecta > Lepidoptera > Nymphalidae > Mycalesis > Mycalesis mineus. Next base: position 7,395,888 of record CM067881.1, read on the forward strand.
ATCTGACAAAATTAATAAAAAAGTATGAATTTTTTAAAAATGATTCATAAGTAAGTTAAAATATTTATTATTAATTGATTTATATCATCAGAAGTGAACACATTGAAATTTCCCTAAAATCCTGAGATTGCACCTGCAACTAGTTTCAATCTATACGATTTCCCATACAAATCATCTAATAGAAACTAATTTTCTTTGTTATTTACCACATAGCTACAAAACTATTAAGAAAAGATAAGGCACCTATGCAAAATAACATTGTATTAGGTTTTGTAGTACAAAGTAATAAACTAACTCACATTCTCATAATACAACTATTATTTAGAGTATTGTGTACGTAATAAATTATAAAGTCATATATTGGATAGACATTAATTATTACAGATCCTAAAAGATAAATCTAGACAGCTATAAATTTGAGACGCTATCGAATCAAGAGATCATTGTACGCCTACTTATCTTTAAAACAGCTTTGTTTTACCAAAATATATTAATGGGATTGCTAAAGGTGATTCGCGAAAAAGATAAACTTAAAAATGTAGATTAAATTCTCTCCGATTTATAATCATTACTGTAAAAACTTAACGTTTCTGAAAACTATAGAAGTTATTTCTGTAATATAAACGAAAAGCTTTTATTAATAGTAAAAAAATGTAGTGACCTAATCATGTTTTATTATTTTGTTTCAACAGCTAATCCGTCCGCATGAAAATAGGCTTATAATTATTATTAACCATTGTTCGGTCGATGGAAGTCTACTAAGTAAGTAGTGGCAGTCAGAGAGACGAATATTTTAACATTCCATGGATTCACCGTGCGGGTGCCGGGTCCATCGCGTGGCTGAGAGAAAAACTCCGAACAGAGCCCGAGACTTGTGACACAGGTGTAGGTTTAAGGGTACCCTTAGTGACGCGCGTCAACACTCACCTCCTCTGTTCAAGTTGTTCTCCCTGCCCAGCCAAATTCGGAAGGACCCTACTAGAGCAGCTTTGGACACTCGTTCCAATATGGAGCTTACTGCACTTCTAGTAAGGCCAAGGTCTTTTACCCCTCGCACTCACTTCTACCGCGTATAAACTAACCACATAACCATTTTTGGTTAGTTCATTAGTAAGGTCATAATATTTATTCACTTTGAATACATGGTCTTTAGGGATTTTTGTTTCCCACGGCACTGTAAGCTCAACAAGTACTATACGTTTGATTTGTTTGGAAAAAAGAAATATGTCCGGTCTAGATGTCGTAATAGCTAAGTCTTCCGGGATTTTGTAGTGCTTTTCATACGTATCCATTAATATAGTCCAATCAGGAGCAGAGCCCAGAATTGAATAAGGCTTGCTGGTGGAATTTGTAATTGAGCCTGCTTTAACAAAGTTAGTTTGTCTTTTATTCGTCGTGAACCCTTTTTGAGCTCTAGCTACTGAAAGGCTTATAGCTTCACGTATGATTTCTAGTACTCCGTCGTGGCGGTGTGAGTAGAGACCCCTGTCCAGGAGCACCTTGCATCCTACCAATAAGTGCCTTGCAGTGCCCACTGCCGTATAGCAAGATTTTTCCGAGGCTTTTCCCCATCTTACTAGGTTACTCTGATCTGGGAGAGTCAGTTGAAAGGCATTAAGATAAAATTTCAATAAGGCAGGAGACCAATCGTATAGCAAGGCGCGCCAATTCAGAGCCAGAGGGATGCAGAACTCGCCTAAGTTTAGCCACTCGTTTTGCATTTCTAGGTTCATGGCATGCACTTTGTAGTTGTCGTCCTCATCTTGTTTAAGAAAAGATTTTATTATGTCTTGGTCTTCCTTTTTACGTCTTGCGCCCACCATAAATTACTTTTATTTGACGTATTTCAGTCAGCTTATAAAAATTAAATATTATTATAGGACGCCCTGGAATAGGTTTCACTCGCATAGCCTCGTTCCCGTGAAAATTTCGGGATAACATGTGACCTATTGTTATTCTGATATGTAAGCTATATTATTGTAAACTTTCATCAAAATCCATTCAGGAATTTTAGCGTGAAAAGGTAACACACACCCCATCCATCTATATAAACTTTCGCCTTATTTATAACTTAAAAGATCTCCTTATTGTTAGCGCCAGATAGCGTTTGCTGTTATATAATCAGTAACAGTTCCATAACCATGACTAACAATGATACTGTTATTCTACCTAAATAAATTAACGGGAAATAAACATAACGCCCCAATCTCTTTTTAATAAATTTTATTAATTCACACTGTGCAATCATAAAATTTAGAGAAGTGAAAGAGATAATCCTTTTGATCAAATTTACAGTGTCGAGCAATAAAAGAATAAAAAATTTATATTTATATTCAATTTTTTATACAAAGATCCGCTACTGTACAATTCGGGACAAAGGACCCGAATATATTTATTGTGGGTCATAAAATCATAAACATTGAAGAAGAGTAAAGCCTTATCGTGCTGTTTTATTATATCTTGCGCAAGGAATTAAAAATTGATTCGGTTATATATTCCGATATAAGTAATTGGATTTGTAAATCAATTATGACACAAAAAGGGCATTTAAACACACTTTACGATAGTAATTACCCGGATAATAATAACATCAAATGTTATTAACATTATAAAACCACACGACTTCATTCGCGTGGTTTTGATTTCAAAACTTATATTAATATTTTTTTGCATCTTTCGTTGGGATATCTAAATATTGACTAGTCGTATTTATTACTTAACAGACGTTTATTATGACCAATGGTTGTTTTACTTTCAACCAAGCATATACAGAAGCTGTTGATTCAACAATTGTACACTTAACTATTTTATGTTCTATTCTCTGTGTAGAATCTGGGTAGTGGTGGGGAGAATAACAAACTGAATTAAATATTGTTTAATATACATATATACGTATACATAATAATACAATAAAAATCAATTAAATTATTGATATATTTTTTTGTAAGCTGTATTACGGATACGAATTCCTCAAGCGAAATTTGGAATTTGCGAACACTATACAGAAGGTGTGTCGTCGATCAGAAACTTGTGTATTTGTCAAATAAAATTCAAATTAACATACAAACGCCACTATGAAGTAATTTATGGGATCACTGTGGTGTAGGAAGTTGTAAACATTTTATTGTTTTGTATGAATTGATGATTTTGGCGTCGAAAAAAATTACATAAACAAACTTAGTAGCAAGGGCAGACACTGCGTAGATAAGGAATCCCCCTAATTTATTGTTTTCGGTTATAGGTTATTTCTTTATCTTTATTGTTATGTTTACGTAAATATGGCTACTGGAATCTTTTTCATACAAATATGCGGATGCTTACGGAGTCTTAAGGATACAAAACAATAAAAATTCTTCTTAGCATCCGTACATCTGACCATAACATAATAATGTTAATCTAAATATTTATATTGTGTTTACGTACTGAAGTTTTATTTAATTTAACTTAATTACAAGCTATGGTATCAACAAATATTGTCCTGCTAAGGTTTTTATTTAATTTAAATTATATTGAGTAGGTATATTAGAACTTTGATGTTTTTCGTCATCCTCCATCATCCATCCTTGGCGTCCGTCAAGAAATCGCTAGTAAGCGATAAGGCTGCCTTTTGTATCCTCATGGATACCTTCTCGCCACGAGGAATAACTTGCTTGGTTGTGTGAAGGAACCTTAAAACTATACAGAGGGTATAAGAGAGTGTAGTTTACGTGTTTGAATAATGTACCTAGGTATTATTTTTGGATGAGCCTATTCTGTTGCAAAAAACTACTGGAATCGGTTGGACAAATTCGCAAATCAGCGTGTAAGAACATAGTAACTGTATCTTTTCAGGAATCATTAAAAAAGCATATTGTATCAAACTTAAATGACCTTTATTTTGACATGGTGTTGACAGGCAATTTATATTCGAGAAAGTAACGAAAGTTAGAATAGTGACGAATCAATGAATTGTTAATTTTAGTTTATTATTCTTTCGTGTTTATTGTTTTATGATATTTATTTTATAATTTTGTTTATGTTGTCTAATACGTTATAAAACTTTCTACATTTTTTTACTAAAATCAGTAAAACATTTTCCTTCGCTTCAATATTTAAAAGTTTGGAACAACGTATTTATATCTCAAGTACTACATCATTATATTCAGTTAGTTATCTTAGTTATCTTGACCACTTGATCCCTTTTTCTTAGAGAAGACGGGATTTGCTCTAAAGTTAAAAAAAAGTATGGCGCGCTTTAGTTGATAATATTTGATTCTATAACTGCCACAGGGTACACACACTACCTGCAGATTGGGCCTGATATTTTTCTAAGTCCAAGATTGCCTGGAAGAAATCGCTGTAAGCGATAAGACCGCCTTTTGTGCCTCTACTTCCTTTATAATATATTATTATTTCTGTTTGTTTATGTCATGTGGTGTACAAACAAAGTAGAAATAAATAAATGGTAGGTACTTTATTCCTGATTGTTATCAGGATTGACTTACTTTCCTAGGTTCGAGCGTCTAACATTATCCTATTCCTGGTATTCCCAAATCATGACTGCTACTGAAAATACCTTAGAAGGAAGAAAACTCAATATTTCAAGCTTTCAAAATATTAAAAAATATGGCATTTTTTATTTTTCCCTTAGCATGTTGTATAGGATTTCGTAAGTACAGCAGGTATTTGAAAAAGGGTAATATTGAGTCCCAGACGTGCATTAAAAACGTGCATTTATTTTATAAGACCAACAAGCAGGTGCTCGCGACTTCGTTTGCGTGGTAAATAATGTGAAGAAGAACCTTCCTTTTCTTGAGAAAAATTGGTATATAGTTATCCTGAAATTATCCATATATGCCACCGCGAACTTTTTTAGTCCTAATAAATATAAATTTTCATTGTTTCGTCAGATCTCAAATAGGTTAATCAGCGTTAAACTTTTCCGACTTTTCTAAAAATATCGTCATATTTTCACCAATTTACATAAAACCTTAACAAATAATATACTTAAACTTTTGCAGGAACCACTACATCTATTGTTGAAAATGCAACCGCATGATATTCCGTTCAGTAGTCTTCGAGTTTCGTAAACAGACAGACAGACAGATAGACGTGACGGGCGACTTTGTTTTAAAATATGTTAGGATGATATTATGACTCAGCTAAAAGTATCATTCTGATACGAAGGAGGACTTGCACATAACATTTGGAATCTTGATAACCCGTGACAATGATATAATAATACACAATATTTTATGAAGTTCAGTGAAGGGGATGACTCGTGATCTTTTTCCTAACAATCCTTCCGCATACTCTGACTGTCTGGTATACAAAACATTGAATATAAAAGGGAAATTAGTTCTCCATACCTTTGAAAACCTTAGTTTATATCCTCTGGGTAGAATCGCCATGAATATGTTATATTTTTAATAATAATAGTAATAATGACCTTGTTTCCGCCCGGAGCATATATGTATTTATGTAGCGTATATTTAAGTTTATTTATATCAAGTATCTAAGTACGTTTATCATAACATTTTCGGTTTTTGTTTATATGTATTTATTGTGTATCCGGGCGTGAGCGTATAATTTATGTATAATAATAATAATAATTTAACAGCCTTTATTAACAATCTTAAAACTAATTTACATTTTATCTTATTTCTACTTTAAACAAAAAAAACTGTTAGTTGAAAAGAAAAGAAAATTATTAGTAAAATTTGTAAGTAGAATATTCTTTTCAGACACCTATTCGATTGTTTTGCTTTTCAGCATAGGCCTCCCCAAGTCTTCTCCATAATGTTCGGTCTAGTGCTTTCCTCTTCCAAGTTGTTATATTTTTACCTGATGTTAAATTGTTTCCGCCACCAATAGTCCACAGCAGCCACCACCTTTGAAGCGATGCGTTGTAAAAAGGCGGTTGTCTGGTGGAGTTGTTATAGAGTTTTCAAGAAACGGCGATCAGGTCACAATGTGTACCATATCAATGATTTCTGTCTTTAGTATACAACTCTCAATAAAGGAAAGCTAAGCTAAGGGAAAGATAAGTTAAAGAATAGCTTAATAATTGTTAGAAATTGTAATGATACTGGCTTGTTTTCTATTATATATATTAGCATACTTCTGTCGCTGGTTAAAAGTTAGATTACTGACTTAATTTATAAGGGATCATGCTGATGCTTTGATTTGAGGAGAGCTTGGCAACGTATCGTTTTGGCATAACTAGTATCATCTATATATCATCTTTTTTATGCACCTCCCACGGCGGCAACCTCAAGTGGACCACTTTATATTTACTCTTCGCTCATTAACTATCACTTCGACCATTAACATAAAAAGATTAACAGCATCATCCTATCTACTTGACGTAAGGATTTATCTCAATGTGTCTTGAAACAAGTATTCCATACGGATAGATCGTTCACGAGAGGTTTATCCTTCAATACAATATTTTTATGGTGTATCCAATTAAAGGCCATTGGCCAATTTATTGGCGAGTATTTTAAGCAGTTTAAATGGAATGTTCTATAAATAAAAGAACGATGCAAATAAATTCCACATTAAATACAACTCTCGTATCCTAATCTTGCAATTAAGTCGAATTGATTTAGCTTAGCTACCTGAATTCAAAACGACCTAACTTCTAAATTTATCCATTCGTAATCTTATTTTTCTTTTTCCAAGATGTCACGTGTTTAATACGTTGCTTACACTGTAAAAAAACTTAACAGATTTCATTGAAAGCCAGACTCTTAACTCTACACAGCCTTACCTAATACACTCTCTGGCTCTATCATTCATTCTTGATTCTGATGATGTTTATATTAGGGTTCTTTCTAATAGGCTGAGTAACGAAACGACAAAACCATAAATTATGATTACAATGTATTTATTTATTTTTATTTTAAAAACTTTATTGCAAATTATAAAGATAAACATAGCAGAAAAAACAGAGTAACATTAATTGGCAAAAGGCGGCCTTATCACTAAAAGCGATCTCTTCCAGGCAACCTACCGAAAGATTCTAAATATTCTGTGAGACGGAAAATTGCAAAAACAAAAGCAAAGAAAGTAAAACTACAATATACATACATCTAATACGGTATACATATATGTACACATTATATTAATATATATACATATTTATTACTTATACAATACATATATATTTATTATACACACAGTACATAATGTATGTTTGCAGAGAACTTAAGAGGAGGCCGGCATGTTCTGATGTGGAGACCATGTACCACTAAACGCAGCATAGGACGCCCTCCATCCGACGACCTCAAACGGGTAGTGGATGAGAAAGGCAGAGGATCGTGTGTGGTGGCGCACTCTCGGAAAGGCCTATGTCCAGCAGTGGACGGATACAGACTGATTATGATGAAGAGGATTCATATAGAACACTAAACACTATGATATGTTAACGATATATTATATGTTAATGAATACATAAACCTCTAAACCACCAGCTACTTTTTAACCGACGAAAAAAAAACGGAGGAGGTTCTCAATTCGACACGTATATATATTTTTTTTTATGTATGACCACGCATAACTTTTTACAGTGTTGTCCGATTTTGATAATTTTTTTTATTAGAAAGGGCATACATCCAAGGTGGTTCCATTGTCCTCATGTTAAGATCTGCTGATGATATCCTGGGGAAATTGAAGGAACTCTTCAAATTTTGGAGGCACGCTTACAGCGATTTCGGTTTTTGACTCGGTATCGGTAGCTTTTTGGCTACTAGTGCCATATAATATACTATGACAGTATAGTACAAGTACTGTACGTGGCGATAAATCACTAAAAAGTAAGAAATAAAATTTTTTAACAAAAATAGAACCGACTCAAAACGCACTAAAAAGTAAAAAATAACTGTGTCATTTAGTTGCTTTAATTTACTTAAGCATATCTAGGAGTCGGTGCCAGCCAAGGTTTTTACTTTCAAGGACGTTACCTAGAACCCACAAACTGCTTTACTACGTAAAATAAATGTTCCTTAAACTTGGCTGGCACCGACTTCATAGATATGCTTAAGTAAATTAAAGCAACTAAATGACACAGTTATTTTTTATTTTTTAGTGCGTTTTGAGTCGGTTCTATTTTCATTTAAAAATTTTTTGTATAGGTACTCCACAGGCTAATGCTTGGCTGCAATCACGACTGGTGGTAAGTACGAGTACATATGCTAGCTTATGGGGTAGTTATTTATTCACTTAGGCAAATACTTGTCTATATGGTACTTATTTATTATATTATATTACCAAAACATTAAATTTGCACATTTTAATGTTTTCGTCGGTGTACATTGAACCCTATGCCTTTAGGTAAGTGCGACCTGGAATGCGACCTTCCGTTCGTCCTCACTCGACATAATATCGGCACCGTCTCGCCCACTGACCGTGGCATTTCACAAGTTCCATCCTTTTTAGAGTTATTTTAATTTGTTTTCATTTCCGAAAATTGTAAATTCAGACATTGTTTAGCCTAACTTAACTTTATAATTTGACGCTAACTTTCTGAAATTTGATGGTCTCTGTAGCGCAACGTTATGCACGGTGAATTTATAAGACGGAAGTCTTGGGTTCGAGTTCCAGATGGGCCAATTAAGATTTTCATAATCAGTTCATATCTGCGTAGGAGGCTTCGGCGTGGGTAGTTATTTCCGTGGCGCAGTGCTATGCACGGTGGATTTATAGGACGGAAGTCTCGAGTTCTAATCCTGTATGAGGCTTCGGTGTGGGTAGCTACTACCTAAGACATATCTACACCCAAGCGATTTAACGTTTCGGTACGATGTCGTGTAGAAACCGCAAGAGGCGTGGATTTCATTCTACTCCTAACAAGTAAGCTTGCTTCCATCATTAAATATTATCATTAAAGCAACTAAATGACACAGTTATTTTTTACTTTTTAGTGCGATTTGAGTCGATTCTATTTTTTGTTAAAAAATTGTATTTCTTACTTTTTAGTGATTAATCGCACGTAACGTACTCGTATTATACTGTCATAGAATATTATACGGCACTTGTAGCCAAAAAGCTACCGATACTTACACAAAAACCGAAATCGCTATAAGTGTGCCTATACAATTTGAAGAGTTCCTTCAATTTTCGCAGGATATCATAAATAGATCCTAACATGATGACAATGGGACCACCTTGGAAGTTCTAATAAAAAAAGAATTATCAAAATCAGACAACTCTGTAAAAAGTTATGCGTGGTCATACATAAAAGAAAGTGTATAATATTGGGTCAACCAATTTGTTTAATGATTATTAAATTATGATATAGGTATATTGTCAAACAGTTTGCTCAATGATTATTAAATTATGATATAGGTAATTGTTAATAATTTGTAAGGCTGTTTATAATAAACCATCTTTATTTGTATTTAATTATTTATAGTTTGAGGTATGTACATATAATATTAATCAACAGTGTGCATAGATAACTTAAATAACTAAAAAATAAAAAATGATAGTTCTTATATTCCTTCATATGGAGAACATTTAACTACATTTGTAGCTAATTTTTCGTAAGTTAAGCGTAGGTAATATTTGTTAGAATCCCCAGTTCCTGGACTCAAATATTAGCGCCTTTAACAAATGAACTGTCTCCGCTTTAGTCTATTAATTAATTATTAGATAATGTGTATTACAATATGTGTTTCTTTGACATGAGAGAACCGCATCAAAATCCATACCGTATAGCCAAATAAACGCACAAATAGATAATGAGACAGACGGACAAACATTTGTGTGATGTTTTTTATTGCCTCTTAGAATTCAAAATTTTATTTATTTCCAGTTAGGTACCTACTTAATTTCTACTCACTTGTTAAAGTAAAAATAAAATACAGAGTAGATAAATACCAGCTTTCTAAGGATGCACCTGAAAGCATTAATATTAAGTCCAAATAAATAAGTAACAAAATATGAATGAATTCAATATCGTGAATGACAACATTCGATCGCAGAATGATCACTCACTTCCAACAAATCACTGTTGATAACAAAAAAGGAAACCACGTAATCCTAACACACAATGATATCAAAACGCAAGAATTCTTTACAAATCCAACAGTAATAATGGTTTGATTGGTTGGAAACCAAATTCCCCAGAATCTGACCGATCGAGGTCATACATCTTTATGAAAAGACTTATTTATTTCATTCTTCCTGTATCGTCAACACATTTCAATGGTTACGGTGAAGCAATTCGTACACAATTGACGACCTCTCGTTAAAACCGTGTGCTATCGTGCCATTTATAAATTAATTGATTTATTATTATATCATTAGTAGAGCTTCATGTAACCCGCTTATATATCATTTATTAAATTCATTATATTAATTAATAAATTAATTGTGGCAGTGGCTACGTTTACATACTTCAAATATTCAATATTCGAACAGGGTTATGCGTAACTAATATGTAAATTATTAAAAGAAATTACTAATTAAATTATTGAAACCTCGTCATAATATAGTACGGCAGTTTTAATTCAATAATTTGATAAGATTTGGAAGGTCTCTGTGGCGCAGTGGTATGTATGTAGCGCAGAATTTATAAGACGGAGGTCCTTGGTTCGATTCCCGGCTGGACTGATTAAGATTTTCTCAATGTGCCCACGTTTGGCTGGTCGGAGGCATCGGCCATAGCTATTTACCACTCTACCCACATAGAGGTTACGTTACGGTACTATGTCGTGTAGAAACCGATTCATCTTACCTACTTCTAAGAAGTTATCCCGCTTTCATCTTAAATTGCATTATTACTTACCATCAGGTGTGTTTGCAGTAAAGAATTAGGCGGTCATGAATAAAAAAATATATTAAAATTGAGTTTTTCTTTCTTCCATGTTTTCAGTTGCAACCAGGAGTTGGGAAGTTGTTGGTGTCACACCATTATTCCTCGGATAGCACACTAAATTCTTAGTCCCAGACATTATGAATTATCTCATGGTGATCGTTACAGACTCAAGAACATTAAGAATACTTATTACCACCCTAAGTTCACCCACATTATTGCTACTTGTTGGGTCTATTGTCTATGTAACTCCTCATATAATAGTACCCTTTCAACGTACACCCGTGTCAGGTAGCCTCTGTTTGGAGTTTCTCTCAGCCACGCGATGGACCCAGCACCCGCAATAAAGAATTTGAATTATTAATTAAATTCCAAAGTGACAGATTTTCTTTATTCGGTAAGTATTGTAATATAATTATGTATTAACTACCAAAATTTTTGCAAGAAATTCGTTGTCACCTAATATAGAATTAGTGTAAAAATATTTATGTAAGTTAATAGTTTTTTAGATAAGCCTAAGTTATTATCCGTAGCATACTTTCACTAAAAGCTATCGTCCAAATTAGGATACAACTCTAAAAATTACTATAAATAACATTTAGAGAACTTGTCATCAGCGCAGTTAGAAAGGTGTGAAAAATTTAAGAAACTTGATTAAGAGTGTAAATTGGTTTTAAATATTTTTCACTTTTATTAATCTCTACGACATATTGATTAACACTATAGAAGATCAATTTATTTGTGCACAATGTGTCAACCGGAGGTTTGGAATTTATGTTATAGCTAAAGCTAAAAATATTTTTTTAGTTCAACTACTAAATATGAAGGTTTTTATTCGGTGCAGTGTGAGTTTTTTACCGAGTAGCTCCATAATAAGTTCAACTTACATGAATTTGAAGTGGTGCATGTACCTAATTAGTTATAAGTTTAAGTTAACTTTGTACGAAGTAATTCGTTCAAAGCTACCAATGAGCACTTTGAAATCATAATTCTTATTTTTTAAAACACATGATCTCTTACATCCATTTAATCGATCAGCAAATTTATTTAATATTTACATTATTAAGTTATAACTTAATCGCTAACTAACAAAACAAAAAAACTGTACTCAATACTTACAAAAAAATAAATTCACTCTTGTATTGTTAAGAGGAAAACTTTATAAAGTTAATTCATATAAAACCGGATGTAAGCATCAGACGTATATTATAAATACATTTAACGAGAACTAAACCATATCGTACGGAGGTAACCTTTATTTATTTAAGTGCTGGAATATTAACGTCAGTTACGCCCTTTAACCTCCCGCATTCGAAGTTTAAATACGGCGCCATGACAGTTTCAACACAACAACACAAATAAGGATACAAGACGAAACGACTATGTGTTATATTAATGTGTTATTCTTGTCATCTTTTAAAATAAATAAGATTATAATTAAAAAAATAAATTAGCTTTCTCTCATCAAGACGAATCAGTCAGCAAGAGCGCCAGCAAGTATGAGTATGTTATCATAATTTTCTGATGACATAGATCTGATTTCTTGCAGCATTGTCAGGCGATATACAAGTACATATAAACATATATATACAGTAATCCCCCGTTTTACGCGAGGGATACGTTTCGGAAAAAATCGCGTTAACTGAAATTCACGTATATCGAGGTTTATGACAAAACGTGTCAACTTTAGGTTCAAGCCCATTTCTGTCATAGTAGGATTTGACTGAAGGGCAAAAATGATTAGAATACCAATCTTGAAAAAAATCCCGTTTAACCCGCGCCTTTCTTGAGGACTACATTACCGCACATAACGGGGTCGCGTAAAGCGGGGTATTACTGTACAATTACAGCTCCATCAGAAACCGGGAAGTGGGTCTTTAGCGTGTAAGATTTCATTACAAACATGAGGACAGGGGAAATAAAATAAAAGCTTGTTATGAATATCCTTTTTTACTGTTTACATTACAAATAAGGTTAGGATAATAATGTTGTTTTTGTTGTTGTTGTTGCTGTAATTCATAGCTCTATTGAGGACTTTCTGTAGAGACAAACCACTAGACACTAGATGAATAACAATATAAGTATATATATATATATATATATATATATATATATATATATATATATATATATATATATATAAACAATTCTCCTTTTGCATAGAATATATATATATATATATATATATATATATATATATTCTATGCAAAAGGAGAATTGTTTATGAATAAAAAATATAGGTAGCCACAAAATACTTTAAATTATTTAACTATTTAATCCTATTAAAAATCAATTTACCTTATTAATATCTGATCTCTAAATATAGTTTTAAGTTATGCTCGTTTTTCATCAAATTGTATTTAATTAATAAAAATAGCCCAAAATAATGTATAGAGAATCCTACATAAACAGGTTTAGGACATTTTAAATCGCAATTAACCGCGTTGGTTAACGATTAAAAGTTGTCCCATTTGGCTTGTTAAAAGTTATGTACAAGCAACCGGAAAAATTCTACAAGTCGTGAAAAATTGCCGCTCAATTGACTCGTCCGAATTTATAGCGGAATATTTAAGAATGTGTGTCACCGAAGTGCCTCATCTACATAAATCGCGTCGCCGAATTTACTCTGTTTACAGGGTGCAACTTGGGTGCTTAAAGTATTGATAATGTCGGACATGTCCATATTTGTTAACTGATTATATTTTTTTTATCTAACTGTTTTGTGAATTGTGCTTGCTTTTGCAAATTGCACTAGTTTTCAACTAGACTACTTTTCAAGACATTCTTAGTAGCAGGCTGGAGTTGAGATGTTGGTGCTGTTACGCTTCTCTTTTAGGGATTATTAAACAGTCAAATGTTTACAGCTTAAACCCAAAAATCCGCATTGGAGCAACTTCGTCGGTCTCTGTTGTATAACGAGGGCAAGATGATGGTGATGTCAAAAAAAAAACATTCATTATATTATTATTTATTTTTCTTTTAAATTGTGATAAGTACATAATATTAAAAATAGATTTTTAAAAATAAGCTTTTGTGTCGTAAAAATAACGTAGGTATATTATAAAAAGTTTCATGTCCATACTACGAAATGTTGATGCAATATTCAACAATCCTTGTTGCCAAAACTATTACTCCTTTTTATATTTTTTTAACAAGTATGCAAAATTTCAGGCTAATTAAATACTGTTGTAAAAGAACGATGGTCACTGTAGTTGCAAAGCTACAAGTGGACGTTTACGGCGCAGGCGCAGGCGCCGATACGCGTCTTGCGCCGGCGCCTGCGCGCCACGCCGCTGCCGCCTCAACACATCCGCCCGAACATTAAATTGTCGATACATTCCTTACATTCCTTCAGATTCTCGTTTGCGGTTTTTTGGTTATTGAGACTGGCGCCAATTCGTTAAATATGTATCAACTTTGAAGAAATTATTGTTGAAGGCTTTTTCGTAGAATTACGATGTTTTGGATAATACACTTGTGTACGTGACAAACTTTGCGATTCGGGGAAAATAAAGCGGTTAAGGAATCATTTTTGTTGCCAAGTTATTGTAGGTATTATATAACTAAGCAAATTTTTAAATATGCGAACAACATTTTACAGTACGGTAAGTTTATGTTATTTTATTTTTTGGTCATATTTCTAGTTCTATACGAGACAACAGTATTATTTTAAAGAATAGTAATTGATTGGTAACCATACTTATAAAATAAAATTAGACATGCATCTCCTCTGAACAGATTTTGAACATTGTTCGACATACTTGATTTAATTAATAAAGTCAAGTTTATTTTTTAAATAATAAAGTCTATTTTTGTACTCCTGCTTAGAATAGGAAGAACTGCTTATTTATAATATTTAATTATTATTAAAGAATTTTGTAATTGGCTCTACATCTGGAAAATTATCACCATTTCTATTAATCGATGACAAAACTGTTTCACAATATCAAAATGCTAAATTTTCGACGTTAAAAATAAATTAAGAAAGTTCTTGACTGCGAATAATTATTATTTTTCATGCATTTTCACACATTTGTTTTGTTTGAAAGGATTGTTAAGCCATTACAAAATTTTAAATTACCGAAATAAACTTCACTAAATTCCATTCCAGGTTAAAAAAAATTAAAAGAGATTTTTAACTTCGGCGTTAAAACATTTTTCCGCAAATTGTGTGGCGCGAATAAATTTAGGACAAGCGTGATTGCTAATATTATGCATGCATTTAAACGTAATTGAAAAGCGTCAAAAGTTGAATAAAGTATAATAACGGCTAACGGGCATTTTTGCGATGCATGTATGTAAGTAGGTTGACATGGCCGAACCTTAAAGGTCTCTAAATTGACCCTTTATAACGGTATTGGTAACAAACCATCTAAACCCCTTTTTCCGCGTTTAATGCATCCTCTTTATCATTCAAATTTCCTGATTGCCTGATGGATCGAACAAAGTGTTACTTTTGCTTTGTTTTTAAGCTTTGATGTTTGAACAAATTGCTTGTTGACGTTATAGATTTGTGATTTTTGATTTTTTGACAGTGATTAATGATTTTCCATTGATTTTAATTACTTATCGGGTGTTACAAGTTACCAGTTAGTTTTTTAATGGGTTCAATTAACATTAGGTGATAAGAAGTAGTTTAGAAAGAAAGGATGATGATGATAAAGCAAGTTTAATTATTATTAGCGCAAAGTTAATAATAAGTAATGAATAAGTAGCGAATGATAAGGACTCTCTTTTAATAAAGATGATATTTTGTAATAAACTTCATCATTCGCTTGATAGAAAGACATGGATGGCTCCAACTAGCCAGAGTTAAAGTTCTTCCAATCTAATCTCCTACTCCTAAACAAGTTAGCCCGATTCCATCTTAGATTGCATCGTTACTTTATATCAGGTGTGATAGCAGTCAAGGGCCAACTTGTAGTCATTAAAAATAAATCTATAAAATACAACCACATAACTGAAATTCCACCTACCTTAGTACAATAAAACTATACATAGATTTTTTTATATTAAGTATAGTTATTTATTATGCCATGTACACTTACTAAGAGCAGATTCCTCGATAGACGACGATATCGATGCAGATGAGACCGCTGCACACAGTTAACTTACAAATAAATACTATAACGGATTCTCAAAAAAAAATTAAACCCTGCATCACTATAAAACCGCAATACAAGCTATAATAATAGGGGTCATGTCAACAGATCTGAATTTTACGTTTAACGCCTCATCTGATCAAGTTAAGTACCACTTAAAAACCACTGAACTCAACAAAATGATTCAACTCAAAGTTCGTATTAAGATGAAGGTTTTTATAGTAAACAACAGTTCGATGACCGATTGACCTGCTGGTTAACCAAGTAACATAGAATTTTTTTACTTACACAAAATACTTAACTATTTTTATGATCATAATAAGTTACTTGCAACATTTGTATTAAAGTATCCATCATGTATTCGCTTTAGGTGCTTATTAAGAAAAAATAGTAATTAACAATTTTATAATTAAATACAGTTTCCTTAGGCAACGGTATAAAGTGATCAGTTAATATTAATAGGTAAAATGTACTTACAATACCTATTGGAAAGCATGCTCAGAATGAAGATATCCATCAATAATTACTATAGGTAGTGTTGCCATGAGCCAGATATATCTAGGATAATTTTCTGTAATTATTACTAAAAAGTGCAGCATGATTAGTACTATATTAAATAAAATACCGATGAATTCTTGTGCATACGTAAATTTTAATAATCCCGGAATAACATTAAGCGGCTTATAAAAAATATTAGGTTAGACTTTTCTTATTTTAATTTTGCTGTCTTTTACAAATAAACCCCACTGTCCTGATAAGAAACATCTGATATTTATGTTAATGTAGACCTTTAAAAGAATGCCACCTACAAAGCTTAGTAGCACAGATGATTTTAAAGAGAAAATTTTATAACCAGCGATATACTTCAATATGTTTTTTCTTATCAATATTAATAGACATTCGACCAATACTACGTTTTTCAGAGCGCAATTTCAACTCTTTGGTACCCACAGAACAATCAATTTAAAAGTCAAAGTCCATCGCTTTTTGATAAAATGGTCACCCTTTTTAAATATAGAAGGCGCGCCTAATTTTCTTACACGAGTAGGCGCGCGCGAGCAAATTGCTCACACTATCATAAATGTTTATATTTTTAGTGTTTCTATATTTATTGGCTTATAATGTATTTAAATAAATAACACAAGGTTTAGTAAATAAGAAAACAAGTATTTTAATCAAAACTATTAAACATAATAGCAACTTCTAACGCAAATAACAAAACAACCTAGTATAAATTAAATTTTTTGGCACGTTTCATAAAAATCACAATAAAAACTGTTACATAACAAAAACTAAAAAGTGTTATTCATCCATTAAATCTACACTAATGTGCCTCTCGAAACACACTGAACACATGTATTTTACATGTGGGATGTAAAGTAATTGCTAGCACGAAGTACATGGTTTTTTGACCTTCTATTTTTACGTCTAGGACATATTGCACAAAATCCGCTTAGTCTTGGCTCCGCAACCGTATCAGTTTCATAAGGACTACGGATGACAGAACTATCGCTTTCTATGGTGTCAACACGATATTGTTCCCCATTTTCAAGATCTGCATCCAATTCATCACTAGAATCCTCTTCCAACCACGAACAAATTTGTGCTTGCATTTGATCGTCCATTTTGTATCTGTAGTGTAGCTAGAAGAAAAATAAAAATAATATTATTATTACTAAACAGTTTTTACATGATAATCAACTAATATAAATCAAACAAATGAAATAATATGGCAGAAATAACAATCTAACTTTTTTAAACCACAAAAATAAATACTTACACGGATGGGCGCGTGATGAGCAAATTGCCGCATGTTGGTACACGGCCTCCACAAACACCTTGCTGCGCGGTCGCAACGCCACTGAGCGGATCGATAATTGCGTCAGGGGAGAGGGGGTGAATATATAGGAAGGTACTTAAGTGCTCGAATTGGTGTGGCAAGGGAAAGACAAAAAATTTTTGAATTAAATTTTCGTGTGAGCAAATTGCTCATAGCGCGCCTTCTCACGGGTTAAATATACAAAAAATCAATCAACCAAGCATATAGCATCGTAAGCTCACTCCCCTGTTATTATCATCGTTTGAACCACAATTAAATTGACAGCGCCGTTATAAATTGACATGCGCAACTAATTTTGAGCACACTTTAACCGATAAAGTAACACATTAATATAACACAATTATCACTACGCCTATGATGATTTAACACGGTTACGTTTTTGCCACGGGAACATTTTTTTTGTGCAGCTGTAACCTGGATATATGAAAGACCTATTTAATGCTTCAATTATTATTAAATCCTCCTCAAGTCTTGTTATAGTAAAGTTTGAATAGTTCTTATAACGTCTATGAGTATGTATATGAGGTGGTTTTTATGAAGGACATTCTTTCATTTCTTTTCTCTACATAACTACTCAATTAAATAAAAGAAATATGTTTTTGAGCTTATATACCTTTGTCTTATTCCTTAACACGATATACTCGTATAGCCTAACCTTTCCAATTAGGATTTGAATATATTTAAGTTTCTGTAGACATATAATACACTATTTCGCGATATTTCACACAATTATGGTTTTAATTCAATTCAGAATATTGAATCAAAACCAAAACTCAAAAAAACTTAACTGCACGACAAACTGTTTAAATGTAAACATTAAGCTTATTATTTTTAAAAATAATAATAATAGACGCTATATTATTTACTCCAGGATTTGAACCCAGACCTATTACTGGTAACCATGAAACCAACCAAACCAGCAAGGCGAGGCATTAAGGCGAGTAATTTAGATTACGAGACGAGGAATTCAAAATATTGCGGGTCGCGGTGTCATCTCAGGCTCGCGACCGTGCAAGGCCACGCATTACCGATGACCTCAGAACCGAACACGGAGCATAGTGTTAACGGACAGTGCGTGTTTTAGTGTACTGCAGATGTATTATTATAGTAATACCAGTTTAGTAAAGGGAAATAAATATTTGTGAAAAAGTGATTTCTACTCACGCCCGTACACTCAAGTGAAAGTTTGCAGTTCTTTTTTGTTTTTTTTCTCAATTTATTAAATTTAAGACGGCAAGGTAGTCTAGAATATTGTGCGTGGCGACCTTGACTAGGGCCCAGCTTTTTCTGGGTTGTGCCACACTTCGCAGGGTATTGCCCTGGCGACTAATAAACATGTTGTGATGTGTGGCATAATTGCATTAATAAAGATGTTTTCTTCTGTGACAGGTGTCACAGGTGGTGTCTTCTGGGACAGGTGTAGTTTTACGCTTAAAAGAAGGCACCGACCACCTGTGTTGAATTTTGTGCTGTTTTATGAAATACGACTTTAATGTTTGATTTTGTGAATATTTTCATCTGTATAGAACAGTCAGTATTCATTTAGAATATTTATGAATTGAACTTTTTATAGTTAAGATTATCTGCCGATGGACGTCCTATGCTGTACAAAGTAAAGTCTTCCAATCACCATCGTTTTTGAGTCAGATGCATCTAGCTGCTCTCTGAAATCCGTTTGATGTCATCGGATAAGAGGTGGGAGGTCCACTGCAGCTTTATGATTAAAGACCCGGACCACTAATTATATGTGATGGGATGGGAAGATAAATATCGGACATATTTTAAAAGTATGGCTAATATTATTTTAGTTATTTAATATATATACAGACAGTAAAATATATACCTTATTCTTTATTTCGAAACTCCATTTATTTAAAGCTCTACGCAAGCATTATACTACCAACGTATTAAGATCATCGCCTTATTTCCTAATAGCTAGATTATGTTTTATTAGTTTTAATGGTTATATGATGTATTTTTGTCAGTCCATTCTAATTTATAGCAACATATCGGACGATATTAATTATCGATTTAATGTCCATCAAAATAATCATGGTGATTCCTATACAATTAATGGTTTGTCTAAGAATTCAAATTTGCGTGAAGAATTTGAAAATGGCGTTATTTAGATTCAATTTTATTTGACTTTAATAACTGTTTTAAAAAACAAAAACTAGAGCAGTTTCAAAACAAAGTTAATGTATTCAAGCGTGGGCGCCGCGATATTTACAGCATTCCAATGTTTTTTGCAAAAATATTTTTTTTTAAACCAAAAACACACCGAAGGCTTTGAACGTTTAATAGCTATGATATATTCATAATATTGTCGCATAACATCCGGCTAAAAATCCCCAGACGCCATCTGTGTATGAAATCCTGTAGGTAACAAAAGTGCTGGAAATAAAGATTATAAACTATATCGATGAAAAATGTAAATTTTCAACGAAATCAATATTTACAAAATTTTTAATTTTTATTATAAGGTTAACCCGGTTTGATGTTTATTGTTATATTGCTGATTTTATTGTTTTGTCGATATAGATTAAAAAATTATTTCTAATTTTATGGGTAGTTAGCCAAATAATGATCCTGTAAATCACTTCACTTGTCAATTGAGTGTTAAGGCAATGTTTCAAAATCAGAACCCAGGAAAAATCAGCAGTTATTTTCTATATCAGAACTATACAGTTTTAATTAGCACTCTTTACCGTGTCCAGAATTCACAACAAACAATTTAGTAGTTTTTCAAACAATTGACAAACAGTAATAGAGTAAGTAAAGTAAAATCGATTGTCCGAATAATTTTTGCACATCACTATGTATAGGACTTATTGATTGATCAAAGGAGATTAGTATTATAATTAATTCTAAATTAATAAAATATTTTGTTAACTAAATTAGATCACATTCTTGTTTGTTTAGTAAATTGGCTTGGAACTAGTTCATTAGCTTTATTTTGTGTCGTATTGTGTTTTGGATGACAGTGGATGAAATAATTTGCGACATACAAGCCATTTATGGAGCTTAATTTATTGAGATTATATCCTAGAGATGTAGAGGTCACTTTTGACATTATTTACACGATGTTTATGTATTTAGAGCAATCAATCAAGGCTTTTTATTACATACAAATGACATGACATGTCATTAATTATTTAGCAAAGATTTCAATTGATTGACTTGAAGATTTATGTGTATCACTTGTCAAAAACTTTTTTTATAAATAACTGTGTGGATATCCCGCGTTCGTTCTACTTAAGATCCAGGTCGAAATAGACTTACTTATTCATAAGAAAATAATTATTTTTGAGTGATAATAAAACTTAACAAATATTTTATTACAACTGAACACTTCGAAGCTTTTTTGGGGTCTTTGTTGAATGCATATGAATTATCATTTTTGGTTTGACTTCCTTTTGATTTTGTTGAATATTTGGAATGTTACAAATCATCAATTACCATTTTTATTACGTTTATAAAGAAATGATTCCATAGAGGTGAATCACTTCGCATTGAAACTAAGGACGTGGTGAATCAGTTTATTTTCCCAGTTCAAATGTTTTAGTTGGAACGGAACTAAATTTTATATTGTAATCAATTCAATTACTGGCTGATCATTTCTTCGGAATTAACTCGGTTTCTTACAATTTCCCAAAAGTTAATATCTCGTTCAAAACGAAGATCCATGATTCATTCTTTTTATTTTATTAGTTGTGTTTTCCAAAATTTTAGAAAAACACAGCAAAATAATAATTAATATTTTTTGACGAAAGAGATTTTTTGTATTTTGCTACAGTGTTGTTTTGTTTTAGTAATTTCGAATGTCGTATTCTGCTACCATACCGTGCCATACTACACAACCACACTCTTTTAGATTTTTTTATACAACCGAAGTCCAATTAATTTGCAGATTATTTTAGCGCTAAGAGTCGAAATAACGTCGCGCTCAAAACGAGTTCACGCTTTGTTTTTTTGCACATATCGTGGAAATCCGGCATTAACAAACCACATTTCGATTTCAACATTGTTGCAAGTTATAAAATATTTAACAAGTAGCACTCAAAATGTTTTACGTCTTTCAGATAATAATTATAGGTACAGTAAGAAAATTAAAGTAAGTATTTCATAGTTCAACTTGAACCTAACAGACAGTGGCGGATTTACCAGCAGGCTGAGTAGGCTGGAGCCTAGGGCGGCGAATTTTAAGGGGCGGCAAATTTATTTCATAAATTTATTATTTCGGTTTACAAATTTAAAAAAAAATTATTATACACACACATAATACGAATTTTGAAAATTGGAGAGAAATTGAAATATTTAACAAAAATCGAAATATTCTCATATACAGTGCTAATTAATAAATATTTCAACATCTCTGCATAAACAATTCCCAAACGCTTTACTAATTATACATCAATGATTATGAACTTTTAGAATATCGCGATTCTATATTATAATCGAAATTTAGTAATTTTTACATATATTCTTCACTGATAACTGCTATAATTTTTTCTCTGTGTACTTACCTAATAATTATGAGATCTGCTTACCCAATTTAATCGATATAATATCGATAGTCTAACAAAAATACTGACTAAATTTGACTAATTTTTATTAACCGACGGAAAAAAAACGGAGGAGGTTCTCAATTCGACACGTAAATTTTTATGTATGACCACGCATAACTTTTTACAGTGTTGTCCGATTTTGATAATTCTTTTTTTATTAGAAAGGTCATACATCCAAGGTGGTCCCATTGTCCTCATGTTAGGATCTGCTGATAACATCCTGGGGAAATTGAAGGAACTCTTCAAATTTTGGAGGCACGCTTACAGCGATTTCGGTTTTTGACTCGGTATCGGTAGCTTTTTGGCTACTAGTGCCATATAATATACTATGACAGTATATTACGAGTACGGCACGTGGCGATAAATCACTAAAAAGTCAGAAATAAATTTTTTTAACAAAAAATAGAACCGACTCCAAACGCACTAAAAAGTAAAAAATAACTGTGTCATTTAGTTGCTTTAATTTACTTAAGCATATCTAGAGTCGGTGCCAGCCAAGATTTCTACTTTCAAGGACATTACCTAGAACCCACAAACTGCTTTACTACGTAAAATAAATGTTCCTTAAACTTGGCTGGCACCGACTAGATATGCTTAAGTAAATTAAAGCAACTAAATGACACAGTTATTTTTTACTTTTTAGTGCGTTTTGAGTCGGTTCTATTTTTTGTTAAAAATTTTTTACTTTTTAGTGCGTTTGGAGTCGGTTCTATTTTTTGTTAAAAAATTTTATTAAATAAAAAACTAGTTCAATATCTTATATCATTAATAAGTCTGTCTTCATTCCTGCAAGAACAGAATCTAGGAAACATTTATCCAAACTTGGATATAGCACTTCGTATGGCTCTTTGTACACCAGCGGCAAATTGTTCAGGTGAAAGAAGCTTCTCTTGCTTGAAGAGAGTAAAGAACTACCTACGATCGACTTTAAGTCAAGAAAAGCTAAACGCTTTAGCTCTCTTGTGCATAGAGTCAGAGCTAATGAACAAGATTTCGTACGACGATATAATAAATGATTTTGCGAATTCAAAGTCTCGCAAAAAAGTATTGTAATGCTTTTATAATTTAACTTAAATCATAATGCTAACAAATAATAAAGAAAAGATATATTTATTGTATTGTTTTTAAACTGTGAATGTAATAATAAATGTTAATCAACGTTCGCCAAATGTATTTTTCTACGTAAGCTTAATTCATATTTTGTAAGTATTGTATAGTTTTAAGACATACCTTACCTTACTTTAAAAGTGGTATACGATTGAGATATTTTTTCCTTAAAATAATGTTTTTTGATAATTCTTTGCTGTAAAAATAATCAAGGATCTAACACGGTACCATAGTTCTCAATAATAATAACTATATGGGAAAAGTTGAAGTAACGAGGATGATGGGGCACAAATTATAAAGTTGGAATTTTACTGATAGAAAATTGATATGATTGTGGACTAAGATATCAAAATTTAGAGGCGGCAAAAATTGAATAGCCTACGGGCGGCAAATCTATAAATCCGCCACTGCTAACAGAACTGTAATTCTAGTATTAGAGTTCTTTAGGATATAACTTGTTCGGGGAAATACAACCGCCATTATAAAAGTATTGAAAACTAATTCCTAACATTAGTTATGCTAAATTAAACTTTGAATGAAGTAGGTATGTGAATGCCATAGTATTTTATAGACATGTGAATGAATGAAATATTTTTTTATTAAAATATGTGCAATAAATATATCAACCACCTATTTATTAGTTTACAACTTTAAATATAACCATGGAATATGCGAAAAATAATTATTTATTTGATTCCTTGAAACGTCAGTATCGTGCGAAAATGGATTTAAAATTAAAATATTAGAAATAAATAATATTTCATAATATTATTTTATTTTATTTGGCATCAGACTAATTTTTTTATTATTAAAATTTAAACCTGACATTTTAATTCCGATCTTATTCTGCATTTTTTACTGTGGGAACCATTAATAATTTAATATATTTTTTGCGATCACCAGCCAAGCTCGCTTTTTTAACTCGCATGTAAAAATGTCATGAAATAAAACCTGTATTAATATTTTAATACCTCAAGCAGCTTCCGTGGGTGAAATTTACCTAAAAACATCACCCGGGTTCCTCTCAAGTTCAGACTCAATGCTTCAAATTGTCATTGAACAAAATAAAAAATGCACGGCTACAAAAACTTGTGGATTGTTATAAAATGACTTGCTTTGATAATTAATTGTCCGGTCAATTGTAAGGCACAATATTTACGTTGCCGTTTTGATATTACGCAGCACAATAAAATTACAATAAACATTCACAAATGAGTAAACAAATTCAAAAGTGTTAAGTAAACATTATAATTGAAACAGTTCTCACTCCAAATTTTCTTGAAAGCACTTGAAGTTATCGAGTTACATTTTGTTATACATACATTAATAACATTTAAAGGGTAACTTAAAGTTGATAAAGTTGATACTTGAGGTACGATACGTCCGGGTTAAAGTTATGTTGCTTGCTCACTTAATAAAATATACAGATGTTTTATTTTATTTGCCCTATATAATCTAATATTACAGTATTAGCTAACAATCTAGATGTTGTCAAGAGGCTTAAATAGGAGTAGTTAATAACAAATAAGGTGTTTTCTTGTCATGTGCAATAGTGATAACCGGTCAGTATATAAAATAACAGAGGACTAAAAATCGAATTTCTGTTGTTAATTATAATTTGCGCTTTTAAAGCCCCGTCTCAGCATTTTATATTTCTTAAAAAACGTTACTCGGTTATGCCTTTTTTAATATCTAAGACATTACTTACAAAATGGTCACTCTTTTTAATACGATCAAGGTACTTCTTGAAAATTAGCGCTGTATGCTCCAATATTTGCGTGGGTCATGAAACAAAATGCCGAGCCGGTACTATTTTCAGGGTTGCGCCAGACATAGCTTAGTGGTGTTTTGGTGCTTTTTCTGGTTGGCCTTGGCTTTACCAAACCCGATTGGTGGAGCTATCAGAAACTACTAGATACAATAATTAATATAGGTATGTTTGTGGATCATGTTTAAAATAATCGACTTTTCTTTCTTTCTTGCATTAGGTACAAATAGATTAGAATAGAATTTTCGTCATACAATTATAATAGCAGTAGCAGTCGACTTCGTCCGCATGAAAACCTCTTAGGTACCCTAATTTTAAAGACAGACTTTCATATAAAAAAAGCTCTTCCTCTCAATTTAATTTTTTTTAGTTTCCCGTGAAGCAATATCCTCCGCCCCTCTCGTATACTAAAAATCTACATTTTTTGTTCAACATTGTACGACATTACAGTACATTAATATTAACAAAATATATTTATGGCAAGCTGATATTAAATAGTCTATTACACTCTTGAGTCTATCTTTCGAAATAAACAAAAACAATTTTACAATCCGACACGCAGATCTAGAGTTTAGCCCGTTTAAATAAACGAACAAACTCTTCCGCTTCATATTAATAGTATAGATATGGTCTTTTATGCAAATAAATGACCAAAGATCTAATTCTCAACCCCGTTACCGTATTATCGTTTCTATGAAACAGCATTCTTACCAAAATGCTGAGGCCTATTCACGTATTCGTACGTACGTAGAGTTTCAACTTGATTTGGAATTAATAGCGGCAGTCGCGCTTTTTAGACATTTTGTATTATCTCCTAAACTATGTAACTAATTAACATACTGTTAAAAGCAAATCTTATCTCTATAATATTGTTGTGATTATCAAATAATTTATTTTAATAACGATTCAAGTTCAGTTGTATAAATAATGACGTAAACGTAAGCATATGAATTGAATGATTTTTTAAAACACAAAAAGTTCTATATCAGCCTAAATATAAAAAATAGACACGTGTTATTGCAGACTTTTTTGTAGGACTTTAAAAGATACATGATTTTTATACAATGTTTTCAATTATATCCAATAGCTAAGGCAGTGCACGCGCATAAAGCCGATTTAATAAATATCACGGTCCGACTCGCGCGACAAAAACCGTGATAACTCGGCTAATATGTATATTACAAATATAAAATATAGACTATGACACTCACCGATAGTGTAGCATTCTACTGGTGAAAGAATTTTTTAAATCGGATCAGTAGTTTCGAAGATTAGCCCCAACAGATGCCCCATTTACAAACTTACAAACTTTACATCTTTATAATATTAGTATAGATTAGTATACACCATGTATCACCAGCTAGTAACGAGCGCTTTGAGTTTGCACTTGTAATTGATTTTGATAAGCCATTAAGCCGCTTTGATGGGTGCTTTGTCGGTGTTTACGGAACTGGCCACCGTTCAACCAATGTTACGAATAGTTTGTGTGATTAAAATTGCCGATTTACACCAGCACATCCGACACTCATTATACTGGGACGTACATTATTAGTTGGAAGACGATAATATATTTCGATAAGCATTACAATGTTCCAATTTTGTTTGGTAAAAGGATATTTTAATGGCAACCGTGGGGCAGAGGCATTCATAGTGGATTTATAAGTTGAAGGTCCTATGCCAAGCGTTCTGGCACAATATCGTGTAGAAACTGAAAGAGGGGTGGGGGTGGTAGATTTTATCCTCCTTACTAGGTAAACCGCTTCCATCTTGAATGGTATCATCACTAACCATCAAGTGTTATTGCAGTCAAGCGGTATCAAATTTGTAGTGATTAAAAAAGTATTGAACAATGTACCTACCTACCCATTGTATATTTTATTTTACTCTAAGTTCATCCGTAAGTAGAGAATAAAAAGAGTTTATTGGTTCCATTTTAAGTCCCTACCTACCAAGATGATAACCTCAACCTACTCGTAAATACGAAAAAAGGTACCCTTAACCGTTACCGAATATAAATTATTAACTGTTAACCGACAAACGAAAGGCAATCAGAGATATGCCACAATGTTATTACATTTACATTAAAATCGAAAGCCTCAGTGAGTATTTTAACACTAGAAAGACGGGAGCAGTCATTTGACTGCAATTTTAATTTAAATGTTGATTAACTGAAAAACCATTTGACTTAACGTATTGAAATTTTGTGACTTTTAATAATATTAGTAGTTAAGTGGAACTATGTATAAAAATAACTCACATCTCTTTTGTTTATTATTTAAAATCTTGATATACCGACAAAGACGGCGGCAGTCATTTGACGGCTGAGATCCGATAAATGTTTACAATTGTAATATAAGAGGGTAGAACATAAATTAGGTACGCTTATCAGTTGTTTGTGGTTTGTAAGTCAAAAAAGTTAGTATTGTTTCGACTGCCCGTGAATTTAGTCGAAATTATTGTAAGTCACTTGTGAAAAATGTCTCGAAGGCTTCAGGATAAAGAAATACTTTCAATCTTGCAAAATATTCGTGAAGACGAATCGGATTGTGGCTCTGAGAGTGCAGAACGCGATAGTGACGATGATTGTGCGGTACCACAATTCAGTTCGAGTTCCTCTTCGGAAGAAAGTGACCTGGAAGATCAGGTACCTCTTGCAACTTTACAAAACGTTCACAGTTCGAGTTCTCGTGGCCATGGTCGTGGCGGTGCTGGTGGTCGCTTATCTTGCTACAAACGAGGAGAAAATATTACTGTAGACGAACAACTCTTTTCTACTAAGGTTAGATGCAGGTTTCTTCAATACATTGCTAACAAACATGATAAGTTTGGAATAAAATTTCGGCTTTATGTCGATGTGGATTCGAAGTTTGTACTCAACGGCTTTCCTTATTTAGGAAAGGATGAAAGCAGGTCACAAAACCAAAGCCTTGGTGAATCCGTTGTTATGCGTCTTGTGGAACCTTTTGCAAATACTGGCCGAAATATAACTACTGACAACTTCTTTGCATCGGTAAAATTGGCAAATAACTTGTTCGCAAAACGCACAACCATTGTAGGAACTATGAACAGGACACGACGAGAGATTCCACCTTACGTCAAATCACTTCATATGACTTTGTTTGAAACAAAAATCCTGAAATCTGATAGATGTACACTCACAATTTATCAAGGAAAACGAAACAAAAACGTGTTATTGCTTAGCACGTTACATAATAATGTTAAAATAGACTTCAATCACCCTAAGAAAAAACCAGAAACTGTGACTTTTTACAATGCTACCAAGTACGGCGTGGATGTGGCTGACCAGATGGCAAAAAAATATAGTGTCAAAGCGGCATCTCGAAGGTGGCCCGTACAGGTCTTTTTCAATATACTAGACCTAGCAGGGATAAATTCTTTCATTTTGTATAAAAAAATGTCAGGTATCAACATAAAAAGAAGAAATTTCATACTGAGTTTAGCTAGTGAACTTTGCGGCAAAATCGATGCCGAACTTTCTGGAACCCAAGAATTGCCTAAAGAGTCTACACCATCTACTTCTCGATCTTCTATTCAAAATCCAGAAACTCGGAAAAGGCGGGAATGTTATGTACAAAAGTGCAAAAATAAAACTAATAAAGTCTGCGACATTTGTAAAAAGCCACTTTGTGGCATTTGTAATGTAAACAAAATGTTTAAATGTAAAATATGTCTATAAATATAATAAATAATCATACATGAAACCCTGTTTTATTACTACAGTTACCAGTTTTAACAGTTAAAATAAAATAAAAAATAAAAATAATGGAGGAGTCATTTGACCGGTTGCCGTCTTTGTAGGTAGATAGATTTTCCCGACTTTCTAGTGTTAATCGAATGACACACTAACCACCCATGTACCGCAAACCAATGCCTATATCTATATTTAGATATAGGCATTGCTGCTAGGTACTATATTGTCAAGTGTGTACTGTGTATTGTTAGCATTTTAAAATATTACAATTTGTTACCATAGACAATACTGTACGATATTGTCTATGGTAACGTAAGCTTGTGTCTGTCGACCGTGAGATGATTTCAAAGGACTAGATTCCAGGCCGTAAAATAAAATGTAAAATGGATATGTAAGAATAGTCGAGTAGTGTATTTTACTGTTCTTTTGGTTGTTACAAAGTATGCATATTTTATTGTAATATTAATTATTGTAATTAAGTGGTTTTGTAATTCATTTAAAAAGAGCATGTGTCGAGTTTTTCTGGCCGCGTCTTTTCTCGTCACGGACTGCTTTTCCGATGCGGCGGTAGATAAAAGATTATGAAAGAATAAAACGATTTTGAAGATATCAGAATATTATTTTAAAATCCAGCTGCAACTAACAGTATCTAATAGTATTTAGCTCGCATTGATGTTGATTTTGTCACTGAATCTATTCTATCGATATTTCTTTGTCTATTTATTAATATAATATTTATGTTCTCCGTATATCTAAAGTTACTTAAATTATAAATTGGCAACTTTACTTTATTAATTTTACACATTTATTATATTTTACTAACGGATGCCTGCGATTACAGATGTTTTAACCAAGATTTCATCCCCACATTATTATATTTATTAGGCGCCAAACCTATGTACAAGAAACTAGGAACGCAAATTCCACGGTGTTGGCTTAAGTAGTTCCAATATACAACCTAACTGACTGATATACTATCAGTCGGTTGGTCAGTTAGTTAACCTTCTATAATAAATATTACACATATAAGATATAATATAAGAATGGTAGGGATGAATCACATAATTCTAGACAAGATAAAACTTAACTGTACTTAACTGTATTTACATGAACTAGAAAACCAGTTACCCTAAAATAACCTATAATGTTAGAATTGGCTCATACTATGGCGCAAACAGATATTAGTACCCTCAACTTTAGAACACTGAAATAATAAATGCATATATAGCATTATTTATCATTAACATAGAGGATACCATACAATCGTAATACGGCGGATGGGAGACCTCCCCCAAATATTTATCAACATGTTACCAAAACCGTCGCCGCTCCACGTTCCACTGCAAATAACAGATAAGCACGTACCGTGGCCACAGCAAACCGTGCCTCACGAAATAAATGCGTGATTTATGATTTTAGTGCATAAAACCCATGATGCTATACGCAAACGCCAGCAAGTTAAAGTATGCACGCGAAAAAGTTCTATATCACTTTCACGTAGATTCCAAAGTGCCTTCTCTGGTTTGCGTATCTCCTCCTCCATTGTGTCGCTGTACTCACAATTCACACCCACGATGTAAAGAATCCATATCCGGGTTGAGTTGAGACCTTTATAAGTCCTCCTGACACTGCGGAGTCGAAATTAAGTCCTTGTACAAGGGTGCTGTACATTATCATTACATGCTCGCTTCAAGTGAACAAAGCTTTCAGTAAAGACTTTATTTCTTAAGATAAAATGTATAAGCTGTGTCGAAAAAAGCATTGAAATATCTTTAAACTGTATAAGTACAAAATAAAAAAAAAGAATAAGTGTTAATGTTAATTTAAAGGTATGGGTTATATATCCATGCTTTTTAATCAACATTCAATAATCTATACCTATAAACATGCGATGTATATATGTAAATATATAATTCGAATCTCGCAAGTAACTCCAACGATTTTCATGAAATTTTGTATACAGATTTTGTATACAAACAGATTAACATTCACAGAAAATGAAAATTTCCAAAAAAAAATTCCCAGTAAAACCCGGTCAACTAGATTCTTTGACTGGTAAGAAAAGAAATATTATAATAATTATTAGTGAACTACAATATTCGCTTCATGTGTCATAAGCACGTTGTATTAAACAACAAAATATTATAATTTGTTTAACTCGTTTTAACTAATTATTCAATACAGTTCAACAAAGTAGGTAACTTATGTACCAGATTCATCTACACGACACAATTTATTCTAACTTTTTCCCACAATACAGTTTGCCGGAAAATCTAATTTTCAGCGTCACTCGACTCAAGGCAAATGACTCACTCGTGAGTTCATGACATATAAGAAAAACCATTTCTATTTAACTGGAATGTGGAAACATAATATGCATAAATATCGCATAACATACGGTCAAGATCTTATTACTAAGAAGCAGGAAGGGCACTGTATGATGTGTGAATATAATTATTAATAATGTCGTATATTTTTAAACTTATCTATAATCTTAACTGCTGCATTTAATTCGTTTGATATGTGACAGGTTACTGAGTTTACGATGTTATAATAATTGAAATTGAGATGATGACGTGAGCATAATGACAAGTTTAAAGCAGCTTCCAAATATGGCTGCTCTTTATTTCGACTTGTTTATTGTTTGTACGCAGATTTTAAGCCTGTCTACCCGGATTGGAGTTGCGTGGGAGGCCTAAGCCAAATCTTATAAATCCACGACTCTTTTGCTCCTCTTTCTTTTCAAAAAATTTAATTAAAATAGATAGGTAGAGAGTATAACACACTTTGCAATTAAATTTTGCAGAGCACATTGTAGGCGATGATGGCTCTACAATATTAAATAGGGCATATTTTCGTTTCAGATTTAAGCATACGTTAAGAGTTTCTGTCAAGGTGCCACTTAGATTGATAAATTATGAAATATTAATTTGGTAATGTATTCAACTATTTATTGTTTACAAATTGTATACTATGCAATATACAAAATGACCTATTATGGGTTTTTATTAAAAATTGTTTAAATTGAAAAATTAACATTCAGTCATTTACTGACAAAATTTTAGCCATTCACGTAATATATTCACATAAGAACAAATTCGAATGGAGATTGGCACAGAGATTCTCTAGTTAAGTGCATAGGCTAATTTTTTTACACGACTGCGTCAGAAGGAGCGTTATGTTTTTCGAGCGTATGTATGTATGTATGTCCATTTCTTCGGCACGCGCTACAGCCTAAACGGCTGAACGGATTTTGACATGTGAGGTGTTGTTGAATTTGTAAAAATTGTGGCGAACTAGTTGCATCACTTCCTAAAGACGAGGGTGCCGGAAAACTTGACTCTAGGCTTCAATTTTACAAACAATTTATGGCAGGGGCTGGTAAATAGAACCGGGTTGGGTGCAAGACGTAAAAAGGAAGACCAAGACATAATAAAATCTTTTCTTAAACAAGATGAGGACGACAACTACAAAGTGCATGCCATGAACCTAGAAATGCAAAACGAGTGGTTAAACTTAGGCGAGTTCTGCATCCCTCTGGCTCTGAAGTGGCGCGCCTTGCTGTACGATTGGTCTCCTGCCTTATTGAAATTTTATCTTAATGCCTTTCAACTGACTCTCCCAGATCAGAGTAACCTAGTAAGATGGGGAAAAGCCTCGGAAAAATCCTGCTATACCTGTGGTAAGGCAGTGGGCACTGCAAGGCACTTATTGGTAGGATGCACGGTGCTCCTGGACAGGGGTCTCTACACACACCGCCACGACAGAGTACTAGAAATCATACGTGAAGCTATAAGCCTTTCAGTAGCTAGGGCTCAAAAAGGGTTGACGACGAATAAAAGACAAATAATTTCGTTAAAACAGGCTCAAGTACAAATTCCACCAGCAAGCCTTATTCAATTCTGGGCTCTGCTCCTGATTGGACTATATTAATGGACACGTATGAAAAGCACTATAAAATCCCGGAAGACTTAGCTATTACCGACATCTAGACCGGACATATTTCTTTTTTCCAAACAAATCAAACGTATAGTACTTGTCGAGCTTACAGTGCCGTGGGAAACAAACATCCCTAAAGACCATGTATTCAAAGTGAATAAATACTATGACCTTACTAATGAACTAACCAAAAATGGCTATGTGGTTAGTTTATACGCGGTAGAAGTGGGTGCGAGGGGTATACCAGCGAAGTCTCTCTACAACCTGCTAAAAGACCTTGGCCTTACTAGAAGTGCAGTAAGCTCCATATTGGAACGAGTGTCCAAAGCTGCACTAGTAGGGTCCTTCCGAATATGGTTGGGCAGGGAGAATAACTTGAACAGGAGGTGAGTGTTGACGCGCGTCACAAAGGGTACCCTTAAACCTACACCCGTGTCACAAGTCTCGGGCTCTGTTCGGATTTTTCTCCCCGCACGGTGAATCCATGGAATGCTAAGATATTCGTCTCTATCAAGGTGCCACTTAGATTGATAAATTGAAATATTCATTTGGTAATGTATTCAACTATTTATTGTTTACAAATTGTATACTATGCAATATACAAAATGACCTATTATGGGTTTATATTAAAAATTGTTTAAATTGAAAAATTAACATTCAGTCATTTACTGACAAAATTTCAGCCATTAACGTAATATATTCACATAAGAACAAATTCGAATGGAGATTGGCACAGAGATTCTCTAGTTAAGTGCATGGGCTAATTTTTATTCCGATATCAGTTATTAGATTAGATATGATCGGACATTGAAAAAATCTCACTTTTTATTATATTAGTGTAATAGAAAGTATGAAAGTTTTATTTTATAAAGCGTAATGGTTTCACTTGTTGGAAGTCACAAGTGCTGGTTATGTGCTATCACGTCGCCTAATAATTAAAGATAAGTTTGTCAACAGTCGTTACTCAGTCATTTTATCGGACGGTAATAGCTTCTCATTTCACTGTGGAACTTCCAAAGATTTCTCGAAATGCGTCTTTCGGATAGAATTTGTCGTTGGCACCTCCATCAATCAATGCTGCCAGGGAATTCTTAAACGCTGGAATTGCTTTCATATCAGCAGATCTTTTTCAAATACGTTTGAAATATCGTCTTTTCGTTTAAAATTTACCATTTACGTCTCCCGAAATGATGTGGCGATGTTTTAACTGAGTTTTATTTTTTAGAAAATCACATGTTAGTTGATATACTCGTATGTTTATCATTGTTCATAACAATTCTTTATTTTGTAAAGTATGATATTTTTTAGGCATTATTAACGCAAAAATAAACATACTCTCACTAAGAAATAATTTTTGATATGGGGATCAATACGGGTAAAATTGTTGGCCACTGCTAGTAAAAGGACACAGCCTTTTTATTTATTTTTTTATTTTTATAATTCGATAGACCTTGCACGAAAAAACATGACGTATGCGACGTTACCTGCTTTGAGGCGTTCCATGTAAGACTTGAAGTGCAAGCGAACGAAGAAGACGGCCTTACTTGGCAGGTTCGATATCCGTCTATTAAATATAATTATTAAATATATTAATTTTAAATTAAAAATTATTATATTTATAAATTAATATATTTATTATAAATTTAAAATATAAATTTATAAAATCAAAATCAATTATTTTATTAATTTTAATTAATATTTATAAAAACATACTTAAATTAAAAATTTTAATAACAAATTAAATGCTACCATTCCATCAGTATTTTCTTAAGACTTTGTCACGTTCAACTATCGTCAGTAAACCGACTTTACAGACAACCAATTTTTTTTTATTAATAAAAAGTTAGATGATAATTCGTACCGGAACGCTAAATCGCTTGACGGTACGTCTTCGTCGCTAGTGGTAACTAGCCATGGCCGAGGTATCCCAATAGTCAAACTCGCGGAAAATCTCAATTAACCCTGCCGGGAATCAAACCCAGGCCTTCCGGCTTATAAATCTATCGCGCATACCACCGCGCCACGGATGCCGTCATAAATAGCTCAAAAAATGCAACAGATTTAGCACATAAAAATGAAGATCAATATTTGTGCCATTGCCAATTAAAAGCGAATCGATGTCTCCTGTTTGGTAATGAATGGACTTAAGTTCAAAATTTATTGAGTTAATCTAGTCATCTAGACTGATTAAAACTATTTTGTCAATGAATGACTTTTAACTACAAAAGAACCTATGAATAATAATAAGTTACGACCTCTATTTTGGTAAACCTTTTTAATTCTCAGATTCAATCTAAAAATACGATAATTTATTATAATAATTAACACTTGTCAAATATGTTTAAATAATACATTAAAATAATAGCTATAAGAACATAATAAAATATGGGATCTTGTGTTATGCGGAAGAAAAAAAATCTATTTGTTTCTGTAACTGTTAGTAATTTTATTAAATAACAAAAGTGTTATACAAAAATGCATTATAATATTATTATTAATGTATTATAATTATATAATGTGTTAGCATTATTTAACAACCTACTTCTCAATAACAATTGTTCTTTATTTAATTATTTAGTTATATAATATACGTCCTGGATGCGATTGCATTTAGTACCTCGTGTAATTTTAGAGTATTATATTGTAAAGGAAAACGTGCACTTGGATAAAAATTTCTAGGTAAGTTATTTCTCACTCAGTCGCTCTGACTGGTTATAGACGAGTTCTAATTCATCCTACACTGTTTTAGTAGGTAATTTCCACTTCAGAACGCGTTGTCCCAAAAGCCAAAAAACACTTCGACAAATAAGGCATATCCACTTTTTCTTCAACTTGCTTATCCTTAGGCCTGTGTGCACCAAGATTTCGGTTATCATAACCAACGGTTAACATAAGCTAAACGTAAAATTTACTGTTCACGATAACCCGTACACCGGTTAAGGACGTAAGCTCGGTTAAGATAACCGCCCGGTTTACGTCCTTAACCGGCGTACGGGTTTATTATAAATAGTAAATTTATAGTAAAGTCAAGCCTTAGTTCTTCGTGGGATTTTTGAAGGGCAATTATAAACTGCTATTTCTAAAAAAACAGTCCAAATTGGTATAGCCGTTAATCGGAGAATATACCTATATACAAAAATAATTAAATTAATAAGTAAAAGATTCCGAAGAATTGAGAACCTGCTCCTAAGCTAAGTTTTACCTCCTATTATGATTCAGTGGAATATTATCATAGTACAGAGGTTTGCTAATAATTAATGTAAGTGCAAGTCGGAACTATGTGGGCGGTAAGCCACTGGCGTATGTGACATATCCAATTAGCACCGCATCCGGGTGCGCTAATGTGCCCGCTCCGGCTCTGTATGGTTATGATTTGTTAAAACACATTTGAGGGTGATAATCTAATTCATCTCTTAATATGTTTGAATTTTAGATCTCTATCTCTTCCCCTGTTTTTCACTCTCTAAGATAAAATAATTGTCGAATGAAATAGTATCTCATAAGAAATAAGTAGAGTGTTATCCAATTAGTTATATTGAACTTTACTAATAGAGACGAATATCTTAGCATTCCATCTTCACCGTGCGGGTGCCGGGTTACTCGTGTGGCAGAGAGAAGAACATCAAACTGAGTCCGAGACTTGTGGCACGGATGTGAGCTTAAGAGTATTCTTTGTGACCGGTCAACGCTCGCCTTCTCTGCTGGAATTATTCTGTCTGCCAAACTAAATCTGGTAGGATCCTATTAGAGCAGCTTTGGACTCTAGACAGCCCAATGAAGACCAGGCCTCCATCGTTAAAAAAGAGAATTAACTCTGTAGCGTTCACTAGGAAGATTTTAATGGTAATGACCTACAGACGACTTAGAGTATAGAGGCAGGAGGATGCTACACCACCTCAACTCTAGGCTATTACTGAGACTTCCTGAAATAATGAAAAGCTCAATATTTCATAGCTCGAGCTAGACCTTGAATCCAGGACTTCATGATCTGTAGCCACATAAGCTAAACACTAAACCAGCGAGCCTGCATGAATATTCATGTCACTTGGTAATAAGCATGGCGGTGATATTTCTTCTGAAGAGCAGGAAGAGCTCCACTATTTAAATTAAAATCTAAGAATATGTTTAAAGATTAGGTATACCTACTTATGTCTTTTATACATCATATTAGATAAATACCCTATCAAGTCGTCAACGAGGAGTTAGGGACAGAGAATACATACCTAGAAAAAAAAACAAACTTCGTCGGCAGAATCCCTTTATGTGTATGTTGGTGGTATGGATATTTTTATTTAAAATTTTCCTTAAATTAAATTAAACTTATCATACATTGAATTTAGCATATATGTAATTTAATGTATGTATTGTAATCATAAGACGGAACTCCCTGGGTGTGAAACTACTGGTATCTGACATATCCAATTAGCACAGTGTCCGGGTGATAATGTCATCCTAATGTCGCTTAAATTTCTTCAAAGAATTTAGTTGTACTGTTATTGGCTGTAATCTGTATTATAATTTGACCTCTATAACGCAAGTGTCTCAGTAAACTATTGATTCAAAATAATAAACTAATTCTCAGATTACAATAGTTATTATGCCATGCGCATGCCAAAAAATAATGGAAAATAAGGCTGTTTAAACAGCCTTATTATCCAATTTCTTACTGATTATTTTTCCGATAGTCTGACCTTTCTGTTCAAGTTTAAGTAATATGTATATAATACGTACAATTTATCATGGGTAAGCAAAAATATAATTTTATTTATTATAATTTTATTTCGGGGAATAATTAGGTACATATTACTTAAACATGAAGCAACTGACCACTCTCTAATTTATGAGCCTACAAGTCTATAAACAGACTTTAAACTCGCTTAAATTCCTCATTAACAGTTAGACACCATAAAGAATTAAGAAACTGTCTTATGAATAATGACATTATACTCCCCTAATTAGGATGAAGAAGGATCGTTAGCATCAAATACGAGTAGACATCAAAATCAAAAGTCGGTTATAAAAGATAAATCGACACTGTGAGACATTTAATACGACTGTTTCGAAGCTGCATTAATTTTAATACCAATTATTTTATTTTATTTCGCGGTTTATGACTTTTTAAGATCGGTGATATACTGTTAACCTAAATAATTCTGAACCTTAAACCACATACCTTAACCGACCTGAGTTTTTAAATAAGTTGAAAAAATGATTATTTTAACTAAAAATATCAAAATGCGAAACTGAGATTAGAACAAAAACGTAAATGTACTTGGATTCAATATTTGGCACTAACAAGAAATAATCTTAATAATAAAAATCGTTTGCCTCTTAACGAAGAACTCTGTTTAAAGAAGAAACCTTTGATTCCTTTTAAAATTGAACTTCGTAAATATCGATTATAAAACAACGCTTGCACCAGAAACATTCATCATTATTAGGCGATTAACGGCCCACTCAGTAGTCAAACCTCCCTCCTTGAAGGAGAAGAGATGTAGAGCGTAGATCCACCATGTTGTTCCAATGCGGTTTGGCGAACTTCTGGAGACAATGTTTAATTTATTAACGGTCACTATGAGATGTTGGTGGTGAGCGCTTAACGTGCTCTCCGATGCTCGGGTTGTAACACCACCAACTTCCAGGCTTAGAATTTAATAAACACTTCTTAGAAGAAAGAAAAACTCAGAATTCTTCTACAACCCGGCCCAGGATGCGTACCAAAGACTTCGTGATTGAAACCACAAAGGATAATCTCCAACGAAGTAGTCTGAACCAGAAGCAATGGTAAAAGATTATTGCACCATTTCACACATACCTACATGAAAAGAATACACTAAGTAAAGGAAAGGAAGAAAATAAGTTTTGTTAAATTAAACTCATAATTATGGGATGCAAGAAACAATATTATCTTCTAAAAGGCGGAAAATAATTCACCCGCGTCATTTAATTTATTATAATATTTTAAATTTATATTAGAAGTTTTCCATCTAGGCTGATATACTTGTTGACAACAGAAATATGATTTGAAAACAGATTAGCGATTATGCATCCGCGTTCAGAAGGTCTACGTGATTTTTTTTACTATTTTATTACCTACTTGAGATAATCACAAATTACGTAATTTATACGAATTAAATTTTTTGATTTAAATAATAGATCTAATCTGTATAAATAAAAAATAACCGTTATTGGTTGATTTACCAACCACTGAATGTAAGGTAAACTGAGTAGCTTATAATACGTTCAGAAAGATTTTTCCAAAACTAACTTTCTAAGTGAAACGGAGTTTCAAGTATACAACAATTTTCACGCGGATAAAGTCGCGGGCATCCGATAGTATCCTTACTAATATTATAAACGCGAATGTTTGTATGTATCTATGGAAGTTTGTTACTCTTTCACGTATAATGCGATTCAAATAACAATAGGAATGAACTAGCGCCATCTTGGACCAACTTCATACTGAAAGCAGCACAAAAGTACCGTTAGCACGAACACAAACAAGTACGTTATAATAAAAGTTACGTTAAAATAATAAAATAAATAAAAGTAAGGTAAGTTAATAATAAAATATTTTTTTTATG
Source organism: Mycalesis mineus (assembly GCA_034621355.1). Taxonomy (NCBI): domain Eukaryota; kingdom Metazoa; phylum Arthropoda; class Insecta; order Lepidoptera; family Nymphalidae; genus Mycalesis; species Mycalesis mineus. Next base: position 7,435,306 of record CM067881.1, read on the forward strand.
TTTTTTAAATAATATTGTATAATAACATGCCTACTTATTAATTGATTGATAAATATGAACAAAAAGCCACGGACATGAGGTGCTAAGGTTGTAAGGTTGCCACCATACAATTGCGATCTTATTCCTATTTAATTTATTTGGCACCTCATCAAAAGGAGAGTAACAGATAAGAATTTAAGCCAGCTAGAAACTGAAATTGAAAAATTGACATAAGAAGCACTTCAAAGCATTACTGCTGACGATTGGCGGCGAGAAGTCAATCATGTAAAAAGAACAGAGCAAGAGTACTGGACTCGGGAGATGTTAGAGGATAACGACAGTGGACCTTTAAGCTTCATAATAAATACGGCGGGTAATATTTTGCTTTTCGTATTTTTTTCGTACTTCTACAATACGTTATAGTGTGGGTAGTTAAATACTTCTATTAGTAAGTAACTCCTTTATAATTTTTTTTAAAGAAAGTGATAATTTATTTCAGTAAAATCTTTTTTTACAGATACTCGTACTTATTGACATAATATTTACTAATGAAAGCACTGACTCAGAAAAGAGTGTAGATAAAAAAGTATAATAAAAAGAAATTTATTTTTTGTAAGTACCTACCCTGACTTTTTTGCACATCATACTACATAGTCTGAAGTTGTCGACGTATGCGTTCCAAGATGGCGCTAGCTTTTTTCCTATTGTATTACCTTATTATTAGTAGTCGCTGTAGTTGCATTTCCATTATTGTAGCACATAGTCTGTAGCACATTTCTTTATAAATATTAATATTTCAAAAAATATTTTCTGAAGAAGCGTGATTTCAAAAGAGCTGATTCTAGACTAAACTTGAGTCATAACTTTAAGAATTTTGATTGCTGCTCGTAAACGACTATTTTGTTTCTAGAACATTTTGTCAGACAAGTTATCTATTTCGGACATCAGGATCTTTGTTTACTATCATCTCTCTTTGGGTCCATATCAATTTAAGAGTAATTTATTACACTCTGAGATTTTTCTGTGTAAAATGCTCTCGCTTTTATAGTCACTATTTATATCAATATAATATTTTTGATGTTATTAAGATTAATATTATACCTATTGCCAAATTAAAATATTTTATTTAATTAAAATTATAATTTTTAACACAATTTTATTACGTTACTTAGGTACATCATATTTAATATCTCGTATTCATCGAATAATAATGTATTATCTCTATTCAATTTTGTTTTTAATTACTCTATCTGGCCATCTCCGTGACGCAGTAGTATGTGCGGTGGATTTATAGGACGAAGGTCCTGGGTTCGATTCCCAGCGGAGCAGATTAAGCTTCTTGGTCGAGCTGGTGGGAGGTTTTCGCTGTGGCTAGTCACCACCCTACCGACAAAGATGTAACTCCAAGCGATTTAGCGTCCGGTACGATGTCGCGTAGAAACCGAAAGGGGGTGAGGAATTTCATCCTACTCCTATCAAATTAGCCCGCTTCCACCTTAGATTGTATCATCACTTAACATCAGGTGTGACAGTCAAAGTCAAAGGGCAAACTTGTAGTTGATAAAAAAATCTCATCACTAGTTAGTGTCTGATGATTTGGGTAAATGTACCGACAGTCAAGTTGTGATTTTTTTTGTATAAATTATGACAAACAATAAATTAATACATCAACTCAGGTACTCAGAATGTCCGAGAAGTATATCAAATTTAAATTATTGTCACTAATATATTTATGAGGTTGATTGAAAAAACCAAACCGATGACTTACTGACGCCAGGCGCGGTCGGCGACAGCAATAAATTCAATAAAAAACCACATTACATCTGTCCAGATGTCCTGACCGAGCAGGTTTGGTTTATTGCGAAGATTTCATTATAATTCGGTGATCTATTATAATCAGAGCACGGCAAGGTCGTTCCATAATGAGCGAGATTCCGCAAATTCCTTTGGTATCCTATAACGATTTCAATGTAATGTGGTGTTGTTTTTAGATACGTGTTTGTTAAAAAATCTCTCTCTTCTTTCCAAGATATTGTCAATACCTCTGAGTGGCGAAATTGATGTTACGTATGTTTATCGGTCTCGGGTATTACCATTAACATCTGTTAAGAGCCAACATAATAGTAAGACCGCCGCATTGGAGCAGCTTAATCCACATTCCTATAAATTATAAGGATATATAGGTCAGATTGTTAAAAATTAAGACGAAGAAGTAAGACGTATGGTCAGCGAAGTATGCTTGATCAAATCATAATTGAGGAGATTTGCAGAAGAACCAAAGTAACCGACATACTACCTCAACGTGACGCAAACCTGCAGTAGCAATGCAATGGGCGGGGCACATACATCGAAGAGCTGATACGTTGGGGTCGCAAGGTGCTGGAATGGTGACACACAGTGTTGGTTGACCCTCCATTAGGTAGACTGACATAATCAAGCGGGTTACAGAGAACAGCTGGATTTAGCTGGCTAAAGACCATGGACGTCTAACGATTGATACAATGATGATAATGATCAAAAATTAGCTGCGGATGATAGTCAATTGAATACTCAATAAAATAATCAAAATATAATTCCGTAATCTAGTATGATATAATCAGAGCACGGCAAGGTCGTTCCATAATGAGCGAGATTCCGCAAATTCCTTTGGTTTCCTATAACGATTTCTATGTAAACCGATGCGGTGTTGTTTTTAGATACGCGCTATTAAAAAAATAAATTATCTATGGTAACTGAATTCTTATAATATGGGTTGATGGCTGATAATGATAAAAACGCCTGTCCAAATATTTTTATTTTTATATTATTTTTGTTTTGATTCTTGTTCTTCTTTTGTCATGTTGTGTGTGCAATAATAAATGTATGTTTACTATTTATCTGAACATTATTGAATTAGTACAATAATGATGCTCAAAGCCGATTTCGGCTACAGCGACACTTCTGACTCTTTAAATCTGGCTATTGGAACTTGGATAATCAGTTCTCTGATGTGCTTTCCAGTGACAAAAGTACTCTATTTTGGCTTTAAAAGTGCGACCACTTAAATCATAAGTTAGCCCTCCGTCTTGATAATTATATGGGATGGCGACAGGTGAATATATATAAAACATAACACTACATTAAGTACAATAATATATTCGCTCTGAGTTGGGAAATTGGTGATGCATACAGATATCGCAGAGCACAAATAAGCCGTTAGTCATTATCATTGACATCATGTTAAGGGACAAACATATTTACATTAACTAATGATTTTAAATAAATTTCTTGGTTGATCGACATCTATACTAAAATTATAAAGAGGTAAAGTTTGTAAATAAAGTTCTGTCGGGGCTAATCTTCGGAACTACTAGTCCGATTTTAAAAATTCTTTCACCAGTAGTAGTAGTAGTAGTGAGTGTCATAGACTATTTTATATTTGTATTGTATATATTACCCGAGTTATCACAGTTTGTGTCGCGCGAGTCAAACCGTGAAATTTATTAATTCGGCGTAATCGCGTGCGCTGCCTTAGCTATTGGATATAATTGAAAACATTGTATGAAAACTTTATGCATCTTAAAAAGTCCTACAAAAAGTCTGCGATAGCATAATTATATTTATCTTCTATATTTATACGTCATTATTATACAACTAAACTTAAATCCTTATCAAAATATATTTTTTAATAATCACAAGGATGTTATAGAGATAAGATTTGCCTTTTATTATGAAAGCTAGACTCAAAAGTGAAATAGACTATTTAATACAAGCTATACACATCAGCTCGCCATAAATATATATTGTTAATGTTAATGTACTGTAATATGGGACAATGTTTAACAAAAATGTAGATCTTTAGTACACAGGACGGGACGGAGGATATTGCTTCACGGGAAACTATAAAAAAATTAAATTTATAGGGGTAGCGGGGAAAGAGCACACTTTATATGGAAGTCTGTCTTTAAAATTAAAAGGGTACCTAAGAGGTTTTCACGCGGACGAAGTCGCGGGCGATTGCTAGTAATAATATACTATATAATTAATTATATTAACATCGCCAACCCACATAAGAGCAGCTTACTTCTTTTCAAGGGAAAACGGATCAGGTTTAAACTAAATACGGAATAATACGCTAGCTGTCTACCTCCTTATTTCCGTAAAATCATAATAACCCATTGTGTTATCTCCGGGAAAGCGCAAAAACCTCATCCAAATCGAATTAAGCAGCTTTTAAGAAAAATATAATAAATATACATAATACGAATATGAGTTTAATCTAGAACCTACTTTTTGAAAGCCGATAAACAAGGGCTATTAAATTGATACTTTCCGTATTAATTGAATGAAAGATTGAATTCTGTTCTGTTCTGTGTCTCATTAGGTGTATTGATTAAAATATAGCTAATATATTTAATGTTTGCTATTTCAATGTTTTTGTTTCTAGAAAAATTTCCGTTGCATTCTGTTAACGACCTTACGGAGATTTACTAATAAATTAAAATCACTAATATACTACACAATAATATACTCACTATGATTAATTAATAATAATTATGAATGACTAATTTCCACAAAACAAAGATACCTGCTTAATTAAATACTAAATGATTACATAAAATATACTAATTACGAATTTTTTATTTTAACTAGAGGACGCCCGCAGCTTTACCCGCGTAGTTCTTAGCTCAGTTTCAGGATAAAATGTGGCCTACGTGCTATTCTTCATTAAAATCCATTTAGTAGTTGTTGCGTGAAAGAGACAAACATCCATCCATCCATATATACAAAATTTCGACTTTTAATTTAATATTAGTAAAGATTTCTGTCAAATTTTGCAATAATATCAATAACACACACGAATGCTTTTAAAACTCTTCCAAAGCTTCATTATATATAGCTTATAAATAAGAGTAAAGATATTTTTATATTTTATAAATATTTTTCTCTAGAAAACACATATCTTTTTGTAGGTAACGCAATCTCAGCGTTTCGAAAAGCTCTCCAGTTTTGTCCAAAAATATTTTGAATACAATTAAAACTCGCTCAAAAGTTGTGTAAATAAATTTACATACAAACATACCGCGTGTATTATGTAACGTTGATAATAGCTTAATTATTATAATACGCGTGATGTCGTTAAAATGGCGACGCACGTTTTGAAATCTATCATTATCATAATATTATTCGATCGAAAACCACATATTTTCTCAAAGTCACGAGATCCGTCGTATTCGAAAGAGTCTGACGTTAGTGCTATGTATGCGGATGTATTGAATTATCCGCGAAAAATACACGTTTTCCTAAATTATTGTATAATATGTTTTCTATCAACTTAATTTGTAAACTTTTCCTTTATTTTTATTCTACAAAAATATTATATTACTTTCGTTTGAATAAACAAAAATACCTACCACTGTAATGTTATGTTATAATATTTAATCTAATGCGTACAACTTATTAAATAACGTCGCTTTATTTATTATTTTTCAGTTTAAACAGATGGTCAGTTTTAAGTGGAATCGCCTTTATCAATGTAACACTTTGCAGGTTTTTATATGATAGGAACATGTCATGCAATGTGCTACCATACACTGTCCAACGTTTGTTAGGCTACGAGTTAAGACATACTACGTATAAACTTCGTGCTTGCAACTACATCAACACCCATTAACTTGAGAACAGAAAACACCAATACTGCTTATATATGACTTCTTGTGTAATTGGGTATAAAAATCCGTTGATCCAAACTTGCATTTACATTATTACTATATATTAGTTTGATTACGATCTATCCCTATTTTGTTGCTTTGAAAAATCATTATTGTATTTTTTATAGGCTAGCGCTTGGCTACGATCAAGCCTGATGGTAAGCGAAGATGCAGCCTACGGTGGAACGTGCTTGCCGATACTACAGGGTACTTGAGATAAACACATTATAGACGTGGTATTCAAAATGAGAGCTGGAAGAGCATTCCATAATTTCGGAGCTCGAATCAGGAACGAGGAACCAACACGTTTTGAATGCGTTCATGGGATATGTATGGGTATGGGTGCAGACTGTTGTAATTGTGGTGAAAATTGAGGTACGTATTCTTTTTATGTATCTGTAATTAAACATATCGATACATTACAGAGTATATGATATATAACTATACATACAGAGATATAACTATCTCATTGTAATGAATTGGTATTAATGAACCTCACTGTGAATGGATATATAACAACTCGTACATCGCTGAAATTAAATGAATATTGGACCACAAAATGTGAAATCGTTGTTCGCTTTGTACAATCAAAATAATTGATAATGCAATTATAGTTTATACACCTGAGACTAGTATCCATCAATAAATGTTGTTATGTAAACATTTTAATTACGAGAAAATTTACATAATAAAAAAGTAATAGAGGCCTTCACAGACTTTTATATGATATAATATGTTATGTTATAATTGAAATTTATTATAGTTGGTTGTCTATCAGTTTTAGATTAAAGAAAATAATATATAACTTACTAACCGTGTCTCAAAGTCATGCTTTCAAGTTTAATTTTGAATCAGCAAGCAATAATGACTTCCTGATTTTACAATTGTCCTATTATCTCAATCAAATATTTTTAAAAACTCTAACCCTAACATGGATTCAAAACAAAATATTTGTTTATCCATTACACTATAATTATTTCGTTGACCAACTTCCTGGTCCAGTTTAATCCCGGTTTACGGTTCAAAGAAAGGGCCAATCACCCCGTAGCAAAAAAAAATAAATGTTAAGCATCGGGTACACTGCTGTGTTCAAGCTCGCGTCGTTCATTCTACCTATACCTAGCAACGATGAGCTCTAGTGAATGAGTACTTTGATATGAGGTATCTTAGACGCACCCGTGAGCATCACTGCGTACAAAGCTAACGTGGACTTTACGCTATAAAGGGACTACAAAACAAAAACGCGTAGGTTTGGAATGTGGAATGGTGATACGCACACGCAAACGTGAAGTCATATATATTATGTTCGAAGCTTTTTACATTAAAACAGCCATTCAAAAGAGATATCGACTCAAAATGCACTCTTATACTAAACAAGATGACGCAAATTTAAACGCAAACAGGAATCCATCTATATCTTTTAGGAGATCTTGCAGCAAAAATGCTGAGCTGGGTCCTTTTCCTAGGTTATGCCACACATCGCAGGGTATTGTAAATATACTCAACAAGATTGTGATGTGTGGCATAAGGTATGAATAAATATATTTCTTTCTTTCTTCTTTCTTTCATCTTCAAGGAAAGCCATTCAAAAGGTGCCTCGGTCTTATCACTGGTATGTCGCCTATTGCAATCTTGATCGTAAACATAACGGTTTTAATGTGTTAAAAGTATCATGGTCTAAAACTCTAAGCCCTATAGCGGGAGAGCTTTAGTGACGGGTCGAAGAAATGAAAATTTCATCGCGAAAAAACTTTGTGACGCATAACGCAACTGCGAATGTGTATGTTTAATTTTAGGGAGGGACAAAATTTAAAATTTTACGCTTAATTATTTTAATTTTTTTTAACGCAATCATGAGCGCAAATGTAAACACTTTAATGTGTCCGATACCTATGTAACCTATGCCCTATAGCTAGCCAATATGCACCAATTTTAGACTCATCGATAAAATGATTTTCTTATACTATAGCGTGATTTTAAACGCATACACAAACGCAAACGAGAACACATATAATTATCTGTCTGAGGTTTACATTGTTATTGCCCTATAGCGGGACGGCATGAATATAGGGAACCGTTGACATAATGTAAAATTCTACACTTGATTGACTACTTGACTTAAAACGCAATTTTGGACGCAAACGTAAACGCAATTCTGAGAGCATTATGTGTCCGCGGCCTACATGGTCTTTGCCCTATAGCGGGACAGCATTAATTTTAGGGACCCGTCGACGAAATGCAAAATTGTACGCCTAATTGATTTCATTTATACACGTTCGTTACGCGAGTACAATTTAGGATTCATCGATTATACCGCTCTGTGTGCGGTTAATTAATGTTTTTAATCAAATTTATTGCCGATAATATAATGATAAAATTAAATAATGATGCTTCAATCGGTGATTGAAGAGTAGTAATACGTTAGGTATTTACATATTGCTGACAATTTGATATATATTATTTTCATTTTAAAATAAAAAAAAATTTACATTTTTCATCCTATTAATATCTTTTTTACTTTTATAATATCTGATGATCGATAATAATAAAATGAGACAAACAATTGGCCAGAAAATTAGAAAATAATTACAGATAATAATAAAAATACAGATTTAAAATAAATTAATTAACTGATATTCTACGTCTAATATAAAAACAAAAGAATATTTTGAAGAAAATAATAATCTATTAACATTGATAATGAAATTATTTGTTTCTATTTTTTATTTACTTTACTAACAATCGTCACGGTTTTTTGATTCATCACCTCATATGTTAGAGGCAGCCCATCTTCTAAAGTCTCATAAGAAAAAAAAGTTTAGTAAATTATTTATTAAGTCCGGAATAGATCTCAGGATTTCATGATCCGTACACAGGTTAATCAAAATGTTACAATTAATTATTATCGCAAAATCGCCAGAATGTGACCTTTATTTCATAACCGCAAGGACGCGAAAGACAAAGAGCTCCAAATAAATATTCATAAAACTGGTTTTCGTTCTAAATATAACATTATAAATATTATGAGATACCATAATGTACGTTGCCAGCGAACAATTCTTGTATATAAAATATTTCGTGTGTCTCAGAAACAACTGTAAAGATATGGTATAAAATTATATTTTGTAGTATTTCAGAATACGCTTAAAAAATTTGGAGTTTCTTTTATTGAAATATTAACTTTTAAGAGAAGAAGAGTTAATATTTTTGCTTTTTGATATTAGATATCAAAACTGTACAAGATGGCTTACATTTATCACCTAAGCTTTAATTTATCTAGATACAAATTAGAGCTTGCTGCTTACCTAGACATACTAGTTCTTATTATTTAATAGACAAATAAGAAACTTCAAACAAAAATGCTGATATTAAAAAATACTGCAGTGTAAAAAATACGTTACTAAAGTTGAGGCCTTTAAAATTAGTTTTTAAAGACTTTTCAAAAACGAGCTTAAAACACTCTCGTCTTCTTCTCGGGGCATGAAAGAAAGTCATTATAAATTAACCCTAGAGAGCTAACCTTCGTCAAATTGACGAACACAAAATAGAAATATCTTTTTCTCTTTTCTTTGCGCGCGCTGATTGCTTTGCCGACTCTAGTCAACATAGTCTCCGCCGAGTGCTCGCAGGTGACGACAGCGTTTTGCCGGTAAGTACATGATTTACAGATATATTACAACAATATTCGTCATTTTGACGAATGGTTAGCTTTTGTGTATATAATTACTGTAACTAACGTATTTTTTTTTTTTCGGTTTTTACCGATAACGATTCCTGCCAGATGAAGTTATTGCGAGGCTTTTATTAGAAGAGGGAGATACCGGAACAGCGGAAATATCCACATTGTGGACTGATACTAGGGAGAATAATGGAAGCTCTAAACAGAAGATTATTTGGAAGGGGGTGAAGTAGAAAGCGATACTCAATATGAGCTTTCTGATAATGAAGAAAGTTTTCCATACCACCAAAATCGTTTTTCACCTTCGTCTTCGTTGAAAAACTCAGATATTAACTCGAGTATTTTAACTTTCTCACAAAGCAATACCTGAAGTCGAAGTTGTCATGTTTGATCGACCAGGAAGGGAATGTTTGAAATACAGCAGCTGCAATAAATATTGTAGATGTCACCAGAGGACCAACGCGTACTCTAAGAAATATACCGGATGTACAATATATTTCTAAAGAAACTGCATGGCCGACTGGAAATGGTTACTATGCCCACACGTGAAAAATGAAATAAAGATATCTTGAAAGTAGAAGGATTGAAGAGTGATGAAGGTCAAGGTGAAAGTGGGAGTCACTGATCAACCAGTCTTATATCAACTGAAGCGACAAACAGCAGAAGAAGTAAAATTTGTGGTATTTGTCCCCACAGAAAAGGATATATTGCGTAATCAACTTTGTGTTCACCACAAAATGCAGTGTGGTGAACACAAAGTTGATTTTGTACCACAAAAGCGCTTTAAAATTTTAGATTTTATATTTTTTCTAATAAAATGAGACTCTTATAATTTATATTTGTCCAAGAAAAGAAGGGATTTTTTGTTGCAATTTTTTTTATAGTTTTTTTTCCAAGTAAGGGTTTATTTTGACCTCAAAAAACTGGTGTCTTAGATTATAAGGAACAAAATAAATACTGTTGTTAAAATATCAAAAAATACTGTTTTATTCAATAGAATAATATATGTTTAACGTAATTAAACATTAAAATGTTCAGATATATGTATCGTTTTATAAATTTATATACTTCAAATATTACTCGTCAATACGACGAATGGTTAGCTTTAAAGGGGTATATATGAAGGTTAGCTCTCTAGGGTTAATAAGTCCAGTGTCCACTGTCCTACATAGATGGACAATAGGATACCTCCATGAGACTGGCCACTACGGAGCATTTTTTTAAATTTGAATATAAATTATAATCTGTAGGTATAGAATATAATTTATATTTTAATAGTTAATAATAATCCAGATCTCTATTATGAATAACAAATAAACCTTCATAAAAAACTTAGTCAATATTAATTTTACAGAATATATGGTTTACCTTAATAACTACATAGTATAGAAAAACAAATATAACAAAAAGCAAAGCCAATACGAATACAAAAAGTCGCTTTCTTTTTACAAACAAACTTTCTTCTGTCTGTCCCTATGTATGCTTAAATCTTTAAAACTACGCAACCGATTTTCATGCGGTTTTTTATCAGATAGAGTGATTCAACAGGAAGGTTTATGTATTATAGTAGACAAACATTGATAATTTTGGAGGTTTCTGAAGTAATGTCGTGTATTATTTTTTTTGCGCTTACATTGAAAACGCTGGCTAAACCCTACGAGATATATCAAAATAATGTACCACAGTATTTCACACCTTTAAAAGGTCTTAGCGATAGCCTACAATAACCATTTTTTATCTTTTACTTTGACCCAAAAGTAATGGCTTATTTACGAAACGATTTAAAGCATATTGTATTCTTATCCAATTAAGTATCTTAAATACTTTTTGCATTTAACAGCATTTAATTTAAGTGAATATTTTCCAAGATATATAAGATTCAAAATGCAGGGACTTACTTTAGTATCAGCATTGCACCCGTGCGGAGCCAGGGCGGGTCGCTAGTTCACTAATAAAACCTAAGCTGCATAAGTTAAGCTTGGAGAAAGATTTATGCTTTCCAAGAAAAAAATAATTTCGCGAGCAGGAATGTAGGTAGATATCCAACAGTAAAAAGATTTCATCATCATCATTTTCAGCCTTTTAACGGCCCACTACAAGGCCAGGCCTTCCGTTTTATAGGAAAGGATATGGAGCTTAAAACCACCACTTAGTCCAATGAGAGTTGGTGAGCTTTTATAAACATACTTACTTTACTTACTTTACTTTACTTTAATACGGATATTTTTTTACATTCACATTACATTAAGACGGGTTTATGTTGGTTACACCTAACAATAATTAGTGATGGGACAGAGCATTCATATTGGTTGTTGCTACGAGTTTGTGCAGACACAACACTATGAATATCTAATTAACATCTATTATTTATAAAGTCATCATCATAAAGCTTGTTACAGGTGGTCTAGAGCGGGAAATAGTTTATGCATCGGTCATCTAGTCGGGTTGGACAACCACATTAATTAAGGCTTCCTATTTACTAGCATGTCGTGTTACTATGTGTTTGTGATCCGCAATAAAAAACAGATTAGGTTTTACAGAGAGCTTACTTATTCATGAGGTACATTTAGATTATCTACTAAGTTGTACTAATAAACAATTTGGTTTGTAGATAAATGGCGTGTAGATATCGGTTGCCGCGTTATAAGAACAAGCGAGGTTTTGATTAAGGATCCATAATCCGACAACAGTGACATGAGTTTGACGACCTTCGTGGCGCAGTGGTATGAGCGGTGGATTTACAAGCCGGAGGTCCTGGGTTTGGTTCCCGGCGGGGCAGATTGAGATTTTTCTAAATTTGTCTTGGTCTGGCTGGTGGGAGGCTTTCGCCGTGGCTAGTTACCACCCTACCGACAAAGACGTACCGCTAAGAGGTTTAGCGGTAGCGTTTACGATGAGAGCTCCTAGGTGGCTATGATTTTCCGATAATTGTAACTTCCAACAAATTATATACTCAACCTGCCTCATGGCTCACTCTATCTTTTGGTAAAAACCGTACGAAAATTCGTTCAATAGTTTATCAACAGACAGATGACACGTTGGAAGAGTTTGTTTTACATGTTTTGATTTTTATTAATTGAAGCTATGATATATTTGTAAAGCTAATATATACCGTTCCATTGATTGGTATATAGTGTAGACACTGGTGTTACATGCTGTTAACTACAAAGTGTTTAGCATATTAAACAACGGTATTAAGTAAACTGTAGAACATTGGTTTCCAAAGTGGTCCAGTTGGACCCCCAGGGGTCCACAGAAGACTCAATGCTGGTCTACGTTGGCGTGACAAACAATGAGTGCTTACAATTCAAAAATGTATGTGGTTTCATAGCAAGGAACTAAAAATATTTTTTTTCATTCACCTATCAGCAGGCAGACAATATTTTAAGAGGCTTAGCGATTGTTATTGCACTTTCTGTATTCAGTACGTGTAGAGACTTTAGAAAGAACCTTATAAGAACTTTACTTTTTCGACATCCACTCACAACACAACACAACACAATAAATTCGCACTGTTTTCTCGGAAAGTCACTTGATTGGAATTCAACCGCAACACAATCTTACTTAGATTTAAGGAATCAGTAAATATGTAAGGGGTACGCCGAAGCCAGATAAATTTTGGTCTATAAGAAAAGTTCGGGAACCTCTGTTGTAGAACCTTATGTAAATTATATTACCATAACATTTCCAGAAACTACCATAGAGTGTTTTTAGTCTAGTCTTATAATTATCATTAGTTAATTTACGCGTTTAAAATGGGTTTTATTTAAATAAAAGACCGTATTTTATAAATTGGTTTACTTTTCATCTAATTTTGGTTTTATTGCCTTGATATGCCCGTAATAATTAAATTTGATGAGCCAATTTTACATTAGCTATCAATAAATTACACACGTTTATGGTTTAAATATTATTATGCTTTAACAGGATTCTAAGTCAAAAACAAAATAATTTTAGAACACTATTAATAAAATTAATTCAACGTTAAATAACTAGTTTGCTGAAATTAAAATATTGCAAAGCTATATATATATTATATTGTTAAATATAAGAATTATACTAAGAGATGTAGGTATAAAGCCTGTCGCAAAATATTTAAAAGAATGCAATGACAAATTCATTGTAACAAATATGACAGATAATACAACATAAAAAATTATAAAAAAATCTATATAATATATAGAGCTTTGTACCGAAAAAAACCTTAAAACTTTGTTTAAAATAAAATTAAATCATCATTAACAACCGATTGACGTCCAGTGCTGGACATAGGCCTTTTTAGGGACTTGCAATCACAACTATCCTGAGCCGTTACACGTGCCGTTAACACGTTCAATATCGTCTGTCTCCCTAGTGAGGGTCGACGAACACTGCGCTTTCCGGTATGGAGTCGTCAATCTCCACTTCAGTTCTGCGACTCGCTGAGCTATATCGGTTACTTTAGTTCTTCTGCGGATCTCCTCAATTTCGATTCGATCACGCAGAAATACTCTTGTTAGTGTCCGCTGAGTGACTCTGAGCCTGAGGCCTCTGACTATGAGGCCCGCAGTTAGCCATCAAAAATTAATTAGTACGTTCTAATTTATTTTAACTTCTTTTGTATACATAGCATTAAACTGTAATATTAAATTAAGTAGTTAAGAATTAAACTCAGTTTTGAATTGTTATAGATGTACTCACTGTAAACGTTTTCATCAATATATCGGATCACATGAAGAACAAAGGTCTTAAATCAATTCGTATCGAACACTCTTTAACACTATTATAGCACAAATCTATCATAGTTGAAATTCATCGTATCCTTTCTTAGGTTTACAATTCCATTGTGCAAAAAAGAAACAATACTGCTTTAAAAGTTTATGATAAAGGTATTATACATCCACGAGTACATTAAATAAATGAAGGTATCTCATGAAATGTGGGTCGCAGTATATGAGGCAATCTGAAACGAATCGTTTTGAGAGTTTCAATTTGTTTAAGACGATCTAGAAATACGAGTTTCATATATCGGGGAACGTGAAAAATTCCCGAGCGAATTGTAAACGTATTCGAATGCGCTGTATTTTCGTTCAATCTCATTCGTTTTCCCGCATATGACTCGTCGAGAGACTGTTTAATTTCGAACACAATTTTACATAACAAATACCAATAATATTCTCTAAGCTTTACTCGAATTTTTCAATTCAATTCTTCTTTACGACTTTCATTTGTGACAACTGAGCACAGCTTATCTCAACAGTGTCACGTAAATGGAAAAACCATCGAATTTTTAATTGTGTGGAATTTCGACGTTCACCTAACGTTTCTTAATGTTTCTATGGACAAAACAGTTTCCACAAAAAAGATAACAAATTTTTAAAAAACACAAAGAACCTATTCGTTGGATTCCAAGTTTAAAAATTACATTGGCTTTAATTTATATTTAATTAAAAAATAATAAAACACTAATTTCAGTTTCAGTATTAATTTATAACGTTATCGACATGATGGGTGTAAAATTAGCAGTAACTGCCACACCAGGGAAGAACGTAACGAATTACGTTTCACACTAAAAATTCATAAACTTCTTGATTAATATTTAAAGTTAACAAGATATGTTATTTTTTAGCAAATTTCATTATTATTTTGTTTACTCACTTATATTATACCGAGTAATATTTGTATTTTAGATAATTTCAAAACATTAGCTTTTATGATGTATTTAAATGTTATCATTAGGTTTAGATAAATTGTCTCGCAAAATTAATAAATTTCAATTTGGGCAAATTGGTTATCAATTAACTGTGACAGATTATCGGTATTTAATTAGTGGAATTATGAACGTTTATTTAAGTTTTTAACATTTCTATAATAGAACCAGTTTCCACAAAAACAAATAACAAATTTATACAAAACATAAATAACTAGTGTCTGATTGTAATTTTAAAATTACATTGTATTAAATTTATATTTAAGTTCGAAATAATATATAAAGTATATTTGTTTTCGACGTTAACTACTATCAATTATCAAGATATGAATCTCTGCATTAACAACGAATCATTTAAAAATTATGTTGACGTCAAGTCATTCACTGGGGAAAGTTGACCTTGACAATGTTCAAGAAAATACTTTTGGAATGATTGATTTAATTGGTTATTAAAATTTTTAATTCAAGTATAATTTTATAAATTTCAATTTAAATTAGTTATAATTAATTGATTTTGATTTACAAATTATTTGTAAAGTAATAATGAATATATATTTTTAATTTCAAATTAATATATTTAATAGACAAATACAAATAATTAAATTAAAGTGTCTCTTTGTAATTTTAAAATAACAGCTTTCCACTAAATGCATATGTAAGTTCGTGCCTAATATACCCTAAAGTTTATTTTTTTTTTGTAAGTTCCTTTATTAACTAAACAACCAATCAGATTCTAAAAAACTATTTTTGTATATAATAGCCAGACTGATGAAAAATAACATAAGGTAATTTGTATCCTGATATTATAAGAATCTACGTGAATGAAACCGCGGGTCACAGCTAGTCATTGTGAGAACACGATGAAATTCCTAACATGTGCGTAAACTTCACATTTCCTTGTAACCGACAAATGCACAAACGAGTGGTTGCAACATCTTTAACGGCATCTTAAAACATACATAAGCAATTGCCTCGCTGGTAAAGGATCGTGTGTTATTATTAATCAAACAGGATAATATCCAAATAAGTTCACTTAATAAAGCTCATTACAAACTCTTAGCGTAAGCGTAAGCCTTGAGAAATTCCGGCGCTACGGGACATGCTGATAGCAGGACAAATTCGTATAAAACCTTCAGTTAGTAAGTGCTTTGTATTCACAACTTATTTATCTGACAAGCTCTTATAAAAATAAATTTATTTTCATTTATTATAACTTCTTATCCGCTCGCTGATTTCTTTGTTCGACACTTTTATATTTTCATTGAGACTCTTTCGCTGTTTTTAAAGAACGTTCTGAATATTTTCTAAGGAAGTTAATAAACTGTAAAAAGAATTATTTGAACTATTGAAATATGTAATAAATGACCACCTGAATATTTTATTTTACAGCCACCACAGTCTAGTAACAAGCATGTGCTTTTGCAATTTATTATTTAAATTACGTGTCCATAAATTTGACAGATCCTTATCTTAACTTAAAGTACCTAATAACACTAACGTGAAAGTAACATTTGAACTGTATAATTGGAACAAACTATATAAAACAGCAATAAATAATGAACAACTTTCCTTGCTCGTGGCTTTGGTCTAATCAAGTGTTCACAGTTTCCCATGACACAAAACACAATAGGATTTTAGTTGAAAACTTTGTTAGCGAGAGGCCAAGATTGCAAATTTCCCACTGGACTTAAACCAGTTTCAAGTTGCGGACTGTATCGATAACTTCCTCTGACACCCGCTTAGATATTTATCTTAGATACTTGGAAATGCTAATGGTCGTTCGTCTTTAAGATGTCTTCTTTCTACAGTTTCATGCTTTGCTGTCAGTAAATACTTTTCGGCCTTTTAGCGAGCCTACGTAAAAGTTCAAATTTAGCCTGATATTTTTATTTCCTGATTTCCAGACTTAAATTTTTTTTATTTTAGGTATATACGTGAACGATTCATTTTCATGTTGTTGCGTAAATTCTGTTACGGATCCGACATAGTTCATAATTTTCTATTACAATAAAGGTTACTGAAAAAGCATTTGTTGACTATAATAAAGTCCAGTTTAACTTACATATATTTTGATATTTTTTTAGTTGGTTATTGAGAAAATAATTTGTTTTTCTGATGTATCTGTTTGTTTGTTCTCTGAAACGGCTGGCCCGATTTTGACGAGACTTTCACTACCAAATAGCTATTGTCAAATGAAGTTATTAACGGTCGAAGACTCAAACGCAAATCAAACTACACGTCTCGAGTCTTACTTTGACAGTTTGCAATAGTCTGTCAATAGTAGTAGTAGTAGTAGGACGTTAGGCTACTTAAACTTAAAAAATTATATTTATTTTAACAATAATTTTACGAGGACAAAGTCGTGGGTGTCCACTAGTCCTAAACCATTTGTGATTAAACGCATTATAATTATCTCAGTTATTGTGTCGCAGAAATTAAATTAATGGATTTAGTAGCTTGTAACCTGATATCATTGGACATACAACAAGATTCTCAGGTTGTTCCTACAATAACAGTACTTTATAGATTTTTATATTGTTGACCGCATGCACTGCGGGAATGCCTCCGTGAAACTAATTGAGAATAATTAATTTAATGACTGAACATTGATCAAATGCACAGGTTAGATTGTAAAGTTTGGGTTTTTATAAAAAGGAAATACCCGACTGTCTCTCAAATTCTATACAAAAAAATTAGGATTTGAGGCTAGATTACGTTATGGTTAGTATGTTAGGCATTATTAAAAATTAATGCACTGATATGAAACGAGTTTTTTGCTACGGTATTGCTGGGTGTGGTGTCCAAAAAATGCGGAAGTGACTTGATTTTTAATTTGGTTTTGGCATAGATTTCTCAAAAAAATTAACAATTGTAACTGTTAAATAAAGGAATTTGGAAAAGAGTGTCAACGTCGTAGTAAAAAATTCTATCTTCACTACACAGTTATTGGTACCACCTGATTTACCGTATTACTTATTCTAATCGGGTGCATCCCAGTAGTACCCCATACCGTAGTTCTATAGAACTGTTGGGATATTTTCCGTATTGTCAAATTATATCCCAATAGTTCTATATAGTACTGGAGTATAGTTTTTGCTCTTGACTTTACTTATACCATATAAGTTGTAAACTTTTATTATTCATTGATATTTCATTTTATTTTTTTACAAAAAAATGTCCCTTGCGACAAAAGCTAAGTTATTAAAACCACAACTACTAGTGTCTCAAAAAAATATTCTCTCATTTTAGAAGTTACAGGGGGACACACATTTTACCACTTTGGAAGTATCTTTCGCGCAAACTATTCAGTTTAGAAAAAAATTATATTAAAAACCTCAATACCATTTTAAAGACGTTTTGTGAATTTAACCAACGCTGTATTCGATATAGTATATTTATAGATACTCTCAAATTTAAGTGGACATTTATTATTGCAATCAAAAGAGATTCCATATTATACTTATAAAAACTTTTCATTTTATATGTAACGTACAATCAAGATGTTGATATCAGGACATTTTCTTTAAAATTTTATCATTTTATAAGTAACGTACAAACAAGATGTTGATATCGACATTTTCTTTAGTTCTATATAGAACTAATGGGACAAAATTAAAGAAAACACTAAGCACTAATATGGTGTATCAACAGTTCTATAGAACTAAAATTAGGTGGTACTACTGGGATGCACCCCTCTAATCTAGGTAATGTGCTACCTTTATTTAGTTTAATTGTGATATTAACACTAGTTTAGTATTTTAAGTTGCGGATAAAAATCTCTTTAAAACCAGTAAAGCCTCTGATAGACCATTGTATTCAAACGTTTGCTATGGGCACTTAAGACCGATCGCAACTTATGGATAGAAAAAAAATGTTTTTCTAATATCTCGACTATTTTATATGTGAAAATTATAAGGTACCAAATGTACTGTATGACTTGTAGTATAATAAAAAGTGTATTCAGGAGCAGCTGCCCTGATGTCGCCTTAGAAACAATCTAGCATTTTCTAAATGCAATAACAAAAATCAATACTGTCGTTAATGTCAATCATTAACATAGGAATGCAGATGATGACAAAATTTTTGCAAGGCCGATTGGATTCTGCCTGGTGTTAATACTCAATTAATTGCATATTTAACAACGAATACAAAAAAAATACCGTCACTGTAGCGTATCATATTACATTCTCCAGTTTTATGATCATATCAAATGGCCTTCATTTTTCAATTAGCTACCAATCTTTCTATCAATAGGCACTCCGTTCCTATCACGAGTTATGTATTGGAACTCGTAAGTACCTATTAACAAATTACAAATAACTGACCACTCTCACCTTCCTGCCTTTTTATATATCCATCTTTTATACAAGATGATTCTTAAACTAGGCTTGAAAGTTTATATTTAAATAAACTTTGGTATATGTTCATTATTAAATTTCTAAATAAATCAGAAAGAAGTATTTACTTCTATAATTCACATTCATTAAACGTATTTTTCATTTTTAAATCGCCAATCTTATTTATTTATTTATTTATTATTTACAAAAAGTCCTGGCTTACAATTTTTAGGTAGGTACTTACAAATAATAATTAGCCCCAGAAAATGTATGTATGATTGTAAGCCTAGGTCCCAGTCACGTCAACTCCCGTACTAGCATTTGCTGTATCACAGTAACTTGACATTCCTCGTTCCCAGGGTCACATTTACAATACATTTCACTCAAAACAGTTACATACACAGAAGGTAGGTATAATAACAAACACAGAATAAATAACAAGCGGGTAGGACGCTCGACTTGTGAGTCTTGTATCATCCACGCGTCATTCATTCTGCGTATCTTATTGTATCTAACGCTGACGCCCGCGACTTTACCCGCAAGCCAAATAGTGTATGTACCTTTACATACAATAACACCAAAATAGCAAATACAAAAGGTGTTTAAGAAATGAATGATTATAGCAAGCTCTCCAAAAAATATAGATATAAATAAGCTGGGGTCGGTGAACGGTCTCCAGCCGTTCACTCTCCTGCATTTCTGCTACGTCCAATATTGAACCCAATGTTATACTTTACTTAAATATAAAACTCACACTGCCAGCTGGTGGGAGGCTTTCGCCGTGACTAGTTACCACCCTACCGACAAATATGTACCGACAAGCGATTTAGCGTTCCGGTACGATGTCGTGTAGAAACCGAAATGGGTGTGGATTTCATCCTACTCCTAACAAATTCGGCCGCTTCCATCTTAGATTGCATCATCAGGTGTGATAGCAGTCAAGGGCTAACTTGTAGTCGATAAAAAAAATAATAATATTGCATTGATGAATATACTAACGTATCTCTCGGGGAAGCCTTAACCCTAGAGAGCGCGTCCCCAAGGTGGCGGATAGGGGAATGCCCGTCAGCATGCGTATTTGCTGAAGGGTAGGAGGGAAATAAAATACCTCCCGCGGACCACAAAGGCCGGAGAGAAAACTTCGTCAACAAACCCAACCTGGGAGCTCCGCCGACATACTTGGCGTTAGAGGTCCTTGGTTGTGATGGGCGCTCGGGTCGGAGTGTTCATTAGAGCGGCGGCGGAGGAGCCCATATGGGCCAACGGCAACGTTCAAGTCTTCCAGGAAGACTACGACCTTGGTGTCAGGTGGCAACCGGCCGTAAAACATCAGCCGCATACATATCAAATCATGAGGCACAAAAATAATAGAAAAGCGATAAAGGCTAGGGCGTCCCCCTCAAGCGACGAAGAACATGGAGCTGCGCACATAGCTAGGGCGTTCCCCCCAAGCGACGACAAAACAAAAAACAACGTGGTAACAATGTCCGAGGTGCGCATTGCCACCTGGAATATTGGTACGATGACTGGACGCAGTGCAGAACTAAGCAGTATCCTTGATCGACGTTGCATAAACATTTGTTGTGTACAAGAGACGAAATGGAAAGGCGCCAAATCACGGCATATAGGCAAAGGTTATAAACTTATATATAACGGAAAAGAGAACAACAAAAATGGCGTGGGAATAATACTGGATCGGTTCATGAGTCAAAAAGTGGTTGATATTAGTAGGATAAGTGATCGAATCATTGCGGTAAAACTGGCTTTAGAAAAGCAGCCGTGCTTGAATATTATCTCGGCATATGCGCCGCAAACTGGATGCCCCGAGACCGAAAAACAGGAGTTTTGAGAGGACTTGCACACTGTTTTAATATCTATACCAGCAAACGAACAGGAACTTATATGCGGCGACCTAAATGGTCATGTGGGTATAGACAGGTATGGCTTTGAGGAACAACATGGTGGGTTCGGTTTCGGAAACAAAAACAGCGAGGGAACCACAATTTTAGAATTTGCAGCCGCACATAACATGGCGGTGGTAAATACATTTTTCAAAAAGAAAGATGAACATCTTATTACATATAAAAGCGGTAACGCAAGAACCCAAATAGATTATGTATTAATTGATAAGTTTGATTTAAAACTAATAAAGGACTGCAAGGTAATTCCCGGTGAACCTCTAACATCGCAGCACAGACTTTTGCTCACAGCCATGAAACTCAAAACACCTATCAAACAAAAAAAAGGTAGAGTTCACAAAATAAAGTGGCACAATCTCTCCACTGATAAAGGAATAAAGGTTGTAGACAATATCAGGAGCTATTTCTGTGGCAACCGTAACGACAATGACGCACCCAATACAATCTGGTCAAAGTTTGAAGGTTTTTGTGTTAGTAATGCCAAAGAGCTGCTAGGAATTAGCAAAGGGGCTCTTAACAATGAAAAAAACATTAAATGGTGGAACAACAACACTAAAGAAACCGTAGCTGAAAAGAAACGTCTGTTCAAAGTCTGGCAAACAACAGGCTCAGATCAGGACAGAGAGGTTTATAAGACAGCTAAGAAAACAGCCAGAAGAACAGTGGCTATTGAAAGAGACAAAGCAGAGCAGAACCTTTATTCACGCTTAGAACTAGCAACAGACTATGAAATATACAAGATAGCAAAACACAGGCATAACAACACAAAAGATTTTCAAATCACCAAATATATTAAAAATTGCGAAGGAAAACTGCTCACAACTGATAAGGACATATGTGATAGATGGCATGAATACTACAATCAGCTATTAAATGACGAATTCCCCAGACAATCAGAAACAGAGGAACAAAAGACACAAGGACCCATCAACGAAATTACACCTGCCGAGGTGAAAAGGGCAATCTCCAAAATGAAAAACCGTAAGGCGAGCGGACCAGATGAAATACCCGCCGAAATATGGAAAGCACTTAAAACTGACGGAGAATTATGGCTGACTAAATTGTTTAACAACATCTTAATGACTGAAAAAATGCCAGATGCTTGGAGAAATAGTATTTTAGTTCCTTTCTATAAAAATAAAGGAGATGTTCGCGATTGTGGAAATTACAGGGGAATCAAATTAACATCACATACCCTTAAGATCTGGGAAAGAGTCTTGAGTGAGCGCCTTACAAGTCATATCCTCCTGACAGAAAACCAATTTGGTTTTACAGCTGGAAGGGGAACCACAGATGCTATTCATGCTGTTAGATTAGTTATGGAAAGAGCTCGCGAAAACAAACAAAATCTATGGCTAGTTTTTATAGACTTAGAAAAGGCATTTGACCGAGTACCCAGAGCAGTGATATGGCAGGCTCTGAGAGCCCACGGAGTCCCTGAATATTACATAAGACTTCTTATGGACATGTACAACAATGTCAAAACAGGTGTCAGAACACCAGCGGGACTATCAAAAAACTTCGACATCACAGTTGGAGTTCATCAGGGTAGCGCTCTTAGTCCACTGTTATTTAACACTGTCATTAATTATCAAACAGCAAATATTCAGCAAACACCTCCGTGGAATCTATTATACGCCGACGATGTGGTTCTCATTTCAAATAACCTTCATGAGATCCAAGAAAGCTTAGAAAAATGGAGATTGTCGTTAGAAAACAATGGTTTACGCATTAGTAGAACCAAAACAGTATATATGTCCTGCAACTTCAATCCTAATGATACTAGCTCTGCAGACATAAAAATTGACAATATAACATTGCCTAAAGTGAAATCTTTTAAATACCTAGGATCAATAATTTCAGAGGATGGATCAATTGAAGCGGATATATCGCACAGGATATCGGCAGGTTGGTCTAAGTGGCGTATGCTAACGGGAGTGTTGTGTGACAGTAAAATTCCAATAAAAACGAAAGGCAAAGTATACAGGACAGCCGTTAGGCCAGCGCTTCTCTATGGTAGTGAAGTGTGGGCGATAAAAAAGGCTCATGAGCAAAAACTCCACACAACTGAAATGCGTATGCTACGATGGTCGGGAGGAGTGACACTGAAGGACAAAATACGCAATGAATATGTCAGGGGGAGCTTTAAAGTCGCAAAAATAGCGGATAAAGCTACAGAGTCTAGACTGCGATGGTATGGCCATGTGATGCGAAGACCAGAAGATCATGTAGTGAAAAAGTGCCTTTCCATGAATACAAAGAAGAGGGGAAAAGGAAGACCGCTAACAACATGGTTGACGAGGGTCCATAAGGACATGAAGGAAATTGGCCTTTCAGAAGACGACGCAAAAGATAGAACAAAGTGGCGCCACATGATTAAAAAAGCCGACCCCGATTAAACGGGAAAAGGCTAGGCCAAAGAAGAAAGAATATACTAACGTATCTAGTAAATTATGTACCAAATATCAGTCTTACATGTAACCGATCTCTGTTTGTAGTTAGATTATGCTCGGTCAACTTCGTTACAATCACGATAAGGTCAAAGTGGATCAATATCAATAGACCGCAGTTTGCGAGAACCCAATTCATCATGCGGCCGGGTAGCGGCGGACAGTGCTAACTTTCATAGTAATTTGATACAGATACTCAAAATTGTAGAGGTCAAAGTAAACAACATTTAATAGCCTTAATGAATTGTTAATTGAAGAGACAAATACAATGTGATATGCTTCTAACGTTTTGGGGGCAGCTAGGGGGTTGAAAGAAAGCAAACGATATATAATAATTATTTAATTAAGAAATAATCAAACTACGTGACTATGTAAAAATTCATCATTTACAACTAAAACCTAACCCTAACTAATCCTAAGATGACCACTGATCGGCAATCGATCAAGTAATGACCTTCGTAGACTCCTAATTTTAAACAAAGTAATATTATGTATACAGTAATTCAACTTCATATAAGCGGACGAAGCGCGAGCTATACCTACGCGCCTCGATCTCGGTATGCGCCCGACGCGCAAGGCAGCCTCGGCTCTGCCGCAGTGTCGTTACTAGATGGAAACACAAAGTAGGCAAATGTATTAAAATGCTAGAGGCGACAGCCCTTACATGTTTACGTACCGTGCGGCTATAGGCATTTAATTTCAAAGATAGGCCGAGTGAAAATACTTTATCCGTAATACCGTACTTTAGAGGTAGCAGCGGTTCACGTGAGTCTTGAAGTTACGTACACGGAGATCTTGCAGTGTCAGCGCCTTATGCGGCTGGTTCCGTGTGCACGGTTTTTAGGGCATCGCCTACCTTGACTTGGGTGCACGTAGCATGCTGAATAAACTGGTAAATAATTTACGGATGAATATGGTCCTTTTTTTTAACTGTATAGTTCTATTATTTACTTATTCGGTTTTTTTTTTCTATTAAAACACAAAGGTTTTTAGTCTAAGATCCAGGGAATATTTTATAATTGATTTTTGATAAGAATTTTTTATAAGTAGTAACATAACCAATTATTTTCTTTACAAAACCTTTCAGTTGTAATTGTGAGCAGGTTTAGATAGGTAGGTAGAATTTCTGAGCATAGGATCGGGATAATGTAGGTACTTTATATTAGCAGAAATAGTATTCACACAGATCCTGGACTACATACAAACTCCATACTTATAAAACTTTAAAATTTTCTCCAGCGAAATACGAAATGAACGTAAAAAATGAATTTCAAAACTGAATATTACGACCAAATCACGAAATTCTCCTAATTTAAACAAAGCCGTGAATGCACAACTAGGGCTAATTTCGGTAGGAGACGGGGAAAATGGTATGCAAATTTGTACATCGTGTTTTTTCTTCCATTAATCTTTCGCATGGAACGAAAGTTAAGGGTGTATTTCACTACGCGCATTTTAATGAAAAATTTTAGGAGCACTGAAAATAGGCACCAATAACATACCTACGATAAAACCGTGTTATAAGCCGAGTTCGAGGAGTGTTACGGCAGTACTAACGTTCCCGTAATGCAGTTCCAGGCGACGAGTTGAAACATCGTGGGGCTTTTAGTCGATAGAAGTCCGACTTAATATTCTTACCTCTCATGGCGAGAAGGTATCCAGGAGGATTTCCCAACGTTAAAAAAACAAAAAATAAAGTTTCGAGGAGTGGGTCAGGGTGGAAACCAAAGCAAACAATACAGAGTTTAATATTGATTTATTTAAATAAAAGCATTGTTGTTCTGTGGGAGTAAACAAGGGTATTATTGTGCTAACCACACAATAATGTTCATTTATGAATCGCGGTTTTGCTTTTTTTTACAGATTTATAACAAACAATCATCATCATCATCATTATCAGCCTATTAACGGCCCACTACAGGGACAGGCCTCCCTCTTTACAGGAGAGGGGATATGGAGCGTACACCCATCACGCTGCTCCAATGCGGGTTGGCGGGCTTAAGGTGATAATGTTTCATTTATTAACGATCACTATCAGATGTTGATGATAGTGACCGGGACCGACGGCTTAACGTGTTCTCCGAGGCACGAGGGTGTAACGCCACCAACTTCCAGACTCCGGCTTAGAATGCACCGAACATTTCATAGAAGAATGAAAAAGCTCAGAATTCCATGACCCGACCCAGGGATCGAACCCAGGACCTCGTGACCGTAGCCACATAGGCTAACCACTGGATCAACGAGGCAGTCAATAACATAACAAACAAATGGAGCCACTAGCCACAAGCGGCACAGTAAAGTTGCGTTTGGAAGTCCCTAAAAAGGCCTATATCCATCTGTGGACGTCCATCGACATTCGATTGTTAATTATGACGATAATGAAGTAAACTCCTAAACTCGGCTCTGTAGTAGGCCGTTATTGGGCTGATAATGATGAAGTACGCTATTTAATTTTTTTATAGTTGGATAAATGAATTGCATTAGTTAGTCTTGCTACTAAAACACAAAAACGGTTTAGAGTAAATCAAAATCATTCATTTTATACACCCAAACTATCTGTCAGTAAGTGTGTTGATGAGTTCAGAAGACCTGAAACTGATGTTTTACTAAAATAAATCTATTCTTTCTTTTTTTTTATTCAGGCTTATTAAAGAATATAATAAGGAACTTAAGCTAACTTATCCTTATAACTATACAAATCATGCCCACGTGGAATGGTGGCAAGAATTCATTCTTGACAATTTATTTGTATTTTTTGTACCAAGTTAGCCCTCTTTCATTTTAGACTGTATCATCATTTACCATCAGGTGTGATTACACCCACTTACACTTCACTAGTGTTTTATCACTGGGTAATTTATCTACAGGCACCCACGCATCATTTTCCTCAAATGCCTGTAACTCCTCCTTCATTGCACCAATCCATTGCTCTCTGTCAGGACTATTTAATACTTCCTGAACACTAATGGGGTCACTGGTGGTTAACAGATTTGATGTTGCAGCTAGGTTTGAGTAACCATAGCGCTCTGGGATTTTTCTCATACGTTTCTCAACATCATGTCTTTTTTCTTTTTCCAGAAGATCATATCCTTCTGAAGTACCTTCTACTTTTTCATCACACTCCTGAGGCTGTCCGCTTATATCTTCTGTCTGATCAGTTTTAATCGGACATATAATATCCCCAACTGGAACTGTTATACTTGTATCCTGTGCACTTTGCGAGTTCTCGTGTATAATTACATCTCTACTATTAGTAACACATCTCTTAATGGGGTCATAGACTCGATAACCTTTGACATTATCAGCAAAACCTACTAAAATTTGCTTAATTGACTTTGTATCCCATTTTAGCCTTTTCTCTTTTAGCACATGAACCATTACTTGACTTCCAAATATTCTTATATGACTTAAATCTGGTTTTGTATTCGTCCAGAGCTCATAAGGTGTCCTATTATCTAATCCTGATGCAACTGACCTATTCCTAAGATAGACTGCCGTATTAATTGCCTCTGCCCAAAACTTCTTATTTAGACCTGCATCAAATAATAGACAGCGAGCCCGCTCAACAATGGTTCTGTTAATACGTTCACTCAAACCATTTTGTTCAGGAGTATATACATTGGTCTTTTGGTGAAAAATGCCTGCATCCTTTAAATAGTTATCAAAATCATTGTTACAAAACTCTAAGCCATTATCTGTCCTTAAAATTTTAATTTTTTGGTTTTGTTGGTTTTCAGCCATCGCTTTGTATTCTTTAAAATACTTAAATGATTCACTTTTAGCTTTTAAAAAATAAACATACACCATACGGGTATAATCATCAACAAAAATTAGGAAATACCTTGCTCCACCAATAGACATGGTCTCCATGGGTCCACAAACATCAGCGTGCACTGTATCTAGGGGTACACTACTCCTTGATCCTGCATTGCCAAATGGTAAGCGAGATTGTTTTCCTTCACAACACACTGAGCAGGTATTCATGTTGATTTCCATCTTGTCTGTGTATGAAATTCCTGTGACAGCACCATCTTTCATTTTATTGAGATCATTCATATTTAAATGACCCAATCTTCTATGCCAAACTTGACTACTGACTGCTGAACTTGATGTAAATAAACATTGTTTATGTTCTACTGCTAATTTGTAAACACCATCTTTTTCATTGGCTATGGCAACTAAATTATTGATTTTATTGTAAATATAGCATATTTTTTCTTTGAATTCCACTCTGTTGCCATTTTTAATAAGTTGACTAACTGATATTAAGTTCGTAGTGAGGTTAGGTACACATAGAACATTTGTTAACATCACTTCGTATCTGCATTTTGGTGTGACAGTTATAATTTCGACGTCACCCGAACACAACACTGGCATAATACTTTGGTTTGCTGTTATTATTTCTCTAGTACTTGGTGTAAAAGACGCATTTTGCACCATGTTCACATTTGTTGTCATATGAACGCTCGCACCACTATCTAAATAGTAGTCCTGTTTATTATAATTTCCACTTAGGAACACTGCCGAAAAAGCATTTGTCTTTTTAAATGGCGGCTTTTTGCACTGAGATTTATAATGTCCGGGCGATTTGCACCGGTAGCATACAATATTACTTTTATCCAATTTCATTGAAGACGATTCCGCGGCGTCATGACGATTTGACATTTCGTTGACATTACTGACAGTTACATTCTTTAGGTTTCGTTGACGGCCATATTGTTTCTTACTTTTGCTATAGAATGCACTTCCGGCGACGCTACTCTCGTTGGCTATGTCGATTAACTTAGATTTGACTACATCTCCCGTAATGGCTATTCCGGAATGTTCGATTGCCATAATCATCGGAAAAAATTTCTCTGGTAGCCCTGCTAACATTAAACAGCCAATCCACTCTTCGTTAACGGAAAACCCTGTACCGGACAATTTCTGCGCTGTTTCCATTATTTTAGTTATATATTGCGTCATACAATCGCAGTCATCCAATCTTATTGAGATTAAATTTCGCAATAATGTGATTCTCCTTGAAAATCCGGAGTCATCAAACATTGATTTTAGTTTATTCCATAAATCTTTCGTGCTTGAGGCGTCCTTAATATGGACATACAATGACGGATCAATCGTTAAAATTAACTTAGCTATTGCTTTTGCATCATCTGCGGCTGCCGATGCTGATACTGGGTACTCTTGCTTCGTACAATTAGCCATTCCCTCCAGGATGAGCAGATTCTCCGCTGCAAACGCCCACTCGTGATAGTTCTCACGCCCCTTCAGCTTAGGGACGCTAGTTAGAAATGAACTCGAAGTAGCCATCTTTTTTTAATTTTTCTTTAACGATACTATTTATTACTGCACTGATTCTATTATTACTTTTGGGCTTACTGGGCCCATAACCTGTTAGAATAAAACTGCCTTTATGTATTTAATACTGAAATAAACTTTAATTTAATCAAGCACACGTTACTGCGAGTTACAAGAAGGACCGGAAGTAGAAGGTAACAGATTAAAAAATATAGAATGAATATATCAACGCAGTTAAAGAAACAAACTATCTGTTAACATAACTCGGAGTATTCCAATTACATAGTTTAGTTATTTGATGTTACTTATTTCTAACACGGTCAAAGGCTAACTTGCAATAAATGAAAAAAAAAAACACTTTGCTATCCCACTTCCAGATTCGAGATAAATCATAATAATTATTATGACCAATCCGTGAATACGACAGAATACAGTAGGATATGAGAGACATAAGTACGTCAACGAATTAGCAATGAGCGACTCATCTTTATACATTCGCTCGACTTAAAATTTAGCTATTGACTTTCGGTGTTAGCGCTCGCTAAGAACGGATTTCCCGCAAGAATGAATTCTTGCCAATTTATTTGTATTTTTTGTAAGTTGTTCGCCAGGATTATGTGGTAAGTACTAATATTAACATCGCCTTAAAATTTCCACGGGCAAAAGCAACGTAGAGCGAATTAGTAAAGAAAATTCGCTACACAACAATAGTAACAGAGACTGTTTAGCGAAAACTCACCTTTAACGACAGAAAAAAAAAGAAAGATGGGACACAATAAAAACGGCTTTATTCTGAAAGTGTAATTAGGAAATTAACGACGTGGACTAGGAAAAACAAATGGCGTTTCCCGTCCATGTGGGAATGTCGATGTCGCCGAGTTTGCGGCTACTTAAAAATACAGTGAGAAATACAACACGGATAGGCTTTTAGGTTATTTTGCTTATATTTTATTGCATTGTTATCTTTGTTAAGTGCCGTTCTGTTATGTGTGTAAAAATGTTAAAAATGTAACCCAATTTTAAGCTTAAGTGCAGTCGTTGTTTTAAATGGTTAATCCTCGTCGTATTTTTACAAGTCTTTTTTAACCGACGAAAAAAAGCGGAGGAGGTTCTCAATTCGACACGTATATATTTTTTTTTATGTATGACCACGCATAACTTTTTACAGTGTTGTCCGATTTTGATAATTCTTTTTTATTAGAAAGGGCACACTTCCAAGGTGGTCCCATTGTCATTATGTTAGGGTCTAATGATGATATCCTAGGAAAGTTGTAGGAACTCTTCAAGTTGTACAGACACACTTGCAGCGATTTCGGTTTTTGTGTAAGTATCGGTAGCTTTTTGTCACTAAAAAATAAGAAATAAAATTTTTTAACAAAAAATAGAACCGACTAAAAACGCACTATAAAGTAAATAACTGTCATTTAGTTGCTTTACTTTACTTTAGTATATCTAGGAGTCGGTGCCAGCCAAGCTTTCTTCTTTAAGGACATTACCTAGAACCCACAAACTGCTTTACTACGTTAAATAAATGTTCCTTAACTTGCTGGCACCAACTTCATAGATGTGCTTAAATAAATTAAAGCAACTAAATGACACAGTTATTTTTTACTTTTTAGTGCGTTTTGAGTCGGTTCTATTTTTTTAAAGGTTCTTTTTTGGTTTTATTTACAGTAGATATTATTTATAGCAAGTGCTTTTGTTATTTTTCCATATGACAAGTTATAGTTTAAAATTAAAATGAAGCTTTATATGAGGACAGATGAAAATCGATCATACTACTATTATAAAGGCGATAGTTTATATGTTTGTTACTCTTCCACGCAAAAACCACTGAACGGATTTTGATAAAACTTCACAAAAATGTAGGTTACATAACAAAATATACACATTTTTTTTATCGACTACAAGTTAGCCCTTGACTGCAGTCTAAGATGGAAACGGGCTAATTTGTTAGGAGTAGGATGAAATCCACACCCCTTTCGGTTTCTACATGACATCGTACCAGAACTCTAAATCGCTTGGCGATACGTCTTTGTCGGTAGGGTGGTAACTAGCCACGGCGAAAGCCTCCCACCAGCCAGACCAAGACAAATTAAGAAAAATCTCAATCTGCCCCGCCGGGAATCGAACCCAGGACCATCGTCTTATAAATCCACCGCGCATACACTGTGCCACAGAGGCCGACTCGTGAGACAGCAAATCACCATTGAATGATCAACATTAAAGTACATCATTTAAAATACGAAATATTACTTTATATAAGATAGTTTAGTAAACGCATAATACATGAAATCTGCTAAAAAATAACACATCTAAGCTTTAAATCGTCAATCAATGAAGTTTATGCCTACTTACGTATGGAACGTAATTCTATTTTTCGCTGCGACTGTTGCAGCCGAAAATATTACAACCCACCATAGCACGATAACGTTTAAATCAATATCGTAACCGCAAAGTTATATTATTTATCAGCAAATTTAATACATATGTCACAAACTCCACTCTTGGCAACCAATAAAAACGAACACGCTGAAAGGGACAAAAAATAATCTTGTGTCACTTTCTAATAAAGGCCGAATGAAATAAGTTAATCTATGCCACATACAGACGTAACGCATAAGCCACATTTTAGTCTGAATTTCCTACGGGAACGAGAAGTACCCGGGTAAAACCGCGAGCGTGCGCTAGTAAGTAACAAACATAATTATCAAACAAGTCATCCATAACATACTTAATTATTATGAAAATCTATTTATTTTGTGGATATATGGTCGCTTCGCGGTCGCTTGCGGTTTCACCAGCGTTTTCGGTCCCGTAAAAATTTCGGTGTACAACGTAGCTTATGTGTTATTCTCATGTATAAGCTGTATTATTGAAAAGTTTCATCAAAATACATCCAGTACTTTTTGCGCGAAAGAGTAACAAACATCCATCGATCCATACTTACAAACTTTCAAAAGAGAGACGAATATCTTAGCATTCCATGGATTCACCGTGCAGGTGCCGGGTCCATCGCGTGGCTGAGAGAAAAACTCCGAACAGAGCCCGAGACTTGTGACGGGTGTAGGTTTAAGGTACCCTTAGTGACGCGCGTCAACACTCACCTCCTCTGTTCAAGTTATTCTCCCTGCCTAGCCAAATTCGGAAGGACCCTACTAGAGCAGCTTTGGACACTCGTTCCAATATGGAGCTTACTGCACTTCTAGTAAGGCCAAGGTCTTTTAGCAGGTTGTAGAGACTTCGCTAGCATACCCCTCGCACCCACTTCTGCCGCGTATAAACTAACCACATAGCCATTTTTGGTTAGTTCATTAGTAAGGTCATAATATTTATTCACTTTGAATACATGGTCTTTTGGGATGTTTGTTAATATGTCCGGTCTAGATGTCGTAATAGCTAAGTCTTCCGGGATTTTATAGTGCTTTTCATACGTGTCCATTAATATAGTCCAATCAGGAAAGTATTATATGAAAGGATAGTATTATATGAATACAGTAATATTACGGAAGAAATTAAAAACTAATAAATCTCTGCATTCGGCTCAGCTACAGAGCTCATGTATATGTAGTAGCTTTAATGCCATGTATTATGGACGATACAGACCACTAGAGATGCACTCGGTCACTGATGGCCAAGGAAATTTAGTACGACGCATAAGCTGCTTTGGATGGTTGAATAATCATTGAAATGGGCCACATTGTGAGACTTGCATGCTCAATTCGCTAGAGCCTGTCTGTCCAGTGCGAATTTACTTAGCCTTCAAGCTGTTCAGGTACTTTGAAATGTATCTAGTATGTTTGAGCATGGCTTTTAGTAATTACCTGTTACTATTAACCACAGACTATTTAATAATTGACGACCACCGTAGTAGCGCTGTGGTATGCGCGGTGGATTTATAAGGCAGATTGAGATTTTTCTTAATTTGTCTTGGTCTGGCTGGTGGGAGGCTTTCGCCGTGGCCAGTTACCACCCTACCGACAAGGACGTACCGCCAAGCGATTTAGCGTTCTGGTACGATGTCGTGTAGAAACCGATATGGGTGTGGATTTTCATCCTACTCCTAACAAGTTAGCCCGCTTCTAACTTAGATTGCATCATCACTTAACATCAGGTGTGATAGCAGTTAAGGGCCAACTTGTAGTCATTAAAAAAATTAAAAGTTTGTCTGTGTATCTGTCAGTGGCATCGTAGCTTCTAAATTAATTTATTTATCTAAATAAATTGATTACGAAGTGGTATTTTTTTGTTTGTTTGTCGATGGGTGGATGGTTCGAGATAGTTCTTAGTTATCTATATACGATAAATATCAGAGGGTATATTTTTATGAATCTTTCAATCAAAATAGAAATATTCTGTTAAATATTATTTAGATTTGCGACTGGTTTTAAGTTATTAAAATAATATAAAATAAAATGTCTGACACTCACGTCACTATTGTCGGACTATGTCCGACTAGTATCGAAAACGTGAAAACTACTGAATAGATTTTGATAAAACTTCACAATAATATAGCTTAGGTGCATATCCGAATAACACATTGGCCACATTATGTCCCAAAATTGCCACGGGAACTAAAAACTTCGGGAAACTTCCTCTAATAGGAAGTAAAATCATCTTCAACTAAAAAACACCTGTCGTCCAATACGAGCAATGTTTAATTACAACTTTATTGCATTAAATCGAAAAGAAGGAAATTTCAGCTAAGTAAATAACTACTATAAGTAATAATATACGAGATTGAAACATTTTAGAACTATACACTTATCGCCATAGAGTAAACTTAGCTAAGAGAAACACTGGAAAACATCTATGTACATCTAGGTCTCCACGATACAGGTTCCCTAGTGTGGAGACCACCGGTAATAGTATTGTATATGGTTTTCTTGGCAATAAACAATTATTATTATTATTATACATTAAATATACTCTCACGCCCGGATACACAATAAATACATATAAAAAACCGAAACTGTTATTATAAACTTACTTAAATACTTAATATAAATAAACTTAAATATACGTTACATAAATACATGTATATGTGCTCCGGGCGGAGGATTCACCCCGGCAGGGAGACCAGACGGCCGGGGGTCAGGGCGACAGTTGAAGAAATTTATTATAATTTATTATTATTATCATCTTGCAAATAGGTATTTTCCAGTTGTTGGGTTCGAATCCACGACCTTCAATGTTATAGGCGAGTTCTCTACCCACTGCAACAACCAGAACTCATAGCTGTGTATCTTATTTGTTATTTGAACATCCATCTTAGTGCTTCTAAATATAGTCTAAATAGCGTCTAGTGTCTAGAATTTATCCTATATACAAAAGTATCTAATATATTGGAGTACGTGCTACAACCAAATAACACGTATAAGACCTATTAGACCCATAGCTCCAAGAAAGTTATAGCTGTTACACAGATGCAGGTCTAGTGGCTGTTTGAGAACTCTTCATAACAATAATTACTATATTTAACTTATTCAAAAATGGATACAATTATTTTAATACTAATAGATTTTAAATTTAATTGGGCGCATCCCATTAATACCCGATACCGTAATTCTATAGAACTGTTGGGATATTTTCCGGGCTGTCAAATTATATCCCAATAGTTCTTTATAGTATAGTACTCTTGACTTTACTTATACCATATAAGTTATAAACTTTATATTATTTTAATTCATATTTCATTTTGTTTTTAACAAAAAAATGTCCCTTGCGACACAAGCTAAGTTGTTAAAACCAAGTAGTAGTCGTGTCTAAAAAAATATTCTCTTATTTTAGAAGTTACACGGGGGACACATTTTACTACTTTACATTAGTAAATTTCAATAGCATAGTTCTTATAGTTTCGGAAAAGTGGCTGTTACATACAGACGGACAGAAAGACTACAAATCTATAAGGATTCCGTTTTTTGTCTACGATTTCATATTATACTTATAAAACTAGGTAATTTATATGTAACATACAAACAAGATGTTGATATCGACATTTCTTTAATTTTGTCCCATTAATTCTATATAGAACTAATGGGACGCTAAACTCTACTATGGTGTATCAACAGTTCTATAGAACTAAAATTAGGGGGTACTACTGGGATGCACCCATTTAATTGGTATTCAATTATACCTTTTTGGTACTGTAGAAAACCTTATCGCTGCAGAAAATTTGATCCTGGATTATATTCCTGAAAAACCCACAATGTCCTGGAACATAATAAGAGTTAGGTATCCGATAGGTAGTTTTAGATATAGGAATATAATATACTCCGACAATTTTAAACGCTGTTGATCCTTTACATTGTTTTTTTTAAAGCTTAATAATGTTTTTTCCTACAAGGTTGCGTTTGGCAAAAACCTTGAAAGTAATAAAATTAGGTTAAAGCACTTTTTTAGTTTTGTATACTTATGTTTACAAGATTATGTTGTCTTATAGTACCCTACCTTTAGGCTTTATAACAATACAAACAAACCCGCGGTTTAACCCGCGTAGTTTCGTTTCCCATCGAAATATTAGGTTAGTAATCCAGTTTATATTCCATCTCCATTCCAAATTACAGCCAAATCGAGTCAGTAGTCGTGGCTTAACATACCTACATACACCCACACAATTTATTTCTTTTAAAATATTACTTTAAAAGGCATGGTCTTTATAATAACAAAGCGAACGGACAAAATAAGTACTTGCTTATTTTATTCAGAACAAGTGCAAGAAGCGACGAGTGCCTGACCCGCTTAAATTGACATCGCCGGCTGTTGCATCCCCGGAATTAAATAGACTTCCTGTTTCAAAATTTGAAGGCTATATTTCACATAATTATATTCTCACACACCAAAGCAACTGAATGACTCTTAACATTGTAACCTTTATGTTAATTAAAACATACACAATATATTTAAATTAACCTGAATCGAAAGTGTTAATTTCTATACTTGCTAATTTCGAATTAGTAGATTTTTTAATTGTTTCTTTAATTTCGTCCTTTTTTGTTTTAGTTCTTTCTTTCGCTGTTCTACAGTAAGCAAAAAAGATATTTAAATCTGACAAGGCGTTTTTTACTTTAAGCGAAATTATGGATATCACAACATTTTGTAGTATATTACTTTCTCTTTTATGAATATACTAAGGTTACGTATTAAAGAAATAAAAAAAATTACTTAATATCAATATGAAAATAATTCTCTTATTTAATTAAAAAAAAATTAAGTGTTATTATACTCCTGCTTTAAAATGTAAAAATAAAAGTCTATTATTTTTAATAACGAAACTATTACTACCTAACTTAATAACTAAATATTAAAGTTTCAACTTTATAAAGTTCAAAACCATATTATTTTTTATCGTCTATATATAGTCGTTAGGGACTTTCATTATTTTCTGTATGTAAAACACAGTCTAGACAAGTTTTTGTTTTCAATAGTAAATCTATTGATACTGACGTTTATTTATATCTTGAACAAATGTGATGTCGTAAACCTTTATGACAGGTGCTGGGAGATTTAATGAAAAAAATGACTACCAAACTTTAGTGATAGTTTCACAAAAGCTGATGGAAATCTCCTTTGAAGCGCGAGTGAATGATCTAAAAACTTCGCAAAAACATATTGAATGAGAGGTTTTATTCCCTTTCTACCTCCGATCTTAATTTATGTGTTCATAAAATTCTTTTATTTAAACTGACTTTGTTTTTCTAATCGTGTGTATAAAAACGTTAGTCTAACGTAGGTATGCTAAGAACGACATTCGTCTTCCATTGTGACGTAAGAAGATTGTTGTGTGTTCACCAATTTTATCATTTATTTTAGATCTATTTCAAACGGACACCCTAAGCCAATACCATAGTCGGATTTGACTTTTTTTTATCGACTACAAGTTGGCCCTTGACTGCTATCACACCTGATGTTAAGTGATGATGCAGTCTAAGATGGACGCGGGCTAACTTGTTAGGAGTGGGACGAAAATCCACACTCCTTTCGGTTTCTACACGACATCGTACCGGAACGCTAAATCACTTGGCAATACGTCTTTGTCGGTAGGGTGGTAACTAGCCACGGCGAAAGCCTCCCACCAGCCAGACCAAGACAAATTAAGAAAAATCTTAATCTGCCCCGCCGGGAATCGAACCCAGGACCTCCGTCTTATAAATCCACTGTGCATACCACTGCGCCACGGAGGTCGTCAACATTTGTAACACAGACAAACACACACGTCCAAATCTATGCTGTTCTAAGAAGGAGCCTACTTAGTAGGGCTATTGCCTAAAAGCCTGCCTCGTTGGTCTAATGCTTAGGCTATCTGGTTTCGATCACGAGGTCCTGAGTTCGAATACTGGGTCGGGTCACGGAATAATTCACGGAATAGTTTTTCATTCTTCTATGAAATTCTCAGTACATTCCAAGCCTCGGAAAGTTGGTGGTGTTACACCCCCGTACCTCTGAGAGCACGTTAAGCCGTCGGGCTTGGTCACTGTCATCAACACCTGGTAGTGATTGTTAATAAATGAAACATTACAACAATAAACTAAGCCCGCCAACCCGCATCGGAGCAGCGTGGTGGATCTTCGCTCCATATCCCCTCTCCTATAAGGAGGGAGGCCTGGCCCACTACAGGTTAATAGGCTGATAATGATGATAATGATACATAATATATATATATATATATATATATATATATATATATATATATATACACGTCGAATTGAGAACCTCCTCCGCCTTTTTCGTTGGTTAAAAAATAAATCGAGATGAGTGGGTAATGTACCAGATGAAAGGACCCATTGGCATTTGTTTGAAACTTGGTAACGAGTTCAGCGGTTCTGTGATTGATGAATATTAGAGCTCGTCCCATCCCGTATTGATAACATTACGCATTAATTTCGCTATCAGGACCTCCGGGGAGACGTAAAAAGTATTTTTCACGCACTCGGATTGGGTGCCATTAGCATTAACTGATATAATGTTTCCCGAGCTTTTATAAATGACATCGCATTTCAACTTTTGCTGGAGGTAAAGTTGTTGAAAGCGCAATATCAGTGTAATTTTTTTTAAGGGTAATGTTGGAAATAAAAAAGAATTTCTTATTAACTAATTATTTTAACTAATATTTTTTACTAATTATTTTATAAAGACTTACGAGTATCTAATAATTTTAATGTTATTTATACTTAAAACAAGCTTAGTATAGTCTCAACTGAATTTGGATTTAATTTTAATATTTAATATTTTACTACCTACCGTTAGATGCCTTCCACAGCTCATTCGTCCCAAATATTTAGCAACTTTATCTATCGTTATATTTTTTAAAGCATAAAAAGAAACCCCCACTTTTGTTGTAAGTACGATTTTATTTGAAACCATAGAGATGGGCTGTTCTAACATCATGATAGCTTATCACACGTGGTATAAATCACTCTCCCCTCCTAAACAGATTACACGAGAGATATTCGAATGTAAATCATACATTTTGTTCTGCAATAGCGGAATGTTGTGGGGGAATAATAAATGCCTTAATTTAGCACTCCTTCCGACTCTATGTTTTATTGATCACGCACTTATCTGACTTACAAATTTATAACTTAATGAGTAACTTGTACTTTATGGATGTTAATGTTAAAAATTTTGAAAACCGACCGACCAGGAACTTAGCTAGAATAAAGACATCTATACCAGAAATTCATAAAAGAGAAACACTAATAGTATCTATGGATTGACTTATCGGATATTCATCATAATTATCTATTACATAAAGAAATAAAGTTAATATTAAAATAACAAAAATAACAAAAAATTTAATATTAAAATTAAACCGACTTCAGAACGAACTAAAAAATAAAAAATGTTTGAATCCAACAAAAATAACAAAAAACGAATTGCTTAAATCGGACTTGTAGTTCCGGAGATATACTAACACAAACATAAAAACATACTTACGCTTATATAGATTAACATATACGAAAACTGGGCAGTTCTGAAAATATTACATATATACGGGTCGTCCGTTTTCGTAGCTGGTTATCAAAGGAAGAAAAAAATTCCATGTTCATAACTGGTTACAAAACTTCGGTTACGGAAGTCCGGTACGATGTCGTGTAGAAACCGAAAGGGGTGTAGATATTGTCCTACTCCAAAAACGGGTTAGCCCGCTTCCATCTTAGATTGCATAGTCACTTACCTCATTGTGTGAAGTAACTTGTTGGGTTAAAGATCTTTTTCTCCATTAACTTTATTATTATATTAACGGTTACAAAAGATAGTTATAAAAGTGGTATTAACAACCTCGAAAATGAATTAAAAATTCTGTGTAATTGTATATGTCTAACTGGCCTATGGACTGAACCCCGTTTGTGAAGTCGGTTAAAAATAATTACCACTCGAGTATTAATAACCTCTATCGTGTACTAGCTAGCACTATCAGATTGTCCTAGACATTTATGGATATTGCCATGTGGTTTTCAGGCAATTTTATGACATACTTAACATTGCACAGGGTACGGAGTGGAGAATAAAAACATGACACGCGAAATGCTATCACAATCTAAAATGTAACGGTTTTAGGGGGCGATTAATCGATCTAACTAAGCTACATTGGTTTATAAGATCGATGATAAATGCTAGCAAGGCAGCTTCTAGCTAAGTTACCAGCCGTATATAAATGAGCTGCTGATTTTATTTACAATTGTCTAATTTACTCAAAAAATTTTAAAAATGTTTACTTAGCCTTAAACGAATATGTTTTATTGTGTACCAATATAAAATTCGTACCAGTACAGACAAAGTTACTAAATTGCATCAAGTATTTTAAACTGGCAATTCCACTATCCAAGAAAGTTAGAAGTAACACTGGTAAACTAAGAAGCAAAATGTCTTCGGACCATTCAAAGGGTGTGCCGTCTAAAACACGATCTAGCAGTAGTTTAAAGTTTAAAGCGTCTACATTACATAGATGTGGAACAACGTCTGGAAGTACCACTTTTTATAATATACAATTATAGCCTTGTTGATCAATGTTAGCCTATGCACATTTAGGATTATAAAGTCCTGTAAGAAATTTTTACTCAGCGTGAAGGTGGTTAGTAGTATGAAATAGTCGATCCCGGTCATTAACATAATAGTGATCGTTACTGAGATATACATTGTCAGCATAAGTCCAGCCAGCATGTAAGTAGAGTAATTGAAGTCTCAAACGCCCTCTAATATAAAGAAGGAGGCCTGGCTCTGTTTTTCTCTATTTCAATTCTTATTTTATTATGTCATTATTTGTATCTAAACGATATCAAAGATAGCATACAAGCAGACTTTTAGACAGAAAAAGTGTTTAACCTCGAAGTTTAAAAGTTTTTTAGGACACTTCTAGTTAAATTCTTATTCCTGTGAATTATCTACGAACAAGTTACATTATGGACTGGACATAACTTTACCCAACCTTTAACTATAGGAATTTATCATGAATTCTAATGCATTTGATATTCTTCATTTAACCATGAATCCAAAACATAGTCCCTTTGCCATCTGCCTAATTTTAATGTAAATATTTCATTTATTTGTAGGAACATCAATATTTGGGTGAATGATCTTTGTGACGTTTTTTATTGTAATAAAAATATGTTAAGAACATGTTTCTTTATTATATTAGGTACCACAAATTTAATGTAATAAATAACTTCACCATGTTTCATGAATCATGAAGTACCTACTACCACCTTTAGGTAATAGTACCAGTGTCTCTAAGATAAATTTTAATAATATATTTAATGTCATTGGTTTCTCATTCTTGAATCGTAATGTAAAGATATCTTCATAATAATGGAAATGGAAAACACATCTAGAGCCAGACTTTGTTTTCCCTACCACTTATACGACTATCTTGAAGACAAGAGCGAGCATACTTCCTAGAAAAGCGTGTACCACCTTCTATACTTTCCAACAGACGTGACAAGCAAGCCTTAGCCTATCAAAAAAAGCATTTTGACCTAGTTTTCCAAGCACTTTAATCCAAGTACCGAACATTGATAAGTGTACAAAATTAGAACGCTGCAACCGATCAGTCTAAAGTAACATTATTCTAAAGTGCGATAGTTACACCCGACGAGCCCCAGAGTGATGGATGGGGATGACGTCACGCGAATTTCCTTTATGCCACCATTTTTATTAAGATGTTATTATTTTTTGTGGCTATACCTAGTCAACTGAATATGTGTTTATGAAATTGGTCCCTTATTTCCACATCTTTGTTTTCGTTCGGATATTGGTTTATTTTCTAAGAGGAAGATGGACAATGATGAGTTAATTATTTCAAGTGTATAATTATGTTTCACTCGTTTTGATCCCTTTCTTGTGGGAAATCCGTTCTTAGCGAGAGCTAACACCGAAAGTCAATAGCTAAATCTCAAGTCGATCGAGTGTATAAAGATGAGTCGCTCATTGCTAATTCGTTGATGTACTTATGTACAAATTCTCTCATATCCTACTGTATTCTGTCGTATTCACGGATTGGTCATAATAATTATTATGATTTATCTCGATTGCAGAAGTGGGATAGCAAAGTTTTTTTTTTTTCATTTATTGCAAGTTAGCCTTTGACCGCAATCACACCTGATGGTAAATGATGATACAGTCTAAAACGAAAGTGGGCTAACTTGGTAGGAGTAGGATGAACTCCAAACCCATTTCGATTTCTACACGACATCGTACCGAAACGCTAAATCGCGTGGCGATACATCTTTGTCAGAAGGGAGTAACTAGCCACGGGAGAAGCCTTTCACCAGCCAGACCAAGACAAATTAAGAAAACCTCAATCTATTTATCGAACCTAAGACCTCCGTCTTATAAGCGCCACGGAGGCACATATGCTATCAGGTCTATAATTGTGCATCCGAATGCAATCTGGCTACAGATTTCACTGATTTAATTCGTAATACAATTCATTGAACATATAACACGCTATCGCAGTAGGTAGGTACTGACGTGTAAAGGACTCAAGTAAATTCACACGACACACAGACTCCACTGAATTGGACACGCTGCACGTCTCACAATGCAGTCTATTTCAAATTATTCAACCGTCCCGCCGATTATGGAACGTCCCAAACCTTAGTGTGAAACTGACTTGTAATATTAACTATTATATACGCTTCGAATACAACTGCTCTTATTACTATGTGTATGACTGCCTCGTTGGTCTAGTGGTAAGCCTATGTGGCTTTGCTCACGAGATCCTGGGTTCGATTCCTGGGTCGGATCACGGAAAAATTCTGAACTTTTTCATTCTTCTATGAAATGTTCAGTACATTCCAAGCCTGGAGTCTGGAAGTTCACGATGTTATACTCCGTGCCTCGGAGAGCACGTTAAACCGTCGGTCCCAGTCACTGTTATCAACATCTGATAGTGATCGTGTAGATTATTGCGCTTTTTCTATATCTACCCAAAAGGAATCTTACAATTTAGGGATTTTCAAGGGGAGAATAAATAAACCTCTTAAAGGCCGGCAACGCATCAGTTACTCCTCTATTGTTGCAGTTGTTCATGGGCAGCGGTAATTTCTTAACATTTACTTGCTTGTTTACTCGAAAATTTTAGAAAATAAAAATTTTTAACAAAAAATAGAACCGACTCAAAACGCACTAAAAAGTAAAAAATAACTGTGTCATTTAGTTGCTTTAATTTACTTAAGCATATCTATGAAGTCGGTGCCAGCCAAGTTTAGGGAACATTTATTTTACGTAGTAAAGCAGTTTGTGGGTTCTAGGTAACGTCCTTGAAAGTAAAAACCTTGGCTGGCACCGACTCCTAGATATGCTTAAGTAAATTAAAGCAACTAAATGACACAGTTATTTTTTACTTTTTAGTGCGTTTTGAGTCGGTTCTATTTTTTGTTAAAAATTTTTATTTCTTATTTTTTAGTGATTTATCGCCACGTAGCGTACTCATACTATACTGTCATAGTATATTATACGGCACTTGTAGCCAAAAAGCTACCGATACCGAGTCAAAAACCGAAATCGCTATAAGCGTGCCTCCAAAATTTGAAGAGTTCCTTCAATTTCCCCAGTATATCATCATCAGATCCTAACATGAGTCTGGAAGTTCACGATGTTATACTCCGTGCCTCGGAGAGCACGTTAAACCGTCGGTCCCAGTCACTGTTATCAACATCTGATAGTGATCGTGTAGATTATTGCGCTTTTTCTATATCTACCCAAAAGGAATCTTACAATTTAGGGATTTTCAAGGGGAGAATAAATAAACCTCTTAAAGGCCGGCAACGCATCAGTTACTCCTCTATTGTTGCAGTTGTTCATGGGCAGCGGTAATTTCTTAACATTTACTTGCTTGTTTACTCGAAAATTTTAGAAAATAAAAATTTTTAACAAAAAATAGAACCGACTCAAAACGCACTAAAAAGTAAAAAATAACTGTGTCATTTAGTTGCTTTAATTTACTTAAGCATATCTATGAAGTCGGTGCCAGCCAAGTTTAGGGAACATTTATTTTACGTAGTAAAGCAGTTTGTGG
The DNA here is from genome assembly GCA_034621355.1 of Mycalesis mineus. Lineage (NCBI taxonomy): Eukaryota > Metazoa > Arthropoda > Insecta > Lepidoptera > Nymphalidae > Mycalesis > Mycalesis mineus. The sequence continues at coordinate 7,478,865 of CM067881.1, forward strand.
GTTCTAGGTAACGTCCTTGAAAGTAAAAACCTTGGCTGGCACCGACTCCTAGATATGCTTAAGTAAATTAAAGCAACTAAATGACACAGTTATTTTTTACTTTTTAGTGCGTTTTGAGTCGGTTCTATTTTTTGTTAAAAATTTTTATTTCTTATTTTTTAGTGATTTATCGCCACGTAGCGTACTCATACTATACTGTCATAGTATATTATACGGCACTTGTAGCCAAAAAGCTACCGATACCGAGTCAAAAACCGAAATCGCTATAAGCGTGCCTCCAAAATTTGAAGAGTTCCTTCAATTTCCCCAGTATATCATCATCAGATCCTAACATGAGGACAATGGGACCACCTTGGATGTATGCCCTTTCTAATAAAAAAAGAATTATCAAAATCGGACAACACTGTAAAAAGTTATGCGTGGTCATACATAAAAAAAAAAAACAAATATACGTGTCGAATTGAGATCCTCCTCCGTTTTTTTTCGTCGGTTAAAAATATGGCAATGACGACCACAACGAGCAGGAGTAGTAGATAGAGAGCCTCAGTCATATTAATACCGATGTTTATATTGCTAATAAACACAGTAGTATTATTTGTGCCTATGTTACTTATCTAATAATAGCATAGAAAATTAACAAAAAATAGCAATAAAGACATAAATCAAGTAACGGTAAACAGTCGGAAGCCCAAAGGGTATTCCATATTAATTAACGTCGGCCGCGAAGGCGACGAAGACAAATGCTGGAGGCTCGCGTAATGTATTTTTCCAGGCCCTTCTCAGGATAAAACAAATGATAATCGGGAAAGAATGAAGTCAACGGTAATGAGTTTCGATTAATTACGTCGCTTCCGCCCTTTTAAATGGACTGTGTAATACGATGAAGCGGTAAATCATTTCTCTTGTATTCTATTAACATTTTGTTGTATCGTTCTAATATTGATTAAATGTTTCGGGAGGATGTTTTCACATTTTGAGTTTACATTTTTTAATAGTTAACGGAATAAGCTATATCTGATCTGGTATCTGATATGTTTATCTGAGATTTAATTGAAAATCATCGGCTATAAAGATGTGATGGAAGTTGGGATTCGAAGAGCTGAGGGAAGATGGGGGCCCCAGGTGCTACAATTGCGACCCCTTACTGAAAAACGCAGAGTTAGTCGACCCCCACTATGTGGACTGACGACATCAAACATGTCGCCGCTGGCCACAGGCGGCTCAAGATCATTGTGTTTGGAACTTTCTAAAGAAAGCCTATGTCCAGCAGTGGGCATAGGCTTAAGCAGCTGTTAATGATGATGATGATATTTTCGTCTTTAGGCACTGAGAAATTTTAGACAAAAACGTATCACGAAGTTACGCTACCCAGCCGAGTAAGATTCGGCTGGGTAGCGTAATTAACAACTAATAACTTAATTAATTACAATAAATATATTTACAATAAATAACATAACACATACTTAATTGTTATTTGTTCCGTGACTTTAATCTAATTTTAAAGAGCTATTAAAATTCACTTAAACAAATGGCTCCATGATTGATGAATGTTGGAGTTAGCCTCGTTTCGGATAGATAACCTTACGCATCAATTTCACTATCACCCTCCAGCTATACTCCAAACGTATTTTTCACTCGTTTCGATTGCCAGCTATTATGGAGTGTTTTGAAAGCTTTTATTAATAGCCTTAACTTTCATATCAAAGCTTTTGTTAAACGAAAATAAAAATCTGTTAATTTTTAAATTACTTATTCACAAATTAAAGCACGTACAATTAATTGGCTGATATACATTTCAATTTTTAGCCAATTTAGTAAACTTTAATCTAATTTATATTACTTTATAATAATGAAAGCTGAAAAGGAAAAGTATCAAAATACTTGGACCTTGCTCATGAGATTACCGTCATGTGGAATATTGATTCAACAATGATTGTTCCTATAGTCGTTTCAGTCAACGGTCTTATAGCGAAAAGCTTTGACCAACATCTTAAAAAGCTTTCGCTTAATTGTTGGATCAAGGGTCGGATACAGAAGGCAGTAATTCTTGAAACGGCGCGTATTGTGAGGAGGTTCCTCACTCTGGAGCCCTGACCACCGGTTGCTTGGACCCCCGGGCCCCGCAGCAGGCGGAATGATTTTTTTTATAAATTTTTAATAGTGTTTTTATAATTGTTTTATATAGCATTGTTGAAAATTTAAAAAGAAATATAAATAAATAAATGATAGAATAAAAATACCTAATATAAATAATTTGTAAATTACGTGTAAATGTACGTTTTATCACAATTGATTACGTAGACCAGTTTTGTACACTCGTAGACCTATACGCTGTTCAGAGTTCTTTTTCTGCACATTAACCTGTTTGTGTCGAAAATAAGACAGTTACAAACATACACACATGCACAAACTTTCGCCTTTATATACATATATATACATACACTGCGCCTTTCGGTGTGGGATCGCTATTCTAGCACCTTGAGCGCCTAGCGTTCGACTTTGATCTGATTTTTGTATTTTAATTAAAATAATTTAGTAAATTATTTAAATCAAACGTAATATCATAATAGCATATTGATAATATTGTGTTATAGTACGCTATAAAGTTAAAACAAGTTATCGCGGCATGTTTAAAACTGTCAATTCCAGTAAGCGAGTTGGTAAAGTAGGGGGAAGTTGCAAGTAACATCGGTCGCCTAGAGCACCGGGCATGTCTTCAGGCTATCGGAACGTCTGAAACTACGTCTTCTTGCAGTTAAAATTTTATCGCTATAATAATAGCTGACGCATTGTCTTTACAATATCTTTGCTAATATTTTAAAGGTGAAAGTTTGTATGTATGGATGGAGGGATGTTTGTAACTCTTTCGCCCAAAAACTGCTGAATCGATTTTGATTAAACTTTAAAATAATATAGCTCACATATCAGAATAACACATAGCCCATATTTTATCCCGAACCCCAAGGAAACGAGAACTCCCAGGCGGCCCTTGACTTTAACAATTATCATCAAATTTCAACCAATTTACAGTCATAACAAAGTATATACTAAAACCTTCCTCAGGAATCACTCTAACCACATGAAAATCCGTTTAATAATTATCGAGTATATAGCGAATAGATAGACAGACGCGGCGGGGGACTTTATATTAAGTACGTAGTGATATTGATGACTGTATGGACATGCACTGCCAGACCTAAAGTTCCTGGTAGGACTTGAAGAGAAAGAAAATCTCGAATATTTATCTAATATTAATAAGAATGTCGAATATTTATCTAATATTAATAAGATATTATTGTAATGTCTAATTAATATTTATCTAATATTAATAAGACATTACCTAATCAAAATCCTAAGAATTGTCCATATTGAAACAAACACAAAGATAATTTGATTGACGAAGGGAAATTCATTTGAAACGAGAAGTTAATCAGAGGATGCAACAGACGGCGTTGTCAAATTAAATGAAATAGGTCAAGCGTTCGCAGCAACTCGTATTTTCTCTGAATTAAGGAAATAGGTGCTCTCCGTCTCGCTGTATCTTATTGTCTGAATCCTTTTACCGAATGTACTAAAAGAAGATGACGAAGTATTTAGTTTGAAGTAATAAAATGAACGAAATTAGATTTTTTTGTGAAATGATTTTAATTTAATTTAAATCTTAATTATAAATCGATTTTGAAATTTTATTTAAGTGGACACAACCGATTAGTTAGCGGCTTTCTGAGACATCGTATGGAAACTATATGGTGCGCGGGCTTAGGGTGATAACAATCACTATCTCGTTAGTCTAGTGGTTAACCTATGTGGCTTCAATCACGAAGTCCTGGGTTCGATTCCTGGGTCGGGTCATGGAATGGTTCTGAGCTTTTTCATTCTTCTATGAAATGTTCAGTACATTCCAAGCCCCGAATTTGGAAGTTGATGGTGTTACACCCGCGTGCCACGGAAAGCACGTTAAGCCGTCGGTCCTCAACATCTGATAGTGATCGTTAATAAATGAAACATTATCACCCTAAGCTCGCCAACCCGCATTGGAGCAGCGTGGTGGGTGTACGCTCCATATTCCCTCTCCTATAAGGAGGGAGGCCTGGCCCTGTAGTGGGCCGTTAATAGGACGATAATGATGATCAGAAGTTGTTAACAGTGACCAGTACCAACGGGTTATCGTGCTCTCCAAAGCACGAGGGTGTAAAAACGACCGACATGCCGATTCTAGGCTTAGAATTTACTAAACATTTCTTTGAAGATAGAAAATAGCAGAATAAACCAGGATTTCATGATCGAAGCCACATACCTATGTTAACCTCTAGACCAACGAAGCATACTTCTACTAAATAACCAGCATTATTATTAAAAATATTACTAATTAGACATAAACTCCAGTTACAAACAATCCACGAGTTAATTTATACACCTATTTGCGGGCAAGATCTTATGACTGCCAGGATCTTGTAGTATTCATTTCATAATCGAGTTGTTGGCAAACTCGGCGCCAACTTTGCTCGTCATCAAATGCAAGGTGTTTAGACATTCAAAATATTTCGTAGACCCATTAATTATTCGGTAGGAAGGGAGCGGTGCGTGTCGGTATTCTCCACTTCTTACAAATTTATGGTACTAATGTAAATACTTTAGCCAACTTGGGCATGATGAAGTGTTTAACCCGCTCTTTATTTTGTTTTTATGTACAGGAAGGTTTGTTTTTATTAGATTGTTCTTTTTATTTATTCCCTTTTATTTTAGTATAAGTTAGCCCTTGACTTCTCATCTAGTGGTAAGTGATGATGCAAGTTGAAGACGGAAATGAAACTAAGATAGAAGTAGGATTAAATCCATCCCCTTTTCGGTTTCTCCACGGCACCGTACCAGTACGCTAAATCTCTTGACCGTTCATCGTTTTTGTCAGGGTGGAAACTAGTCGCGGCCAAATCCTCGCAACAGCCTGACCTTGACCAATTAAGAAAATCCCAATCGGCCCAGCCGGGAATTGATTCTAGGACTTCCGTCGTATAAACTCACCGCACATGTTGCTGCGAAACTACTATATATGAATACGTCCCTATTTATTTTGAGATGGAATAAAGAAAACCTAACAAAAAAACCATAGGGTTTGTAATTTGAAGAACCAATCGAAATTTTAATGGTTTATGAGGTAAAGGAACCATTTCTTTATCTCATGACTCCAACATCTAACCTCCTTATAGACATCGGTACAGAAGGGCTATGGCACTACTATTTATGTACTTACATAAAAAAAGGTTATAATGATGATATTTTTGGAAGTAAATCATAATAACAAACTAAACTAATTTCAACTGCATGTGTATTTGCACACATGCTTTGTCTTTCATGTCTTTAGTTGTTAATTGTAAGCTGACCCTATGACTGCTTATAGGTATAACAAGCAGGATCAGACGTATTAGCGATGTCTGATCCTTGTAATCATTCTGCGTTCTTGGTACGGCTTTGATAGGATTATAGGTGAATTGCTTTTTATACCGATTGACATTGCATGTCTTTGCAAGAACACATGTTTATTTCTCAGTAAAATTTTCTATATAAATTATCTTTGTTTGGAAACAGATTATTTTAAACAAAGATAATTTATTTATTAAGCTTTTACTCGGAAACATATTTTTTTAAAATAGGGGCTTATTCTAGAGGGGTGAAAATTTCGGGTTGAATGTATTTTGTATGCTGCATGATAAAAAAATTTAAATAAAAATATTGCCTAAATAAATAAAAAAGACGTGTGGCACTCGGAGACTGCCGCGGTAAAGCTATTGCATAGCATTTTTTATCAACTTATGTTTACCTACCGACGTCATCGGGACCGTGGCCTAGCGGTAAGGAGCTATAAGTGCCCAGATTGCCAGAGAGACGCGGGTTTTTTTTTACCGCTAAGCCACGTTCCCCGATGACGTCGTTGCCGAAATTGTGCTTTTGATATTATGTTTTTGATACTCAGGGGGTGTTAGGTTTTTTCGTTACGGATTTTTTGTATTCGGTCTCCACGCTCAAGGCCCGCGATAAAAGCCATACAATAGCTTAAAAAACTACACAACAATGTTCTTACATATAAAGTAAGAAAAAAGTAGAAAAATAATAGAACGTTAATACAAAGTTTTAGGATGAAAACCTACAATTCCAAAATTGTGAGAACCGTTACATAGTACAGCGAAAACGCTTACACTGTAATATTCTGGCGTTGAACGACATCAGCATTAAAGATAATAAGAAAAAGTTAAATTATGTCGATGTGGCGTCTAAAACCGACGACCGCGCCGCTCTACCGCAATAAAAGTTGAATTTATGGCCCGAATTATTTCACTCTTTCCCTCACTTTTGATACTTTCTTCCTCGGCCAGGTGCATGATATTGAGGTATAATTTTAAATTAGAAGTCGGTCAGTTATCTGTTTTAATAGGCGGAAAACATTATTCCTTTGATTGGTTATGATTGCTTTTGTTGGTTTAGTTCGTTGTTTGATGGTAATAAGATCCTAAGTATGTTGATAATACTTGTAGAAGTTAGCCACAGATTGGTTTTGCCTCGCTCAACCGCAGCAAGAGTAATCATTAATTTAGAATTACGTAACTTAGCCTATTAGAATTACCAACCTTAGCCTATTGCAATTACCTACCTTAGCCTATTAGAATTACCTAACTTAGCCTATTAGAATTACCTACCTTAGCCTATTAGAATTACCTACCTTAGCCTATTAGAATCACCTACCTTAGCCTATTAGAATTACCTACCTTAGCCTATTAGAAATACCTACCTTAGCCTATTAGAATTACCTACCTTAGCCTATTTGAATTACCTACCTTAGCCTATTAGAATTACCTATCTTAGCCTATTAGAATTACCTACCTTAGCCTATTAGAATTACCTGGCACAAAATCTATACCTATAAATAAAATACAAGTGTCTGTAAGTAGGTTAACAGCTGTTGCTAAATGTATAAGAAATTACGAGTAGGTAAATAAGGTATTACGCTATTACGGTATAGGTACGGTATTACGGTATGCCTCGTTGGTCTAGACTGCCTCGTTGATCTAGTGGTTAGCCTATGTGGCTTCGATCACGAGATTCTGGGTTCGACTCCTGGGTCAGGTCATGAAATAATTCTGAGCTTTTTTATTCTTCTATGAAATGTTCAGTACATTCCAAGCCCGGAGTTTGGAAGTTGGTGGTGTTACACCCCTATGCCTCGGAGAGCACGTCAAGCCTTCGGTCCCTGCTACTATCATCAACATCTGTTATTGATCGTTAATAAATGAAACATTGTCACCCTAAGCCCGCCAACTCGCATTGGAGCAGCGTGGTGGGTGTACACTCCATATCCCCTCTCCTATAAGGAGGGAGGCCTGGCCAAGTAGTAGGCCATTAATAGGCTGATAATGATGACTGAAATACGGTATTTGTCTGTCTGTATGTTCCGGCTAATGTCTGAAACTACCAACGGAATTACAAAAAACTTTTTGTATATTAGCGCCAGACTCAAAAGAGTTGACATTACCTAATTTGTTTCTTGATATTTCAACGATAACAGGAACTGAGCGGGTGAACGGCGGACGTTCGCTAGTTCTCAATAATATAATGTTAAGTTGCCAAGTCCATTTTCAAAACGTACCTTGGATTAAACGACTCGTCTTGATTCTGTTAGAATGATGTTTCATACAGGCTCATTTTTTAATAACATTGCAAAATCATAATGTAAATAAGCTGTATAAAGTGCTTCTAAAGCAGTTGCGAGTGACAAAATGAGATGTTTTTAAAAGTAATAGAAAATTGTAAGCAAATAGAAGTAAAAAATTAAACTATATTAGTTAAACGCTCTTTAAAACAAATTCTATTATTAGTATGGCCATTATATTATATTTACTGAACTAAACCCCGTGACGACACATCGTAACGGGTAAACTGTAATGAACCCGGGTCAGATGTCCGGGATTGATCCAATTGGCCGGGACGCCGACCGCATTTTCCAAAGCCTTAAATTCAAACATGTCTGTTAAGCCCGGTTAAGCATCGGAGGACCGGACAGTGACGAAGTGTGGGTCGAAGGATTAATATCCCGGGCGTCGTTCACTGGGCCACTTGTTTTATCTGCCAGTAATATATTATTTAGCTAATAAATAGGTTACGGGAAATACGAGGAAATTGTGAAAAATAACGTACAACAATTTCAATTTTGAATTATTTTATTCATTACATCGTCATAATTGTCAGCCTATGGAATCCATTGCTGGATATAGGCCTTTAATGGACTTACAAACAGAACAATCCTGAATGTGGCCAATGGTTTCCTGGGACACACATTGTTATCAATATCAGCTTTTTGAAATCCTCTTTTTATAAGGGAGAGTGGATTTGTAGCTTAGATCGACAATGTAATTTCTATGCGGGTAATGTGTGACTCTATAACGATTGCTTTCAGGTGTTAAAGAGAAATAATGAGCGGGCGTTGATATCTTAACGTGCGTTCAGACACGCGTGTTTGTCATCATCACAGCGTAACTTCGAGCTCCTACTGAGAACTTCTTGAAAAAACTTCACAGGTCTATGTAAGAAACCACAAAACGAAACGATGAATTATAAACACAAAACGATCATGATTTTTGATGTAGAGTTAAATAGAAATAGAACCTCGTAGAAAAATAAAGGCTTCCTTTGTAATAAAAATAAGTTGAAAATACTACAACTAAAATAAAGGTTGAGGAAATTCCAACACTTTAATTAGTAATTTTCGTGAAAAATGCCAATGTACGTGTAAAATATAAAATTTAATGTGATTAAAGAATTTTGAACTGTACCACTATGTGATGGTTTCTGCCTACCAATGGTAACGAGGCGTGAAGCTATGTATGTATACCATTATAGTTTTATAGTATTTGACTTGAAAGTAATTTTTCAAGTTAAATACTATAAACAGCTAATACATATTACGGCTATTGGTTCATTGACTGTAGTTCAAAGTGTAAAATGGGGTTAAAAGCCTTTCCTTGTGGACAAAGCTACAGGCGTCCTTTAGTCAAATATAACCCTCTCTTAACCCTTTAAAAATCACGTACCATTTCAGCAATACAAAAGCTCGGCGACAGTGTCTAGAGACTTGTTGAGCTAATTTCGAACTACAGACGCCATATTTTCTACTCGATAAACTTTTGTTCTGGTCTAGTGAATCATAAGCAACACAGGCCAAATATTATATTAATTGATATTGCTGTTAAGTTATGTTAACTTGTCTGAATAATTCCAATTTGAATCTGTTATACAAGTGATTACTTGAAGCCTTTATATGCTGTGGATTCGATCTTCAACCGGTGGACTATTGAGGTATACTCCTAGCAGTCGTTAAATTAGTTGGGGCAATGAGAGTATTGCTCTTGATATGTCTAATATACTTTTATAAGATAAATATCATGTATTTGTTTATGGTACTTACTACTTGCTCTATTTTTTCATTGGTCCAGTCGTTTCAGATATTATCCGGGACAAACGGTCAAAACAAATTTTAAATCAATTATTGGTACGATGATAGGTTTTGGTAGTACAGTGATAGATATTATTTTTAATGGAGCGAGTTTTGAAACAGCTCTACTTATAAGAATCTGCCTTTCAAACTGTTAAATATACAAACTAAGTGTTCAGAACCGCCAGTGAGCTAATCCTACTTGAAATACACGAATTTGATTTGATCTGAATATAGATAGAGACTATAATAAAGTTTAACTTATAAGTAAAGGATCACATTATGAAATAAAACGGCTTCATCTATTCAAAATGTTGTTAATTTTGAAGAGAAAATCAGAATATAAAATAGCTGCAAGACAAACTGTTATTGTCCGTAAAGTTAATTTCTAAGTTATAGCGTACAGCAAAAAGCAATGTCTGCAATACGCAGGATCCCCATAAAAGATAATAAGAAAAAATTAAATCATGTCGATGGGGCACCTTAGAAGATCGTACAAGCTTTATGGTAATAAAAACTGATTTTATAACGGAATATATTTCTCACTCCCCTAATTTTCAAACACTACATTGTAATTTATTACGTGTAAATGTTTTTCTGAATTGAAGGTAATAATTGCACCACATAAAACAAACAGGCTTTGAGTAGGTTAAGATTTTTTTAGTTTTTGGTTACTAATATAATATAAATATTGTAAAAAATACTGACAAAAACAAAAATTCAACGTAAAGATGCATGCCAAAAATAAGCAAGCAAAGCATCACAGTACAAAGTTTATTACGTTACCCACAGGCAAGTCAGCTTTCTTGTTAAGGGGTAAATATTAGTAGAAACGAGAAGCTATGTGTGACTACGAGTTAAAATGAAGCCTACATCTCACAAAAGGACAAATATTTGCGGCTTGCTAACAGTAATTAAGTCTTTACAAGAACAAAACAAGACGATCACTAAATCATGGTCAAATATTAGTATTAACAGAAAATATTTGCTGTATAGATGCAGGTGTTATTTTGTGGGAGTTCATTATGAACAATGATTGAACATTAAGCTCAAGGTCATTCAGGGCACCAAACTGATTATCTTTTTCCATAATTATGTTCTTTTTCCGAAGTTACAAATTTTCTGTTCAATACAACGATACACTTTTTTTTTTATCACAAAATTTTTGGGGTACCTACCGTACCTTGAAAAACAACGTCTTTGTAATCCTTTAGGGGTGGATTTTTAGAAACAAATTTTAATTCATAATTGTCACACTGAATAATGAAACTTTTTACACATCATAGGTATTCTCTAAATTTATTATAAAAAATACACGTTCTTTTATTTTTTAATAATTTTGTTCTAGGTATAATATGTAAATCCTCTTTCTTACACTTTGTGTAGGCAAGAAATGAAATGTGAACGTGACTAATATTCCGTAATACTTGTTTAAGAAAAACAAAATTGAATATTGCGAATATAGAATATCAAATTGGAACACAAAAATCCCTATAGAGCTAAACAGGTATTTTGTAACAAAGAAGGGAATGTAACCCAAGTTTCATTTCACGCGGGATATAAAATCTATTTTTTCTAAATATTATCTATATTCAAAACGATTCTACTATTTATTTTAATTTGTTTTGGTTTGATGTCATTGGGGTGCTGTGTAACATTCTTCATTCTTCGTCATGCGCTCTTGGCAGAGTAGTCACGGGATCACTCTCTAGGTTTTCCCGCCAGGCTCTGCGTCACCTAACGCTAAATTTTGAAATTCTGTATACTATTTGTACTATACTACAACATCACTGAAGTAACAGTACTATTTCACCGGAAATGGTAGTAAGACCCTTTTTCAAATTTGAATTAAGCAAACTCCTAAACAAATCTTCTAAGCAATCATTCCACACTATTAGAAGCTACGATGCTACACAGATATACCAACAGACTCGCCACAACATCAATCAAAACCTACCTTTTTTACTTTGGCGATTAATAAAAGTACTATAAAAATATGTATGTCTCTTCTAGGAACTATAACTCTATGCAAGTCCAGTAGGTATACCAACTAACCCCTGTAATGAGTTCTCTCTAGTGCTTCGATTGACCGCCTCCACCAGCTATCCAATTGCTTTTCGCACCCTTCACGCTCTTTGTTGGTTTTAAAACATCTTAGCCGGCTGTATTGACGCTCTGAATATAAAGGTTGGGTCCAGTTTACACGTTTACTAAGCTTTGGATTACGTGTTCAACAATTTATCAAAGTTTCGTACTTTTGTGCATTTGGCTGGGTTACGTGCCCACTAATTGGAAAACAACATTTAGGCCTCAATAGACAGTTGCGAATAGGCGTGAACTGACTACGTGGCTTTCGATCATAAGTTGCGGAATTTAAATCCTGGCTATTGAAATATTAGGTTAGCCTTTTAACCTTTAAATGAAATTATAGCCTAGGATTGAAAAATTAGTTATATTACATGCGAATCTTAGTAAGCACGTTATAGAAATAAAAGTTTAGAAAACATCAAAATAGAGGTCGTTAGGACAGCTTCTAAATAATTATCGTTTTCCCTAATAGTCTTTGAAAGAGACTTTATAAAGGGCCAGCTATTATCCTTAGAGGCCTCTATGGTTAGCAAAGAGATGTACTTAATGGCAGTATTTATAACATCCTTTACTTTACGAAGGAGGTCACTTAAAAACATAAATTATAACCTTCTAATAACGATGGATAGGCTTGTCTAGGCTTAGTTTGTGAAGAAACCCTTTTTTCAAGCTTAAATTAAAAACTATAAATAAGAAGATATAGATATAAAATGATATTATATACAAAACCCCTCAATTCACCTCCTTAAAATATTACTTTTGGGACAATATAGCTGGTTATAATCATTGATGATGAGATTATTTTCAATCAAACTTAATGAAAATAGATAAAGTGAGTTTTATTATCTAGCTTATCATTTCTAAACTGTAATAAATAGTTTATCAAAGCTTCATCTCAAATTTGTTTAGTAAAGAAAAAAAATAGTAGTAGTAGTAGTAATAGTAAATATAGGTAGCTACAATAATTTGTGAAAAAACTGATGGAATGGTAGCATTTAATTGGTTATTAAAATTTTTAATTTAAGTATATTTTTATAAATATTAATTTAAATTAATAAAATAATTGATTTTGATTTTATAAATTTATATTTTAAATTTATAATAAATATATTAATTTTTAATTTAAAATTAATATATTTAATAATTATATTTAATAGACGAATGTCGAACACTGCCGAACGCAAAGGTCAATTGTGCTTCTTTGTCGCTCGTTCCGCGCTCTCGCTTGCACTTCAGGCCTTACATGGAACGCCTCAAAGCGAGGTAACGACGCATGACGTCATGTTTTTTCGTGCCTGCAGCCGGTTATCGAATTATAAGACGTTGTCACGTCAAAAATTTACTCAACGTCTTCAAGTTGTCGGAATGTGTAAAGGCACACTGTTTAATTTTACAATTATAAACTGAGGTTAAAATCCCAAAGTTACGTGTCGTTGTAAAAACAAGGGTCTGAACCTATTTGCTAATAAGCACTCAAGTAAGTTAAAACTTTTGAAATACCCTACGAGTATGTAGAGTACTTTGGAGTCCCTAATGTTGGGGAAGTTTTAAATGTTCTGTTTTAATATAAAGTGCAGTAAATTATTACGCATTAAAGGGTAAGGCTAATAACGCCAACTGCTTCGCTTATAACGGTTGACGAAATTAATAGCGGCATTAGAGGTGTGCGTGTGTGATGTCGATAAAATATTTCGATGCTTCTAATACTTTTTAAATTATTTTTTTAGCGTGTTTTAAACAAAAATGTATTGCAATTAAAGCTGATTTTCATACTAATAATTATTTAAAAATCTGAAATTTTGGTTTTGAGTGTTTCCGTTCCGATATTGCTTATCACTCACTATATAGAGACCTAAATTTTGTACAAATGATAGTAATGAAAGTGAGAACTAAAAAGGTTTTAAATGTATACTATTTTGTTCTGTTTTCACCACAAAATAAAAACGTGTTTTTCTAGGGACGCCCGATAGAAATGATAACTTAAATACGGCTAGCTACAGCGTCTAGATGCGGCGCTCTGGGTTTGATTGAGAGAGGACAAGTCTGCCTACCAATGCCATATGCATCAGTGAAAGGGTAGCCAAACAGGCTGGCACCGTACAACGTTACGTAATGAAGTTTACTCTCCAATGAGAAGTTACCACTTCAAATAGCAGCGCCAGCGATGCTAATTTTTACTATAAGTACTTATACTGCTGAAACATTGATCCAGATCGCATTGGGAGCATCGCTAATCATTTGACACCAGTATTCCTAGGCTTATTACACAGTACATATTTTTCCAACTCTCACTTGCTCCTAATGAAAGGTTGGGCTTTATAGAAAGTTGAAGAGGGTACAAAACAGCTATCAAATTACGATGATTATAATATGATCATCACTACACCATCGATTTTACTAAAAATATATTTAATATTCTTAATTATCGATGAAGTAGATCACGGTGCACCACTATGTTTATTTTAGAGGCCGCTTAGTACAGGCTTTTCCAACTCTCACTCGCTACTAATTCAGGCTCGCTCGGGGCTGTGTCGCTAGTCTAGCGCAAAACTCATTAAAATTACCACACCCACAAAAGGATACGCAGTGTTCACGTTCCATTCCTGCCCTTGATGAAAATTAAAACATACCCACCCTCGCTCTGCTCTTTCAAATTAGTATAAACAAATTTTGAAATACCTAGTGCATGCTTTGTGAATTTAGTCTGGCTTTTGATTTTAGCTAGCTAGAGCTCGGAATATGTTTTGGGGCACTATTTTAATCCAAAATAGTGATTCTGTATTAGATCAATGTTTAAATAATTTTGTATATATGTACCTACTCATATTTATATTTGTATATAAGATCGCGTATATTCGCAATATTGTTTTTTCTGGATTACTGTATTTGGATAATTTTGTATGATTTATAAAGTTGAACAAAGTTTGAAGATTGTTTATCACATCAATTAACTGGTTAAATTTAAGTGCAGCAGTCGCTCCGCCCGATCAAGTCGCCGCGGCAAATTAATTCTTGCATGACCTATGTAGATGCGCGTAGTACAAGGTGGTCAGTGCCCAGCTATAAAGATTGGCTGCGCAACCAGCAGACCATCTGGATCCAGCTGATGGGGCACTAATAGGCAAAATTTTATATCAACCCATAAAAGCTTGAATTGAGAGCATTTTAAATCGTACTTAGTGCGTTGCCTCCATAAAACATACTTATATTTCGTTAAAATTGTCTATAAATCATAAAAGTACAGTCGGTATATTGTCCCCAATTATGCGAGATTTATTTTGTAGCACATTTGTTGTTAATGGCCATTGGTTGTGAATATAAATCCGGTCAGGGAAAGCCAAACGATTAACCGGGTATGTGAAACTGGCGAGCATCACTCCGAACATAATTAACATGCTCTATCTATTCCGAGCACAATGTTGAACACACTTGGTGTGTTTGGAAGTCCCTAAAAAAGGCCTGTGTCCAGTAGTGGACGTCCGTCGGCTGTTAATGATGCTGATGATATAAGCATACTTAGACATTGGCTATATTGAAGATGTCAACTGTATAAATATAAATCCGACCATCGAAATCGGAACTATTAACCGGATCCGTGACTCTGGCGATCATCACTCATGTCACAATTAACATGTTCTGTTCTGTGCACAATGTCAAGCACACTTAGATGGCTATGTTAAACATGAAAGCAATATAAATATAAATCCGGTCATCGAGAGTGGAACAATTAACCGGGTTCTTAGCACTGGCGAGCATTACTCAGGACATAACATGATCTGTTCTGCGTAAAGTGTCGAGCATACTTGGAGAATAGATACGTGGAATATCATCATCATCATCATTATCAGCCTATTAACGGCCCACTACAGGGCCAGGCCTCCCTCCTTATAGGAGAGGGGATATGGAGCGTACACCCACCACGCTGCTCCAATGCGGGTTGGCGGGCTTAATGTGATAATGTTTAATTTATTAACGATCACTATCAGATGTTGATGACAGTGAACGGGACCGACGGCTTAACGTGCTCTCCGAGGCACGGGGGTGTAACACCTCCAACTTCCAGACTCCGGGCTTGGAATGTACTGAACATTTCATAGGAGAATGAAAAAGCTCAGAATTATTCCGTGACCCGACCCGGGAATCGAACCCAGGACCTCGTGATCGAAGCCACATAGGCTAACCACACTAGACCAACGTGGAACATATCAACGATATAATATAAATCCGGTCATCGAGAGTGGAACTATCAACCGTGTACGTGACACTGGCGAGCATCACTCGTGTAATAATTAACATGTTCTATTCTGCACACAATGTCGAGAACACTTGGACATTGGCTACGTGGGACATGTCAACGATATAAATGGTTGCTCACTACAGTCAAGCTTAACGTCATGAACTGGAGGAGAGCTTGGAAAGGACGAGTAAATCTCATATGTTCTATATTGCTTTTAAAATAAGAATTCTTATTTTATATTAACCTCTGTATTATTTTATATTCCCTTTCTGTTAATGGGCTGATAATGATGATGACGATGATGATTAACCTCTGATATGAAAAGAAGACGTTTATAACAGCCTGTGGGTGTATGCGTATGTCTGTGGTACTGGTATCGTAGCTTCTAAAGAATACAAATGCAGTATGCTGACGTTTTATTGAGTAAATGAAGACATAATAAACCAATCCTTATACAAGTGCCAGTTAGTTTGATACATTAATTATGGGACTACCCGCAGGTATATGGGTGTTGTCCTAAAAGTCATCGCATGATTTCAAAATTATTTTATTTGAACGAAAGGACCGCATTTAGTTGATCCAACCTTTAGAAGCTACGATGACTCAAAGACACGTTAAAAACTTATAGATAAAACCCCTCTTTGTTATTTGGACTCTACTATTTAATTTAATAGATATACTAAAGCCAAACTCGATTGAGAAGGCTTGTCAACAAACAAATTAAAAATGAAGGTAGAAATCACTAGTCATTTTACACCTAATTTTTTTAGTGAACTTGTTAATGACAATAAATTAGATTAGTTAGCTTAAAACTAATTAATATATTCAATATCTTTTAAATAATTAATTAATATAAAAAAAAACAAAACATAATTTTAAATTTATTAGGCATAAAATGTGTTGCATTTCCTACCTTCATTTTAAATTTATTTGTTGACAAGCATTCTCAATCGAGTTTGGCTTTAATATAGATAGAAAGATTTCATTACCAGATCACAGATCTAAATAACATTCCACATAAGCCAGAGTGGTAGTGCGAATTTCTCAACGTTAGAAATTATTTAGAAATCAATTTGTGGCCCACAGTGCGGTGGCAATCAAATCGCGCCTCGCCTCGTAGCCAGGAGTATATTGCGAACGTAATAAACTGCTTCGCCGGGATTATTTCGACTTCTGCCAATACTGGGGGAATTCTAGGCCACCAGTGACATACGGCCAATATGTCGAAGGAGTTTAAAGTGAAAAACTATTTCGTCTTTTATACATTTAAAATGTTACATGTTATTATAGACATTAATCGATATGTCTATGTCTTACGATGCTGGTTTGTAGCCGATAACTGCAGATAACGCGTCGTAGCTACAGTATACTGGTGTATTTGCATTTTTATCAAATGAGGTTGATAACAAGCTACACTTCGTTCGTATATAAATAAATAGTAATGTCAATAAATTGAAGGATTTTTAAAGTTAGCTGGTAATTTCAAAGTTCTTGAAGCACGCCTCGTAACTTTTTTCTCAGTACACATAAATGTTGCTTCCCGCCGTCTTTTGTTACGCTTAAATATTTTGAGTTACAACAAATTTTAATTTAATAAAAAAGACAACATATTTACATATTTTCTGTTTAAGTACGAGTCATATATTACTAAACGATAATAGTTAGATAGATACTTACAACACCCTTCCATCCGCATCATCGATTCAAAACACACAGACCAATTTAATAATTCGATTAATTCTTTTAATTATTTTTATTACATATATTTTATAGAACTACTTATAAAGTTTTACTTAAAGAGGATAAATAAAAGCAACAACCCTGTTGATTTAACGTCTCAAAGTTATTCGAACTAATTTAACACTTCACAACTCGCTAGGAATTTCACTGACAACTTAAGCGCTAGTGTTATTAATTTAATCTCTCAAGGTTCATTAAGAATTTGTCGTATAAATAAGGAAGTTGTAAACTACACTGTCTCTTTGGTTCAACTGTTAGTTTGTGTGGCTTTGGTTCACGACGTTCTTGGTTTTGATATTATTGTTCTGAGCTTTTCTTCTTAAATGGGTATGAAAATTTCTAAACCCGGAGGTGGTCTGACATCCGCATGCCTTGGAGATTACGTCAGGCCTTCACTCTCACTCATTCTCTTCCATGTATGATAGTCATCGTTCAGTCATCAATCTTTGACGACTCCCGTGTCGCAGTGGTATGCGGAGTGGATTTATAACGCCGATGCCCTGGGTTCGACTTCCGGCTGCGATCATTATTTACCATCAGGTGTGATTGCAGTCTAGGGGTAACTTGTAATCATGAAAAAAAAAAATTACGGAAGCCCGCCTGCGTTGGAGCAGCTTGGTGGGTCCAAGTTCCATGTCTATTGGTGATGGTACATCCCCGTGCGTCTACAGGTTGGTAGTGATGATGATGATGATGATAGTAGCGATATGCCGTCAGTCCAGCAACTATGATCATCATTGGTCTGATAGTCATCGTCAATTAATAATTAAACAAATATTATCACGCGCTAAACTGCATTGGGGCAGCAAGGTGGATCTAAGCTCTATATCCTATAAGACGGGAGGCTTGGTCTCTATTGGGCTGGTAATAAGTTGCTAATTAAAATTTTTATGGTAGATTGGCTTGCGATTGACTACGCGCCTGATGCCTAATCACTAATTATGACGAAACTGCTACAGATAGCGAAGTTTCGATAATGTTGCTTGTGTTTTGTAATTCTTGTTAGGCTCTTAATTACTTTTGCTGGTTGTCTGCAAACATCCATCCCGTAGAAATGTAGGCTTCATTATTTGCTTGCGCTCACACGTTGCTTCTCTCTGTAAATATTTACCCGTTAACGAAAAACCTGACTTATTCGTTGGAACGCGGTAAACTTTTCTATTGTGTTTTCGTGTTTTGTGTATTGTTACACTTGATTGATCTTTATAGTAGAAAATACGACATAGAAACGTTATGTGTTTAGGTTAATTAGATAGAAACGTTTAGACTCCAGTCTGTTTAATGGATGAAAAGTGAATAATATTTAAAGTAGCAGAGGCCAGCGACTTAGTCCGCGTGGAATCGAAATAAATAAGATAACGAAAATAAAAAATATTATTATAAAAACAAAAACCCGACTGCTTAGAAGTAATAAACTGAAAAGAGAAAAACAATATCTATATAAAATTCTAAATACTTTATGATGCAGCAGGTGTGGACAAAATAGTTTACTACCTGGGAAAGAAAGACCTACCAAAACTACGTTTGTCCCCGCCTGCAGCACCTGCATTCTTGTTTTTCTCTCTCTCATTTTAGTTTTAATTTGTGGTATAGAAATGAGACGGTACACTTTTTGACATTGATTGTATATAATAAACAGTAATATAAACATGATATGATATTTATATTTTTGAAATTATCTTTTTACGAGCTTTCATTTGATACCCATGTTGCTAGGATAAAAGAAAAAAATGCACACGTCCCCCCTTTTTTCCCCCATTTACAGCCGCCATTTTGAAAATTCATATAGCCTATGTCACTTCCACAATTTAGCCAAATTCAACGACATCTCACATGTCAAAATCCGTTCAGCCGTTTAGGCTGTAGCGCGTGCCGAAGAAATGGGCATACATACATACACTCGAAAAACTTTACCCTCCTTCTGACGCAGTCGGGTAAAAATAGCCCAAGTTACTCCTTATAACTTATTATATATTACATTATATTAGCGGCCAAAGATAAATAATTATCTCTGTTTTTTTTTCCAAATTTTCGACTGATTCTTCGCTCCTATTAGTTGCAGCGTCGTGATGTCTAAAGCCTGCTTCGATAAATGGTAACCATGTTGATGTTTTATTGTTTGTTCAGATCTGATAGGTATAATATTTTTATTTAAAAAGTCATAATTTATTTCTGTATTCTTTGAGACCGACCTAAAAGTGGATGTTTCATTTCAAATAAAAATTAATTCAAACATATTTTATAAACACAGTGAGTAATAACATTTGGTTTCTCACATTGTATTAAGTTTCTAACATTGTAATGTGCCATAGGAAAATCCATGTTATTTATTTTAAAAGAAAAACTATGAAATTTGGTTATTTAAATTGTAAAACCTCGTGCAAACTTTGATAGACATAGCCATCTATACTACCGTTTAATTATTACAAGCCAATTAATATGCAAATCAGACCTAAATAGTAGGCACTCGACTATAATATTATTGTAAAGTACTATATCCTCTAAAGTTTTAAGTTTAATTTTAATATTTGGTAATAGTTAAATAGGTACTTATAAGTATATTTAGTTTAAGTAATAGTATTACTATTGTATTGATTTACAAAGACTTCCTATATTATAGGTTAAATTTTCACCATTAAGCTATTGTTGTAACTATTCCTAATACGGTATTTATGGTATTTTAGTAAAAACTGAAGCAAATGTATATAGTTTGAAAATATTTAGAAAAATAGCTAATTCCTGCGACTTTCTCTGCGTGAATTTAGGTTTTTTGTACCACATGAAATCGCATGAACATGACAAAAAAGTAGGTAGACTACATATAATTATGTTAATTCAAATCCTAATCTCTCCTAATCCCAATTTCAACCAACTTAGAAGAAGAAGGTACTTACATTGTATACGTTTAGATATTTTTAACTTTATAATACTGTTAGCAATTATAAATCCCACTAATATTTTGATACATAATAATAAGAGACAGTGTATTGATGAAAACCATTCAGGTCATTTGCAGGAGATAGATGTTTCGTGTGAATGACATGAATGCTGATTTCGTTCCTAAATATTTTTTGATGAATTTAAAGTATTATTTTGCTTAGAAATAGGCTATTTTATAAAAAAAAATAATAAATTATAGAAACAAATTGCATAACCAACCAGAATGAACAAAAAGTATATATCTGTCCTTTTCCCATACGCTACTCGCGAATAGGATAGAACGGGTGCAGTTGGTTATCTAAAAAATCACATTTGCTCGGATCTCCGGTCTTGTTTTTAACTGAATTATTTAATTATTTAATTTTTCAATGAAAAGAAAAGTTGTAACCATAAAGTGATTATCAAAATAATGTATATTACGGTTTATCTTAATAATAATAATATAATTAATTAATAATAATAATAATAAGTTAATAAGTGATATATAATAAATGATATATAGAAAGACGTAATAGGTGCAGTTTATTTTGAAAACCCACTGAACGTTAATAATAGTAGTGTGATGTAAAGCACTATAATATTATATAAACACAAATACAAGTTAAAATCCTTCCAACAATAGCTATTTCCACGACTATCGTATCTAGAAACGTATTACTTACTCGCTGTAAGAGCAAAGAAAGAATATAGACCCATTTAATGAGTCCTCTCAGTGTTTCGATTGACCGCCTCTTTCATCTTCTGGCCCGTTCGATTGCTTTTGTACCCTTTACGCTCTCTTTTTAGCTTTTTCAAACAGCTGAGGCGGTTTTATCGACGCTCTGAATATAAAGTTGTACGATTACATGGATGGATACTGAATTTCGGGCATTTGTACAGAAATCGTCTCTTTTTATGATGGACTAGCGAACGCTCCCGGTTTAACCCGTAACCCGGAGAATTTCATAATATAAATTAGCCTAATGGTCACTATTATCAGCAACGGAGTGATCGTTAATAAATAAAACATTAGCACCCGCCCGCCAACCTGTATTGGAGCAGCGTGATGGGTAGATGAAAAAACGTTTTTTGCACTTGAATTAATATGAAAATGAAATATAATAAAAATCATAAAATTTATAATAGCATGCACTTAATGATAAACTGCAAATGTCAAAGGTAAACTTAAAATATTCACAATTTATATATTTGAAATAAATACTCCAAGCTTTAAATAAAAACTACTTTGACATCAAGCTTAAAAGCTTCCTAAAGCGACATTAACAAATTCAGGGAAATTATTTTATGAAAAACGAGCAACGTTGAAAAAAAAAACAACGTGAAATACCCGTGTGCAGTATTTACAAAGTAAATGAGTTACCAACCCATAAAAAATTATATGAGTGTTTGTAATTTAGGGTAAGTGGCACGAACTGAGCGCTTGAACTTTATTAAATACGGAAGCGAAATTACCGCAGTGCAATATGTAATTAATTTGAGAAGGGGTTCGGGTGGTTTGAATATTTTTAAAACGTAAGCACGGGGTGTTTTTAATTGCGCGAATGAGGCAATCATAGTATGTGACTGAGATCGACTGGGAAAGTACTACCGTGATGCCAGTTTTTGTCGCCAGTTTTTGATGACTTACGTGGCGCAGTGGTATGCGAGGTCGATTTTTAAGGCGGAGGTTCTTGGTTCGATTCCCGGCGGGGCAGATTGAGATTTTTCTTAATTTGTCTTGGTCTGGTGGGAGGCTTTCGCCGTGGCTAGTTACCACCCTACCGACAAAGACGTACCGCCAAGCGATTTAGCGTTCCGGTTCGATGTTGTGTAGAAACCGATAGGAGTATGGATTTCCATCCTACTCCTAACAAGTTAGCCCGATTTCATCTTAGATTGCATCATCACTTAACATCAGGTGTGATAGCAGTCAAGGGCCAACTTGTAGTCATAAAAAAAGCAGTGTTGCTGTATCGTTATGTTCGATCTGGAAAGCATGTGGTTGTTGTTGTAATTCATCATCAGTCATCATTGTCAGTCGATTGATGCCCGCTGCTGGAGATATGCCTCTTGAAAGGACTGCAATGGTCCCGAGCCAACTACATCAGCCAGCTACTTCCCACAATCTGTCTGATATCATCTCTGCGCCTAGTAGAGGGTCGACCAATACTGTGCTTTCAGGTGCGAGGTTACCATTCCAGTACCTTCGAAGAGCTGATCGACGATGAGATCTTAAGGTGCTGGATTGGCTATTTGATCCGTCGATTATTAATAAAAAAAGACATATTACAATTAGCTTAAGACCCTGGTTTAATTTGTGTTTAAACACAGATCAACATCATTTTTTTATATTTCATGTAATCACAAAGTGACAACTTTGTAATTTATTTCTAGGGCCGCAATAAAAGAGACATTTTCCAAACAAAATATTTCAACTTTCTTTTTCGTTATTTTAAAAGCAAAGTTTACCTAATGAAGTTAAAAATCCAAAACTTTTTAATTAGAACTGATGACGAAATTTGTTTCGACAGTAGAGTTGACCGCAAAAGAGTATATCGATAAAAATATTATTTTTAATTGTTAATTATCTTTTATCATAATATTCTTTTGATCAATAGTAATTTAAATTTAGTTCATGAAACTTTCCTTTTTGTTTTTTAAATTAAAATCAAGTAAATTTTCAAATAAAAAGCTATGAAAGAAATATTTTTAGATTCAGTAAAGTTTCTTAAGCCTTAAGAATAGAAGTATATAAGCGTGGTCTATTTAATTTTTTAAATTAGGTATAAATGTTATAAAAAAATGAAAATAATTATTGACAATTTCAATTTATTACCAAAATATTCACAATAGTTCACGTTATACTGATATTTAGCTTGCACAATATAATATTGTGCAAACTAAATATCATTATATTATAATATCATTATTGTGCTGCCTCTAGATACCAGAATCATCAAGAGAATGTTGGTGATCTACTTATTATTGTATCGATAGTCATAACATTTCATTATGCTTGTCACTTCACTATTCGGACATGATACGCAGTAAAAGGTTTGAGTACCCCCCTAGGTACCTACTTACTACCTAGTTCTCTATACCGATCCGTGGTTAGGTATAAAACTCATTTAAATTACCGCGGCCTCAAAAGGATATACCTTTTTCATACACAAAATTTCCTGCATTATATCCTATGTTGCAGATTTGACGTTGTACTTCAATGTTGAAAATGTTTTTATAATTAAAATATCACGTATTTAGTCGCATTTAATGTAAAACGAATTTTTCGTCACTAATTACACGAAAATATGAAGTAGTCCACAGTTTTTCGGTGTTTGTATAAAATGTCTTTTTAACTTTTTAATTGACGTAATTGATGACTCTAAATAAATAAAAATAAAGAAGCTAAGTAATTTGAAAAAAAAAATAACAGACTTCAAAACTGTAAATTATTTTTTAATAACTCAAAAAAGAAAAAATAAATGTTTTATTTTTTTGTAACCTCTTTTGAGACCGAAAAATGTTGTTTTTGGAAGCTAAAAAGCCTATGTTTTCCAGTTAATGATGATGATAATGATGGTTGTATTGTGACTGTATGTCATTACATGAAGTATATGAACTAACTGTCCAGGCTATCAACAAAAAAATATAAAATAGATGGTTGATAAAAACAGGCATCCCATTTTATAAATTTCCTCATTGTTCTAACAAGAAATGTGTTTTTATATGTTACAAAATGCGAGGTAAAAATTATCCAACAACAGCCCCGCAAATAGAATAGCTCGTACGACTCAAAGGGACCGCCGCCGTGACGGTTTCATTTGAATATTTGCAGTGAGACCGACACTGGCTTCGTTATCATAATAGAGGATCACAGAGCTCCTGTTAAAGCAGTTCCACATTTTAAGGTCTAAATGTCTATTTATCCTACACTAACTTCTACTAGAATAGTATGACCAAACGAATTTGTAAAACATGCAAATTTCGTATACCTAAACTTTATAACTATTTAATGAAACCCACCTGAATTGTATGACAGAACTTTTATGTTATGTCTATATTTATCTTAATCCTATCCTTAATAATAGCAGAAAAACTATTAAAATATCAACGAAAAAAAATTATCAAAAAAAATACATTAAGTCTGTACGCAATGGCTTCGTTGTCGATTTTATATCGACGTTAGCGTAGAATGCAGAACTGAAAACGCCTGTATGCCTGATAACTATAAGCTCGTACCAATTATTAGTTATATGGTCGTAAGGTCGCCCAATAACGCGCAATAAAACATATCGCTCGCTCTTTTGTTGTTTTGGAGCGAACGAAAGAGCTATATTTCTGATTTCGCTGCTATTAGCCGACGTTATAACAGTATAACCAATCGATGGGGCGCGTTTCTCGTTATTTATAAGACGAAATATCACTTCGATTGCATGATAGCCTGAAAGCTTTGTCTCTATTCGGGCCCTTAGAATCACATTTATTTACATTGTAATGCTAAATGAATGAAGAATAGAATTCAATCAAATTGAAAATAGGTAAAGTGGACATGTGTTGTTTAATCCAGGGTATCACAGGGGTGAGCGTGCGGTCTGAATGAGGATCCGGTAAGGATTACAACGTGACCCGTCTATGTCACACATTTTATTTATTAAGACAAATCATTTAATAGTGTCAAAGAGGGGGAAAGGATTATTTGCCTTTTATTTTTTACATGAAAAACGCAACCTGACCCAGGATTCGAACTCAGGACCTCGTGACCGAAGCCACATAGGCTAACCAAGGACCAAGGAGTCTTAGTAGCACATACGAGGCATGTGCTACTAAGACTAAACTATAGGTAGAATCAAGATTTCTGTTTTATAACACGGATGAAATGCCTTCAACGCCAGTAAAGAGGTTCAACCAAATTCTAAATATTCCAGTCATCCATTTTGGACAGGCTATAATATAATTTTATGCTCGTTGTAGTGTAAATTAGGTGCTTGTAGACGTGTCAGTGCGCACGACTGAATCGTCGCCAGCTAGGTGACCGTAAATAATGGAAAGGTTAAATTTGCACGGAGCCCGGCGGCTTCAACGGATTTCTTGGCACACGCTATTTTTTGATAATGATATTTTTCACTAGGCATAAATATATTGCCAAATTGGGTAAAATATTGTAAATTGCTAACATATTTTGTAAAATCTTATTTTAATAAAAATTTTTTTTTTAAATAATCGATGAATTCCTCTTCTGTTAGTCGTGAAAATGTCAGGTATGACAATAGGCCAACCTGGGGGGATCAAACCCAATATCCTTGACTTCACAGTCTTGAGCCACTGGGCTCAAGACTGTGAAGATAGGAACTGTCCTATCTTTGGTGATTTTATTATACTTATTAACGCTTAATACGTAGAATTTTTGAGTAACTACATTATTCGAAATTATGAATGTTCTCGGAACTCTCGGTCCTTTTGTTAACAACTTTTAAACAGTGTTTCGTCATTCAAAAATCATCGAATAACATCATTTACTCGCCCTGATTGACTAGCAAAACTGTAAAGTGCCAGTGCATTAGTGCAATAAGTAAATAGATGAACTTTATAAAGCATCCGCTAATAGCACAAAGCTCATGGAACTATTGGTTAGAACCTGTTTTAACAAAGCCTAAATAGGGTTTTGACTTAGAAAAATTAAACATCAAAAGCATATTTCAATAATGTCTGCAAAACTGTAAAATGCCAGTGTAATAAATGGATGAACTTTCACGTATCGCACCCGCTAATAGAACCAACATCTGAACATCGTTTTGCTCTCAAATACATAGCACCGTTTCTCCTACAAACTGTTAGGTACAACTCCCAAGTCTTTAAGTTCCCTCGGGCAAAATCCATAAGAGTATTTTGCCACATGATCGCTTTCACGATTTGCCAAGAAAATAAAGTCGAACAAGAAAAGTACTTCCGACCGCAACTTGGTTGGTAAAAGAGGATATCGCGATTGCGTTCTCTGTATTTTAACTTTTCTGGTGAATATAAAGCAGTCGATACAAAGCGAGACCTTTTACTTACCTACTACGTGCTCTTAGATGATGCTATATGTTTGTAATTTACTCACATTTGTTCTTGTTTCGTAAATATGAGTACATGCAAGAAAATTAAAGCACGAATATACACTTATACTAAAGCCAAACTCGATTGAGAATGCTTGTCAACAAACAAATTTAAAATGAAGGTAGAAAATGCAACACATTTTATGTCTAACAAACTTAAAAATATATTTTGATATGGTTAAGTAAATTAAACCAAGTAAATGACACAATTATTTTTTATAAAGATTTTTTGTAAAAATTTTATTATCTTACTTTTTAGTGACTTATTGCCACGTAAGGTACTCGTACTATACTGTCACGTATATTTCGTCATGCCAACAACTTTAAAAAATAAATAGCGTGTAAAATTGAGTTCCTTTAATTTCCCCAGGATATCATCATACCTCCATTTTTAATTTGTTTCTATAAAAAAAGACAAAATCGGACAACTCTGTAAAAAGTTATGCGTGGTTATACATATAAAAAAAAAAAAAAAAAATATGCGTGTCGAATTGAGAACCTCCTCCGTTTTTTTTCGTCGGTTAAAAATGAAGGTAGAAATCACTAGTCATTTTACAGTTATTTTTTTTATTAATGTTAAGAATTGACAATAAATTCGATTAGTAAGCTTAAAACTAGTTAAACCTATCAATATCTTTTAAATACGATTTTTTAAAATAACAAAACATAATTTTAAATATATCCCATAATATTAGACTGTATAGTTACTTGCTATTTCATTAATTCTACAGTGAAGTTAAATAATCAATAATTTAATTATTATAATATAATAAATTACATTTTAATCGGTACATTTTAAGCTCAATTCCAATTCACAATTTACACACAAAACGTATTTACGTAAAAGCTTTATAGCTTTTGCGTAAATACCAGTCATTAACAATAAGAACATCACAGTGGTATTGACTTATTACTTCCTACTACCTTCTACTAGCTCAATTTTCTTTCTTGACCCTTAAAGTCAACTTATTAAGCATTTGCTTACTCGTTACAAAAAATAAAGCCCACGTGTTAATGAAATAAATTGCCAGCTATTCTTTCACACAGTTCCTTAAACAGTGGTCAACGTCACATTTCACCATTCCGCAATGCGAACTAGAAAAATGCTTAAGAAGAAAAATAAAACGTCTAGAAAATGACACAAACAGAGCACGCCATCAGTCGTAGGGCAAATAAATGAAAATATTATAACTCAAAGCCGAAGAGAAAGATCACATTAACGACTACGCCCCTAAAAATTATTGCTCCTGCGCCTAGAAAATAAAAACTGTTACTATAGCAACATTAAGTTAACAACTTTTAAGTTGTTTTAAATAAATAGACGCTGAGACAAAATTTGTTAAAATATTAAATCTAAACTTTCGTTACCTACTAATAGGTATTCGTACTCCGGGCAGTTGTTCGGCGCAATAAGCGATGCTTCTACAATCTCTTGATATTTAATTAACGTTACCGCTTTAAGAAGTATAACATAATTATAACTTGTGTCTATACTTGACGTCACAACTGTCATTTATCTAAAGTAGCCATTGACATATTAATAGTTAGTACTATGGACTTCGGGTGTAATGCAAAATTCATGACAAAAGTGTCCCGAGATAATTATCTTTTTTATAAACAAACTAAAACATTGATATATGTCTTATATTATACAGTCTAATTTGCAACGGTCTATTTACTTGCAATAAGTAATCAGCTTTGACTGACTGTTACCATGGCAGCCTGTTTTGACGTGGCAGCTTCTCGTGAAAATAGGAAAACATAAATGGTGTAGAGTATCTTTATATTTTTTTTGACATCTTTAACCTATACATTATATTCACAGCAAACTTTAATTGTATTAGTGACCTCTATATACTGGGATAAATCTATTACCAACCAATATATTTTTTACTACAATGACGTTAGATCACTGTTTTATATAACTGTTCAAAATTTCATGTAGATAATTCTTATAGTTATCAGAATAATCGAGGGTGAAGGAAGGACCGACGGACGGACGGATGGAAGGGTTCCATTTTACCATTATGGTAAAACTTCTTTGATTAATATTCATGACATAAAAAATAAAAATTTATTAATTAAAATTATTTTCAAATATTAAACAACAAAATAACTCTTTGCAGTCGTTGTTGTAAAACATTATTGACGTGTATTCTCTCAGTAAGCTAATATGAGACTGAATGCGATTAGAAATCTTTTTCGCGTTTTAGGTCTGTTTTGGTTCGGACACTTTTTAGCGCCGACCCGAAGTCATATGTCAATTAAAGTAGCGTAACCTTTTAAAAAATATAATTGAGACAAAATGTGTCGCAACTTTCATGTTGCGACACATTTTGTCTCAAGCCCGATTGTACCCTAACATTCGTACTGCGGGCAGTTGTTCCGTGCAATGAGCGATGACCTCTAATATCGGACGTTGACAAAGCGCTCAGCGGCTCCCGTGAAAACGTTCAAATACATCATCGCCGCTGACAGCACGCTTCTGCGGACTATGAATTGCCACATTTTATTTCAGCTACGATTTCTTGATATTTGATTAATGTTGCCGCTTTAAGAAATATAACATTTACGGAATGGTCAAAACATAAATATGGCAACATAAATATTCTTTCACTTTTCTAAGCTTGGGTGAAGGAAATTTATTAAATGGTACTCGTTAACGATAAGTCGTCCATTAGTACTTAAATATATATTTACTGGAATTCCTTATTATACATACTAATACTTATTATAAACTAACTGGAACCATCACCTAACGCCAGAATAATAATGGTAAAATTCTTTTTGCAGGTATAATCTTTATCCTTAAAAATACTTAAAAACCTCACAGATAAATAATATTCCATTACAAAATATATTATTATTTAGTTAATCAATAACAAAACTTTTCATCTATTTCATCATCATACATATATTTATGATGAATTTTGAGTAGCGTTTGCGTGTTATGTTTTGCCAAAAAGTGACAAAATTTCTATTATAAATCGAATTTTATACTCAATCAGTAAGAACTAAAAAAGTGCGAAAACGAAAAGGTCTGCGTCGCTTCAGCACAAAAATAAGGCTGGCGAATTTCAGAATGAATCCTAATTTTAAAATGGCGTCACAAATAAAAACAGAAGCGCAACACCGCCAAATTGCACGTTCATATTGAAAGCGTCGGCGTGTATTCACTACACAACAAAAATTGTTTCCCTCAAAGTATTATGATGATGCGAAATAAAGTCACATTAAGTCATCTCTGCGCGCAGATCTGTGTGGGGAATCCTTGTATTATGTACAGTGACATTGTGCGCGTGACATTTATTGCTCTACGTCGACAGACGCGTCACTTCCACACAAACCAAAGAAGTATTCCATACAAGCACACGCACACATGGCGGCGCGCGCAGAGATGAGTTGAACTATCACATCTAGTTCTGGACGTTGAATGATGCGTATACACCCGACTCTCTCATTGTATACATCCGACTCTCCTATTGTCAGTGAAATAAAAGAGATTGCACAATATGAAATATTTTAATTTCCACCGCAAGTGCCTTCGTGAAAGACTAAATCGTTTGTGGAAAACTAAAATATTTATACAGATTTGAGCGAACAGGGAATGCATTTTAGCGAACGTTAAATGGCGTAGTTTCATTCGCTTATGATATTAAATTATCTTATAACAAGTTTTTTTAACATGCTATTAGGTGAGATGTGTATTGCTGTATCAAAGAAGATTAAACTTGAACTGAAGTCCTAAATTGTTGCCCTACTACTTCATGCCCATAAGCTTTTCCAAGAACTTAGGGCCTTAAATTTTTCTGTAAGAATGTGAGCACAAACGTGTAGATTATCTAGGCATAAAATTTAATATATTTAAACAAGCCATTCTTATATGTAAGTAGGAGTATAATGTATTTTGAAATCAAGGTGAGATGATAATTACCAACATTATAAAGCAGATTATTATATATAGTACCTTGGTTTTGTTAAGTTCTTTAATTCTTGTTTAACCATATGCTATAAATGCCAAAAAAATGCGTGTGTATTGGTTAAGCGAAAATCTTCCAAATAAGCAGTTTATTAAGTTCGCAATATCGCTGCAAAGCGAGAATCGATTCGATTGCCGCCGCGCTGTGCGCCACAAATTGATTTCTAAATAATTCTCTATTTCAGAAATTCTCGCATGTTAGAATCTATGTCATAGCATTCTATATTTTACGTTTATTTATCTGGTCGACTGTCTATTAGTTATCCATTGTGGCTTCCATCACGAGGTCCTGGGTTCGAAAATAAAAATGGTGCTAGGTCAGGTCGTGGAATAATTTTAAGTTTTTCATTCTTCTATGAAATTTTTAGTTCATTCCAAGCCCAGAGCCGGTGGTGCTACACCCTCGTGCCTCGGCGAGTACGTTCTGCCGTCTGTCGCAGCCATTATCATCAGCGTCAGATAGTAATCGTTATTACGTGAAAAATTCCTGCCCGCCAACCTGCATTTGAGCAGCGTGTTGGTTACTAGGCTGATAATGATGATTGATATGAAAATATATACGATATTTATAATTATTATATAGGGTATTTTTATAATTATTAACTGTGTGTCTGTTTGTTCCGACGAATCTCTGATTGCCAGTCGCATTGTAAAAAGTATTTTATATGTAGCCAGATTCATGAGGAGTGTTAAGGTCATAGTTCATTACGTACACCTAGGACGGGTCCCACCTGACCTGACCTTTAGTGGCTAATTCGAACTATCCCTACGGAAATGGAAATTACGCAAGTGTAACCGCGACCGTCGATAGTAATGTATAAAACTATAACTTATTTTAACATAAGGAAGATCAATCTCTAACAGTATTCTAAGCATGCTAGCGAGCAAACTGGATTTGCCAAACCAACAGAAATTCACATCTGTTGGATGAGGTATAATTCCTAATTTTTATTTTTAAATTATAAATTGATGAATTGTATACTAACATAGTTTAAAGTGATTTTGTTACTAACCTAACAATTGAGCCTTAGTTGCTCCTAATAAAGAAAATTATTATTAATTATTATTTTAACTATAAAATGTTTTATTTTTATTACAACTTTTATTTTATTTGTTCTGTTTTGTTAAATATCTGTAATTATAGCAATTAGGTTTGGTCACTATGAATAAATAAATAAATTTTTATTTGTCCATACGCATCTATGCAAAAAAAAAATGAAGCGTTTCTTTCACTGCATATGCAGTGCACCTACCCGTAAATAAAACCCGATCACCGAAATCCAATCAGTATAACCCGTCCATTTGTGTTTTATTGCATCCTTTTTGGTAGCAATGAATTAATAACAGTCCAAACAAAACACCTATATGCGTTCTGCCTCGTATCTATCAACGTTCGTGTTATTTCACCAGATTGATCTACATTGGTGCTGGAATTTTTGAAAAATCTGCCAGTTTATTATGTTTTTGAAAGGTTTAGTTTGTTTGACAAATTGTAATGCTTTTATTGCTTTCATTCAGAAAATAAATACATAGGAATGTTGAACAGTTTATTTGTGAATGTATGTCTTCGAAAATATCTCCTTCTCAAAGATTATATAAGATACCTACTTATTACAATCCTTTAAAAACATATTAAAGTAGAAAGAACTTTGTTTTCTTATTTCTCTGTCATATAATTCATTATCATTATCATTTTTTGATTTATTGTTCCTTTTGTTTTAAAAAATGAACTATTCAAATCGTCCAGACCATTTGATCCCTTGATTTTATTATGTTTGGTTTAAATTCAAGTGAAAAAAAGCAAAGCTCAATAAAACATGATGGCGAGCTAAATTATCAATATATTCGGAATCTATTGATTAATTAATTAATTTACTATTAATTAATTAATTTAATTTTAAACCACCTGTTACAGCAAACAAAATAAAAATAACGGATCAAATGGTCCGGACGATTTGAATAGTTCATTTTTTAAAACAAAAAAAAACAATGAATCAAAAAATGACAATGAGTATTTAAGTAGTTTAGCCGACATATTAAATTAGTCAGGTAGTGCAAAGGTCGTTCACGTTCAGTAGGTCCCAATTTCTCCACACATCAATGTATAGGTAGGTATGTATATGGCTTATGAAGTGAATAGGTTATGGAGGCCATTTGTCGTCGATTGTCGCACGTAGCTATTGGTCAAGCGCTCTCGGCATTGTGCACGGAACAGAACATGTTAATTATCCCCAAACTGATGTCACGAAGCCCGCTAATTGTTCTCATCTTGGGAAGATTTATGATCCTATACATGTTAACCATTGATTGCGTTTTTGGAGATTTGTTTATTGTAAAATAATTTTCATAGTATAATAATTAGATAAGTGAAAAGCCATAATCTAAAAAAACGACAGTGTGCAAATCGCGCTGGATTAGGAACATGTGGTACAATGCACTGTCCCGCTATTGAGGCTTGAGTGGGTGCTTCTGGGCCTTTAGCAATGTTGCTTTGCAGATATGGGATTATCTCTTGCAAGATTGCCCTATTAATATTGAAGTCAATAATTAAGATCTCAAGATTAGTACGAAACTAGTTGGCTACAATCCGTCAAAGCCTTTGAAAAGCATTTTATCACATCTTTGGATTCGGTGAATCGTCGCGCTAGAGGTATAATTGGTAATGAGGTGTTATGCAATACAAACAATAGATTGCGGAAAAGATGCCAGACTGGGTTTCTACATGAAAAATTTTTGAGGGAATGCTCAGGAACTTTTCAGTCTAGTTCCCTCTTCACCTTCCTACCATAAGAGTGCTAGGCATCGTAATAGTCGGCACCATTACATTGTCGTTATCCCATGGACGCGTACAAAACGTTTTGGTTCTTCGCTCCTAAATCGAACTGCGAAATTATGGATTGCCCTTCCAGTTATTGTTTCCCTACCACCTACAATGTGCGCGTTCCACCGTAGGCTGCATATTCAATTACCATCAGTCATGATCGTAGTCAAGCTAGCTACTTACAGTATAAAAAATATATATCCTCGTGTATTAGTAGTGTATCTACTTGACATCATCTTAATGAAAATATTTTCACTTTTTTTCGTATTAACATTTATCCGACATTATTTTATCATCTTTACTGTACCAACCTAACGAACCCACGTATTTCTTAAGTCTTCTAAGATTATCCAGCTAAAAGTTGCCAATAGCATAGGTATGTCTTGGTTTTAAGGGCTTAGTTTATTTGGCCTTTATATAAATTAAATATTAAAACAATAATTTCCACCTTTGAAAGAGGATTTTAAATCTTAAACAATGTACTTTATGTTATATTTACTCAGTGTTAGTTACGCTAATGTTTTGTTAGTGCTTTTAAAGTAATGTATTTTTATTCTCGAAGGAAGTTTAAAAGTATTATTTTTGACAACATTTTGGCATAACACGAGCATGTGGCAAAGCTTTTAGCAGAACGTCAACATACCTAATTAAGCTAATTACTAAATTTAAAGCTAATGGACTTTTGGCACCTGCTGATAATAATACGGTGTTTTAGTTATTATAAGTATCTATAAAGTGCATTTTATCATTTAGCCTTTGTTGTAACTTGCATTTTGCAAGGTTTTACATGCACTGCTTAAGTGGTTTTAATATTTTATGAACTTAATTACCAAGTGTATTTTTACCAGACTACGTATAAAGGAAGGTTATTATTTTAATGTATGAACTC
The DNA here is from genome assembly GCA_034621355.1 of Mycalesis mineus. NCBI lineage: Eukaryota > Metazoa > Arthropoda > Insecta > Lepidoptera > Nymphalidae > Mycalesis > Mycalesis mineus. Next base: position 7,513,114 of record CM067881.1, read on the forward strand.
GTAATGTTTTCCCTTAAATTAAATTCCTTTTATAGACCCTAACGGCTTGGCGGTTATAAGCCACTAGGGTAGTAGCAGCTAAAATGAGTCTTAACCCTACAAGGCTCAATTTTTTTTAGTGCGTGACAAAATGTTGTAATAAGTGATCAGAAGCTAGGGAAAATTTATAAAAATATTAATAAAACCATATTTTACGAAAAAATCAACTTTTTATTTTAGTTCCACATATGGTACACTGAGCCTTAAATGTACCTTTTGGTACTAAACTTGACAAAGAGGAAAATGCTCAAACCCATCACATCTGACATCATGAGGAAGTACTACTGATTTGTTTGGCTTCTGCCTTTTATTTATTATCAATCTTTTTATCAGATAAACTTGGTATACCTCTCTTTTTACTTATCGCTGGCCCAAACATTTCCCTACTTCAAATTTGAAGTCCTTCTGCGTCATCATGGTTGGCGTATGCTGTTGCTCCCAGACTCTTCTGTACAATAACCAGCTATTAATAAGAGTTACATCAAGAAGATGATAAAATAACCTCAAGCACCATGTTTTAGTCCTAATTTTTATTTTATATTTCCCTGGAAACAAATCTAGGGCATATGGGTGGTGTGGATCCTCCATCACCCATATGATGGTTATTTGTTTTGATAATTTGGAGACAGTCCACTTGTATGTATTTCTTTTGTTTCTTGCAGTATCTTCTTGCCTTTTCTATTGGCTCTTAACACACAAGATGATAATAGAACAAGGTTTATAGTCTTACTGACTGAAACTGTGACAATATCTTTATTATCTTAGTGTTGGATAATTAGATTGGATTTGGTACCTGGTTAGCTGGCGCAGCTCTTCAGCAGGGTACCCTGTTCTTCCGTAGGCGCGCGGTTACTTTGAGCACCGTCTAGCACTCTTCATGTGATGATGACACTGGACACCATGCGTAAGATTCGCGGACTAGCGCGTGCGATTATTTAGAAGTACGGACAAGAAGTGACGTGAGTGACACATCCCGGGGTTGCCAGGTATGGTTACCAAATCCAAACATGTGAAAATTAGATTAGGTAAGTTTGTTTGTATTTGTGCTGGCAACTTTACGGAACATGCCGCCGACCTTAAAATAACCTAGCTTATTTTAAAGTTATGATACATAGATACATGTCAGATACATGATAGATACATAAGAGATACATGATAGATACATGATAGGTACATGATAATACGAAGTATGATGATAAAATTAAAAAATTATTCTATGGGCAAGGGACAGACCTTGACCACAGGTCTTTTGGTATAAGTATTACCTATGCGGACGGTTACAACGCGAGTAACACCGTCAACGCCAGGGTGTAGTTGATGCACACGTGCTAAGCGCCATTGTAGCGGTGGTAGTGAATTGTCGATCAACACGACTACAGAACCCTCACGGAGAGGCAGGTGATTGTTGTCATTGAACCATTTACCTCTTGGTTGCAACTGTTGTAAATATTCGGTACTCCATCGTTTCCAGAAGTGCTGTACGACTTGCCGAAGGAGTTGCCAACGCACAAGTCGTTTGGGATTATCATTTGAAAATTCGTATTCTGGTATAGAGATTAATGGTTCTCCGACGAGGAAATGACCGGGTGTTAATGGTATTGGATCAGAAGGATCGTTACTTAATAAACACAAAGGTCTTGAATTTAATACAGATTCTATTTGGCATAACAGTGTACTAAATTCGTCATATGTCAGTGTAAGATTGCCAATTACACGATGAAGGTGTGACTTCATGCTTTTAACCGCAGCTTCAAATATCCCTCCGAAATGAGAGGCATACGGAGGATTGAAATGCCATGTTATAGAAAGATCACTGAATTTACGTTGAATTTCATCTTGATTCGATTGATTTTGGAGGAATTTGAATAGTTCCTTCAAATACCTGTCACAGCCGACAAAATTCCTTCCGCAATCGCTGTATACGTCAGAACAAAAACCGCGACGCGAAATCAGGCGGCGTAGAGAATTGATAAAAGAGATCGTTGACAAATCTGGAACTAATTCCAAGTGTACTGCTTTGGTTGACATGCACACAAATACAGCAACGTATGATTTGTAAACACTAGCGCGACGTATTGGGCTAGATTTTAAATAAAAATGACCAGCGAAATCTACAGCTACATGAAGAAATGGGCGAAGAGAGCGCACTCGTGCGGCTGGAAGTTGAGCCATGATGGGCTGAAATGCGGTAGGTCGAGTACGGAAGCAACGTATACAACGGCGAGTTCGCATACGAATAGCGTCTCGCGCTGATAAAATCCAGTAAGATTGCGATAGTAAAAATTGTAGTGTCTGTGGCCCGACATGTAAGTGAATTTTATGAAAGTGATCGATTAGCAAGTTAGTAAAAGGGTGTTTTTTAGGCAACAATATTTGATGCTTAGCATCATACGGTATTTTAGCGTTTTGAATGCGTCCACCGACTCTTAGAAGTCCATCCGTATCAAGAAATGGCCTAAGTTTTTGCAAACGATTAGAACAGTTTTCATTGTTTTTTATGTGTAGTATATCATCTGAAAATTGGTCTTTTTGTACAAGTGAAATAACTCGGTGGAGAGCAAATTTGATTTCGTGGACTGTAATTTGATTTGATGAATATAAGTTAGATTTACGACATTTATGATAAAATCGAAAACACAAGGAAACTACACGAAGTAAACATGATAATGACGAAAATCTATCTAAAAATTGTAAGTCTAGAGGTTCCTTTTGGGACATCAAAGTGTGTTTTCGACGCTCTTCGTTTGTTTGTAAGTCGATATGTGAAACAGGCCAATCCTGCTGTTGGAGTTTTAGCCACGGTGGACCTGTGAACCATAACACTCGGTTCAACTGTGAAGGCAAAACGCCTCGAGAAGCTACGTCTGCAGGGTTATCTGCAGAACGAACGTGTCGCCACTGTGAAGCAGGTACGCGACTTGTGATTTCTGTAACACGATTAGCAACGTAAGTGCGCCATTCGTGAGATGGTGATCGAAGCCATGCGAGTGTGATAGAAGAATCGCTCCAGGCGAAAACATTTTTGAAAGGTAAAATGTTTCCGTAAGTAGCAAGAACCTTTTCAATCAGTTTTGAAACAAGTACTGCACCACATAATTCTAAACGTGGAAGAGATATCCTTTTAAGTGGTGAAACTTTGGTTTTAGCAATAATGAGAAATGTATGAATGCAATCTGATTGATCAGTAACGCGCAAATATACACAGCCAGCGTATGCCTTTTCTGAAGAATCAGAAAAGCCATGAATTTGTATTTCCTTGTATGAAGGAAGAATATGTCGGGGTAAAGAGATATTTTCAATAAGAGAAAACTCAGAAATAAAGTTAGACCATAGCTCACTAATAGATTGAGGTGGTTGTTCATCCCATCCGACTCCTGAAATCCAAAGTAGTTGGATTAAATGTTTCACAAGCAATGTTATGGGAGAAAGAAAACCTAATGGATCGTAAATTTTAGAAATTTCAGATAGCATAATGCGCTTGGTGCATTTATGAGACGGAATGGTAACATGATAAGAAAATGTATCTGTTCTAGGGTTCCATTGGAGTCCTAAAATTTTGACTGAGTGATCATCATCTAGACTAGATAAAATGAGTGCAGAATCTTGATCAAGATCCTCATTGCTGATAGATGATAAGAATTCTGAATTATTGGAAGTCCATTTTCGAAGTTCAAATGTCCCTGCTTTACAAAGACCAATCAACTCACGTTTCAGCTTTAGAGCGTCTTCCAACGTAGCAGCTCCAGTAACAATATCATCTACGAAAACGTCATTTAACAACACTTGCGAAGCGAGAGGAAAAGTTGATGATTCATCTAGAGCTAGTTGACGAAGTGTTCGTAACGCAAGGAAAGGCGCGGACGCAACGCCGAAAGTAACTGTGCATAAGCGATATTCTTGTACAGGATCATCTATTGAATTCCGCCAAAGGATACGTTGGAAATCACGATCTTCATTTCTAATTTGAATATAACGATACATCATTTTGATATCTGATGTAAAAACAACGTTATGAAGCCGATATTTTAAAAGAACTTGAACAATATCTTGTTGTAGTTTAGGTCCAATCAACAGATTATCGTTGAGAGAACGACCAGAACTGGTCTTACACGATGCATCGTAAACGATTCTGACCTTTGTAGTGGTAGAAGATTGTTTAACAATCGGGAAATGTGGTATGTAATAACAATTTGTACTACCAGGATTTCTAACAAGTTCCATATGTGCCAAGTCTATGTACTCTTGGAGACATTTGATATAATCTACTCGTAAAGCAGGATTATTAGAGAGCTTTGACTCAAGTTTATGAAGACGTGAAAGAGCAATTCCACGAGACTCACCAAGTGGAGGTGCATTTTCTTTAAATGGAAGCGACACAGTGTATTTACCTGTCGAATCTCTAGTATGTGTAGTAAGATAAATTGATTCACAAAGCATTTTCTCTTTAGTAAGAGGTTTAGTTTCAGGTACAGATTCAAGCTCCCAAAACTTTTGAATTTGCATGTCTAATTGATATGTGCTAACATTTACACAAACCTGTGATGGAAACATTGGCGATATTCGACCGTTAAGTAAATAACCGAAAATACTATCTATAGCAACAGGTGTGCCTAATGGTCCTTTGACTATGCTATGCAAAAGAATATGATCAGTATAATCTGACCCTAACAATAACTCTACCGGTCGAGAAGAACGCAGCTCAGGATCTGCTAGAGGTAGATTTTTTAGATGAGATATAGTTTCGAAGGTACTAGGTACCGAAGGTACATAACTAGTTATTCTTGGAAGAATAAGGGCTTCGATAAATAATTTTGGTTCAGGTTTGTTGTGTGGAGTTATCTCGCACATAACATAACCTCGCGGTTGATTATCTTTGTCGCCTATACCTGTAACAGTAGCACTCGAAGAAGTGCGAAAACGTTGAAGACCAAGTCGTTGAACACACGACTCGGTAATAAGACTCGCCTGGGACCCTTGATCCACTAAAGCGCGTATTGTATTTAAACAATGAGAGTTCGAATTGATAGGTTTAATATTAACTAACGCCGTAGTAAGGAGAACTGTTGAAAAATTTAAACAATTATTTGATGACTCAGCAACTTCAGCAACCAAGTTATGTGTGACTTTGTCATCAGCTTCGTGAAGCTTAGTGTGATGGCGCTGAGAACAAATCCTACAGCTGTAACGCGATGAACACGAATCAGTTTCATGATTATTAAAAAGGCAATTTGAGCAAACTTTGTTTTCTTTAATGAATTTTTTACGATCTTTTATATCCATGCTATGAAATGATTCACAATTGTTTAATGTATGAGATCCATTACAGAAGTAACAAGTCCTCTTTGGATTTATATTTGTTGAACTATGAAAACTCATACTACGTGCTGGAGGTCTAATTTGCGTATTATAATTAATTTTATTATCAAAGGGCGCACGCGGGGATGAGGGAGGCTTGTTAGAAGTAATCCGTCTTGCCGAAATGGCCTGAGCGGAGCCGCCGACCATGCGAGTTGCAGTAGCGGATTGGCGCACGGTACCGGACGCAGTCGCGTTATCTTGGGCGGCTGACATGACTTCTAAAGCCGCTAACTCCTTTTCGAGAAAATCAAGCAAGTCGCTTACAGGTGGAATCTCGCATGACGTTTTTAAGGATAATTCGAAACGGCGGCGAATACTGGGCGTTATTTTACGAAGTAGAATATTTAGAAGTGGAAAGCTCCACTGCTGTACGGGAAAACCCAGGGAATCTAAGGCTGTCAAGTTTTCGTGACAGATATTAATAATATTTTTTAAGCTTTGTTTTAAGTTTTTATCGCTGACTGGCTCAGCGTCGAAAATTTTATCAAAATGCTTAGTGGATATAATTCTTTTATTTTGATAGCGATTTATTAATATAGACAAAGCATTTTGATAGTTTGAATCGGTGACAGGAAAAGACTTTATAAGATTGAATGGTTCGTCGCGCAACGACAGTAATAAATAGCGAAAACGCTGAACGTCTGATAACTCCGTGTTATCGTGAACTAAAGACTTAAATAAATCATAAAATGCATTCCACTCAGTGACATTGCCACTGTACGTTTGTAACGAGAGGGTGGGTAACTTTATGTTTGATGAATGCGTATGACACAAAGGTGTTACATTAACTGAATTTTTTCTAGTGTTGATTTTTAGTTCATCCAATGCTATTTGAACCAAATAATACAAATTATCAAATTTATCCCTAATGGCTAGTTGGTCTTCCTGGTTAAATTCACCTTTCTTCGCTAACAATTTTTCTATTTTGCATTGAGCTGAATTAAATTGTTTTTTAATATTATTTAATTCTCTAGATCGAACCCTAAACTCTGCTTCATTGTGAATACAATCAGCCATCCGTTGGAGGCTATTTAAACAAATGTCTCTTTCGAACTGTATTTGGACTAATTCCATATTCAAAAGGAAAAAAAATTGAAGTACAATAGTAACACAGTACTACTATTCTGCACGAAAATACAGAACGTTATACACCTACACGTAGATAACGAGTGTGTAAAAAAATAGCGTGTAACGCGTGGTTGTAAAGGTAGTATAGTAAAAGATTTATATTTTTAAAAGTAAAAGATTTAGATTTATATTTATATTTGTACGAAACACAAATATAGAGAAACTGATTATATGCGATAGTTACACACGGTATTATTCTGTACGAAAATACAGAACTATATAGTTATATACCTACTCGCAGATAACGAGTGTGTACGTATGTCGATATGTTATGCCGGAATAGAAAAAAAATATGTTAAATTGTAATTACGTATTACAGTACGCAATACTGCTTGATTAGTTCGAAAAAACAAATCAAAACGTAATTTACAAACACTTCATTAGTATAAAAAAGTGCACAAATACAAATTATCTTGTGTTGTAATCAAACATCATATCTCCGTGTGTACATCTTTATTAATGCCATTAGTGACATCTCTGTCATAGCATGAAATAAATATTAAATAACATAGACAACATCACTACATCTTCCCCCTTACAAAAATGAAAAAAAAAATAATAATAAAGCTAAAATAATACCTACTTATTCTAACATTTTCCTATAAAAAAATAATAATAATGTGACAGAACAAAATTCATTTTAAATTTCTTAACTTAATTCTAGCTTTGATAGCCGCTTGTCTCTTTGTCACCTTATTTGGAGTTTCCTTATGTTGATTCATGATAGGACCTATGGAGGTAGAAGGAGCACAGGTGTCATCAGGATTGGAATTGTCACTCTCTGCACTCAACCATCGTTCTTGCTCCGAAGCGCGTTCTTCTTCTGGCGGCACACATACCAAATGACGCCTATTCCGTCTATACCGCCTTCCTGACATATCTTTGACGAAATAGGAGCGCGGTTGAGGCGCTGCACCTTGTACTTCAGCGCGTTTGCGCCTCCCCCTATCCACTATCACAACATTCTGCCCCGGCTTTAGCCCGGGCAGCGCTCGTGTGTGCTGATCGTAATGCGCTTTGCTGGCGTTCTGCTTTCTTATCATACACTCGTAGTCTGCCTTGTTATCACGGTGGGGTCTGAGCGCCCGATCGTGCGTCGGTAGCCTGGTGCTCAGTCTACGTCCCATGAGCAATTCTGCCGGAGACGCTAAACCGTCGCGCGGGCACGCTCTAAAATTTAATAAGCCTAAATAAAAATCCGATCCCGAGTTGGTGGCCTTTATCAACATATCTTTTATTGTACGCACACTTTTTTCGCTGCGACCGTTAGCTTGAGGATAATTAGGTGATGTGATAATGTGTTCAAAGCCCCATTTTTTTCGAAATTCCATAAATTCTTTAGAGCAGTAAGCGGGGCCTCCGTCAGTCACCAACATAGCTGGTATACCGTACCTCGCAAATTGGTCTTTCATAGCTAGTATAACCGCTTTACTCCCTATATTATTTAGTGGACTCACTTCAATGAAGTTTGAAAAATAATCAACTAGAATCAAAAAGTTTTTCTTCTGGTATTCGAAAATGTCTGAACCTACTTTAAACCATGGGATCTCCGGTATCTGGTGCGATATCATCGGCTCACGCGTCGGCCGAGGCGCGGGCTCCGCGCACGTCGCGCAGCGACGCACGGCGCACTCAACGTCGCGCGACATGCCTGGCCAGAACATGACATCGCGCGCACGACGCTTGCACCGGTCAATGCCCATGTGGCCCTCGTGCACCCGATTTATCATTTCTGCGCGAAGACTTTTAGGCACATAAACTAAATTATCTTTTAATATAACATTATCAATATATTCAAAGCATTCTCTATATGACCATAATTGCCGTACACATTCATCCGCATCATATTTATTTGCTGGCCACCCATCTTTAATATACTTTATAATTGTTTGACATTCTCTATCAATTTCAGTACCTCTTCTAATCAAATTTAGTTTTTCACTACTCAACCTCACATTATCAATCACAAAACAAGATTGCTCTTCAACCTCATCGGACACGTTACTCTTCATTAACTCTGGTAGCGGTGCCCGCGACAGAGTGTCCGATACAAACATATATTTCCCAGGCTTATATACTACGTTAAACTTGTAGCCTTGAATCCTTAACATCATACGTTGTAAACGAGCAGGTACAGAATCTAGCGGCTTTTTAAACAGGGCTTCTAAAGGCTTGTGATCCGTTTCTACCGTGACGTCACCGCGGCCGAACAGATACTGATGAAATCGCTCTAAAGCGAATACTATGGCCAGCAGCTCCTTTTCGATTTGCGCATACCTTGTTTGCGTTTCGGTGAGCGTGGCGGACGCAAACTCCACCGGGCGGCCTCCCTGCAACAACACCGCGCCTAGCGCGCGCGCGCTCGCATCCACTGACAGAAGCACTGGCTCGCTTACTGAATACAGCGCCAGCACAGGCGCTGCGCACAAGGCGTCCTTAAGACGACGCACCGCGGCCGTGTGAACCTCGTCCCAGTACCACACGCAACCCTTTTTCAGTAGGCTACGAAGAGGTGATGCAATATCTGAGTAATTCGTAATATATTTCGACAAGTAGTTCACCATGCCCAAAAACCGCTCCAATGCAGGCCTATCCCGAGGCATCGGCATTTCTTCAATAGCCTTAAGCTTACTTTTATCAATCGCCATCCCTTGTGCACTGAACGTATGCCCCAAGTAACTCACCTCTTGTACCCTGAACTCACACTTTTCCTTATTAAATTTAATTCCTACCTGTCTCGCCCTCTCTAACAAACATTTCAGTCTCTTATCGTGCTGCTCGGCAGTGGAACCCCATACAATTATATCGTCTACAAAAGATTCCACACCGTCCAGATCTTCCAGTAGTTGTCGCACCCTCGCGTGGAATACCTCAGAGGCACAATTAATTCCAAATGGCAACCGCAGGAACTGGTATCTTCCGAAAGGAGTTCCGAAAGTACAGAGATCAGCGCTTTTGTTATCGATTTGAATCATCCAGTAGCCCGAGCGCGCGTCCAGCTTGCTGAAATAGTGAGCACCCTGCAGCCTCGCAGCGATATCTGGAAGGGTCGGCAACGGAAAGCGCGAGCGCCGCACCGCGCGGTTTAACGGTCGCGGGTCGAGACACACGCGAATCGTACCATCTTTCTTTGCTACCACTACAATTGCATTCACCCACTCCGTCGGATGTGACACCTTCCTAATGACACCCATGTCTTCCATACGCTTTAACTCCACTTGCAACTTATCACGAACACCGATAGGTATTTTTCTTACCGGACAGACCGACGGCTGTATTCCTGGATCGATACTTATCTTATATTCGCCTGGCAATTTACCTAATCCTCTAAACAAATCATCATAAGAATCTATATTTATAGTGAATACACGCTTGATAATACCTAATTCTTCACAGGCATATTTACCTAGTACGCTCTGGCAATAGTTTTTACAGACACAAAAATTAAGGTTATATAGATTATTTTTATATATCCAAGATATAGAGCAAGAGCCCAATATAGGTATCATACTGCCACAAAAAGATTTAGCCTTAACATTATTTTGATACAAAGATGAAATATCTAAGCCTAATTGTTTATATTTTTCAAAAGATATAACATTAAGGTCCGATCCTGTATCAAGTTTAAATCTTTCAGTTTTATGACTATTATTATATAATTGCAATGTTTCATACCATTTGTTGCCGTCCTCACAATATGAACCATTAATCATCAAGATCTTGTATAACTCATGACTTGTTTCACTATTTTCCACTATTTCATTAACATTTTTTCGCGAATTTAACATACAGGCCCTTTTAAAATGACCTTGACACAGACACAAATAACACACCGCATTCCTAGCGGGACACCTGAAGCTACCATCGCATTGTAAACCTGCACATTTAGGACACGCCGCGTGCATCGGCGTACCCGTCGGCTGGCTCCGAGCGTCACGAGTAGGCCCGCGCGGCATCCAGCCGCGCCCGCGCTGAGCCCGCGGCGCCCAGTTGCCAGCGCGCGGCGTCCATCCGCCAGCCCGGCTTCCACCACGCGCGCCATTTATGGCGTCCACTGCCGTCGACGATGATGCACCAGCCTCGTCACCGCACGGCTTGCTGCCCTCGAAATGCCGTTTCTCTTCATTTGACATTTCACTGGCCCGACAAATTTTTAATGCACCCTGAAGTGTTAACTCATCCGATCTTAATAATCTGTCGCGTATTTTTCCATCTAATACGCCGCACACGATCCGATCACGAATTAAACCTTCCTCTAAGTGCTCGAAATCGCAATGTTCGGCTAGCATCTTCAAGGCGGTTAAGTATTCATCAATTGATTCGCCAGCTTGTTGATTCCGGGTAAAGAATTTGAAACGAACCATTGTCGTGTTTTGTTTGGTTCCAAAATGATCGTCAAATTTTTTCATCAGCGTGTCAATGTTTTCACGACTTTCGTCTTTTGCGTATCTAAATGTTGTGTAAATATCGTACCCCTCCGGCCCGATCAAATTAACTAATAGGCTGGCTTGAACATCCGTAGTTTCTCTATGTACACCGGCCGCTTTTAAAAATACATAAAATTGCTGGCGCCATTTTCGCCACGCTGTCGCTCGACAAGCCGGGCCACCTTCTAAGCATAACTCCGACGGCGGTCGAGCGTGTTCCATAGTTGTATATCACTTATACACACTGATTCCACCAAATTATGATACTGCTCTGAATTAATTACATCTTAATTTAATATATTTCGTTCACCGCTGTCACCATGTTGTAATCAAACATCATATCTCCGTGTGTACATCTTTATTAATGCCATTAGTGACATCTCTGTCATAGCATGAAATAAATATTAAATAACATAGACAACATCACTACATCTTGTTCGAAAAAACAAAGAAAAAGTGTAGAATACGGCTTAAGCACGAAGATGCTACTCGTTTAGTTCGAAGAAACTAAAACGAACCGTAAATTGTATAAAACAAATTTTATTTAAAACCGGCATGTGTAACACCACCTTTATGATGCAATCATGGAACCCGTTGCGTCGACGAGTTACAAAAAAATTAATGAAAGTTTTTAATTACGTAATATTAAGTTGAAATATTGATTGAACTACTGAAATAATGTTTAAAAAACACTGTACATACAGATATTTTCTAAAAATAATACGTATTTAATAAGATGTAATGATAAATACGGTCATGTGGGTAGTTGGGTCTTTGAGAAAAAAAAAATTAAATTACGCAGTGGTTGGTGATTTGGATGTGATATGATTCAATAGATATGATGATATGATGATATGATTCGATGATGAAGAAGGAAAGTGCCAGCACAAATACTCAAAGGCCGTGGTAATGACGATCCGGCTCGAAGCAAATTTATGTTGGATAATTAGATTGGATTTGGTACCTGGTTAGCTGGCGCAGCTCTTCAGCAGGGTACCCTGTTCTTCCGTAGGCGCGCGGTTACTTTGAGCACCGTCTAGCACTCTTCATGTGATGATGACACTGGACACCATGCGTAAGATTCGCGGACTAGCGCGTGCGATTATTTAGAAGTACGGACAAGAAGTGACGTGAGTGACACATCCCGGGGTTGCCAGGTATGGTTACCAAATCCAAACATGTGAAAATTAGATTAGGTAAGTTTGTTTGTATTTGTGCTGGCAACTTTACGGAACACTTAGATTGCTACCAATTGTTCTAAATATCCTCTTTGAACCTTTTCATATTTTAGGTCTTTTAGGAAACAAATTTTGAGGTCTTTTACTGAACGACCATTGTTCACCGTTCCCATCGACTGTATTCCCTCTTTACTCGCGAGATTCAATGTATACTATAGGTGTCTGTAAGTTTATGTTTCCAGTAAATGTAAAAGAAGGTGGATAAAAAGATGATTTCTACCAAATAAATCTTCTCTTTTTGACTTTGGGTGACCAGTCACAGAGCCAAGGATTCTAGATCTATGATAGATTGTGTTACTCAAAGTCCATAATCGTATAGGTGTACGAGATTGTGTAATGGTACCTATAGTTGTCCCAGAAGTCATTCCTGATGTACTAGACTAAGGGTCTGATATTTCTGGCTGAAAATATTCGAGGAGGAGATGTACACTGATGTCTATGCGCAGATAAGGAACCCTTCACTTCGCTAAGTAACTCGGATAAAAAAATTTGGATGGACTGAATTTTTTCGATGTTATCATTACTTTCAAGATCAGAAAAATCTTCTACGTCTTTACTCCCAGAAGGAATATTCAAGAAACCCTCAATATCTTGATCACACAATCTTCTTAGGAACATAATCTGCAATCAAATCAAAGTAAGTTATCGTAAATATGAAGAAATAAAAACTGACACTAAAGCTTAACGTACCGTATGTGGAACATACATAAAAATATGATTTACTAATACATTTATTATTGTAATATCAAAAACAACTTACCTCGGCAAAATATACACTTCGTTATAACAAATAAATTTTTTTTTGGAGTCCAAACTGTTCAACAAGTATTATTTTTTTATTTTTGAATTCATACAAATGACTAACGCATCACTTTCAACCGAATTTCACGCTGAATGCACTATAAAAAAAGCACGATCGACTTCTTCAGGTAAAGATTTGAATTACTTTGTTGCTAAATGTTTGTAGCTTCTATCAAGATGTCAAAAATGTGGCTACCAATAATCTAATAGCTACAGGAACTATTTAATTCGGTGTTCCACATATGGAACTAGGTGCCTTGTAGGGTTAAGATTCGTTTTATCAAAAATATAAGCAAAATATCTTTAATTTGAAGTATGGAGGACAATTTTTATAGAAGGAATTACCCATTTACACCTTTTTAACCGACGAAAAAAAACGGAGGAGGTTCTCAATTCGACACGCTTTTTTTTATGTATGACGTATAACTTTTTACAGTGTTGTCCGATTTTGATAATTCTTTTTTACTCTAAAGGGCACACTTCCAAGGTGGTTCCATTGTCATCATGTTAGGATCTGATGATGATATTCTGGGAAAATTGAAGAAACTCTTCAATTGTATAGGCACACTTGCAGCGATTTCGGTTTTTGTGTAAGTATTGATAGCTTTTTGGCTACAAGTGTCGTATAATATACCTACTATGACAGTATAGTACGAGTACGATACGTGGCGATAAATAACTAAAAAGTAAGAAATAAAACTTTTTAACAAAAAATAGAACCGACTCAAAACGCACTAAAAAGTAAAAAATAACTATGTCATTTAGTTGCTTTAATTTACTTAAGCATATCTAGGATGATGTCGGTGCCAGCCAAGGTTTCTACTTTAAAGACTTCATAGATTTGTTTAAGTACTCGTAAGTTAAAGCAACTAAATAACACAATTATTTTTTACTTTTTAGTGCGTTTTGAGTCGGTTCTATTTTTTGTTAAAAAGTTTTATTTCTTACTTTTTAGTTATTTATCGCCACGTATCGTACTCGTACTATACTGTCATAGTAGGTATATTATACGACACTTGTAGCCAAAAAGCTATCAATACTTACACAAAAGTATATTTTCAAGTTTCGTCATACGTACCTACCTACTTGTTAAGAATTTCCAATCTAAGAAGTGAAAATCTAGTATAATAAAGAAAAGTTGTCAAGCAGCGTGCAGACAAAAGTAAAAGAAAAGTAAAGTACATAGTCGTCTCGAAGATATTATGCTAGTTCCAAGTTTTTGGTAAGAAGTGGCCTTAGTGTTCGACCGCGTCTGCCCAACTCGGAACTCGGCCGGTTCATGCTTCGCTGACACTTTTAATAACTTACCCGCTTTTCTTTCACGAAGGAAGTTCCTTAAAATTAAACAGGACTTGTATCGTCTCACTGAAGAAATATTATAATTTAGTTTTGTTTTGTTTAATGTTTAAATATATTTTGTATAAATCATCATCGTCATCATCATCCTCTAAACGGCCGACTACAGGGCCAGGCCTCCCTTCGTGTAAGAGAAAGGATATAGAGCTAAGACCCATCACGATGCTCTAATGTGTGTTGACGTTTGTAGGGTGTTAATGTTAATATTAATAATACTATCAGATGTTGATGATAGTGACGTGACAGGGAACAACGTAGTACGTACTAATTAGCGGCTAGAACTCAGAATTTAAAGTAACGCCACTTATTATAATTCATTTGCTTATTTCATTTAGGTACTAATACAAGTAGGCCCGCGATAGAAATTTAATTTATTAAATCCACAAACTTAATTCAAGGCTAATCTAAACTACTCGTAGTTCTACGTTCCTTAACTTTTATAACCATACATAATATTACATTATAAAGTAGAGCGGGGCAATTTAAAATTGAAATCTGGTAAGATAGAAGAACGACGAAACTATCCAACGATTTTGACGTTCGAGCTGAAGCAAACTTTAATAAGTACTCTTCGTGATCATAATATCATGCTATTTCAAGTTTTCGATCGGAACAGGCACGGCGAGCGTTTGCACACTTTTATCCAGCTTTAGACTCGCGCTTCGGTGGCGTATTTAATGACGTTTTTTTATTCGCATACGAGAAAAATTAAAACAGATTAATTTAAAAGTACGTGGAATCATTTAATGTTTTACTTACACACCACGCTCAATACTTTTAATAAGGCTTAAATTAAATTGTGGACTCAATAAAAATCCTTATCAGCTGTTTATGATACTTAATTACCAGGACCAACGGTTTAACGTACAGTCTCTACAGTACAAGGCACTGGTGTAACACCACTAACTTTTCAATTCTGGACCGTTTAACGTACGGTCCAAGGCTCTGGTGTAACATCACTAACTTTTCAATTCCGGGCCGTTTAACGTAAAGTCCAAGGCACTGGTGTAACACCACTAACTTTTCAATTCCGGGCTTTTTAACATACAGTCCAAGACACTGGTGTAATACCACTAACTTTTCAATTCCGGACTGTTTAACGTACAATCCAAGGCACTGGTGTAACACCACTAACTTTTCGATTCCGAGCTATTTAACGTACAGCCCAAGGCACTGGTGTAACAATACTAACTTTTCAATTCCGGGCTGTTTAACGTACAGTCCAAGGCACTGGTGTAACACCACTAACTTTTCGATTCCGGGCTATTTAATGTATAGTCCAAGGCAATGGTGTAACATCACTCTCTTGTTAATTCCGGGCTGATACTTTTGAATTAAAGAAAAGTTCAATATTTTATACCACGATCCTGGGCTTGATTGCAGGATGATCCAAAGAAACCTAGTCAAAATCTAGACTATTGTAGGATTTAAGATGTATGAAAAATTAGCAATAAAAGAACTCTTACCAGTGTTATCCATCATTAGCTATTAGCTAAATAACTCATATTAGTTGCAATCAACATCATAGTATGTTCTGAATTTACTTAAGATGTATTCGTTTTATAATCTGATTAACGCCTGCAATAGTCAAAATAGGAGCGCCTATTTGTTTCAATAGAAATTGAATGATGCATCGAGATAATCTTATTTTGTATCAAATTCGAAAACATAAATGTAACTGATACTAACGGATGGTCAATGATACAATTAATGGTACTAATGGATTCTGTACATGCATCAGTTTTCAGCGATAACATAAAAGTAGAAATGAATGAAAATCTACTAACTTTAATTATTTAACTAGACTATATAACCCTGGCACGTTAAAATGATAGTATTCACCGAGATTTGAGCAATAGAAAATAGAAAGCATAGTTATTCCACTGTGGAGATTGGACCACGGATCTTTTCTGAAATAGGGAGATAATATCCAGACCCCAAATAGTAGAAATAGCGTATTTTGTTCTAACATTTTTTTCAGTATACTGTTTGAGATCGTATCCCAGTAATCCTTCGCTAAAGATCCGTCAAAGACTTAGCCAAAGTTCAATCTTTGTCGATGTATATCGATCTATTACAGCTCTACTCTAAAATCATTCGATTAATTAATAAATTAACCATATAAAACTATATTCTTGTTAGGATAATATCAATTTTAATAAGCTACAATGAGCATAAATTTAAATTCGCTCAAAATTGAATCAAAACAAAATGTATGCATATCCATCACGGCTCTATAAACAGTCGTGTTGTTATACGAGATTGGCTAACATTGGACACGGAATGCGACAGATTAATTTGGACCCTGATTATTGTAGCTTCCACGCAAACATTGCTCGCCTCGGGTTACTAATCTGATTAGTTACTAATATATGTAATCAGACTTATTTTACAAAAAAACGACTTTAATTTTTTTTTTTAATAAGGAACTTTTAACTTCAAAAGTTAATAATAATGTGCTTAAGGCGCGCTTACACGAGCAGATAAAATGTCTCTGTTCTAGGTAATATTGGTTAGGTATGATGTCACAACTTCCGTTTTTTTTTTAATTTTTATGCTGCTACGCACACTCACAAAAGAGACTCGAGTACGATTAGCTAATACCAATTTCCCAAAAGACTTGACTTGACAAAAGAAAAGACTAGTTTATTGGTAATGTCTATGTGTCGATGACCGTGACAAATAAATGCGAAAGTCACAGTCTGTTTTCTCTTCTCTTTCATGCCTAGTAGCGTAGGCATGATTGAGTAACCAACCGATTTATATGAAATTTGGTACAGAGATAGTTTAAGAGTATAAGAAAGTACCTACATGTGCTACTTTTTGTCGAAGTATCACAAAACAGAATTTCTCGCGAACGGAGTCGCGAACGTCTACTAGTATGTGATAAATATGAAATCCATTATGATGCAGAGATAAACCTCAGAACAGGACTCTGGAATTATAACACGGGTGTCAGTTTGTAACGCGTCTACATTCATTCACTCGTGCTGTTGTTATACCGCCCAGCCAAATTTGATATGATTCTATGAAAACAGCTTACATAAAAACAGAATTTTTCAAAATAAATTATAATAATACCCGTTTAAATGAATACCTAACACAAAATTTCACTTTTGAGCACCATCTTGTCGTGACGTTATAAATTAAT
Source organism: Mycalesis mineus (assembly GCA_034621355.1). NCBI lineage: Eukaryota > Metazoa > Arthropoda > Insecta > Lepidoptera > Nymphalidae > Mycalesis > Mycalesis mineus. The sequence continues at coordinate 7,530,612 of CM067881.1, forward strand.
TTCGTCGGTGTGTTTATGTGAAAATAATCAGCTTACGGCAATGAATTCAACCCTACTTTGTAATTAATCTTGTTTGATATCTTGAACAGCTTACATCTTACAATGAAATTCATTATTTTCATAGATTACTGTGGTGAAAATACGCTTCAAATATATTTATAATGTCTGTTCAATTTATAAGAGAAGAGGAGGATAAACTAATTTATTTTTTCATGGGCTATAATAATTGATATTAATTTTTTTTATTTTATAACAACAAATTACTAAGTAGGTATATTATTTTCGTGCAATATCAAAATATTCTTTCAATAAACGTTCAAAGTATTTTTTATAGAATTCAACTTAGACGCGGTATAATGGTGATTTGAAAAAATACTGTTTGTACTTTTTTCATGTATAAAGGCTACCCAATGTCCGTTTCTGTAACAGCATAATTATGCCAAAAATTGAGAAACGAATATCTTAGCCTTCCATGGATTCACCGTGCGGGTGCCGGGTAATCGCGTGGCTGAGTGACTCCGAACAGAGCCCGAGACTTGTGACACGGGTGTAGGTTTAAAAGTGACGCGCGTCAACACTTACCTCCTCTGTTTAAGTTGTTCTCCCTGCCCAGCCAAATTCGGAAGGACCCTACTACCTAGATCAGCTTTGGACACTCGTTCCAATATGGAGCTCACTGCACTTCTAGTAAGGCCAAGGTATTTTAGGTTATAGAGAGACTTCGCTGGTATACCTCTCGCACCCACTTCTACCGCGTATAAACTAACCACATAGCCATTTTTAGTTAGTTCATTAATAAGGTCATTAATATTTATTCACTTTGAATACATGGTCTTTAGGGATGTTTGTTTCCCACGGCACTGTAAGCTCAACAAGTACTGTACGTTTGATTTGTTTGGAAAAAAGAAATATGTGCGGTCTAACAGTATCAAGATTTTTACGAGAAATAGAGAAGAAATTTTCACTGGTTTTATAATATAACATGCAGGTCATGATTACTGGTAATGCGTTTGGTTACAATATAGAGGTTCTGGGTTCGAGTCCAGGTCTGGTTGTAAGCTTTGGTAGTTACCGCCCCACCGACAAAGACGTACCGATAAGCGTTTATTTAGTAATCTGGTTTTTTTTTATCTACTACAATTTGGCCCTTGACTGCTATCACACCTGATGTTAAGTGATAATGCAATTTAAGATGGAAGTGGGCTAACTTGTTAGGAGTAGGTTGAAATCCACACCCCTTTCGGTTTCAGAACGCTAAATCACTTAGCGGCACATCTTTGTCGGTAGGATGGTAATTAGCCACGACGAAAGCCTCCCACCAGGCAGATCAAGATAAATTAAGTAAATTTTAATCAGCCCCGCCGGGAATCGAACCCAGGACCCCGTCTTATAAATCCACCGTGATTACCATTGCGCCACGAAGGGAAACGTCAATAATTCAATAAGTACTATAAGGCCTAGTACATATAAATAGAAATCTAAACTCTATTTTCGTAAAAAAAAAAGCATCGGCGTCGAACGCTAAAATGATTTTAAAGTATGTGCAGTCAATTTCACGGCGGCCGCCCTGGCCGCGTTTTGCGCCGCCCTGAGTTATTACCCACTTGCCGCCCACCGGCCTGATAACAATTTGTCATCTGAAACCCGAGGAAGAACTGTCTACGCATCTTTAATATTATAACGACTTTTGTTATTAATAGGCTTAAGTTACCGATAGATTGAGAGAAAATTGTTTCAGCATAAATGCCAAGTTTACGTATTATGAATGTATCTAATATTTTCTTAAAAAAGCAACTATAGTTTTAAAATGTAACAAATATTCCCTCCTCCTAATAGTCCAATAGTTTAGCGATGAAATCTAACAATAACAACACTTTGTTGTGATGGCAGCCATTTATCTGATTTTAGTACCGAGGATTTTATTTAGGCATATTAAAGTCTTGTCGGTCTGCAACGTCAAATCCTGTGCTCAAATCTGCGTTCAAACGATATTTTGAACTTTTTTCAAAGAATTCTTCATCATCATTATCAGCCTATTAACGGCCCCCTACAGGGCCAGGCCTCCCTCCTTACAGAAGAGGGGATATGGAGCGTACACCCACCACGCTGCTCCAATGCGGGTTGACGGGCTTAGGATGATAATGTTTCATTTATTAACGTTATTAACGACTATCAGATGTTGATGACAGTGACCGGGCCGAGAGCTTAACGTGCTCTCCGAGGCACAGGGGTGTAACACAACCAACTTCCAGACTCAGGGCTTGGAATGTAGTGAACATTTCATACAAGAATGAAAAAGCTCAGAATTACTCCATGACCCGACCCAGGGATCGAACCCAGGATCTCGTGATCGAAGCCACATAGGCTAACCACTAGACCAACGAGGCAGTCAAAGGATTATTAGTTGGCATTATTACAATCCAAACACGCTAAACCATTGTTTCCGTTCATTATCATAAACATGTGATAGTCACCGTTACAGAATCAAATTGAAAGTAATTTCATTATCCATCACACTGAAAGACGTTGATTACAATTTTGTGTAGTATCCGTATGGCAACTGAATCAGTGGCTGAAAAATCTTTATACTATAAGATTAATATTTGTACCAATACATATTGCAATGTAATAGTAGTTAAGCGCTTATACTGTAACACAAACGTAAAAAAGCATTTGTTTCATACCACAAAAAAACGTAATATTTTCACAAAAATATAATGAACTTATACACAAACCATAACAAGTACAAATTGTACAATAGTTTAAAAAATAGAACAAGCGCGTACTTTTAAACAATTTATCACACCTTTTGAAATATGCGCCTCATTATTCTATGTTTAAATTACGAATACAAATCCCCTTGTGGATAAAAAGTACACATAAAACACAGTTATTGTAAATGAAAAATAAAACTACTTAGCCTGTACAGTTTAACAAGGGTTATTAACCCCGTCCGTAGGGCGGAAACCGCCCTCCAACTTTACGCTCTATTATTAATGACAAACCCTTGCCCCGCCTTTCCTTGAGCTAGTGAAATGCAAATTTCGCAATATTTTGTTTGCACAAATGCGATAACAAACTACGTACTCGCTGATTCTGCTACACATTGTTCGTATGTTATAGAACCATCCAACTTTCACGATCTCTTACAGTCCAGTACAAAACTAAGTGTGTGGTAACTGAAGACATTGATTTTTCATGACTTCCCGTAGAAAATATCAAAAACTTACGTATAAAATACTTAAAGTATTTAATGTTTGGACAATTGAGGATGAGTACCTTTGAAACTTGCTACTTACCAAAGCCACCGTGATGTAAACTCCAAAGTTGCATACTGTACTTTTACTTTTTTTATAATAAAATGTCTGATCTAAGAGATCTGATCACCAGAGACATTTAGACCATCATTATCAACCTTATAACAGTATACTACATAGCCAGGCCTCCCACGTTATTGGAGAGTAGATATCTAAGATATATAAGATTCCATAGCCCGACCCAGGATAGGAATCCAGAACCTCGTGACCTGAATCCAGATAAACCAACCACTCGTCAAACGTGGCAGCCTCCAGCAATAGCAGGTAGCTAAATTTTTAGTCCTTAAGCTAGCATTATGCAAATATCTCAATATTTTGTTTGCTCAAATGTGATAACAAACTACGTAATTACAATCGCTGATTCTGCTATACGTCGTTCGTATATTGTAACCACATTGGTTGGTGGGAAATCGTTAAATTGAATTGTTGTATTGTTACGGTCGCCATTTTACTGTTCGCTTCCGCTTAAAATACATGCGGAATATCGAATCACATCACTAGTTGTGTTTAGGGCAACGTTGTTGTAAATCACAATTAAAAGCTTTGTTATCCGAAAGTTATTACAAACGCAGGACGTAAATATAGATATCGGTTAAAAAACTTTTATACAATATTTTATACTTTACAGTTATTTTACTAGTTTTTGTTACATGTATCGCCTGATGTCGGATGTAATACTGCCATGCTCTTTTTTGTTATCAAGCTTTATGACTATACGACGAGTATCGGCAGCGATCGGATTTACCGACGCAACTTTCATCAATCAGATTCCCGATGCGACTGTCATTCGAAATTTCATTCTTTTTATAGGAACCTATACAACTGCATCGCATCTTAAGCACGGCACGCATCGCAATTCCGTATGACGTCATCGGCGATGCCGACGATACGATGCGTGTCGTGCGTACGATGCGGATCAGTGAATTCCTATAAAAAGAATACTACGATCTGTATAATCGCACGCCTTTAAGCCTTAATATGCAATGTCAGTATGAATCACCACAACTGTAATCATAATGCTAAACGCTAAGTCAACGAGACAGTATAGGTACACATAGATAAATAACTATGTTGTATTAAGTACCATTGGTTGGTTAAAATTTGCATACAAATAACAAAACCCTAAAAGAGCTTCGCACATTATAAAAAAAGCTCCGAAGCATAGCTGCGCTGTTACACGCGATAAGTTAACTTTTACGACCGCTATTATCCTATGTGCCTTATAACAATGAAGTCATTTGCATACGTAGAATATAATTGAGCCCTGCTAGTCGATAGTCACGCTTGGATATTTTATACAAACGAGGGGCGAGTCTGAGTTTATACAGGACGCTATGAGGCACGGAGGTATAGGATGTTTTTTTATGACAACAAGTCATAAGCCATAAAAGCTTCTTGCTTAAGAGACGAACGCTACTTTTATATTAAAATTATTTCTATAGGTATATTATTAATGGATTACTGATATTTTTATTAATTCGTATAAATTAATGTTATTTTTTGGAGCGACTCCAAGAGATTCTCCTCTTGGCAGTATTACGAAAAATAGTTCTGCTATTTTTATGTTTTACGTGTTACCCCTTGACTGAAATCCCACCTGATGGTAAGTGATGATGCAATCTAAGATGGAAGCGGGCTAATTTCTTAGTAGTTGGATGAAATCCACGCCCCTTTCGGTTTCTACACGACATCGTACCGGAAGGCTAAATTGTTTAGCGGTACGGCTTTGCCATTAGGGTGGTAACTAGCCACGGTCAAAGCCTCCCACCAGCCAGACCTAGATCAATAAATCGGCCCTGCTGGGATTGAACCCACGAGCTTAGTCTTATAAATCCACTTTATAAGAGTAGTTGGTGCTAAATAATCACGGACAAACATACCTACAGGTCAAAAAGTAAAACTCCTTGATTTTTAAAGTCAGTTAATCACTCTGTTAAAAACCCTGCCTCTTTACAATTCCTTCCTTCCTTTTTTTTCCTGCACCTTGTTCCATTGGTGTACCGTTAGACAGGAAGTAATAAAATTACCTTTAAACTAATTTAAGTTGTGAGCGCGAAACTACAATTTTTCCAAGAAAATGACAAGGCATAACTGTGGGAAATTGAAAACACTGCATTGCCACATTGTTACTTACAATAAAACGACAGAAATTGAATAGACTGTAATGTAAAACGTTGATTACCAAATTGAGTAATATATTAATAAAGTTTTGTTACGTAGTAACTCGTAAATAGGTACTTACTCGTAGTTTTTTGTGTTTTTTCTTCAAGCTCTAGTCTTTGTGGAATCGAAACAACTAGTTTGACATTCATTAATTCTATTAATTATTATCAATCATTTTATATGATCAGAATCGATTATTTTACCGGAAGAAAATATAGTGAGGGAATGGGGACGATTAATCGATCTAGTAGGTTTCATTTTTAAAAACGTACAATTTCCAAAAAACCGGCAAAGCTCGGTCACTACACTAAATATAAGTTTGGCGATGATAAATATTTGCCTATGTATCTGTTATCTATCCACGGTATCTAACCACGACCGAAACCTACTCGATCTGATATATTCTAATTATGAAAACTAAACTTCCTATAATAAGCAGATCGTACTAATACACTAAATATAAGTTTGGCGATGATAAATATTTGCCTATGTATCTGTTATCTATCCACGGTATCTAACCACGACCGAAACCTACTCGATCTGATATATTCTAATTATGAAAACTAAACTTCCTTTAATAAGCAGATCGTACTAATACACTAAATATAAGTTTGGCGATGATAAATATTTGCCTATGTATCTGTTATCTATCCACGGTATCTAACCACGACCGAAACCTACTCGATCTGATATATTCTAATTATGAAAACTAAACTTCCTATAATAAGCAGATCGTACTAATACACTAAATATAAGTTTAGCGATGATAAATATTTGCCTATGTATCTGTTATCTATCCACGGTATCTAACCACGACCGAAACCTACTCGATCTGATATATTCTAATTATGAAAACTAAACTTCCTTTAATAAGCAGATCGTACTAATACACTAAATATAAGTTTAGCGATGATAAATATTTGCCTATGTATCTGTTATCTATCCACGGTATCTAACCACGACCGAAACCTACTCGATCTGATATATTCTAATTATGAAAACTAAACTTCCTTTAATAAGCAGATCGTACTAATACACTAAATATAAGTTTGGCGATGATAAATATTTGCCTATGTATCTGTTATCTATCCACGGTATCTAACCACGACCGAAACCTACTCGATCTGATATATTCTAATTATGAAAACTAAACTTCCTTTAATAAGCAGATCGTACTAATACACTAAATATAAGTTTAGCGATGATAAATATTTGCCTATGTATCTGTTATCTATCCACGGTATCTAACCACGACCGAAACCTACTCGATCTGATATATTCTAATTATGAAAACTAAACTTCCTTTAATAAGCAGATCGTACTAATACACTAAATATAAGTTTAGCGATGATAAATATTTGCCTATGTATCTGTTATCTATCCACGGTATCTAACCACGACCGAAACCTACTCGATCTGATATATTCTAATTATGAAAACTAAACTTCCTTTAATAAGCAGATCGTACTAATACACTAAATATAAGTTTAGCGATGATAAATATTTGCCTATGTATCTGTTATCTATCCACGGTATCTAACCACGACCGAAACCTACTCGATCTGATATCGCACCTCTATATCTAAACAGGTATTAACTCAAAAAAGCTCATTTTACAGGAGAGACAAAAAACTGATTGCTAAGTCCCTATGCAGTGCAGAACTTTTCTGTAAATATATATGAACTTTATTTTATACCTGGATGTGATAAATATTAAGAATCTTGGGTTTTAATAAAAGGCTGGGTCGTAATTTTGCATTTTGATAGTTGTTTCCTTATAGCTTATCAATGTTTCTATATTTTTTGTATCATTTTGAGTTGAACCCATATTGGTGAATTTCGTTTTTAGTTAGCTCCCTTTTGTAGGTGCAAAATATGCATAAAATATGATATCATGTATATTAATTATAATTTGTATAACTCATAAAGTGGTTTGGTACTAGCATTAGGGGTATAAATTACCATATTGAATGGTAATTCAGCATGAAAACTGTTACCAGTAATGAAATCAATCAATATTCTTTATTAATAGTACTATAAAAACAATTAGTGACAGTCTCTCTTTAAATTATAAAAGTATAGGTACTCTAACAAATAAAAGCTTTCACGAAAACTAATACAACTTGAAAACATAGGAACGTTCTTCTTCTGTTCAATAAAAAACAAATTAAAAAGCATGTGAAATCTCACATTTCATTGATATTTATTAACTACCACTACAGTTGTTGAAGTAAAAAATGACGTCTATTTCTTTACAGGAGTTTTTGATTACCTTTGATTTAATCTAGGCAAGTATGCAGCCCCTAATTTTAACAGCTCCTCTCTTTCCTGAAGTATCACACTACATCTTTGCCTTTAAAGCATTTTGAAAGAAGATTGAAACACAAGATTGACACACTTAATCCTGAATTTGTAAAAGAGTAGAGATATTTGTCCCTTTAGAGAGACGAATATCTTAGCATTCCATGGATTCACCGTGCGGGTGCTGGGGCCATCGCATGGCTGAGAGAAAAACTGTGCTTACTCGTTCCAATATGGAGCTTACTGCACTTCTAGTAAGGCCAAGGTCTTTCAGCTGGTTACAGAGAAACTTTGCTGGAATACCTCTCGCACCCACTTCTACGCTCTACCGCGTATATACTAACCACATAGTCATTTTAGTTAGTTCATTAGTAAGGTCATAATATTTAATCACTGCAATACAGCTAGTAAGTCGTAAATTGCCATTATAATACCGTCTGTCCTATTCTTGTCATTTTATTTTTCAGTTCTTGCTAAAGTCTTTTCTATCAGATGCTTTCTTGACATATCCTGCGCTTTTCAACTACGTCTGATTTCTTATATCCTTCACACAGATCACAATGATCATTGAATATCCTGTTAAATGTGGATGACGTGCCAATAGGTATCTATCTATTCCTTTTCACGAAGTATCAGCCAATGATTTATCCCTTGAAACTAGTTCTCTTGTTGTTCGAGCTCTTAGGAATCCTTGGTATAGTATTTATGAAAGCTATAACGCTGTTTTATTGTTGGGTCAATAGTAGGATGATAGTTATATTTACCTCTTAAATCAGGTTGATCCTGAATAAATGCTTTGTAGCTTAAGTCCAGAGTGGATTTGAAAAATAGCTTGCATACTCTAATTCTGGAGTCATTTACTTCAAAATGAAAACCGATGTTCAGAGCTTCAATGTGTTCAAATTCAAAGAACGGTAAATAGAACTGCATTAAAACGATAAAGTAATCAATATGATAACACTGGTATGATCCACTGCAGGCAGTGGCTGAGTTTGAATGTTGATCTTCCATTGTCACGCGTTTGGAAAATTCCTTTTCGACGATGCGAATATTTGAATTTAGATGTTCATTTATTCTTCTATTTTGCAGACAGGATCTTGAAACATCCATAGCGTAAAAAGAGGTTTGTACTAGGATGCTACATCACCCCCTAGGGAGAAAAAATTATTAATATCACAAAAAATGACAGTTTTAACACTTTGAATTGGCGAAATAATATAATTATTTGCTACATCAGTCCTCCGTTGTCTAGACGAGCTTGAAATTTATTCATCAACCAGGGAAAGGTCGGTATGAACTTTTTTAGGAGGGACTTCATCATTTGATGACATCACATACTTAGTCATATTATTGAGTTACTTGTCCATTTATTTTGCCATATTTACAAAAAACCGCACGTTTGATTGTTTGGCTGAAACAGAAAGTATTAATTAATGTAACTTATTGGGTAAAATCTTATTGTGTCTTACTTTTTCAATCTCAATAGTAATTTAGCAAACATGAATTTGGCGGCAACCATCTAAAGAGATCTAACTTTAAAAAAATCTCATTAAAACGAAACAATCTCTTTAATTGCCAAAATGAAAACAAAATTATATTAACGCAGAAAAAAGCTCTCCTTTTATAGTAAAAAACAAATGATATAGTTACATTTTCTAAGAAATAATAGAGTTTGAAAAATGATTCTACAACACAGAGTCAACTTAAAATTGAAAAATATTTCAGCTATACAGTAATATTTCTAAATAAAAATAAAAATTGTACTCTCCCTGCCAGTAATTCTGGTTCAACTCAAAATGTTTCATTAATTAATTCATCACTTACTATGAAAATGGCGATAATTCGAAATAATGCTATTTCAAATTTCTACAATACGGGTACTACTCAAAATAACTCCAATTTGCCCACACCGGGTACGAGCGTTCCACTTGTAAATTTGAACCCAACTGGAATTGTCGCTATTTTGGATACGAGGAAGTGGGGTCGCTCGTTCAACAATATAGATATACAAAGACATCTAGCGGCGAATATTGGCAATAGTTTTGAATCTGATTTATTGGTCGATAGGTATTGAAATGGCGAATTCGTAGGTGTGCATAACTCAAAAATCAAGAATTTTGAGTTAGCTCCCTTTAGATCTAGGGGTGCGATATATTCTAATTATGAAAACTAAACTTCCTATAATAAGCAGATCGTACTAATACACTAAATATAAGTTTGGCGATGATAAATATTTGCCTATGTATCTGTTATCTATCCACGGTATCTAACCACGACCGAAACCTACTCGATCTGATATATTCTAATTATGAAAACTAAACTTCCTTTAATAAGCAGATCGTACTAATACACTAAATATAAGTTTGGCGATGATAAATATTTGCCTATGTATCTGTTATCTATCCACGGTATCTAACCACGACCGAAACCTACTCGATCTGATATATTCTAATTATGAAAACTAAACTTCCTTTAATAAGCAGATCGTACTAATACACTAAATATAAGTTTAGCGATGATAAATATTTGCCTATGTATCTGTTATCTATCCACGGTATCTAACCACGACCGAAACCTACTCGATCTGATATATTCTAATTATGAAAACTAAACTTCCTTTAATAAGCAGATCGTACTAATACACTAAATATAAGTTTAGCGATGATAAATATTTGCCTATGTATCTGTTATCTATCCACGGTATCTAACCACGACCGAAACCTACTCGATCTGATATATTCTAATTATGAAAACTAAACTTCCTTTAATAAGCAGATCGTACTAATACACTAAATATAAGTTTAGCGATGATAAATATTTGCCTATGTATCTGTTATCTATCCACGGTATCTAACCACGACCGAAACCTACTCGATCTGATATATTCTAATTATGAAAACTAAACTTCCTTTAATAAGCAGATCGTACTAATACACTAAATATAAGTTTGGCGATGATAAATATTTGCCTATGTATCTGTTATCTATCCACGGTATCTAACCACGACCGAAACTTACTCGATCTGATCTATTCTAATTATGAAAACCGACTTTAAAATTGAACCCAGAATAAAGATACTTACATAGAAGTACACAACTATTACAGGTGGGGCGACAAAATATTTTAACAAAACTAATTTAATAACATTCACGAAGTTTATATAATGTTATTACATTAATTTAGTCTGAAGCTTACAATAAACACGTCAAAGTTACTTATGAACTAAGTTTGCCACTTGATATTAGGTAAATTTAGTGTAATTTTAGTGGTTAGCTAAGTTATGACATAATTAATTACGTCATCTCTTATCTATATGACTCTACTACGTTAATTTCTTTATGTAATGAAATAACTTAAAAAAAAACAACTTGCTTAGCTTGTAAATTAACATACTACAAACCAAAGGTTCACGTCGCTTTGCATGAAAAAACGCAAGCTCTCAAGCAAGCCTAAAAACTTTATAAAAATACCCTGTACCAGCAAATAATAAATGATTATTGATTATTCATCACTTAGTTATATAAAATGTGCTCGGGTTTAAAAAAGCTCTATATATATATATATATATATATATAAGAGATTCCCACCTATATATTGACTCATCACGATTTCTCTGGAACCATAAGGCGTAGCGACTTGAAATTTGGTAGGAATATGCCTTTCGCCGAGTAGAGGTCAGCTAAGAACGGATTTTACGAAATTCCACCCACAAGGGGGGTTGCGGGGGCGTTAATATTATATAATAGTATCCAGATATTCCCTTGGGAACAGGAAATACGCGGGTAAATTCGCGAGCGACCGCTAGTTTCAAATAATTTCCATTTAACTTGCCCTCAAAGTTACATTATCAGTTAGTAATAGAATCTGATATAACCATCTAACTAGAAATATCCATAAGCAAGTCAATTTGCCCGATGTATCTAACTAGGTTTAGCCACCCAATACCCGAATGTCATTGTCTACAAAATACTCGTAGAGATCGAACTTTGTTGCGGAGTTATTTTATTATCTTGTATATTGGAAGACAATAACAAAAATATATATTTATTTGTACTAGTTATTTCTTTTCTATCTCTCGGAACTGGCAAGTTGATTAATCGGCTGGTAGGAGACTTCGGCCGTGGCTAGTTACCACCCTACGATAAAGACGCATCACCAAGTGACTTTGCTTGATTTATGTCGTGTAGGAACCAAAACGGGTGTGGATTTTATTCTATCCTAATAAGTTAGCTGGCTTTCATCTTAGATTGTACTTACCACCATTACACTTAGCACCAGCTGTGATTGCAGTCAAGAGCTGATTTATAAGGAAGTAAGTAAGATATACACTATTTCTTATAGTGTATATCTTACAACATGTAATTGAAACTTCATGACGATTAACTTAGTAGGTCAAGTGTAACAAATTAACAAACAAACAGATCGACATGCTTATTTCCGTCGTCGGTAATTTTTAACCGACGAAAAAAACGGAGGAGGTTCTCAATTCGACACGTATATTTTTTTATGTGATATGAGATGACCACGCATAACTTTTTACAGAATTGTCCGATTTTGATAATTCTTTTTTTATTCCATTGTCATCATGTTAGGATCTGATGATGATATCCTGGGGAAATTGATGGAACTCTTCAAATTTTGGAGGCACGCTTACAGCGATTTCGGTTTTTGTCTCGGTATCGGTAGCTTTTCGACTACTAGTGCCGTATAATATACTATGACAGTATAGTACGAGTACGTTACGTAGCGATAAATCACTAAAAAGTAAAAAATAAAAATTTTTAACAAAAAAAAGAACCGACTCAGAACGCACTAAAAAGTAAAAAATAACTGTGTCATTTAGTTGCTTTAATTTACTTAAGTATATCTAGGAGTCGGTGCCAGCCAAGGTTTCTACTTTAAGGGCGTTACCTAAAACCCACAAACTGCTTTACTACGTAAAATAAATGTTTCTTAAACTTGGCTGGCGCCGATTTCATAGATATGCTTAAGTAAATTAAAGCAACTAAATGACACAGTTATTATAAACCACGTGTTGACGTACCTAATCAAAAACTTACTTCATAACGACGACAAATCTACTTACTGATTTATTACTTGTAATTTATTATTTTTCTTTCACGACATTGTAAAAAGAAACCAATTATGATATTAAAGACGAAAAGTATTAGTTTCCAGCTGTAGGTTTAATAAATGTTGATGTAATAAAACCTGAATATTAACATTAACATTTCCTCAGGCAAAATGTTTTATTCGCTTTTTGATCGTACTTCAATTCAACGCCAAGGACTTCGTCAAGGCTCTGCGAAAGTTCTATGCGAAACTAATGAAGGCATATCCATTTAAGTTTCTTCGACTAATCTCATCTGTGTGCTAAGTGTAAGATTTTAGCGCGTCGATATCGAAAACAGTAAACACAAATTTTATACGGAATTGAAGTAGCGCCATCTAGTTAAGTTTAGAGTAAACGCTTTTTTTTCTATATAATTTTTGCAGTCGCTCGGTGAAAAACTCGCACTTGCCCCACTGATAGTAAGTGATGATGATGAGTTGGAAACGGGCTACTTTAAGATGGAAATCCGCATCTTTTCGGTTTCTACACGACATCGTACACTTGATCGCTAGGCGGTAAGATTTTTCCTGCTGGATGATAGCCACGGCCGAAGCCCCCAGCCATACCATAGCCATGGACCAATTAAGTAAATATCAAACGACCTAGCCGGGTATAAACCGAAATAGGACATTTTTAACCGACGCAAAAAACGGAGGAGGTTCTTAATTCGACACGTATAATTTTTATACGCATGACCACGCATAACTTTTTACAGAGTTGTCCGATTTTGATAATTATTTTTTATTAGAAAGGGAACAATATGGTTTCTGCTTTAAGGACGTTACCTAAAACCCACAAACTTAGCTTTAATAGTTCAATAAATGTTCCTCAAACTTGGCTGGCCGACTTCATAGATATGCTTAAGTAAATTAAAGCAACTAAATGACGCAGTTATTTTTTACTTTCTAGTGCGTTTTGCGTCGGTTCTATTTTTTGTTAAAAAAAATTTATAAATCTACTGCGCATACCGCGGAAGCCGACAAATAATGATAGCAATCAAATTTCATTTTAAATTATTATACCAACCTACTGTACATAAGAACAAAGAAAGTTTACTCTGGGCGTGTATGAAAAGAAATTATAATTGCCATGACGTGCTAAAATGTTTTCGAAGTCTTAATATAAATTTGTTTTGTGGTAGTTTGCTCTATTAGTATGCCGCCCACGCTTTTGTTATGCTAAGAATTTTATGTGCAGTTTTATACGTGAAATATTGTAAAATGGAAAATTCTGTTTGCCTAACATTGAACCCGCTAACCTACCCCGATGTAGTTTAGTATCGTTGAAGTATCGTTGTAGATGTTTGCCTCATTGGTGTAGTGGTCACCTATTTTCGGTTCGAACCACGACTACGGTGTGGGTTCAAGTACTATAAAATATTAAGCTTCATGTCGTGCGAATCTTAACGTTGTCTCTATCTCTCTCTGTCTAATACGATACTATAGATAAAGAGATATAGAGACGAAATCAAGATTCGCATTGTTGAGTATCGTAACAGAATCTCGCTGGTTTAGTGGTAAGCGTATATTGGTTTGGATCACGACTATGGTCTCTGTTCAAGAAATTCTCAGCACAGTACCCCAGTGCCTCTTAAGCCGTCGTTCAGGTTTTTATTATTCATATCTGATAGTGAATTTTTTTTTTATTTATACTTTGGGACACGAAAAAGCTAAGACAGTAGCCAACAAAATTAAGAAATGTTAAACAAAAATTTGTTGTCTGTAAAGTCGATTTACTGACGATAGTTGAACGTGACAACGTCTGAAGAAAATACTGATGGAATGGTAGCATTTAATTGGTTATTAAAATTTTTAATTTAAGTATATTTTTATAAATATTAATTTCAATTAATAAAATAATTGATTTTAATTTTATAAATTTATATTTTAAATTTATAATAAATATATTAATTTATAAATATAATAATTTTTAATTTAAAATTAATATATTTAATAATTATATTTAATAGACGGATGTCGAACGCTGCCGAACGCAAAGGCCGATTGTGCTTCTTTATCGCTCGTTTCGCGCTCTCACTTGCATTTCAAGTCTTACATGGAACGCCTCAAAGCGAGGTAACGCTGCATGAGTCATGTTTTTTCGTGCGTGCCCCGGCTCTATCAAATTATAAGACGTTGTTACGTCAAAAACCCAACCCTAACCGAAACCTAGTGTGATTGGCGGACAATTATAGGAAACTAGCATAAATAATACGTGCATGACGTAAGTAATGACCAGTGAGCACCCATGTCCAATATGTGATCCTGTTTATTTATGCCATGATTGCTTTATGGGAGCAATGACGGGGCTATTATTCAAGATAACAATAACTTTTATTCATTTTAATGAATGATTTTGTTCTGACCTTTTTTTTCATTAAATAGAAGTAGGCGTTACTTTAATTGTTATCATTATCAACAGAGAATAACTTATTATTTATTTTACTAATACTCTCTACAGAAGAGAGGTTTAAGTGTAATGAAACCAAGTTCATGTCCGCGTGAAAGTTGTCGAACTCAGGACCTTATATTACGGAGGTGTTTAAGCTAATCAATATACCAAGATGCAGTCGGTACATGGCTTATATACATTAAACTAAGATTACATGCGAATAGGCTAACCAATCAGTGACACAGGCATAGTTACATTGCAATAACAGATTACATGAAACCAAAGGATTACATTATGACCCATTTCAATCGAATGAAACTGTAAACATTTAGATCAAACTAGTTCAACACCACGTAAATGAAATAAATCGTCACCGATGTGCATAATCGTGTCATCCGCATGGACAGTGGACGCGGCGCGGACGCGGCAACGCGCAGTGGACGCCGCGTGTCCGCCACGCTGAACTTGGCCGGCTAGCTCACTATGGATTCAGAATTTTTTATCCCGTAACTACGGGACGCGACTTCGTGAAAATTGGTATGTACTTAAACCCCCGTTTCAATGAGGTGAAAAGGTCGAGTCTTGGCGTAAGTTTAGTTAAGCGAATACGCTTTTTTTTTCTTCGTGGCAAAATCCTTATACCTTTTTTCCACATGGAGGCAAAATGATTATGTTGGACTCGACTAAAATCCCATGGTGTTCCAGCTCATCGTCTGGTGACTGGGTCAAATGAACAATACGAAGACTACCGCAACCCAGCTCACGGCAACCGCTAAGGCAAGTTCTCTTATAGTGTTACTCAACCCAGCCTTATTAAAGACACGTCGGGAACAGAAAAAGTGTCTACCAACTCGAGGATTCACCTCTCGTAAGCGACAGATTCGCTCGCTCGAAAGATCTATCGCTCGAAAGTCGTCGTCAAGGATCCAAGTGGCGTTAATTTTGCGTCCAAATCTCTTGCGGCGGATAGGATGCGAGTTCACATCGTTCTCTCTTAGTTGCTTTGCCGCCACCTTCTGCGACATAACAATTTCACAGACAGAGACTACGGCATCCCAGGACTTTTAGCTATTAACCTTGGCTTTAACTACGCTTACGAGAGATAGGTCCCGACCGATTGATTACTTCTACGAGTTCTTAGCGTACGCCTACAGTCTACACCATAACAGCTAGTATATGTGTGTCAAATTTCAGCGCAATCCGATCAGTGGTTTGAGCTTTGCTTTGATCAGTCTGTAACGGTTGCCTTTTGTACATATTATATAAAACTAGCTGACCCGGCAAACGTTGTTTTGCATTAAAAATTAAAAAAAATTTAGATGAAAATTAGATAGTAGCCGATTCTCAGACCTGCTGAATACGCATACAAAATTTGGTAAAAATCGGTAAAGCCGTTTCGGAGGAGTATGGCAACTAACATTGTGACAGGGAAATTTTATACATTAGATATACTGACATTTTTTTCTTGCTGTGAGCTATAGTCTCTCGCTAATTTAGGATTTCGGATATAAATGAAAACCTAAAATTTCTCTCAACTCTCAGTTATTCTTTAACGATTATTGCACCAACACTTTACTTAACAGTCATTAAACATCTGAAATATTGGGGCAATAAAATATTTAATGTGTCGCGATTGCACAATTTATTAGCTGTATAGCAGGCGGCGATGTGTCACAAATGCAGGCTGGGCGAGCATCCGACACAGTGCGCTTTGTTGAACGAAATCAAAAACAAACTACAGTATTCAGTACGTCACCGGCATATATTTGTTTGTTTCGCTAGCACACTCAAATACGACGAGATTTTGTTCCCAATACCTAAACTGTCCAAACAGAAACCTGCTTGTTTCTATAAATATCTACAATTTAGATAATTAGATTGAAACAATACCAACTAACTAACGGCGATCCTCGTAAGAAGGCTCAGAGTCAGCGAATGATTAATCGAGCTATGCTCTAAGTATTTCCCCATGATCGAATTAGAAAAATGGAGATCTGTTCAAGAATTTACTTAGCTCTACAAGTCACAACGTTGAAGTGGCAATGTGCTTGATACGAAGTTCAAAGAGCCGATGGATGTTGATTTCCACAGATACTGGAACTGCGACCCCGTTAGGAAAATTGTAGTGACTGTCGAACCCCTACTAGGTGAAGTAACAACATTATACAAGTTAAAGTCACAGGCAGCTCTGGATTCCTATTTTTAGAAGGTGCTAAAAAAGGTCTATGTCTAGCAGCTCAATTGGCTTGTGTGATGATGATTATGAAGATACCTGTTCGAATAATTTGCATTCGAGAAAGAAAAGTTCTGCTATCTAATTTACTCAAGAGATTACCGCCCGTTGAATGTTGAGCCAACCTTGTATGTTCCAATAGTCGTTTAATTCAATTTCTTATTGTGAAAAGCTAAAACTAGCATCGCAAAAAGATTAACGTTTAACTATTGAATCCAATGACCAGTCACTTCTCTTCGTAGCAAGTGGTAACCATTACTCTAAAAGTGCAATTATTAAAGGCTTTTTTCGAAAATTACACAGGCTCCAATAGAAAGTACAATACTTACAGAAGGTGTTTATTATTATGTCGTCAGTCAACTTCCTTATTTGTATTACACAGTCCGAAAACGTTTCCTTGTTTCAATCTAATTTATTGCCTACAAATCCCACGCCTTCAAGCTAATACTCATCTTTTTATAGCCATAACTTTTATTTACCACTATGACTCACTTAAGGTGTCACAATAAAAGTTCTTGGATTATTTTTTTAAGAAAGGCGAACATTGCACGCGACCGGCCGTTCCAAGTAAAGTGACCATTTTGTTAATAATTTTGGAATCTTTCCGGAGTTTTTAAATAATTCACAACAGAAAAACTAACAACAGGAAATAAAGATTAACTCGGTGTTACTGCAGCATATACATATATAATACTTTGTTATACTGTTACAATTAACCTATGTGGCTCCGTACCACGTGATTATCTGTAGAAGTAAAGACATTGACATTTTCCTTTATTTCCAAGAAATTCTCAATAAAAATTTTAGTAATGTTACACCGAATTTTAAGTAAGTAAAGCAAGTAAGAATTTGGTAATGTTACACCCTCGTCCCTCGGAGAGCATCTTAGGCTGTCAATCCCGGTTCATTGTCACTACAATATAATAGCGGTGGTTTTATAAGTGAAAACAATGTAGAACTAAGACCTATACACACAGACTTGAGAATATCCTTCCCACATTTCTAAACCTAAAAGTAAATAGTTATTATTAAATTTTTACAAGTCTCAATCTACTTCACATCTAATATTACTATCAGATGGTATAGGCGCAATCCTATTTCCTACAACGCCTTGACGGCCGAGTGGCGCAGTGGGTAGTGTCCCTGCTTCTGCGTCCCAGGCTGTGGGTTCGATTCCCACATCTGGAAAATGTTTGTGTGATGAGCATGGATGTTTTCCAGTGTCTGGGTGTTTATCTATATATTATAAGTATTTATGTATAATATATATAAAATTATTCATCAGTTATCATAGTACTCATAACACAAGCTACTTACGAGTACGCTTACTTTGGAGCTATATAGCGATGTGTGTAATTGTCCTATAGTATTTATTTATTTACAACAAAAGTATAAACTGGAGTAACTAGTACAAAACAAATCTTGCATCTTTTTCAGGACGTCTTATCCTGAAAAAAGTAAGGTAGTATTTGCTAAACCTATCCAACTCACCTGAGGTAACAATTACTTGGTCATGCGAAACCCCGATCCATCACCCATTTGCGCCACTGGCTATGGCCACTCGCTTTCTACTCTAAGGCAATTTCCGGGGCCCTTATCTGGCTAAGGCTGTATTTACTTCGGTTGTTTAACAGAATTAATCCAGTTGACAAGAATCTTTGGCGATTTGGGCAAGGCCGATCGCTAGTTTCAATTTTGATTTCGATTTCAATTTTGCTTTAAACTTTAAACCGGAATAATTTTAATTTATCTATACAATTTATTATTTTAATTCAATTGTTTTAGTTCTTAGTTAATGTTTATTACATTACATTAGATAGGTATGTACATATGTAGTATAATATTTATGTTCTAATAACAGAATTTTTATTGACTGTTAATATTATAAATAATGATTATATTTAAAGAATAACTGTAGGGTTTCTTGCTGGCAATTCGCAGTAGAATGTGCCTTCCAAACCGATGACGTTTCAAAAATTCTAAATTAAAATCAGTTTCAAAAAGTTATTAAGTAGGCCAAAAATATGAATTAAATAAATTATAATATAATTATAAGTACTTTCGTACCAATTTCAGATTCTCAATGTATTTTCGTTTTCTCGTCTCAAATTATTTTGCGATATTCAGATATTTTTTTTTATTGAGAAAGAATGCAATAAGGAACTTAAGCTAACTTATCCTAATAACTATACAAATCATGCCCATGTGGAATGGTGGCAAGAATACTGGCTGCATTTCCGCATTTCATTTTCAGATATTAGATTTTGTTTTGATAGTGATGTATACCACTATTAAAATATAGTAAGAAAAAAGAGTACAGAATTATTTATATCAATACTTTAATTATTAATCAAGTAAAATCCTTAGTAATATTAAGTATAAAGGGGAAAGTTTATAGTTTGGATAGATGTTTGTTACTCTTTCACGCAAAAAATATTGAATGGATTTTGATGATACTTCACAATAATATAGCTTACATCAGAAATAACACAAAAGGCACATTTTAACCCGCCATTCCTTGGAAACAATAACTACACGGGTAAAAGCGCAAGCGTCCTCTAGTAATAATAATTGATCACAGTGGAATAATATTTATTGAAATTAAATTTCCTTCACTTCTTGAATAGTAGGTATAGGCAAGTATTCTTAAATATTATGTAAGTAATATATCATTCTTGTTTGCATACATGTATATTCCATGATGACACGCCGGAATATTCTGCCAGGTGTTAATAATGCACAGGGCGGCGTACATACCAACAGCATTGGAATAAAAATGTACCATTATTAATAAATTTCTTCCGTGAACGCGATCTGAGCCGAAACTCCTATATCGTGTAAGTACATAATTTTTTAATAAGCCTTTTGAAATACTGCATCGTCGTTCATATTTTCTGCAGGATTTATGGCAAGTTTCCAGCATGCGACCGTTCGGCTCGTTTAATTATTTTCTCTTGTTTGCACAAGATTAAGATTGTGCAGATATGTATAATATATTGCTAATGGAAAATATTGTAAGTTGCTTGTACAATGTTGGGAATAAATTTACTTTAAACAAGTGCCGCGCTTGCACGTTATTTTTTTCGGTTCGTTAGGCGATTTTATGTGGAAACTTAGTTCAAGTTGACCTACATGTTTTACTTTGCTATTTAATAAAATATATTGCTCACTTTACAACAAACTACTAACTTTATTTAGGGTTTTGCTGCCTAGTGGCCAAAGTTGTAAAGTTAACTCAAACTCAACTCAAAATTCGTTTATTCCAAATAGGTTTAGTTAAGGACTTTTGAAACGTCATGATAAACTATTTTATTATGATGTAATCTAATGTGGAACGCGCTTGCTTAGAAAATGCCTATTTACTCTTGTTTTAATGATACCCAAGTTGTAGGAATAAGGAAAAACTGACCTCGGAAGGACATTCCAGGCTTTAGTTATGCATATAATAAAAGATAACACAAAACGGAGTCCTGTTAGCAGTGCATTGACATAAAAATGAAGGAGGTACGAGGTCAAATAACACGTAAGAGCACTCTACGAATAAAGTAATGGTGAAAACTTAAAACTAAATCTACGGCTCCAAATTAGTGGTGTTACACCCAACATACGTCACATGATCAACATCTGATATTGATTATTACGCAGACAAGTAATATCATCTTAAAAGCCTGCCAACCAACCCTTATTGTAGTAGTGTGGCGGATAATACTCCAAATTCTCTCTCACTATCTTCATTTAAAATGGGCTACTAAGTGCATACTTACTTATAGCTCATACTGTCTTCGGTATATTATAAGATTATAGTAAATTGAAATATCGAAATATTACCACAATTGTATGAAAAACTTGCAAACCTACAGAACAGGACTAGGCAGCATTTTCTTCTAGGCAGCGTGACAATTCTAATAATAATTTCGTCATATTTGAGCCAAGTTTCATTAAGAAAATATATTGTAATAACTAACACTATTCTCAACAATCTACTACTCTACTATCTCTATCTACTTATCTCTACTCTATCTATCTATTCATGAAAACTTCCGTGGCGCAGTGGTATGCGCGGTGAATTTATAAGACGAAGGTCCTGGGTTCTATTCCCTGCAAGGCAGATTGAGTTTTTTCTTAATTTGTCTTGGTCTGGCTGGTGGGAGGCTTTCGCCGTCGCTAGTTACCACCCTACCGACAAAGACGTGCCGCCAAGCGATTTAGCGTTCCGGTACGATGTCGTGTAGAAACCGAAAGAGGTGTGGATTTCATTGTACTCCTAACAAGTTAGCCCGCTTCCATCTTAGATTGCATCATCACTTACCATCAGGTGTGATAGCAGTCAAGGGCCAACTTGTAGATGATAAAAAAAACCACATAATAATCCATTCAATTCTATCGCGAACAGACAAACGCGACAGGGGACATTGTTTTATAATACCTACCTACAAGTAGCGGCACGAAACTCTAGCGCTGACCGTTATTGCGCAGAAGTAAAAATTTAGGTATCATGGGGGAGCTTGAGGAATGAGGGGCGGGCGTGCGTAGCGGCGATTGGCTCCCCTGTCGCAAATACCGTTTTGCGACGACAGGCGTGTTACCATTGCCTGATTCAGATTAGACTAGTCTTATATCTATAATAAAAATTGAGAATATAATAATGTTTTATTTTTCTACTCCCCGTAAGCTTTTCAAAATTTATTTATTCATTTATGGTAACTATTCATATATTTTAATATTTTTAATATTTTAATATTTTTTACTATATAATTATGTCTTAAGTAATACGAAATCTTTGGAAATTAGAACTATGAACTATAACATATATAAGCACAAACACGTACGTAACGTACACAAACACATACACACACACACGCATGCACGCACACACACACACATATTAAAACGATGTCGTAACATGATTTGATATTAATTAGGTAATTAAAGTAAATATTGTATTGCGTACGCGACGGTACCGATGCGCAGCCATCCCTACTACGTTTCGTTCAGCGCTAGACTTACATGCCGCTAGTTATACTTTGTAACTATGGAAAACAATATGTTAAAAGTTAAATCATTTGATCCAAAGACCAATTCCCCTCAACCGCGACCCCTATTGAACTTCGGTAATAGAAAACAATAACAACACAAAACGACTTTGAAACATTTGAAATGGAAAGTTGGCTCGTATAGGACGAGATCGGATTGCGGCAGGTGCTGGCCACGAGATGCAAGTGCTTCAACAACACTTTAAAATCTCATTTATTTTATCTGTTTTCATATTATTGATTTATTGAATGCTTTTTCTGTATCTATTAACTTGTACTTAAAAAAATTGGTTATCTGTAAAGTCGGTTTACTGACGATAGTTGAACGTGACAATGTCTTAAGAAAATACTGATGGAATGGTAGCATTTAATTGGTTATTAAAATTTTTAATTTAAGTATATTTTTATAAATATCAATTTAAATTAATAAAATAATTTATTTTGATTTTATAAATTTAAATTTTAAATTTATAATAAATATATTAATTTTTAATTTAAAATTAATATATTTAATAATTATATTTAGGGATGTTGAAAGCCGAACCAAAGGCCATTGAGCTTCTTTGTCCTCGTGCCGCGCTCTCGCTTGCACTTCAAGCCTTACATGGAACGCCTCAAAGCGAGGTAACGACGCATGACGTCATGTTTTTTCGTGTGTGCAGCCGGCTCTATCGAATTATAAGACGTTGTCACGTCAATAATTCCTAAAGATAAGCGGAATCCGACATGTGCTTATGAAAGTAAAATTTGCAAAAAAGCCTGCCCCGGTGGCCTAGTGGTTTGCTCATATGACTTCGGTTGGTCAGGTCGTGGGTTCGAATCCTGGGTTAAGTCGTGGAATAACTCTGAGCTTTTCATTCTACTAAGAAATTTTTAGTAAACTTTAAGCCTTGAATCGGGGTCTAACACCACAGACCCCAGTACCTCGGAGATTACGTTAAATGGTCGATCTTATCACTATCATGAACATTTGTGATAGAGATCGTTAATAAAAATGAACATTATCACTCTAAGCCCACCAACCCACATTGGAGCAGCGCGGTGGTTCTTCGCTCCATATCTCTCCCATAAGGAAAGGCTAATAATGATGACTAAAATTTCATCATTATTAGCGTTAAGCCAAAAAAGGGACAACCGCCTATAACAGAGATTTTAATTAAAATTTAAATTTCAAGCCTCATGTCGCTATAACTGTGTGGTTTGCTTGAGACACAATTGTACAAGTATTCAGTTTCAAAATAGGTCTGTAATCTGTGAAATAAAACCCTACGCTTTTTTAAGTTATGGATAGATTTTTATGTAGATAGTTGTCGAGTGAACGACGTACGCTCTCGTGCGTGTAAATCTTTAGCATCTAAAAGGTAATTCTCATTTAGGTACAATTTATCGGCATATGAACAACACACCTAATTCCTTTACAACATCCAGAGCTACATCTTAGTATTCTCAAAAAGCACTTCCATGTAACAGATGAGTCTTGAGTCTTATCGCACAAACGTAGAATATTATAAAATGTCGCAATAAAGTAAATAAGTAGACAAATGTACTCGTACTTTAATCTCGCATTCGATTTCCTACTTTATCTTTAATACATAAGGTTTATTTTCAAATGAATGAAATACACATAATGCTCAAGCGGTGCTCGTGAGAAATATTATGAAAACAAATTCGCGTTGAGCACGTTCGTTCCCTGTAATAAATAACAGCAAAAGTGGGTACTAGACTGAGGAAGTCAGCCGCAAAATGGCCCTGTTTGAACTTTTATAACGGAGTTAGTATGGATATAAGATGTCTGGTATTTCATGTTTTAGAGTCTTGTAACTTTGTAATCAATTTTATTATTTTTTGAAAAATTACAGATGTATGAAACAAGGCTTATCAAATCTATTACACTTAAAAGATTTTTTTTATACTGATTAGATTAGCGTTTGGCTATGATCACAACTGACGTTGCAGTCTATTTTGGAACGCGCTAGCGTTTTTAGCTAGTACCGTCGTCCGTAAAACGTACCGTACCGTACCGTAGCGTTTCGTCGTCTAGCTAGTACCTATTCACTCTTGACTTGAAGACACCCACATTGTAGGTGGTAGGGTAAACTAGACCTGGAAGGGCATTCCATAATTTCGCAGTTCGAATCAGGAAATTCAAAACAAAGAAAATTTATCTCTTATTAAAAGACAATGCGACCATAAATCGTCTTCATTAAATGAGCGCCAAAAACATTTTTCTCCTGCAGAAAGAAAACAGAGTCGATTTCTTCCACGAATCTTTATTTTACAAAACGTAAAATCAGGGAAATTAACGCCAATAATGACCACAAAAATTACTTGAGTAAATTACAACGCGAAACAAAATTATAACGTCAAAGGAAATATGCGGAGATTTAACGAAATTACGCCATCGTGTAAATACACAATTCAACACAGATCCAACGTTAACGAATAACATTTCCTTTGTTTCTTTTACGAGCCGTCAGTGTTGTTGAAAGAAACATCAACAGTCTCATTAGGAAAATAAGGAATATCAGAGAGAAAAAATTCAAACACGTCACGTGCTCCAGATCGTTACAATAAACGTAAACGAGACAAGAAAATAATATGTTCAACAAGCGATTCACGTTGAATATTGTGTTCCAGGAGGCTCATATTAAATATTGTATCACTGCTTTGAAACTGAACCACATGCCGATATTATGTTATTTAAGAAAACTTTCAAATGAAAAACGCATCCATTCTTCTTGAATTTCTAATTGTGTTTTGTTGTTTTTTGTAATCGTTAATAATATTACTATAAAGGCGAAGGTAGGATGATTGTTACTCTTTCGCGCAAAAACTACTAAATCAATTTAAATCAAACTTTACAAAAATATAGCTAACATATCAAACGAAGGTAACGCCGAGACTAGATTAGAACTACGCGGGTAAAACCGTGGGCGTCCTCTAGTAATCAATAATATTCATTGCGTAACTCTTTATCGTATAAAACTCAACTAAGTATTTTGTTAACTAACATATTTTTAGCTGTTTTTACTAAAGTCAAAAATGCAAACTAGTAAACTGTATAGAGTGTGTATACAAATGACATAAAAACAAAACACAATGAATCTAATCAATAAAGGAGAGAAGAAAATGTAGGCATAAAATTAATAACATTTCCTTTTAATTTCAAACCAAATGTATGTATATTAACCAAATCCATTTATCAACCGTACAAGCGTACAAGGAAAATTCATCAACAAAGGCCCAATTGTAGGAATGCCCGAAAAAAAACAGCCGTCATTTACAGATGGGGGAGCGGGTAGACAGCTGTCTTCATGTCGGATGATGACCGGGGGCTCTTAATTAATAGTTTACGGGTTGATATCTCCCATTTCCTGCTCTCCTGGTGCTTGTCAGGACTCAGGACTACGCAAATAATTATTTGCTTATAATAATAATAATAATAGCCTTTATTCAGACATGAAATTTTTGTACATTTACATGAAATACAAGTAACAAACTATAAAATCAACGACTCGGTTGATTACAGTTGACGGGCCGACAACTTCTTCTGTTTTCCCAATTTTGGCAAAGGCCTACTCAATTTCTTTCCAAGCTAATCGGTTTAGCGCTTTTCTTGTCCACGCCTTCCCTGCCACGGTCTTTATATCATCCTCCCACCTTCGATATTGTCTACCACGTTTCCTTTTTTATTTCTAGGGTACCAATATACAATGTTTTTGTTCTTATTAAATTATTTGCTTAATGAATAATAATTAATTATATGTACATACGACTATTTCAAAAATATTTTAACAAACGGGCTTTCATATAAATGCTCTAAAATCTAGCACCATAATGTCACGACATTAATCTAGCTTAGCTTAGGAGTACTTACATATACAGAAATGCTTCTAACTCTTAATGAGTATGCCTGCCAACTCAACCATCAAAGACTTGATTTTTGAGGATAACCTACTAGAAAATTCCGTCAGCCAAAATTAAGGAATTAATGATTTCCCAGTTAGTTACCAAAATCAAGATTTTTTATAAATAACACAGTTGAGCATTTTACCAACATGAAACTGAAGTATTCAAACTGTACAAGAAAACTATATAACTTAGAGTTGTTGATTAAGTATATTAGTCCTTCACTTTTATAGTGTCGCTAAATAATAATAGAAACACATTTTTATTAATTTAATTAAATAACTCTAAAAACAAAAACAATTGTAACTTTCAAAAAACATAAGCGCCCCCAAATGTCCGACAAAAATCTTTTGAATATTATCCGCACAGGATGGATGGATAATCCAAAAATAATAAAAAAATACACCGAATTTACATTTAAGTATATTTTTAAGGGTATTCTTTAATATAAAACAAGCTTCTACACTCAGGTACTTTTAGCCACTACCGCGTTGATTACCCTGGGGCAGTATCCATCACGACACCGCTTTCATTTATTATTTATCGTTACCAGTACTAATGTACTGTAATGTTATCTCGAATGCCTCAAGAATACCTTCTAAAATAATTATTTTTTTCCGAAGGTATCCCATACTGTAAGCTTAAAAAGATAAATGGAACCTTGAAGAAGAACATGGTAAAAGTAGTATTTATTCTTCTCCAAGGTCCCCTTAATATCTATAACAAAATCCATCAAATTCTTTGCAGCAACTATTTATCTACAAATTAAAAATTAAGGTAAGAGACTCTTATTTAATAACTTTAAAATTATGTATTATACAATGTGTTAGGTCCTACCCTGTCCTTGCCGTCAACCAAGAGTTAAGAAAAGAGAATACAAGCTTAGGATAATGAATTAGCTCCTTAGGCAGAATCCCGATGGAGATATCTAGACAAGAAGTTTCTTAAATCCTCTAGGTATAATTTTTTTTATTTAAAATAATTATTTTATACAGAGTCGTGTTAACAATATGGAAATATATCGGTACGTTGTATTTGTATAATACTAACGGTAATAATTATTATATTATTATTTAACTGTACATCTAATACTTCTAATAATTGTTGTTATTTGTTGGCTTATCAAAATTTCACATCGAGTTTGCCTTTAATAGCTTTGGCAGCAGATATTATATTAACCGCTCATATTTATCCCAATATTCTCTATAGCATATATATTATCATCTTCCAATATTTATCCCATCAACTACGTCTATTAGAAGTTCTACTTTTAAGGAACAAGAATTTAATTGGGAAGTTCCGGTTCATTTCGTTTAACCCTTGTGCGAGGCATCTGGTGTCCAGCGCGCGTTCTTTCAAACTGTCTGTCGTAATGTGCCATTAGAGGATGATGCAGGTACCGACCCTTATCTCACATTATTTGCGCATACATACCAAAGCGACGCAACTTAAAAAGGGACACATTTTTGAAAACGACCTTTCACCTTTAAAAGCTTCTTTAAATTCCCTTGAGTATGAGGTTATATGAAAAATAAAAATACTAATATTGTGGTGTTATTATCACTATCATGTTTATCAGCCTCCCTCCTTGTAGCAGAGGGCATATAGAGCGTAGAACCACCACGCTCTGTATCGGGTAAGGTGATAATGTTTAATTCATTAACGATCATACGACGTTGATAATAGTGTAATAATTATTGTGGTCTACCTACTTATAATACTTGAGACCTTTTAACAAAATAATCGAATTAATTTTTTCTTAATATTAAATGACGATCGAAGAATTTATCAGCTTTACAAGGCACGATGTTGGAACACCATAATGAGATTTTATTCTAAAAATATCTTGAAATAGAAAAAAGCTCAGCATACCTACCATCAACTATAATAGCGACTCAACTGTAGATCTAAACTGAATTGCAGTTTAGGTTATTATTACGTAATCACGCCAGCTGAGTGCCTAGTGTGAGCTTTCACCAAAACAAGAAAACTTCACATTCGCGAAAAGGCATATTTTATATGTCGCTATTAAAGTTGGTGGTAAGTATCTGTATACCTACCATCAACTATAATAGCGACTCAACTGTAGACCAAAACTGACCAGTGTGGCTAGTGTAAGATTTTACCGCGCGGTAAACGCAAATTTTATATGACACTGACACTTCAATTCCATATAAAAATTTGCCTTTACGCGAATGTAAAGTTTTCTTGTCTTGGTGAAAGCTCACACTAAGCATTCAGCTGACGTTATTAGGTAATAATAACCTAAACTTCAATTCAGTTTAGATCTACAGTTGAGTCGCTATTATAGTTGATGGTAGGTATGCTGCTCGATCCGGGATTTGAGCCCAGTACCTCAAACATAAAGTTAGTATTTGTTTTGAAAAATATTATAAAACTTATTCAACACTAATGTTTTCATTGGGATGTCATTGTGATTTGTGAAATTTATTCAAACCTATACTGTATTTATGTGGTGATACTAAATAGTATCATCACCGACTTTCCACGTTAGGTTGAGAATTCTTACTGAAAATTTCTCAGAAGAAACAGAAACAGCTTTATATTTCAAGGCCTGATTAAGGACTAGGACCCAAAACCTTGTGGTCCGGATCTTCATTGGACCTACGACAATATTAATATTCATATTCATTGATTTATTTTAAGAAACTATTAATACCATTTTTTAAATATTTTGAGTTGTACCACATTAAGTTGGATGTCAGCGTAATTTGCGAAGTTTGTCCTAAAAACTGGACCGAAACTAGGGGACGAAGGGACTGCACCATCTGTAATGGCCTGACCCGCACCGTGGATATGCAAATGACTATTTAAATAAATTCCCCTGCAAGTATCATCACCGTATATTCAAAATGTAAACATGTTAATTTTGCTTTAACATTCTCTGAGTACAAATTATTTTAAGCCCATACTGGGACCGCTTTTAAGTATCTCAGAAGTTTACCAGTAGGTATGATATGAAAATCAAAATATAATCCTACCAGTGCATAAAAAAAGTTTGGGGGGGATAATGTCGCGATGCTATTAAACCTCTTCAAACGGAAATTTAGAAGGTAAAAAAGTATGTCATATAAAAATAACAATGGTTTGAAGTTGTCAATATTTTTCAGAAAGTAAATAAGGCGAATCGATTTTGTTGTCTCTTATTTGATAAATTTGCATCCCGGAACCCTAGGATTTAACAATTGGAAAGTTGGTTATTTATGTATGTATGTATCAGTGTGCATTTGCAGGTGCTAAAAGCAGCGTGGCAGGTTTAAGCTCTAAATTTCCACTTCAATATTAAGGGGTGGCTATTGAAGTGGGACAAACAGAACGATGCTGATGACTGATACACTGACAATTAAAATAGTTTGTTTCAAGTTGGCTTAATTCATACTTTTAGCACTTTTGAAACGTCATATCAAAATATTTACAGCTATGACTCTACTTTGTGGCTCGGAAGACAGGTTCTGAATCCTGATCTGAAGGGACAAACCATTTGCATATAATTAATCAATGGAACGTCATCTTCCTTTGCACATTCAAAGTATAACTTGCAATTTTTCGCAATACTACAACAAGAGATGCCGTTAAAGGAAGATATAACTTCACCGCTGTAAGGAATGTTCCTGTAATTCGCACTGCATTGTTAGATATGTACCTATTGAGGAGAGGTAGTTTAGCACCTCAATACTACACTGCGGTACAGCATAGTTGATAAAATGGCTGATACGACTAGTAAGAGTGCGCCTTTTTATATCAATTCAAAACGACCATAATCTATACTAATATTATAAAGAGGTAAAGTTTGTAAATAAAGTTCTGTCGGGGCTAATCTGCGAATTTACTGATCCGATTAAAAAAATTCTTTCACCAGTAGAAAGCTAATGCTAATGTTATCGGTGAGTGTCTTAGGCTATATTTTATATTTGTATTGTATATATTACCCGAGTTATGACAGTTTTTGTCGCGCGAGTCGGACTGTGAAATTTATTAAATCGGCGTAAATCGCGTGCGCTGTCTTACCTATTGGATATAATTGAAAACATTGTATGAAAACTTTATGCATCTTAAAAAGTTCTACAAAAAAGTCCGCGATAGCATATATCTATCTTTTATATTTTGGCAGATATATAACTTTTTGTGTTTTAAAAAGTCATTTAATTCATAATTATGCTTACGTTTACGTCATTATTTATACAACTAAAGTCAAATCCTTATCAAAATAAATTATTTAATAACCACAAGGATATTATAAAGATAAGATTTGCCTTTTACAGTATGTTAATTAGTTATATAGTTTCGGAGATATTACAAAATTTCTAAAAAATATAACACTGCCGCTATATCGTCCAAATTAAATTGACCAACATTTTGGTACTGATATCCTTTGAGAATTCGATCTTTGATCTTTTCTTTCAATTTATTTGGCATAGCAGACCATATTTATATAATATACGAAAAGTTTTTTCGTTTGTTTAAACGGGCTAATCTCGAGATCTGCATGTCGGATTGTAAATTATTTTGTTTATTATTAAAAGCTAGACTCAAAAGTGAAATAGACTATTTAATACAAGCTATACACATCAGCTCGCCATAAATATATATTGTTAATGTTAATATACTATAATATCGTACAATGTTTAACAAAAATTTAGATCTTTAGTACACGGGACTAGACGGAGGATATTGCTTCACGGGAAACTATAAAAAAATTAAATTGAGAGGGGTAGCCGGGGAAAAGCAAACTTCATATGAATGTCTTTAAAATTAAAAGGATACCTAAGAGGTTTTCACGCGGACGAAGTCGCGGGCGACTGCTAGTTATTGATAATTTTTAATTTAGGTAACGTTGTAAAGCTTTAAAATAATTTAGTTAGTAGTATATTAGTAAGGTATTTTTAAAATAATAACTCTACTTAATTGTTTTTGAACCTATATACATACTAACTCACCTATATTCAACCAAAGACTGTCAAAATATAAAATTATGACTTATTTTCTTTATCATAAGAAGATTGTTACCTAAATGATAACCACGTTGTTGGTGCATTCCAGACTATGTGATCCTGTGTACAAGTCCCGGGTTTACACATAAATATTTATTACCCATGTTTGTCGTCTCCAATGCCGCGAGCAACTTGGGGAGTCTGTACCCCAAATCTGCTACAATTAGAGATATGATAAATATATTGAGGAGTAGGCCACAAAAACTTTCTGATGATAAAGATCACATTTTTTATAAAAATGATTATAGAGAACAATCTATAGAAAAATACAGTCGCGCTGAAAGTTAATAATTGCCATCACGAAAATCTTGCACCATTTATAATCGAATGCGCCATGGAGTTTTCAAGAGACTCCTTGAAGTTTCGACGTGATACAACGTACGGTATTTAACCGGACTCGTATACGTACGACTGGAGACTGCTGGATGATCCTTAAAGTCGTATAACCGTGATAATGGAGACCATTCGGATTTTCCGCCGGTCATTAGTGCAGACGGGCGAGGGTTCGAGCGACCGACAATATTTTACTCCGAGAATACTTAGTTTAGTGGAATACTTAGTAGAGCATCAATAGCTTAACGATTCGAGGGGTAAACTAGCTTGCAGGGCCAATCTCGCTATTGCACAGTTGGAGTTGCCTAAGAAATTCTTTTAATGCCTTAAAGAACTAAAGGTGCTCAGATTGTATTTAATAGGTGGCAAGAAACAGTCATCGAAAAAAGAGATACTTAAGGCGTTATGAGTTTGGAGTTCGCCTTGATAATCTACAGATGCCATTGACGTCGCATCATATACGGTGGACAGTGGACCATGTACTGTAGACTAAACGACGCGTCTACAAATCACGACTTCACAAGGGCTCACGTATTTTTTAAATTAATTTAGCAATGGGTTAGCATAGTAAGGTATGCTTTAATAAATACACATTATTGCAAGCCATACAACTGCAGATTTCTTTACTTTTTCTTATAAAAAAAACAAAGTAAATAAAGGAAAATTTAATGAAGTAATTCGAAACTGGTTGTTAATTGTGTGTAAAATAAAAAACTCAAATTATAACGTCACCTCACGCCACAAGTGTCAACGGTCACGCGAGGCTTGTAAGCTAAAAACTGGTCTCAGAAATAAATATTAAATTGCTTTGCTTGTTGTTGGTATGCAGATCTGAAATAATAACTGACTTTATATCAATCTAAATAAAGGATTGTTTCAAACTACAGTATTGAACGTAATTATTTTTTAGTCCAAAAATTTATGATAAAGTAGGTAGGTAGTATTTACGAGTAGCTATAATTTGGAAAAAAAATATTCCTAGACTTAGACATTGACTAGCCTAAATCCCACCTAAACAATATTTTTCCTGAAATTGCGGAAACACATCCTTGAATGACCACATTATTATTTGAATGCTTTATTTTGGTAGTATATATATATATAGTATATAGGTATCTACTTCTATAATATACGGTAGAGTTTCGATTCCTTTTCTTCAAAAAGAAAACCAAATAACACTAATTACTTTTTACTTATTATTTTTTCTGTATTTAAAGATACGTACGACGTTATAGGTAGTAGAAATTTTGTTAGCAAAAATATAAATACATTTACAAAAAGATTAGACTCAACACTGTTACAATCAAAGGTCCCAAAAGCGTCTTTACGACCGAGTTAATTCGCGGTTGTATCATTTAATTACATAATGAAACGGCCCCGTTGTAGCCCGTGATAAAAATAATGCGCTGATGAAAAGAAAAAGTGCTGTGTTTCTACCAAGATCCCTTAGTAGATAATATTGTTTCTTAGGGCGTGCGAACTTGGCCTCGTCTTTGCTTTGTTAAGATAATCTCAGTGTGGCTCCCAGGAGACGTCAACAAAGAAAATTGGATGGGCAGTCAGCCAATAGCTTTTAATCCTCGGGTCTTTTTGACCCTCCTTATCTAGTTGTATGTTATAATCGCGTTCTTTGAGTCAGACTATGTGAATACGGTGTAATCCTCGCCTAACGGAATCTGCTGACTATCTACGCATGACTTAACTAATTTCCGATAATAATTTAGTCCGAGATGTGCCAAGTCCGTATCCGATATTTTCTAGGAAGATGTAATAGAATGAAATTCATAAAAAGTAGATATCATGTAATTAATATAAAAAGCTACCCCGTCGCTCCAGTGGTTAACCTATCTGACGTCACGAGGAACTGGGTACAAGTCCAAAGGCGGTGTATGAACTACTGAGTTTTCTTTTTCTGAGTATTTTATCAGTATATAATAAATTTCTGCCCAAAGCTGGGAAGCCGGTGGACCTCGGGAAGCAAGTTAAACCATCGATCCCGATCACTAATTTGTCGAACTATAATTTATGATATAAATTTCTGATACCTAATTACCGTTAAAGGGTGAAACATTATCACACTAAACTTGCCTTTAATGGAGCAGCGTGTTGGGTCTAAACTTCAAGTACCTAATAAGCAGCAAAGCTCTGGCCATGGCCCTGGCCATGAATGCGAGTCGTTAAAATAGGTTACTAATAAAGAATATTAAAACAAATTCTGTAACACCAAAAAATAATGTATTCATTTTGGGTATAAAATTAGGTAAGTATTTATAAAAGTTTATGGTAGGTACGTACTTGTACCATTATGGTTAGGCAGTAGTTGAATCACGCAATGTGAGTCATACACTGTTTCAGACGAAAGAAAACACTTTGTTTACTTCCAATCCTGTGGAAGGCTTTATGCAATCATTTACTTATTATTTTTTCGGCTATTTATACCTACCAAAGGGTATTATGGGCTGGAACCAAGGACACCTCGTGCGAGTGCCCTTCTGAGGGTCTGTGGAAAACTTTTGTACTTTGAACTGGTGATCGTTCTATCCAAAAAACAAAAATACGCTAATTGGCGATGATATTACTATTTAATTTGTTTTTAAAACACAAATGTACATTAATGTTGGGTTCTTATTGTCCTGAAACTTACTTAAGTTTGTATGAACGAGAAGAGTGATGTGTAGTATCACTCTTGATCAAATTAAAATACAATATAAATTATCTGTCTGTTTCCCTTAAGTATTAGAATAAGAAATGCGTTTATTACAGTAATTCGACAAAGGTCATTTACAGGTCTTTTAACCAATTTATCCTATCCCAAATTTCAAAAATAATGTAACGTATGTATTTAAAAATTGAAATGAGAAGAATATTAGCATTCAATGGATTCCCGTGGCTGAGAGAAAAACGCCGAATAGAGCCCGATACTTGTGACACGAGTGTAGTAGGTTTAAAAGGAATGACGCGAATTGACAACTCACCACGTCTATTCAAGTTATTCTCCCTGCCCAGCCAAATTTAGCTCTTACTAGAGCAAATCCTACCACAGCAGCTTTGACACTCATTTTAATACAATTTGTTCGTGAAATACACCACTATCACACACGAATAAAATAAAGGATAGGTAATATAAGTGTTGAAACGAAGAAACATTTTTGGCTTTTTATACAGTAAATAAAAATTCTTATAGACCATAATTGTTCATTGCCGTCGCTATCATAATATCTTTTTCAAAGAATTTTATTTGAATGCCTGCGGGACCGTTAAACTACAGTTGACGTAGTAGATATTTCTTCAGCACTCAGCTATTGACGTCAGTCGGTAAGCGATTCCCGTTAAAATGATAAATTGTAACATTTTGATAACTCTCTATGGAACCGTTTATGGTCACAATTTGTTCGCTTATAATAATATTCCGTAAGTTTCTTATAATAGAAATGTTCTTTAAAATAAAGCGTTTTTGTTGGACTTAGAGTTATTTACTTTAATTATAAAAACTTGTCTAGACGGAGTTAGAAAAAAGTTGAAACTTCTAAACACAAACCGCAAAAATGTAATGAAAATTATAATATTCTGTATTAAATTATACAACAGAATACTTAACCATATTGTGAATTACTATTGACGCGATAGGTAAATTTTTATTGCGAACTAGCAACCTGGAAAAAATAATACTTAATAATTTCCTGAATAAATTTTTTGATAGCATTCATTGAAAGATATTAAACATTGATTTGGCTCTGCGTAGCAAGAACTTATCATTAATCTAAGCGACCAATAAATTGATAATGAAATGTACTCGTACATGGTTATTTTCCCTTAGTTTCTAAAGTCGAACAATAGTCGAAGTCTAGACCCGTTATGCTTTATTAAGACTATAAGATGGGTATCGAATTTTTAAGCTCTACTTGCAGTCTATTTGTACTATAGCGCTTTACTGTAACAATTTTTTCATAACTCGACTGTAGTAGACTGCAGTAGACTCTATTATATATAAGCTATTTAGGCTTAACTATCTAATTATAATGAAAAAGCAATTTTCACGATTTTTGTTTCCCCAACTCTAATTTCCAAAGAATCGTTAAAATATCACTTTCACTGGGTGGGTCACTATTTAGACATTTATTTCATTTCGACTTCCCGAGCTTTGTTCGGTGGCTCTTTTTTCTTAAAGGATGTTCGGTGAATTGCAAATCTTTTCAGAAGTCTTTAGGGGGTGGTCGGAGTCTTTGTAAAAATTTAATGCATATTTCATGGAGCTGCGTTTTCTTTGTAAGAGATCGGATATACTTCTTAAGCTTTATTGGAACTGCTACGCGTTTTGTGGAACTTTGTTTATTATTAATTGTTATAGAAGAGTTTAAATTCCTAAACTTATATATTTAAGCGAACATATTATATAGTTTATATTCATGTTTGTTACATTATGTATATTTTGTAATGTCAAAACGGGTAAATTAAGTAAAATTTTGCATTTTGATAAATTTTTGCTTCTTGAATTTATATAGATTGTATTTACAGAAACAGCTTTAAAAAATTTTAAGACAAGCCATTTATTAAAGCTATTTCTTATGTGTTCATTAAAAAATATGTAAGGCTTTATAATAGGGGTTAAAGAATGAAATTGCAGTTTTATTGTAATAGGTACTTCGAATAGAACCTTCATGGTTTAAGATTTTAAAGTGAAACTTTTTTCATACGGTACCTGTGTAGTTCTTCTTTTTAACAATGTGCAACATTCGATTATCAACTTTCAGTTGTTTTTTTTATTCAGCTTAGACAATAAAGAATGATACTTCGAAAATTCGTGTAATTTTTGAATACGAGTTCCGTCGCGGAACTAACGCGGCAGAAACAGCTCGCAATATTGCTAATGAGCAGTCTCCAAACGCAACGTTAATATTGCGATTAACGCACTGTGCGATTTTGGTTTAAACGCTTTGGTGATGGAAACATCGATTTGAAGAACGAACCACGTGGAAGACTGCCCACACAGGCGAATAATTTGAAAGAGATGGTGGAAGCCGATCCGAGGCAAACTACCCAGGAATTAGCGGCATGGTTTAACGTTACTTTACCAACAATATTGACTCATTTGCGTCAAATCAATAAAATAAAAAAATATGAAAAATGGATGCCTCATGATTTGACTGATCTGCAGAAAGAAACGCGTGTTGAAACTTGCGTTGCCTTGTTGAATCGATACAGAAATGAAGGAATATTGGATCGAATTGTGACATGTGATGAAAAATAGATTCTTTACGATAATCGTAAGCGGAAAATGCAATGGCTGACCCCAGGTCAAACGCCGCAACAGTGTCCTAAAGCAAAGCTTACCAATAAAAAGGTAAAGGTAACTGTTTGGTGGTCTCGCGTGGTGTTATTCACTATAGCTTTCTCCGATCTGGTCAAACAATAACGGCAGATGTCTACTGCGCCGAATTCCAAACAATGATAGCGAAACTAGCAGTGAAACAGCCCCGACTTATGAATCGATCTTCACCATTATTGCTCCATGATAACGCGAGACCTCATACAGCACGAGAAACTGTTTTAACTCTACAGGAACTGCAATTAGAAACCATTCGTCACCCTCCATATTCGCCAGACCTTGCTCCAACGGACTACCATTTTTTTCGGGATTTGGACAATTTTCTACGTGATAAAAACTTTTCTTCTCAGGAGGCAATGCAAAATGCTTTCACACAATTTTTCGAATCTAGATCACCAGAGTTCTATCGCAAATTCATAAATGAGATGGATTCCTATTAGATGGCAGCAATGTACAGATAATAATGGTAATTATTTTGATTAAGTAAATGAATTTTTATTTTTCAGTACAAATCGGCAATTTTATACTTTAACCCCTGATATTTAGCATACTAATTCCTACTCAAAAGTCGAGAATAAAACCAGTCTATTTACTTCAATGTCACGTTACGTTATAATCGTTTGAATAATTACACGGGCGTTGGTTGTTTTGTATTTTTCATTTTGATCGAATCGTTTAAAATGATAGGTATGTGCGAAATAATTGCCTCGCCCGTAGCAAAGGTTAACGAGTGTTATTAAAACTCGCGGGAACGGGCCGCCGTCCCGGGAATAAAATCGCTTTTGCTTTGAAAAATTTGCCGAAATAATGACGTAAAACTCATATGCGAGTGGTCGAGTAGGGAATAAATATGCCCGGACCCCCGGCCCGGTTTTATTAAGCCCGGCGTCAGTCTGGTATGTGCTCTAATGGTGCAATTTTGGCGAAATTTTTCGCTTTATGGACTTAAGTTCAGGGTAAATTTAAGTTGATGCGTGAACTTTAAATTAGTTCGACGTTTATTCTTTTATTACATTACTCAATTTGCATTGAGCTTAACTGTTAACTCTTGCTATGAAAGCAAGCAAAACTAATAACAATCAATAATAACCCATCCTATTTAATGCGGGTAAGTACTCACAGTAGCTGTCTGGATTAGAAACATTAAAACGAATGGGACACCTACAATTATTCACCGTCTTGCTTTTCAGGGGAAGAGAGCTGGGTAGAAAGACGCAGAATAGCAGAGTTCTTAAGGAAACTCTCTAAAAACCAGACAAACATGCGATATTTTATTGCATGGCATATGCGTTGACGTTCGGATTTAAAAAATATTGAAAGTGGTTGAGTAAAATTTTGGTCTTTCGTTCAAATAACTTACCGTATCCTAAGACAACAACTTGTCAATGTTTCACCTTATTTACATAGATAAGACACTCATAGAGATACCTTCCAGGCTATTTTATTAATTGTTATGTAGTAAATATGATATTTATTATGCTTATTACACTGTTTAACAAAAAATTTAAAAATAAAAAAATGGCAAAGAGTACTGTTAGGTACTACTACTACCGTTGAAAAGCAAACGTAGCACCTATTCCAAATGAAAAAAAAGTGCGCGAATCGATGGAGTTTCCAAGATTTATTACACCGATTATGACTTTTCATAATCCCGACCAATCTCATTCTTTCGTTTCCAATGAAAAACTCGAAGGACCGCGGAGAGTTATGGGCTTGCGGGCCACTAAATCTAAATTTCGACAGAAGTGTGGGATATAAATCCATGAGATGTTATGCGTGACTCGCTCGCGTGCCTTTATGTACAATTTATTATAGGGGAAAAGGAAAAAACGACGCTCCGATGGGCAACGTCCAATTGCAAGCCACATTTCCAGCCACTAAAACAAATATTACATAATTCAGCCATTTATCATTCCCCTTTTATTCTTCGCAATAATAAATATACCGTAACACTAATAGAAATATAGATACATTGAACAGTACCTAGATACCTTTTACTTACTTAAATTACATCTTACTGTGGTTAAAGTTCCCGTGTTGGGAATTAATGTTGTTGGATTTAAACAAAAATAGATACTACTTAAAAATTTACTAAAATAAATACGT
Organism: Mycalesis mineus; assembly: GCA_034621355.1. Lineage (NCBI taxonomy): Eukaryota > Metazoa > Arthropoda > Insecta > Lepidoptera > Nymphalidae > Mycalesis > Mycalesis mineus. Next base: position 7,569,849 of record CM067881.1, read on the forward strand.
TTATAACACAGTTTCAACAAAAAATAATCATAAAGCAACAGGGCTATATTATTCTAAGAAAAAGGAAATCCATAAAACTACATATTTACTTAACAGGCGCCTAACAAATACAATATGTACGAGCTTCTACTAAGATTATAGCCGTACTGGGGTTTACTGCCGCATAATCTAAATAAAAAACCAAAATATAAAATTATAAAAATAAGAGATCCAGAAATAAATATAACAACAATAATAAACAACAAAAATAAAAATAAACAACACCACTACATACTAAGTAGAAGAAAATCCATAAAATGTTGCCTTAACAGTCGCCTAACAAATATATGTACGAGCTCTTACTAAGATTAAAGCCGTGCTGGGAATTACTGCCGTTCGATCTCAATACAAAACGAACGCAACTGCGCGGAAAGGTTGTTTCAAATACACAACATTTTCAATTCACGTTTTTCAAGCTCGCTCTTTTGTGAAGGATGCGAGAGTCAAGAAAAATTCGCTTGCGACATCAGGTGTGGTGCTGGAAACAATCGCGCTTCATTAAGGAAAATACTTTTTCGGTTTTCTTTGTACTGTTTTCGCGTATGGAAAGTTTCTATGTTTGAAGTAGTTTACATAATTATATTTTTTCAATACTAAACAAATCTAATTTGGGTATTAACACTAAATATTTCTATTTATTAAATGACTCCTGAAAAAGTAGTTTCTCAATTCGACCGTATTTTTAACCGACGAAAAAAAACGGAGGAGGTTCTCAATTCAACACGTATATTTTTTTTTTTTTTATGTATGACCACGCATAACTTTTTACAGTGTTGTCCGATTTTGATAATTCTTTTTTTATTAGAAAGGGCATACATCCAAGGTGGTCCCATTATCCTCATATTAGGATCTGATGATGATATCCTGGGGAAATTGAAGGAACTCTTCAAATTTTGGAGGCACGCTCACAGCGATTTCGGTTTTTGACTCGGTATCGGTAGCTCTTTGGCTACTAGTGCCATATAATATACTATGACAATATAGTACGGGTACGCTACGAAGCGATAAATCACTAAAAAGTAAGAAATAAAAATTTTTAACAAAAAATAGAACCGACTCAAAACGCACTAAAAAGTAAAAAATAACTGTGTCATTTAGTAGCTTTAATTTACTTAAGCATATCTAGGAGTCGGTGCCAGCCAAGGTTTCTACTTTCAAGAACGTTACCTAGAACTCACAAACTGCTTTACTACGTAAAATAAATGTTCCTTAAACTTGGCTGGCACCGACTTCATAGATATGCTTAAGTAAATTAAAGCAACTAAATGACACAGTTATTTTTTACTTTTTAGTGCGTTTTGAGTCGGTTCTATTTTTTGTTAAAAATTTTATGATAGTACTAGGTATATATTCCTATTAATCTAATAGCATTTTCTTTTTTAAAAAAGCGGTACTCTCTACTAAATGTATCAAAGTAAGATAATATCGAGAGTGTTGGTCCGCTCTGATGGATCGCCCCCCAGAGAGTCGCTTCAACGTGGCAGCTTGCTGAAAAAGATTGAAAGTCCGAGTCCCAAACATAACATGGACACTAACACTCCTAACAATGTGTATCATTGTTAGGAGTGTTAGTGTCTAAAGTTTTTTGAGAGTTTTGCGTGGCATTGTTTAATTTATTTGATATCTTATTATTTATCGGCGAGAAACCTCCAAACTACATCAACATCTAGCAATACTGTGTGTTTGCTGCGTGTTGGACGCTGTCGTGAACATTAATAATCATAATAATCGTTTGATTAAATTTCTACCCACATTTTCTGTAATGATTGTGAAATTAGCAATTGTTTTAATTGTAAGATTTGCCTATAAATACAGCCCGACGTTTCGACACGAGGCATTCTTGTTCGAGCCGTCGGACGGATATTGCAAAAGTAGTGTTACTCTGTCCGTTTGAAAATAAATTCTCACTGTGTTTATACAAGGGTGCAGTTTTATTATACGATCAAGAAATGAGTAACCATCAAGACAAAGAGAATAGTGACGTCAGCAATGCTGACGTCACACTTTTTAAAAATCAGGATGAAGCTCTTATTCCGATATCAGAAGCCGGGGATCTGGATCCGATACCAGTAAAAACTGCACCTCTGGAACGTCCTAGTTCCGGAATACCACCTCAACTTTTGCAAGGACAGGCATCAGTTCCTCAACAGAATAAAGTTGTAATGGGCGTGCCAAATCAATATACAGGTGGCATACCTCCTCAATTTATGATGCAAATGATGGAAATGATGAAAACTATGTCGGAACGTCTGTGCAGTACTCAACCAGAACCGAAAGTTAATATCAAAGATATTTACTTACCAAGTTTTGACCCTGATACCAACGTAGGAGTTCGGGAATGGTGTTTACACATTGATAAGGCGATAGAAGCCTACAACTTGAAAGACTTCGACATCAGGATGAGAGCTTGTAGTCTTTTGAAAGGCAGAGCCAAAATGTGGATCGACGACTGGATGGTAACCACATCTACATGGGAAGAATTGCGTAATAACCTTATAACCACATTTGAGCCAGAAAACCGGTATTCCCGTGATGTAGTTCGCTTCCGTGAGCATCATTATGATTCTTCAAAGGATATAGCAGAGTTTTTGTCACGTGCTTGGGTTTTATGGAGAAGAATTACAAAAGATAAACTGGATAATGAAGATGCTGTTGAAGCAGTGATTGGTTGCATTAGTGACGAACGTTTGCGAATTGAGTTGTTAAATGCCAGAGCCAAAACAGTTCCTGAACTCATTTCAATTGCAACATCGATTCGCAAAAAACGACCATCGTCGAATGTTAACTCTGGTATACCAAACAAACGTTTACGTTTTTCAGACAACACAGCATCTTCAAGTTTTTGTCACATCTGCAAAAAGACTAACCACACCACGGAAAGATGTAGATTTAAACCGCCAGAGAATAACCAAGGACTGAGTAAAGAAAAAGAACTCAAGTCATCCAGCGTTACTATCTGCTCGTACTGCAAGAAACCCAACCATACATATGACACGTGCTATAAGCGGGAACGATCACTGACATCTAAGTGAATTACGTCGCAGGAACAAAACTGGCACCTATAACTTTAAAGATAGGTACAAAAATTATGCAGGCGATATTTGACAGTGGCGCTGAATGCTCTCTCATGCGAGAATCAACGGCTGAAGCTTTGCCAGGAAAAAGAACTCATTCAGTTAATTGTTTGAAAGGGATTGGACGGTTTCCAGTCATGTCCTTGATTAAACTTACAACTATCTGCAATATAGATGACATAAATGTTGAACTACAGTTCTTCGTTCTCCCGGATGTTGAAATGTCAACGGATATACTAGTTGGTATGAATTTGATTAATGACACCAACTTAAATATGGTAATCACTTCTAATGGAACCAAGTTGACTCAAGTACAGTCAATAAACCACGTGAGTACAAATAACCCAATATTTAATAATCTAAAATGTGACTTAACCAACGAAGCAGATATTGGACAACTGCGTATTTTACTTAACAAATATGAGCATTTGTTTATACAAGGATATCCAAAAACTCGAGTTAATACTGGCGAGTTGGAAATACGCCTGAAAAATCCTGAAAAATATGTTGAACGAAGACCATATCGCCTCAGTCCAGTGGAACGAGAAAAGGTTCGTACCATAATCAAGGATCTATTGCAACACAACATCATACGAGAAAGTAAATCTCCATACTCGAGTCCCATAATACTGGTCAAAAAGAAGAACGGTGATGATCGTCTTTGCGTGGATTTTCGCGAACTCAATTCTAATACCGTGCGTGATAATTATCCGCTTCCACTAATATCAGATCAAATTGACCAACTTGCAAATGGTAAATATTTTACAAGTTTAGATATGGCAGCGGGTTTCCACCAAATCCAGGTAGCTGAATCTTCCGTAGAAAAAACGGCATTTTGCACTCCTGACAGTTTATACGAATACAATACTATGCCATTCGGATTATGTAATGCTGTTTCAGTATACCAACGGTGTATAAACAGAGCCTTAGCTGGACTTTTGGGAAGCGCAGCGCAAATATACGTTGACGATGTACTGAGTAAGTGCTCTGAGTTTTCAAAAGGACTTTTACATTTAGAACGTATTCTCATGGCATAAGAAAAAGCGGGTTTCTCAATCAACGCTGATAAATGTACCTTCTTCAAGCGATCAATCGAGTACCTTGGAAACGTAGTTGCAGATGGAAAAGTTCAACCTAGTCCGAAGAAAGTAGAAGCCCTTGTGAAAGCACCAATACCGAAGACACCTAAACAAGTGAGGCAGTTCAATGGTTTGGCAGGATATTTTAGAAAATTTATACCTAACTTTTCCCGTATAATGGTGCCGCTATACGAGTTAACCAAGCAAGGAGCTAAATGGGAATGGAACGAACGTCACGACGATGCAAGATCCAAGATAATACAATGCTTGTCATCGGCACCGGTACTTATGTTATTTCATGAAGATTCAGAAATTCTCCTATTCACTGACGCAAGTAGCCTAGGTTTTGGGGCAGTGCTCGTCCAGATTATTGATGGCCGACAACACGTGGTGGCCTTCATGAGCATGCGTACGACCGAGGCTGAGAGCCGTTACCACTCCTACGAACTAGAAACGCTAGCAGTGGTACGTGCAGTTAAGCATTTCCGGCAATATCTATACGGACGCAAATTCACGGTTATAACCGACTGCAACGCGTTAAAGGCATCAAAACACAAAAAGGATCTCTTGCCTAGGATTCATAGATGGTGGGCGTTCTTACAAAACTACGAATTCGACGTACAGTATCGCAAGGGAGAGCGCCTCCAACATGCAGACTTCTTCAGCAGGAACCCAACTGAAATAGTAGTCAATACGATGACAAAGGACTTAGACTGGCTTAAGGTTGAACAACGCAGGGATGACGCACTTCGACTGATAATGAACAACCTGTCTGATAATAATCCGGTCGAAGGCTATACTCTCGAAGATGATGTTCTGAAGAAATATGTTCAGGATCCAGTGTTTGGTAGGCAGATTCGGATAGTAGTTCCAAAAGCTTTTCAATGGAGCCTTATAAACTCTTATCACACTGCGCTCAAACACCCAGGGTGGGAAAAGACTCTACAAAAAGTGAAACAAACTTATTGGTTTGATAAAATGAACACAGTTGTACGAAGATTTGTAGATAATTGTGTAGTGTGCAGATCGTCAAAAGGGGCCTCGGGTGCTGTGCAAGCTCAACTTCACCCTATCGAAAAACCAACAGCCGCATTTCAAGTGGTTCACATGGATATAACTGGTAAATTGGGAACGCAGAATGATCAGCAATACGTAATCGTGACAGTTGACGCCTTTACAAAGTACGTATTATTTTGCTACGCCACAGACAAAAGCCAACATAGTACGCTTGCCGCACTAAAAAGAGTAGTTCACCTTTTTGGTACACCCGGTCAAGTTATCGTTGATGGAGGAAGAGAATTTCTAGGGGAATTCAAACTATACTGTGACCGTTTTGGAATTAATATCCATGCTATCGCACCAGGAGTTAGCCGAGCGAATGGCCAAGTTGAACGTATAATGGCTACACTAAAAAATGCTCTAGTAATAATTAAAAATTATGAAACCGAACAGTGGCATACAACACTCGAAGAATTACAGCTAGCCATGAACTGCACTGCTCATCGAGTTACTGGAGTAGCTCCGCTTACACTTATTACTCAACGACAACATTGTGTGCCTCCTGAATTACTCAGCTTAGTAGATTTGGATGACCAGACAGTCGATATGGAAGCACTCATGCATCACGTACAAAACAAGATGTCTCAAATAGCTGAACAAGACAGACAGCGCTTCAACCAACGTAAAGCTAAAATACGACCATTTCAAAGGAGCGACTACGTGCTTATCAAAAATAACCCGCGTAATCAAACTTCCTTGGACCTCAAATTCAGTGAACCTTTTGAGATTTTCAGAGTTCTGGATAACGATCGCTACCTAGTAAAACGTGTCGTCGGCAGAGGGCGGCCAAAGAAGGTTGCTCACGATCAGCTCCGGCGCGCTCCTCAGCCTGGCGACCAACTCGAGGAAACCGTATCGGCAGATGATGACGAGCCTCCAGCAGCTGAAACGCTTCCTGTATGTGAGCTCACACCGTCGCTTGCTGGATCGACAAATCCAGAACCTACACCACTACCATGTGATCAACAGCCAGACTTAGCATGTAAGTAGACCATATCTCTGGCCTTACTTAACATTTTACCCTGTCTTCCATAATCCTGTTCCTTTTAAATCCTTCATAATTCTACGATAACCCCCGAGAATCTACGAGAACCTCCGAGAACTCTACGAGAACCTCCGAGAACTCTACAAGAACCTCCGAGAACTCTACGAGAACCTCCGAGAAACCTACGAGAACCTCCGAGAACTCTACGAGAACCTCCGAGAACTCTACGAGAACTTTTAGGTATCTCCGAGAACCTTCGAGAACTCTATCCCACTTCACTTCACAAAATACAAACTAACAGCAAATTTTGCACGAAAATTTCAACACAAAGATAATGTGTTACCTGTTGGGGTACACAAAATTCTCATTAAATTTTAAATCTAAATAAAATTATTTTTCATGAAAACTCCAAGAAACGACAACTCTTTTGAGTTGTCTACAGATACCAAACTCAGAAAACACATTTTCATTGTTTCAGACAATCAATGATTAATAATTAACAAGAACAGATAGGCTGGTGCAGAGCGCGCACCGCCTGTCAGAATGGACGTATCGGTGAGAAACCTCCAAACTACATCAACATCTAGCAATACTGTGTGTTTGCTGCGTGTTGGACGCTGTCGTGAACATTAATAATCATAATAATCGTTTGATTAAATTTCTACCCACATTTTCTGTAATGATTGTGAAATTAGCAATTGTTTTAATTGTAAGATTTGCCTATAAATACAGCCCGACGTTTCGACACGAGGCATTCTTGTTCGAGCCGTCGGACTGTACGGATATTGCAAAAGTAGTGTTACTCTGTCCGTTTGAAAATAAATTCTCACTGTGTTTATACAAGGGTGCAGTTTTATTATACGATCAAGAAATGAGTAACCATCAAGACAAAGAGAATAGTGACGTCAGCAATGCTGACGTCACACTTTTTAAAAATCAGGATGAAGCTCTTATTCCGATATATTTCATTTATTATATTTACGCAATTCGTTCGATTAGTATATATCATCAATGGTAATAATGTTGCAGTCTAGTTGTTCGATTTATAATAACAGTGCTCGTTATTAAATGAAACATTATCACCCTAAGCCCGTCAACTCACATTGGAGCAGCATGGTGGATTACGCTTTACATCCCCTCTCCTATAAGGAGGGAGGCCTGGTCCTGTAGTGGGCCGTTAATAGACTGATAATGATGATGATAATGACGGAACATGTTTCACTTGTTAGGTTATAACAAATGAAACATGTTTTTATGTATAAGGAAACATCAGCAAAGTAGAAAAACATTTTTAAATTATTTAGTGCGATACAGTAGCATTTAACATCCGAAAAAAAAGGTAATGTACGCTATCCACGACATGAAGCGGGTAACAGGGAGCTTCTAGATGCAAGCGGCTTAAGGCTGAGGTATTTGTAAATAATGATGATGATGATATATATTGATGGGCTCAAATAAAAATTTATAACAATCTAGAATTAGAAATATATTTCAGTGAACTAACTATCCTTAAATGCAGCCGAGGCTGAAAGATTATGATGGGCGATGGGCTAAAATATAAAGTTAAAATGTTATCTGAATAGAATTAGTAACCCGATAGCGACAATTATCTGTCCTAAAATGTAGCCAGACAAAGCCACAGGCAAAAGCTAGCAGTTAAATAAAGCAAAGTTGGCAAGTGTCAGAAGTTGGTTAACACTAATGAATCACTCCCAAGGGCGCCGGCTCTACGTTGCAATTGCCTGAAAAAGATACCAACTCGCTAACTTAACATTTAACTTGATGCATATTCAAGTTAAACAAAGTTACATTCTTTTTACTTTTGTTAAAATATTACGTAGGTGCTGAGTACGAATTAAAAAAAATCTCTTTATATTTTTACTAGACGACGTCGAGATTATTATGATGATAGATTCTCAATCACCAGACACTTATCTTTATGGTAACTCTTTGCCATTCATCCTTAAAAATTATTACTGAAACTAAAACTGGTTTGCACGCGGCATCTTACTTCAACCACACTAATAATATTAAACGCTAATTTCCTGGCAGTATTTTTTTTGTCGGCAGGTGGCACTGATCAACATCGAAGACATCCTCTTGAGCGGACGTAAGCTAAGACAATTTGAAATCATAAATTGTCTCGAACTGAAAATCGCAGTATGATATTATTTCCAACTGCACCACAGTGCGCTTAAAAAAAGAAACACCCAAAAAGTATTCCGTTTAGTTTCCCAGAATATTGCGGCAGTTACGTTACTTGCGTAAAAGTTTATGGGGAAATATAGCCGAGGTTGTTTGATAATCCAAAATGATGGGCCCTTAAAAGTGCGTTACTCGTGATCCAGTGTATCGAAGAGATTCGGAATTGTCGGTCCGGATGGTCCGGCCTGACGGATCACTCCCAGGGGCGTTGCTTCAACGTCGCTTTTGCTCACTGAAAATACATTGACGCTGGGACGTAACGGAAAGATAAATTTGTGTGTACGCGAAATAAAAGGGAAGTGTTTTTTATTGACATTCTACATTTGTATTTATCAGTCCCAAAAGACGTATCATTTTTTAATACCTATATAAAATTATGGAATTGATTTTTAGGGTCCGTACCTATAAAGGAAAAAACGGAACCCTTATAGGATCACTTCGTCGTGCGTCCGACTGTCTGTCAAGACCCTTTTTCTCAGGAACGCGTGGATGTATCAAGCTGAAATTTATATCAAATACCCAAGTCTGTTGTCCCTTAGAGTTGTGAAAAAACCAAGCTTCTAGGTCAAGGCAATCAAAAGATACAGCCGTTTATGCCAAAAATTTCTCCAATTTTCGACGCGGTCAAATAAATCAAAACCTTTTGGTAGTTGCCGTAAACTTAGAATCTTGAAATTTGGTACAAAGCAACGTCATGTGATAATGGAAAAATTACGAAAACTGAAAATTTTTAGTTACATCATATATTAAAAATGTTTTTAATAATTTTAAGTTTACCCCCTTTTCTCATGAACGCGTAAAAATATTATGTTGAAATTCATATTAAATACCTTAGGTATCTAATACTAAAGGTATTAGATACCTAATAGCTATAACAAAATCAAACTTCAATGCCAACGCAATCAAAAGATACAGCATAAACCGAATATTTAACAATTCGCAACTAAATCAAACTTAAAGAATACTTCCATTCATCCTTGAAATTTCGCATGAAATAATGTTTTATAGTACAAAAAAAGAAGAAAGAATATTTCCGAAAACCTTAAAATTTACGGAACCCTTGGTGCGCGAGTCCGACTCGCACTTGGCCGGTTTTTATTTATAAGTAAATAACAACACTAACGAAAATATCAATTATTTAGTAAACTCGCATTATTTTGACAGGCCCTCCCACCCGTATTGACACACTAAGGTGGGTCTATGCTCCATTACCCCTCCTATAAAGACGGTTACTTAAAACTTAGTGAGTTGTAACTTAGTTACTTAGGAAAAAAAAGACAAGAGGCTAGGACACAGCGGATTCTATTTTTTAATATAACTTATTAGCACGTATTACTTCAATATAACTCAACTAAGCCACTGCGGACGTTATAAATAACGAAAAGCGCTAACGAATGAATTATAAAGTGAGCTTAAAAACAATTTCCGCAAAACACTTAGCCGTTTCCTTGAAATATGAACAAAAGTAATGGCAAAGCAAATGCTGTAACACTGTCACGGAATGGAGATTTCCTCATACTAAATTAATTAGAGGACGCCGGATAGCAAGCGAAATGGACTCTTAACATGAAGAAATTAGACTTGCAATTTTCGTACAAATTAAGTTGACCTGAAATATTTGGACCCTTTTATTCAAGGGGCATAGTGCGTCGTGAATGCTAATAACGTAAGGGTTGTTGTTCAAATTTATAGAATAATTAAAGTAATTAACTTTAAACCCGACTCGTGAATTGTGAAATAGTGTGAATTGTATTTAAAATTTAATATTGTAAAATGCAGGCGTTACTTTTGTGTGCTTTGTGAGACGGTACTGATATTAGGTTTTCTAAGATAAAACCAAAAGGTTACTTATTTATTATTTTAAAAGAGCTATTGACCCTATTGATGGCCTCCGTAGTGGCGTAGTAATGGCCTCTGGTGCATTTATAAGACGGAGGTCTTGGTTTCGATTCCTGGCTGAGCTAATTGAGATTTTCTTGATTGTTCCAGTTGTCTGGTTGGTGCAAGACTTCGGCTGTAGCTGGTTACCTTCCAGCAAAGATGTACGAGCACGTACCGCCAAGCCATTGCTGTCCTGTACGATGTTATGAAGAAACCGAAAGGGGTGTAGATTTCATCCTACTCCTAACAAGGTCGTCCGCTTCGATCTTAGTTCCCGTAATGAGAATCGATTGTTATTACCTTTCTCTAATTCGAAATTTTACAGTAACTTTTTCACTTCCAAATCTATTAAGCTGTGGAAAAGGAAGTAATTCGCTGCCCATTTTTAAGTCTCGCTTGAAAAACTAATATTTGTCGTTAAATAGAAAATAATTATATGTATTTTTTATGTATATTGATATTATTTATATACATTTATATATTATGTTTACTTATTTATGTAGTTTATTTATTTTTAAATATTATATTTATAATAAATTTAAGTAATTTATTCTCATTGCACCACCCCGCTTACGATACTTAAATGTCCTTTCAATAGGTTGTCTAAAAAAGATTGCTTCTAGCAATAAGGCCGCCTTTGCATGTTTATTTTAATCCTTTTTTTTCATGTATCTGTTATATCTATTTTTATGTGCAATAAAGTGTTTCTTCTTCTTCTTCTTAGTTTATATCATCACTAACATAAGGTAAAAAGTAAAAAAAAAAAACATTATAATAAAATATATAGTTACAATAATGGAAACTAATTGTACCATCAATGTTGCGTATTACGTGTGTTGGGTCCCATTTCTTTGAGAATTTAAATTCCCATAAGCTTGCTTTGGCTTTAAACTTTAGGTTTCACTGGTGTTTAACTTTTCAATATGTTGCTATAACTTCACCTCTTCCACATTAGCTAGTATATTTAAAACTGAAAAGACCTTAATATCCAGCGAAATTGTAAAGTAAATACACAATAGAAAATTTAAATACTTCAAAAGAAGATCATTAGTAGTCACTAAATGAACCAAGACACTGAAGTTTAAGACGAGAGATTTTAGCGGTTTCATTTCTCAACTCCACCCCTGCAATTAAAACGCAGCCGAAGGGTTGCATTCGAAATTGCAAACACGTCCATTGTTTTAATCTACTCTGCAATCCAGAAGGATTATACAAAATGATAATATTTTCTAGTGTACCTTGACCTCCGTTTACTGATTAGACTTGAGGGGATAGTTTTATAAGCAGGGCTCACGCTGCACTGGTCGATTCCAGTCTCTCGCAGCACGGTTTCGTTATACTTGATTGAAATATTAATTTCTTGCCTCGTCGTCATAACTGTAGAAATAATTTCCTTGCTTAAGTAGCTTCGGTGTAAAGAACTTCCGCTTTATTCGTCTTTGAATTTTTCCAGACGGCTTCGCTCTTAGAATTTATTTTTATGTTATTACTGTTGGTCAAAACATTAAAATACATATAGCTGTACCTTTATTTGTATACATATTAGAGCGACTTGTATTGTTACGGATGACCCGTCGGTGGAGTTAGAAAGTAAAAATGTTTAAAATTGGGAACCTTATTTGGATTAAAATTATAAAAAAAGGAATAAGTTAAAAGAATATGGAACGATTCAAATTATTTTTTATGAAGAACAAAAAAAATATTGGAACACTGTACGGAGTTAAAAGCGAGTTGTCGAACAGTCAAAACGGCAGAAGGAACGTAGGTAGATGTTCCCTACGAGTTAGTGCAGACGCTGAATCTGAACTCGTCTCCCAGTGCAGTTGGGGTGTGAAGGGCCATGAGATGCCCAGGTAGATAATCGTCGCAGTGATGGATTCCTTCAGGCCCAAGATCGCTAATTGACGGCGTCGCAACGTGCTATATTGATTCTTGTATTCTTCTATGATTTAACGTACCTAGTATAATCAATTTTTGTTGGCACTGGTATAATTACTACTATAGATTGGTCAATCCATGATGGCTCGTCGTTTTTTGTTTTTCAAACGCTTACAGTGCAAGTGTGCAATAAAAATTGCAAGAATGTGAGTTCTATTACTACGTGACGAGTAGCAATGTGTGCACACTCACACAAAGTGTCAAGTTAATTATGTCAACAAGAATGTCATGTTTGACTAGCAGTATGCTCTACTTCATTTTAACCCGTTTTAAAAAATGAATATGTCTGAGGAAATGGGCAACGGAACGACTCTTCTGGCTAAATCACATTTAAATATGTAGTTTATCATCATACGATACGTTTTTTTGACATTATAAATATAATATTGGTAAAAAAAATTAAGTAGAGTATCATTCCGTTCGGCCATGACACGCAGCGACAAAACCTACAATAGCCCGTCTACACCAAGCCCGCACCCTTCGGTTTCCCCTCGCGATAAATAGTGGGGCGAGCCTTAATGAATTGACCAAAGTATATGTACTTTTTAACTGTCAACATCTACTCCCTACTTTTAATCGCCAACTCAACGGTTTGTCCAATCACCTTATAGGACCTTCTACGCTGCTATGGTGCAAATGGTCGGACTACGGTGCTAATGTTTAACTTTGTAACGTTTACTTACATTTATGTTTATGACCATGTGCTGGGCCGGAGGCCTATAGTGTTCACCGGGGTAGGGGAAGTCAGAGCAGTGTAATAATTTATTAATTAAACTTACTACTAAAAAGGTACTTTAATATGTATCAAAATGATGAAATGATCAATTAAGCTTAGCTTTACGCTAATGTTTATTAGTTTCTGTCTTAAATTCATATTTTAAAAATTTTATAGTTACATTGTGATATATAGTACAAACATCAACAGTCTTTAAGTTGATTGAGCACCAATATTTTTTTAATGAGTTGGAAATTTAATTAAATACAATGAATAGCATTATTTATTATGAGATGCTGGGTCACAATGCATTTACTATTACTGGCAACCAAATAATTATAATGAGTACCTACGCCATTCTACCGAATATAAGTATCGACTCGTTAGGCAAGCTTCAGAATTTTGAGGAACGAAAATTATCGCTTAATTGCTCGACGTAAATAATAATAATAATCATTAAAATCATTAATTAAAGTTTTGGAGTCGAAAATTTCTGAAGGCTTTATTTTTCTTAATATTTTACCACAATATTTCTTAATATTTCTGGGTTAATTGAATTCATACCCTGAACTCGTTAACTTTTTTTCATACTCACATCTTAATTTTTTCGTTAATTTATTACAAATGAAACAAGTCGAACTAAAAACTGACAAAGAAATCAAAATTAACACACTACTAACAATCTACTAACAAAGAAATCAAAATTAACACAATGGTCAAGCAAATTATAACTCCTTAACTTTCTTGCAAAAGACTCCGATAATATTACGTTATAAAAGCAAATCATTTTATAATAAAGAATATTAAGACCATGCTCTACAATGGGCCATTACATGATAAACATGATGTAGCAATCACAAGAAATATTAAACTAGAAGCAAAATGCTTAGTGCTTAAGTTAAGGTAAACAAACGATTTTATCTGTCTGAAAAGTTAAAGCAATGTGCTTAATGCTAATGAGTTAGCGCATTACACCGGTCGTATTTCGACTGCAGACCTGTTCAAATGAATTGTGTGCACCCCAAATTATATTATGAAAATACAATGAAACGTACATAATAAATATTTTGACAGTAACTTTGAAAGAGCCAACTTTGTAGCTCAAAGAGCCGATTGATGTTGGAAACCCAAGGTACTGGAGACACCGCACCAGAACCGCAGTGATGATGTTGGTGGGCCGACGACATTAAGAGGCTTGCAGGAAGCCACTTGAAGCAGGGGGCTCAAAGCCGTTATTCCTTACGAGAGATCTATATCCAACAGTGGACATCCAGTGGCTGTTAGTGATAATCACCATCATTTTTACATTTCTAAAGAAATAAGAAATTATGGTTGCGGTAAATATAGTTAGTGAGTAAGCCTGTAAAAAATAATTACGATAACAGTATTTTTTCTTGATGATTGTTTTTCCTGGACCGTTAAAGCAAACCACCAATGTCGGTTCATTTTAAAGCGATTATATTCATTTATTAATAATATTACTAAACACCTTATTACTTAATGTTCACAATAGCTTGTGATGCAATAGGTCCTTATCTGGTTTATTGCTTATTTTCGAGAACCTGTTTTTTTGGGACTCTCGGAATTGATCGTTCTGAAGAAATCTGGAAAATACCACACCGTTTACGTAAAAATGGTTCTGGAAGAAACAACGGACACAAACAGCAAACTTCTGTTGGCCGAGGTCAGTTGTACTGGGAAGCAAGTGAAGACACATCGAAGCGATACATGTGATCTACCAACGACCTCCAACTATGATTTAAAACTACAATTGACTACGATTGGAAGCGAACTTGGATCTTTGTACTAAAGAACTGAATATAGTTTAATCAGAGTCATCAGGTGTTCTCATTCCAAAACACCGAACCCCAGCACGAAACAACAATAATCAATCAACCACTGGTCGATTATTATAAAATTTCATTAGTAAAACAATACGTATGAACATTATTTCTGTCACTACACTACTCTTTTACTAAAAATTTGCTCATTCATATGAATTTGTCTAAGTAGACATCTTCACACAGCTCGTTAGAACGTCTCAACAATATATCCCACTTGAAGGATGTTGTAACAACTTGGAGAATGAAAACTACCATTAAAAACTATCCAGCTCCGAAACTTGGTAGATCTCTTGTTACAGTTTGTGTACATTGTCGACTTTGTTAACTGTTTATATTATGAGGGCTGTTGAATGGTGCTAATGAGCGTGGTCATTACAGACGCGTGTCTCGGAAGCAAGTATTTGTATAGCCGGAACATTTCAGGCAGAGATGCAGGCAGCTGATTGAAATAAGCGCTTTTAGAAGCAATCTTGGAAACAATCTTGAGTAACCATTTGAGTTCCATATTTGACTTTTTTGAGTGATTTATCTACTGGTTTTTATATTCTGATTATGGAAACCTTAATTATAAGTTTATTTATTGTTAATTAGTTAAGTTACTTAATATTAATATATTATAAATAAAATTAAGAACACAAAAATTTACGAAAACCTACGAACGCGACGCGAAGCTGCCAACGCGACGAACGCAATCAAAACATCGGTATTCCTTACTTGCATCTTTTGTAGCGATCTGTGGACGGTCGCGACGTAATGGGCACCTGTGTCGCGTCGCGTCACGTTTGTCGCTTACGCAGCTAACCCCGTAACGCAGGACACCCCGTGAAATATTAATAAATAAATTTTAACTCCAGTAATTTATTAAAGCTATATGTTGACCATACGAGTAGCTTGATGAATTACTGATTTTTTTACATTTATTAGTCATCAGAACTTAACTAAAAATGTATAGTCATGTTAAAGACTCTTCTTTATAAAGTTAATTGAAAATGTAGAACATTAATTATTATAGCAGAAGTAAATCCACCGACTTAATAAATTGTTCATTATCATCTGTTTAAAAATGTAAACTTTCCATTCGCTTCTTTCGCGATTTGAAAACGACGATTAATATTTAAATCGTAGGAAAGCCGCTGCTTTACAGACCAAAGATTAAAGACTGTAAATGAACTACTAAAAAGTATTCATGTTCACTTGTGAGTTATTTTATTTCATATCATCATCATCATTTTCAGCCTATTAACGGCCCACTACAGGGTCAGGCCTCCCTCCTTACAGGAAAGGGGATATGGGTAGCGTACACCCACCACGCTGCTCCAATGCGGGTTGGCGGGCTTAGGGTGATAATGTTTCATTTATTAACGATCACTGTCAGATGTTGATGATAGTGACCGGAAGCGACGGCTTAACGTGCTCTACGAGGCACGGGGTGTAACACCACCAACTTTATTTCATATACACATGTATAATTATTTATTGTATATATTTATAAATTAATATAATTAATAATGTCCCCTCTCCTATAAGGAGGGAGGCCTGGCCCTGTAGTGAGCCGTTAATAGGCTAATAATATATAATAATAATAGATAATGATGTAAAATTGCAAGTCATTTTATAAAAGTAAATTAACTATAGCAATTGCTTTACTAAATCCGCAGTACAAAGATAATATGTACTTACCTACATGGCACTTACACAGAGATAAAAATAATGCGGTTTTATTTGTATCTATATTCCTGTGAGCTCCTTCTGTTTTATTAAGTCTTCGTCGTGCAATTTCGAAAAAAAAGTAAATGTAGCCCCAGTGGGAAAGGAGGTTTCGACTGTAACGAACGCCCCAAGGCATGCTCTATCTACGGAATAAAAGTATCGTCTAGTTGCGCGATCTAATGATGCTGCCTGAAAATGTACCTGTGTTGAGATGTGTTCCGCCTTTGTTGTGCGCACTCGGAACCCAAGTGGGGCTTGTGTGCGGCTCATCGCACCTCCACATAAAACAAAAGCTCAAACAACACTCCACACAGATGATGGGGACAGGTTTTAAGAACATTTAACATTGTGTCCTTAAATTATTTTTTGCGTCCTTCTAACATCCACGTTGGTCTTGTGACTAGTGGGTAGCCTAAGGTTACAGGTTTAGTTAGCGAAGTCGAGTTACAAAAAGGTATGTATTTTTAGCTTATTTCCTCTTAATATTCTTTGTTTAAATAAACATCTAACTAAACATATAAAACAATGGAAGGTCAGCTGCAAACGTAATTTGTCACAAACCAATTTGCTTATAGCTGTCGTGACTGATTGCACAATAGAAAAATTGTAAAAAAGTAATCTTAGTCTAGTCGGAAAATTAGTGACAGTAAATTGGAACCTTACAAAGTCAAAAATAGTTTTTTAAAATCCACCAATCCACTTTGGAGTAAGTAGGTTTCGACGACCTCTGTGGCGCAGTGGTATGCGCGGTGGATTTATAAGACGGGGTTCGATTCCCGGCGGGGCAGATTAAGATTTTTCTTAATTTGTCTTGGTCTTGCTGGTGGGAAGGCTGTCACCGTGGCTAGTTACCACCCAACCGTCAAAGACGTATCGCCAAGCGATTTAGCGTTCCGGTACGATGTCGTGTAGAAACCGAAAGGGGTGTGTCCGATTTTCGTCCCACAAGTTAGCCCGCTTCCATCATAGACTGCATCATCACTTAATGTCAGGTGTGATAGTAGTCAAGGGCCAACTTGTAGTCTATAAAAAAAAGGTGAATATAAGTTTCAAATCCTGCTGCCCACGTGTCAATAAAATAACATTAAAAATATAGGTAGTAGGTACTAATAAAATTATATTTTACTTAAACTTTTTGACCATTGTATCAGACCAACAGAATGAAACAAACAGTTTAATCAGTTATGCATTTGTGCATCTTAGGAAATTCTGATTTATGCAATAAAATAGTGAATAAACAAACGTTAACGATAAAGCATTGCATACTTTCACATCGTTAATCAAAGAGAGAAGCATTAATAGGAATTTACTTTTAAAAATTAATTATAAGCATTTAATATGGCACAACCTGGCTGATTTATGAAAATCTCCTCACAGGAGCGGTATAAAATTTAACTGCAGCGGTATGTCGCTCATGACTTTTATGCTCACATTCATATTTTAATAGCCTTTGCCTTCGGGTACGCCGTTCTTTTATGAGAGGGCAAATCTAACAAAGTACTAGAGACGCCTGAGCAAGCTTCAGATAATATTCGAGGTTTACCGGAATTAAGATCTCCTAAGCTCATATCATGATCTTTTTCGAGCTTTTTATCTTACAAAACCATAGATTACCTTCTTATTTTATCATTTTCAGCATATTTTAACGGCTTACTATGGAACCAAGTCTCCTTTTTTAAAGAGAGATGATATATATGATTTTAAAGAGGTATGATAATATAAGAGACGTAATTTTGACGGCCTCTATGGCGCAGTGGATTTATTTCCTGGTCCTGGGTTCGATTCCCGGCGGGGCAGATTGAAATTTTTATTTATCTGGGTCTGGCGCTTTAGTTATCACCCTACGGACAAAGACGTATCGCCAAGCGATTTAGCATTCCGGTACGATGTCGTGTGCAAACCGAAAGGGGTGTGGATTTCATCCTACTCCTAACAAGTTAGTCCGCTTCCATCTTAGATTGCATCTTGCATGCACTTAACATCAGGTGTGACAGTAGTCAAGGGCCCACTTGTAGTAGAAAAAAAAATATGCAACGTTGAAAACCATCACAATCTATATTTTGGGCTGAGAATCTTAACTTTTAGAGGAGAGGAAAGCTAAGGACCCAAGCCCTAAAAATCCACTAAATGACTATAGTAAAAATAATATAAAAATGTCGTAGAGTACATACTATAAACATAATAAATGAAATGCAATAACCATTTCAGAATGGTCCTGTAAAGGAAATACCGATAGTGAGCTTATTCTATGCTACTACGAACTCAATTGTGTGGCAAATATTTGCTGTCGAGGTTAGGAGGCGGCTGATTGCGAGGACACAGCTGCTGTGTAGCGGGTTTGAAACAAATCATCTAGAAAATAAATATTATTCTCTTACTTGTTAGTGTGTGCTTGTTTCTTGTAATATTGACACCATTCAAAGTTAGAGTAACTGCCTCGATTTGATTATATCTTTGGTCTAGTGGTAAGCCTTCGTGGCTTCAGTCACGAGGTCTTGGGTTGGAATCCTGGGTCGGTTTATGGAATAATTCTGAACTTTTCTTTCTTCAAAAAAAATTTCGATAAACTCTAAGTCTGAAGTCGGAAAGTTCGTAGTGTTATACCTCCGTGTCTCAGTGAGCAGTGACCAACGATCACAGTTATAGTCATCAAGATCTGATAATATATCATACATTATAACTCCAACCCACCAATTGGGGCAAGTAAGTAGCAGATTCGTGGCTAAACTTAATTAATTCACGAAGTGAAAGGTCGATGTTCCTAATCCTAGGTTTAGCGCCCATACTCCCGCGCATCTGTATTGAGGCGGAAGCTTTGCTCGGTTTAGGGAGGTTGAGGTTAATATTATGCTGTTATCTGCTCCTTCTGTAAAAAAGTACATTGACACAAACGATGTTGTTTTGAATTTGCTTGAAAGTTCATTGATATTTTTGTCGAATCTGATTTCTAAATTATCCGGAATTATTGTAGTCTGTCTAAGGTTGTTGTAAGCTTTTTTCAGACGAAGCACGTTTGAAACTCTCATATTTAGTACTTGAAAATTGTCACTATGATTTTCGAATAGTGTAAAAACTAAATAATAATTCACTTACTGAAAGTTCAAAATAATCACTTGGCTAGTCAAATATACTACCATATATTTTAAAAGTTGAAAAATAAAACAGTCTAAAGCGAAAAGAAAAAAGTACTTTTTCATACAAGCATTAGATCTTTCTATATTTCTATTTATCTTTATTAAGATAATTTCTAGAATGTCCAAAGCAAGTATAACGCGAGCCTGGCAATTAGAACGAGCAGCTAGACTCATTTGCAGGTGGACGTAGTCACCTCACTAATTGCATCTCATTTAAAAGTACAGCTCTTGCAATTAACCTACATCCATTTGCATCGTTTTACCCCATACCTACTTTATAGAAACTTATTGGTAATTCACTCCTTTGAAGTGCTCAGGAAAGTTTTTTATAAGAACAAGCAGATTTCCGCGACTTCGCGGTCGTTAAAATCAAGAAAAGTGTATGGCAACTTTCCCACAACACTAGAAAATGAATTTAAACTAGGTAAAATAAATATTTTCTGAAAATAAAAAATTCATTTTCTGAAAATAAAAATTTTTTAACAAAAAATAGAACCGACTCAAATGCATTAATAATAATAGTAAAAAATAACTTTGTCATTTAGTTGCTTTAATTTACTTAAGCATGAAGTCGGTGCCAGCAAGTTTAAGGAACATTTATTTAATATAGTAAAATAGTTTGTGGGTTCTAGGTAATGTCCTTAAAGTAGAAACCTTGGCTGGCACCGACTCCTAGATATGCTTAAGTAAATTAAAACAACTAAATGACACAGTTATTTTTTACTTTTTAGTACGTTTTGAGTCGGTTCTATTTTTTGTTAAAAATTTTTATTTCTTACTTTTTAGTGATTTACGTGGCGGGTAACGTACTCGTACTATAATGTCATATCGTATTATGCGGCACTAGTAACCAAAAAGCTACCGATACCGAGACAAAAACCGAAATCGCTCAAAGCGTGCCTCCAAAATTTGAAGAGTTCCTTCAATTTCCCCAGGATATCATCATCAGATCCTAACATGATGACAATGGGACTACCTTGGAAGTATGCCCTTTCAAATAAAAAAAGAATTATCAAAATCGGACAACTCTGTAAAAAGTTATGCGTGGTCATACATAAAAAAAAATATACGTGTCAAATTGAGAACCTCCTCCGTTTTTTTTCGTCGGTTAAAAATAGGTAGCAACTTACTCCTAAAATAATAGCTATCGGGGACCTAAACGTACATTGTTTTGTTATATTTAAAAAAATTAGACATCGCTTTTGTTTAAAGCAGCCAAGCAGCTTTAGTTTTCCTACACTTCCAATAATTATCGTCGCTAATTATTGGAAGTTAATTTAAACAAAAAATTATATTATCATACTAAAACCTTTCTCAGGAATCACACTATAAGCCGCATGAAGATTTGTATAGACTTTGAGTTAGTAGTCGCAAACAGACAGACAGACGCGGAGAGCTTTGTTTAAAAAAACAATTTTTTAATGACTAGTGATGCCACATAATTGTAAAGTAGTAAAAAATACAAAGAACGACGTGTTGTTTGAAATATCGTTCCCTTTAATTAAAATAAATATACTTAGGCTTAAAAATGCAAATTCTAACTGTAAGTAACTGTCCTTCTCATTTGTAGAAAGGTATCCATGTGTGAACATCCTACATAAAAATAAATATCAACTTTAATAAATAATACATACACAATAATGAAAACATACTTAAAACAAACTGATTGTTTCAATAAAAACTTGAATTTTTGGAAAATAATTGGGATATATCCATTCGACGTAAAATGGAGATTCTACGGAATATATTCCAAAATAATTATATTTCTCTTCATATTTCTATATGATGGATTGATAACAATTAATTTTTATTACTTGCAAAGAGATCTCGATCACTTTATTGAAGAAATGATATTTTACTTCACAATGATGTCCGTGATGTCAAAGGCAATGACTTACATGGTGGCAAAGAAAAAAATTGTGAAACTATTTGAAATTCTCGACAGTGAAATGTTTCAACCAGACACTAAAAAGGGAATGCAAATAGTGATCGCAGCCAAGAAGTTTAATTTAAAGTACTGGAAAATATTAGCTGCCATATCATATTACTCTAATTTGACGCATATTTTTTCACCGCTGATCACACATATTTTTAGTCCAGTTCCTTTATGGCTAAATTCTTGTAGTTACTCTTTTCTTAGTGACGATTTCATACAAGATTACATTTACCTTCTGTACTTCTATCAGAATATTGGTATGCATGTCAACATGCTTTACAATTTGAACATCGACACGTTTTTCTTGGGGCTCATGATTTTTGTTATTGCTCAGTTGGATGTACTTGAAGAGCGATTAACAACCATTACCAATGAAAGTACTTCTAAAGCAAAATTAAGAAAAAATTTTATACAAGCTTCAGACGAGTCAATTTATATTACAAAACTAAATATAGCTATCGTACATTATGATAATATATTCAAGTGCGTATAATTTCTTGGTAATAACAGAAATTAAATTTGAACTTTTGTTAAATCTTAAATTATCACGTATAATTTTTTTAGATTTTGCAATTTGATCCAAGATATATTCAGTGTCACATTATTCGTCCAATTCAGTATGGCCTCCTGCATTATTTGTGTTTGCCTATTCCGTTTTACATTGGTAAGTGTCTATTACAATAAATTTCAGAAATAGAAATTATTTCGCTAGTGAATTTAAGTAATTCTACTTTTAGCCTGCTACAGGACAATACTATATGTTCTTGGCAAGTTACATGACTATAATGATGATACAAATAATGGTGCCTTGTTGGTTTGGGACCCGCATAATAGATAAGGTATTTTTGATTTTTTTATATAATGTCTTCAAATTTAAATACCATCCTATTATCTTTGGTCAGCTACCATATTGATTAAACTAATATCTTCTTTAATGTTATAAATATTATATTGTTCGGATACTCTAGTATTTGATACACTTATAGAATATCATTAGATTTTTGTATTTATGCCTGCTTATTATATTGCAAGACGATTAAACGACTGTCAGTTTTTTTTTTTTATCAACTACAAGTTGGCCCTTGACTGCTATCACACCTGATGTTAAGTGATGATGCAATCTAAGATGGATGCGGGCTAACTTGTTAGGAGTAGGATGAAAATCCACACCCCTTCTTTCAGTTTCTACACGACATCGTACCGGAACGCTAAATTGCTTGGCGGTACGTCTTTGTCGGTAGGGTGGTAACTAGCCACGGCAAAAGCCTCCAAGACAAATTAAGAAAAATCTCAATCTGCCCTGCCAGGAATCGAACCTAGGATCTCCGTCTTATATATACACCGCGCATACCACTGCGCCACGGAGGCCGTCAAAAGTTAATAAAGCTCATTTCGAACACATTTACCTGTAACTGGACAAAAACAAATTGCCAAGTTTTTATTTTCTTTAGAGTTGCTATTTATCACAAGCAGTTTACACTTGCAACTGGACTTCGCAATCTCAGCGCTTCAAGAGCAGTCTAAAACTTTTCGTAGAAAGGGCTAATCGACCACTATCTATTACTGGATGGAAAATGTTTCCACTATCACTGATCACTTTTACTTCTGTAAGTATTAAACGGGGAAAATAAAATTTTATACTTTTTTACGGACTCAGTTAAATCTACTCAATTATTTAATTAATCTATTCATTTAATACTTAGGTGTTTTGCTTACAAGTATTGTGGAAAAGAACAGATCAAAAATATTTTTATTTTGTACTTAATTTAAGAGAAACAGTTTCTCAGACTTAAGTATATAAAGTTGCAACATTCTACTTTATATTCTTCTTTTTATTAACTCGCTGTTGGTATTTATCAATTTTTTATCATTTATAAACTCCAAATATAGCTTGAAAAATTATAATGCTTCGCGTTTTGTGTTGTTTGAAATATTTATAGTTTTATAGCACTGGACAAATAACAAACAACCGTGCCTGACCTGCCATCTGCGTGGTGGACTAAAGTTACGTAGAACGCAGAACACAGAATGCCTAAGATCTTTCAGTCTGCGCAAGTTTTTAATGTTTACATTTAGACATTGTTTGTTACAGATAATGAATTCTGCGTACTCATTCTTTACGCTTCTTCGACACATGCAGACACGGGATAGTTAAGAAATAGTGTAAATTTTACACACTTTTAAATATTTATTTAATAAACATTAGAAAATGATATTGTAATAATATTTTGAACCAAATGCTTACTCTACCACAACACACGCACAAAAAAGACACACAACAAAAATGCCAATATTAGATATAAGTAAAATACCTAATTACGTTTATTATAAAAGTATTATATTATCTTTATAATAAACGTTGAAAGACTTATAATTACCTATATTTGTATGTAGATTTCGCAGGCTAATACACAAAAATGTTTAAGCCTATTTTGTGCTTTTACTGTTTTTAGAACCACCATTATTAGATTGCCATTATTTTAATCAAAATTAAACAAAGCTGATTAGTTGTATGAACTGGAAATATAATTTGTATTTACACAGTACAAAAGTCACTCAAACATTGAAGACAATGGCTGCTCAGCAGGTCATCTGTTAGTGGACGACCCAAATAAGGTGTGTTTTTCCTGAACGGCGAAGGAAACAACGATTTTGCCCACGACTAGATAAATAAGATGTCCGTACGTGACAAGGGTGCTGTTACGCTTTTTATAGAACCTTTCAACCGGTGGAACTGTGTTGTATTCAGGGCCCATACGATTCTTTGTTACCACCTACATTATTTATTAAAGGGAAGTGACTATGTATTGAAAGGAATTAACTGAAGCCGTAGCGAATACACACTTGGAAATAAATTAATTGCTATTAGTCTTGCTAAAAGTCGAAAATGATTTTTTTTATTTGTATACTGGAAGATCTAAAGTATTTCAAAAAACGACACTGCTATTTTTTATTAGGATTGTTTTATTACGTTAGTAATAAATGTATGCAAATTATTAATATTCTAATTTAATAAAAAGAACCTAGGTGAAACAACTAGCAACTGTCGACTAACGACCGACCTCTGTATGCAGACTCAAGAATTGGCTTGAAAGTGACCTATGGCCAGCATCGGACGTCCATTGACTGGCCTATTCATTTTCGACAACGTACAAGAACCAAAAGTTTAGTTTAATTTAAAGGTTTATTAAATTTTTGGTTCTTGTTATAAAATAAAATAGTTTTCTTCAATTCATCTTATTTAATATTATCGTAACGATTACTGTACTTGTAAGGAATAATAAAAAATTAAGTTACCTACATGACGAAATAGTTTGCACCAATACATCTAATCCAATATTCAGCGAAGTTTGTTGTTGAATTAAATGAACAGGTACTTCAGTTAATCTCGTTGATGCTGGTGATTTATTCTACAAAGATGTACGTGACTTAGGTAATGCAAATAGATGGCAATGAGGTTAAAACTTGTCTCGTACGCGAAATTAGTTAGACAACACCTGGGAATCTTTGTCTTCCTCATTAAAACAGGTATTTGTACGAAAACCGGGAGAATTACACTAAAACTTGTTACAATTACTCTCGCTATCTAAATTAATCGTGCGGGTGTTAAAATTTGTACAATTTGCGAGAGTCCGCGAAATAACTTGGTTTAGAAAAGTATTGTTGAAAGTTGTTTCGATACGCTGGTCACGTTTTAAGTATTAACTCGGTAGACCCTCTCATCTTGTTTCGGGAACACATAAAAAACTTAACTTATTTTTTATTTTATTTTACGTAATAAAAGAGCACCTATTTCGTATTTTTGTGGTACATTTATCATCTACTTAGTTATTTATATACTTTAAATGAATATTTTTTTGAAACTGAGATACTGAAGTACATGACTTTCTTCTTGACTAATTATACCCCATGACTTTGTAACATATCAGATTAAAATAAATGAATAATAATGTTTGGGATTGACGGCATAACGTTTTGCCGAGATTCAGGGGTGTAACACTACCGACTTCCTATCTCCTGGGTGGAAAAGTTAACTGAGAAATTCTTGAAAAAAAAATAAAAACTCAATAGTTCATAGCCCGAGTATCTACTGGTTTTGAACACATTTGAACTATTGGAACAATGAGACAGTTATTTCATTAGGTAATTCAGTCCTCATATTATACCATTATTTAACTTTCTAACTAAAATTATTTTCTATAACAACCAGACTGTTTTTGTATCATGTCTTTTGAATTTATAGCATTAAGCGATGCTAATAGGTTAAAATTCGATCATAAGTTAAATTAATGACAATTTAGCTTATGATCGAAAATTGGGCTGTTTATGGAACAAGATGCAAATATTTGTTCGACTGTTTAATTAATTCTACAGTTAGGCCAAGTTTTAACAAAATTTATCATCTATTTACGTTACCTATTTCCAGTACATCTTCACCAAACGTGTTTCTGTCAACTACAAGATAAACTTAGAATTTACAGCCTCATTCCAATATAAACATTCATTTAACTTAACTCGTAACAAGTTTCAGTTGAACCAGCTCAGTAGTTTAACGAAAGTCGGAATTCGTGCATACTGCTTAGTAAAAAACCTAATTCGCAGTTTTATCTTAGTCATAATAATTCTGAGTTCGGAGTTCTGACGACCTCCGTGGCGCAGTGGTATGCGCGGTAGATTTATAAGACGGAAGTCCTGGGTTCGATTCCCGGCGGGACAGATATAGATTTTTCTTAATTTGTCTTCGTCTGGCTGGTGGGAGGCTTTCGCCGTGGCTAGTTACCACCGACAAAGACATACCGCCAAACGATATAGCGTTCCGGTACGATGTTGTATAGAAACCAAAAGGGGTGTGGAATTTCATCCTACTCTTAACAAGTTAGCCCGCTTCCATCTTAGGTTGCATCATCACTTAACAGTCAGGTGTAATAGCAGTCAAGGGTCAACTTGTAGTCGATAAAAAATAATAATAATAATAATACTTGATATGTAGAACTGCTCGTATGTCGGAGTATTACGTGATCCAAGATCCAAAGTTATAATATTATACTTGTTTGATATTTTTGTAGAAGTATGTTTACGTGATCTAATCCGAGAACCGTAAAAGAACCAAAGTTACCTTAGCTTTACGAGTCGCGAAAATTAAGTACCTAGCAACGCACGGGGACCATGGGGAACGAAGATGTTGAAATGTAAATCCACCACTAGTTGGACCGACGACAAAACTGACAATGTTCCATCAGTTAATGTAAAAAAGATGATGGTGATGTTACCTACCTACCAATTTCATGATGATGATTGAGATTGAAACTGACGATGAAAATGGATTAGGTGTATATATACGCAACAACAAGTAAAGGAGAAGCCCAAATCGGCCTATTTTTGTCACCAAAATATATAATGTAATAAATTAAAAATCACAATATTACAAACTCCCATCGCATAACCTTGTGACTTGGTCATTACGTAACTGTGTGCACATTTTCAACAATCTATTATGCTTGATGTGCAATGGCGTAGGCGAGTTTTCATACAATAAAAAATTTTAAATAAAAATAAAACCGACTCAAAACGCGCTAAAAATAACTGTGTCATTTAGTTGCTTTAATTTACTTAAGGATATCTATGAAGTCGGTGCCAGTCAAGTTTTGCGTTTTGAGTCGGTTCTATTTTTATTTAAAAAATTTTATTTCTTACTTTTTTTTGATTTATTTAATGATTTATCGCCACGTATCGTACTCGTACTATACTGTCATAGTATATTATACGGCACTAGTAGCCAAAAAGCTACCGATACCGAGACAAAAACCGAAATCGCTGTAAGCGTGCCTCCAAAATTTGAAGAGTGCCTTCAATTTCCCCAGGAAATCATCATTAGATCCTAACATGATGACAATGGGACCACCTTGGAAGTATGTCCTTTCTAATAAAAAAAGAATTATTAAAATCAGACAACTCTGTAAAAAGTTATGCGTGGTCATACATAAAAAAATATATAAGTGTCGAATTGAGAACATCCACGTTTTTTTTCGTCGGTTAAAATTGGCATTTTCCTTTTTATTTCCTCCTTGATATTATATAAAAATAATTTCAGGCAACAATTAATACAAATCCTATGTTATTTATTATTGCTAGAAACAACATAACCAGCATACAAAGAATGGTTATTTCTCTTAACGCCACAAAATTTTACAGCGAGTTATGTCTTTAAATTTCTTTTACTAACGCAATAAATAATGCAATAAAAGCTAAAATGAAACGAATTTCGCAAAGAATATTTGCAACAAGGAGCATATTATTCAGTGTCACCGACGGGGCGTGTTGTAATATATGCTTTAATAAAAGGGTTACAGTCCTCAGTGGAACGTTTATCACGGAACCCAAAGGATTGAGAGGTTTTTTCTATTTCTTGACCTATGCGCCTTAAGGTTTTAACTGCCTCGTCGGTTTGGTGGTCAGCCTATGTGGCTTTAGATGATAAAGTCTGCTTCAGAGTGAGCTTTAATGAGCTTTTCTTTCTTTCTAGAAGAAAAAGTAAAAATTGTCAGCCCAGGTTTGGCAAGTTGGGAGTGATATACTTACTGCCGTGCCTTGACGAAGACGTTATGCTCTTAATCTCGATCATTTGCATCTGATTAGTGATGGTTATAAGTCTACGTCTTCTATCGGTTCAAATGCGGTGTCAATCGAATTACCTTTGCAAGTGATTTTTGACAATTAATATATGTTGTCAATTTCAACAGATATTAATTTCATTATTGAAAATTACCTTCAAATGTACATTAAAAATAAGTCTTGCTGTACTAGAGAACGAAATCAATGTCTAATTTGTGCTTTCAATACATATGTTTTATGACTACAAGTTGGCCCTTGACTAATTTGTTAGGAGTAGGATGAAATCCACACCCCTTACATAGCGTAGTAAGTATATCACGTGGGCACTCCATGTTAACAGTGACTTCAACTATGCAACCGAGACTAAAACAACGAAGCTCATCGCCTATGATTTTGTAACAAAGCACTTAAGCCCGCCTCATAAGTGTACTTTGGTTTATCAAATGTTTTACACCAACTAACTTTTAGCGAGCATCCACACCAAAAGTAATATAATTATTATTTGTATGGTATGTTAGACTGGATACACAAAACTATATTATGTGACGTCGCTTAAACAGAAAAAGATGAGAGATGAGATCGCAGAATTGTATATCAACAAAAAACAGGCAGGTGACCCATCTGATGGCAAGTGGCAAATCAGTGCCTATAAATAGAGGAATACTTCACAGTTCAAACAAGGAGTACATCCTACAAAGTGCTTCCCTTGGTTCATAATGAGTTAAAATTTAAACCCTCATGTGCCAGTAATTACACCAGCAATCAAATCCGTCAATCTAGAACAAAGCAATGCTACTTTCTGACAGCAAAAATAAGTATAGCATAAAAATGTCTTTCCCGGGTAAATCTTGCCAAATAAAAGCTCTAGGAATATACAATGTGTTAGTTAAATGGCTTAACATTCCGAAACGTACCAATACATTTCGATCTTGTTAACACAATTCCGTGTATAAAGTAATTATTTTGAATTAAAAAAAATCCACATTAACATAAACAAAAAGGGTTGACACACTGAATATTAAAATAAGATCTTGTCCTCAGAATTCTACTTAGGAAGTTTTTTGGCATGTATTACTTCTCCCTAACTCCTGGTTGACGGCATTATAGGGTAGTTTACCTAACACGTATGTTTCAGAAAAATTTATTTAATAAAACAAAAAAAAAACAAGATTAAAGTTGGTTCAGTAGTTTGTGAGAAAACTATAGACATACAAAAATACATACATACATACTTTGTACGATTAAAAAAGAGACTATTTAATGCTGAATGGCACTCACCTTTGGTGTCCTTCCAAAGTTCCCTCACTCCTTCCTTGTAATGGCCACTCTCATTAGCACTACTGAAGAGCCCTCATAATAACGGTTAGCAAACTCTACAGAGTACACAAACTGTAACGAGAGATCCGCCAACTTTCAGTGTTGGATAGTTTTAATGGCAGTTTTCATTCGCAAAACTTCTTAAAAATATTTTTCGAGCACAATACTGTTTAAGTTTTATAACGAGCCGCGTTCCTACACTGAAATTATTTTTTGAGAAGAGAAATAGAAACTTCTATTTTGGTGAGTAAGTACTTATATAAATTGTTACTAATAATTGATTAAGTAATTAGTCGTAACTATCAAATATTTATCTCTTGTAATAATTGCATATTATTATATATCCTGGATTGGACTACAGTTTAATATTGAACTTTTATTTCTTTCGAGAAATTCTTAGTAAAAAATCTTGGGAGTTGAGAAGTTCATGAACTCAGTGCCTCAGGGAGTAAATTAAGTTATAATCAACCTAGTACTATCACAAATATTATCTCGATATACATTGGAGATGTAAGGTTCATATCCCCCTTTTACAAGAAACCACATATGGAAAGCCTGTAGAAGACTGTTATAATAGTGGTACTGGTAATAATGATGCTCTTGGTGAAATATTTATATAATCTTAACATTAATGACTCATATAAAAATAAGTCAATCTCGAAACAAAATGTAATAAAGTCATGTCAAAAACCAAAAGCCATCGTCCAATATAATTTGATATATTTCAGGTCAAAGGTCACGAAAATTGGTTTTTCGTAAACATCTCCTTCAGTGTTCGTCACGGCGGACGTCAATTACAGTTAGCTATTATTAAACTTCAGATGAAAACAAAAGCCTACTTATATAACATCTTATTGTTCATTTTATATAATACACGAACATAAATAAAGTATACAAATTACTGAAATTTATTTTTATCCTTATCACTCCTTAGCAAAATTTATGTCCATTTTTCAAGAATTATTTATTTTAGAAAAAAAGAGACGGCTGGAACTCACGTCACTGTGGTCGAAGTATGCGCGACTAGTTTCTAACTCAAACGAGGTCCTACCTACCACCACACCCTTAGTCATAGACTTCGTACGGGTTTTATAATATGGAAAATCCTCGCAATAGCTAAAATTCTAATAATTTATTTGTTTTCTATTGTTTTGATGGCTCATCTATACAGTAAATTAATATTACTGTCTGGAGTAATAAGCGCATATCTTTCACGCGTCAGAAGAGGTAGATGTCAACGATTATCGTGCATAGATTTTTTGTATGATCATAATTTATCAACCAAGCAGAAGTCTTACCTGTGTTTAATTGGAAAACATCGCCTATAAACAGAACAACGCTTTTCATAGTATACAAAGAACTGAGGCAGGAGTTGAAACTTATGTGCCTGCAATGTTTTCTACATTGCTTATTAGACCGAAACAACAGCAATTCTGCTTAGCTGTTGAAATAAGTAGGTACATCGATAACGAGAGGAGATAAATCACGAACAACTAATGAAAATACCCTAAGAATATCCTTTACCCGCCAATGATTATACAAAATAAACGATGATGCATTCAGTACAAACCACAAAGAGCCAATCCCGATCTACCCGTTGAAAGGATTCCGCTGTAGTCGCGCCGCAAAATGTTTGAACTGTTGTTGAAAACTTTTAGTCGAACGACTCAACTTGGGGACTTTTCTTTCTATCTTGAACCGTTTCTAGAGGTCATGTCTTAAACATTGTATAAATGGTAATTTTAGATTTTAGAGTGAAACTTTCACAAAACGCCAACCAATATTCATGTTAATTTCTTTGTTCCAAACAACTTGATTTTTATCTATGTACTATACATATTTCTAATAATTTTATATCATTTATTGAATTTTTATAATTATTATCATCGCATTAGACGATGGACGTCCATTGCAGGCCATTGGCTTTTTGTAAGGATTTCTATTTTATTATTAGCGCTGCCGTCCGCTTCGACGTCATCCGCATGAAATTAAAATGATTAAAATTACTTAAATAAAAATGGCCTAGGTCACTTGTGAAATTAGTAAATGAGTGTCTGAAAGTCTCGCCTAAATCGGTCTAGCCGTTTCAGAGATTAGCCTGACCACCAAAAACCAAACAACCAAAATTTTTTAAAATCGGTTGTAATAAAAAATACTACTAGACTTTGTCCGCGTTTTCAACAAATTTTCATCTCCTTCACTAGTTAGGGGATCAAAATATCAATAACCACTCCTACGGTATGAAACAGACTTTTATTTTAATGTACTAGTTAAGAATTTGTAATATTATATGAATAACTCTAGGTTTTAGTGTTTGCATATGTATTGTGGTCCTCATTTGTTAGTACTTACTTTCTTCAATGCTTTTTTTAAAATAAATCTGCTACATTTTACTCGCTCGGTGATCTGCCGTGACATGTGCCAACACTAATTAACGGCTGCGGTATTAACTACACGTACTCTGGTTTTCTACTGCACTGTGGGTTTTATGTGCAGCGGAAAGGCACTGATCAGTGTTCCAAAGCGAATACCTGGAACTGTGTAGATTTTAAAATAGAGCAGGGCGTCGAACTTTCAACGCAAAATATGATATCTTAACCAAGTAGAATTTTACAGCTATCATAAAAGATTACAAAGATCAAGTGAAGTAGGTATAAATAAATTAATGAGAAAAATCATGTAACTATAGACAAATAACAAAACTAATTTTTATCTATGAAAATGACGTAAAATAAAACTGCTTGAAAAGTTTTTTCTTAAATTTTACTGTTCATCCTATAACAATAATGGACCAGTGATTTGTGCACAACTTTACAAATTGAATACTACGAGTACATTCCACAATGTATTTTTCTTTTTTTATATTTTTGTGTAAAAATTTTAATGCGGCTTACAGAAAACATCTGCTTTTACCAACCATTAGTACTACTACTATGCTACTACTACATACTGCTTTTACTTACACCTTTAGTACCTACTATGCTTATAGTTTTGGAAAATGTTGCTGTGTCATATCCGGACCGACTTAAAAAATAAAAAAATATTAAAAATAGATCTAGAAAATAGCATGTACAATAAGCAAATCTGTTCAGATGCGCTCAAAGCACGCCCCCCACTACCCGCGCCTCAGGTAACATGCTCGAAATTCAAACGTCGGTTGATTTTTGAGTATGCTCTAAATAAGCGTGCTCATTATATACTACATGTGCTACTAATGAACACTTGCTCAATAAAAGCATGCTTTCGTGCTTATAATGAGCACGTCTGTCCATACCTTTCACATTTGCCAGCTATAAGCATGCTGTAAACCTGTTCAGACGTACTCGGAATACGCCCCCTTTTACCCGCGCCATAGGTAGCATGTTCGAAAATCAAACGTCGGTTGATTTTTAAGCATGCTCTAAATAAGCATGATCATTACATGACACACGTGCTACTAATGAGCACTTGCTCAATAAAAGCTTTTTCTTCTCCCCAACGCGACAAATTGAGGGTTCCATTTCCTTTATAATTTTTTTCGTTTTAATTTAATTTAATTATTTTTTGACGCATAAAAACGTCATACGTTTAAACCGTCACCCGCTGTGGATAAGGGCTCCTATGTTTGCCATTTGGCAACGGAACTCTAAAAAGCGGATTAATAAGTATTATTAATTAATAAATTGAGTGATTAGTTTAATTTTAATTTACTATTAGGTAGTTTAACGTGTATTCATTACGCAGAGCAATTAGCGCAGCGTCGATATAGCGCTAGTAATTTTAATCGACGACAATTCGGAGTTGCCGCTAACGAGTGGCGCGCAGGTGTCGCTGGCTATTAGCCGAACGGAATGGCGCCGTTTGTAGTTTCTTGGATTTATCAAACTGGCTAATGGGCTATATCCATTATTTGAGCGCCTGCTGATGCATACCTCTGGTAACAATCGATAACATAACAAATATATTCAAAACTACTCAAGCTTAGCTTTGCATCTAATATATAAAATTCTGGTGACACTTCGTTGCTAATTAAACTCCTCCGAAATTGCTCGACAGACTTTCGTGAAATTATGGTGGTGCTAATACTGCCTACGAGATGGTAATATCCCTTCACACACGATGTCGGACATCTACGCTCAAGCTACTCCTCAAGATCCTGAATGTTTCTAACCAGCGTCATGAAGGAGTAAGCCGTTTTCATAATCTGAAAACAAATTATAATATCACACAGAACATAAGTATCAACTCAAACATGTCATTGTAACGATTTTTTATTTTAGAACTGTAAATTTAAATCGATGTTTATTTATTTATCCTTAAACGAACATTAGGTACAGATACTCCAGTGCAATTAGCCTTAAAAATAACAAAAAGTACAAGAAAATCGCAGTAGGATGAAATCCATCAGAAAATGAGGAGATTATCATAAAAATGAAAGGAAAAATAAATTACAGGCGATGTGGTTTTTGAAATTTTTGAAAAAAGTTATATTTGAGGGTTAAAAATTAGGTTATTTTTTCGATTTCCTGCAAAATAAAATGAAAAAATAAATATTTAAATCAAAAGTTATAGGTAATAAAAAAAATAAAACTTTTTTCCAAATTTTTGAAAATAGAATTTTATCGTAAAAGACAAAAATTTTTGAAAAAAAAAATTATATTTGATTTTTGAATTTTTCACGTAAAGTGGGATTTTTAGTTTTGCCGGAAATTAAGAAAAACCGTTTTTTACCCCTAAACCCTCACCCTGTACCCCTTCCCGACCTCAGATTGCTCGTAATTTATTTTTCCTTTCATTTTTATGATACTCTCCTCCTTTTCCAATGGGTTTCATCCTACTGCGATTTTTTTTGGTTTCAAAAATTAAATACACTGGTCTAAGAGTGATATACCATTCTAAAATTTTACTTACATTTTGGTCTTAATAACCCCCGCTCGCAAGCGCGATAAAAAATAAGTTATAATATGCGTTTGATGCTGAAATCTACTTTAGTACTTTTCATCCAGATCCAGCCTTTAGGTAGTTACTAGAAGACGCCCACACAAACTTTTACAACTTTCGCCTTTATCTTATATTATAAAGGATTAATATTGAAACTAATATGTAGTTATGTGTATCAATAAACAAAATCGTTTTGAACACTTACAGAAGTAAACGTCTCAAGAGACAGTGGGAACATTTTTAAGCCGACCAACACAATGGGGGTGTTGGCGCGCTCTATGAAAATCTTGATGCTCCTTTTGAAAGGCGCCTTTCTAGGGATCCAATCGCTATTGTACGCTGCGAACACTAGCTCTTGACTCTGAAAGAAATCGCGTTGAACTCAACGATCGAAAAGTCCTATCGTTTTTCAAATATTCTTTCTTGCCTCATAATACATACATAGCACTATTTATATAACCGACCGTCGATGTACCAATTTTCATGAACATATAGATAGATAGCGTGGATGTCAAACTTCATGGTGCTTACATACCGACAACGATGTCTTTACGACCGGAACACAGCAATGGTAGCAGTAATAACTGTTGCAGTAGTAGGTACTTCCCGAATGAACTCTACCATAAAAAGCTCTACCTACTAGTACTTGAGATCTATCTTTAAATTATTTGCTTATTCATATACAATAATGCAAGCTTACACTAGGTCTGAGTAGGCCATGAAATAAATAAGTTACGCTGCAATTTAAAAATATTTTACATTTTATTATTTTTTAGTACCTGATAGGTAAGTTGGGTACCAAGCCAACCTGGTACAAATATTTGCATTATCATAGCTGATAGATAAGTTACCATAAATGTATATTCTTCCGACGTTAGTGGCTAAAACAATAAAAAATATTACAATTAAATATGTAGCAGAGTTATAATAAAGTTACAATAAGAATAATAGTGTCCATAATTAATTACCAACAATAGGCCACATAATAATACGCAAATAATCATTGCTCCCATCGAGTATTGAATAAATATAGTCACGTTTATAATTGTTTGAAACTCGGCACAATAGCTAAAAAATAACATCAAACATTTAACATTTACATGAATATAATACACAGTGTACGAATATTAATTACTACATAATATTATAAAAAATCATCCCCCGCCGAGTCTGTTGGTCTGTGTTTTTGCGATAAACTCAAAGACTGCTAAAGAAATTTTCATGCGGTGGAAGGTTTCTACTTCACGCACGTTACCTAGAACCCACAAAGTTCTTCAAGCGTTCTTTAAACTCTGACGGCACCGACTTCATAGATATGCTTAAGTAAATGAAAGCAACTAAATGACACAGTTATTTTTTACTTTTTTGTTTTGAAGTCGGTTCAATTTTCTAATATTTTTTTTTTCTCTTAATAAAATCGAGTCACATTAACAGGAAATAAATAACTTACTTCAAAATACAATCGTAGTGCTTCAAATACTCGTTTAGTTTCTTGTTCTGAACATATTCTTGTAACTTATTTGATAATTTTAGACTTTTATCTGATTTCAAATTGCTCAAATTATAACTCAAAACTTTTGTTTGACTTATAGCAAAGAATAAGCATCCATTTATAAAAGTGTCTACAGAAATATCGGACATCATTAAGCCATAAATTCCAAACGCCTGATAACCGAATATAAATGCAAAATTGTCATTTTTAATATCTTCGTTTAAAAAATAATAGTTCGATGTTGGGAATTTCATTACATAAGAAGGAAGAATCAAATTTGCAATGATCGGTATAAGCGAATTGAAGGCGTACGCAAAATGTCCCATCACCATAAGTATATTTCTGTATAATATGTAGGAATTTGTGCCTTCTGCTAAAATTTCTTTAGTGGCATCATCTTTGCCTTGAAATATTTCGCTGTCCAAAATTTCCAACAGCTTGACGATTTTTTCTCTCCATACAATCACCGTTAAAATCTTCGTTGTGATAGATACAACGTTGAAGAAAAATGTGACCTCTTGAATCAGTAACTCAATTTTCAACGGCGTACAAAATAAGTTTACCGCAAGTGCTGTGTCATATATTATCATCGTTGAAAACAAAAAGACAACTGTATAACATCTATAAAATCGGCTAGGGGTTTTCCCAGGCCATATACCTAAAAGTCTCCAACAAAATAAGGTTCTGTTTAAGCTTTCTAATTGACGAGTGACTGCCATTTTCGATCAGGTGACAGTAGATATGGATAATAAAAATTGAAAACTCTTTATATAGTTTTTTCTTATTAATAATTCATTTTATAATATTTTTTTATTGCAAATGATATCGTAATAATATTATTCGTAATTACTTAAAAGGAATACTTTTACCGCGTATGTAGAGTACCTTCCAATGTTAAGGTACGAACTTCATATTGAAACATGGTTAATTTTAGACTTTATAACATGTATGGTACGCAATTGTTTAGGCAAAAATTTTTAACAAAAAATAGAACCGACTCAAAAGGCACTAAAAAGTTAACTTAAAAGGCTGGCACCGACTCCTGGATACGCTTAAGAAAATTAAAGCAACTAAATGACATAGTTATTTTTTACTTTTTAGTGCCTTTTGCGTCGGTTCTATTTTTTGTTACAAATTTTTATTTCTTACTTTTTAGTGATTTATCGCCACCTGACGTACTTGTACTATACTGTCATAGTATATTATATGGCATTTGTAGCCAAAAAGCTACCGACACTTACACAAAAACCAAAATCGCTGCAAGTGTGCCTATAAAATTTGAAGAGTTCCTTCAATTTTCCCAGGATATCATCATCAGATCCTCACATGATATAAATGGTACCACCTTGGAAGTGTGTCCTTTCTAATAAAAAAAGAATTATCAAAATCGGACAACTTTGTAAAAAGTTATGCGTGGTCATACGTGGTCATTTGTGTATATCACCCCTAAACTCTTTAGTATGTAAATAGATCTTATTAGTAGGTATTGTAATGTATAATTTTCTTCTACTATAGTTAAGGTGGCAATGAATATATGATAAGTATCCGTTTACTAATACAGCTACATATCGTTGAGTACCTTATTTAATAAAACGGTCCTTGAAAGAGGTAATTTGAATACAATATTGTGTAGCACTATGTTTAGCTTGTGGTTTAGCCTGCCTTTACAACTAAAATGTCATAGAGTTCTACGTAGGTACCTTCGTAATTAGGTATGCTTCCTTAATTTATATTAGATACAATTAGCTTGGCAGATTTTAATTGGAATTTAATAGTTTCGTAAAAAAATATTTTGAACTGAACGGAACGGTCGAACTCCAAGTTCGGTTCAATTCTCACCACTCACACAATATTTTATTTATTTACTTTTTTTTTTTAACGACTACAAGTTGGCCCTTGACTGCTATCACACCTGATGTTAAGTGAGTTCGTGACCTAGGTTCAATTCTCACCACTCACACAATATTTTATTTTACTTACTTACGTCGAGGTCTATTTTACGAGCGCTTTTGAAACGTAAAGTTAGTCGTGTAGTGACTCTACCACCGATTCGGATTTCAATTATTTATATAAATAAAAAACATACACACAGTGTAAGTTGCCATATACAGCTGGAATGTGGTCCGCAACACAATTCGCAACTTCAGACGTGACTTGTCTCTTCAAACAACTAACTACACGACAAAACTGAAATAAGTCCTCTCATAATAATTAAGACCGAGTGCACACAATTTTTCCCAACTACCCACAAACCGTAAATTAATTAATTTGGCGAGCTTAATGTGTCTAAGTTTCATTCTAACTGTCACGGTGTTAAAGCAAAGACGTGTTTTCACTCAAAGGGCGAGGATTACTGGGTACTTGTTTTACTAATTTTACACGTGAGCCAAGTTTTAACGCCACTGTCATCAATTTGCATTAGACATGTCACGCGTGTCTTTGTATAACGAATCTTTGTTTTCTATAAGATAAAGTAATACAGGCTTCGGGCTTAGCTCTCCAGTTCAATTATACAAAAAGTTTGTGTAAAATAATATAAAAAGAGGTGTGTTATAAATCTGGGTAAGTGGCCGTGTGTTAGGTCTCCGTTGCGTTCTTTATTTGGGGTTTGAATTGATCGAGATGACTCGAAAGCTGCCAGGCGCCGCTGCTTTATCCTATTGAGGTATAACAACACAATGTATAGAAGGATTTATTTAAATGACTACAAATTGGCTCTTAACTATCCCACCTGATGTTAAGTAGTGATGCAGTCTAAGATGGAAGCGGGCTAACTTGTTAGGAGTGGGACGAAAATCCACACCCCTTTCGGTTTCTACACGACATTGTACCGGAACGCTAAATCGCTTGGCGATAAGTCTTTGTCGGTAAGGTGGTAACTAGCCACGGCGAAAGCCTCCCACCAGCCAGACCAAGACAAATTAAGAAAAATCTCAATCTGCCCCGCCGGCAATCGACCTCCGTCTTATAAATCCACCGCGCATACCACTGCGCCACGGAGGAGAAATTTTTCCTCTTTATGAAGACTACATAAAAGTCTGTGATTGTATATAGTTACCTGTCTTTTAAAGATACCTTGATATGCCCATCGTTTCTTAAATAAAAGTAGATTCGCATTCAATTTTTTTTTTGGAAAGTACAACACTATTTGGCTTGCGGGCAGTAAAAATAAAAGTGAATTCCTAATAGTCGCCTGAGAATCATCATCATTATCAATCAGTGGACCCCCACAGCTGAACATACACCTTCTTAGGGACTTCCAAACACAACTATCCTGAGCCGCCTGTGACCAGCGGTTCCTTGCAACACGTTTTATAATTATGGTCAGTCCACCTAGGGGTCGACCAACACTGAGAATTTAATAATTATACGTAACTTTAAACGGTTAATTTCCTACCTATTTAATAAGTACAGTTAATGCGCAACTCAACATTAGTTATTCTCACTTTTACATCAGAAATGAAACTAATACCAAAAGAAAAACACGAAGAAGCATATTATTCAGTGTCACACGCAGGACGCGTTGTAATATATGCTTTAATAAAAGGGTTTCAGTCCTCACTAGACCGCCTTTATAAGAAGAACCCAAGATGTCAAGATACTGAATTTATTATTCATTGACGACGCGCTTGTAAATCCAGCTGCCAACACTAAATTATCGCTAGGTTCATTTTATTGTAATACATAAATCTTCCGTCTTTAAAAAAATGCCCTCACAATGGGAGCCGACTGAACAAACGGGAAAATTGAAAATTGGAAGTGTTTGCCAAATCACAGACGAACTTGTAAGGCTTATAGGTAGGACAGAGAATATTTTAACTACATATAAAATTACCTTGATTAGATATTACAGGCCGTATACCTGGATATCAAAAACATAATACCAATAGCATAATTTCGGCACCGACGTCATCGGGATCGTGGCCTAGCGGTAAGGCGCTCTAAGTGCCCGGATTGACAGAGAGACGCGGGTTGGAATCCCGTCGGTTTCGCAATTTTTGATATTATGTTTATTCTTAGATATGATTAAATATTGTTAGGTTAAAGTTACCTACTTACAAAACTATTATTTATTAGAGGACGCCTCGGTTTACCATTTTTTATCTTTTACTTTCAATTAAAAGTAATGGCATAAGAGTAATTACGAAGCGATTTTAGGCATTAATCCTTATCCAATTAAGTATCTTAAATACTTTGTGCATTTAATGTAGATAACTATTGCCCTTTACAGCATGTAATTTAAGTGAATATTTTCCAAGATATATATATATATATAGGGTTCAAAATGCATTGACATATTAATACCGGCATTGCACCCTTGCGAAGCCGGAGCGGGTCGCTAGTAAACTTATTATACAGTGAACGATCAAGCCAAAGTAGAAAACATTATCATTCTAGAAATGTCCTTATGGATTGCAGAGTAGATTAGAACGATGAACGTGTTTGCAATTTCGTTAGCAATGCAACCCTTCGTGTGCGTTACAATTATAGGGATCGAGATGGCGAGATTATAATCCTTCGTCTCTATTTTGAAACTAAGGTACTTTAACGTTCACTGAGTATTAATTAAATTACATACATAACATCATGCCTCATTCCCATAGGGGTAGGCAGAGACTGTATCCTTCCATTTGCCACGGTCCTAGCATACTTCCTTAGCTTCTTCCATTCTCATTAATGCTTTTATATAAATACGTCGGTTTAGGGTACTCTTGACCTGGCCATATTTTAAAATGTCCTGAATTTGGTCCAGAAACATTCGTGCATTTAAAAATGCTGGTCGTTGATCTCAGCTATCATTTTGGACTACGGTTGAATCATCTCATCATAATATCATAATCATCAGGTGCTCTTATTCCAAATCCCCGAACCCCAACACGTAACAATTTTATAATTTATAATTTTAATAAGCAGTTGCCCGCGACTTCGTCCGCGTGAAAACCTCTTAGGTACCCTTCTAATTTTAAAGACAGACTTTCATAGAAAGTGTACACATTCCCCGCTCCCCTCTCAATTTAATTTTTTTAATAGTTTCCCGTGAAGCAATATCCTCCGTCCCATCCCGTGTACTAAAGATCTACATTTTTGTTAAACATTCATTGTACGACATTTCAGTACATTAACATTAACAATATATATTTATGGCAAGCTGATGGGTATAAATTGATATTAAATGTATATATTTCACTCTTGAGTCTAGCCTTCACAATAAACAAAAATAATTTTATAATCCCACACACAGATTTAGAAATTAGCCCGTATAAATAAACGAACAATCTCTTCCGTGTACTATATAGATATTTGAATAAAGATCGAATTCTAAATCCATCACCGTATTAACGTTTGTATCATGAAAGCATATCAGTACCAAAATGCTAACCTCTATTCAGTACGTATAATATAACACGAAGGAGATCAATTAAATTTAGACGCCATAGCGGCATTTTCGAGCTTTTTAGAAATTTTGTAATATCTCCGAACCTATGTACCTAATTAACATCCGAACCTATATATCTAATTAACTGTAAAAGGCAAATCTTATCTCTATAATATCCATGTAATTACTAAATAATTTGTTTGGATAAGGATTTAATTTTAGTTGTATAAATGATGAAGTAAACGTTATGTATCTGTTAAAATATAAAAGATAGATAAATGCTGTTGCACATTTTTTGTAGAACTTTTTAAGATACATAAAATTTCCATACATACTTTCAATTATTCTCAATAGTTAGCGTACGCGCATAAAGCCTATTTAAAACATTTTTGCGATCCGACTTGCGCGACAAAAACTGTGATATCTCGGTTAATATATACAATACAAATATAAAGTATAGCCTATGACACTCACCGATAACATAGCATTCTACGGGTGAAATTTTTTTTTTAATCGGATCAATAGTTCCGACGATTAGCCCCGACAGAACTTTATTTAAAAACTTACAAACATACAAACTTACAAACTTTACCTCTTTATAATATTAGCATAAAAATAGAATGTCCTAGGATTCAATTTCATTATTGAATAGGTTTTATTGTGTATTTTTTATGCTTTAAAAGGATTAAGTGCCATAAATTTTGAAGCAGCTATTTCGTTAACCTTTTTACTAGTGTAACAATATACTTTGAAATAACTTTTGTTAAATTCTTACTAGTTCAATTCACCAACAGAAAAGCAATATTAGAAAGAAAATAATATGTCGACTTAGTGCCAGATAAGCACTAACGTCCTTCGATTTAACGATTGTGACTTTGCACTTTCGGTTTATAAATGTAAGGGAGATTTATGGGATTATTGATAAGTTTTATTTACGAAAACGAATATATGTTATCTTTTATTTCAAGACTGTTTTATGGGCATGGGTTATGGTTCCATTATGCGGCTTGGGTACATGAGTTTCTGGGTTCGAGTCTTACTTTTGAAATAATGCGTTTTTCTTTCTTTCAAGAAATTCCGAGTTGCAGTCGAGTTAATAAATTTGTGGTATAATTCCGTGCCCTGGAGAGCATGTTGAGCCGACGTTCTGTTCGTGATTATAATTAACATAAGATCAGTGATCATTGTAGGAGTAAATAATACGTATTTTTGAGATTATTTGAACAGGAATTAAAGACCTCCATTTATAAAACTTAAACAAAACTTCTTTTGTGAATAACTTTAATGTGCTGATTTATCTTTTAAAATGGGTAGTCATAAAAGCCCCTTGTAATGATTAGTTTACATTGCTATAAACTAGTAAAATACTTACACAATAAGCTTAAAAAATAAAATTAACTCTAAATCAAGTTACAATTGTTATTGCAAACCCACGAATTTCAGCACCAACGTCACTTAAAATCCAAAAAGAACTTCCAAAGTAAGTTTAAGTCCGAAAGACCCGCTTAAAGCCTAAAGAACACACCGGATTCTCAGGATTTTAGTCGGGGCTAGGTGACACTGCCCCTTGAATTCATCTTTTTTTCGCAAAGAAGAAGAAAATTCCGATTACTCTTTGTTCATACTGAACTATGAAAGGTATAACTGGTAGAAAATGCCACAAAGCATTAAGTTTCGCCCGTGTGCATTTTTTATTGTGTGCGATAGAGTTTTAAAAACAAACTATGTGCTATTAGATATTAAAATAAAAACGGCTGAAACTGGGTGTGAAGCAAACTGACTTTGCTTCACGCCGCGTTACATTAACCAGCAAGCTCATGAGTAAGGACCCCGTTTGGGTTCGAAACTAGTCGGGCAGACAACTATACAAACTGGTATATAGTAGGTAAATAAATAATAAATCTTTATTTATCAATCAAAAGTACATTCAGTGTTGATTTGAACCCCTACCTTCTGTGCTAGTTACTATTACTGTATTACAGGAGGCAGTGTCTCCCCATATCAATGATACCAATGCTATACTGATAAATAATTTATACAAAAGCAAAAAAAGAAGAAAGAAATAAGCAAGATAGGAGTGTGTGTGTGTGTGGGTGCGTGGGTGCATGGGTGTGTGTATGTGTGCGTGTTTGTTTGTGTGTATGTGATAATTGTATAGTACAGTCTAATTTTTTCTAGCGTTGTTTTACAAAACGAGCAAGATTTTACAAGTTGCGTATTTGTATATAGTCTTGTATAATTTTCTGGAAAATCTTAAACGACACAATTTTTCTGTGAAAAAGATTTACGCTTGTTTCATTGATGATTAATTTTCGTTACGGTCTTGAACATTCCTGACGAGAGTAAAAAATGAATAAGCTGTCTTCATAATCTGAAATGAAAATAATATCGTTGAAAGTTTAATGGCACCTGTGGCGCAGCGGTAGATGTGATGCATTTATAAGGCGGCGGTGCTGGTTCGATTCCTCGCCAATTGAGACTTTTTAATAAGTCCAGGTCTGGTTGTCGGATGGCATCGGCCGTGGCTAGTTACCACCCCGTCAAGGACGTACTGCCAAGCGATTTAACATTCCGATATGATGTCTTTTACAAACCCGGAATGCAAGAAAGTTGCGAGTTTGAATCCCGTCAGTTCCACAATTTTTAAACGACGAAAAAAAACGGAGGAGGTTCTGAATTCGACACGTATATATTTTTTTATGTATAACCATTGACTATGCATAACATTTTACAGAGTTGTCCGATTTTGATAACTCTTTTTTTATTAGAAAGGGCACACTTCCAGTCTGGTCCCATAGTCATCATGTTAGGATCTGATGATGATATCCTGGGAAAATTGAAGGAACTCTTCAAATTTTATAGGCACACATGCAACGGTTTTTGTGTAAGTATCGGTAGCTTTTTGGCTACTAGTGCCGTAAAATCTACTATGAGAGTATAGTACGTGTAAGTTACGTGTCGTTAAATCACTAGAAAGTAAGAAATAAAAATTTTTAACAAAAAATAGAACCGACTCAAAACGCACCAAAAAGTAAGAAATAACTTACTAATATAGTTAAATAAATGTTCCTTAAACTTGGCTGGCACCGACTTCATACTTTTTAGTGCGTTTTGAGTCGGTTCTATTTTTTGTTAATTTTTTTTATTTATATTATGTTTATTTTTTAGCCCGCTTTCATTTTAAATTGCTTCATTTTACCACCACATACATGGTGTTATTACACTCAAGGGCTATATTTGTAGAGAATAAAAAAAATGAAAAATTTTTAGCAAAAAAATTGAACCGACTCAAAACGCACTAACAAGTAAAAAATAACTGCGACATTTAGTTGTT
Organism: Mycalesis mineus; assembly: GCA_034621355.1. Lineage (NCBI taxonomy): Eukaryota > Metazoa > Arthropoda > Insecta > Lepidoptera > Nymphalidae > Mycalesis > Mycalesis mineus. The sequence continues at coordinate 7,614,500 of CM067881.1, forward strand.
TTCATTTATATAATCTAAGCATATCTATGAAATCGGTGCCAGACACAAAAGCCGAAATCGCTGCAAGTGTGCCTACAAAATTGAAAGAGTTCCTTCGATTTTCCCAGGCTATCATCATCTGATTTATCAAAATCGAGCGACTCTGTAAAAAGTTATGCGTAGTCATATATAAAAAAAAGAGTGTCGAATTGAGAACCTCCTCCGTTTTTTTTCGTCGCTTAAAAATGACTCTCATTGAATCTTTGGATAACGTGAAGGTAAATCTAGAGTACATTGAAGAGAATTCTACTACAAAGCACCTAAAACCATTTTATCAACAAAGTTTTTCCTTACCGAAGTGAAAGTATCAAGGGATAGCGGGAATATCCGACAGCCTCTTATCACGATGTTAGTGTTCACCTGGACCATAAAGAGCTTAAGACTTCGTTTGAATCTCTCTGATCTTGGTATCCATTCACTATAGTAAGCCGCCGAGACTAGCTCGCCACTCTGGTAAAGTAAACACGTTTTTTTATAAAAAGAAGGCAATTGAGCGATTTTTGATTACCTCTTTAAAGCAGTTTCTTTTGGGTTGCTAGTCTTTACTAAATTTTATTGTCTCATTTTAACCCCTGGGGGCCTGACATTCAAACCTCCTTCGTTGAGGCCCGCGGCTACCCGGGTAGTGACGGAGCTATAATGACAGCTGTCATTATTTGCCTGACGGTTGCCAGGGGACCCCTCGGGGCTGTGAAACTTTAATTTAGAAATAATTATTCAACTATGATAAGATCTTAAGTTCGTGTCCTGGGCTTTGAAATATAAAGTTTTTTATTTTTCCAAAACAAACCTCTTATTGTCCCTGCAGTGAGCTATTAAAATAGATCGATGATTATGATAAAATTAGTGTAACTTCCTGACTCTGGGTTTGAAATGTCCTAAAAATTTCATAGAAAAATGAAAAACTCAGAATTATTTCACGACCCGCCCAGGATTCGAGCCCAAGCATTATCAATTTGCCCCTCTAACATCTTTAACTATTTTAACACTTTAGGTACATCAGATAAAAGTTCAATCAACATCTCTTTAAAAAGTAAGCGAATTGAGACTGATTCCCAATATATTGACTAACAGTTTTCTTTGCAAAAAAAACGCATTTCAAGATATACATTTGATTTGAAATCATATTTTATGATTACATATTGTATCTTAAATAAGTACTAGCAAGGCCAAGACATAGACCCAGTAATGTCAATGTGTATGTCTACCGAAGAAAATACAGAATTTTAAAACTTAATATTAAGTAATGCAGGACTAACTTCGTAACTCAGTTGTGTTCCAAGCCATGCTGGTACAAATATTTCAGAAACTATAGCACACAGATAAGAGACGATAAACATTAATACATCTATTTTCAAGGGCTGAAAAAGAAACAATTAACATTGTAAAAAGTTAATTTTAAAAAAATTAGGGAAATTTTCAATTAACTCCGGGATAAAGTTCTACGTATAGCATTTCCAACTGTAAAAATATAAATAAATAAAGTAAAATTGTATATAAACTTTATTCTAAGATCTATCATAAATATTGTTCATCTAAATCTATTGCTCTATTGAATAAACCATTTTCAGAAATGATTTTCATTTTACCTGACTGTTAAGGTAACCTAAATGTAATTTTCAAGTTCATATGGGGCTAAGCCCGAAACACTGTATACCTAGACTTGTTTTATCATTAAAAGCTGTTATTAATATAACATTATGTTTTAAAGTAAACTTACCAGAAGCAGCGCACAAAGTACAACGCATATCATAATAGATGCCATGCCAAATTGAATGAACAAGGTCACTTCAACAAGATCTTGAACCATGCTACAATATCTAAAAGAGGTTATTGAGAGAAATTATTGCAGGTATGTAGACACAGAAATATATTTATCAAACAAAAAGTAAGACATCTTCTTACTTTAGTATCACTTCGTAATGCCTTAAATATTTATGAAGTAATATAATTTGTTCCGAATCTTCTGTCACAAAACATCTGCGTTTGAGTTTCCTGACTCTCAAATTTCCAATCTCGTATTTTAATATTTTTATTTGCGCTATTGCCATAAGTATCAATCCAGAAATCAACGAGTCAATATTAATATTATAATTCATATGCGCGTATATTCCGACCGACTGATAAAAGAACCAAAATATGAAATAGCGTTGAATAATATCATACTCCAAGAAATAGTATTTGCAAATCGGCAATTCAATTTCAGCGTCAAACATTAAAATTTTAAGAATCAGTAGACCAACTTTAGAACAAAAAGAAAAGTTGCATAAAATTGTGTAAATTTTCCAGGATTTTTTATAAATGGAAACATTTCTTTCTAATATTTCTGTGGCTTCACCAGGGTCGTTAAATTCTTCACAATCTAATACGTCAAAAACGGCGAAAAGTTTCTTCTTCATCAGAAGTACCATGAGAACTTTGCCAATGACAGTGACTTCGGTAAACAGAAAGATGATTTCCCGAATAATAAGTTCAATTTCCCGTGGTGTGTAAACCAAATTAAGTATCAGTAAACAATTGTAGATTACAAGATTGATACAGAAAAATAAAGCTGAGTAGTATTTATAATACTTATGCGAAATCTTGCCTGACCATACACCAAAAATTTTTAGAAAAATAAAATTTACTCTGAAACAGTCAGATAGTTTTGACACGACCATGTTTCTGTATTGTAGAAATCAAAATGGTTTTATTTCAACCCTTCATTTTTTGCTTGAAACCTACATTTTTACATGTAGAAAAAACAGTGTTACGTGTCTGAATAATTATTAAGAAAGTAATTTATTTTAACTGCAACATGTCATTACGACATCTAATAGCAGATTCGCTTCAACGTTAACAGTATGATTAGATAATTAAACACTTTCGTTGAGGCAATTAAATATCGCTTCACAAATTAGTAGTCCAAGCAGTAAACTATTTTCTCTACCTATATGTTTTGTGTACTACACTCGCTGTCAAAATTATCTATCAGGTATCATTTTAAAGATTTTTTACATTTATTTACAAATCTCCTAGTAATAATGCAGTATCATCAGGCAACAAGTGAGTCAAGCATTAAGTTCCAAATCTCAAGCACTTTCATCATCATCAGCCTGTATTAGTCAAATATTTATATATTTATATTAGTTAAATATTTATATTTAAAATATTTATCACGGAGTTTTTTAAAATCCTTTTTTATTATTGTTTATTAAGGTGAGTTGTGAATTCACCTCTACCTACCTACCTTTAATACTATACTATAGATAGAGAGAGGTAGAGACGAATTTACGAAATATATAGACGAAACTCACACTAGTGGGTTATAAAAACATCATTACATAATAGCGCTAGTGATGTTGAGTCATGTCGAATGTAGTCAGCGTAAAGCTCAAGTGTAGAATGGATACGGCTTGTTCGACGTATAGATAAAACCAGATACGAGAGCACGTAACAAAAGTTTCTACAACTAAATACGAACACACACATTCCCCTAGTTAACACAAAGTACGTGAAAAAGTGCACAACAGCTGTGCCTATGGTAAAAATTTCTCTAAGCTCAGTTGCTTTAATTTTCCGGGCGCAGTGTTGGCACAATGCGACGGCCTGCAGCCATCATTACCGTGGGTATGTGTCTGAACCGCGTCTTTCATGGCTGGTTCCACGCTCAACTTCGTTGTGCGATGCGTGAATGCTTTTCGGGATATTAAAAGTCCCATTTCTATTATGTCAGGATCTGGTTGTTCACGATGCTGTGCTCGATGATATTAAATTTTTAATACGAAGTCTACATGAAGTGTGGCAGTGAATATTGAATTGTGATAGCGTTTCAATCAACATTTCGAAATATCATGTAATGAAATTCTTGGTATCTTTTAATACAGTGAACGATCAAGCTAAAGTAGAAAACATTATCATTCTAGAAATGTCCTTATGGATTGCAGAGTAGCTTAGAACGATGAACGTGTTTGCAATGCAACCCTTCGGGTGCGTTACAATTATAGGGATCGAGATGGCGAGATTATAATCCTTCGTCTCTATTTCGAAACTAAGGTATTTTAACGTTCACTGAGTATTAATTAAATTACATACATAACATTATGCCTCATTCACATAGGGGTAGGCAGAGACTATATCCTTCCATTTGCCACGGTACTTGCATACTTCCTTAGCTTCTTCCATTCTCATTAATGGTTTTATTTAAATACGTCGGCTTAGGGTACTCTTGACCTGGCCATATTTTAAAATGTCCTGAATTTGGTCCAGAAACATTAGTGCATTTAAAAATGCTGGTCGTTGATCTCAGCTATCATTTTGGACTACGGTTGAATCATCAATCAATTGCTCTTATTCCAAATCCCCGAACCCCAGCACGTAACAATTTTATAATAGACTAGCAGTTGCCCGCGACTTCGTCCGCGTGAAAACCTCTTAGGTACCCTTCTAATTTTAAAGACAGACTTTAATAGAAAGTGTGCTCATTCCCCGCTCCCCCTCTCAATTTAATTTTTTTATAGTTTTCCGTGAAGCAATATCCTCCGTCCCATCCCGTGTACTAAAGATCTACATTTTTGTTAAACATTCATTGTACGACATTTCAGTACATTAACATTAACAATATATATTTATGGCAAGCTGATGGGTATAAATTTATATTAAACAGTATATTTCACTCTTGGGTCTAGCCTTCACAATAAACAAAAATAATTTTATAATCCCACATGCAGATTTAGACATTAGCCCGTATAAATAAACGAACAATCTTTTCCGTGTACTATATAGATATTTGAACAAAGATCGAATTCTAAATCGATCACCGTATTAACGTTTGGATCATGAAAGCATATCAGTACCAAAATGCTAACCTCTATTCAGTACGTATAATATAACACAAAGGAGATCAATTAAATTTAGACGCCATAGCGGCATTTTCGCGCTTTTTAGAAATTTTGTAATATCTCCGAACCTTTATACCTAATTAACGTACTGTAAAAGGCAAATCTTATCTCTATAAATCCATGTAATTACTAAATAGTTTGTTTTAAAAAGGATTTAATTTTAGTTGTATAAATGATGACGTAAACGTAAGCATATGAATTAAATGATTTTTTAAAACATAAAAAGTTATATATCTATAAAAATATAAAAGATAGATATATGCTGTTGTGGACTTTTTTGTAGAACTTTTTAAGATACAGAAAGTTTCCATACATTGCTTTCAATTATTCTCAATAGTTAAGGTAGCGTACGCACATAAAGCCGATTTAACAGATTTTTGCGATCCGACTTGCGCGATAAAAACTGTGATAACTCGGTTAATATATACAATACAAATATAAAATATAAAGAGTATCAACTCACCGATATCGTAGCATTCTTGAAATAACTTTTGTTAAATTCTTACTAGTTCAATTCACCAACAGAAAAGCAATATTAGAAAGAAAATAATATGTCGACTTAGTGCCAGATAAGCACTAACGTCCTTCGATTTAACGATTGTGACTTTGCACTTTCGGTTTATAAATGTAAGGGAGATTTATAGGATTATTGATAAGTTTTATTTACGAAAACGAATATATTTTATCTTTTATTTCAAGACTGTTTTATGGGCATGGGTTATGCTTATGTTACCATTACGCGGCTTGGGAACATGAGTTTCTGGGTTCGAGTCTTACTTTTGAAATAATGCGTTTTTCTTTCTTTCAAGAAAGTTTCTTTCCGAGTGCACTCAAGTTAATAAATTTGTGGTATAATTCCGTGCCTTGGAAAGCATGTTAAGCCGACGTTCAGTTCGTGATTATAATTAACATAGGATCAGTGATCATTATAGGAATAAATAATACGTATTTTTGAGATTATTTGAACAGAAATTAAAGACCTCCATTTATAAAACTTAAACAAAACTTCTTTTGTGAATAACTTTAATGTGCTGATTTATCTTTTAAAATAGGTACTCATAAAAGCCCCTTGTAATGATTAGTTTACATTGCTATAAACTAGTAATATACTTAAACTATAAGCTAAAAAATAAAATTAACTCTAAATCAAGTTACAATTGTTTTTGCAAACCCACGAATTTCAGCACCAACGTCACTTAAAATCCAAAAAGAACTTCCAAAGTAAGTTTAAGTCCGAAAGACCCGCTTAAAGCCTAAAGAACACACCGGATCCTCAGGCTTTTAGTCAGGTCTAGCCGTCTAGGTGACACTGCCTCTTGAATTCATCTTTTTTTCGCGAAGAAGAAGAAAATTCCGATTTCTTGTTGTTCATAATGAACTATGAAAGTTAAAACTGGTAGAAAATGCCATAAAGCATTAAGTTTCGCCCGTGTGCATTTTTTATTGTGTGCGATAGAGTTTTAAAAACAAACTATGTGCTATTAGATATTAAAATAAAAACGGCTGAAACTGGGTGTGAAGCAAACTGACTGACTAAGAAGCTAACTGTTTGCTTCACGCCGCGTTACACTAACCAGCAAGCTCATGACTAAGGACCCCGTTTGGATTCGGAACTAGTCGGGCAGACAACTATACAAACTACTATATAGTAGGTAAATAAATAATAAATCTTTATTTATCAATCAAAAGTACATTCAGTGAAGATTTGAAGCCCTACCTCCTGTGCTAGTTATTACTGTATTACAGGATGGGGAGACACTCCCCATATCAATGATACAATGCTATGCTGATAAATAAGTATTTGTATATAGTCTTGTATAATTTTCTGGAAAATCTTAAACGACAATTTTTCTGTGAAAAAGATTTACGCTGGTTTCATTGATGATTAATTTTCGTTACGGTCTTGAACATTCCTGACGAAAGTAAAAAATGAATAAGCTGTCTTCATAATCTGAAATGAAAATAATATCGTTGAAAGTTTAATGGTAGTTGTGATGCATTTATAAGGCGGTGGTGCTGGTTCGATTCCTCGCCAATTGAGATTTTTTAATAAGTCCAGGTCTGGTTGTCGGATGGCATCGGCCGTGGCTAGTTACCACCCCGTCAAAGACGTACTGCCAAGCGATTTAACATTCCGATATGATGTCTTTTACAAACCCGGATTGCAAGAAAGTTGCGAGTTTGAATCCCGTCAGTTCCACAATTTTTTAACCGACGAAGAAAAACGGAGGAGGTTCTGAATTCGACACGTATATTTTTTTTTATGTATGACCATTGACTACGCATAACATTTTACAGAGTTGTCCGATTTTGATAACTCTTTTTTATTAGATAGGGCACACTTCCAATCTGGTCCCATAGTCATCATGTTAGGATCTGATGATGATGACATCAAAATTTAAAGAGTTCCTTCGATTTTCCCAGGATATCATCATCTGATTTATCAAAATCGAGCGACTCTGTAAAAAGTTATGCGTAGTCATACATAAAAAAAAACATACGTGTCGAATTGAGAACCTCCTCCGTTTTTTTTCGTCGGTTAAAAATGACTCTCATTGAATCTTTGGATAACGTGAAGGTAAATCTAGAGTACATTGAAGAGAATTCTACTACAAAGCACCTAAAACCATTTTATCAACAAAGTTTTTCCTTACCGAAGTGAAAGTATCAAGGGATAGCGGGAATATCCGACAGCCTCTTATCACAATGTTAGTGTTCACCCGGACCATAAAGAGCTTAAGACTTCGTTTGAATCTCTCTGATCTTGGTATCCATTCACTATAGTAAGCCGCCGAGACTAGCTCGCCACTCTGGTAAAGTAAACACGTTTTTTTATAAAAAGAAGGCAATTGAGCGATTTTTGATTACCTCTTTAAAGCAGTTTCTTTTGGGTTGCTAGTCTTTACTAAATTTTATTGTCTCATTTTAATTTAGAAATAATTATTCAACTATGATAAGATCTTAAGCTCGTGTCCTGGGCTTTGAAATATAAAGTTTTTTATTTTTCCAAAACAAACCTCTTATTGTCCCTGCAGTGAGCCATTAAAATAGATCGATGATTATAATAAAATTAGTATAACTTCCTGACTCTGGGCTTGGAATGTCCAAAAAATTTCATAGAAAAATGAAAAACTCAGAATTATTTCGCGACCCGCCCAGGATTCGATCCCAAGCATTATCAATTTGCCCCTCTAACATCTTTAACTATTTTAACACTTAAGGTACATCAGATAAAAGTTCAATCAACATCTCTTTAAAAAGTAAGCGAATTGAGACTGATTCCCAATATATTGACTAACAGTTTTCTTTGCAAAAAACCGCATTTCAGGATATACATTTGGTTTGAAATCATATTTTATGATTACATATTGTATCTTAAATAGGTAGTAGCAAGGCCAAGACATAGACCCAGTAATGTCAATATGTATGTCTACCGAAGAAAATACAGAATTTTAAAACTTAATATTAAGTAAAGCAGGACTAACTTCGTAACTCAGTTGTGTTCCAAGCCATGCTGGTACAAATATTTCAGAAACTATAGCACACAGATAAGTGACGATAAACATTAATACTTCTATTTTCAAGGGCTGAAAAAGAAACAATTAACATTGTAAAAAGTTAATTTAAAAAATATCAGGGAAATTTTCAATGAACACCGGGATCAAGTTCTACGTAGAGCATTTCAAGTAAAATTGTATATTCACTGTATTCTAAGATCTATCATAAATATTGTTCATCTAAATCTATTGCTCTATTGAATAAACCATTTTCAGAAATTATTTTCATTCTACCTGACTGTCAAGGTAACCTAAATGTAATTTTTAAGTTTATATGGGGCTAAGTCCGAAAAACTGTATACCTAGACTTGTTTTATCATTAAAAGCTGTTATTAATATAACATTATGTTTTAAAGTAAACTTACCAGAAGCAGCGCACAAAGTACAACGCATATCATAATAGATGCCATGCCAAATTGAATGAACAAGGTCACTTCAACTAGATCTTGAACCATGCTACAATATCTAAAAGAGGTTATTGAGAGAAATTATTGCAGGTATGTAGACACAGAAATATATTTATCAAACAAATAGTTAGACATCTTCTTACTTTAGTATCACTTCGTAATGCCTTAAATATTTATGAAGTAACATAATTTGTTCCGAATCTTCTGTCACAAAACATCTGCGTTTGAGTTTCCTAACTCTCAAATTTCCAATCTCGTATTTTAATATTTTTATTTGCGCTATTGCCATGAGTATCAATCCAGAAATCAACGAGTCAATATTAATATTATAATTCATATGCGCGTACATTCCGACCGACTGATAAAAGAACCAAAATATAAAATAGCGTTGAATAATATCATACTCCAAGAAATAGTATTTGCAAATCGGCAATTCATTTTCAGCGTTAAACATTAAAATTTTTATAATCAGTAGACCAACTTTAGACCAATAAGAAAAGTTGCTTAAAATTGTGTAAATTTTCCAAGATTTTTTATAAATGGAAACATTTCTTTCTAATATTTCTTTGGCTTCACCAGGCTCGTTAAATTCTTTACAATCTAATACGTCAAAAACGGCGAAAAATTTCTTCTTCATCAGAAGTACCATGAGAACTTTGCCAATGACAGTGACCTCGGTAAACAGAAAGATGATTTCCCGAATAATAAGTTCAATTTCCCGTGGCGTGTAAACCAAATTAAGTATCAGTAAACAATTGTAGATTACAAGATTGATGCAGAAAAATAAAGCCGAGTAGTATTTATAGTACTTATGCGAAATCTTGCCTGACCATACACCAAAAATTTTTAGAAAAATAAAATTTACTCTGAAACAGTCAGATAGTTTTGACACGACCATGTTTCTGTATTGTAGAAATCAAAATGGTTTTATTTCAACCCTTCATTTTTTGCTTGAAACCTACATTTTTACATGTAGAAAAAACAGTTTTACGTGTCTGAATAATTATTAAGAAAGTAATTTATTTTAACTGCAACATGTCATTACGACACCTAATAGCAGATTCGCTTCAACGTTAACGGTATGATTAGATAATTAAACACTTTTGTTAAGGCAATTAAATATCGCTTCACAAATTAGTAGTCCAAGCAGTGAACTATTTTCTCTACCTATATGTTTTTGTACTACACTCGCTGTCAAAATTATCTATCAGGTATCATTTTAAAGATTTTTTTAAATTTATTTACAAATCTTCTAGTGATAATGCAGGCAACAAGTGAGTCACGCATTAAGGTCCAATTCTCAAGCACTTTCATCATCATCAGCCTGTATTAGCCCACTGCTGGACATATGCCTTTCCGAGAGTGTGCCACCACACACGATCCTCTACCTTTCTCATTTAGCCACTTCCCACTTTTTGAAGTCGTCAGACCATCGGGCTGGAGGGCGTCCTACACTGCGCTTAGTGGTTTTTGGTCTCCACTCCAGAACACGCCGGCCCCAGCGACCATCTGTTCTGCGAATTATATAGCCTGTCCATTGCCACTTCAACGTGCTTATCCTTTGAGCTATGTCTACTTTGAGCTATGTGTACTTTGGTTCTCTTTCGGATTTCCCCATTATGGATTCTATCTTTCAGAGAGACTCCCAACATAGCTCGCTCCATAGCCCGCAACCTTAAATTTGTGGATGAGGCCAACTGTTAGTGTCCACGTTTCTGCGCCATAGCTCAAGCACTTTAAAAACATTAAATGTGTCTTATTGTAGTGGAACCAGTTCAGAAAGCAAATTCTACTAAATACGTATGGTATTTTAAAATAAATACTACTTACCATATCTATAAATACTACCTCTACTACATTACTCTAATTAATAAGATACCAAGAATTTCATTACATGATATTTCGAAATGTTGATTGAAACGCTATCACAATTCAATATTCACTGCCACACTTCATGTAGACTTCGTATTAAAAATTTAATATCATCGAGCACAGCGTCGCGAACAACCAGATCCTGACATAATAGAAATGGGACTTTTAATATCCCGAAAAGCATTCACGCATCGCACAACGAAGTTGAGCGTGGAACCAGCCATGAAAGACGCGGTTCAGACACATACCCACGGTAATGATGGCTGCAGGCCGTCGCATTGTGCCAACACTGCGCCCGGAAAATTAAAGCAACTGAACTTAGAGAAATTTTTACCATAGGCACAGCTGTTGTGCAGTTTTTCACATACTTTGTGTTAACTAGGGGAATGTGTGTGTTCGTATTTAGTTGTAGAAACTTTTGTTACGTGCTCTCGTATCTGGTTTTATCTATACGTCGAACAAGCCGTATCCATTCTACACTTGAGCTTTACGCTGACTACATTGTCACTCAACATCACTAGCGCTATTCTGTCGTGATGTTTTTATAACCCACTAGTGTGAGTTTCGTCTATATATTTCGTAAATTCGTCTCTACCTCTCTCTATAGTATTAAACATGATGAGAGAGATGGAAGTGAATTCACAACTCACCTTAATAAACAATAATAAAAAATGAATTTTAAAAAACTCCGTGATAAATATTTTAAATATAAATATTTGTTTTTTAAATAACGGCCGACCCCTAATGAGGATTATTAATCGATCTCATCATGAAAATGATTCTCGCATCACATCTCTCAAAGTCCTGGGACTATCGCAGATTAGAACGCACAAGGAAAAAAAATGTTTATCAATTAGTAATTTACGATCGTAAACTGCATTGTCACTCAACATCAAGTGGAATAACAAGCGCTGAAATGTCGCAGAATATAACAGAAATCACGAGTTTTAATACAAACGTAACCCACTACTCTTAATATTTATTCTGAAAAAACAATAACCTCCTTCATTGAAGAACAATGAAATAATGAAAACTCGCTTTTCATCTGTTACAATAGTTACAATAGATAGAAATTTATTGTTTTCATATTTCCACTATTATTCACAATTGCGTTCCTTCGCTCCGCTCGCCATATTTAAAAAAATTGTACACGCCTCTTTCCCGTTTTTTAATTAAGTGTAACTAAGAGGCCTCCTTTGTTGGGCCTTCGGCTGTTAATTGCCGGCAGTCAGTCACTTGTCTTCAACAACGCTTTATTTGCCTACTGGTGTTTATGAAATCTGTTGTAAGCAAAAATTAATTTCTTACTACCAACAAGTGATTTAGGTCTCGTTCTACATATTTTTTAACGGGAAAATATATTTCTTTGTTTGAAACTTCTAAAATTATTTACTTCAAAACTTGAATACTTATAAAGATTTTTATTTTATCTATTAAGTTTGCAAAACTGTTCAATATATGCCATACATATATCCAACTGTCTCATTAGTACCTCTTTGCTTTTTGGTTGTCTCGTGAATTTGGATCATGTAGGCCGTTTACTACTACTATTTCTTAACCCAATCGCCAATTTCTTTGTATTCGTTTTCCGGGTCTACCCATATCGTATAAAGCTATAAATCATCTCGATCTCATCAGCTTTCGAATTAAACAATCCCAGTATAACCTCATTCGTTTAGAAGTTCCAACGCTACAGGCGAATAAATACACGGACATGTAGAAACACAGACAGACTCCTGGGGTAAAATTAAAAATAAAAGAAACTCAATACGTAAGAGTGCTTTCGGGATAATGGTTAAAGCGTAAAAAAACATCAATTCTCGAAAACTATATGAACACTGTGGCATCCGTAGACATGATGTCTACCTTGGCGCAGCGGTACACTCAGTGGTCGGTAGATTTCTAAGGTGCAGGTCCTAAGTTCGACTTCCAGATTGAAATTTTCTGAATAGAGGTTTCAGCTTGGTTAGTTACCTCTCCTGCCGGCAATGACTTTCCGCCAAGCGATTTTGCGTTCCAGTACGATGTTATGTAGAAACCGAATGGGATGTGCCATTCTGGACTGCATCATCACTTATCATCAAGCGTGATTATAGCCAAGGACTAAGAACAGGCGATTATACGAGTATAACCATTCCCTAAATGCAGGATAAGAGTATAACTACAATGCGGGCGCCGGGTCCATCGTGTGACAGAGGAAAAAGCTTCGAACAGAGCCCGATACGTGTGGCACGTATGTAGGTTTAAAAAACTCTTTTGTGATGCGTCAAAACTCACTTCCTCTGTTTCTGTTATTCTCTCCTCCGAGCCAAATTCGGTAAGATCCAAATATACCCGTTCTAATAAAGAATTTAATGCGATTCCAGTCAGTCCAAAGTCTAACTACAAGCCATTTTTAATTACTTTATTTTTCAAGTAATTTATACACTTTTATTGAATGGTCAATAGGAATGTTTGTTACGGTACTGTAAGTTCTACAAGTACTACACGTTTAATTTGTTCGGCGTTTACGGTATAAGTAGCACTACGTAACTAAAATGTTTAAAGTAAAAATTGCAGTCTTCAAAAATGTTATAAAAAGGAATTAGGTTATACCGCAGTCTGTTTAGTATGCATGAATCCACGCGCTCAACTACCGCCATGATTGAAACTAAATCCTGCGGGACGGTCGCCACTCGCCGCCGACTGATTACTGCCCACAACACCGCTCCGACAAGGATTACATTATTTAAATAGATTATGACTTGTAGAATACCTCGCGTTTAAAGAAAAACCTTGTTTTATTACATACATATTATCACACTTTAATCCGATTGGGGGTAGGCAAAGACTACATCCTTCCATTATCTGCTATCCTTGCATTCATCCCTTGCTTCTTCCACTCTTATTACTCTTTTCATACAGGTAAGTCTGTTTAGGTTTTTTTTTTTTTACTACAATTGGCATGCTATCACACCCATTATTTACCCCTTTCGGTTTCTAATGTCCTAAATTTGGCGATGTTTTATGTATTCCCACCAGCCAGACCAAGGCAAATTAAATTTTCAGGCACATACCACTGCGCCACGGAGGTCGTCAGGTTACTCTTGGCATGGCCATTATTTAAAATGTCGTAAATTGTTATTTGTTATTGTGTTTGTAAATTTTTTCTCCTTATGTTTGTGTCATTCCATCAACATTATCAGTATTTTTAGAACCCACAGACAGACCCTTGGATGGTTGTACGAAAGGGAATATGAAGCGTAAGACCTATCACGCTGCGGTTTCAAGGGTTTAGGGTGATAATGTTTATTTGCTAATGATCACTCAAATATTGATGATAGTGACTAGGATCGACGGCTTAATGTGCTTTCCGAAGCACGTTGGTGTACCTAACACCACTAACTCTTCGACTCCGCATATATAAGCTGATTATTCATCTCTTTGATTATGCTTCTAATAATCATACTGGTAAAGTTTGATTTATTTTGTATAACTACTTGTATTTTTTTTATCGACTACAAGTTAGCCCTTGACTGCTATCACACCTGATGTTAAGTGATGATGCAATCTAAGATGGAAGCGGGCTAATTTGTTAGGAGTAGGATGAAATCCACACCCCTTTCGGTTTCTACACGACATCGTACCGGAACGCTAAATCGCTTGGCGGTATGTCTTTGTCGGTTGGGTGGTAACTAGCCACGGCGAAAGCCTCCCACCAGCCAGACCAAGACAAATTAAGAAAAATCTCAATCTGCCCCGCCGGGAATCGAACCCAGGACCCCCATCTTATAAATCCACCGCGCATACCACTGCGCCACGGAGGTCGTCATTTAATAATGAAAATATACTGTAATGTTTTATCACTTGTACCTGTACGAGCAAACCTGCACCGTACAATTCCAACACGGAGCAATAAACAATATGCGCCCGTAAATTGAAACTAATTAGCAACATCTACGTGAAAATTTACGGACGATAAATCCATTTAGCACTGAACGGACTCGGATTCTTCGTTCGGAAGCAGCAGCAGTATTTTATTGTGCAACACTAAGTTTCGACGTAAATTCTCAACACGCGAGTAGGTATTTACCTGGTGCATTACTGTATTTATACTATTCACTTTAATATGTCTGTTTATAGAAATAAAAAGTCCATCTGCGTCTTTGGTACAATGGGTACCCAATGTAGCTTTGGATCAGGACATCCTGGGTCGCGATATAAGATGTTAAGCTACTTTTAAGATATTCTAAGCAACCTCGTACCTAAAATACCCTGTTAAGCCATTAGTCCCGGTCACAATCATCATTATCTGATTGTGAATGTGATAGAGTCAAAAAGTGTCCCAAAAGTCCATTGTCCTGCATTGGAATAGTTGAATCTAAGTACCAAAATATCTCATCTCCTAAAAGAACGGAGGGCTGGCCTTGTTGTAAGCCGGCAAAATAATCGCACTAGTACTCTTTCCTAAAAGGAAGCCGTGGACCGTAACAATAGTTTGATAATGTTAAAGCATTGACTTCTACACGACAAACCCTTCTCGTAACAATATGAAATGTGTTATTGTAGGGTAACTTCATCGTAACACAGCGGAAGCTCAGCGCAGTTGTAAGCTCTGTGCATGTTGAAACATGAAGTGTTGTTGCTACTGAAATGCGGATGTCCGCCGGCGCCGCATCGCTAATGCGACTAGCACTTAACTTAAAATACATAGTTCTTTCCCCTTCCGTCTAGTCAATAGAACTCTACATGTTCGACTCTACCACACGTGTAGATTGTGGTGTCTAAGAAGTCTATAATATGGGGTGAGTATGTGTACTTATGTGAGTTCTTAAGCAGTGCATTAGGAGAAAATAAGGTTGCCTGAGTTCTGCCTTGTGCTACTGAATGCGTAACAGCTGCTTCGCTCGTTTAGTTTATTTTAATTAATTTTATGATTGTACTGCAGACTTAAGCAGATCATACAGATTGTAGGCTTGAGTTGCATATTTAAATTGGTAGTAGTTCAACACTGTGTAAAGCTATTTCACTAGACAACTATTGTAGGTTAAATTATGAGAATGCTTAAAAAATTCCGACAAAAAATAGCACCAATATAAGCTTTCAAAAAAGTTAATACAAGCTGGGTGCAGTAAGCGTTATATATGATCGATCAAAGGCGGTAATGTCGACTCGCATTACGCTCAAACTATTTGCCAAGCCCGACCCACTTCCATATTATGCCAATTTAATATCACGCTTTAGGAATATGTGAAGATTTGATATTAAAATAAAAGAAAACCTAATATTTACAGATATTAGGAGCAGAGGAAATGAAAAATGTTGATGGTTGCTACGAAATAATATGAAAAATAACACCTTAGAACACCAATTGCCTTGTTGGACCAGTGTTCGGGTTCTTTGAAGTCCATGGTATTAGTTATGAGTCGGAGTTCGTAAGCTGGCGCCAATAATGAATTCTTGGCTTGACATGCTACCGCGTGTCTAGAGCAAGTGATAGATATAAATATTATACCCAAAGCTCACACACCTACATTGGAGCAGCATGGAGGCTCAAAGGCCCATATTCCCTTTTCCATAAGGGGAAAGGCTGGTCCTGTAGTAGGCCGTTAAAATACGCTGATTATAACGATAAAATAGAAAGGCGCCATTGAGTATTTATTTTATTATATTAAAAAATTGAGAGGTGTCAAGAGACACCCGGATGGAACGAAGTTCCTTTCGATTAATTAGTGAAGGAATTGTAATAAAATTTTATTTTTTTAAGTAATAATAATATTTTTTTTATTATTAACAAATATAATGTTATATAAACTTAATCAGTAGGCTCAATTTTTCGATTAATTAGTGAAGGAATTGTAATAAAATTTAATTTTTTTTAACGCCACGAGAGCGCGAGACTGCATACAGCGCGGGCGCCCCCCGCCGCTCACGCGCACACACATCAAAGGCGGCGGCAAGATCCTTTGATCAAAAAGTGTCGTGACAACTGATTATAACGATAAAATAGAAAGGCGGCATTGAGTATTTATTTTATTATATTAAAAAACGCTCATAGTAGATATCTAGTGGTGAAATAGAAAGGCTATTTTGCAGGCTCGCAGTCAATTGAAAGTAAATGTAATTGCCCAGTAAAAAGTCGCAGAACATTGTAGTCAGACAGTAAAGTGAATCGCCCTAATCCGTGTTGCTGTGATGTGGGCAGTAATCAGGTTGACAGTAAGCGGTGTTCCGCGGGCTTTAGTTTCAATCACGCCGGGCGACCGCGCGCTTGATTCATGCATACTAAAGAGCGGCTACCTGCTTTCAGATAGCCTTTCTAGACTAGAGCTTTTGACTACGAAAATAAAACTACTTTGTTGCGGTACTAAAGTTTCTTCAATAGATATAGGTATCTTGCAGTCATCTAAGTAGATTAAAATAGTTTTGTTTTAATGCAACTCACTAGAAGAACAAGGCTTCCATCTTTTAGTAGATTAGGGATGTAGTTTGAGACCATCGCGCTGCTACAATTTAGGTTGACGAGTTTAGGATGATAATGTTTTACTCTTGTAACGATCACTTTTGGATGACAGTGATGAAGGATTTCAGGAATAACAAATTAGTATTGACGGCTGAATGGCACACCGAGGCGTGGAGGTCACAAACAACATTCCGACTTCGGACAGAGATTTTTTGATAAAAATTTCTTAGATGAAGAGAAAGCTCAACATTTTATAGCCTAAGTCAGGATTCAAACTCAGGACCTTAATATCCGAAAACTACATAGGCTAGCAACTGGACCAAAGTGATCAAGCTCGTGTTCAACATGCCTTGCTTAAAGATAAAGTTGCTAGAATCTGTAGATATTTTAAACAGACGAAACCCGTCAGTGCTTTTACGAGTAAAGTAGGTAAGTACATAGTCGCAACATGTTAAGTATGTTCTGGTGATTGAGCCAAGTACGGCTAAGTGCAAGTCGCATTAGTGATGCGACGCCGGCGGATGTCCGCCTTCAGGTTGACAGCACTTCACGCTTTCAACTACGCAAACACTCTCGTGTGTACTCGGTATTTTAACGTTTTAGGGTAATAAACTAGAGAGTGGCTTAATCCACCATTACAAAGATAGCTTATTAGCTTCGGATTTTTAATTTAAGGCTCTGTCACCCCTAAGTGATTTATTATTTCGAATATACATTTTTTTTCTTTTTTTACTACTTATTGTTTTCATTGTCACTTTTATACACGTTACGTTATTAAGTGTTACGACGATAAATGCAACGTGATGCGACACGATGCTACACGACGCGACACAGGTTCCTATTACGTCGCGCCCCGCCGCAGACTACTACATGGACCGCAAGTAGAGGATGCCGTTGGTTTGGTCGCGTTTTTCGCGTAGCATCGCATAGCATCGCGTCGCATCGCTTAGGCAGGACACTCCGTTACTTATGTTATGTTTCTGCTTCTGATTACGGATTCGAATTCTAGGTCTTGTGAAGTATTTATTTTTTTATTAATATTATGCTTTTATTTACTCCAAAAATTCTTGAAAAAGTCCCGAACTCGGAATTGAGAAGTTGGAAATGCAGCATTAACCTACCTAAAAAATAAAATGTACATACCTGCTAAAATGTAAAAATATTGTCAATTGTTGTACTGAACCCACTGACCCGTATCGGAGCAGCGAGAAGGGTCCAAACTCCATATCCTTTCTCCCAAAAGAAGGAATCATCGTCATCATCATTACCAGCGTACTAACGGCCCACTACAGGGCAGGCCACGCTGCTCCAATACGGGTTAGCGGATGATAATGTTTCATTTATTAATGATCAGATCAGCTCCAATGTTGACGACAGTGACCGAGACCGACGGCTTAACGTGCTCTCCGAGGTACGGGGTTGTAACACCATCAACTTCCGACTCCGGGCTTGAAATGTACTAAGAATGACAAACTCTGAATTATTCCGTGACCCGACCCAGGATTCGAACCCAGGACCTCGTGATCGAAGCCAGATAGACTAACCACTAGACCAACGCGGCAGGCAGGAAGAAGGAATACCAGGACCGTAAGCTGATAATGAAAATAAAATTTAAAGTACATCAAAGAGAACTGAGGCACGTTATAAGCTATTCTAAATCATAGTTATGAGAGAAAAAGTTAATATAGAGTCTATACGCGCGGCGGTCGTAGAAAAAAAGATGGACGCTCGTGAATTATATTCGGTCGCGAACTGTAGTAATGGACAGCGGTAAATATTGCACCAAGGGTAGATAAATTATACCACTTTTTCAGAAGCACAAAAAAAGTAGACTCCCTTTGTTTTCCCTTTGCCGCGATCTCGGAAAAAGTTTAATATGTTACGGAGAACACGCGGACGGAGCCATGTTTCAGTTTTTGGGGGGGTTCAGGAAAAAACCGGGACAAATGCAAGTGAATGCGCATGAAGAGGGTTCCGAATGTTGCTTATTGAGTGATTTACTGTATTTCAAGATCATAGTTTTTTTACAGGATTTCCCGTAGGTACCCTATTTACCTTATGTATTTTTCTCATAATTGTTACTTTTCGGAGAGGGGTTTGGACCCCACAAACACCTCCTGGCTGCGCCCGTGAAAACACTGATTATGTAAGTGCGGTGGGGAGATTGTAGCGCGAACGATACTTTTATTGTTTTATTTAATTAAATACAGAGAGGTTTTACCAAAATTACAGTGTTAACGTATATTTACTTTTGTGGCAAACGTAGAATGTTCAAATATTCCTTTGATTTTATTATGATGATTACAGGAATTTTTCTTTTTAAGTAAGTATCTACTTAGGAATTTCAACTTAGTAATCTTTATAATATTTTATTAATTAGATTTTTTCCGCCTAAATAGCAATGTTACCGGGAAAATTAACGAAGTGAAAAATTAAGAAAAACCATTTTCTCATAAATGTTTAAATTAAATTTTTCCAGAAATTTCATTGCGTACCAACTCCACGTTCCGGACATGATGTCTGTCAAAGCCTCAAATCTACATCTTGGACCATTGATAGACTCATCACGAGATCTCAAAAACTATACACTCCACTGATTTGTCATTCAGCAGTGTTGCTCATTCTGCTATGTAGAACAGATTTTTCAATTTTATGAAAACGCTGCGTACAGCTGGTAATATCTAAAGTAAGTAAGCCTAAATAATAGGCAATTATTAATTACTTTACGTGGAGTTGTAAACAAGTTAAAAGTATGAATGGCACGATAACTTCGAGCAGCTTTTGCATGAAGAATTAGAGGCCATTCAGACCTAAATAGATTAATTATTACCTGTGCACTTTACAAATCTCAACAATTATTCTCATTTCATAGAAGTAAGTTTGTTTACTGTTCAACAGACAAGTTTTGAAACTTCCACTTTCACATAATAGTTATATTGTTTCTAGGTAAAATAAATATACATCTTGTTATAATTTTCTTTTCAATTACATAACAGTTTTTTTTTGTTTAAAGTAGAACTAAGAAAACTGTAAATTAGTTTTAAGATTGTTAATAAAGGCTATTATTATTATATTATTATTATTATATTATTATTATTATATTGTTCCTAGGTAAAATAATTATACATCTAACACTTCGATCAATAACCAGCTCTTGTTATAAGTGCTTTGCAAGTTACCTACTCAGAATTGTAAATATCCCTGAACTGTGAAAAATTACAATGCAAATATAGAAAAGATTATCGGAACATTATTTACCCCATAGAATCTAGTTGTTAGTCTATACAGCTTTGTTAACAAAGTTCAGTTGTTATATAATTATGGAGCTGTGACTAAGCTTATATACAACGGTGATGGATTTATTATCATCACGTTCGCCGTCAGAGATCAGTCTGGTCGGCTTTGGCCGTGGCTATTTACCACCCTAAAGGCAAAGACATGCCGCCAAGCGATTTAACGTTCCGGTACAATGTCGTGAGAAACCTAAAGGGGTGTGAATTTTTATTCTACTCCTAACAAGTTAAGCTGCTTCCATCTCAGATTGCATCAGCAAGACTAACTAATAATATATAAATTAAAAAAAAAGGATAACTTAGGTGTAGCCTGAGTAGAATCCTAGAATCTTATTAACAATAATATAATTTTGCTTCTAATCTTAAAGATAGCACGCGGCCAGACTGTGCTACCTGCTGTCGGATATAAAGTTTGAAAATATTATAATAAGCTCTGAAGCCAGAACTCTGTACGCCCAAAGTGTTTCATTCTAGACAGGCCCTTGAGTAGTAACAACATAAACAAATTATAATCAGTTGGTAAACTACTTAAATATTGCATTAATTTGTTCTGGAGAAAATAATGAGTTTTTTACCTTCAAACTATTATATTGTTAGTTAATTTAGCATTAGCTTATGAGTTACTTAAACGAAAACCATCCCACTTAACCTCTTAATACAGTCTTGACTCGAGTTATAAATCCCCATATTCATAAAAAAAAGTAAATTCCCCGAGCAAAGGGGATTTGCGGAATACTTTAGTGACTCCGGAAAGAGTTTTAGTCGCAAGAGATATAAGAGCCTTACTTTTTAGATTGAGATAGGTAGACATTTATTTTATTATTTATATTATTATTTTTAGATTAGGTTTTGGGAAGAGAGCAAGTTTTATGAAACGCAAATTACCGATATCCAGTGGAAAGTAACTAGAAAGGACATTAGTTATGAAAGGCGGCCTTATCGCTTAACAGGATCTTTTTTTTTATCGACTACAAGTTGGCCCTTGACTGCACTGCTATCACACCTGATGTTAAGTGATGATGCAGTCTAAGATGGAAGCGAGCTAACTTGTTAGTTGTTCTTTACTGAGCAACATTAGGATTACGAATACTTGATTACACATACTTACTAATTACTTGGTAACACATATTCGAAAGTATATCTATAGCTTTTAACAGTTGGTTAATACCTCACATAACTACGATCTATGTATTATAGTAATGTGTATTACCTTACTCCCGTCAATCTGAATACGAGCAAAGGTGTCAAGCAAGTCCTACTAATATAGTTCTAGAATCTAGAACGCAGTGAGACATCCTTTTTCGCCGCCGAACTCTGCTCCTTAATCAATTAAATCTTTTCAAATTAAAAAGTCAAGTTCACAGTGATCAGTTGAAGGCATAGCTTCGAACGCGAAGGTTGTGTCCTGTAATTTGATTGGTTAGGGGCGGCCGGCAATGATGACTCACTGCATTCTTAAAGCGAACGAACTATAGAAATAAAACTAGAAGTGGTTACGAATAATCAACCCTACGAGGTGTTGAGTTTAACAGTTTAACCGTGGATCTATCGGAGCTTCAAGTTTAATTAACCAATGCATAAAAAAGTTTATTGTTAAATCCTGCAACAAAGCTATGTTAAAATAGGAATTTAACCCTTCAAAAGTCCGCAGTTGAAGGGGACTTAACAATCATAACATTTTAGATACAACATTAACCCCATTTCTATTCAGTTTGAAATGTAAATCCTTACCCTGGATACAGCAGTACAGCCTTTAGTCTATGACTTAACTCAGTGAACCAGTCGTTTCAAACCCCGTTGATTAATTCCCATCTGTATAATTTGGGCCCATTGTCAAACCATCCCGTTACTTGGATTACGCTGTCTAGGGATTTAGCTGTATAGTCGGGCGGACGGAAACTTTTGTAACACTGCCCCAGCGGCTAAACTGTTTAGAAAGGGTTACTAATTATGTAAAAAGGATGGCTAATATTGTATAACTCTCTCAAATCTAAAGTGCCTATAACTGCAGTAGAATAAGTTAGTATAAGCTCTTCAACTCACATTGGAACAGGGTGGAAAAGTCGCTAGATGTTCAAATGCGTAAAGTACAGTTTTATCATGCTCGCAAACGGCTTTATTATTATTCTTTATTTGTGTTCCACACACACAATAAAAATACAGTACAGACATTTCTTAAAAAATAAGTAGAACACAAAGGCGGCCTTATCGCTTAGCAGCGATCTCTGTCATGTAACCTTAAGCTTAGGAAAACTATAAAATGAGACATGCTGGCGGTGAACCTATAAAACATACATTCAAATTATTACATACTTATACATAAACCAAATTACACAAATAACTATCTAAGTATCTAAAGTAGAAATAAGGTGTGATTATAATAATGCTTAGTTAACGATTGATAAATTATATATTCGTGCAATTGATCCATTATATAGCTATAAAATTAAATAATATATATGCACATAAGCAACCACCTTATAAGTCATAATTTACCTACCATTTATGTAATACGTAAATTACTTAAATATGACGCGTATGCCGGGTTCGTGAAAAACGTTAGAAAATGTGCGCTGTAAATATAACGGAGTGTTAACAATTTGATGAAGAAATGTGGCCTATTTACACCGACAGCTTTATTACGAAATTGGGTATGAATAACTTGAAAATAAGAAAAAATTACGAGTTGGCAAATGTACTAGCTGGCTTATTTGTAGGTATAAAAATATTGATTAAATGTAAGTAGTTAATAAGAACTTGCTTACAGTAAAGTAAAAAAACGCTTTTCTTTCTGTAAGTATAAGTGTATACTGAATGCACCGTTTGTTAAAGTTAGTGCACATATTCATATTTATTCGAAGAAAATACTTAAGTGCAGCCCTGAGTGAGCATGCTGGAGCTTTAAAAAAGCCTTGCTTCACAATTAGATACATAAACATGAATGCCTAATTAGGTATGTGGAACATAATTATGTACTTATCAAATTATAAATCAATAATATAATCACTAAGTTATTAATTCAAAAAAATCCTATTATATTGTGTGCATAACACAATCCGTACATAATGTTTGCAAGTAGCTAGGATATTCAGGCCAGCACAAAAGGCTTTTAGACTTTTACCTAGCCAACGGCTCCTGTAAGCATGTCAAAGATTAGACGAGCTAAGAAACCGTGAGTTGCGTAATTAACACCTACTTACTTATGGCTCTTACCTCAAATAGTAGGTATCTAAGTATAAATAAAAACCTCGATCAGGTCACCAGAAACAAGTTTTACTAATTTTTATTAAGTTTCATCTTCCTTCTTCTCTCTCACATCTTGCAAGTTAAAAATAAACTTTCCGATTTCCGATTGAGCTGTTGCATGGGACACGAGTAGATATGTACGAGTAGGTACATCAACGTAACAATGTAACTTTATGATAGCGCTGTTCTGATGCTGGGCCTGTAAGGTGTTCAAGATAACTCCGATATAAAATGACAAAACCCCATTGAGATTAGGCTCGTTAGATTCGTCTTGATGAGTTTTTAGAAAAGGCTTTTTTAATTGTAAATTATTAGCTCATTAAAACGAAAAATTGTCAGGCAGTATTTGGCACAGTTTTTAATTCAATGAATATTTATTTGCAAAAAAAGCTTTTGAGTTAAATAACAAAAGTATCTTCTCAATAACTATCAATTAAGAACCTAAAAAAGTAAAATACCTTAAGCTTTGAATTTAGTCAGAAAAGGCTTAAGCTGCATAGAAAAACGCAATTATTACCTACTTGCACGTATTAAAAGAATTCACTTGGAAGTTTTCATTAAGAAGTGTAATTGTTATGGTATAATCTTTGCCAAGGCTCGTTACGGAGGCGAGTGGCCGGCATGCGAGCTTGCATTAAGTTCTATAAGGCATTAATGCGCCGACGCGCGATCTCGCCTGCTCGTGGGTAAAAGTTAACAATGCAGGGTTTTACAGAGACCTCCTAACATACTAAAAATTTGCAGATCAGCATAATAAAAGCCTACTTCAGGGACCGGCCTCGCTTCTTATAGAATGGAGCTTACGCTCACCATGCTGTGCCAATGAGGGTTAGCAGACAGGTTACGTTAAATTCTTTATAATTACTATCAGATATTTTTGATAACGACCGGGACCAACGGCTTAGCTTGCTCTCTAACGGGTGTGTAACATCGCCAACTTCCAAACTACGGGCTTAATATTTTCTACAATCTGAAAATTTCTTAAAAGAAAGAAAAACACAGTATTATTTCATAGTCCTTTTTAGGACTCGAACCCAGGACCTTGTAATCTAAAGCAACATAGGCTAACTACTTCATCATCGGGTTTGCTCACTGTATGTAATTTACTTCCCTACCTGGAACCATCTTTATTACAGTGACGTTGTCAAAAGTGAAGGTTGTCGGTGAAAATACCAGGCGGACTAGAAGCCTATTGGCCTTTGGGATTATAGAAAATAATAATGAAATATAGGAACATACGTACCAATGAGTATAATAACATTGTTTAACTTCCGTAGCTGGTAGGTAGAGCTCTTTAAGACGGTGGCGTTTGAGAAAGTGCTACAACTATACTTATTTCTGCGACCAAGCAGCATCGCTGTATCCCGGTCCCGAAGGTTGTCGGTGAAAACACCAGGCTGGCTAGAGTCCTAGATAGAGGATGGATCCTATGGGTATATCTCTAAAGGAAATAATGAAATTACAACCGTAATATGTTCCTATTACATTGTCCTAAAAGTAGAAAGTAAGATTCTTTCGAAATTAAAAATTTTGTGACATTAGCATTTCTTGATTAAGAATATTTTTCTCATTCCCCTATTTCTGTTTTCTCATAAAAGTTTCTGTCGTTAAATTTAATGGTTTTTACAACTTTTTCAGTGAAAGAACGTTTTATTACGATACCTATCAGTTAATTTTATTACTTACGAAAAACTTTTATTTTCCTTTTTGTGAAAACTCTTAACTAGAATTATCGACGTTAAGAAAATAAAATAAAGCTAGTAGAGAAGATAATCACCAGCCAAAGCTACCTAATATATTTACTTTCTAGACTTTAACTATGTACAAAACTAGAGAGGGTGAATACTGCAAAGAAAAGAATATTATTGGCTTCTTCTATAATCCAACCAAGGAAGACGGCAAAACTCAATCCGATATCTTCCACTTATGTGAAGAACTAAGAAAAATAAGTGAGGACTATGGGATGCAGGAATTAACAGCAGTTTCTCCGCAAGGAATTAGAGCAGATCACATGAGAAAAATACTGGAGTCTATCTTTCACGACACAAAGTTAAAAGTAACACTAAGAACAAGTAAGAAAGAGAATAAAATAAAGGAAAAGATCAATAGAGATAAAGAAAACATTATATTAATAGAAGACGGAGAAGCTTCGTATGCAGAAACAGTGAAAAAACTAAATGAAGGCTTAAAAAGCAGTGACACAATAGAGTGTATAAAAGGCGTAAGAAGAACTAAGTCCGGAAAAGTTTTGTTAAGAATATCAGAAAACGCGGATAGGGATAAAGTTGTAAACGGTCTCAAGGAAAACTGCAACATTATGGCAGCAAACGGCAAGTTAAAAAGGAAGTTTATACATATAAAAGACATAGATGCCACTGCTGAAGAAGGTGACATAAAGGATGCAATAATTAACTCAGAGCTAATCCAATACCTGGAACAACTAGACGTAAAAGCGTTAAGACCTTCACAAAATGGAAACCAAATAGCTACCGTTTGGATGGAGGAGTCAGATTGTGACAGAATTCTAGACAAGAAAAAATTAAGAGTGGGGCTGAATATCTGCCAAGTACAAGAAAGGGTAGAAATATCAAGTTGTTACCGATGCTGGGCATACGGTCACAAGGCTGCCCGATGCCGTGGTGAAGACCGAAGCAAAAAGTGCCGTAAATGTACTGGAGAAGGCCACAAAGCCAAAGACTGCAAAGAAATACCATTTTGTCCACACTGTGAAGAAAAAGGTCATGCAGCTGGAAGTAGTAGATGTAAAGTCTTCCAGAAAGCTATACATTTGTCAAAATTACATATGGCCCGTAGTAAAAGCTCAAAAATTCACAATCCTACAACTGAACGCCAATAGAAGCGTAAGTGCGCACGATATGGCTAGCATAGTTGCAGCACAACGAAAATGTGACTTTATAGTTCTGAGTGAACCAAACATGATCAAATGTAAGCTTATAGGAAAACATGGCTACAGCGACACTAGCACAAGTACAATGATCATAAATTGCAGTAGAAAATTTCAAGTTAGAGCTTACCGATCCACAGATTGTTTCGTGTGTATAGAGACAGCTAACTTTGCACTCTATAGCGTATATATGAGCCCAAATAAATGCAATTTGAATGATTTTAAAGACAATTTGAACCTAATCCAACTAGACATAATGGAAACGCAAGAAAGAAGTAAAAGAATCATAATAACAGGCGACTTTAATGCGAAACATCCATGTTGGGGCGGCAGGCAAAGCAACAAGAAAGGTGAGGAGCTACTTGAGTGGATTCATAGATTAGATCTTGTAGTTCTCAATGACGGTAAAATACCTACTTGTGTTAGACACAATGGAAAATCGTTTATTGACCTAACAATTATTAGTGGAAAAACTACAAACGAAAAAATCATGTGGTCTGTGTTAGAAGATGAATCTATGAGCGATCATAGACTAATTCTGACAGAAATATGTATAAAAAGAGGACACAAATCTAGATGGATATATGGCAAAACTGATCTTGACAAACTTAACACGTACTTTAGACAAGAGATCGAAAACAAAGGCATATGCAAGGAACAATGTGAAAGAGCTCTAGAGATAGCTTTTAAGAAAAGTACACCTCGAGTCAAGTGTGACGAGGACTACAAACTTCCGTACTGGTGGAATGAAAATATACAGGACAAAATCAAGGAAACCAGGAAGAAAAGAAGAAAATTTCAAAAGTGCAAAGAACCAGCTGAAAGGGAAAACCTAAGACAAGAGTATAAAAATTCCAAGAAAGAGCTGAAAAAGAGTATATCTGCAGCCAAGGCCCAAGCATGGTCTGCCCTGTGCAACAGTCTTGAATCAGACATCTATGGTGATGCATATAAAATTGTTAAAAGTCATATGCAAATACCCAACCCAAAAACATGCCTTGATATAGAACAAAAAAGAAAAGTTTTCGAAAGCCTCTTTATTACAAAAACAAGTTGCCGTGATATAACACCTGAAGTGATAAGCGATGTAAAGTTCGAAGGAATTGCTTTTACAGTAGACGAAATCAAAGAGTGCTGCAAAAAAATAAAAGTAAAAAAAGCACCGGGGCCAGACGCCATCCCGCCAGAAGTTGTGAAGTCTGTTATGACCAACAACGCTGATTACTTTACTTGTCTTTTCAACAAACTACTGAAACAAGGCAGTTTTCCAGATAACTGGAAAGTCGCAAAGCTTGTATTGCTAGAAAAGCCCAAAAAAGATAAAAACGAGCAAACAAAATACAGACCCATTTGCCTTATAAATGTCATTGCGAAGTCGTTCGAAAGACTTGTAAACATCAGACTTACTCAGGAGATAGACAAAAGCGGTGGATTACACAATAATCAATATGGCTTTAGATCAGTACGAACAACTGTGGATGCTGTTGAAGACGTAGTTCAAACAGCTAAAGACGCAAATGTAAAAGGTCTATGGAACTGCCTTATATTGATAGACGT
Organism: Mycalesis mineus; assembly: GCA_034621355.1. Lineage (NCBI taxonomy): Eukaryota > Metazoa > Arthropoda > Insecta > Lepidoptera > Nymphalidae > Mycalesis > Mycalesis mineus. Next base: position 7,642,698 of record CM067881.1, read on the forward strand.
AAGGAACGCCTTTAATAATGCCTCGTGGTCTATTACTATCCGAAAGCTAAAATCCCGGCATATCGATAATTTCGTTATAAACATAATCGTAGACTACTTCAAAAATCGTTGTATACTATTGGATAGCAAAGTTAGGGCAAGAGTGACCGGAGGAGTACCCCAAGGATCAGTACTCGGCCCAACTTTGTGGAACATCCTCTACGATGATGTAATGAACATTGAAGTCTCAGAAGGAGTAAAACTCGTCTGCTACGCAGACGATTTGGCTATAACGGTTACCGCAAGGGAGGAGCATGAGCTAATCGTCAAAGCGAATGAGACATTACATGCTGTAAACCTCTGGATGCTCCAAAATGAACTATCGATTGCGCCGGAGAAAACGGAAGCTGTAATTTTTCATAGAAGGAAAACAGTCCAGCGTGTACACTTCGACTGCGGAGGAATACAGGAATACCATCTCTAAATGTGACATATCTTGGCGTCAAGCTGGACTGGGGATTGAACTTCGGTCCGCATATAAAGACAGTCTGCGAGAAAGCTTGCAGAACGGCAGGGGCTCTGTGCAAGCTACTCCTAAACACAAAGGGCCCAAGCGATAATAAAAGAAGAACGCTCGCTATGGCCACTCAGTCGATAATTCTTTATGCGTCGCCGGTCTGGGAACCTGCTATGAACGTTGCCATACACAGAAAGAGAGTCTTGAAAGCTCAGCGTGTACTAGCACTCCGCGTGTGTTCTGCGTACAAGACAGTGTCTACAGATGCAGCACTAGTTCTGGCAAACCTGACGCCTATCCACCTTTTGGCCAGTGAGAGAACAAAGGCTAGGCAAAATAAGTACTCCCAAGCTCCCGAAGTAGCCAAACAAGAAACCCTTACTAGGTGGCAGAAGGAGTGGGATACATCCAACAAAGGCAGATGGACACACCGTCTCATATCTAATCTGTCAAAATGGTCGAATAGGCGGCATGGCCGATTATCGTTTTATTTGACGCAATGCTTGTCAGGCGACGGTGTGTTCATGGATTACCTTGCACGTATAGGGAAAAGGACTGATGGCACATGCATGTACTGCAGGGAAATTGACAACGCAAAGCACACTATTTTTAACTGCGTGCAGTGGAGTAAGGCAAGGCGGGACATTTACGAAGATGTAGGATATTTAACGGAAGAAAACCTCGTATTAAAAATGCTGGAAACAGAATATAACTGGATCAGTATATCAAAGTTCCTGGAGACAGTAATGAGAGAAAAGGAGAAAGAGGAGAAAAGGAGAAACAAAAATTAGGCAGTAATGTTGCCGTGTTATAGGCTGAAAGGCGGGTACACGGTCAACAGGGTGACAGGAGGGGTTTTAGCCGGTAAGAGTCCGGCACTACCTAATGAGGTGTCCATGAGGATTTCCCCTCCTGTACATAATAAAAAAAAAAAAAAAGACTTTAACGGAAAATTGTAGTACCAACATAATAAAATATACCTACCTAACGAACATATGTAAATAGGTACGTAAGGTAGTGAATGTATAATTACATTGGTAATTCTACATTGATCGATAAAAGTAGGTATAGAATTAATATGTAATGTAATGATAGGTAAACTAAAAGAAAAGGAAGTAGAGTTAAAATTTTCACCCCTCTGAATCGTTAATAATTTAACCTCAGGCACTAAAACTTCCGTCCCCTTATTTGCAATAGGTATTCATAGTAACTTCCCTAACTCTTATATTACAATTAATATATAATGAAAATCCAGAGAACAATAACGGCACACATAAACAAACAGTCGCTTGAAGCTGGCTTTATTAAAAACAACGTAGAAATGCCTACTACGTTATGAAATGTTAATATTTCACAGTAGTTATACGTACATGACAAGCTCAAGTTGCCACGGTATTAAATAAATAAAGTTAATTAATATCGGCTTTATTACGTCGGCTAATATTCTCTTATACAATAATGCTTGGAGGGTGAACAACCCTTTCACTTTAAATGAGGGTAAGTCGCTATTGCAGTAGGTAGGTAGGTAATTAATTTTTATTGTAGGTTGATAATAATAAGACAATATTATTCTAAGCAACATTCTCAAAATTTTTAACTTACTTTCAATGTAGTCGGAATAGTTGTGCAATGATATATAAGGTATTTCCCATGTTGAAAAAAAAAACAAATAATAATAAATCATCAGTCTAAACCTGTTGTCACCATCACTACAGGTCCAGGCCTCCTTTCTTTTAGAAGCAGGAATATGGAGTTCAGACCCACCACGCTGCTCCAACAGGTTGGCGGATTTCCTTGCTCAAAACCGATACCTAACTAAAGTGTTTTTGAGGAAAATCTCAACAGGAAGTAGGAATTTGGGCAAGTTTACCCACTATATCTTAAAGTATCTAATAGGGATAACTTCCACACCAACCAACATCCCCCTTCCCTTTCCCGACCTCAGATCGCCCGTAAATTATTTTTTCCTTTAATTTTTCGGGTTCCGTACCTAAAAAGGAAAAAAACGGAACCCTATAGAATCACTTCGTTGTCCGTCCGTCTTTTTCAGAAACACGTGAAAGTATCAAGCTGAAATTAATATCAAAAACTCAAATCTGCTGTCCCTTAGAGTCGTGAAAAAATCAAGCTTCTATGCCAAGGCAATCAAAAGATACAGCCGTTTGTACCAAAAACTGCCTCAATTTTCGACACGGTGAAGTAATTTAAAACCTAACGGGTAATTCCCATAAGCTTAGGATCTTAAAATTTGGTACAAAGCAACATCAACAAACAACAACAACAACAACAACAAATAATAGAAAAATTACGAAATTTGTAAATTTTTAGTTACACTTACATCATAATTATAATAATTTTCACTTACCCCCGTTTCTTACGAACGCGTAAAGGTATTAAAATACTGTACTGTATATCAAATACTTGTCTCTATAATACCTTTAAGCTATAACAAAATAAAACTTCTTAGTCAACACAATCAAAAGATACAGCATAAGCCGCATATTTAACTTTCTACTACTCGCAGCTATGTTTTGGAATAATTCCGAAAACCTTAAAATTTACGGAACCCTCGGTGCTCGAGTCCGACTCGCACTTGGCCGGTTTTTTTAATATTCTCCTCCTTTACCAAGGGGTTTCATCCTACTACTATTTTTTTTTTCACTTTTTATTAATTTTAAGGTCTAATTGTCAAGTGTCAAAATAAAACTACCACAGTAGGCTTTTCTCCAGGTATTTTTAATAATAACTGTTCCGAGGTTTGTCGTAGATAAAAAATCTCCTTAATATTTTGCCGTCTTTGACATTGACAGTTGATTAACATTGACACTTGACAGCTCAATTATATTTTATGCGCGCCGCTAACAACTGTGAACTGTGTATATTGCTTTTATTCTCGTTTTATATAACTTATTGAAATTTTCCTTATAAATAAAATAAAAGAGTAGACTATACAAAGTGTGAACAGCTTAATAAAATAGTAAAACAATGCGTTTTTCCATCAAGCAAACAGGCTGCGGCAGCGAACGTATTGGTAACCTTACCGGTTTTATTAGATCACCCGGCGCTGAAATTGAAACACCGACGGCTGCTTTGTTTACTCAGGTACAGTTCTAAAAAGCTTTATCATCAATATATACTCTTTACCTAAAACTATAACCAATGAAAATAAAAAGGCCGTAAAACATAACCACGTGTATTTGTATTGAAATTGTGTACGTTTACATAATTTTATCTAATCTTTCCTGTTGTGAATCACGGTTGATCTGATTGCATCTCTACTATCGTATGTTATTCTCAATTAGGTAGGTGTCATATTAAATTGCAGTGCACAATGTTCAAAATTATGGTACAGCATAATGTAAATTTTCTAACAGTGTAAGTACCAATGCACCTGAAAAAATATCCAAATAAATATTCTACTATTCTACTCAGCTTGCTTGAAATTCCATTGAAGTGATGGCTTGGCAAAAAGGGTCTGGATTTCAAATTACTTCTAATAAGTTAGCCTGCCTCAAACATAGATTGTATAATCACACGATTGTTGTCAAGGGGTAACTTGTAATGTATGAAATAAAACCTTGTTTTCAAATCTAATTAAATAAAATTCATTGAAAATGGTTTAGCGGGACCAAAAGTTCATAAATAGACTGTAAGTTTTATATTCTCAACATACACATATATTATGTATGTTGTATCTACATCTCTTAGTTGTGATCAATCAAGAACTTTAAAGTTTCTTTTTATTTTTGTTTGCAGGGTGGCAGCGTCGTCCATTTAACAGCCGAAGTTTTGTCTAAAGTATTTTCCAATACAAAATTACTATGGCTTCCACTTTCCAATTCAATACATTTAGAAACGGGTGTGAAAGCTCAAAATGATGGAGTGGCAAAGTTTGCTGGCTTGCTAGGACATGTGACTTGTACTACATTGCATAGTTTATCTGAGTCTACGCCGACTGGACACTTTGAGCTTGATAGAGTACCGCTGTGGACTAAGAATGGAAAGAAAATGATTTCAGCTGATAGGTAAGACTTTGTCTTAAATATTGATGATGGGTTGGGTTAAAAAGTATTGTAGTAGAGTGGGATGTCAAGATTAGAGACTATATTCTATTTGTAGAGATAACATTATCAAAAATTACTTCAAAGGTCAAACATCATTACAAAGATAAATCAAAAATGACCTGGGCTATATTATAATTGAAAAGTATAGTATAAAAATAATAATTTATTTAAGGTTACTTAAAATAAAAATTTCCAGATATATGGATGTAATGGAAATATTCAAACCAGACATAATTTTGGCGATTGCAGATGGCCGCACATCAATAAATGAAGGTGGCAAGCGAATATCCAAGTCTGTGGAAAGGAGTTGTAGCTTGCTAAAAACATGTGTGGACCGATACAAGGCTTCGAAGGGGCTGCAGGACAGTTCTCTTGTGGGTAATGTATCTTTAGTTATTTTCTCTAGTAAAATCATAAAAATTTTGGTTATGGAAAATTATAGATAGCTTTAATAGATTCACAGTTAAGGGTAGTCAAATCTAAATCCTAACACAGGCTTTTAAATTAGTTTTGGGAAAAGAGGGAATAATACACAATGACATAGCCAGGATTCTACATGATCACTCTTCTTGAAAAGGTGGCAGCTGCTTGTTCTTTGCTATGCCCATGATATTACACACACAAACTTAAAACTGACAGTCAAACGCATAGTTGTTGACAAAGAGACTAATGTAATCATTTAAGCCAATATCATACAGATTTAGGTTTTTAGACAGACTTCATGGGCTTGAGCACCACCTTCAAATGAATACTGATCAATTTGAAGGTGGTGCTTAATATTGCATGTGCTATCTAGTAGCTACTGGGATAGCACATGCAATATTGTTTTTCACATTTCATTGTATTATAATACAAATGTTCCGTATTTATCTTTTTCAAGTGTGTTGATTTTTTAAAAAATACTTAACTGACTTTGCTAAAACCTACCACAAAAACTTGAAATTATGACACGACATAGAATAATTTCAACATCATCATACATAGGACATTATAAGAAATAAATAATGTTATTTTATTGTACACTAGCTGACGGTAACAACATTGCCTGCGAGGAAATTATGTATTACAATCATTCAGGAATATGTACCAAAAAAAGTTGTATGTGCCCTTTTCTTTTATAGAAAAATGCAACAAGCATTCGTTAAAAGAAAATATTTTTGTAGTCCTAGTAAAACAATCAATCAAATCAAAAAGAAATAATCCTTCCATACATTGTTCTGATAGGTTTAGGCAGTGTTTTCTATAAAAGCCTAGTTATACAAAACACCAAATTAATTACTTTGATTTAAACTAAACAAATTAATTACCACAACTACTACTTCCTTTGTAATAGCTCTATCTATTGGTGAAAACTGCATGAAAATCTGTGCAATTGTTTGTATTTTAAGTTGATCATAAACAGACAGACTAATAGATGGGAAGGGAAACTTTAATTTAAAATATTTAATGATATATTATAATTCCAGGTGTCATAGTAGGCGCAGGGAATGAAAAGAAATGTGATGATAGTATAAGTACTATATTGAAACATGTAGATAGTTTGACAGGAATCACTCTACAAGGTATTGTAGACGGGACAGAAAAGTCTATGGATGTTGATGCTGAAGTATTGAATAAGCTGTTTGATAAAATTGGAGTAAGTATAATTTAGATCTTTGAGTAAAGTAATAATGTTGAGTTATTTGATCAAGGGCAGTAAAACTTCTGTAAGTGTTTACGGCCGAGTGGCGCAGTGGGTAGTGACCCTGCTTGTGCGTCCTAGGCTGTGGGTTCGATTCCCACATCTGGAAAAATGTTTGTGTGATGAGCATGGATATTTTCCAGTGTCTGGGTGTTTATCTATATATTATACGTTTTTATGTATATAAAACATTCATCATTTATCATAGTCCCCATAACACAAGCTACCTACACTTACTTTGGGGCTATATAGCAATGTGAGTAGGTAATTGTTCTATAATATTTAAGAGAGATGCTAAAGTTGTAATTATAGAGTTTTCAATTTTGTGAGGAAATATTTGACCTATTTGGCTATATTAAAAATACAAAAATATTTACTAAAATGTAAATTTGGTTATATATAATTCAAGATTAAAGAATATTGGCTTTTCATGTTGTGTAATTTAGCTAAAATAATGACTTCTCTGCAAATCCCTTTAAGATTTAGCTAAAGACCACGTTAAACATCCTTTTAAAACAACAAGAAACCTAATCATAATCAATATAGACATATATATATAGACACGACGCCACTAACTTTATGACATTTTCCTTTACAGAGTTTAAAAACATGACATAATTATCTAAACATCCACAATTTTTATTAATTTCAGAAAGCAATCCCAAAAAGCTTGGTTCGCATATTTGAAGGGCACTGGAGCCCCAGTGTAGTGTTGTCAGCAATAGAGCACGGTTGGGACTTGTTTGATGGCTCGTACCCAGTGCAGCTGACTAACATGGGAGTCGCTCTGAAGTTGAACTTTGATGTTACCCAAGATAATGATACTATGTACCTGCTGGATATGGTCGATGAAAGGTAGTTATTTATTTATATTATTTTTTTATTTATTGTAGCATTCATGTACATATACACACGAGGCCCTGTTAGGGCGTTCTAATTTTTAACCGACGAAAAAACTGAGGAGGTTCTCAATTTGACATTACAGTTTTCAGTTCTCACTTCAGACTTTATCGATATGCGTAAGTAAATAAAAGCAACTAAAGGACGCAATTATTATATTTTTGTGTGTTTTGAAGTTGGTTGAATATTTTTGTTCAAAATTTTTTTCACCGATATCAGCTTATAGTAAATATCCTTTATAGGACTAGAAGAGCGTTTCTGAAAGGATGTTTTTATACAAAGACTGAGTGATTTACAAATTAGTATCTTTGCCTGTCTATCTCACTTAATAAATAAATATTATGACCTTACTAATGAACTAACTAAAAATGGCTATGTGGTTAGTTTATACGCGGTAGAAGTGGGTGACTCTACTGACAAATTCGTACCGCCAAACAATAAAGCGTTCTGGTACGATGTTGTATATAAACGGAGAGGTGTAAATATTATTTTACTCATTACAAATTAACCCGCTTCCATCTTAGATTGTATCATCACTTAACATCAGGTGCGATTGCAGTCAAGGGTTTACTTGTTATGATTAAGTAAACTGTGTCATACTTTCTCAGGATTTCGTGACAGAAAACCACATAGGTTAATTTTGTTCTTATGTTTACATAAGTTTAATTTTATTTTTTTTAATATTTCAGATATAAAGAAGACTTCACACCAATTTTGGAAGGATGCGAATGTCTAACATGTAGGAAACACACACGCGCGTATATCAGACATTTGCTGAACACAAGAGAGATGTTGGCCTCAGTGTTACTAAGCATGTAAGTTATAATATTCCTTCTCCTGTAAGGTGGGACGCCTGGCCGAGATTACACCCACCACTCTTCTCTAATGCTTGTTGGCGAGACTGACAATGTTTTGGTTAACAATCTTTGTCAAATGCTAACTACAATAACCGAGACTGCTCAGTTTTAGGTGGAGGGTAATATTTGAATTTAAAATGCAAGTTAATTCTCAATAATATTATATGATAACCAAAAGAAATGTTGATTTTGCGATTTTCACTGACTTAAGTATATTTGCAATTGTCATAGCTTTAATTTTAAATTACTCTCACCAAATGCTACTTAACAATCTGTACTAAAATTATAAATGTGAAGGAACTTTGGTACTAAGGTTTTGTACTCCGTCATGCCAACTACTGAACCAATTTTAATAAAATTTGGTACAGAGATTGTTTAGAGACTGAGAAAGGATATATAGGCTACATTTTTTCGAACTACCACAAAACAGAATTTCTCGCGAACGGAGTCACGGACGTCGACTAGTTTGTATAACAAACTAATCGACGTCCGTGACAGAAGCTTATAATTTATATTTATTTTAGAAATGTTGGATGTGATTAAACGATATTGTTGCCTTCTTTTAGAATAATTATTTTCTATCAAACTGAACAAACGAAATGTACTATTGATTTACTGATTTATTTGAATGAATAGAATTTAATTTTTTGTAATATTTTTACCACTTTCAGACATAATCTTCACCACTTCGACCAAATGTTCTTCCACGCTCGCCAACACATCGCCTCCAACACGTTCGCAGTGTTCAAGCAACACATTACTAAACAGTGTGAAAAGCTCAAGGACTTTGCACCAGATCGATATAAGGCCCAAAATGGACCCAACACACCGACAGACAAACCGAGCTCGAAAAAGAAAAAGCAGCGACTCGTGAGTGAAGTGAATAGCAACAATTGTGGTTAAACCTAGTTAAATAGCTGACAGTTGTCGCCAACGCCACCTATTGATAGTAATTTGTAATTGAATTTCCCATATAGCATTGCGAATTTTAAAGTTCAACATTTTGTGACGCACGACACAAACATTGAAAGAAACACTAACATAATAAATCTGGCAATATTAACAATGTTGCCAATTGATGAAAGTTACTGTGGGAGTGAAACTCATGCAGTGAATTGCAAATGCATAGGTATGAGAGAGATAGACAGTTGTTTGTCTACTCCTTTGCTCCCGTGGGTTCAATGCCCTTTGTTGCGAAGTGTTTATTTTGTATACTGCTAATTCCTTATACTGTTATGTCAGAACTTGCATTTAAGAGTAACTAATAAAAACCATTCAATTAATTTTTCGGCTAATTTAATGACCTATATATGTATGTATAAATATAGATGGCTTCGGAGTATTGTAGTAAAGTTGTTATAGTTTCTTTTTATATATATATTGTGTTAGAGTGGTTATTTAAATACTGCATTGTTAATTTTTAAGGATAAACGAACTCATTCTAATTATAAACTAATTTTTTCCAAATATGAGGACTTAAAAATTAATTTTAGATAATTTTTAAGTTTAGTAGACTTAAGTGCTGTGAAAAACCAAAATAATTATTTCGACACAAAAATAAGTACAATATATACTTAATTACTTACCTACATATCTTGTAAGTTTTTAGCTAATTTAATTTTTAATAAGCACTTTCACTAGTATAAGACTTTGTTACCTATGTGGCAGGTAAATAAATTCATTTAAAGTATATCATGGTTTTTTTCTACACCTTTAGCAAATGATCTCTGAGGCAGTTTTAGAATGATCTCTGAGAAGTGTTCTTTGTAACAGGAATATCTTGAAGGCTAGGATACATTATTTTGAGGAAATATGGGACAGTATAAAAAGTGAAGTAATTTAGGTGATAGTATCATTGAATTAATTTGTACTACGTAGTACATATTAATTCAATGGATAGTATTGAGAAAAGCTAAAGTGCTAGCTTTTGCTAGTTGATCTATAGGGGATTAATTGGTGAAGTGACCGTTAAGGGCGTCAATCGCTAAGTTGAACGAAGCTACCAATTCTAATAGAACTATAGTGGATCGTTGTCGACCAATTCTAAGAGTCCCTAAAAATCTCCAAACTTTTTTTGTTTGTCACAGAGGAGTGAATATAATTACGTGTGGCATCCCAGCAGTTTTTATTGCAGCGATTACGAAGGCGCTTATATCATATATTTATATTTCTAATAAAGAAAAATACGATATACTGACAAGGAATAGTAGAGAAATTGAAAATAGCGCTCTGACTTTCGGTGCGAAGGGTTGAAAGAGAACGCGATATTATCATCGCTATTGATTTTTGTTTGTTTCTCTACACGATATGTCTACTGACGCTTTCTAGACTTGCTGTTGAACCGAAAGATGTGTGGATTACATCCTACCCCCAACAAGTTAGCCCGCTTCCATTTTAGATTGCATTAGCACACACCATAAACTGTGATCACGTGCGTAGCTAGTTTTTTTCATTGAGGGCTAAGCGTGCAAAAATGATATATTTTTTTTTATTGGGTAGTGTCCTAGAGTGCAATGATAGATTAGGTAGAATTTACTGTTACTTAATTTGACTAATCCGATGATAATCCGCGATTTTTGAAGTGAAACTTCTTTATCTGGGTTGGAAAAAAATTTAGTGTAACATTTTTTCGTTACGCGTCACATTTTTCCGTTACGCGCCATCTTTGACTTATGGAAGTGACGTGATAAATATATATATATGTTATATTGAAGTGATCAGCAAAATCAAAGGGTTTATTTTAATTCTAATTCCAGTGAATTTCTAAAAAGTAAGTAATTACGACATCAATGATAGTAATAATCTATTTAATGATAGTAAAAGCCTTTTATTAAACTTTATCTAATTTAACTTTATTTAACCAATTTCTGTAAAGTTATTTTTTGAAAAATAACGTCATAAAAAAGTTTCACTTCTTACGAGTGTACGCTAGTACACGCACACATTTTTTTTTAGTTTCATTCTGCGTTAATCGTGTTCTGTGATGTTCCACGATCACGCGTGCCCCAATTGTATTAAGACTGTCGCGTTGGTTTAGGGGTAGCCTACGTGACTTCGATTACGAGGTCCTAGGTCAGATCATGGAATAATTCCAAATTTTTTATTCTTCTATGCAGTTTCAATTAATTCCAAGCCCAGAGTCAGGAAGTCGGTGGTGATACACCCCCGTGCCTCGAAGAGCACGTTAAGCCGTCGCTCCCGGTCACTCTCAATATCTGATAGTGGTCGTTAATAAATGAAACATTATCACCCTAAGCTCGGCAACCCGCATTGGAGCAGCGTAGTGGGTCTACGGTCCATGTCCCCTCTCCTATATGGATGTCGGACTGGCCCTGTAGTGGGCCGTTAACAGGCTGATAATGATGATGATCTGTATCAATAATTTACACCAGTATTTTACCAGGAGATCGTGACCTGAATACTGCTAGTGTAAGTACACTTGCACTGACGTTTCGGGTGACTAACTCTAGCGCAACGTAATTCCGATTATTCAGAAGCGGCGAGCCCATATGACGCAGGTGCAGCGTTGACAATCTAGCGCGGTGTATGCATTCCTATTGTCCGCGTCATAATGTTTTGAGATCATTAATTAGTCATTTACCATATAACCAATAAGTCCTATTGTAATAAAACAAAATGTTCTTACCCTGGTAATTTCTAGCTGGTTTTGATATAGTACTTCTTAATTAAATTAAGTAGTGTGATACCAGCGAGTGTTACTTTGTTTAGATTCCCTGGTACTTTATAGCTATTTAGTAGATCAGTAGTAATTGTAGAGCGCAATCGACAAACTAATGAAAAAACTAAGAATGTGTTCTACTCCTTCATTTTTATTCGTCATATAATTCAACATGGATTCGATTTCCTGTCAGAATCAGAATCATTTATTTGCTTGAAACATTATTGTATGATATACATAGGTCTTGTTAAGTTAAAAAGATACAATGTCTCGCCGATAACAGGCATGCAAATGTTAAACTACATGAAATAATTAAAGCAATGAAAAAAAAACTAATAAAATGTCAAAGAGAATTTAAGAATTTTAAAAAATATATATCAAATAAAAAAATGTCAAGGATCATATCAAAACAATTATTGTCAAAGATAAAAAAATAAAATTAAAAAACATAATAAATTTAACTGTACCTATTTGCATATTCCTGAATCGTGTAATAAGCTCTATCTATCAAATGCTCCTGCAGCTTATTTTTTAATATATTGAAATTCTTGATACTTGCTAAATTTGCAGGTAATTTATTATATAATATGCAAGTCATAATAAACACACTATTCCCAAAATGTGCTGATCTGCTTACAGGTACAGACAGTTGTCTTGTAATAAGTTTTTGTAGCAGCGGTGTTGTCAAAGTGAGAGGTTTGAACTAATTTCTCTTTCAACATACCTAATTAAAATGTCGCGCTGGTAACATTGGCTCACACCAGTCATGAGGATGGTTTGTGAAATGAAATAAGCAAGTTAACACATTTTACATAATATTTTATTGACGATATTTACATAATATTTTAGTGACCACACTTATTGAGCTAGGCGTACCATATGAAATGTGCATCAAGTTATGTAATTGTATTACATTACAAATAGGTGTATTACAAACTAATATAGATTTAGAGGGTTTGGCAGGATTTCGCTTGAAATTTCATTGTTCGAATACAGGCCTAATGTTATCAATAAATACGTACAACCCAACCTATACATAAAATATATATATAACGAAAATATTACAACTGTTTAATGCACAACAGTATAAATATTTTAAATAAACTATAAAATTCGAATTATATAATACATTGAGATATAAAAATGAGTATAGTTTTAAGAACATTCATTTGGCGAACGATTAATTGATTCACTACTAATTGGCACATAAAATACAGCGATGTCATAAATAGCCTAAACATCGGCCAATGTAACTTACATTAGACATTTCATTAAAACATTCATAATTCCAATAAATTAATATTACTATCTAGATAAAAACAGATTTAAAATGATTAAATTAGTAACTTTCATCTTCGGTATTTTTTTTTACGTTAAAGTATTCGCTTTTACTCTTAGATATGAGTTCATCGTTCTAATATAAGGTTTGTAAAGTCTCACAAAAGCGTTAAAACCCTAAACTAAAAATGGAATATAAAACATTATTAACACTACAAATAATTGCAATGCACCAGGCATCATTGCTTAGTTATAGCCAATACGATTACATACGACATTAAGGCCTGTGTGCACCAAGATTTCGGTTATCATAACCAACGGTTAGCTAAACGTAAAATTTACTGTTCACGACAACCCGTACGCTGGTTAAGGACGCAAACCGGGCGGTTATCTTAACCGAGCTTACGTCCTAAACCGGCGTACGGGTTGTCGTGAACAGAGTAAAGTTATGTTATACGTTGGTTATGATAACCGAAATCTTGGTGCACACAGGCCTAAAAGAGAAATTATATTTTATAGATCGACAAGCGTAGAAAACAAATGTGTTATCAGTTGATACTACAAGAGATCGTGATATGTCCATCACAGTTTGCTGTAATCCCATTGGCTACAACATCACCTCAACTACTCACAGTACAATCGATTAGCCGACACGATCCTCTATTCTAATACAAGTGATACAAACATGTAGGTAATACAAAAGCAAGATCTCAGTTTAAAACATTGATGACAATGTAGTGTGATAACTCATACACTTAGTATTAAGTAAACGATAACTGATAGGGTTGCCATCCGTCCGGGTTTCCCCGGAATTATCCTAGTTTAGAGGGCATCCGGGGTGCGTCCGTGGGGGGTCATTTTAGAATAAAAAAATATAAAATTGATTAATAAAATAATTTAACTGTAATAGGATTGTTTTGTTAGGTACATTTAAAATGATGACAAAAATGACTAAATTTCATTTTAAAGTCTAAAATATAAATTAAAAAATTTAAATACATTTTCAACTGTTTTTTTTTATTACACTAAAAACCTGACATGATCTGGACTCTAAAATCCGGGGTCTTCACGCGTCTTGTCCTGATTTCCAAATTGTATAGATGGCAACCCTAGCTCGATAGCAGAAAGAACTTTGTTCCAATGCTCTTCACATTCACTGCACTAAAGCTAACAATAAACGTTCACTACATAAAGTTAGCTGCGTCCCCTTTCACTGGTTTACACTATTTTTTTTAAGTATCACATGTCCTTCTTTTTCTTTTCACATTTAGAGACATAATTATATATTTACTCCCGGCTCTTGCACTATACAAAGTCATTTGTACCAGGTGTATTGAGCGGCTCTTGACTCTGAAAAGATAAAATAATAATATTAGATTGCAAATTGTAAATTAATTTAGTGATTTAAGGCAAGTTTTAAAGGGTAAATCTATACACTACCATCTAACGCTACTACAAACAATACTCGGAACCATGTAGATTGGCAAAAAAGGGCGGTGAACCCCCGGAAGTCGCTAAGAGAGCAAATTAGTAGACACATTATCTGTCTCTGTCTTACCTATGTATACATATTCGAGGGGTCAACGCCCCTTATTGCCAATCTATATGGTTCGGATGATATTCAAAAAGCCACTGCACGCGACGTCATGAATTTTCGACTGAAAACAAATTTTTATTGTCGCCATACACACTGTTAAATGGCATATATATTTGTTAGTCATTTTAAAGGTCAATAGTATTTGATTAAAGGACATAGCGCCGCGGCATGTAGTGTCGTCTTTTGCCTGATTTTGGCGTTACTATCACATAAACTTACCAAAATTAGAAGCCCTCGTTTGATAACGCATGAAAAATAAATATCTCAGCAGTAAATTATAAAAATATGGCCTATACCTATGCGAAGGACAAAACACTATGATGGTACTATTTACAATGTTACACCTACCATCGAATACCAATTTGTTTGGCAACTATCATTTAATACTGATGCGGTAAAAACGTTGGCACAATTTATCGCCACGACCTTAATCACTAACGAAAATATTTTCTATAAATTCCTTAATGTAATAATCCTAATAAATATAATCAGACTAAATACATACATCGAATTTAAAACGTCTTAGGCAGACCTTACTAAATGTTTACCTATTTAAATATTTGTTTTACTATTTACATTATATATTTTTTGGCCATAAATAAGTAGTTAACTAATTATAGACAGATAGGGGTATAGATTCATTCTATGTAAAATTAGTAGTGATATTTTGAAAATAACATTTGGAGCATAGACAACAAATCGTAAACAGAAGACAGCAAGTCGATTACAATTTCATTAATTCCACTTAAAATAATGACACGGATACATTTACAATACGCCACGCCAGCAAAGCAATTTGTGCTAAACCTAATTCAATCTTACCAATATTCAAAGAATTTATGAAATTAAATTAAATGGAAATTTTTATTTTTCAATTTTTAGAACTTTTTGGTTTCGTCTATATTGACTTTGCGCTCTTTAACATTTGTCATGCGCGAAATATGTCGTAAATTACAGCTGTAAACATAAATCAATGCAATGTAAATGCGATTGATGGTTTACTCAAATATCAAGTATGCTTGAAAAAAATTAACCCGGCTTATAGCTTTCACACAGAAAATAGAAGTAATAATGATTGATAAATTAGCAAATTTCTTTATCTTTTTTATGAACAATGTCAAATATAAGAAATATTTTGTAAATAGATCTAAATAAATACGTCGAATGACGTGGAGTAGCGTGTTGCAATTGTGTCCCCAGCTTAATTGCTTCCACAGTGTATGGTAGTGTCGTTCGCAACGACTTATCTGAGACTGTTTTGTATGTTGAGCGTGCACTCCATAGCAGTAAGCGCTCTCACCTCCTCTCCCACTGTGCTGGGGTATAGCTTGCTGCCTGGTGCGTAGCCATTTTGTTCGAGCGCGAACTGGTTCTCTGTCGTCTTGCGGTATACCGGGTTGTCGAAGTTCATTGAAGTGACATTACGGTGCACGTAATGTCGGTACATTACAACCGCGATCTGTAATAAAAAGAAATATTGGTAAGTAACCCAACACATAAAAGAAAGTTAAAAAATTGGACTGATGTGCTCTGAAGACTAAAACTAAAACTGCTAAATTTTTAATTGCTACAATAAAGTTTAAACATTTTTTTATTGATACTTGATATGACATGGCGCAAACATAATGGCTCTATTATAAGAAACTAGCTAGAAATTCTTTTAATAATTATAATTTTGTGATAGTTCGAAAAAAGTAGCTTATGTCCTTTCTCAGGCTTGAAGCTATCTCTATACCAAATTTCATTTAAATCGGTTCAGTAGATTAAGCGTTATTGACTTACAAACAGACAGTTACTTTCGCATTTATAATATTAGTATAGATGTTGTCCAGATCAGAATTTAAAATTGAATGCAGAAGATGTTCATGAATATTAGGAGATCCAAATGTACGACTGTGAGACCCACATATCATCAGCAACAAGTAAGTAAACAGTATTTGCATTATTAGGTAAAGCGGTATGAAAGCAGGTTACTTATATATTTGTTATGAAATCCAACCATGTAGGTATAATTAAGATCATAATGCTCTCGCTTTCTGTCTGTATTGGGTCTAGTCAATGTTGATACAATCAAGACCTTCTTTATTGGAATTTTCAATTAATTATGATTGATCATATTGCAGATAAAGCGAAATTTAAAAAATAGCATTTATATAATTAGATATCTGTAGATAAGGCGTATGAAAATAAGTAGCGCGTACATCGTAATAAGTTGATTGAATTAAGTTATCTTAGCCCATCAGCTTATTTATCAATTTGATGGATATATGACGGAAATGAAATTGGGTGTGCGATGTAGTAAGGAGATTAGTTAATTAATTACATTATCTATAACAACCGTCAACTGTGTTATAAATAAACTAGATAACACTGGCAGATTTGTGATCTGATTATTATTGAAGGCCGATGCATTTTGGTATTAGAGAAATGTATTTTAATTTATTAAACAAAAATAGAAGACTTAAAGGCTTCAAATTAAACGCACCCACTCAACTAAATACAAATTATAATATTCATCTCTATTTCCAAAACATTAAAATACAAAGTTGCATTATTCAAATATGAAAATTTCAAAATACGGTGCGCGGCGACGTGCTCTTCGGCCGTCTAAGTTAAGCCATAATTTTTTTTAATTTTTAATTAAACTTAAAACCATAAAATTCAGCGAATGCTATTTATCACTAACCATGTTAGAGTACTTAAATATACCATTTGTGTTTTTACTAAAAACAGCATTAAACAACTATAACTTTAGGCCAAAAATTATAAGTATTACGCTTGCTTCGGTTCCGCCATGAATTAAATATAAATAGGCAGTTCAAAGATAAGTATTTCAACAATAAAAAAGATGCCGTATATTTTGTAGACCGTTAAAACCTACACACGAATTACACATCGACCGCCTTATTGGTAAAAGGCGACGGCTGACACTCGAGACGAAAGTACCCGTCGCTCGGTTAGTACGAAATACGATCGCAAGGACACCGTTCATAGCGAATGCATACGCCGCGTTCGGACACGTGTCGTGAATATTTTTTTTAACTTAGGGTCATGAGTGCTGCTGCGTTGCTATTTACGTATCTTGAAATTGAAAGTAAAGACATGGTTAATTAGTTACTTGCGCTATTTTACTACAACTCATCTTTGAAAATAGATATTCCCTTCTTGAAACAGCTCGTACTATAGTGTCTGATTAGGTGAAGTTTAGGGCCTATGTTTGTTCCTATCTAAATACGTTTTGTAAATTTTAATTTACCCGATATAGTTAGATGAAAATTGGGTTTGGCGAAAGCAAAGGTCGTTCTAATTATCTGAAATTTACTTCAAGTTATATTAGGGAAAAGGGACCGTTGTTACTGAAACAAAACGGACTATACCTGGATAACTATCGTACAGAAATGATAGTATCAACAAATGCCTTTTTTTAACTTGAGAATGTGGATTGAGAATGTATGGCAAATTAAATCATGCTTGGAATAAAGTTCTGGTCAAAAATTAGGTTTTCAAATCCGCCAAGGACGAATATAATGTCTACGTCTGTCCCGTATGACAAGGCAAAAGAGTTTAGAGCGTATTTGTTTTTATTTTCACTCTCGCTTTCTACCATCACAATCCAGACTTGATTGCCGGGTTAAGCATGACTCGCGTGTTATTTATCAGCAATCATCGTGATGTCTAGTCGAGATTACATCTCTGTAACTGTTTAATATCTCATCCATAGCTTCCGCGTTGAAGATAATCTAAAATGCAATTGTGTCCAAATAATCGTGATTAAATTTTACAGGAAGTGTCACAAAAAATGTTATCCATCCTGTTTGGTGTTTGTGGTGTATGGAACGATTTAATTTAACGGGAAGGAAATTACAAATATTTTTGTTAAATAAATCTCTACTAAAATTAACTTTAATTGTAGTAAAACTGCGGCTTCCGTTTTTACTTAGCTAACTCAATATTTTATTTATTAGTTAGCAATATAATGAAATGCTTTGGATACATGGAGGGAAGCCTTATTAGAACGAGGACATGTCACAACGTCGAAACCGTTTGTTTGATTAAAAAAGCGATTGGATTGCTCATGAGATTTGTGATTCAGGGATACCTACTATTGATGCTGTAACACATTTAAATTGGTTGCTTACGTCATCGGCCAAAAAGTTAGTGTTGATTCATAAAAAAATTACTATATGCTCATTCTTGGAGGATATTGATTGCTTTATGTAACCCAAGGGTCATGTATCTAACAACCCACTCTGAACAATAATTAACTAACTTCAATAGTTATAACATAATCACTGCCAAATAGAGCGATTGCTTTAAAGCATAGTTGATGAAAATTGAAATTGTTGGCAATTTTGTTGTCTATGAAAACAATTTATTAATTTCATGATGGATGGATTTCTGAATCTTGTTACAAATTTTGCTGCTACACCGCCATGTTATATTGTAACTTAATATGTAAATGTATACATATATTTAGATAAATAACCTGTGATGATTCACGCGTAGATGATTTTTTTAAACTGAGAATAAGTTAAGTGTTTGGCCATTAACTTACCAAAGCTCCAAGTATTATTATTCCGGAGATGACTGCAACAACGATGCCCGCTACCACGCTCGCGTCGCGCCCGCTACTTGAGATTCCTGATCCGGCCTTGTTTGTTGTTTCCGGTACGTCTGTAATAAACAAAAATACTAAATTACTCATACAATTCCCGAAAGGTACATCTTTCTTAGAGACCCGACAATTTTATCTGCAACAGCCAGGTCTCTATATATTGAATTTGAAAAAATATATGTTATACAAAATGTCAGTCAGACCATTTAAAAGCTAATTTTTAATTCTTAAAAACTACAAATTTTTCAAAATTTTATATCCAAAAACCACAGAAAAAACATACAAAAAAGAAGAATATTCACAGGATGATGTGATAAACCTTCACCATAGCAAGCGTACACAAGTTGCGAGAGTATGTTAACAACGCAAAGCGTCTCAAATACGTTGAAGTGTTTATTGGCAAATTAGTAATTATTGTAAAATGAACGATGATTCATACAGGTACGATAAAATTAAATGGTAGTTAACATTTTTTTATACTATTTATTTATTGCATTATTTTCTATCTTCGGAACCTAATTCTATATGACATTGAAAATGAATTTAGGTAACATTATCGATATGTAATTTGCGATTTTAAAACTGATCTTGAACGATAGTGTCAATTCTTCGTTCGTGAACAGATAAATTTGACCTCGCAAAATTTAGTCTACATCAGATAAGATTTCAATGTCATTAAAAATCAATTTCAGTACAAATAAATAATACTTATTTTTCTCTTAAATTTGATTACGGTACACTTCAATAACATCCATTATATATTTGATTACGGTCTATACAAAAATCGATTGTAACAAACTCGTTTATATGCACTTAAAAACCACAAATCACTAGTGATATGAAACGCAATGAGGATATCGATAGGCGTAGTAACCACTAAATTCTATTTAGAGACTGTGTCTACGGATCGTGCCAACTCTGTTCGTTACTTAACTAAAATATCTGCACCTAATTGTTAATTAGGATTATTAACAGTGACTCTTTAATGCTAACCTAGCTTTATGACAATCAAAGATATGACAGGAAGAGATTTTTATCAAAAATGTGCTACAATTCACACAATGGCATTCAATGTTATGCATTGAAATAGCTAACCTCCGATTGTTATCCCGTGTTCAGATTGAATGCTCTCTTTGAGTTGATATTATTATGTTTATGTTAATATGAATACATACAACTGTAGTTAAAATTTACGAAATTACATATATGATTTACACAAAGCGAAGTGGTAAAAATACATTTTATGTGCCAATATTTTTTAACGATGTTTAAAGCAATGCGATTAGAATTAGTGTCAATCGGTTTTTAAATTATACCCAGAGTTATTGCACAAATAGTTATGTGAATGTTGCTTGCGCTATTAGAAAGCGTCTGTGTGTCTTCCCAATTTAATCTACCCAATAGTTTTTATGAAATTAAAAGTTAATAATGACCACAATACTTTACCCTTTGCGTTAAAGTTTTTGAGAACTTCAGGCAAATAAACTCGGCTTAATGTCTCGTAACTATAATGAGATTCTTTGATTGCTTTTTCAGTTGTGTCCGGTATCCTCTCCAACGCAACGTCTTTGAGGAACAGGTCTATAAAGGGTTGGTTCTTCTTTTTAAAGTCTTCTTTATCACTCTCCCAGTAAGCCTTCATTGGCTCTGCTTTTGGGTCTACAGGAACGGTTTGTTCTTCAGGCTCTTCGGTAGGATCCTCGCTAGCGGCGATCGCTCGTCCCAACTTGAAGAGAAGGCCTAACCCTTCTCTTTGTAACTTCTGCATATGTGTTAAACTTTTCCTTAATTAATCCCTTCTAATACTATTCATCCTTTGGTAAGTTAGAAGTTTGGCATTCCCTGCGAATCAGTCAATGAATCCCATGTTGAAGACACACAGATATTCAAACATTCACAAATGAATGGTCAGGTTAGTACAGAGCTATGAGTATTACTGTTGCCTAATTCGCCGATCACCTGATTATATTATGCCTACAGATAAGATAAATTATCTGATGTAATGAAAAATGATACACCCCGTTTAGTAAAGCATGCCAGGGTTCAAGTTTGAGGCGTGAGGTTGAAACGCGATTGTTTCCAAACAAATAATTGATTAATTGCTAGCAATGTTCGCGTTTCTACTCCAATTAGCATTTAGCAATCAATTAACCTCGGATGCCGCAAATTTGACCCGTCACCCAAAAAATAATGTAAGGTAGTTAGGGACGGGGGTTTGGCGAAAACTGCAATATAGGCTCTCAAAAAATACTCACTGGGCTTAGGCTTTTCCTCAATTACAATAGGTTTCTTTGAACCATTAGCAGGTTTATGCACCTCCACTTCAGGAATTAGTGTATCTGTAGATTTTATTATAAAACAACCTTATGAAATGTCCTCGGTTAATGGGTAAAACGAAACTTTTGGGTGTTTTTGTAACTTATTGGCTGTAACATCACTATTAATTTTGAAATCACTAAACGCCGGCGCTATAATCGATCAATACGTGTGCCGCCGGCGACGGTACGGAGTGAAATGACAAGCCAAAAACTACACGCCGACCGCGCGCCATTCAAGTGACGGCCCCCGCTCCCCTACCGACCAGTCGGTTATATGTATTAACTGTGCGCGATCCGGCTTTCGCTGTTAAAATTTAACTGGAAACTTCACATTCATTTAAAATGTGTTGTGCAGACGACCATATCTAACATGTTTAAATTTTAACCTTTGCAGAATATTGGCTATATATATATTAATAAGATTTGAAATCTAACATAAGTTTTGTTGCTTCCTAGGAGCTTCTTCTATCCTATGAATTATATTATTAGTCAAATATCAGAGACATCTTTTTCAAGAATATCTCTTGAAGAAGAAAAGAAAGTGAGGCAGTTAAATTATTCAAATAAATGACGTATGACTTTCGAGTTATTGTGTACCACAACAAAATACATAACAAACAAATACTAAATGGATATCAAAGTAATAAAATTTATTTTATTATACTTAATTTAGCACAGTACATTGCCTAATGATACATAGTAACTTAATACTAAATCTAGCATCCAACTCAGTCTAGAAAACTAAAACGAAATTCTCGTCTTCAAATTTATTACAGACAAACTATCTAATTTTATCTGTCGAGGTCGAGCCCACCGGCACCGCGAGTGCTGAGCCGGATCGCGCGTTGATTGACTAACAAAAGGTGGCGTGATGTCGTGACGTCACATCACCTTTTTACAGAATTGAACCTTATTGGCGGAGTACTGTAAGCTGTAAAGCAATATGGTTGTAAACTCTTTATATCGTTTCAGTACTCATCGTTTTGTCGCATATGTCAAAATACAGTGAGATTACATATCATTGATATGTGATTTACGGTCAGTTCCAGGTATAATCTCTTGTTGGACAGATCAGTTATACTTCAGAGAAGTCCGTGGGGGGTAGTCAAATAATAATTACATTCCAGACGTTTAAAAATAGAATCCATATTAACGAAAAGGAACCCTTACTTGCAAACTAAGAAAATAGCAATGTTTTGGTTTAGAACTGAGTCACAAATGGCAAATGTCCCTGTTAGGTATCTATAAAATACCTACTTATAGTAATAATACACTTAATTAATTTACAATTACGTACTATTGAGATAACGTTTACGCTACATTATTTCCGAAGATAACAATTATTACAATGACCACGTGCGAGGAAAATACGTAGGCACCTACATAAGACAATTTAAAACGACATTATATAATAAAGTATAATATATTTTACCAATAAAATACCCAGATTTAATCTTTATTTAAAATACGAACTAATTAAAGACTTATAAGTTGCTAACAAATAAATACCCTCATTTTATTTGAAAGTTAGAAAGAAGCCAGTTAGAAAATTCTAGATTCATACATTCTACCCAAACAACTTGGTAGCAACTAGCAACCGGATTTCAATTTAGGAATGTTTTTATCTATGACTAGTCCATTAAACGTCGCCCACGTGGATCCATATAATGCAATCGGTAATATTGAAAATAAAAATTTATATCTATATAAGGTACATGAAAACGTATATAACCTAGATATCATTTCAATTTTTATTTAAGCCAAGCACAAAATTAACAAAATTAAATGATTTTCGATTTTGTGTTTGGCTTCAAACTTAAATTGTAGTTTATACGTTTTCATGTAATTCATCTATGGTTCCCACCATAGATAAGAAGTTGAATGAGTAGTCGATCCTAATGTTTCAAAAATATGCACTGATAGATTTAATCTGTGCTATAATGTATTCTGTTGTAATATATAAATGACTGTAGGTATATATAAGAATCCCACTAGACGTGCAGTCTCCGAGTATCTAAATATATCAATCAGTAAATACTAATAGAACACGCAATGAATGAGTGAACTCAGATATTTCTCAGTGAAACTCGGGAGATTTTACTTAGGTATAATATTGATTTAATGCCAAGTTACTTCGTCTAGAAATACTTACATCTTTGTGGTCTTTTAAGATCTACCTGTTTCCTTATACCTGCTTCTTATAGATTTGGCACCATTTAATTATTTTACGCTATTCAATTTCTATTCGTTTAGTAGTGTCAGGTTTATTCCGTTCTGGGATAATGGGACCCCATAAATCTTACAATGCATACTACTGAATCATCAACACTACAGATTATAACGTCGTTAAGCAATTTATCGTCAAATGATTAATTAAAGAAAATTATACAGATATAAAGTAAACAAGTGGAACTAGGAAGTTTTCCAACTGTATTTTTTTAACATGACCCTAAATTACAAAAAATAAAAGTAAAAAATAACTGTGTCATTTAGTTGCTTTAATTTACTTAAGCATATCTATGAAGTCGGTGCCAGCCAAGTTTAAGGAACATATTTTATTTTACATAGTAAAGCAGTTTGTGGGTTCTAGATAACGTCCTTAAAGTAGAAACCTTGTCTGGCACCGACTCCTAGTTATGCTTAACTAAATTAAAGCAACTAAATGACACAATTATTTTTTACTTTTTAGTGCGTTTTGAGTCGGTTCTATTTTTTACCCGACTGCGTCAGAAGGAGGGTAATGTTTTTCGAGCGTATGTATGTATGTATGTATGTATGTATGTATGTATGTCCATTTCTTCGGCACGCGCTACAGCCTAAACGGCTAAACGGATTTTGACATGTGAGGTGTCGTTGACTTTGCAAAATTGTGGAAGTGACATAGGCTATATGAATTTTCAATATGACGGCTGTAAATGGGGGGAAAAGGGGGTATGTGTGTATATCTTTCTTTTATCTCAGCAATATGGGTATCAAATGAAAGGTCGTAAAAAGACCATTTCAAAAATATAAATATCAATCATGTTTATATTACGGTTTTAACAAAAAATGTCAAAAAGTATACCAAGTGTACCGTCTCATTTCTATACCACAAATTAAAAATAAAAAGTCTCAAATAAAATTATTATTATAAAAAGAAAAACAAGGATCACTATATATATAAAATTCTAAATTTTTTATGGTATTGCAGGCGGGGACAAACGTAGTTTTGATAGATCTTTCTTTCCCAGGTAGTAAAGTATTTTGTCCACGCCTGCAGCACCATAAAAAATTTAGAATTTTATATAGATATAGAGATCCTTGTTTTTCTTTTTTCAGTTCTTAACTTTTAAGCAGTCGGGTTCTTTGTTTTTATAATAATAATTTTTTGTTCAAATTTTTTATTTCTTACTTTTTGGTGATTTATCGCCACGTAACGTACTCGTACTATACTGTCATAGTATATTATACGGCACTAGTAGCCTAAAAGCTACCGATACCGAGACAAAAACTGAAAGTCCTCCAAAGTTTGAAGAGTTCCTTCAATATCCCCTGGATATCATCATCAGATCCTATCATGATGACAATGGGACCACCTTGGAAGTATGCCCTTTCTAATAAAAAAAGAATTATTAAAATCGGACAACTCTGTAACAGTTATGCGTGGTCATTATATATATAAATATATACGTGTCGAATTGAGAACCTCCTTCGTTTTTTTCGTTGGTTAAAAAGCATTGTTAGCGTAAATGTAATCTGATAATGATTAGTACTTATTCTCGTATGTTCAAACACTGGTCCTATCAAAACCTTGAGTTCTGTGGAAATTAATCACGCGATCAAAACAAAATTATTAAGTGCCGCGAAAAAACATCGTACGATGTGAACGTCATCGAGGTGACGTGGCCAGTTACGTGTGCCGCCAGCTGTTTAGGTGTAGCATGATCGTGAGCCGTGTCGACTTTTAGTTATTTATATATATGCATACGCATAGTAATTTGCGAAGCCCTATTTCTGGGGAATGCATGGTATTTTTCGAAATAAACTTCGACTTTTATGTTAATTTCGGATGATAGTTTTCAAGACAGGCTCCGTTGCGCAGTGGTGTGCGCGGCGGATTTATAACACGGAGGTGTTGTGTTCAATTCACATCTGAGCTGATGGGGATTTCCTAATTGGTTGATGTCTGGCTGGTGGGAGGCCTTGGGCTTCGAGAAGTTATCACCCTGCCGACGAAGACGTAACGCCAAACTATAGCGTTTCAGTTCGATGTCGTGTATCGTCAATCTACTGTTCTAGTAGGGGGTGAAGATTTTTTTTTAATGTAATATTAATTATGGACCAACTTAAAAATAAGGACAAAATCTTGACAGAAAGTCAATGTTTGAGTGCTACAAAATCTATCTTGTATTTAGCTGACTCCGTGGATTTTGTATGATTTTCTCGAGTTATCTATGTTCAATAGTATTTTCCGTTTACATTTTGCGTTAAACACAGTCAAGGTCATAATTATCAAGGCGCGTCTCCACGATTTAATATGTATAAGGATGTGTTACACTTATAGGTACTTATTGCACTTTCAAATAGTGCATGTCTACGATACTTGTCGTGGATGGATCTCATATAGTCACTCAGGGGACAATGAAAGGAACTAGGTGATTGAGGGAGAAAATCATCCTCATCATCATCAGAAGTTATCAAGCATCGCTGAAGTTATAATTGGCACACGTTCAGAACCCACAGACTCGTTAGACGTTGGGTAAATGTTCCTTAAACTGACTTCCATAGATCATACATAAGCGGGTTGTAATAAAACGAGGCTGTTATTTTTTCTAGCGCTGGTCTATCATTTTTTGTTAATTATATTAATAATATCACTGTTGAAGAGGATTTCATTCGTTAAAGAATCCTACTTATTTCGCCTACGAATTTGTTCTATTGTGCTATTTTTAAGGATCTCTTAATATTTCCGGCAATTGTCTTAACTTCATTGATCATCGAGTGAATGAATCAGCAAGTTGAATCATAGTTAGTTAGTTCTTTAATAATATAATTCAAAGTCAAGTTTTATGTGAGAAAGGTTACATATAATATAGCGAAGAACTTTACCCAACGGTTTCACCCGCGTAGATCGCGTTCCCGAGAATCGAAAAATCCGTTCTTAGGTAGTGTCTACATCGCGAAATGGATAACAAGAATCTAGTGTACACTTTTAGAGATACAGTCTAATAGTCGATTAATAGTATTGCGATTTCACTTGATCTGTACACCGTATTATAAATGCGTCTTTATGTTCCAAAATTTCCATATTGTCTATGTTATCGCTTGTCTATATCTACACGTCTTCGTTTAATTCGCCGTGATGTAAAACAATTGATGTCAATTGTCCAAAGGCATATTTTTATCGGTGACATGATTGCGTTTAACTATGAGTCTGTTAAGTTATGATGCAATATTTAGCTAGCTATGGATCTCATAAGAGACACTCAGGGGACGATGGAGCAAAACTACGTGTGAGAAAATCATCCGCTACAAATTTCCTCGTAACTAAAGTTATCGAATTTACTCAATAAGGTAGTAAAGTACAAACTCGATTGAGAATGCTTGTCAGCAAACAAATTTAAAATGAAGGTAGAAAATGCAACACATTTTATGTCTAATAAATTTAAAATAATATAATTAATATATAATGGCTTATATCTAATTTATTGTCATGAATTCGTCATTAACTAGTTAATTAAAAAAAAATAGGTTTAAAATGACTAGTGATTTCTAGCTTCATTTTTAATTTGTTTGTTGACAAGCATTCTCAATCGAGTTTGGCTTTAGTATACTAGGGCATACTCGGGAAATAATCACAACATTTAGGCGTGCTTGTATTTCATTGTAATAAAAAGTACAAAAGTAATTAATCCAGATAACATTTTGTGTGTAAGTTTTTAAAGAAATCGTTAACAACCTCGAAATCTAGTCTAGTTACATTCCATTCGTAAAGAGTACAATAAAGGATCCGGTTAAAATTGACGTTTAAAAGCAATATGATATTGTAAATGGTAATGAAAACAATATCGCATGTCTATCATAGCAACGGCCTTGTGTATCTGAATTTTGAATTGTCCAAAAACTTCTACGATCAGAATCTATTTTTTTTCTTTAATAAGAATCACTTACTGTTCGTTCGACAGTTCCCTAATGGGGACAATTGCCTGTTATTTAAACTTGTTTTGCATTGCTACTTAA
Source organism: Mycalesis mineus (assembly GCA_034621355.1). NCBI lineage: Eukaryota > Metazoa > Arthropoda > Insecta > Lepidoptera > Nymphalidae > Mycalesis > Mycalesis mineus. The sequence continues at coordinate 7,670,402 of CM067881.1, forward strand.
AGCAAGATAGACATCTTATAGATACTGTCTATAGTGAAATGGTTGTCTCTACTCAGAACCTTCTTTTGTAAACAATTACTCATCAAAGTTTATTTACTTAATAATATCTATCAAATCAATTGGGTTAGGAATATTTAATGGATAAAGCATCATACATTACAAAACTATAATTATACAAGTAATAGTTAAAGCCTTTAGTTAGTTGCCTAGTAACAAATATCACGGAACCTTGTGATCAATAAATAGGCTCAAGGAGTTCCATTAACCTATAACAAACTTGCATGTAGCTCGAAGTTGTTTTATTCTTTTTGTTGGACTCACCAAGTTTAATAATTACAACCACCAATATATTACCAATAAATTACGGTAGCACCAATACATGGGTATTGGCGCTAGCGTAATTTATTTTGTAGGAAATAATTTCCGTCAATCAGTGAAATAAATTCTTTCAAATTGACTGTTGCGTCATATTGACATTCAATTTTATTGAAGTATCACAGACACAAGAGTCTGTCTTATTTAAAATTTGTTGTTGTATTTTCTTCGTCCACATAGAATATCTTAATGTTTAAGTAGACAAAAAAATCAATACAACGGATACATGTGGTGGCCTTTTAAAAAAAATCTTTCTGTAGCTGTCTGCAAGCTGTATAAAGTCAGAATTTCTTATTATTTTTTGTTTACAAAAACAATAATTTAATTTAAGCTGCTTTTAAAAAGTTCAATTAACTTCTATACCCAGTTTAAAATTATGAACCAAAACACGACGATCAAGTATCTTTTAAAAACAAACGCTCTTAGTTAACGCTGAGTCTTCTGCACGCTAAGAATTTTGTCGATGTAAGTATCTTATGAAGGTAGTTGACTCTAAGACCTGTTGTTGGTTTAGGTACCGGTATTTTCCACAACAAACAATGTTATTCGCTTGAAGATGATGAATTGTACAAGCAAAACACACAAATTACTACTACGACGCGAAAAAAAGGCGTATGATGGCTACGTCATGGAATGACGTTAATGAATACACCAACCTAGCTAAATCATCCTTTCCATTATCCAAATTACACAATGTACAGTCACAAAACATTTTATAAGATATCTACTTTTTCTTAAAGCATGAATTTGTTTATTTTTGAAATAAAATAGTTCTGGGTATATCGTGGAAAATTTATATTTTTATCTATATATAGTTTTTCCGATAACTTAGAATTAAGATTACCTACATACTCGTAGTATCGTAAACAAATAATAGTATCACTTTTATGTGTAATCTATTAATCATTTTCATTATTGAATTAGCCGAATTTTTTTCAATGTTTACATTAAAATATATCTATTATAGCTAATTATCTTTATCACTACGATTATTATTTAAAGATTAGGCAATGTTGTGACTTATATAGTTGCGATAGAAAGGATTCACATGACTTTGTATTTTTGTTAAAAATATAAATATGTATTCGAAAAATATAGTATGTCATCGATTGATTAAATCTTGATAGTTAACTTAGAATTTATTGAAAATATTTTATAAGAAAGAAAAGCTCAGAATTATCCTAAACCCCCATCCAGGATTCGAGCCCAGGACCTCGAGGAAGATCAGTGAATATATAAGCCTCCAAAAGATATTACGTAATTAAGATACGTAAATATTTATTCCCATAGATAGTGCTTTGGATACCAAGCGTGGCAAATGTTCCAATGGCACGTATGGGTGTTGGAAGTACAAAATTGCCAGACCTCAAACTATTACGACTATATAGATTTTTATGCTCGCCTCAAGCTATGTGAGCATGTCTAGACGCAATCATCTGCTGATCGTCGGGCAGATGATTTACAGGCCCTTAGTTATGTGAGGAATTTCATCGTCGCTCGTTAGGAATGATATCGTGACTAATTCTGTTTGAGACTATATTATTGACTTGCCTTTAAATTGCCATATGTAGAAGAAATTGTTAATAATTCTTAAAAAATACCTGGCGAATGTAACACATCGATGTCAACATTAGAATTTATAATTACTCGAGTATCAAGTAAATGCCTACTAGGAATTAGAACATCCGAATAAATAGAGCACTACTTTCAATTTATTTTATTGAACTTTTAATTTATTTTAAACATACGGCGCAACAAAACAGTGTCATGCCGTTTGCCGTTACACCAATTCTACTACTAAGGGCTAAAGCACGCTAATATTGAATTTACGCATAAAAAATCCCGAGTACGTTTTGTACATGTGATAGAAGCGAAAAATAAATCTTCGCAGAACAAATAATCATACGATACAAACGTAAACAATAACAAAACACAATGATGAAATGCAATAGTAATTGAGTCACAACGTATGAGAACGCGTAACTGTTCATACTGTGAGGTTATATAGATCTCTTTCTTTTAATATGCGTTTTATTTACTTCTTCGTGTAACTAACTTCAAGTCTATAAAATTCACTCTCAATTTTCGTCAGCCTAACGCATCGCTGCCTTACAAATTTTACTTCCACGTCTCGATTTTTTAATTTAGCGGACTGTAACTCGGCACATTATAATAACAATTATTATCATTACGCACGACCTTCACTGGTTTTTGCCAAGAAACAAAACTCATTATCATATTCTCTCTTAAACATATAACGAAAATTAAAAAGCTATTGGTAGACGATTAACTGCGTCAACAAAACTTGACCAGGAATTCCGTCATTTATTAAAATGTTCTATATTTTAATCTTAATTATTTCTTCATTAGTGTCATTACATGACTGTGTCGTTTGTGGCTTACTTAGTAGATGCAAGACCTCGAGTTAAAGGTAACTCAAATAAATACGTTAATAAAAGGTAGGTAAATAATTTATACTTAGGTATAAGTATGTAAATATTGCAATTTCCTCATTGATTTAGTGGCGAGTTTATGTAAGGATCATAAAGTACAAGTATCGTCATGGATCAAGACATTTAAAATGAGGCTTGTTTTGATAGTAGTGTTAATTTTATACTGATATTGACATTTAAAGTGGTCAATTATCACCCTGTTAAGAATTATAGAAACTATTTATCAGCTAGCCAACGAAAAGTACCCAAAAATTGGGTATTTTTAGTGTCTTTTTGTAAATTATCTAAACTAATATTTTTACGCGGAACAAACAAATATTGGTCCTCATAAAATCCTTGAAGGTGAACAATAAGATTATTAGTTTTAACCAAGGCGTTATGGTTATTTGGTATCAGTAGGAAATGCTATAACCTTAAACACCATCTATATTAGTAAAATTTTTTATTTATTTTTTAAATTGTGTTTTTCAGTGACCATGTCGTTTTGGAGTGATACCTTGCTTAAAAGGTCTACCAGAGTCGAGCCTTAAAAGGATTGATCTAATTGAAGGAGATCAAGTGTAGTGTCAGTTTCAGAAGTTTTCCCATCGCCTATCGTTACATGTTAAAGCAAAAACGTGCACACCTAGTTGTATCTAGAAACGAATAATTGACTTATTTTATTAGGTATTCTTCGCGAAAAGTCGACGATTACAAGCGGTAAAGCCTTTCCGACCAAACAAAAAATTCTTTTTAAAGATACGTATTTTTTACTCTGAAACCGAGCTTCCTCACGCCATACTGACTTTACAATGATCAATGGAAAATATCGCAAAGATGCTGAAACAGTTAAACTCTAGAATAGTCCAATATTTTGTCGCTGCCAAACTGAAAAACCTACTTTTCTACATATAGTAATTAAATTACCTACACAAAAGATAAAAAATAGACCTTGGAATTTTTAGAACACAAAACGCACAGTTAAGCATCCAAATATTTCTTTGGTAGATAAAAATATGTAAACTGCGAGTTGACAAACAAATTGTAAGAAAAACAAACAAAATGTAGGAAAAACATATTTAAAAACAACTAGGAACTTACGACCTTCGTTTCTAAAACTAGCACTATACGAGCTGTCATTTCAATTAAACTGCAACACCAGCAATTATATCCATTTGCAAACGAAATAAACACAAAAATAGCTAAAATACGTTCTAAGACATAAATAAATTCCATAATCTATCATCAATCAAGCCAAAAATACACCTAATTGTCAGATTAACGCTGCCATTTTCATATAAAGTTAACATGACGTTTGTTTATCCATACAAAACGATGGGTCTATATTAAGCTGTTGTGATGATGTTCAATCAATTCGTTTATTTATTTTAAGGACACAGACAGAAGACAGAATGTGTTTTGGTAATGTATGTATCCGAGCATTAGTAATGACGTTCTTAACTAGTAATTCCATATTTATGATAAGTTTATGACACGCAATTGTTTTTCCTTCCGCACGTAAGCTAAGTGTGACTGTTTTTCTGAAATTCCCAGTTTAGTAGTAACTACAAATCAATTTCAAAAACTTTACTCCCTACATATATCTATACTAATATTATAAAGATGTAAAGTTCATAAACTTGCAAGTTAGTAAGTTTGTAAATAAAAATCTGTCGGGGCTAATCTTCGGAACTACTGATCCGATTTCAAAAATTCTTTCACCAGTAGAATGCTATGTTATCGGTGAGTGTCATAGGCTATATTTTATATTTGTATTCTATATATTAACCAAGTTATCACAGTTATTGCCACGCAAGTCGGATCGCAAAAATCTGTTAAATCGGCTTTATGTGCGGCCTTAACTATTGAGAATAATTGAAAGCAATGTATGGGGACTTTATGTATCTTAAAAAGTTCTACAAAAGAGTCCGCGACAGCATATATCTATCTTTTATATTTAAACAGATATACTTTTTGTGTTTTAAAAATTCATTTCATTCATATGCTTGCGTTTATCTACGTCACCAACACAACTAAAATTAAATCCTTATCAAAACCAATTATTTAGTAATCACAAGGATATTATAGTGATAGCCTTTTGCAGTATGTTAATTAGTTATATAGTTTCGGAGATATTACAAAATTTCTAAAAAGTGCGACACTGTGATAAATCATTTAATTCATATGCTCGAGTTTACGTCATTATTTTTGCAACTAAATTTAAATCCTTATCAAAATAAATTATTTAATAATCTTAAGGATATTATTAAGATAAGATTTGTCTTTTACAGTATGTTAATTAGTTATTTATAGTTTCGGAGATATTACAAAATTTCAAATTTCAAAAAGCGCGAAACTGCCGCTATGGCGTCTAAATTTAGTTGACCTCCTCCGTGTTATTTATTATACGTAATGAATAGAGGTCAGCATTTTGATACTGATATGCTTTCATGATCGAAACGAAAATACGGTGATGGATTTAGAATTCGATCTTTGTACAAGAGTTTGTTCGTTTGTTTAAACGGGCTAATCTCTAGATCTGAGTGTCGAATTGTAAAATTATTTTTGTTTATTCTAAAGGCTAGACTCAAGAGTGAAACATACTATTTAGTATCAATTTTTACCCATCAGCTTGCCATAAATATATATTGTTAATGTTAATGTACTATAATATCGTACAATGTTTAACAAAAATGTAGATCTTTAGTAAACAGGACGGAACGAAGGATATTAGTTGACGGGAAACTATAAAAAAATTAAATTGAGAGGAGAGCGGAGAATGAGCACACTTTATATGAAAGTCTATCTTTAAAATTAGAAGGGTACCTAAGAGGTTTTCACGCGGACGAAGTTGCGGGCGACTACTAGTTACAAATAAACTAAAAGCAAGAAAGCCTCCTTCCAAACAAACTCAATTAAAAGTAAACGGAATTCGAATTCATGCGACAAAGTTAATCAGAGCGAACTTGACTTAGAATCCTCCACGTATTTGTCACGAAACCAGGGCATTCCAATCCTATAATGTCCAATACGAAGAGACAATCCTTTTTTTAAAAGGTTACTTATACATAAATTATCCTTCTATTTACTAAAGTGTCGTACAAGTTAAGTTGGATGTTAATTTACCTAATTAATAGCCTAATATAATCTAACTATACCCGCATCTTTACCCTTTTTACGTGAATATAAAACCTTTTTGTCTGTGTTGCCGAGGCAATTTAAACGTAGATTTCTCTAAAGATTACAACTTTTAAGTGCAAAGCAAAGTTTTTACAAGTCGGACGTCGATTGCTTCAACAAAAAATTCAATCATTTTACAAGTACGTTTACAATAATCTTAATTTTACGAGGTTTATAAATAACCACTCATAATATAAAGAATCTTAAGTTTTTACTCAAACGATTAGTGAATAAAGAAATACTGTAGTTACAATCAGTATGTAATTTATGATGCTTGTTGATTCAGTTAAAAAAATAATGTCATATAAAAGGTTATAAAATAATTCAATTAACATCTTTGATACTCACTGGTTCGTTGTTTCTAGAATCATCTAACCATTAGTGCAAGGCTTTATTAAATGAAGTTATCTCTGACTGAGATGGTCATGTAACAATTTCCACGGCTGTTTGACTGATTGCATTCCTCGAGAAATTCAAAAGTGTCGTTTTTTATTCAGTTAATACATTAGTATGATAGCATTTGCAGTCACACCTGATAGTAAGTGATGATACAATCTAAGATAGAAGCGTTAACTTTTTATAAATAAGATAAATTTACACCCCTTTCCAAACCTAGATCAATTTTAAAATTCTCAATTGGCCCAGCCGAGGGATCGATCGGGTATACCGCTGCACCACGGAAGCCATCAAATAAGCTATAACAATATCATCATTACATCAGCCGATAGACCTTCACTGCTGCACATGCGTCTTTTTTAAGGTGTTCAAAACACTATGATCCTGAACTGCCCGCTCTGCGACACGCTTAATGGCGTCAGTCCACTATTTCTGATTCGATCATGCAGTGATTCTTCGAGCATTGCTCTCGTCATCGCCCGCTGTATGACAGAGCCTGTTTGTGAGGCCCATAGTTAGCGTAGTTAGCATAGTCAGCGTGAAATAGCGTACAAGCCTATAGCTAGCCTCTAATAATTGATCTGTAACTGAGATGGTTATGTAAAGATTTCCACGCCTCTTATACTGATAACATTCCTCGGGAGGTTCGATTTAGCGTCATTGCGTAGTGCGGACTTCAATCAATCATGAAGGATGCCAATGACAATTAATGTCTTTTTTATTGACCCCGCTCAATTGGCGGCAGATGGAGCAATCAGTATGACTAACCAGAGCGAACGGCTTTAATTCATTTTGTTTTAGCTGTCGACTGTAACTACAAACGATATTTGTACTGTAATTGAGCTAAGTATCAAAAAGTGGTGAAAAGGCACATCTGCAGTTGTTGTCTGCGGTTGGCTACAAACCGCTAGCTATCTTAGATTGAATTGAGACTGACGTCGAAACGAATCGAAACGACGCACAATTTGCCAATAGCAAATTCATCTCTATTTTCGCATCACTAAAATACAAAGTTGTATTAGGTACCTACTATACAAAAATGGAACTAAGGGTCGACGCGCATCTCTCTATTTTGTAATTTCCCATAATACAACGTTGTATCTCTAAAACTATACACTCGACTAACTAAAAAGTAATAATTAAAAACCAACTGCGTAAAAATATTTGAAAAACAACATTAATATTCAGGCGACTTTTCATTTTACCGATGTCAGAGTTTCCAAATAATTTGAATTACAAATATCGGTCTATGTCTCTAAAAAACTAGCGAATATTTATTTTCAGGAATAACTTAAATTGCAAATTTTATTCAATACAGAAGTAAGTTACCTATTCTCAAACATTACCTACCACGAAGTCTCACAGTGTACCTATACTGAATCTATATTTTATGACGGCCTCTCTGGCGCAATGATATGGGCGGTGGATTTATAATACGAATATGAATTTTCTTACTTTGTCCTGGTCTGGCTTTCGCCGTGGCTAGTTACCACCCTACCAACAAAGACGTACCGCAATGCGATTTAGCGTTCCGGTACGATATCGTGTAGAAACCGAAAGAGATGTATCTACGTGGATTTTCGTCCTACTCCTAACAAGTTACCCCGCTTTCATCGTAGATTGCATCACCACTTAACATCAGATGTGATAGCAGGGCCTAGGGCCAACTTGTAGTAGATAAAAAAATACCTATCCAAAAAAAAGTATACAAGGAAAAGTATACTAGAAAGTAAATTAAAGCAACTAAATGACACAGTTATTTTTTACTCTTTAGTGTGTTTTGAGTCGGTTCTATATTTTATTTAAAAATTTTTTTTGGGTGTAGTTGGAAGATTGCAATATACTGATTTTCTCACTTAGGAAGTTCGAAGCACACCCTAGTAGTTAAATAAACTACTAGGGTGTACTTGGACACCCAACATTACTAAATGCTAGCTTGGCATGTTTCGAATAATGTAAAATAGGTGGATGATTATTTATCTTCATAAATTACATATTATGTATGTGCAGTTAATTTTAAGCAATAGGCAAATGTTTAAGAATTGTATTATTTGATAATACACGTAAACAGCATAAAAATTAAATTAACAACATACTATTTAAATTGTCGTTTTATCTTTCGAGGTTGAACCTGTCGTTATTTCAAGTAGGATTATAATTAAATTAATTATGTAGTATAATAAACTTAATAAAAACAAATATTTATCTTTTTTATTACCTAGTAACGTAGGTTGCTACGTTTAATATTCATTAGGATAATGATTGCTCAAAAACTTTGTCAAGCTTTTTTAATTAATATAAAATGCTAACTACCTACACAAGGCAAAGTGTACTCCTGACTTTAGAATGAATTAAAGCAGATAAAATATGTTTGTGATATATAATACGGGGCCCGCTTGGACTTACAGCGTTTTAATTTCTTATATAATTATTAATTATTAACCTCATTATCAAATCTACCAGTCATACGTCTTCGATTGGACATAGGCATCTTTTAACACTGCGTCTTCTGGTTTAGGATGACCATTTAAGCACATTGGGACTCCCAACATCTATCGGCACTTCGAATTATGTATCCCGCCCATCGTCACTTCAGCATTTTACAGCGATTTGTTGAGCCACTTGTATGTCGGTAAATTGGTTCTTTTGTTTTTCATTCGATCATGCTGAAATATTCTAACCATATATCGCTCCATCGACACCTTGACTCTATATAAGGCCTACAGTTAGCGACCATGTCTCGGATCGATATCTCATCACTGACAACACGCACTGTTTGGAGATGTTCGTTTTCATAGTTAATTCCGTTATTGTATTCTAGGTATTTTATTCTAGCTTTTAATTACAATGTTGTTGTGTGTCGTAACTCGTGGTGCATCAATTTAGTGACGATGAATGTACACATCTTCAAGTAAAATATATGGTTCCGGTTAACCTTCTAATGTATCTCCACACGCAATCTTACCGACAAACGTTCCGACGATGTTTATAATGACATTTTATGCTCATTTTAACATTGGATTACATTAAGCAAAGTCGAGTTACGATTCTGTAACGAAAGCAGTGGGAGTTTCGGTTTCATCGGTATATATCTCTATTTATAGTGTCATGGTAGACAGAGACAGGTAGAGACGACGTCAAGATTCGCACTGTAAAATTTCGTTAGAGAATCGATATGCAAGATTGCTGAACGGATCTGGATGAAAATTAATAAATAGATGCAAAGAAATAAATAGATTTTTAGTCTAGAATAACACGACTTTTGTCTCGATATTATCATTGAAACAGTACCTATTTAGTTAGCCGCAGCTGCTTGTGTTATAATTACTTTGGTACATTCCTGATGATTAATTCCTTAACTTTATCATTGCATATTTTACACTTAATAAAACTTGTTACATTACCGACATCCGTATTCTAATGGAGATCAATTACTTTATCTACAATATTATATTTCATGTATATTATGAATTTTTAACCTCAGTTCAAAGATGTTGTTTTTTAAAGAACGTTTTAAACAATAGTAGGAACTGCAGTTACGGCAATTATTACAGCAGTTTGTAATTTTTTGTCAGCAGTCATTTAAAATAAATTGTTTTATTACATAGATCGACGGTCCCTACGTATATAAAGACATGTCGAAAATGACATTTTTTTTTTATTGCATCATTGACTTTAGATTATCTATGTGCACATACTGACATACTATTTTTTTTTTAATTTTATTTATTTATCTTGTTTTACAAATCGTATAAGAAAACAAGTATTATAAATGCAACGTATAAGTGTCGTAGATACGGATATCTATGCTTATCTTTTTGTACGGTGTTTTAAAATGCGCGTCACTCGGTTCGAAAGCGGTCTTGTCAGACTTAACGCTATTCACGGGAGTTCCCCGAACAAGACAAGCCGATGCGTGTGCGTATAATAAATCAATATTTATTTTTTAATATAATTTATATTTTGTGGACTGTTATTTAGTATTAAGTACTATTATTACCTCCAAGAATACTATAAAACATGAATAACAGCAGATCAAAGTTATTGGTGAATATTGCGAATTCTAGAAACAATGTTTTATGCGTTTCTGAAGCACAAGATTTAATTAATCATATCGGTAGAGCTAATGAGGGTAAGTAGTCATCCAAATAATTATACGTAAAACGTTTAATAATACCGAAAACAATTATAATATCTTTGTTGTTTTTATAACCTAAAACGGTAGATTATCAGTGTAAAAGCGGTCATATCAGACATGTCCGCTTATACTATGACTTAATAGTCACGATTTTTTTTTCAAAAATTACTATAATAAATTGCATGGCTGATTCAAATATGATTTACTAAATAATCGTTACAAAGAAAACAACCTCGTATTCTTAATGAAGTTATGTCCTACATGTCAGTTTTTACGGGTAACTCTTAATATTTTTATGGATTTGTTATTATTTACGGTTAGTTACGGTACAATAAATATTTTTTAGAGAAGAGATTTATGTTCCTCGGTGTATACGATAATATTAGACTGTTGTTTTTTATAGATTCACGTCGTGTTCATACCGAAAATAATATTGTAATGGATCTTGAGGAAATTTCCAACGACGAAAATCAAGTTGGGGAAGAACATAGTGACGGAGAAACAAATCATACTGCAGCTAATATATTATCGCAAAGTGATTTAAATTATATTATTGATACGGTAGGGGACATTTCCAATGACGAAATGGAAAATTGCTTTCAAGACACACCTATTTTTGTAAATGAAACACCACGACAAGTACCTAAAAATGATAATGAAGAATCTTTAGTTACAACGCCAATGCCAAGTCCATGCAGGTCATTCGGGGACGTCGTAAATGAGTTTAATTATTTGAGTGAGAGTAGCGCTATTCTTTCTGATGCCACCTTAACATTAAGCCCGTTAGGATCTAGCGAAATGTCTGGTTCATCAACACCACATCATCGAAAAAAAAAGCGCCAATATGTGAAAAAGGCAATAAAAAGAAACAGAATTACTAACAAATCTAACTGGTTAGATGAAAAAAGGAAAGTGCTCGTTAATTTGGGTAAAGCCCATACATCTCGATCTGGCAAACAACAAACGGCAAAACAAATAAAGGGTCCATGTTCATCTAACTGTCGATTAAAATGTTTTGAAAAGTTTGATACTGTATCTCGTCAAAATATATTTAAAACCTTTTGGGATCTAGGTGATCATGCACAACAATGGTCGTTTATTGCCTCACATATGAAAGAAATAAGAAAAAAACAATGGACACAGAATTCCAAGAGGTTAAATGTTTTTAAATTTTTTTTGCCGCTTTTATCTGATAATAGCCATAAAGAAAAGATTATGGTATGCAAAACTATGTTTAAAAATACATTTTCCATAAGTAACACTTTTATACAGTCTGCCATCGACAAGCATGATAAAAATACGGGTATTTGTGTTAAAGATATGAGGGGATTTCATTCAAATCATCCAACTATTATAAATGCGCCAATGAAAGAAAGTGTAATTCAACATGTGAAAAATTTTGCGCCCATAGAAAGTCATTATATTCGCAAAGACTCAAACAAACAGTATTTAGATCGTGAATTAACGTTTAAAAAAATGTACAATTTATATACTGTATGGTGTAAGGAACTCAATATTACCGAAAATTTAGCTACATCTGTAAGACAATATAAAGATATTGTTAACAATGAACTAAATATAGCTTTTCACTTACCAAAAAAAGATCAATGCGATTTGTGTCATGCAATGAAAAACAACACCTCGCCGACTAATGACGATAAACTGAAACATAAGTCACACACTGATAACAAAAAACTTGCTAGGGAATTGAAAAATATTGATAAAATTGAAGCTCAATCGAATCCTTCCGATATTTGCACAGCGATGTTTGACTTCCAAAAAATAAATACCACTCCACATGGCGAAATAAGTGTGCTGTATTACAAAAGAAAATTATCAGTGTATAATTTCACTGTTTATGACGCCGGATTAAAGGTAGCTACATGTTTCATGTGGGACGAAACAGTGGCTAAACGTGGCGCAAATGAAGTGGCTAGTTGTCTATTTTCTTTCATTGAAAACAAGGTTAAAGTTGGAGTCAAAGATTTTAGATTCTGGTCAGACAATTGTGCTGGTCAGAATCGCAATCGCATTGTTTTTTTTATGTACTTATATGCAAGCGATAGATTTAAGGTGAATGTATGCCATCGATTCCTAGAAAAAGGCCACACCCAGAATGAGGCGGATAGCGTTCACGCATTAATTGAGCGAACAGCAAAGAATAAACTAATTTACATACCAGATGAATGGTACACTCTGGTTCGGTGGGCTAAACAGAATAGTCCACCATATACGGTTGTAGAAGTAGATCAAGATTTAGTCTTAGATTTTAAGGCTTGGCTGCATACTAAAAACTGGACAAAAGATACAAATTCAGAGAAAATTTCTTGGAATAAGGTAAGAGAAGTAAAAGTGCAAAGGGGTAATCCAGACATAATAGAATTTAAGTACAATTTTTCTGAAGACAATTATAGAAAACTTAACTGTAGCAATAATTTGAAATTGACTAGAGGGAGGAAAAAAAAGGAACACGAACTTATTCTAGAAAAGTTGTACAATCGTCCTATACCTATCACTGAAGTTAAATATAAAGACCTGATCAGTTTATGTGATACGTTAATTATTCCAAAAAAGTATCACGACTTCTATACAAACCTAAAGCATAGTAAAGAAGAACGGGGTGATGACGAGGAAGATTGTTAAATTTATTTTTTATGCATTTATTTATTTCGTTATTTAACTATTAAGGAAACTGCGTTGGTAATAAGATTAATCAGTCTGAATACACCTGTGATGATTGTTAAACCTCATCTTGAATACCAATTAGGTATTTAAGTTGAGGCACATACTCAAAAAATGCTGTGTTGATTATTAAATTTTTCTAATTAAGTCGTAGTTAATCAATTAGGCTAAGGCTTCAAATTAAATTTGTTAATTACTAAAAAGTATTAGGGAACAGTGATTTTTATGTTTCGTTACTACTTCATAAAAGACTATAGGTAGATACCTTTAATTAAGATGCTAAGGAGTTTGTTTTTAAATAATAAATAAAGTAGAACTTATAAAAACCTTGTTTAGTTAACAAAACACTAATCTTTTTAATGTATTTAAAGACATGTCTTTATTTACATTACAAGAACTATATTCCTACCTTGAATTACTTAAACCACGTATAAAGTGATATGTCTTTATTGAAGAACTTTTAATGACCAATGATGACGATTTTGGGAAGTTTAACGTATTCGTTTAAAAATAGTAAATTAATCCTACATTTTCATGAAATATTTTATTTAAATTCTATATCAGACACAGATTTTTTGTTTCCTGCGTATAAAAAGGTATGTTAGACATGACTTACATGCTTTTATTTTATCATCGGCGTAGAAACGGTCATCTATCAGTTTTTCCAAGAAAACGTTAAAAATTAAAATATGTGTAAATAGCATTATAAAACTCTTAAAACTTTTAAAATATTGTAGAAAGAAAAGTTTTATTATCGGTCATAGAATTATTTCTAGAGCGCTTTGAATACAAATTACGCTCTCCTGAAAACCTGGGTTTTTGACTTGACCTTATATACGTAGGAACCGTCGAGATATTAGCTATTTATGGCTGCTTAAAATTAAAAATCCGTCTACGAGCATACCTTTATTTAGTTATAGGAAATATGAGGGGATCCGAAAAATAATAGAGGTATCATTTGTCTCTCCTAGTATAGAATCTGATAACATCTTAAATCTGTCAAAAGATTTAACAGAGCAAAATATAAAACAGCGACATATTATGTTTGTGCATATGCTTGACAAACCTCATTACGGCAATCAAGTTATAAGATACTATACAAAAAAGTTTTAAAGTATCGTAATACGTTGAATTTATACTAGATGGCATCGCGGTCATCAAGTCTTTTTACAACAAAATATAATAATGTTCATAGATTAAAGACTACTAGATGGAGTCATAACGCGGCTGTAGGTTCAAGAGCGTGACAGACTTATTTCATTCGGCCTTTATTAGAAAGTGACACAAGATTATTTTTTGTCCCTTTCAGCGTGTTAATTTTTATTGTTTGTCAAGAGTGGAGTTTGTGACAAGCAAGGGACATATCTGAGCAATTATTAGCTTTTTATTAAATTTGCTGATAAATAATATAATTTTGCGGTTACGATATTAATTTAAACGTTATCGTGCTATGGTGGGTTGTAATATTTTCGGCTGCAACAGTCGCAGCGAATAGAAAATCGAAGGAATTACGTTTCATACGTAAGTAGGCATAAACTTCATTGATTGATGATTTAAAGCTTAGATATGTTATTTTTTAGCAAATTTCATGTATTACGCGTTTACTAAACTATCTTATATAAAGTAATATTTCGTATTTTACGATATTTTAAAACATAACGTTTTATGATGTACTTTAAATGTTGACATGTCATGTCAATAAGGCTGATTTGCTGTCTCACGAGTGGACACGCTATGGGCTCTATCTAGTTATCTTTAATCTATGAACGGTACTATAGATAAAGACATTTTAACAAATTCGACAGTCACTGTGTCAACTAATAAAAACATAGTTACGTAGACATATGGGTCGACATACGTCGGTTCCGCAATTTTTAATATAATAAAAAAAATTAAAATTTTGATCGAAATTTAGACTAAGAAAATTTGTGATTACTTACTGTCTTCGACGCACATCTGGTTGTCGGGCAGCAGTCGTAAGCCGTTGGGACAGGAGCAGGAGACCTTGGGCGAGTAGGGTCCTATCCGCGGCGCGGGCAGGCACAGGTGCGAGCAGTGGCCGTTGACAGCCGCGCAGTGGTTCACGCCGTCGGGTTGTCGGTACGGGTGGTACACGTGGATCACCATCGGGTTTTGGAGCTATAGGAAATGAAATAGATTAGAAAAAGTCTTCATCTAAAGAAATTTTATCCACGGCGGCCAATTTTATATTGAAGATACATATAGCACGGAAAACTTAGTACATAAAAGTCAAGACCCGAAACTCTAATTGTCTGTAAGTGTAAGAAGTTCTATAACTCCTTGGATGTTCTCTGTATAAATAAATAAATGAATATTATAGGACAATTACACACATCGCTATATAGCCCCAAAGTAAGCTTAGGTAGCTTGTGTTATGGGCACTATGATAACTGATGAATATTTTTATATATATTGTACATAAATACTTATAATATATAGATAAACACCCAGACACTGGAAAACATCCATGCTCATCACACAAATATTTTTCATATGTGGGAGTCGAACCCACGGCCTAGGACGCAGAAGCAGGGTCACTACCCACTGCGCCACACGGCCGTCGATCGTCGTCGTCGTGCGTATAGTCCTGATTTTACATCTAACAACTTCGGAATGCAGCTTCCAACGACACCGCAGTTTTGGTGCCAAGATATAGCGGCTAGGGACCGACTAGCTTCGATCTCCCAGACGACAATGTTTTTTTGGAAAATCATACTGAATTATGTTAAGATACATCCCAAAGGTACAATTTTAGTTATAATACATACCATGGAATCATCATGAATGCTACAGTTGTTTGTTTGGACGCAAAATTAGTGTTATCTATTAGTAACCGATAACAAGATCAGTGTTTAGTGACTAAGACGAATTACCGACAAGTGATTCACCTGCAGACTGAAGTAGGTAGGTCGTTTAGATATTGCATAAATAAAATTAGTGTGTTTGTCTCTGTGTAGGTACATTTGTTACTCCCTTATGCATTGATTTGACTCAAATCAGTAATGGAGATAGATTATACTCTGTATTAAAACATAGATGGGATATATTCCCGAAAACGGGTAAATTGTGAGCATAGCTAGTATTGAAATAGGTTCTATCCAATATAAAAAGTTTATGCGTAGTGTATACTAGTATGTGAAAAAATGTGAGACCATCTTAAATAAAGGACATGGCCGGATTCTGCCCCCAAATTGAGTAGAATTTGCAACATTTATTAATATGTTAAAAAAAATAAAAAAATAAAGCAATAGTTAAGGCAAAAATTATATTTCTCTATAACATTCTAGAAATACGTATTTTCTTGTTTGTTTTGGATATTTCTTTGACTCGCATTAGCTTATGAGTTTGGATACCTACACATATTCTATCTATATAAAAATACGACTAACGAAGCACTGTAAACTAAGGTAAATATTATAAACATATAATAATAAAATAAAGATTTACGTTTTTTTTATTGTATAAATATGTTACGACTGTTGATGCGGCTGCGCACAACCACGCGATATGCAAAAGAGTGTACAAGTATCCGATCGTATTTTGGCAGATTTGAAATGTTTTTTTTTACATGGAACAGTCATATGTTATGTAATAATAATGACCGGGATGAATTAATTCGCTTTGATAAACTAGAATAAATGTTTAGTACCAACTCGATCTCCTTATATACCAATGATCTTAACCCATATAGCCTAACTATTGGACCAGTGAGGTATTATTTGCTATTAACTATGTAACACTGGTGAACGACAGTAAAATCATTGCTATTTAAAATAATTAGGCGCCTTTTTGTAACATGTTATTGAAGAGTCTCGAAAGTTCTTTGATCACAAAACTTGTATAGCGGTATTCTAATACTCCTAAGCTATAAAATAAGGTACTATATGTCACTGCAAATAAATTTATTTTTCGGGGCACAGCTCCATACTAATTCCGGCCATGTCCTTTGGAATATGATTAGGGCATTTTGGGTAACATTAATTTAAATAACAAATTCATAAGCAGTATTTTGTATAAAAAACTAGTAATACTTATATAAATAATGATAAGTACTAAATTTCTTATACCATGTGATTATAACAGCTTATTCAATAAAATTTATGACCTTAGAAAGTATTTTTCCAAGACACCAGCGAAGTAGGTATTTTTATTTTTATAAAACGCAATAAGATTTGATAAATGTAGAATTTCAGATAAATTTCATAAATAATCACTTAAGTTATTTATTACATTTATCTCACTATTATAAACATCACGTTGTTTTAGATTTGTAAATACGCAGTTGTGAACAATTTTAATGATTGTCACATGTCAATGGTTTATGGGTTATACAAGCTCTATGTATGTACATGTACTTTTATCTTTATGTATACGGTATGAAAGAGCTTGTACAGCTCATCTTGGTAGGAAAAGTTGCCGGTAGAAGAGGCATTGGTCATCAACGTCTTGTTTGAGGAATATAAGAGTGTCCGGGATGGAGAGTGCCGCAAAACTATTACGTTTCGCGAAAGATAAAGAAAGAGACGAATATCTTAGTATTCATGCATTCACCATTCGGGTGCAGGGTTCATCGTGTGGCAGAGAGAAAAACGCCGAACAGAGTGCGAGACTTACGACACGAATGTAGGCTTAAGATTACTCCTTGTGACTTGTCAGTGCTCGCTTTCTCTCGAATCATTCTCCCTTCCAAACCAAATCTGGTAGGATCCGGCTTTGGACACTCGTTCTAGAATAGAGAATACCGCAGTAAGAGTTAAAAGTTACCGTATGCGTGGAGGTGATGGGCTCGACATCTTTCCCGTTGAACTTATTGGCGCGGTAGACAGCAGTCTTGTCCCAGTCGGTCCAGTACACGGAGTCCTCGAAGGTGGTGATAGAGAACGGGTGTCGCAGGAAGTCCGTAGAGTAGAGAATGACTCGCCGCGCCGACCCGTCGTAGTTGCAGGACGAGATGGTGTTCAATTTAGCATCCACCTGGGATTGAGTAATTGGAGATACTGAGTTAATTAGTAAGTACCTAATAATAGTTCCACCTGCTTGGTTACCCTTCCCGCGGGAATGTCAGAATACAATTTAGCCTGTCACTCTTTATGAGTTTGGCTATAAGAATAAGAATATATTTATTTGAGAAGTTACAGATTAGCTAACACATTGAACCCCTGGCCCCTAAACTAGATAAGCCCGTATCTTAGGGGCCAGTATTTTACACGAAAAGAAAAAAAGAAAGAAAATGCAGTTACAATAGTTAAAATAAAAAAAAAAAAACTGACGATAGTTTCAAAGATTTGCCGGAACAAATAGACAGAAAGACAATCTTTTTGAAATTTAATTTTTTGATGTACCGCACATACATTTGCATTTAGTGAAAAGCTGTTAATTTAAAATAACAAACAGACACTTTAACTTTATTTATTAGTATAGTATGAATGGATACGAAATATTTAATATTGTAATACATTTGATTGACTTAAAATTTACCATAGTTACTCATTTTGCGCTGAAGACGCGCGTACCGGATTTGTCTAAAACCCGACGGGAAAGGGTTTTACGCGGTTGATTCCACTATGCATAGCTAGTATTGAATTTCACTTTGTTTCCAAAAGCACCCAATACGCGTCATAAGATTTTAGTAGTTATACAAAAGTACTTACCCAGTACACCCGCTTGCGCACAAGGTCTAATGTTAGACCGTTGGGCCACTTGACGTCGTAGGATATGATGGTTTGTCTGTGGGAGCCGTCCATACCAGCTCGCTCGATCTTCGGCGTTTGGCCCCAGTCTGTCCAGTACATCCATCTGTTTGCCATACATTTTATTAGGCACTGACAGTGTTAACTGAATTGAGAGCATGATGGGTTAAAGTCAAGAAGGCTGCGCCGCTAGAGTATGGGAAATTGAAAATACCTTAAAATAATATTTCCTCTTTCGCCTCAGTGCAACAAACAAGACAACCATATTGGAAAAGTAGCCCAAAAATAATGGCATACACTGAAAATAAAATCAAAATCCGACAGAGATGTGCAAAGTTACAAGCACCTAAAATCGTGGAGTAGGAGTCTTCTGTCTTTTTCTCGCAAAACAAAAGATTGTACTAGAGCTACTATGGCGTACAGAAGCATGTCAATCTCTGTAATGCTGTCTCTAATCATTTATTTAATTTTTTAAATATTTTTTTGTTATAAGATTTTATTTTTTATTATAATTTGAAAAAAAAATTAAAATTTTAATTAGTGTTAAACACCCCACAACACAAGTTGTACTACTTAAAACTATAAAAAAGCTCGTATCAAAGCTTTCGAAATGTTAGACCTTGCTTTGATTATAATTTTTGTTTTCATTTATTGTTATTACAACAAATGCGCAGTTCCGTTCCAACGCTGATTTAGTGAAGCAATAAAGCGTATTTTTGTTATCACAAGACGGATTTACAAGGTTTATTATTGGTTTTATTTACGACGGCTCATAAAGCATTTGAATGTTTTAATCAACATTTTATTGCTGATTTTGTTGTGATAGCTGTCCATCTTTAAATTAAAATGAAATTAATAAATCCCATCGAATCTATGTGTTATAAGATAATAATAAGGTCAAAGGTCATTGGAATTAATACGCCAATCTATCAGCACCGCATCATCGCTCGGTGTTCACTTGTAGACCTCGAGTAGAGGTGATATCACATAGAAAGTATAAATGAAAAAATTACGAAAGGTATTTGTAAGGCGAGAGTGAATGGCAATTGTTGTAAGAGAAATACTAATTGTAGATATGCAACGATCGACGCAAGTGGAAGGACGTGGTCGCTATTGCAATTATGGTATGTATGTAGGTATATAAGTATGATCAATGGTCGAATGCCGCGTATCAATCAGTGATGTTCCAAGATGTGGCAATGCGCCGGACATGTCCCAACACTGGCAGATGATCGGTGGACATTGAAAACAACTGCGTGATTCAGCCAGGCCAGCGGGAAAAAGAAAAGTAGGCAGACCTAATTAATGCTGGTCAGTTCAATTATCAGGCAGGACTTGTCTAACATTACAACAACACAACAACATACAAAAATAGGGAGATATGGCCTCTACTCTTTCTTTCTTTGATTCTTACAACTGTTTATTACTAAAATTACTAAAAAATTAAATTAAAAAATACTCTGATATACTGGCATTCCCCCTCCCTCCCACAATGCGCGTGCGCCGCCCGCACTTTGCTTCATGCCGCGTTACAAGCAAGCAAGCTCATGACTAAAGACGACAACAGTGACGTGAGTTTCAGTTTATATCTTAATAATATGGAAAATCCTCATGATAGGCTAAATTCGATTTAATTACATTTGAATTGAGTTGAATATTAAATGCTCGAGGCGGTGTTGTTTGAGTGCTAAGTGGCGCCAATGAGCTACAACTCGTGACATAGAGACATAGCATACTCTTACCCGTCGAGAGGATTCAAGGCAATCGCACGCGGTTCCTCAAGCTCGTCCCGAATCAGGATCTTCCTCATGTTACCCTGCAGGTCGGATAGCTCGATGTGGTTCTTGCCAGTGTCCGTCCAGTAGAGGTGGTTATAGACCCAGTCCACTGCGAGGCCGTCTGAGGTGATAAGCTGATCGCCTATCACGACTGTCCGTTGACTGCCTTCGTCAATTGGTGCCCTATAAACATAGAAATGACAATAAGTTTTATTTTAATTCACAATACTGAATTTATTTTTGTTTATTGAACTACAGAGGCTTAGTAATACAATTATTATCTATGGTGGAGCCATGGAAACTTCAGAAAACAAATTAATCATTTTAAAAATTCTGTCACCATTTATGCTTTCAGATAAAAAAGGACTACTCGTCCAATTTTGCATAATGGTTTTTTGTTTACGTCTAGTCTTTTGATAAATTGAACAAACTATACTTTAATGTTATTTTCACTAATTTATATTTCTGAGAATCTGATAGTGATCATTTAATAGCTCCGAACAGAAATTGAAACTTCTCAAATATCAATTATATTAGTATCCATCATTCTGGGTAATTGTAATGAAATATTTTAAATTGTTCTATTCTAAAACTACCTATGTATGTTTCATTGAATCAGTATCATATCATCATCGTTATCATCATCATCATCATCATCATACCAGCTAATTGATGCGATGCTGGACAATGGACATGGGTCTCAGGTAAGGAGTTCAAAAAACCATGGTCTTGAATCGCCTGCAGATGCACATGGAGTTTTCTAGCACCACTTTCCGGTGCGAAATTAAATTATTTGAAAAATATTTCTTTTTTTCTAATATAAAGGACAAAACCTACTTATAAATCTTTTCTTCTATCACATCGCTCCAAAAGATCATGCCTGTTCTGAAGACGTAATCCAATGCAGTCGCTGACTTTGTATCATTGACGATGGCGACCATTTCGTGATGGTCAAGACTAATCTTTCTGATGTCAAACCGTCTAGCGAATAGAAGCGAGGGGTGGCCCTCTGTGGCCTTGCAGCGGGTTCTGTCTCTCGGGTCTCTGGCGTATCCGGCGTGACACTCGCATTTGAATGTGCCCTTTTCGTTTATGCATATCTGGGAACAGGCTCCCGGGTCTAAACATTCGTCTATATCTGAAAAAACAAATAAATAAATTTATTACACGTTAGACTTTGACTGCCATCACACCTGATGGTAACGATGCAATCTAAGCTGGAAGCGGGCTAACTTCTTAGGAGTACGTACGATAATATCCACTTCGTTTTGTACACGACATCGTACCGGAACGCTAAATCGCTTGGTACTACTTTGCCGTTAGTAACTAGCCATGGCCGAGGCTTCCCACCAGCGAAACTAAGACCAATTCAGAAAATCTCAATCGATCCTGTCGGGAATTGAACCCAAGACCTCCGTCTTCGAATCCTCCATCTCCGAGAATCGAATCCACCGCGCATACCACAGCGCCATTCATCCATATACGCGTTCTGTTAGTAAATTGTTTGGTCTTCCCAGATTAGACTGACTGTTCGTTAGTTGATGCTTTTTCGTTCTTAGTTCACTTTACGTTTGAATAGTTTGGTGTATAGATACCATAGAATAGAACAAATAAACATCTGAGAGTTTAGGATTTCAATTTTTAAAAATATTTTAGTACACGCCAAAACCCACATCCTCCGGAATTCAAAATTACAATCCAAAGGTTCTTAGTTTTCCGGAATAAAAAAGTAGCCTATAATATATATGAAATCAGAAATAAAATTTGTCAAAGTAGTACATTAGTTAGTGTGACATTAAATAACATGTTGTGAGTTTTTTTTTTATCGACTACAAGTTAGCCCTTGACTGCTATCACACCTGATGTTAAGTGATGATGCAGTCTAAGATGGAAGCGGGCTAACTTGTTAGGACTGCGACGAAAATCGAACCGGAACGCTAAATCGCTTGGCGATACGTCTTTGTCGGTAGGGTGGTAACTAGCCACGGCGAAAGCCTCCCACCAGCCAGACCAAGACAAATTAAGAAAAATCTCAAGCGGGAATCCAACCCAGGACCTCCGCCTTATAAATCCACCACGCATACCACTGCGCCACGGAGGTCGTCGAAACTATGTCAAAACTATGTCAAGTATTGTCTACTAATTACTAAGCATTATGTATTAGGTGATTCTAAGCACTATTCGTTTCGCCATTGCTATCGACTCTCGTACGTTTTATCAAACAGACTAAAGGCCATTCACGTTAAATACCAACTAAAGTGCATTGAATCGGCTTTAGGGTCCAATAACGCTAATTTCTGCTAAAGCAAAACGGACCGAGTAATCTAGTTCACCGTTCAACGCTTACATAGGCCTCGGGAATTGTGAATATAATTATAGTGCATAAATTAAGGCAAAACTGGATATCATTTTAGCAAAAATACGAATAGTAACTGAGAGTTTTAATATCCAGTAAATCCAGTATTTTGACGACCTCCGTGGCGCAGTGGTATGCGCGGTGGATTTATAAGGCGGAGATCCTGGGTTCGACTCCCGGCGGGGCAGATTGAGATTCTTAATTTGTCTTGGTCTGGCTGGTGGGAGGCTTTCGCCGTGGCTAGTTACCACCCTACCGACAAAGACGTACCGCCAAGCGATTTAGCGTTCCGGTACGATGTCTTGTAGAAACCGATAGGGGTGTGGATTTTCATCCTACTCCTAACAAGTTAGCCCGTTTCCATCTTAGATTGCATCATCACTTAACATCAGGTGTGATAACAGTCAAGGGTCAACTTGTAGGCATTAAAAAAAAATATTTCTTCCATTTTTGGTTTGTTAATATACTTTATTTAAAATGTTAAAGTCAAGTAAAATATGGCTAGACATGTTTTCAGGGGAAGCGTAGGACTATTATAAATATATAATGGCATTTGCGTTAATCCTAACTAATATTATAAATACGAAAGTAACTCTGTCTGTCTGTCTGTCTTGCTTTCACTCTACAACTACTGAACCGATTTAAATGAAATTTGGTACACAGTAAGTCTAGAGCCTAAAAAAGGACATAGGCTACTTTTAATTGCGAACAAAGGGTTGTAAGGGGTTAAAGGGGGGATGAAATGTTGTATGAAAGTATCGTCATTTTGAAAGCTTAAGACCTATTTCTTAGGCAGTTGATTAGATATTAATAAATATGACATTCAAAGCTTAGAATAATTAGGAAGCCGTAACAACTAATTCCACGCGGACGAAGTCGCGGGCAAAAGTTAGTATAATATAAAATATAAAGATGTTGATCGTTTCTAAACATAGTCAGAAGTTACTGCAACAGATACTGCTGTAGACTTGGCTACTTGGCCAAGTAGAAATTTTTTTAATGGCAATTTGAAATATGTTCTTAAGAATCTTTAATTTTGAACGGATACTTGGCCAAGTACCTAAGCTGATTTTTCTTATGGCAATTTGAAATCTGGTCTTATGAATCTTTAAGTGATAGATTTCAAAACATTTACCTTCGCAAGTCCTGTTATCAGTCAGCTTGAATCCCTTCTCACAGTCGCAGTAGTATCCGACAGGAGTATCAACGCATTTTTGTGTACACCCGCCGTTGTTTTTGGAACACTCGTCTTCTCCGCAACGGTTAGGAGGTTCATCTTCAAAGTTCGGACAGTCTGGATGTTTGTCGCATACTTTGGATAACGGTATACACATGCCGCCGCCGCAATCGAATTCCGTTCGCTTGTTGCATACAGGTTTCGGTCTTGCTGGAAATTAAAGGATACCCGTTGAAGTTAAATAAATAAATAGCACTTTATATTCACCCCTACTAAAATACGTATGTTCAAGTTGTTCTAGTTATTTGTTTATTTGTACACAACATTAAATGAGGTTTTAGTTTGGGCACGTGGACAGGATAAATGAAAGGAATCTTACAAAAAGGATTCATAGGACGAGAGTGAATAGAAATTGTGGGAAGGCCAAGGCAAATATTCCTGGAACAAATCCAGGAAATTCAAAATAAAAGCCAGGTCAAGATGCTATATACCGACGAACTTTTTATAGTAGATTTTGATGAGAATGGAAGAAGCAAGATGGTAGATAAATAATCAAGGATCGTAACAAGGTCGTGGTCTTTGCTTACCCGTACGGGAATAAGACATCATACCTATGTATGCAAAAAACAACAATACAGAGACATAAGATGTATAAAGTAGAATAAATAACAGCCTTATACTGAACATGACAATGTTACAACTTTTTAAATTCACGTTCAATTTTATTGGCTTCTGCATTGCTATAAACACTTATAAGAAAATACAATTTTTGTATACCAGACATAAAAATGTTATTACTTACTGCAGTTAACTTCATCACTGCCATCCGGGCACTCTTTATCTCCGTTGCAATAAAATGCTCCTGGGATGCAACTGTGGTCTTTGCACTGGAACTGGTCTATCCTGCACGTGTGGTTTCCATGGCATATTTCAGGGGCTTCGTCACCGCCGTCTGGACAGTCCCGGTCACCATCGCACACCCATGCCCGGTGCACGCATGTCATGCGATCTTTGCACTCAAACTCCGTGGCGATGCATGGTGATATCACCTTCGGCGGAGTGGGACATTTCTGGAACCCAAAGAATTTTGTTTATTAAATTAAAACCGTACAAGTGTATTTAATTGCAAACATCACAATATCAGTATGTACATATACAGATAGTTTGCGTACGGGGGGATAGAGTGAAATGGTAGATAGGGAAAAACTACATCGAAATAATTTACTTTACCGTAGAATAACGATCAAAATGGAAAATTGAGAACTAATTAAATGCTTATTTGTGTTGTAATAATTTGTCATAAAATGTCTGACTGTGTCACCGTAGCTTCTAAGCAATTGGACCGCTTACGATGCAGCTTTTTTGTGAAAGCTGACGTAATTGAGATGGTGCTTATCAAACGTTTACAGTTTTAAAAATCAACCAAACGATCAAAACAAATAGCTTTCGTGAACGTCAACATGACTTAGATCTATCATTCTCATGTTTATACTATTCATTAAAACAAATATTACCTAAATAGTATTTTACTTGAACAACTTTGCAATATCACTTAATATTGACAATATTTACTCGTGAAAGTAATTCAGAGCACCTGTTACTCCGCTTGAAAATCGTTTATAGTTGGCAACTTTTACGTCGCTTGCTAAATTTATTTTGTAAGTTGTCAACTGGTTGGTCGACTAGAAATCGAGTTAGGTATAAATTAAATGGTTATTGACTGGCGGTGAACCTTAGTGCTTTAATTTGCTTAGTTATCATTTGATATTGATAGTTATTTTCTTTTGTTATTTTTAACTTTTTATTATAAAGTCTCGCTTATTTTAAACAGGGAATTTAAATGAAGATGTTGCTGTATCTATTATAACTTTGAAAGTATCTACTGTATAAAGTCTCACTAAAATTATTATTTTCTATACACTACACTAACTAAATAAGTGATCAGTAAACCTTATTTTGCACTTTAGGTGCTCTTTAACAATAGTAGATATTACGTGTAAAAATTATTGCGTGTAAAAATTATCTGACAAGAAAAATAAACAGCATATAATATTACAGAAGTATCTAAGGAGGAAGAGCGGGAATACCGAGACACAGATTTTATTAAACTTAGGTACTTAATAGGATCCCTAGCACAAGTGTAAAATGACTCATTTTAACAATAATTTCATTTCGGTAAGATGCGGATAAAAACGGAACTCATTTCTTCTACTTATATAATTTAGCACAAACTATTAAAAATTACTAGTAACGAACAATCCAGATTTATTTTACGGATCAGACAATATTATCAACCTTTCAGTACACGATTTTCTTTCGCTTAGTCGTTCCTTTACTTAGTTCGTACTGTCACTGCAACATTTCGCCAAATCGTATTCGAACAATACAAAAACTATAAGACAATGTAACAATTTCAGATACTAAAAAATGCAGTATTAATCATGTAACATCCTATCCTATCTAATGCTCTACATGAAGGATGTTAAATCGTGTTTCATGACCAAAACATAGTACTAACAACAACAGCGATGCCACGTAATGTTCGTTCTAAAACGGTCTAGTCGTTATTTATGTTCATAATTTATACTAGCAACTGTCAACATGCGATGCTTGTATGTAATTTCTGTTTCTACTCTGTAGACACTGTCTGTTTCACATATGCCTAAGTTTGACTTGGCGCAAAGAAGGAAAGTGAAGAACGGAAGGAAGGAACTCTACATAACTGTAGAGTTCCTTTTAACATAATTATCTCTAAATAAACTTATAGAACACAAATCTACATTATGCTGCCTTATGTGTCTATCAACCAAGGGACTAGTTAGTTGGTTAGTTAGTTAGTTTTTGAGAATAATTAACAGGCACATGAGGTGTAACGCCAAGCGTAAAGTTGAAAGACATATGGCGTTGTAGAACGTGTTAATTGCATGCCTTGCTAAGTGTTCCTCTGCGTATAGGACAAGCACATCGTACCGGAACGCTAAATCACTTGGAGGTAAGTAAGTACGTGTTCGGTATCTAAGTAGTAAAAACCAGAACTGAACGTACTACAAAAATATTGATTGGCTCAGCCTGAAATCGAACTCGGAACCTCTGTCTTATAAACGCCGCCCATACCGCTGCGCCAGGAAGTTCGGCAAGTTGTATAGTTAATAGATACGTTAATTCTTACCGCCTCATCACTTCCATCGGGGCAGTCGATATCTCCGTCGCACCTCCATCTTGCGGTCACACAGTGTCCGTCCGCGCATGTGAAATGACTATGCGGTTGGCAGGTAGGTGCTGGACACTTCACTTCGTCGGTGCCGTCGCCGCAATCGTCGTCGCCATCGCACACCCATCTCTGCTGTATACACTTGCTGTTTCCGCAAGTAAACTCGTCCGATCGACATGTTTCATCTAGTTACAGAGTTAATATTTTTAAAACTTATTTAATGGATACCTACCTAACGATACAGTTTAAGATCGTAGCATTTAATTGGAAATATCTTTGACTTGTTTCATGGCATAGTATTGAAACACTAAATGCTAATTTTCTTGACGGAAGTACGTCTTTCGTAGCCAGTATATAACACGAAATGATAGTAGAACATATAGTGTCGTAGCGTCGTAGTGAGTCAGAACTCAAGAGGCAAAACATTGAACAATATATCTATAGGTATCTAAATTCTGTCTATAGAAATCCCGTTCATTTGTTTGTGTCGAATATCCAAATGCATTAACGCGCTATTATGTTCAACTGCATCGTAATTTCAGATAAAGTCAGATTGTAATAAATCAAACTTAGTGTTAAAAAAATTTCAAAAGTTTCAAGCTTTAACAATGAAGTATATTGCTAATATTACTTACCTCTGAGAAGACTCAGGCATTATTGCTAACAAAACAGCTAGTTATCATGAAAAGCACAAACTAAAAGGGTGCAAGCATTATTAAAACATTCCTCGGGCAAGCTATTATAAGTGGCCAAGTAATGAAGGAGAAGAATAAGAATTTTCCAACACCAGTGTAATGAAAAAACGCTAAAAAATGGTTGCAATCATTTTATCGAACAATACCATTTCATTACTCATGACCTTTATGATGACCACAATGAATTTAATTAAGAACTACTCAATAAATCCCATTGTTTTCTTTGAGCAAATTCCTTTTTATATTTTAAATTGTCCTGTCTATTTCCTAAGTTTAATTAAATTTCTCTGTGCGAACTAACTGACATTCACGCTTCTGTGAAATACGTTAGTAAATACCTACGTTATTAAATTAACTTCGCTAAGTTTACATAAAATTCGAAAAGTCAATTTTAATATCTGTAGACATGTAGATAAATTAAAACTGACGTTACGTACTTTAAAATATTTGAATTTTAACGTCGATTTTATTTTAAAAATACGCACCGTTGGAAAATTCTGTAAAGGATTTTTCGCTGCCGGAATTACGTGTCAACACTGTCACAGATGGTCGACTCCATGTAAGAAAATTAAAATGGGTTGCACGACGTTTTTAATGTTTCGCAGTACTTTAGTAACCGCACATTGGAATTTTAAATAAAATTGTGATATGATTTCACAAGTTCAAACTATTCAGTAAAGTAACTACTGATTGCCAATTGAAATTAATTGTCCTAAAGCAATTGCGAGTAATTTTAACTTGAATTTTGATTTAATACAGAACGCTTGGTTATTATAAATTGCCTCCATAGTCCATACATTTCACTAAATCATATCTGCTTATTAGCACAGGCTAATAAGCAGTGATAAATTCAAACCAGCGGTTTACCACTACATTTATCGTGTACAATTTCTGATTTCCCGTGAGGTCAGCTGTCAGTCTTTGAGAGTTTTCCAAACCGCCAAGTACTGCATGGAATGTTGTTTATGATACCCGCTAGAAGGCAGTAGTTGGCTTTATATATAGTCACATCTTCAGCACAATACATCTCAATTGGAAACTGGCAAAAGTTAATTTTCCGAATATATTCGGAATAGACTAACAAATATGAAATTCAGTAAAAAGTTCGAGACGTTCGTAAATTACTATTCGTTATTATTAGTAATACATAGTAACTTAATTCTCGTACTAAGTAAGCACAAGTAAGTACATGCTTCATTTCTAGATAAAAAGGATGTACATATGTAATATGATTAACTCTATGTAGGTACCTAAGCTTTTTACTTAGTATTACCCGTAGGTAAGTGCTTTTTCACTTTTATAGAGCTTTAAGCACATTTTTCCTCTAGATAAAATGCGGATCGATTCTGTTGAATATGATTCCTCATCATGGCCGAGAGAGCAAACAGTTTTTATCGAACGGATGTAATATTATGACGTCGGGAGTAGGTTTGACACCCCACAATCGTCGAGACACTTGGGTTATGTCTCCGGCGATTTTACGTATAGATTTTCCTATATTAGTTTCTCGTCCTCGGATGAGTTAAAGTTCACATTTACTTGTATTATGACAACGATACATTAATTACTAAGGAACATAATTAGATACACTACAAATATGTAAACTAGCTTTAACTAACTTCGTAAAAAACGTAAAGACCATAGATATGAACTACATAATGCGATTCCATGATGGAGTTAGGTATATGTTTTCTACTTGTAACATTTAAGCTTTTTTAATGACTATTTAGAAGCATAGAATAACTAACATGTACGAAACAAAATAAGGAATAACTTAAGAAGTTACAGTTTCATAGGTATTACCAATAAGAATTTTCATTCATAACTATTTGTATATTGGAAAATGTACCAAATTAAAAAGGAAAACGTATGAGCAATATCAATATGACACAAATGATACAATTTGAAACATATATAAATTGTTCTACATTATATACGGTGACAAAAGCGCGTATCACAACGTAGTAAAATCATTTACACTTGACATTATGGCGGATAGTATTACAGGCACGCATCATGCGTTCACATGCTACAAATGAAAATGGAGTTAGTTTTATGTAATGAGAATACCCTTACTGCATGCTTTTTCATCGGACCCATCCGAACAATCCACGTTGTCGTCACACATCCACGTCAGCGGCACGCATTCACCCCTCTTCCCTCTGCATGTGAATTCTTCGGGACCGCAAGCCTCCACTTCTGTAGATTCAAGCCATGCATGATATTCAATACAGCTTCAATGATCATGATATATGTAACCCATATTACAGTGCTAGCTGCCCTACCATTAGAAGGGATCTGGAGCTTAGAACCACCACGCTGATCCAATGTTGGTTGGTTGATTTAGGATGGTAATAATGGATTATTTATCACTATCAGATGTTGATGATAGTGACCGGGACTGATGGCTTAGAGCTTTTCGAGGCATGGAGATATTTCTTACACCACCAACTTCCCTAGTCTTCCTAAGATAACTTTTAAGTAAGATTCAGTACTGTCCCGTAGCTCGACCCAGAATTCGAACCCAGGACCTCGAGATCTAAAACCGCTTAGGCTAACTACTGGACCGACAAGAGTGCTAATATGACACCAATTAATCTTTGCATCGTTAAAGTATTTATTGGCTTCCCTTTGTGATTTGATCTTGTCTGTATTTTACTAGTAGGTACATAATATTTGCATGAACATAAATGTGTTATAACTATTTCTGCTACATAGTGTTGTACCTAACCACAACTTGATTGCGTACTGTAGAAAGCAAACATATACAGACACGCGGGTTAAGTTTGTTAACCCATCCTATTGAAACAATTAGGTACATATAATTTGAATAATATATAATTTTATTAATATTAATATCCAAACAACTGATCCATGTATAGGGTAAACAACGGGTTGGTGCTTATTTGGACCAAAGGGCCTTGCTATCTTGAGAGGGTATATCAGTATTTTCGATACATTGCTTTTTGGGTTAACAATTCGTCTTTCTTGTATACATATATCTTCACTTATTTTTATTTTAATGCGTTAAAGATAACGTGCGAAAATACTCGTATCTTTTAAAATCGTGTGGGTAGTCGTAAATTGGAAGCCTCATATAAATTCCTCTTATGAAAACGTAAAAGTATTGTACTGTAGTTAAAATAATTATTAACTTACGAAAATATCTTTTATAAGAACAAAGACGAGTATAAATTAACTTTGCGTTAATTAATTTTCACAATTTACCCTTCCCTAGATTTAAAGCAAAAAGGAATACGTATATCCAAAAAAAACTTTAGTGAGCGAAGTAAATGCTCGGTCTCTTAAAGTAAATTTTACGACCCCTCAATTTTTAATTTGACTTCCGTTTTACTCTGTTTGTGGCGGCCTCCTAAATTTTAATTGCATTATTCTTTTCTGGAAGTTTTTTTACTGGGAAGCCTCGTTTGGAGCGAGTGCTCTCTAAAAAGATGCTGATTTTTCACAGCTTGAAAGTACCTATTATCAAAGCGAATGCCGATACCATGACGCAAGGATGTAAAGCGATTTTTTTATAATGACAACCCAAATGAGAGCTTCGATATATCGTGCCTTCTTGACTGATATAGTTGATCTACTTTCAGAAAACGGTTTGGCTTTGGATGTAGCGAAATGTGTGTGTAACGTAAAGGTACGCCAGCATAACAGAATTTGCTATATTATTTAGAAGTAACACTGCTATATTATTTATATGTAAAGTCATGGTTACTTAGCGACCAGCCACGGCTGATAACAACTTACAAATATGTTTCTGCTTTCCTAACGCTATTTTTGTTTCACACAAAGGCACATATTAACACGCCTATTTGTACAGTTTCAACCAATGCCAAATCGTCTTCCAAAAATAGATTTCATCCATAACTTGTTCGAAAATTTACTATTCCCAAAGCCAATGATACGTCGATGCACGTGCCATGCGAAGGCAGCTGAACAGTAGTCTTACCACATTCGTGCTCATCGGAGCCGTCGGTGCAGTCCGGGGTATCGTCACAATGCCACGAGCCGGGTATGCAAGACCCGTCCGCGCACACAAAACTGTGCTCGGGACATGTGCGTTGTGATTCTACATAATATAATATAATTAAAACTAATTTCACGATTGTATGTATAAATAATAATTTACTAAATTATTGCTTTATGTATAGTACTTTGTACGCTTTGTACTCCTTCCTTGATTGCATCTTAACAAATTAAAGTGCATTTTAATTTTTCTTTTTTAAAGAATATTAGCTATTTTTTTTAACTTTTATGAAAAATATTTATCTAACCCTTCAATTAGCAGTACATACCGTGGGCACAACAATATTGTCAAAGGGGTAAGAATGTAACGTTTTTATGTTTTTATGTTAGCGCTTGTCTGCAATTACACCTGATAGTAAGCGAGGAAGTAGAACTCAGAATTTCTTAGCGTTGAATTCGGTTCCTTAAACGTGAAGACATTTATTTACTCTTTGAAATTTTATTCTGATTGAAATTAGTAACTTTGATGATGAATTCCTAATATAAATTACTAAGAGCTTATGCTAAGTAAGGAGAGTAACGTAATTAAGGGTACTAAATGGTCCTTATTTCCAGAACGATGTTGGTACACGTCGCGTCGCTTCTAATAAATTAAGTAAACTGAAGGGGCTTAACATCATTACATCGTGAAACTAAATCCGCTCTATAAATAAATTTATCGTTGCTTTGGCTTATATCGCGATATTAACACTTTCAATTATTCGCACAGTTATGGTTTCGTATAGAATATCTTCTTTGGTTTCTATGGAAAGATTATGTTTTCAGGCAAATTAAAGAATATGAATATTTTCGATTATACAATGGAGGTTCACCTTTTGTATAAGCTCAAAATTCTTTAACAAATCTAACAATTTTTACATTGCGTCTTAATTATTTAGTTACTCATGACTTTGCGTAAACACGTAACTTAATTATCCATTAAAACTTACTTGGTTTAACGCCTTGCCAAGTAAGTTTTGTTTAAACTCATAACAATGTTCTCAATAGGAACTTAACTAAAGATTTGACCTTAAATTAAAATGTTATTGTTATTTATCTAAAAAAAAAATAATATATGCCCGAACAAAATAATGTGGCTAAACAACACGAGTACAAGTTAATCGACAAAGGACCCTCACAAATATCAATTTCAGTGTTAGTAATATCGTTTGATAGCTAGAGTTAACTGAGTGTCAATTGCCCGAACGATTTATATTTATTTTACAACGCTAGTACAAAACATTGTGTCCTGGCACATATAAAAGGATTTTCCATTATATGTTGGGTCGACTTACATTGGAGTTAAGTGTACAAAGTTGTGGCCGCCGGTCGAAACGACCCTCCCACTGAAATAAAACCTTAAATCCCACAAGCTTTTTATGTGTATTGTTATTGGTGGAAAAGAGAATGTCGGTTGAAATTGAGATTCACCGATCATTTCTAAACTGTTATCTAGTCAATAATTACTTCTATTGATAAGTGGTCTTGTATTCTGTGACTTTGTTGACATGTTCCTTACTGAAGCGCTTTATTGTATCGATGTTTATATAGATAGAGACGAAGTCAAGACTCTCAAAATGTTGAGTTATGAAAACATCGTAACAGAATAGCTCCACATCGTTTGAAAGACCCAGTTGTTTGTTTTTGTTCGTAAACGTTCGTAAATGCTAGGTTTCTGTCCGTTAACAACTGTCTTAAATTTGACACAATACGAACAAAGCTCTTTAAGTTCAAGTGTGTATGTACTGGTACCTACGTTTGAATGTACGAATTATTTGTATGGACCTATTTAACAGAGTTTCATATCAAAATATAATTCAAATGTAAGAACAATTCATAACCAAAAGAAGGTAGACGGAAGGGCAAAGATTATAATATTAATCCGGGAAAGTTCCGAAGAGTAATTAAGATTTTAATCCACGTCGGAAGCCCCGCTAAGGACAACGTGCTACCTTAAAACTTTCTACATAAATCGCCAGATAATTGTTTTTTGGGGAATAATAAAAGTGTCTACGGGAAATTGTTTAGAACTATTAGACAGCTTCATTCACTACAGTTACATGTTTTTAAGTTTGGAGTGAAAACTACTTTATACTAAGCGGACACCATAGATTAAAGACTACTAGATGGAGTCATAACGCGGCTGTAGGTTCAAGAGCGTGACAGACTTATTTCATTCGGCCTTTATTAGAAAGTGATACAAGATTATTTTTTGTCCCTTTCAGCGTGTTTGTTTTTATTATTTGTCAAGAGTGGAATTTGTGACAGACAAGGGACATATCTGAGCAATTATTAGCTTTTTATTAAATTTGCTGATAAATAATATAACTTTGCGGTTACTATATTAATTTAAACGTTATCGTGCTATGGTGGGTTGTAATATTTTCGGCTGCAACAGTCGCAGCGAACAGAAAATCGAAGGAATTACGTTTCATACGTAAGTAGGCATAAACTTCATTGATTGATGATTTAAAGCTTAGATATGTTATTTTTTAGCAAATTTCATGTATTATGCGTTTACTAAACTATATTATATAAAGTAATATTTCGTATTTTACGATATTTTAAAACATAACGTTTTATGATGTACTTTAAATGTTGATATGTCATGTCAATAAGGCTGATTTGCTGTCTCACGCTATGGGCTCTATCTAGTAGTCTTTAATCTATGGCGGACACGCTCTGTTATGTAGATGTAGCTAGAGAGTTTGATTAACTTAGACTGTGGCAGAGGCAAAGCGTCACATTGCGTGTTGTGTTTGCCTATAGCTAGCAAATTCACACTATTTTCCCCATTAGTAAAGTACAAAATTGTAGTATACAAAAATGGAATCAAGCATCCATTTCATATTTGTATAACACAGCTTTGTACCGTAATGATTAGAAGATAGAGATGAACATTATAATTTGTAGTTGACAGAATTGACGTGTCACCTCACTTCCAATCTTGAGTTGAGTCTAATAATTTGTGTTCATATGTTTGTGTGAGTGGGAAGTGCTCTATGTGCGTTTTGCACTTTGTTTTCTACTGAGCCGTGATGCTCCGCTATGGAACGCTCGTTGGAGTAGAGTCGATTCTCGTTGTTTACGGGAGCTAGAGAGCTTATAGTCAGCGTCATTGTTATTCTCTCTCGGTGAATATAGAACATAATAGATAGTAGTTCGTATAATGAATGTCGCTTTTATGGAGATTTCACTTCTTTCGTGTATTCAGGCCATTATTTTTAACATTTGGATGACTTACTGCAAGTGCTGGGATCTTCGTCGGAGCCGTCGGAGCAGTCCTTCTCGTTGTCACAACGCCATAATGTTGGTATACAACGGCCAGTTTTGCATCGGAATTCAGACGCGGTGCACGTGCGGCTTTCTGCAAAGAAC
Source organism: Mycalesis mineus (assembly GCA_034621355.1). Taxonomy (NCBI): domain Eukaryota; kingdom Metazoa; phylum Arthropoda; class Insecta; order Lepidoptera; family Nymphalidae; genus Mycalesis; species Mycalesis mineus. The sequence goes on from CM067881.1 coordinate 7,705,931, forward strand.
AGATTATACAAATGTTAATCATTTGATTTTATTACATATTCCAGCGAAGGAAACGACTTTTCATGACATTTAAACTGCGCGGACATTTCATTTAGCTTTTATGGATAAAGAAATCATGAATACTTATGATGCGACTAAAACTAATTGTGCCCCAAAATTTCGTTGCATGTTGACCGAGATCGCTTTGTTGGAAGTGTTACGAGCGTAGCACGTAGGAGTATAATAAAACAGAATTGAGTACTTTCTTTTAGCCTTTTTCCATTACCTAGAGTTTTAAAGTAGCGCAGATGTTCTTTTGTACGCTAAGAGGTACATTATTTGAAGACTAAAGTATACTTAGAAAAATATCCGTGTACGGTAAATATCGCGATATCGAAATTTTCTTTATTTTTTTTTTATCGACTACAAGTTGGCCCTTGACTACTATCACATCTGATGTTAAGTGATGATGCAATCTAAGATGGAAGCGGACTAACTTGTTAGGAGTAGGATGAAATCCGAACCCCTTTCGGTTTCTACACGACATCGTACCGGAATGCTATATCGCTTGGCGGTACGTCTTTGTTGGTAGGGTGGTAACTAGCCACGGCGAAAGCCTCCCACCAGCCAGACCAAGGCAAATTAAGATAGCAACATAGCGCATAGCAACGCCTCCTTCTACCCTGCCTTCGTCTTCGATTGAGAGGAGCCTCCTTGAGAGCCATCACCGACTCGCAGAAAGATACAGCGGCCGTATTACTATTATTATTCTTATACAGTATACTCCCACGCCCAGATACACAATAAATACATATAACAAACCGAAACTGTTATAATAAACTTACTTAAATACCTAAAATAAATAAACATAAATATACGGTACACAAATACATATATGCTCCGGGCGGAGGATTCACCCCAGCAGGGAGACCAGACGGCCGGGGATCAGGGCGACAGGTGGAGAAACCGGCGGACTATCCTAGCCGAATCGAGCAAGACCGCTTTCTGCATCTTGGCTGCGAGCGAACTGCCACGGAAGCCCAGCCGCCTCAGATGGTGAGCGAGACTGACTGGGACCAACCCATTGGCAGAAATAACGATCGGGATGATTTCAGTAGACTCCACATGCCACATGGCGGTAACCTCGTGAGCCAGATCCAGATACTTGCGTTTTTTCTCTGTCTCAGCTCTCACAAGGTTCTCGTCATACGGAATTGTGATGTCCACCAAAAACACCCTCGACTGTGCCCGGTCTAACACCACGATGTCAGGCTTATTCGCTAGAATAGTCCTGTCCGTGATGATAGACCGGTCCCAATAGAGCCGGATTCCGTCGCGTTCTAGCACTGGCACCGGTGTATACTGGTAATAAGGCAGCCGCTGATCCAAGAGACCGTACATCAGAGCAAGCTCTTGGTGAAGGATTTTGGCTGCTTGGTTGTGTCTGTGCAAATACTCAGTGTTGGCAAGAGCCGAACATCCCGAAAGCACATGTCTGAGTGACTCTCCGGGATGGCGACAGGCTCGACAAATGTCGTGAGTGCCATCCTTCAGAATGTACTTTCGGTAGTTCCGCGTCTTAACCACCTGATCTTGTATCGCACAGACAAATCCTTCGGTTTCCCCAAAGAGGTCTCCGAAGCGTAACCACTGCACGGATGCTTTTCTATCAACATAGGGCTCATGAAGAGCCTTAAAAAAGCGTCAATGCAGCTCCTTTCCCTTCCATACGGTCTATATTATTATTATTATATTTACTATTATTACACTACGCTTGGCAGCGAGACGTCGTCCGTCAGAATGGCCGCAAAGGAGTGCCTCTGCGGCTCCCAAGCAGCGCACTCCACCAGCGTATGATGAGCTGGATCTTCTACGGCCCCACATTGCTGACAGGCTGGTCTGCACAACATCCTACCGGAACGTTTAAACGCTTGGCGGTACGTCTTTACTAGCAGGCAACTAGCCACGGCTGAAGTCTCCCACTATCCAGACCAATTAAGAAAACTTACGGTCCCGCCGGGAATAGAACCTAGGACATCTGTTTTTCAAATCCACCGCGAATACCGCGGCGTTATGGAGGCCGTCAAAATTGTAGCTGTTAAAGATGTATAGGCAATAGGCATACTCCAGATGCTTGTAAATTCATGTAATAAACTTGTAAACATACTTTTTTTACGACTTGCGCCTTGCTTAGAACAATGTTGAAGTATATTAGCCGCCTTATCTTGAAGTGATTCGCACGCGCCGACGAGCAATTTGTAAGCAAAACGTACACCCTCCGAATAATATCACCCGAATGCCGGGTGCGTAGCCCTTTTACAGTAACCCGTGTAATAAATTTGAGTATACCGCCAGAGATTGCTATATCGTATAACGCGTCGCTCGTACAAAACAAGCTCAGTAAGAATTCTCGCCTTTCATCTACCTTTCTTTGGGATTGTTATTTTTATATCTAGGTAAAAAAATATTCCCCTTTTGTATATTTTATCTCAAAAGATAATATGTGGCTCGACATATCTTTGACTGTCGTTTATTTTTAATGTAAACTGTAGGTAGGTTTTAATTGATCAGTTTTTAGATTTCTTTTTTTTTATTTACTGTCATCATACAAATCAACTTATTAGTAAACATTATAACACGCTAAAAACCACTAGGGTTTGCAAGGCGTGCTATCCGTCTTATATATTAAAATTAGCTTAAGCCTACAGGAACTAATGATTTATGACTAATAAAGATAAACGCTAAAAAAGTAGCAAAAGTAATTCTTAATACTTTTTCTCGAAAAAAAGCAGTTTCGAATTGATTGAAAATTACTTTTGATCTAAGTATAAACTTTATTAGGTTCTTACCTACTTCTAGAAATGATAAGTTCCTATCAGTAAGCATCATTTTAAATCCGTACTACTACCGCGATAACTTAATACCAGTCCAAAAGTAGTCGTCTACATATTTAGAAATACTTCATCCATCGTCGTTTACATACAGGCAATGAACATTAATACAAATCCTTGATTTTTTAGATAATTACGTACTGGTAATCCTTTAGAAGTTGGCAAAGCTTAGAATTTCACAAGTTAATTAACCTGAGAAATGTTCCTACTGTGTACAATAAGCATACAGAACACGTACTGTAGGCGAAGTGTACATAGCCTGATACGGTCCATGTGCGAAACTGGGCTTATCATCTTCATAATAAATGCAAATTAACTCCAAACATTTAATGCATTTAGTTGTTGCACCTCTTAAAGCGAGATATTTATTTTTTGCTTACATTGCAGCTACACTGAATATTTTAGTTAAACTTAAAATAAAGCTTCTCTCTACATGCCAAAGTATGTGAAGTTCCGTGTGTTTATCTTTTCATTCGTTTACAAAGTAAGTTTGTTTCTACGTAAATGCCGGTGGAATGTCGGAACTTTGAAGTACCTAGTACTCAGTTACCTAATATATATACTATAGAGGATTGGTACGAAGTTTTGTACTATCAAGTAGCATTGATAGTAAAGCTCTGACTTGACGATCTTCAATCTTTAACGAACATATAATAAACTACCTGGAACTAAAACTCTCGTATCGAACGTCGATTATTTTTGTCTTTATCTTAGCGAAAGTGTTTATTATAATTACTGTTTTTAAGCGTAACTTATATGAACTATGTCCCGCGGTATTAACCACGTAGTCTGAAAAAGCACATGCTTACTTACGTCAATTTTCCTCCTTGTTAATTTTCATACAAATGCATTCAGCCGTTCTAAAGTTTTCACTTAGTGATGCAATTAACGCTACATCTATACTAATATTATAAAGAGATAAAGTTTGTATGTTTGTAAGTCTGTAAGTTTGTAAATAAAGTTCTGTCGGGGCTTATCTTCGGAACTACTGATCCGATTTTAAAAATTCTTTCACCAGTAGAATGCTACGTTATCGGTGAGTGTTATAGGCTATATTTTATATTTGTATTGTATATGTTACCCGAGTTATCACAGTTTTTGTCGCGCGAGTCGGACCGTGAAATTTATTTAATTTAGCTTTAGGCGCGTACGCTGCCTTAGATATTGGATATAATTGAAAACATTGTATAAAAACTTTATGTTTCTTAAAAAGTTCTACAAAAAAGTCCGGGATAGCATATATCTATCTTTTAAATTTTGGCAGATGATAGTTATACAGGTTATAAAAGGTACCTAGTTAAACACTTGTCATGGAATTAACAAAAAAGTCTCAGGGATTCCAGTGACATAGAACCGTGGAGCTTTATATCCGTTTAAGCTGTACCAATAGAACAAGGAGATTAGAGATAGTGTACGGTTAATTAATCCTCTGGATATAGGGTTCCATTATCGGAATGGTAATACGTCTATTGGTCGCAATGCAGGGACGCAGTTTGGTAATGCCGACGGCGACTGAATCACTAATCGGGTTAAGCCGAGACTTGGGATCAGTTATTTATTTACCCATTAAGTTGAAGAACTTGTTAGTCATCGATTGATCCCTGACTAGTGCAGTGGGTAGATTCTTTGTTTAATGCATTCAAGGGCTTAGATTCGGTTCATAAACTGGGAATTTGTGTTATAAATGTGAATGATTTCCAGTTTCTGACCTCGCATACGATATTTATAAGAAACGTTATTCTAAGATAGACATACTTTTCGAAATAACATTTAAAAATACATAACATTTTCTGTACAGTTTTTACAAAGACTTTTTGTATATTTTTTTAAAAGATTGACATATTTTGTACCTTGTATCTGAATATCTAATACCAACATGTACGTAACATAAGTCACATCTCTTAGTTTTAGAAATGTTACATCTGCGTCTATCAAAGAGGGTAATATAGGGACCTGTCTTCGACATAGCAATGTTTATTAAGGTCGTAAGAATATTTTTTCGTTGAAACATATCTAAGATTACTTAAATAAATATTGAGAGAGGTCCTTGGGATAATTTACCTCTCGTATACCGCTTTCTAAGTAATAATATTTTCATTCAAACAAAATTGTTTAAGGGTTACCTCAGTATTGAACATTTTGTGGAAGTCAGCAGTAAAGTTAGCAGTAAATAGGTTACTTAGCTGCTGAGTTCCATTTTCAAAACTAACTTAACCTCTGTAAACACGGCTCATTAAAGACCTACGTCAAGTCAATTTATCACAAGCCATCGTCTAAACATATGAAGGCTTTTTAGCCTGGTTTTATCACCAGCACTATGATTACTTCGCATAGCATTTACCTACCTTGAAATAAGCCATTGAATGGTTCTTAGTGTTACTAAGAATTTTAAACCTAATACTGGTATAAATAATAATCACAGCGGAATTATGGATGAGGTTATCAAGACGAGAAACTACCAGATATGTTGATTCAACGATGATTGTTCCTATAGTCGTTTCAGTCAACGGTCTTATAGCGAAAAGCTTTGACCAACATCTTGAAAAGCTTTCGCTTAGTTGTTGGATCAAGGGTCGGATACAGAAGGCGGTAATTATTGAAACGGCGCGTATTGGACCCCCGGGCGCCGCAGCAGGCGGACTGGATTTTTTTATAAATTTTTAAGTGTTTTTTTTATAATTTTTATAAGCATTGCTAAAAATTTAAAAAAGAATTGTAAATAAATAAATGATAGAAAAAAATATATCACAGCGGAAGTACAATCCTGAGTGATATCGAATAATATTGGGGAACAATTTGCTTTTGACTAGTCGCACAGTCACAATAATATTGTCATTAAGTAGGGTAAGGTTGCTTAGTCGTTACAGAGCATAACTTGCAACCAATCAATATCATATAACGATTTCCTTAGAGGCTACGACTTTAGGCAACCATACTCTACTTTACTGTTCATAAAAGCAAAACCATTTTTGAAAATCTAATTCAAAGCCACCAAAAACCCGCATCATCGCATATCAAGCTCGTGTTTTAGAACTTCGGTTTATAGATAAAATGAATGATAAAATGTTTCATATAAAATAATGAATCATAAATACCAATTTAGATGGAGGAAAGTAATCCGATCGCTTAGACCAATAGAAGTTCCTTTCAAATGATAAGATAGCGGCTCTCAGCTACCCCTTACGATAAGTTCGTTCCTCAGATGTCTTTTCGTCGGGTGAAATCACTTTGACATCAAATAGCAACAAAAATTGGTCAGATAAAATTGCTTGAAGCTACAGTACCCGATAGCTATTGATGTTATTATCCACTTAGATTTTGAACGACTATCGATCATTCTTCAGCAGCACTTTTGATATAATTGCATCAATGTAGTGTTAGATGTGTGTGTGTAATTTATAAAGAACTTTAGAAATGGTTTTGGAAGATAAACCTTGGAAGATGAAACGGTGCTTTACCTTCTGTCAAAAATTCATCACATTATCAAATATTTGATACCGTTTTTTACCGCTAGCCTAGAATTAAAGCTGTATGAGTTCCAAATGCATCTTAGTCCGAGAAAAACCCATAACAAAAAGCCGTTATCTACGTAAGTAAAACAAAACTCTGTTAGGTAAATACATGACGTTATACTGTTTAATATACCGACTTATTCGAGTAATAAAAACCTAGAGCTAATTATTTCTCGGACGAACTAATGTCTGAAGCGGTACACTAATGAGTTTCGTTGTAACATATTAATGCTACGTCAAACTGAGTATATAATTTTCGTAAATCATCCTCGAATTTCTCTTTCTCATATAATATAATATGTACTCATACAAGTGTGTAATATGATCCAGTTTTTATTTTTGTTTGTATATTGGCTGCCGTTTCATATATTTTTCATGAGCACTCAATCACGCAAATGGAAAAGGCGTCACCTTTTATATTGACACAGAGTGGTTTCCAGGTAAATGTTTGCTTCTAAACTCTTAAAACGTTGCGATTTTTGTAGTCAACTTAAAAGAAAGTAGAGCAGGTTCGTCGCGCCGATAATGGCTTTTTTAAAAGGATTATGGAAAGAACTATGCACGTTTCACATGACTTTGTTGATGTATTTTTTATTTCAAACTAATAGATATTAAAATTCCAATTACAAGGTAAGCTCTAAAGCAAAATAAGAGTTACCGAATGTTTGTTTCAAAAATTGCAAAATTATTATTATTACTTACTACAAAAAAAACTATTTTATTTATTCTACGAGATACGTATCAAGATAAACGACGATTTTTTCGTCTAAGTTTTTATCATATGTTTAAAAGTTAAAAAAAAAAACGGAATTCTTAAAGTTAAAAAATCGGATCTCTATCGTTTCACGAGACAAAAAAACAGTAGAGAAAACAGTAGCAATTGTAATCACAGATTCAAATTAACCTGAACACTAAAATTGCTTCCGTTCGTGCATTCTATATTGTACGTTGGATGCAAGTATTAGACTAAATTGTCCCCAAGATGACAGTAGCGTCGAAGTGCCGAGAAATTGTATTACCGTTGCATCCTCCAAGGCAACGGCGATGAGTGCATTCGTTACTGGCGTAACGGGCAGCTTTGGAGTGCAATTTGACATAGCATACGCTGCAATAGTCGCTGTACGCTGCAATATGCTATAGCTAACGTTTAGGTAATACAGGTTATTGCAACGGTCTATCATAGATTTTATGTACGTAGATTGTGAAGTGTTTAGACTACGGTAACACAATTAAACTTAACGATGTAAGTTCATAGTCGACCGCAGACGACAACATGACGTCATGTAACCACACTACTTACTCATTTCTATCTAAATATTTATATGGGAGTGACATGTAGCTCACTACGAATATTATTTCATAGATACTAACTATACTTAATAATTATTGCATTGATGCATGAATCAACGATTTTTTATAAAACTTTATTGAAGCATGCTTTAGTAGTAGTGTAACTAAGATGTAACCACGAGCAGTGTTACCCTTGAAGGGAAGATATTAGGTATTATGACATACACTAATTCGCCACCATTTCTTCCGTGCTATAAGCTCTTCTAGCATATTCAAGGAGCGGTTTTGATTTTTAATCTTTGATGAGCATCCTTGCGGCCTTTAACTTTTCTTTGTTTTACATTACATTTCGTTTTGTGGACGTGTCTAGTGATTGTCAAATGTTCATTGAATGTGAAATTAATCGATATTGAACGATGGAATAAAGACGCACAAAAGAAAGATACTTTAGCAACATAGCATTACCATACCATACCATAGAACACAATTCTACTCTGTGTCTACTTCTAGCTTTGGTGTACGTATAAACTATTAAAGGCATAACGGGCAGATTTGCGAAACAATCCGACATTGCACAAACACAACAATGTTCTCCATAACGTTTGGTTATGAAAACGTTACAAATACACTACACACAACTTGAAACTGTGTCTCATAACTATTAATGATTTGCGCGGCGGAACTTTGACTGCTTTGTGTTTACAAGTGTTTCAGTGTTAAGTCATTATAATTGCAATTAAAACTAAGCCATAACTTCGCCGAATGTCCAAAGCACACTCGAGATATTGTTTCACTAATGCATACGGGTTATGTAATACGTTGTGATGTAGAATGGACGCATGTGTGAGTATCTACAGCAATTGAGGATACAATAATTATTTTCATAGTGATGTGACTACTTCTTTAGTTTGGTAGTAAGCCATTGTTGTTCCGAATCACGAGGACTATTTCATGGTGACTCGGGCTATGGAAATGTTTAGAAATTTTCAATACAATTTCTGTTATAATGTCAAAGCACTATAATATCAATGATATGGATGATATATAACAAATAAAATAGCATTCATAGCTTAAATAGGTTTAACTTAAAAATAGTCATATTAAAATTTTTTATATTATGTGGTCCAATGAATTACTTCTTTAAATAAAAGCTATTCAGGTTTCAAAACGCGTTTACATAGAAAGAAGTCCTAAAACACACCTAAACTGAGACCTACGAGAATAATGAAAGAACAAAACTTTTTGATCAATAAGAGTTACCTTGGCATGTCAGTGTAACAGAGCTCAGAAAACCGATGGACATTTAGGACGTTGGGATAGTGACCCTGCATTGGAAAATGTAGCAGTCAGTCAAATACTAAATAATTAGCAGACAGCCTTCGTAAGACACAAATCTAAATCCCGATTTAGATTTCTACACTTTGTAATCTTCTACAAGAGGCAGTTATACCTAGGTATGTGTTTTGACTCTTTCATTTTCTACTACAAATCATTTTCATAAGTTTGTGAGCTGCAACAAAACAGGGATTTTCTTTCATTTAGTAGCTGATTGTTATATGAGAGGCTAAAAAAACCCATTTACTTATTTTGATAATGAAACTAAAGGAGGCAATATTCTCAATATATAGTGCATTGCGTTGATGCCACAGAAAAAAATATTATACCCCTAGAGGTTAGTTTGCTATTTCATCTCTGCTTTGCTTAAAGGGATTTTTTAAGCAAGATAAATAAAAATAGTCGGCCTGAAACTCGTGTTTGAACTTTACTGACGCGTTGTCCGAAATATCGTACAAATATTTTACGTATGTATTATGACTTCCAACGTATTCTTGTGAAAGACTCCCTCGCTTCCAACACTCTCAGTTCCGTGACCTTTAAATAAATTTGCGTTCTATTTCAATAATAGACAACAATACTCTTATCTGCAAATGTAACCCTTTTGTAACTTATCATTCTTTTTGAATTCCGGTTTTGTGTGCGATCTCTAGCTTGGGCCGTTTGATTACGTAACAAAATGTATCCCGTTGAGCAGCTGTCGCTTCAATCAACAAGCGTGGCGATATTCGTTTGCCTGATCAAGTGTTAGGTTGAGTCTACAGATGAAAACATGTGTCGTCATCGAATTAATTGGTTTTGTTTTTGGGTATTTGAATGAAATGAAATTGATGTATGATATTGTAACTGTTTCGAAGTCCCATACAAAGGTAAACATTCGTCACATATAAATATAAACACAATTTACATCATGTTTTAGATCTTTCTAAAGGTTATTATACTTTTAATTTAAAAGTATTAGATTGGCACGTGATCGTCTTTCGATTAGGACCCTATTATCAATATGTCCATAAATAACACAAGTACTTTTAGAGTTTCGGAAGATAAAATTCATGCAACCATAAACAAATCTTGACTATCCCTAAACTCACACTTTCTCACTGTATTACATGAACTGATTCTCATATATGTGGCCCCTTTCATGTTTTATAAATTAATTGCTTTATATTTTTCAATACACGAAGTGTTTCCCATTTATGGGACCTCTTCGTGTATCGTATATTTCCAAAATATGTGATTAGAATCAAATTCTCTTAAGAACTTAAAATTCCAATCAATAATAGAGTGGTATCACAGATACACACAGAGCGATCCGTGTAAGTCCTCAGACAAACCTTAGATCGATGGCATCTTTCTATTGAAAGATGGACATACTATTGCTCCACATTGTGGTAATACAGATACGCACGCGGAGCGATCCGAGTAAGTCCTCAGACAAACTTTAGATCGATGGCATCTTTCTATTGAAAGATGGTCATATGCTCCATCCCGCAATATGACGGTGCCCCGCTACCGGAAATGCTAGTTCTATGATGCCCGGGCCGAGTGAGGGTTACCACAAAACGTCTAACTTAATAATTATAATATGATAGCCACACTTCGTGAATGCAGCCTCCGTTAATGTCTCTATAAACTTCGCTAGTTGCTAGAACATTCTGCGCCGACCGCGTCGCACAGCTCAACGAACCGTTCAAAGAACCGGCACGATTCTGTGGAAAGAATCTAATAATCGAATCTCTTATTAGAGAAACCGGAGCCCCCCCCCCTCAAATCATTTCTGTGTGAGAGAAATGTATACGGCACAAGTTATAGAGGTGTGTTCCTCTTAAATTTCATACCTCGATACCGAGGTGTAAGGGCGTTCGAAAACAGCACATTTTATAGAGGTGTGTTCCTCTTTATATTGGATTCTAATTGTGAGAAGTTAGAAGAGAATAAGGCACTCAGTAAGTCAACATAGAGCTCAGACATCCGTTTCAAACATCTCGTCAGATGCAGATTCAGAGCTGAACCAAATGTAAGCGGCTAGTATCTCACTCCTCAAACAATCAGATGAGTATACCTCAATACGAGGTGTTATGCGTTCAAAAAGCTTTAACAGAAATATAAAATACAACAGTCGTATTTTATTGTGTAAATGCCCAAGCTGTCAAGGCATATTTATATGAAGATGTTAATATATTTATATTATAATATGTCTTGCTATCACATAATTCAATAATTTATTTTATTAAATTCTATATTTCTTAGTAAGGGTGCATAACCTTACTTGATGGATTATTGCTTATTATAATAATCTCTTTCCATATATGCCTTCTCACACTATTTATAATCGACCTCTATGTATTATATTCATCGCTCGATGAAAACACAGAGTAGCAATGAATCCGCGCCACTGTCGGAACACCGCATTCTCATGGAACTGACACAGACGCGGAGCACTGCATCGTCATGCGGACACAGAGACAGACGGAACGGCGGAGCGGCGCATCGCGCATCGCACATCGCGCATCGCTCAAATTCGATCTAACATTCGATCGAAGTCACTATTCGTCTCCGGCAGCCGTCGGGGCGTATTTGACATACAATATGTATACAAATTTGAATGAGGAGCGCTTCACGATTGTGCATTCTATTAGAAGATACTTCTAATTGCTCGTTTTATATAAAACACTGTTGTTTATCGTTTTACTATTCTTTAATAAAACACTTTTATATATTTTACATGTATATATATATTTATATATATTTTAATTATTTTTTAGTGTTATTATATATGTTAGTATGTACGATTATGATCGTCACAATATACATATACATATACATCGTGGTATGATTGTTTTCTATAGGTCATGAACTTGTAAAATTAACACTGTATAATAAATATCTATTTCGGTAATACCATTATAAGCTACCCAACAAACATAGATACATGAAGTTTCGCTTCGTGGCGCAAAACGATACTTTATTAATCTAAGCGGTCTGATATGTTATGCAAACCTATATTTCTGTTTCGCTATTTTTGAAACCTTGAATTTTATTTCCAGATGTAAGATCGATAGAGACTCACATTTTATCAACATTTGAGATCGCTACAAATTTGTAGAAGTTCAAATGTTATGTTTACTGTCACTAATACATAATTATAATAATAATATACTATATCTAATTAGACAAAATAATAATGCTGTTAAGTACTCTATCGACTATTTAGTGAGGTCGTTAAAAACGTCTAAAGCTTAGTGCAAGTCTTACTCAAAGTTAATAAGAGGTTAGGGTATATATCTGCCAATTTCTGTTTAAGTCTACATGAATCACCACTCTACACGATGGACGTCTATTGTTGCGAAACATTTCAGCTATATTAAAATATTATGAATAACAAATATTAATAACGGATGCCCGGAAACTTTGTGAATTATATTTCAACGTTTCATCTAAAATACCGATATCTGTTTTCGCTGCTTCCGATGTCAATGAAATCACCACTCATCCTACACAATGGCAGTTAATTGTTACGAAACATTTCAGCTATATGAAGTGAAAATGGTATGAATAACAAATATTAGAGATTGTCCTTGAACTTTGTTAATTACATTTCAACATTTATGTAGATCGATGATGTTTTCGTTTATCTAATTTTAATAAAATGTATAACTTGGTCTTAGTTAAAATACGGTTTTGTGTTCTCATTATTTTTCATAATTTTGGTAGGCAATACATTAAATAAATTAATGTATTGAAACCCAGTTGCTACATTTTATAATTTTACCCACTGCGTATGGACAAAGAGCCCATGGTAGACAGAACTTCGTCATAGCTTATCAGCTTACGGTCCTACCAGCAGGTAAAATAATATGATCAACAATTTTGGAATTTGCACCATAGCTTCTTTGAAAGCTAGTAAAATGTCCAGACCGACAATTGTCCAGGTATAAAAAGCATTTTTTTTATATTTTATGTCACGAGAAATCATGTCTTTATTAGCTTCATGGTAACTCTTCGCAAGACATTGTTAGTTTTATTTTTAATGAGTTTGTCGAAGGGTTGCCAAAGTTAAGAGACTGGCGAATGGAGGATATGATTTTTATATTATGTTGGGGAAAATATAAAAGAATTACAGTTTCTACTTGAACGGTTGTGAGTCTGGATTCTTAAAACGTGCTACCTTCTAAACCTTTCTACTACGGAGTTTAGAACAAACTTCATAGTTCACTGTCTTACTTAATTATGGTAGAAGCATAAAGTGACAAACCTTTAGCTTCTTTTTAATGACGGTAGTCTGGCTATCGTGGGCTCCTGATCTATTATAACTCACAGTGCGTGTTCAGTGATCCTAAGTTTCATGTCTAATATTGGATGTACTGCTTGTACGCGTCGATCATCATGATAAATCGCTGCCATGGCATTCAATACGGTGTTAACTTAGCCAAACCAACGATGCTGTCATAGGTCGTCCTGTAGTTTCGCCTAATATATTTTACGCAATCAATTCCTGTTATTGTTTTATGACTGTATAGTCATTAGTCATACATAACTTATTGATTCTCAAATAGGTACTCCATAGATTTTTTAGCAACCGCAACAAAAATAAAAACAATTTTTTCGTAGATGTACCACCTGTACTTACATAATTCAGTTGTAACACTTTCAAATATTGTTTCGCTTTTCCTTTATGCCAAATCAATTTAATGAAGTATGGTGTCTTTAATAGTAATTAAACTAAGTTTTACGAAGACCATGGTTGTGGATAAGCTTTAATTTTGCATATTTTGCTAAACAACAGTACAGTCTCCCAAAAAGCGAAACTAGGTCGCCCAGACGTTGCATAACTAATTTTAGTTTTACAGTTCGATCTTGTTAAGAATGCAGTGAGCCTAGTCCCGCTAACCAATCAAATCGCGTGTTGCAATCTAAGCTATGTCTTCATCTGGTCACTGTGAACTTGACCTTGTGATTTGAAAAGATTTGATTGGTTAAGAACGGGGTTTGGCCGGCGCTCACTGCATCCTTAACACAAACGAACTACATATTCTTACCTGTTGAAGCGTACTGATTGGTCCTCGTGTACGTGTCGTAGTCGTCGTCGTATATAGAAGCCTCTGCGCTCAACAAGAGACTACAAGACGTTAGCCAAAAAACCCACCACATTGTTTCACTTATGTTCCGACACTTATATATAATATATCACTTTCTGTTTCTTCATAAGACTGTTGAGTTATGAAGTGGAATATTTATTGAAGGTTTATTTTGTGGCTATCAGAAGTTAATAAATAACATTAAGGCGTTTCTTGAAAATTATTGATTTCAATAAGTAGGTACGATATTTAAGTGTGATTTCGATTTTTATGCAACAATCATGAGTGACTTAAAGTAATGTTGTGAATGCAGTTAAAAGATAGAAATAACATTAAGATGAACATAAAACTATTTCATAGCTCGATATTTTAGGGCTCCTCTTAATCTGAAGCAACCTCGGTAAGCCGAACAGACAAAAAGAAAGTTGCAGAAAACACAGATACCTTAGCCAATATATATACTACAAGTGCAGACCTAGGAATCACTACTGCAGTCGGAATGAAAATAACTATAAAATTGAACCGAACGAACATTACGTAACTCACGCAAATCATTCAGTATTCGGAACAGGAAATGGGTCACGGCTTCAGCTTACTAATTATAATATTATTGTTACATTAATACTGCGATAATGAAGAAAAATTAAGGACGCGTGAGACAAATACTTGAGCCAGTTCGATATTGAACGCTGTTTTCCTGAAGACACTCATAGAATATAGAGTGATAAGCCTGGTTTCCTAATAAAAAGTACTTTTTTTATTAGTAAGTGTTTTACTTCAGCTTACTGTTACTGTAATGCTGTGATAATGAAGAAAAATTAAACCACGTGAGTCAACGTGAGCCGAGTGGCGCAGTGTGTAGTCGAAAAATGTTTGTGTGATGAGCATGGATGTTTTCTAGTCTCTGGGTGTTTGTCTGTGTATTATAAGTATTTATGTATAAAATATATAAAAATATTCATCAGTTATCATAGTACCCATAACACAAGCTACTTACGATAATATTTATTTATTTAACTATTTGAGCCAGTACGATATTACGCACAGTTTTCTTAGAAACCTTCGTAGAAGACAGAGGGTGATAATCCTTGTTTGTTTTACAATAAAAAGGAATCTATTGTGAGCCTATTGCTAATATTTGTATTTGCTTGTCACTCGCGTTAATGTTTCTTGTTTTTGTCTACTTATCTACTTGTTTCTTGTCTACTTGTCATATCATGCGTAGAAATCACCAAAGAATAAATATACATACTTAAACAGTGCCTACTTATAAATTCAACTATTCCTTTAACTCGAAAATTTTGATTATGTGCTTATAGTACCTATTGTCCAGAAAACTCGATATTCTTATTATAATACCACCTTGCCACAAATCGAAATTAAACCTTAATTGGAGACAACACTTCATACAATAAAGCAAAAATAAACTGTTCAGGTTCAGGGTAAACAAGTTCTTCAGTATCCTCATAAATTAATTAAACTGTAACATAAAACGTATATACTATTTAATAAAACAATTTACACATGTCCGCAATAACACCTTGGTACAATTGGAGAGAATATAAATAGTTATATCATCAGTAATCAAGCGAAGATTAGTTGAATAAACATTGTAAATGAAGCGAGCTCGCACACGCTGAATTATGAATCAGGGTCATCCCAAATTAAAAGAGATCCGAACGAGATAATCCGACGTCCTTTGCCCTTTGTAGATTTTAGATAACGTACGAATACGTACAATGATATTTGAATCCGATTCCTGTGCTTGCTACTTACTAACAGCACTATTGAAGCAAAGCTTGTGAAAGAACTCAAAGCTATAAGGATTTATGTGTATAGAATCTAAAAGTATGTACTTTAAATAAGAACCATCTTTTTATGGTGATGTTTTAGTGAAATATTAATTTTAATTATTTTTTTAAGTTGTCGTGTTTTACTCGTTAAAGGATGTTTATAGAAATAAATAAAAATAATAAAACCTATGATTTTTTTTGTTGCATGACCCTTACATCACCTAATCTGTAATGTACCTAATGTATTTATAATGTATTTATGTCCAATTTGACAAAAGTTAACTTTCGCAACAAAAACAAAAATATAAGCTCTGACTTGTAAACATCAGATTGTTTTAAAATGAATCACAATGAAAGTTTGTAATTCATTGAACAGATCAAAACGATTGAGTTACTCGTAAATCAAGAAATTGTGAAATCATGAACAAAGGGAGGACGCAACGTTAAATTCTAATTGTTTTCGTCTTTACGCCAACTGTAGTCTAATTTTAAGTTAAACGCTTTTGAATAAAAACTTTCCGAGAGTTACTTGTAAGCTGAAAAACTTGTTTCGAAAAGTAGGTCCCTTTCTTTGCGATATAATAAGAAAAGTTTTGACCAAGGCTGATATTGATCAGGTCTCCGATGAAATGTTGTGACTTCAACAAAAAAATTAGTAACTACAACGTTCGCTACAATATGTCTGACCAAATTGTTCTCTTGTCTCTACGGCCCAATAGATAAATGGTATAAAGTTAAAGAAAATTCGAATTATCTAGATCGTAATCATTGTAGGCAGTTTGGACTCTACAAAGACTAATTCTTAAAAGGAGGTTCTCAATTTGACATGTACGTATTTCTAGACACGATTAGATATATTTGTCCGCTATTATCTCGCGTTTGTCTGAATCGATTATAATGCGCTTTTCATAAAAGTATGTGTTACAATAAGGAGATGGTTTTTGACCGACAAAAATAAGTGGTTTGAAATAGTAAAAATCATTTACTTGGGCATAATTACTACGATCAACGCTGTCTGCTGCTGGACTGATAAAATAGACAAAATTCAATCTAATTTAATTGCCTTTTAGTAAGTATTAATTTTTGTCCAAACTGGAGATCAATTGTAAAACTTTTCTCATATAAAATCCCACTGCATTTCATTAAAATTTGATTTTAAAATAGAATACAAAATCTAAATCAAATGTGGTCGGTACCTATTATTCGGATATCGGCATTACGAGTAGATACCTTGAATCTTTTAGCTATTTGTAGGGCGAAACAAGCGAATAATCAATAGGTCGTCTAGCTAAATATGACCTGAATGATAGATGGAAACGTGACCTTTAAGAACAGTAAAAATAACAGATATTTCAAATCATTTTTGTTTTTAAATGTCTAATACAATAAAATAACATTAAAAATATAGAAAGTATAACTTTTATAAACTTTTATAAAGATATATATATATATATATATATATCTTTATATATATATATATATATCTTTATAAAAGTTTTATTACGGTTTCCTTTATAAACGTTTTATTACGGTGTCGTTTATAGTAAACAAATATTAAATTCATTATTTAATGTTCCTTAAATTAAAAAGTACAATTTTTTTATATGACTAGAATCCAAAATAAAATGTCATTAACATTCAATGCTAACGATAGGTAGTAGATAATTTTGCTTGTCAGAAATACCTAAAAACTTCTGATTAAATTCAGTAGCTGTTCTACAGAAATCTCTCTGAGAAATTGAAATGGAAGTCAAAAAGCCCGCAAAGTAATTCAATTATATACGCCCATTTAAAGGCACTTCCAAAACGTTCAATACTTAATTGTGACCATGGCTGTGGTATGGTTGTAATTATTACACTTATTAGATGCAGCCCGGGGTCATGGTCTATTCTATTTAACTGACTTGTTTAGATTATTATTTTGTTTCTTCTTCTTTGGCCTAGCCTTTTCCCGTTTAATCTGGGTCGGCTTTTTTAATCATGTGGCGCCACTTTATTTTTTATTTAATATCCAACAGTCCCTTTGCTCTTTAATTATTCGAAAAGACTATTAAGAGGAGTAGGTTCAACAAAAGTCGAACGGGTGGGAACAGAACCTTAGACCTTCCGGTATAGAGCGCTCCATTGCGGGTTGATGCTTAAATAGCTTATATTTTTAAAAAACTTATTTACAGTATTGTACATAAAATTGCTTAAAAACCATTACGCATTCAACTTTCTCACATTCTAGCAACACTGGGGCCATAATTAATACCCTCTGTCAATTTCACACCCATCACTCTTCCCTCGGCCACGCCCAATTTGCTGTAAATTTCCGATTGAATAGAATCAAGACGGGTCTGAAAACCGCGATATCTTGAATAATTCTCCAAAGCGAATAGGAATGGTATAATTTTGAAGTTGAATGAACCGCTACGTAAATTATGCACAAAAAGGTTGAGACAATATTATGTTTCCATCTCATTTCACTTAGATTTACATTACTATCGTATTTGTTACAAATGATGTAATTTATACAACTAATGTAAATACTAGGTACTATGTGGCACATGCCTAATTATAATAACCTTTATGTAAATTATATTTAGTTATATAACATATAACATATATCATAGTTATATAACATATAAAAAGTCCCTTCTCCCCGTGTGTACGGTCCGAGCTTCAAAACTATTTAATGCATTTTAATGCGGTTTTTATCAATAGACAAATTCATTCAAGAGGAAGATTTATACGTATGTTTTTAAGTAGATACGAAGAGCGTATACTCATTCAATTAAAAAATAGAACAAGCATGACGATAATCTGTTTTTTTTTTATAAAATCCAAAGATAATAAAACTTGTCCAAGGTCTTGTGACAGAAAAATGTTTGCTATATTGATATGTAATGGTCCATAGGTCAGTGTGTCAGTTGTTTTCATTCATTTCGTTATACACTTTAGGTATTTAAACCTTTCATCAATATTAATGAGGGTTCATTATAACATTGTTGTAGCAATTCTGACACACTCGTGTATACGATAAGTGTTTGTAAACATTTTGTGTTAATATTTTATGTAAATAATTAATGGATTATACTCGTCCATCTAAAGATAGTTAATATTGAATTTAGACACCGCATTTGCACAATACAGTAGGTATCATACAAATATAATGTTGTAAGTTCAATTCTAGGCTCAAATCATTTTGAAAACTGGCAATAATATTGATTTGTTTGACGAGTATATTCACCATCTCGACGAGTAGACTTAGGTTAAATCGCAGGATAAATGTCAAATATTATTTATGCTACTTATAAAAAATTTATGCTACTATAGCGAATTAAGCATGCCCTGAAATGCTATTCATGAGTTTTTAGAAAATAAATGAATAAAATATTTTTATCTTTTGTTTATCATACAACTATAATATGTAAATGTCAGATAAGTAGGTAAGGAGCACCTAAATGTTTGGATAACTACTGTTACCATAAATTTAAAGTATGCAAATTTCTATTGTTTTTATTTTACCCGGTTATTTATTAACCTCCATAGATATAAACGAGCTAACCATGAAAGATAAACGTATATGTGTATCATCATCATCATTATCAGCCTATTAACGGGCCACTACAGGGCCAGGCCTCCCTCTTTAAAGGAGAGGGGATATGGAGCGTACACCCACCACGCTGCTCCAGTGCGGGTTGGCAGGCTTAGGGTGATAATGTTTCATTTATTAACGATCACTGTCAGGTGTTGATGATAATGACCGGAACCGACGGCTTAACGTGTTCTCCGAGGCACGGGGGTGTAACACCTCTAACTTCCAGACTCCGGGACTAGAATGTACTGAACATTTCATAGAAGAATGAAAAAGCTCAAGAATTATTCCGTGACCCGACCCAGAAATCGAACCCAGGACCTCGTGATCGATGCCACATAGGCTAACCACTAAACCAACGAGGCATATGTGTATAGGTGTATCTATTTAAGACGTGATTTTTATCCTTTTATTTACGTGTACAATTAAAATTGAGCCTAAAGAAGACAAGAAACAAGCATGAAAAGATAAATAACATCAGTACATTCTAAAACTATTGATTAAATAGAAGGCGTGACTTTGAAAGTTTAAATAGCAAAAGAAGTTAATAGCGCTAATAATGATAGCATTTTGTTCGAGCCAACAAAACCAAAAACTGCAACGCCTTTACAGGCAATTTCGAATTGCGAGAGAAAGACCAATGTTTTGTAAAGTGCTGTCTGTCTGCTTTTGGACAACGAGATACTATTCTTGTGATTGTTGCGGTTTTAGCTGAAGCTTTAGAATGAACAATTTATCAACGGATTTTCGAGCTTTGTGAGCATTCTCAGTAATTGCAAAACTACTATTTTATAGCTGTCTGCCATATTGATAAATACGAGTAGAACTTCGTTTGCTGATTGAAATATTCAGTGCTGTAAAGAGATCCGTCAATTTATTGTTTGGAGTTTGAAATTGATCCTATAAATCTATGACATGTTTACGAATTTATGTGGAATAATTAAATGTTATGTCAGGTTATTCTTTTCAAATTACCTTCATGCAAATTATGTAATTAAGTAATTAAGGTTATGACTTATGAATGATATTAAAAAGTTGAATCATCACAACAGGTAGGTGAGATTAAAACTTTTTGAAAACCTTTAACAGATGGATAAAGATACGCAAGCTAGACAGCTCAAGTTCGGAAAAAAGCACAAGTAGATTCGGCAGCCGCACGGTGAATCCATGGAATGCTAAGATATTCGTCTCTTAATATAATAAAACGACTTGCAATTGATTTCAGGGCTCCTAAAATACTGAGAAATTAAACAAAATCAAACGCTAAACTATGCATATTCGTCTTAAGTAACATGGCCTGATTTTACAATAGCAATATTAACATTGATGTTATCAACTGTACAACTAAAAATCAAAACATGTTAACGTAATGATCTAAGCTATTAAGTTATTTCACTTGTAAGTTATAAGTGGGTAAGTAGTTGAGATATCTCCAAAGGCGCGTAGCACAGATTCTCAAGTCACTTATTTTCAAGTCTCGTGACTAAATAAGGTTGACGTAGAGCTACGTATTAAGAAAGTCGCACTGGATTGAGGCCTGTTAGCATATTTCGTCGAAGTACTTTTCTCGCTGATAAAATATATGCGCCTTTACTTTTATGATAGATCGGTACACTCGAGGGTAAAACCCAATTTGGTATGCTCATTTCGGCAAATTTAATATTGTGCGAAGTTGAAAGTATTACATTATCCGGAAAATTTATTATACACGGTTTTATATGGACTGATAGATTTATTTCGTAGAATACAGTCTTTTCATATGCCTTGAATTTTAAATCCTATGCTTTTTTGCTTTATTTTTTTTTTAAAGATTTTAAATGCAGTTAAAAATAAGATGTGAAACAGAACAGAATTTTTTTTAAGCAATGTATTTAATAAAGCAAGCTTCTTTTAGTTGTTTACATAAACGTAATATTTTCTACAAAACGGCAACAACCGCTCGAATAATCAGCATTGCATCATAATGCCACCTAACTATAAACAAGTCAGAACATGTCAGAATAAACAAGTATCTCTTCCAAGTTACGAGTAAGTGTCAGGATAACTACTTGCCACTAACTTTAGACTGCTTCGTTACTTGAGTTAGATGAGATTGCAGTGTTTTGAGGTTGAACGTAAAAAAGTAGTTGCTAAATAAAATGGTTACCTTATTTTTTATTTTAACACATTATAATATAGTTATGTATTAATTCTATCATTTAATTATTTACAATTGTTTTTTCATTTCTCAACAATGCTTATAAAAATTATAAAAAATACTATAAAAAGTATATCATAGTATATGAGAATAATAATAAATTATTGTTAAGCTGTTATTTATTTTGCGTCATTACCACAGGTAGAAATGTGTAAATCTTTACTAGATTTTGAATCTCTTTCTCACAACATCATCTACCTAAATAAGTATTCAACTTAAAAGCGTTACGTAAAGGCAAGATGATGATTAATACATTGAGCTTATTGTTAGTTAACGTATAAATACATTTTTAAAAATTATATTTATATTTATTTATCATAAATGCTTATGTACACGAGCGTACTACTTAAGGCTATCATCACAGATAGAAACTTGCCAGAGGGTCCGGATCGAAAGCGCGATTTTATGGTTTTTGCAGCGCATGAGGCCGCATGCCTAAAAAGTAGAGTAGAGCGAACCTTACCAGTCTCAGACCCGCAGGGACGTATATGGTGGTGTAACATGTCTACTATGTACCTACTGACGAAATTTTCTTCAATGTAATAGATATGTTTGTATTGGAATGTTGTGTTTTTATATATACCTACTAGGTAGTTACTGATAATTATCAACTTCCCTACTACGGGAGTACTGAGAACTTATATTGAGAATTAAGAACCAAACCCAGGACCTCATAATCCGAAGTCACATAGGTAGGTAGGTCACTGGACCAACAAGAAATTTCGATAGTTTTCTAGGTATAAATAACAAACGATTTAATTATATGATTTAAGGAAATCCGGAAACGTTTGTCTGCATCATAGTTTCCGGAAAACATATTGTTCGAATCGGAACAAATTATTCGAACAGGAATGATGCTTGGTGTCAGAATCAAACATGACAGTAGCATAGGTATCCCTGGACACGCTGTCAACTTTCCTACTATTAGATTTCAAGTAATCGAAATTCGAAATCAACAAAACAAACTAATGGAGCTTTTCTTTGTTCACATTACAAAACTAGAACCTAGGCGAAAATGTATTGACAAGTTATTTACTGAACCGATAGTGATAAGCGCTGAGCAGTCGATTGTTTCTTATAGGTACACGTTACAGACAAAGAACCTAAAGGAAAAACGTTGGAAACTTTCTATTGTAAGTTAGGGCACGCTTGCCTAGATAATAAGTAAGCTTAGCTAATTAGATGTCTATTCGCTTTTCTTTGAAGGTAGGAGAATAGCTATTTGCTCTTCTAGGACGGTAGCAACTAAAGGCGTGTGACGTGAATAGGTATTAACTATGTGAATAGGTATTAAATATGTAGACTTTTGTAATTCAGATTTAATGATCTTTACGACTTATGCTCTCCTACAAAAAGTTAACTTTTACTTTTCATGTCCTTAAATTGTGAATACTGTGAAGTTTAATAAAGTACGCGTCATTATTTATTAATATGTTCGAATTGCAATATTTCCTTGCTCAACTTATCATCATCATCATCATCATCATTATATACCTATTAACGGCCTAGGCATCCCTCCTTATAGGAGAGGGGATAGTTCAACTTATAAAACAATGAAAACAGACTTTCATTAATACATATACATGCTTACAAAAAGGCTTTGAACTTTATCGATCGATAAAAAAAAAATTAATTAATGAAAGCCTAACAACACAAAGAACTAGGATTAGCGAGGAAAAGATAAACCGTCTGGCTGACGCGTGAAAAATTACAGATGGTGTCCGATTGGAGGCTGGCTTGATGTTGAGAAATGAGCGTGAGATGACGCTTTCTCAATACAAACGAACGATTAAACGTTTTTAAATCTTTACACAGCATCAATTTATAGAATACACCCTTTTACACTTAAATATGGCAGTACGTTTCAACTCAATTGAACAATGTGTTACAATGTAAACAGTACTGAAGTGATATCGTCATCTCTAATCATGGAATACTCAGAGTTTTAGATTTTATTGTATTACAACTTGAGTTTTATGCGATATTTTTGGTATTTCGCCCATAAAACAACGATAAAAACGCACTTTAATTTAGCTGAGACTTTACAATTACATAATTGAGTTTTTATTCGACCGTTAGTAATCAAAGTGCCAAATGTTTTCTTTTAATGTGTTATTTTTCCCGACAACACAAGCGAAAATAGGCTAGCAATTAATAGATAGGTATACACACATCTATATGTATCTAAATAGGTAGGTAGATAGTTATAATTATGATTTCAAGACAGACTCGTTGTATAAGCACAAAAATACGTTGGTAAATTATTTATTTGGAAGTGAAAGAAGATTTTACTTATTAACTTTGTGTAAAAGACATATTGCTAGCTTAGTTACATTTTATGTAGGTATCTATTAAATAAACCACCATTTTAATGAGCTATGATCTAAAACTACATACACACCTATTACTGGTTTCTACTAAAAATAATTAAAATTAGATTATTTTAGCGTAGCGCGAAATCACAAAAACCACTTCTATTAGCCACAACAAACCTTAAACGCGGATTAATCGAAAACGCACGGCAACGTTCAGTTGGTAAATACAGACGCGTAAATAAATCAGTAAACAGGGACGCGAGCTACGCGACCAGGCGCGCCGCGAGTCGGGACGCGAATGCGGGGGCGATCCACCACCGAGTACCCAGTTTCCCTCCACCACCCACCCCCCCTGCCCCCGCCAGCGCCACGTCTGATAACCTGCTACTTCGGAAGTCACTAAACTCCGCCATGAATGTCACCCAGGCATCAACAACTGGCTTGTGAAGGAAAATGTTATTTTTATTGAAAAGAAGTCGAAGTAACGACTGAACTCGGCGTGAAAATCAATGGTTTATCGTTTACTTATTAGGTGTTACGAAATCGACTCGCGTCGCGCTTTTGCTCTTCAGGGACACTGCTAACGCTGATAGAGATCTATAAAATATTATCGTTTCATATATCTACCTATATATTTTATATTCATTCTAAAGCGATGTTGAAGTGCGTTATGAAAGATATGGAATTTAAAGAATATCTGGAAAGAACTAGCGGACGCCTGCGACTTCGTCCGCGAGCAATTCTTTTTTGTGAAAGTTCGCAGAAAAGTATCCTATATCCTTTCTCAGGCTCTATGTGTGTAACAAATTTCATTTAAATCGGTTCAGGCGTGATAGAGTAACAAACAGACAGTTACTTTCGCATTTATTTTCATTTTAAAATTTAAATAGCATAGATATGTAATGACACTGAAATTAATAATAAAAAAAATCAAACTTATTTTTATATTTTCATGATTTATTCTTTAACATCTAAAAACCAAATAGGACTGGCTGGTAAAGTTTGATGACAAGAAATCTGAAGTCTGGAAGGAAGAAGGTAAGGAGTATCAGTAATTCAAATTAAGGCCAGACATTTCCTTTGTCGGCTACACAATGAAATAGTATGCTTTCATACTAAAATATATACATTTATAATAAAACGTTCGAAAAGTGACGTCATCGTACGCATTACCAAATTATGTTAACCAATAGAAGTTAGTCTTGTGACGTCATCATGGTACGCGATCGTAGAGCACGTGCTTTATGCCTCACGTCCGTTTCAGTTTCTATACGACATCATGCTGGAACTGTCAATCACTTGGCGGTACGTCTTTGCCGGTAGAGTAACCGGAAATCGAACCCAGGACCTATGTTTTAAATCAATTTAATAATAATTTAAATATTTAAGTATTATTTTGAATGAATACAATGACTGACTTGTCTTCGTTCACTGACCTATGTTTTCATAAATCTTGTAAAAGAATTCGATTAGGTACATTTTTGAACTTAAAAGGTTAAAACGAACCTATTGTATCGAATTCTATAAAAATTAGCCCACGCATTTTCTTTAGAAAACTTTATATCTTCACAGAGAAGCTTTTCAATATAACAATTGTTGCAACTTTATAGAACTTATTAAAATAGAAGTAATATGAAAATGTAATTGCTATGAACAGAATGAATAAATTAATTTTTATTTTATAATTTTTATTTATTTCAAATAGATATACAAGCACTGTATCATTTTCTTAAGTCATTTGTTGTTTATTTTACCTATCAAGTATCTACGAATATTAATACAACTTTATCTTGCTCTGTCCCCGTTCTTGTAGGGTATCAGGATACAAATTAGCTTATGTTATTGTAAATTTTGACGGCCGAGTGGCGTAGTGGGTAGTAACCCTGCTTCTGTGTCCTAGGCCGTGGGTTCGATTCCCACATCTGGAAAATATTTGTGTGATGAGCATGGATGTTTTCCAGTGTCTGGGTGTCTATTTATATATTATAAGTATTTATGTATAATATATGTACACATATATAAAAATATTCATCAGTTATCATTGTACCCATAACACAAGCTACCTACGAGTACGCTTACTTTGGGGCTATATAGCGATGTGTGTAATTGTCCTATAATATTTATTTATTTATTTATGTCATTCCTTATGATTCTGGCTATCATATGAAAAGATTTTTTCAATCCGCCTGGTAGTTTTAGAGATAAGCCGAAACAAATATACAGACAGACAGACAAAAATTGTTTTCATACACAAGTAGTAAAAACGGTTATTTCAATAATACAAACAAACACTCCTATTTTATTTATATGTACAGATAACCTTATTTCTTTTTTATAACGACAGTGTCAAGAAAATATTAAAAAATAATTTATTAAAAACAATGCGAATTGCATCAGCTTCATTGCAGCTACTTTGAATACGAGACGTGGAATTCGCAAAGTATCTTTTGAAGCTTAAAGCTGTCGTTTCTTATGGCGCTCGCAACCACATTGCGTCAGGTTGGCCATTACGAACCGGCCAGGTAGAGCTAAATTACATAGTAATTATAGCGCGGTTTATGTACCTATTACATTCTAGTGCTTACACCGCTTTGCTAAGCTTTCATTAAATTTGTTTTCATGAATCAAAGTCGGGTTAGTTACAACAATTATAACTCCAGAATCATAGAACTGATCCGGTGATGGAGATAGTATGAAATACTACAGTCGCTACTTGATAGCCCAATATTTCCACGGGAAAAAAAACAAGTACATTTACATGGAATTCGCAAAGTAACTATTGAGGCTTAAAGCTCTCGATTCTTATGTCGCTCGCAACCACATTGCGTCAGGTTGGCCATTACGAGTTGGCCAGGTAGAGCTAAATTACATAGTAATTATAGCGCGGTTTATGTACCTATTTAATTCTAGAGCTTACATCGCTTTGCTACACTTTCATTAAATCTGTGACGATAAATCTTATATTCCTCACTATACTAAAGCCAAACTCGATTGAGAATGCTTGTGTATGAAGGTAGAAAATGCAACACATTTTATGTCTAATAAATTTAGAATTATGTTTTGTTTTTTTATAAAATGTTATTTAAAAGATATTGAATATATGTTTACTAATCTACTTTATTGTCATGAATTCGTCATTAACAAATTAACTAAAAAAATTAGGAGTAAAATGACTAGTGATTTCTACCTTCATTTTTAATTTGTTTGTTGACAAGCATTCTCAATCGAGTTTGGCTTTAGTATAGAGACGATGTTTTCTTTAATATACTTACCTATTCTTTTAAATATGAACAGATGTAAATAAAAAAAATTAGATAAAGAATTATTACTCTATGTTATTTATATATTGTCATCTTTTAGGAGTCAATTTGATTTCGGACGCAGTAGTTGTAAGCCAATATCATAGTTAAGCTGCAGGGTTACCAATTCAAAAACACTTTGTTAAATGATCATATTCTGCCTGTCAGTGGTTGTTAAGCAACGGTTTATAGATGAACGATGCTCGAATGCTATCGATGTTACGAGTATATACCTGCCTCTGTATCACTCTAAATAATTTATCTTTGCGTTTCTATTTCAAATCCTTCATTTACATTAAACACACAAACGCACGTGACATTCCAACTTACCACTACATGCAAAGCTTGGACTTCCTGGAACTGTATATAGATTTACTATAACAACGTATTGTCTATACGTTGAAGAATAGGCAAAGAGAAAAATGTTTTAGTTTCCTCAATAAAGCAATGCTTGTGAAGTTTACCTGTAAACTAAGAGTAAATACGGGCACGGGTCAACGTTCGGAAGCAATGTAACTAGACGTCTGGGGAATAACAAGTGAATATTCGTAATGAGATCCAACGAGACTGGAAACAGATAAAAGGAATAAAAAAATATTGGAAGACTTAGAACCTTCACAGTGTGAATCTAATAACGAAATGTAATAGTTGAAAGACAAAACGTTTTGATGTAATGGCGACGCGCTTCAGATAGTAGGTACAGTCTTTGGCAAATTTAAGAAATAAATATAAAGGCAGGCTTTATAAAAAAAAGGTCTTGGGTTCGAAGCCCAGCTTTGTTATGGCTTTGGACGTGGCTGGTTACCACAATTCTGGCAAAGACGTAAGAATTGTCCTTTTGGTAAGATGCCGCGGAGAAATCAGTGATAAAGCTTGCCCTCCTACCTAATTACTAAGAATTACTACATGATTATCACATTATCAGGAGAATCAAGAGAAGGGAAATCGCAATTAAGACAACACGTATCGTTTGATAAAAATAGTTAAAAAAGCGGTTTGGTAAGTCACAGAACTATTCGGTATTACTTTTTAAAGTATTCTCCGAAATGTTGCCATGAGGCTAAGTGACTTTCGATTGAGGCATGATTTTGCATGGTGAGAACCCATAGTTGCAATCGATACTTACCTATGGTAGTAGAATAAGCTTTTATAACGAAGGTCTATAACAAGCTCGCGCTAAAAGTATTAACAACTTTTCGCGATTCCGATTTTCCGTAACTTGGTTCGCGTGAAAATCGCTTTTTTCGTATAGAAATTCCTATATCCGATGTCAATAAAACAAAGTCAATAGAATATTGCTACAAGTTAAGCTTTATATACCTGTCAAAATTGTACGGAAAATCCTAATAGTAGTTACGGTAAAAACTATTCTGCTATTTTTTTATTTTTTCGTTCTTATAATGTTTATTAAAATTTATTTATACTCAGTGATACAAATAACCAAAAAATATTCTGACCTTATTTTGAAAAATTCAGTTTTTTTTTCTAATTTGAGCATAGAACTAACAAACAATTTACACCACACAACACACGGAAAATAATAAAACAAAAAGACTAAGGTCTATGCTATAGCTAATGAAATATTGAAAATGCAAATATTATCATAAAATAAGCGTGTATATTGAATTGAAATTGACCACAATCGAAAATCTTGAAAACAGAAATCTCCACAAAATATTAGACGGGTACAGAATAGTCACATACATTAAAGGTATTACCTACTGTAAAGTTAATCAAAATTAGTAACAAACACACATCGTTCCATGCTACACAAACTTTCGCGTTAAATATCATAGCAAGAAGGATAATATCCATCCAATTATAAAAAAAAATAACGTACCAAGTGAGCGAGCGGGAGCAAACCACGATCATTATAACTGGTCTCTTATTTATGCCGACGTGAAATTGCATCAGGTACACATAATTACAAGCGCAGACTGGGAGAGAGACGCGGAACTGACTTTCGATGATAAAAACTCATTACTAAAGACTATATGTATTTATGCATTGTACAAGCATGTATGCCGAAACTGACGTTAATAAGCTTTTTGTTTGTTTGTTTGTTTGTATACCCACAGGTATGTATTAAACTTGTACGTCCACTAATGGTGGTGTCAAAGTTCAATATATACAAATAAAAAAAAATCTAGTGTCTGATTGTAATTTCGAATTAACAGCATTTCACTGAAAACATATGCGGTACTTACATCAAAAAATGAATTTTTAAAATGTTTGTTCTGGCTTGTCTCTGGAACCGCTGGGCTTATTTTTATTAAAATTAATAACTACCTAATGTTATGAGGCAACACTTATTTTAGAATTTTTATTTATTTTAATTTTAAAACCACGCACATGAAGTCGCGTTCATCTGCTAGTGGAGATAATTATCATCATCATCATTATCAGCCTATTAACGGCCCACTACAGGGCCCGGCCTCCCTCCTTATAGGAGAGGGGATATGGAGCGTACACCCACCACACTGCTCCAATGCGGGTTGGCGGGCTCAGGGTGATAATGTTTCATTTATTAACGATCACTATCAAATGTTCATAATAGTGACCGACGGCTTAATGTGCTCTCCGAGGCAGATGTTTAACACCACCAACTTCCTGACTCCGGGCTTGGAGTGTACTGAACATTTCATAGAAGAATGTAACAGCTCAGAATTATTCCGTGACCCAACCTAGGAATCGAACCCAGGACCTCGAGATCGAAGCCACATAGGTTAACCACTAGACCAACGAGGCAGTGGAGATATTAAATCCTAACAAATTATTAAAACAACTTAGATGTTTTAAAAACATGGCGTATCTTAATACAGTTTCTATCAAAAACTTAACAAAAAAGAACGGTTCTTGTCATTATTAATTATCTCAACTACATACCTAAGAGTATGAGTGGCTCCTTGTTTATACTGCTAATAATTACAAGATAAGTTATATTTTAAGAAACGTATTTAAATGTACCTAATGTACAGACAATAAAACTTATTATTTCTGTTACGTCGTAGTTGTATGTAGCGAACTTGCTCGCATTTCCTCATCTTTATTTCTGTTGCAGTATATAAGGAGAATTTCCGTAATTTCTTAGCGGTAAAAATGAAAACAAATGATTGTAATTTGTAAGTAAACAGAAAATGTAGACAAATGAAAGTAATAAAGCCAGTCAACCACTATTACACCCTAAAGAGACGTTAATGCTCTGGACTGTGAAGATCGATATAGTCGATCTACTTACGAAAGGCGATCTGCCTTTTGATGTTGTAGTAAGTTGAAAACACAAATATCTTTGCGTATGTAAAAGAGGGATGTCAGCACAGCAGAATAAATTATTTATAGCTGAGCCGTGGAAACGAAAGAAAACAAATGAAGCATTGTTTAATAACAGACAATATTTTTTGCTTACGAGAGATAAGGACGGAGATAATACTCGCCCGTATTCATTCATTTCGTGTATTGTATACGTTTATTCGATTGATGCCTAGTCCGCATTTAGAGTAATACAAGGCATTGTATGACATTGAAACCCGAAAAACTGTCGCTTAGCAACCACTAATGATAATTTATACTCTAAGTATTTTATGTTTTCCTAAGGCGCCTGCCTGTAAGAAGTCTGGCATTGTACCTCTTACAATTGGACTCATAGCTCGGGATGGCCAGACCTTCGTCATTGTATAGAATCTGAAAGATTCAGTCATGCTGCTACTACATAGCTCGTTCGCGTTAAGAATGCAGTGAGCCGGCCTAACCTCGCTCCTAACCAGTCAAATCTTTTCAAATTATAAGGTCAAGTCCACAATGACCAGCTGAAGACATAACTAGATTTGAAAACGACGCGCGATCTGTTTGTTTAGGGTCGGGGTTAGACCAGCAAATAATGATGACTCACTGTATTCTTAACGCAAACGAACTATAGTAACGAAAGGTAGCTGTGGAGTTTAACAGCTATGATGATAATGCTTTTTCATATTATATAGGAACATATAAAAATAATACGGCTTATAAAGCGGTTGAGGTGAGTCAAGATTTTTTTTTTATCGACTACAACTTGGCCCTTGACTGCTATCACACCTGATGTTAAGTGATGATGCAGTCTAAGATGGAAGCGGCTAACTTGTTAGGAGTAGGATGAAATCCACACCCCTTTTCGGTTTCTACACGACATCGTACCGGAACGCTAAATCGCTTGACGATACGTCTTTGTCGGTCATAATCATGCCTTAAAGTTTATATAAAATCATGAAGATCTAGCTTTCACATGCTCTCAATCTAAATTACACCCAAAACTAAACAGTCTTGCGAATAGAGAAACATATCTATATCACAATACTATGTAAAGGATAATCAAAATCTTAATCCAACACAATAAAAGCATGCGTAATTCCGACTGAAATTACGTGTTACGCGCCTCTGTGACACGAATCGTGAAACGGTGTTTGTACTTATCAAACGGGAGTATTGCGACGGTGTCAACCGCATACATGTAATGTCACTCTGTAGCAATGAGGGTTGCCTTTAGCTGACACGTGACTGACTACCTCGTTAATTTGTTAGAGATTCGGGATTAAGAACGACGTGAGCAAATATTTAACGATTGTCAAATAGGTAAGCTTCATGGGAATTGGATCATTAATGCAAGACTATCTAGACTGACGTTAAATTGATGTTTTCGTACGCTTTATAATGCAAAGCGTCTGAAGTTGTTATCTTTACCCGACAAATCTAAAATGAGCAATTTTCTGAAAATTTAATGCTTCTTGTATATTCGATAGTTGCAGTGCAAATAATAGAGAATATCAACAAAGCGGATACTTATAAAAAATAATTAGCTATTAAATTGTCTATAAAAAGAGATGAGAAAAATTTCACGTTAATCGATCTGTCTATACATGATTGTGATCACAATAAGTATACTTAAAAAATAGCAGTGTTTTCAATTTTTAATGATCACGATCGATTTTATATTGTTGCGTAAAGATAATAAGCTGAAACTGAAGCGCGCAACACGTTTAAAAACCAATTTTTCGATACTCGTCCGCTAATAACATTAATGTATGCAGATAGCTCGATAACGACGCAGCTAAATCGCGACCGAAGCCGTCATCTAATAAAAGCTCAATGGCTGGAATGAGGCATAAGATATTTTCCAGAAAGTTATTTCAGAACGTCAACACGGCGGTCCCAGCAGATTTGCTCGACGCTCGTTGAGATTGAGAACTATTAGCGCGGTGGCGTCGCCCTTGTAGATTAACGGATCGACTTTCACTTTTAAAGAAAAATACTTTGAAGACTAGATGTTTTCAAAGGAAATTGCGCTTTTTACCACCTCGCTAAGTAAAGAAAACATTGTTCTAACCTTTACTTGTGACCTTGTAGTGATAATTGTGTCAGATAATCTGACGAAAAAATAATCTAAAGTTTCACCAATTTCAACTAGGTACCTATTTTTAACCGACAAAAAAAAACGGAGGAGGTTCTCTTCGACACGTATATTTCTTTTTTTATGTATGAGCACGCACAACTTTTTACAGAGTTGTCCGATTCTGATAATTCTTTTTTTAGAAAGTGCATACTTCCAAGGTGGTTCCATTGTCATTATGTTAGGATCTGATGATGTTATCCTGGGGAAATTGAAGGAACTCTTCAAGTTTTGGAGGCACGCTTACAGTCTTCTACAGCCAAGGTTTCTACGTTTATAAGCTTAAGTAAATTGAAGCAACTAAATGACACAGTTATTTTTTACTTTTTAGTGCGTTTGGAGTCGGTTCTATTTTTTGTTAAAAAATTTTATTTCTTACTTTTTAGTGATTTATCGCCACGTAACGTACTCGTACTATACTGTCACAGTATATTATTCGGCGCTAGTAGCCAAAAAGCTACTAGCCGGTTCTATATTTTGTTAAAAAATTTTATTAATTTAGAGAAAACTTAAAAAACTTTAAAATTTTATAAATAAAAATTTGGCGTATAAAAGTCCTATTTTTTAACTGTTAATTAAGAGCCTGAACACCACAATTTAATGAAAAAATAAAAGATCTGTTCCTTCCTTTGTCAAGCACATGAGCACACGAGACAATTTTATATTATGACAATAGTCTAACGAACATATAATAATAAGTATTATCATTATTATCTAAATCAAGTATCGGAGTAGCGACAGGTTTAAGCTCCATATCCCCTTCCTTACAAGGTGGGAGGTCTAGCTGTGTAGTTCGTTAAACGATTAATACAATCAATAGGACACTAGAGTAAATTAATAAAACTAGTGTATTTACGAGTAGCTGAAAAGAAAAAAAGAAAGACATTCAATCTAAATAGAAAGCATATCATCTATCTTGTAAAATAATTCCCGGAGCCTACATCGAGCATACGTTCGCTGAAACACTAAAAAAACCCATCCCTGTAAAAATATTACCGAAGTGAATTCGGACGTGTAATTTTTATCCTTCCTAATTCGGACCGTCCGTAGTTGAATGGTCGAACTCCGTGTCATCCCTAGTTAAGGTAGTCGTCCACATATAAGCATCGTAAGTTTCGGACGCATCTCATCATACGGTTCGTGGTATTCTTTATATAGGAAATCATACAAGTTGTCCTCGGTTCCGCGTCGTAAGGATCGCACGAATTTACGGCAATGCTGACGATACGATGCGTGCCGAAGACGTCATACGTCAGCAATCATATAGTATTTTCGCTCCTAATACTGTAGACCGGTTAATGCAATGCGTCCGAAACAAGTACCGGCAAAGCTTAAATGTGGACGCCAACCTTAATTCGGACCGACCGTAGTTGAATGGTGAAACTCCGTGTCATCCCTAGTTAAATCAACGCAATCGTATTACCCGTAGATTTACACTGTGTAAGCAACTCGATTCCCTTTGGACCGTCTTTATCCTATCTGTTAGTTTTATTATTTTGACCATTTTGCAGATAATCTAACTATCACATACATGCGTGTTGAATAATTGAATATGTGGGACTACAGGCTACATTTACATTGAAGTAGAGTCAAAGCGACGCTTCGCGACCACGCGCTTATATTTTATGCTCGTAACTTTATCGAAGACATTCTTTATTAAATAAAACGTTTAAAACCCCTCCATTATATGTTATGTAACCTAGTTGAAGGGATCTATCGTACTGAGAGACGTCAAGAAGTGCCTTTGTTCAATACCTAAATGCGTTGATAAATAAAGATAGAGTTCAATCCCAATGCTATAAGCGAATGTAGAATAAGTCTTGGCTTCTTGTTACGTTTTCACCTCTTAAATACTTAATGGATTTTGACGGATATTAGTAAAGAGGCAAATGTGGTTTTGAAGAAGAACATGAGCTACTTTTTGCAAAAGTCACTTTAAGGAGTTTATTAAAAAAAATATATGACACTTTTTGATTTTTGAGCTATATGTTTGAAAATTCGTATATGGATTATGATTTAAATATTTTTCGTAACACTGAAGGTATAAAAGCAAATACATCACTTCTCGCGGACACAAATAATGATGTTTTAGCAATCATCATTATCAAGCTTTTAACGGCCAACTACAGGGCCAGGCCTCCTATTCGTAGGAGGGATATAGAGCGTAGACCCACCACGCTGCTTCAATGTCGGTTGGCGGGCTTAGGGTAACATTGTTTAAACACTCGACAAACGACGCAATTTTAGGTTTTTACGTGTATGTCGTTTTAACTTTTCACCAATGTGAATCGATCCTTAGCAAGTGAGCAAGGTCACTTTATTCCTTTTAATAAAATAAACAATCCTCTTCAATTTGTTCAAATTGTAATATGTTTAGGATTGTATTATATTCAGTTTGTTTCTAGTTTCATTGTGTTTAGGGGCTTAATTTGAATATTTAGTGAGTAAATCACATTACTGCGAATATTCTTAAAATGTTTTCGTATTCCTAATAACTTGTTATTATTTCGGTTAGCCAAAATTAAGTTGCAGAAAATAATAATTTTTCTTATTAAGATAAATCTCGGCACATTTTGTTGCTTATTTGATTATGGTCGATCCATGTTATTTATCTTGTTTTTATTTCATACTAACAACATCGTCCGCGTATTTTATTTTCAAATATTATTATAATTATTATATATGAATGGTTACCCAAGCGTTCCGTGATACTAATTTCAAAGTATCAAAAACCTTCTAGGTATTTTGACCATTCGGAATGAAAATGTATTGGGATTTATCTAGTGTTTTGACATTTGACTAGATAAATCCCAATACATTTTCGTTCCGAATGGTCAAAATACCTAGAAGGTTTTTGATACTTTGTAATTATTATAATGGAAACTATACTTGGATTGATATTTTCTATTAAATAATACTTAATTGAAATTTTAAAGCAAAAATGTTTTCCTAGAACCGCCATTTTTCTTTGTAAAATAAAATAAAAAAGAAGCAAAAAGTAAGATAACTGCACTATTATCGAGGTACAGTCAAAATCAATTATACATATATGTCTTTCACTGGAACGTATACGACAAAATACTCTTTCGATTTATTATAAATTAATAAATTTCAAAATGGCGACCAGTTACTGGCCACGAATTTTCGTACCACTGTATGGTTGGTCAAGCCAAATCCACACCTATCTCAACTTCAATTCACGAGGCTCTGCGGGTCGCAAGAAGCGTAGCTACATTGCGCGACTTCGTCAAAAAATAGAGTTATTAATGACAGGGGTCACGACCCTTAGTAGTGAGGAACGATTTTGAGTCGATATTCGAGACATGTCAGTGAGTTAGGCAGTCGGTACAAGTAATTATAGGTATAGATTATCGTGTCAAATGTGATCTAATTGGCTTGTTAAATATAGCTCCAAGCCTCGAATATAACAGCAAATTAATATTAACAACAGTTCATGCCTTAATGGCGATCCCGATAGCCCTCCGGATACGCACGACCCAGTTCAGACATACATTATATCTATAAAATTGTACACTACGCAGACATAATATATTTAGCTTGATACCGAAAGCCGTCTATCTACTCTTCTGGCACACTAATCTTTCGTGCCCGAAAGATAGATGTCAGAGACCTGGTCGCCGCACCTCTTCATTACAGTCATGGAAATAAAACGATCATGATAATTAAAAAGAAACTCTTATTAGTTTAAAATCATTCTAAGGTAGTCTTTTGCCCTATCTATTAATTATCTCTAAAAGTTATTACAATTTGGTTGATTTAACCTAATATCTACATTTGATATAAGAAAATAATAATTATAAACAGTTTCATTATATTTTTTTATTATTTTATTGCGTTTATATGCGTTTATTAAATATATCTAGTTCCATTTGTAAAGTAGTGTAGAGTTATCTCTCAAGCATATGAAAGCTATTAAAGAACACTTTCGTCATTACATAAAGTGTCAACGTAATGATCGATTTTGCTTGATTTACCTATAGGTTTTTAGTTTATATTAATGTGATCTAAGATTACAGTATTAATAGACTGATTATGAATTAACTAGGAGACACCCGCAACTGCGTCTGCTTGGTAATCTTGAACCACAATAATCTTTATAATTAAATAAATCAAACCCGCATTTAAATATATAAGGGGACGATAAGATGGAGAAAGTGACTTTTTAATATTATGTTTAGCTATATGATGACAATTTTTACACCCTACTTGTGATCAGAAGTTACTCAAGGGTCATATTGGACAGCCCTGTAGATGGATGATTTCTATGTGGATAACTGTATTTATTGGACGCTGTGTCCATGTCACTGTCATCTCGTACCTATTGAAAGTAAATAAAATAAATGGCTATTAAGTCTGACTGTTGATGATGATATTTTTGCTAGAATTAATGACATCTATATAGAGAAAGTAGTATTATATAGCCAGTATCAACAATTTGCGCATTAATGGCGACACTGATAACAATTATTGTACTACGGAGTCCGGATACGCACGACCTACTTTGTCCTACTGTATGTAGGGTATTAGTAGGAAAGTGTAATCTAGTCCTACAGCGTCAGCTATGAATTATACAGTGCTTTTAACTGGAACAGTATGGGGAAATTTCTGATTGCCCTGACAGTGGCAACCAGTTTTCCGTTTTACAGAGGGGTAACTAGTTTTACTATGCCTGGTGGGAATCTGTGTTAGCTTACTTGAGGTCGTCGGAAATTGCCGTTTTGAATTTCTTTCTTTCTTCTTCTTCTTTCTTGGCGATCGTGACGAAAGTCGACCAGTCAAGTAGCTCACAAGTTGCTCTTTCTAAAAACTATGCCTTATTTTCATCCATAATTTCTTTAATTTCTTTTATGAAAATGAAAGCTACTGAGTATCATGGCATTAAATAATTCAATTTAAAATCGTTTTCCTATAGTCCACAAAGAGTTATAATAAAATCAATTTTAGGCGCTACAAAGTTCACGGGGTCATCAAATCATCAATAAATATGTCACGTTCCAGTTTTCCAATACAATATTTTTTGCGAACAAAACTCGGGTAAAAATTTAATTTTGTTAACGTCGACCCCGCAATAAAGTCTTTTCTCGCATCTAAGTAAATTTAAAGTTGTCGAGAAGTTTCCCTAAAGAAGACTCCCGTCGCGGTCGTCTGGGGTCGTAGCCGCAAGGTGTTCTGCAAAGTTAGTCCGAGAAACGGTTAATGAAAAGTGATGCGCTGCTAACGAAGACAGAACGCAGGCTTGTGTATTAACTCGTAAAAAGAAATACGCTGTTTGGTAACATAATAGAACAAGATAGAATTACAATACATATTACGAAGAAATCCCAAGTAATGTACATGAAATCTTAAGTAATGTACATGAAATCTTAAGTAATGTACATGAAATTATATTGTGTATTGTTTAAGTTCGATTCCCGGCGGGGCATATTGAGATTTTTCTTAATTTGTCTTGGTCTGGCTAGTGGAAGGCTTTCGCCGTGGCTAGTTACCACCCTACCGACAAAGACGTGCCGCCAAGCGATTTAGCGTTCCGGTACGAGGTCGTGTAGAAACCAAAAGGGGTGTGGATTTTCATCCTACTCCTAACAAGTTAGCCCGCTTCCATCTTAGATTGCATCATCACTTGACGAGGTGCGATAGTAGTCAAGGGCCAACTTGTAACGATAAAAAAAAAGTTACTATTAAAGTTTATGAAAATTATTATGATTCGCAACATTTATTAATTACCATTTTTGTGTGTGTATATATTACCTACTGATTTCTTATTTTGGATTATACACAGTCGATCTCTGATTTCCGAATATTGAAATATCACCCAAATTTTAAAACTCGCTTGTATTACTAAGCATTTCCCAAACTCCATAATCGTATACTCAATCATGTACCTTCGATGAAATTCAAGAAGGAATTTTTTTGACGTTTCAGTATTTCGGTATTTTAATACTAATAATTGGCTGCTGTAATAATTTGGACCTCACCTGATTTTAGGACCGATAGGATTTGTTAAAGCAGTCCCAAAGGCCCTAACTTAATATCAGATGTATCTTCTTTTTACTTGCTGAGTATATCAACAATGCAACGTAAATAAAAATTTAATCAAATTAAATGCCATAAAACATGTGTGCTCACACTCAGGTATATCGAAATAAGTTTGATTGGAAATAAAATACAAAAAATACTCGCGTCAATCCGAATATTGCTTATTTGGACGCGTAATTCACCTCAATGTGTACGTCAACATACGTGATGAAAAAATATTGGAAAAGTTTTAGACGGAACCTCTTTTAATTTACTCGTAAATTGAAAACGGTGTATGTATTGCGAGGCTTGGTTGTAAAACTCGTACGTAAAGTTGATTGCACCTTCTCTAGAAATGAATGTAATGTTATATTTATCATTAACAGAAAATTTTAAGCTTGAAAAATAAGGTTCGTTTTTTTTTCAAACTTCAAAATTTCTGAAAATTTCAAAGTAATGAAACGATCATATGATATTATTACAGTGAATTAGGTATTATAGAAAATATAATTACGAGCTTAATTATTTAATGTAATATTGAATAACGCGATTTTCAGAACTCTTCTCTTTTTAAACGTCTTTGACAAAATCAGGCATCTTATTCGTCGTTTTAATGAGACCTGATGGTGGTTTGGCATTTGTATATTTATTTACATTGATCGCATACTGAACCGAATCTCTAAGTCTCATTAATCCAGTTTATTTAAATTATAAAGATCAATATATTCCCGGGATAGCTCAAAAAAAGGCTAAGTAATGTGTTTTCGTTTCAGCAACTTTATAGGTAGGTAGTACTTAGGCGCTAAGAAATCGCAATTGTTGATATCCACGTGGAACGAGTAGATACTTTACAGACAATAACAAAGTAAAATTATTACTACTGAGCAAAGGTCAATGATATTTTGACTAAAGTGTAAGTTGATCATAATTATATTTTTCGCTAATGATAAGTTCACATATTGCGAAATGTTTTTTAAGTAATTACGAGTTTATTAATATGATAATAGTTTTTAATAACAATAAATTTGTAGAGCAATAAATTATTACTTCTTCAAAGGCAATTTGATAGCTATATTTGTAAATATTGCATGTATGACCGAATTTCCTGCAATGATAACATTATCTAGCGTGTCATAGTTCACTGCGACAAACTGCGCTATTTCCGTCGGATATTCTTCAAAAGACATAACCAACTTTATATAGTTAGAGTACATAATATTGGCAATTATTGGAACTCAATTAACCTTCCTGATTGTAATTTGGTACTACGACTAAGTAACAATAATTCATTACGACATCTAATGATGTTTATGACACTTCTAAGCGTGGGCCTCTTAAAGAGATTTAACAAGGGAACATGAACCACAAGCTTAAATTACCCGAATCGAAAGATTATGGGTCTGTCTGTCTGTTCGTTCCGACAAATCTCTAAAACGGATAGACCGAGTTTTACGGGACTTTTACTCGCAGATAGTTTTGCTAAGGATAGCATGAGTTACCTACTAGTAGTAAAACTATGTCTTCTTCAAAACAGGTCATACTTTCATTCAGATTCAAAAAGTATTGTTTATAATAATAATAACTTAGAAAAAGTTTTGTATTATTAGAAAGCGTTGTATTCTAAAGGGTATTAAACTATTTTTTCAAATCAACGAATATGATCGTTGCATCGCAGCTGAGTCTAGATTTAACTGGTTACGTTCAAAGTCCATTAAGATAAAATTGCGTTAACATTTGTATGTATTTAGGTTAAATAATAGTGTCTGCTTAATGCGCTACATTGCTAAATGCGACGCAAAAACGTTAAGTACACTAGTTGTTTTTGCTGAACTATGTTATATTACTCCACAGTTATACAATTTA
Source organism: Mycalesis mineus (assembly GCA_034621355.1). Classification (NCBI taxonomy): domain Eukaryota; kingdom Metazoa; phylum Arthropoda; class Insecta; order Lepidoptera; family Nymphalidae; genus Mycalesis; species Mycalesis mineus. The sequence goes on from CM067881.1 coordinate 7,746,518, forward strand.
ACTTCATCTTGCGTTTTCTTATGATAAATGTTTTGCTTTACGTCTTTGATAAAAGTGCCTTTGTTTTTTACGACGAAAAACAATAATATGTTGTTCTAAACTAAATTAATTTTGTATAGTAATACAGTTCGATTTTTTTTAATTCCAAAGATCAGCGTAAACTACTACCTAGACGAAAAATATCCTTTTAAAGTCGCCTAGCCTTTGTTGCGTGACGCTTTGTTTGCTTATTGAAGTTTTTGTCATTTTTAATAGCTGACAACTATTAAAAATGACTCTTTAATTTATTTTTTATCCCTTTGATAATGGTTGACTCTCATGCGATAACTATCAGATCTTAAATCACTATAAAATATTTTTAAACCAAGTAACATATTTAAGAATTTTGCAGTAGTGAAACCATTAATCCTTTCATCTTTCTTTCCTAAAGCTAATAACTTAGTTAAGATTTTAAAATGATAAATTATTTTATTAAATTAGTGCCGACCTATATCGCCAAGATGTTGTATAAGTGCCCAGTAATGGTTCCTACGAACGGTACTCTGTAGGAGAATTTATACGTTAAACAATTTATTACAAAAATTACCAGAGGCAATTTAAATAGACGTCTTTCTTCATTAACAGGCTTGAGACGTCTTTGTTGGTAATAATGAATTTATGTTTGCCCTTATGCTTATTAGTGTGTACAATATTCGGTGGTTGAATAATTAGGACTTTTGTTTAATAGGAATTCAAATGGAGTACCTACTAACTGTAATATTTTGTTTCCTTAATAAGGTTCTGTTGCAAATATCATCCCCGAATGCTTATCGATTTTTTTTTGTTATATAACGCCACCCATGTTTTATTTTCACGAATTTAAAGTAAGTTATTCCAATCGATTATAAATTGATAAAACGTTTCAGTAAAGATGAATTATTGAATGTAAAGGAACAGACCAAAATACATTACTTCAGAGCTTAGCAAGCACAAATATTCTTAAAAATATTTAGTAATATTCAGTTTTTAATACATATTTTCACTGAATTGAAAGGTGAAATTGAGCTAACATTTAAAAGAAGTGAAAAACGTCGATATTGACGTAAATCGTCAAGTTCATATTAGTTTAGCGACCGAAGTTGACACTAGTTGAACCCTTTTTTATAATTGGTGTCAAATCAATTATTACTATAATAATGTTATCAATCGTTAATAAAAACAACATAATATAGCATAAACTGGAAAATAACGCTTTCACTTAGCTTTATTGTATTATGTTTTATAAACATTTCCCATACAATGTTGCTATCAGAAAAATTAATAGTTATAATTGCTGAAGATTACAACAATTTAGCGAGTGAATATATTCTGAACTTAATTGTATTTTAATCGTAATTAACTAGTTATCAAATGAGTTGAATAGGATATTTCTGTATTTTACCGCAATACACAAGGATAGTTCTGTGCTACAACGACTTTTTCAAAAACTTAAGCAGTTTACATATATTAGGAAAGATTTATGAAGAAGTGCTACCTATAACATATAAAGGTGGGTATTCTTATGTTGAAAAAATTGAAACTCTCTTTTTGATTACAAATTACGCTTTTATATCTAACGTAATATATCTTAATCGTCTTGTACATATCCTATTACTATTATAAAGGCGAAAGTTTGTATGGATGTATGGAACTGAATGGATTTGAATGAAACTTTACCACAATATAGCTTATACATCAGAATAACACATAGGCTACATTTTATACCGAAATTCCCATATGTTAAATATGCGCTTGAAATAAATGATCTCCGAACAAACGTACAAATATGTATTAAGTGCGATCCATATGAGAAATCTCCTCCTTTTTTAAGTCAGTTAATATTGTTTTCAATTATCGTTTATGGTATATATAAACGATGAATACATATATGACGATACATTATGAATTGAACACATCTAATAAAATTCCAGTGAAAATGAAAATGATATTATATATGATTACTTTAGGTTCGGCACTCAATTATGAGAACTGAAAACCGATATTTGATATTAATTAATATTACTATCAATTACATTTACCAGAACTGCTAATTACTTGATATCGATTAACACAAACCATTCTACCGTTTCATGTTTAGATATCAACTATGACCATACTAACTTTAATAAATAAGTAGGTAGTATTTTAATTACGAACGCTATTGGAAAGTTGCAAAATACAGTAAAATAACAGTTGTAAGCAACCAGCAGTTTCATGTCGTAAAAATAATGACTATGTAAAATTCAAGGGCTTTTTATTTTTAGGTAGGTAAGATATTTTAATTTGTATTGATTGATTTTAACAACAAAGAAAACATTTTTATAAATATACTAATAATTAAAACGCAGATATTAGATAATTTATTGCAGTCGGCGGGCAAAAGAACTATTAATTCTTTTTATCAATAAGAGGAAATAAATACCAGTTGCAATAAATTATTGAATCATAAAAACTATTGTTACTGTTTGTTGATTTTATTGTTGGGGATTTATCATTATACGGAATGAGTGCATTTAACTCGCCGACGCGTTTCCTGGTGGAGAGACTGAATGTAATATTACATTCATTTTCTTAGCTTTAAATAAATATAAGTTTAGTCACGTGACACCTGTCCAAGGCAAGTGCTCTTAGCTCTCTTCTTAAGCACCTTACGCCGTCAGCTTGGTCATCGTTATTAATATTTGAATCTGATAGAGACAGTTACAGAGTTAAACATTATCACCCACGGGCCAACCTGCATTTGAACAGCGTAGAAAGAAAGTCAGGTGGACTGCCGACACCAGGTGGACTGACGACATCAAACGTGTCGCAGGGAGCAAGGAGTGATAAGTCAGAAAGTCTAAGCTCCACTCCGGTATAAAGAGAGGCATTTGCCCGTGATAATATAATGAGACCGTAAGGCTGATTCAATGCGAGACAGGCTTTAGATGATCATTACCGATTTTTTGACAATTAATATCAGAGATTAATGAGATTGACCGAGATCGTTGGCTCATGTGCTTTTCAAAAGGGACAACGCCAACTTCCTGACTCTGAGATTAAAAATTGACTAAAAAATCTCAAGCCCAATTCAGAACTCGAAGTTCGGTCCTCCTCTGTAGAAAACACATAAGATATCCAGTTGACCAATGAAACAGTTTCGTAATATGGAAAATCGATAAATTATTTATTTTTAAATCTATTTTGTCTTAAAACAATATCTGTCGCAAGGAAACTTTCCGTTGTAATATGTGTGGATGTCAGCAGCGTAATATGCAGTGTAGTCACGGAATCAACTTTGCGCCGGACGCCATATTTGCTGCTAACTTTCCTAACAACGAGCTTGTCGAAATCGATTAAACTCTCACAGACATATGCGCTGGACTGTAGTTTTTTTTTATTTCTACATACGACCTGTTTTAAGTTTGTTTTTCGATGTAACGAGTGATAAGTATAATAATTTTTAGGTGCGCAGCTGTTATTTGTCTTTGACTTCTAGACAAATGGACCGATTCTGATGCGGTTTTCTGTCTCACGTGATCGAGATGGTTAGCTGTATACAATAAAGATATACTTTTATGATAGGAAAGGATTTCTGATAAGAAAATCTTTATTTAAGCTAAATTAACGTGTCACTGTCAGGGGATTTTCAAAATACTAATGGTTTCCCGGAACAGCTTGTTGGTGAAACAGCCTTCGTGATCCTAAGTGAAAAACTATGCCTGTAACGCTTTGAAGGTTCCAGTATCTGTGTCAACATATATTCCTATAGTGCCTCAGTACTTTAACGACAACCTTATTTTTTAAATCGCTATACAGAAATGATACTTGGCGGCAGACATCAACACGACAATTTTACTTTCAAAAGCACTAAATAAATGTATTTTCCTTTACACCAATAGGATTCTAGAAAACATTTGAATACTAAAGATACGCTTATCATAAATACCCATCGTTTTGTATTTTAGCATCGTAAAGGCAAGGGAGCAATAAACTTAGGGACAAAACCAAACATTTGAAAAGGGCAAATCATATTTAATCTCTGTTTAAAATAAAATTATCTTATTACAAAGTTAAATATTGTATTGCTATTTCGACTTTAAGCAAACGAAGATGTTGCTAACTTTATAAATAGGCATGAAAAGTTGTCATTTCAATGGAAAATAAAATAAATGAGGCACATTTACTTCGAAACCTTATGATCTGTGTTAAAACAATTTTTTGGTCTGTTCATCGAAACGAAAATATTTTACTATAAAATAGCAGAGAAACAGAAAAATATATATTTTTATTTCTTTATAAGACATGATATTCGCAGGGAGGTAGCCAAACAAACTCACCATTCAGTCAATCAAATTGTTAAACGACTTCAAAAAAAGGAGTTTCTCAATTCGACCGTACATATTTTTTATGCGTGTTCGCGCATAACTTCGTCGTTTATGAACCGATTTTGAAAATATTTTTTTTAAATTATGTACACGAGTATAAGCCTATTATTATGGTGAAGAGCGAAGAGTATGTTCTAAGACGTATTCCATAGCAGAACTGCAGCGCTGCTTTTTTATCATGTGGACCTTTTATCTGCATGTCTCGTTAATCTTTAGTATAAAGGAACATTATTTAAAACACTTTTTAAATGACACAAATTTAAATTAATAACTCGGAATAATTCTCACGGAAATGTTGGCATAAAGTGTAAGCTATGTTATATCAGATTCTAATATATCTTTGTGCTAAAATTCACATAGATCCAATCTAAAGTCAAAAGTGTTGTAATTACACCGACTAGCCTATTTGTTCATGTATCTATTAAATGGGCGCGAGCTCTTAGTCTAAAATGTTGAATATTAAAAGACTTTAATAAACGAGAATCAGGGTTTTATGTATGGAAATCGTAACATTAAGTTTACGCGCTTAAGTTACGAGCCATAATAAGAGAATACGCTCGTAAATGGTAGTCAAAGTGTTGACCTATTTTATGACATTTCTGCTGAATTAAAAATAAGTAACATTATGAAATTGCAAATTTTAGTTAATATTTTACTACTTCGGAACATCGGGCATATTTAGAGCATTGGTGATAATGTTTGACTGTAATGTGTAGTGAGAATCCATCATAGAAATTGATACTAACACTCAATGTCAATAGTCCCTAATATTTCACTGTCCAACTCGGGATATGAATGCAGGTCCTCATAATTTGGATACCTACATAGGTTAACCAATTAACTAATAGGGAAGTTTAATAAGTATGAGGTAAATATTTAATTAGGTATATTTCTTTTATTTAGTTAAACCCATTGACATATTAATACTATGGACTTCGGGTCAGCGATAAAAAGTGTCCGAACCAAAAGTAAGCCAAAACGCGAAATGACTTCCAATCGCAATTCAGTCTCATATTAGCTGACTGACAGAATACACGTCAATAATGCCGTAATATGTTATAAAAAACTTGTAAGAACTACCCGAGTAAGGTGAGAAAAGAAGACGGTGTACCATATTTTTAGTAAGTAAATATTTACTGATGATTTTAAAGTATTATTTTGCTTAGAAACAGGCTATTTTATTAAAATTTTAATAAACTATAGAAACGAATTGCATAACCAACCAAAATGAACAAAAGTATCTATCTGTCCTTTTCCCATACGCTACCCGCGTCTAGGAGAAGGAGTGCAATATGTTTATCTAATTAACCACATTTAGTTCGGATCTGCCGTGAGCAATAGAATGTTTTAGAACAACGACTGCATAGAGTTATTTTGTTGTTTAACATTTGAATTATTTAATTTTTGAATGAAAAAAATTTTTATTTTTTATGTCAACTTTTATTTTTTATGTCATGAATATTAATCAAATAATTTTTACCATAATGGTATATTAATTTGATAACTATAAGAATTATCAACATGAAATTAGGAACAGTTATTTAAAAAAGTGATCTTACATCATTGAAGTAAAAAAATATATTTTCAGTTTAATTAAAAAGAGGAAAATATCGAGAACTTAAAATGTCAAAGTAAAGAACTATGTCGAGTGGCATATCATTTTGTACATTAGTGGATTTGGTTTGTAATTAATTATTATTATAACTAATTATTATTTTATATAAGATAATTACAACAATTATTATTTGGTACAAGATTTATCCCAGCATATAGAGGTCAGGGATATATAAATATAAATTAAAATTTGCTGTAAATATAATATATAAATATAAGATGCCGAAAAAATTTGAAAGCTACCGACTCCATACCATTTGTGTTGTCCTATTTTCACGAGAAGCTGTCATGTCAAAAAAAGGCTGCCATGGTAACCGTCAATCGAAGCTGCATGCAATTAGACCGTTGCAAATTAGACTGTATAACAATACGATAAGACATACATTACAATGTTATTTTGTGTAGAAAAACATAAATACATCCTAGTGTGTATAAAATATCTTGGGACACTTTTGACGTAAATTTTGCATTAGACCCGAAGTCCATAGTATTAATATGTCAATGGTTAAACCCTTATGAACCTTGAGATGCACCCAAAAGCATGTTTCGGGCGGAGGTATCACATATCTTCCCAATAGCTTGGAGTTCAAGCTATTGACATAAAATCTTAATATCTTACTTTTCTTAGGTTTAACCCATTACTCAAATACAATATTCTGAAGCAGTTGTAGTGAAAACATTCAAACAGTAGGTACACTTCGTTTCAGCTAAAAGAATTCTGCTTCAGTATACAATTTGAATTAAAACAAGAAAATTTGCACGCAAAACCCATTAACGGAGTCCGAGATCCTTTATGTTTGCAATAGAACGAAATCTCACATCTTTTTCTTCCGCGAAAGTACTTTTTCTTTACAAACAAAGCCATTAAAAATTCATCTCATCAGTATAACATTGTGTATTACAGGCCGCGGTTGTTAAGCTCCCTGGCTTTGTAATAAATACGCGCTATTATTAATTATCTATATAAATAATACTTTTTAAAGGAATTCTACCTATAATGTACCTCAGAGTAAGTACCTATGTCCACGTCATATAAAGTATGGTCCTATGGATTTTTTTTTATCGACTACAAGATGGCCCTTGAGTGCTATCACACCTGATGTTAAGTGATGATGCAATCTAAGATGGAAGCGAGCTAACTTGGTAGGAGTAGGATGAAATTCACAGCCCTATCGGTTTCTACACGACATCGTACCGGAACGCTAAATCGCTTGGCGGTACGCCTTTGTCGGTAGGGTGGTAACTAGCCATGGCGAAAGCCTCCCACCAGCCAGACCAAGACAAATTAAGAAAAATCTCAATCTGCCCCGCCGGGAATCGAACTCAGAACCTCCGTCTTATAAACCGCGCCACCAACCGCAACCACCGCGCATACCACTGCGCCACGGAAGTTGTCAAATTTAGGACGTAATTTGATAGGCATCAAACATCATCTTCTGTAGCCGTATACTTCAAGGATGTTTTTATAAATCGACTGTTTCAATATTGAATTCGTCTCTATATCTCTCCGTCTAACGCGATACTATGGATAAAGAGAGATAGAGACTGATCCGATATAGAGTATCGGATGTCAACTAAAAAACATAGTTACAAAACAGGGCTACTGCAGAAGTATTGTCGATACACGTCTATTTCTGCTATCAAAAGTTGGAGGTATATATATTAAGTCAAAATTTACATAATACAGAAATATTATTTCATATAAAATAAGTCAACGTACGAAATATTTTGTTATTTATACCAAAATACTATAAACACATTATTGTAAAAAAAATAATTTAACGGACAACAGCAGCGAGATTAATGTTTACATAGTTCGCCAAAAATATTATTTATTTTAGTAAATTACACAACACAGTCTGCCCCAGTGCGGTTTCCCAGTATCATAGACTTTATAATTAATAGAGACCATCATTTATTATGTGTATACATAACGTGTACAAAGATAACAAAGGGCGGAGAGTTTCATTAGCGGGGACAGCAACCGGAATAAATATCAAATAAACACTCATAGGACGGGATTATGCTCCCGTCCTAACTGGAGATTACACAGGGCTGCCATAACATTGTGATTGTAACTTTTCTCATTATAACAGTTGTTATTTACTTACCTAAATAAACCACCCGCTTATGTAAAACCCCCCTACGAAGTCCCAAACGAAACATACTTCTTCGTAGAACAATCTAATTAGGATTTTATTTGGAATTGAACGGATAATTAGCGGTATTTACCTAAAAATATTTATTATTCTAAGCATTCATTCAAATTATTAACCGACTTCAAAAAAGAAGTTTATCCTTACTGAAGTTCAAATCACATCGCGCTTTAATGTATCAAATATAATTATAAAAAAAATTGCCTAATTAAAAACAATTTATATACCTACCTTCGATTAAATTTCTTATGGAACTCTTAACAATACTTCGTACCTGAAACTATATTATTAAGCTAAAGGGCGTAGATAAAGGTGCCGCTTAAGGCTTATAAGAACGGTTTTAGGTAACGCCCGAGCCAAAAGCTTGAATGGCATCGACTTCAGATATTTTAATAAATAAAAGTAACTAAATAAACAAATATAGTATCACACCCCTGAATACATGGATGATATATTACAGGTGTCCTGTTTGTTACGAATCCGAGATGTCGCTTCGCGCTAACTTGCGGATCTTTATACACTTTGGGCGCTATCCGCAATTCTCAAATGCGGACTTATTAAATTAAAAAAAAATAAATTAAATATTGCCGCAGCCCTGAACAGGATGATGATATATTACAGGTGTCCTGTTTATTACGAATCCGGGATGTCGCTTCGCCGCTAACTTGCGGATTTTTGTATACCTTGGGCGTTATCCGCAATTCTCGAATGCGGAGTTATTTTCGCTGAGCACAATTTATTTTCCACGTATAAATTACACTCGCATTAACATGAAAAATATGGAAACTCACGAGTTAAGACCGTATTCTTATACCGGGTTGTCACTTTTATTCCCATTTATAAATTTCGCGTGTTTATAGTTAAACGAAAGTTTTGTGGGTGCTAAATAGGTGTTGTTCAAAAAATAGCTAGTATTTTTTAACCGACGAAAAAAAACGGAGGAGGTTCTCAATTCGACACGTATATTTGTTTTTTTTTTTTTTTATGTATGACCACGCATAACTTTTTACAGTGTTGTCCGATTTTGATAATTTTTTTTTTATTAGAAAGAGCATACATCCAAGGTGGTCCCATTGTCCTTATGTTAGGATCTGCTGATGATATCCTGGGGAAATTGAAGGAACTCTTCAAATTTTGGAGGCACGCTTACAGCGATTTCGGTTTTTGACTCGGTATCGGTAGCTTTTTGGCTACTAGTGCCATATAATATACTATGACAGTATAGTACGAGTACGGTACGTGGCGATAAATCACTAAAAAGTAAGAAATAAAATTTTTTAACAAAAAAAAAAAACTAAAAAGTAAAAAATAACTGTCATTTAGTTGCTTTAATTTACTTAAACATATCTAGGAGTCGGTGCCAACCAAGGTTTCTACTTTCAAGGCCGTTACCTAGAACCCACAAACTTCTTTACTACGTAAAATAAAGGTTCCTTAAACTTGGCTGGCACCGACTTCATGGATATGCTTAAGTAAATTAAAGCAACTAAATGACAGTTATTTTTTACTTTTTAGTGCGTTTAGAGTCGGTTCTATTTTTTGTTAAAAAATTTTTTATAGTTGTGTAAAGAAGTTTTATTATATTACGATTATTATATTATTGTGTTAAGAGTGACTTACATTGTTTTAGTTTTTACCAATGTTAGTGACCCTTTCATGCCATTAGTGACGTTATATGAATATTTTAATTTATTTTTATTTTGATATTTATTAGTATGGATATTTATAAAAATTGGTACATGGATTTTTTTAATACACTTATTTTAATAATTGTACACGTATTTTTAGAATAGAATTATTTTTACATACGACGCATCTCCAGATGGTAATCATCTGGGGTAAAATTAAACCATAAACTGCGACAATTTAGCATAGAACGTTAATCGTGCCCAAACACCTTGACACGTATAAATAAGTATTTTAAAAAAAGACATGTGGTACTCGGAGACTGCCGCGGTAAAGCTATTGCATAGCATTTTTTATCAACTTATGTTTACCTAACCGACGTCATCGGGACCGTGGCCGAGCCGTAAGGCGCTTTAAGTGCCCGGATTGCCAGAGAGACGTGGGTTCGAATCCCGTCGGTTCCGCAATTTTTTTTTTCAAGCGTGATATTTCAAAAAGTCATTAATTTTTTTTTTACAAGGGTGATATTTCAAAAAGTCATTAAAAGTTCTGGTATTTATCGATAGATGGAAAAAGTATTTTTTTTAAGCGTGATATTATAAAAAGTCATTAATTTAAAAAAAATGACTTTTTGAAATATCACGCTTAAAAAAAAAACAAAGTTGCGGAGCCGACCGGATTCGAACCCGTGTTCTCTCTGGCAATCCGGGCACTTAGAGCGCCTTACCGCTAAGCCACGTTCCTCGATGACGTCGTTGCCGAAATTGTGCTTTTGATATTATGTTTTTGATACTCAGGGGGTGTTAGGTTTTTTCGTTACGGAATTTCTGTATTCGCTCTCCACACTCAAGGCCCGCGATAAAAGCTATACAATAGCTTAATAACTCTAAAAATACTCAACATTCGAGTACATAATATAATTTATTTTATAGTTCTATATAACTTGTATAGATAGTTAGACCATTAGAACATTTTTTACATGCAACGCACTTTCAGTTGAAATCCTCCAGGGTGGAATTAGACCGTAAACAGGGCCAATTATACAGATAATGCGAATCTTGCCCAAACAGATCCACACATAAATTAATTTATACCTATTATAAAATAAACAAACAAAAAAGTTACAAAAGGATTTACCGCAGCATACATTTATTAATTTTATTGTTATATAGGTATAACTTGTAGTTAGGCCGTTAGAACTCTTTTTACATGCGCCGTACTTCCAGTTGGAAATCCTCCGGGGTAAAATTAGACCGTAAACAGGGCCAATTTCACAGGGAACGCTAATCTTGCCCAAGCAGCTCCACTTTCATTAGCATTTGTGTAATTTTATCAGCAGATCTTGCTGCGAGGACGTCGCGTCGGAACTTGCGCCCCATTTGTCCCTTTCGTTCAACATCACAGATTTAGCGTTTCAAATTTAATGTAGCGGTTCTCATATTGCGCTGACTTCTCTAACTACTTTTGGGGAGACTAGATTAACAAAACCTACATTTAACTAGTAAGTTACAAAATATAGGCATGATTTTTCGTTGTTTACTTAAGTTACTTAAATCCCTTTTTATTAGTTGTTATTTTTTTTTAGAAAACACGTTAAGTGATAATGCTTGGTTTGGTACGTAATCTCATGCAAGGGTTCTCTTAAATATGATCGCCTTTACCATCATTTTCATCAGATTAAAGAGCATAATGCATCATATTTTCATTATGTACTTATTAACGTATTTCAAGGTTAAGTAATCCATTACCAGCTATTATTAATACGTACATAGGTTAAAGTAAATTTTATAAAAAAAATCCATGACATATTGAATATTTTATTGCGCTCAAAAATAATAAAATAACGCTTCCTAAATAAATGACTCCACTTATTAGGTACACTACTAAATTACATAAATAGTCGGTGTATTTTATTGTTAAAGTTACCTAATCTGTCACACCCTGTTCGGTAACAGCTGAAAACTGTCGCCCCTACATAGTTTATTTTCAATTAGGATCCAAAATTTCGCACAGTATTTCATGGGTACTGTATTTAAAATATTATATTCCCAGTAAAGGGCCGGAACTTTAGCCAATTGTATAAGTATAACTGTTACCAACAATAAATCACTATTGTTTTACGATTTTAAGTAGAAGTTGACAAGAAATGTAATTTAAAATATTTGTGGTGCTCTCAGATATAAATCAAAGTTTTCTTCTCGGTAAGATCTGATAAAATTTTAAAACGGAAACTTACTATACGAAATCTCGCATTTCGAAAAGAGATTTTTTATTATTACTAACTAAAATATGAACTGATTTCAGATTTAACGTCGAGAGAAGTTAGATGGATTTTTGTAAGAAAACAGAAACTTTCATTCGCCAGAATTACATTTTTCATTGGTTTTTCATGCACTTTCGTTTGCTTTTGTCTTTTTGTATATATTGACTTGGTCCGTTACTATATTTTCGATTGTACTTTAAACGGAAACTGACATCATAATATAATGCTTTGATGGGTATGTTAGAAAAAAGCACTCAAATCTTGACTGCTGTCAACTGAGGCACTAAAAGTGAAACAACATCTGTGAAACCAAGCAACAAAACACGATGGAGTCCAAAAGGCAGTTATTACATTTTATTTGTGTGTACAACTTGGGAATTTAACACGCATAATGAAGATGTAAAACTACACTTATAAAGAGTTATAAATGCCTTGTGTATTTAACAGTCGTATAAATATTAAATTATTCAAACAATAAGCAACACAAACACATTAACACGTGTACAAATAACAAGTTGTTGCTCATATACGCAAAATTAATCCTTTAGCACATTGTTCTACTTTGAAGTCTTACAACAAGCGAAGTCTTTGAAACAACTTCTTGAAACAGTAAAGCTTCCTACACGAATATAACTACTACGTCATGATGCAACACATCACGTATTAAACTTCACGAGTTACTTGTTGAAGTTCCATGAAGTCCAGACTTTATGTGAGCTCCGGCCGGGCAGTTTCGAAGCCGCATTGAACAGTCATTCTATAGCAATTTGGCCCCTAAAGATCCCCGAGGGTCTTGTATAGAAAACTGTCGATAAAGCAACAGAACTTAAATGTGCTACTGGAGTGCGAACTATTTTGTTTTACTGTATAAAAACCTCCAATACGTTTCTCGGTATCTGAAAATAGACTTAACAGTAGTGTAAAATCTAGTAGAATAAAAGTGAGTAAGTTGTAAAAATCATCTTTTTGATTTTGACGGCCTCCGTGGCGCAACAGTATGTGTGGTGGATTTTTATGACGGTAGACCTGGGTTATTTCGAAAATTCCCAGCTGAGCCACTCACTCGACGAAGATGTACCGCCACCCGAACGTATAGAATTCGAAAGGAATGTGAATTTCAACCAACTGACTTATTTACCGACTTACTTAGTACACACTCGTACAACAAGCTAGCCCGCTTCTATCATAAATTGCAACTTCCCTTACCATCTGATGTGATAGCAGTCAAGGGCTAAATTTTATTAAATAAAAAACTTACTATTAACGTTACAATAATACCTAAGTCATAATCCCGTAGTTTCCGGAGAACGTATAGATATTTACGTGGATAGATAAAGAGATCTCAATAATAGGTTCCATTAAGTCCAATAAAGCTTAGGTAAAGTATGTCACATCGAGCGACGGTGAGATAGGATTTCCTAGAAGTGGACGTGTACGAGTATGTAAAATGCACGCTCTCACTATAACACATCTATTGTATAAAAACATGGAAATGATATCAATGTAAATTGCTCGACTTATTTTGTTGTGGGCTATTTCTTAGACACATAAAGGTTATTAATTTTCTTAGCATGTATGTATTTGCTGTGGCTACACGAACACTTACAGAGACAAAAATAAAAGAAGATATTAATAAACAGTATACGCCATTTAATTCATTCACCTAAAAGCTTCTAAGGTACACATGCTGATACCACAACTGCTGCTTACACGGACGATACAGCCCTTTTGTCGGTTAAAGAGGATCCTGTAGTAGCATCAAACGTTCTCCAAGCTCACATATATGCTGTGGAAAAGTGGCTAGACAAATGGCGTATTAAAGTTAATCAGAGTAAATCGATCCACATAACTTTCCATCTGCGAAGGGAAACCTGCCCTCCAATAGAACTTTACAATGAGCGATTACTCAAAGATGTCAAATACTTGGGCATGCATCGACGGCTCACCTGGCGAAAGTATATCTGGACCAAACGAAAATAATTAGACACTAGAGTTATATCAATGTACTGGCTGATAGGTCGCAAATCTAATACTTTCCAATGAAAGCAAAATTGCAGTGTACAATACCATCCTTCGATTTGGACCTACAGAATACCGCTTTTGGGAACAGCCTGTAATAGTTTCTTACCAAAACCCTACGAACAATGCTAGACATTCCATTATATGTAGCTAACAGGAATTTAAAAATAAACACAGTACGGGAAGAGATTAAAAAATACAGTCTAGGCTATCAGTCCAGAGTTTCAGAACACATAAATAAACCAGCACTGGGACTGGCCGGCACGGGAAGTGTCACACATATTAGATTGAAACGGCATAGTGTTCCACACTTACCGGTAGATTCAATAACAACACGTGACAGGGACCCACGAAGTGGCCCCTTCCGCCTAAATCACAACAATACTATACAAATACAAGATAATGGATTTTTGTGTCCGCACAGATACATTAGATTAGACCACATAAGCATCAGCTCGCTGGCCACTAGACACGCGGATCTATTGTTTGGACATCATATTAAACAAAAAAAGCATAATGCAGACGTTGTGAACTGAAATTCTGATTTATTCAAAATGTTCTATGATCAGTTGCATTAGTGTCAGTATTTTCAAAGATAATAGAAAAAGTTATATATGATAGGCTTTTTTGATAAAAATAATTTGCTATCAGATGAGCAAAGAGGCTTCCGAAGAAAAAGCGATATTAATATAGCAATTTACAATTTTTTAAATACAGCAATGTCAAATGTAGATCATAAGAATACGGTTTGCACATTATTTATGGACCTAAGAAAAGCGTTTGACCATGTAGATCATAGAGTACTATTAGAAAAATTATATGACTATGGTGTTAGAGGCAATGTTAACGAATTAATTAAAAGTTACTTAAGTAATAGAAAGCAATATACTGTGATCAATAACATTAATCAAAACAGCAAGAATGAAATCATTTACAAATCTAATGTAAGTTCAGTAAAATATGGAGTTCCTCAAGGCAGTGTATTAGGTCCCCTTTTATTTATAATATATATTAATGATCTCCCGAAATCAATACCACATTCAGTCACACTTTTTGCTGACGACTGTACTGTAACTTTTATTAACAAAGGTTACACTATTACGGAATTTGAAGAAGAAATTAATAGTTCCCTAAATATGATAGTCGACTGGCTTACTAAAAATAACCTTTATTTAAATTTTGACAAAACCAATATATTACACTTTAAAAAACGACATGCACGAAAGATTTCTTTTAATATAAGTTATGACACTAATAAAATTAAACAAATAGACGAGACTAGGTTCTTAGGACTGAATATAGATGTTAATTTAAATTGGAAGGCACATATAGATTCAGTATGTACTAAGATGAGCAAGTTTTCTTATGCTCTTTATATACTGTCCAAAGCTGTAAACACAGATACGCTTATAACAGCATATCATGCCTACGTAGCATCAATACTAAGATACGGAGTAATTTTTTGGGGTAATGCGACAGGCAGTGATGCTGTGTTTAAAGCTCAAAAAAGATGTTTAAGGTCAATGTTTAATTTGAAACAAACAGATAGTTGCAAAGAATATTTTAGACGTTTTAAAATATTGACATTCCCTTCCATATATATTCTTGAATCTATATTATTCGCTCGGAAAAATATACATCTTTACAATTCTTTACATAGCGAAAGACACAAGGGTAAACTGTCTGTACCTGTAAGCAGATCAGCACACTTTGGGAATAGTGTGTTTATTATGACTTGCATATTATATAATAAATTACCTGCAAATATAGCAAGCATCAAAAATTTCAATATATTTAAACATAAGCTGCAGGAGCATTTGATAGATAAAACTTATTACACGATTCAAGAATATGCAAATAGGTACAGGATTTGACATTGACCTAAAATGTATTTTTATATTTTTATCTTTGACAATAATTATTTTAATATGATCCTTGACATTTTTTATTTGATATATTATATTTTTTTATATTCTTAAATTCTCTTTGACATTTATTAGTTTTTTTTTTTAATTTCTTTAATTATCTTATGTAGTTTAACATTTGCATGCCTATTATCGGCGAGACATTGTATCTTTTTTAACATAACAAGACCTATGTATATCGTACTATAATGTTTCAAGCAAATAAATGATTCTGATTCTGATTCTGATTCTGAAATTTGAATTTTATTCAATTTCAACAACAAAAATTTTCCCTCCGTATTGTCTTTTATGGGTAAATATAAAGTTTTAGGTAAACTTTTAACCATACGTAATTATCTTCGCTCACTCTATCCCATGTCCATAGAAACATACCTGCTGTGAATTCCAAAAGTGGACCAGGACGTTAATTATAAAGTTCCACACGAAAACTTTGCCTGCAATATTATACCGTTAGCGTTATAATACTATGCATATTATTATACAATATTGCTACATGCATGAAACGTGTTGTGTACTGCCTATTAAATTTTGGCTGCCCCGTTAATCATAATAGTTTTTTTTTTTGGATAACGCGCTTATTTTTTCCATGAACGTATTTATTTTCGTTCAGATTACAGATTATAAAGAGTTTACATTTTCTTCATTAAAATGAATATGGATTCATCGATTACGCCCTAACTTGACAAAAACTGATTTCACTCATTATTTTATTTCGTCTGATAGGTACTTAGTCTTTTAGGTTTTAATAGAATAAGTAAGGAAATTGCACAGAAAGTTGGAAAATCACTAAAATATTTTATGGATTTTTGTTTCTCAATCTCATCTCAATAGCAGAATGAATATGAATGCATTTGACATTAACTTACGCTGCTTTTAATGAAGGTGTATTGCCCTGAGTTACGGATTAAAACTAAGGGAACATGCGTCACATTGATCCATTTGTATACATATTTTGTGGTTTCATTATGTGATGAAATTTAATATACGAGAAAACGGCAAACAAAATACTCCAAAATAAATAAATGCCCCAGAAAAAGGGAAGCGTTGTTTGCTCTGTGATCGGTTGATTGGGCCGTCCACTTTACTTTCAAGAAACATTCAATGGCTACTAACGAGTTCCTGTGTTCACAGCAGTCTTATTACCTTCGATTCCATCGAGCCCACATAATTGTTTGCCGAGCTAGACGCTCCTGCGTCAACGTGATGTTTTTTTTTTAATTTTCTCTCTTGTGAAATTTCATCCAGTAATTGTATTTGGTAATGGAGTTTTCTTAGAAACGTGCTCGGGGGCTTCTTCAGCTACAGGGTTACTAATAAAGTAATATTCTTTACAAAAACTTCATTGAGATTGTGATGTACGATAAAAAAGTATTTCACAAGTTCATGAAGTAAACAATAATGCAAAATGCAGCAAAACTTTTAGAAAAAAATATATAATATCGGAAATATTTTAATTTTTGCTGTGTAACTACCAAATGGAGAATAGAGGTAAACTGAAATAATTGGGTTCCAAGTTCTTACAAAAATATTACAGAAGAATATATTGCGGACCTTGTATTCTCCTGACGGAAAAAGCTATTGTTCTGTTTCATTTAAGCATTTAGCTGTAAAACTCCAACATCATAGTAAAATAACTTATTGAAAATTTGAGAGCGTATTTCTCATTTTTATTGTCGGGGACGGATGTAATCTCTGTTGTCTGCAGGAGGTGGTCAGGTTGTACGATAAACCCGGGACTTAGGAAATAAATAGCACACAACCTTCGGTGTGCACGGACCATTTGAGAAATTTATTGTGCGCACTTAACCGTAAATAAATTGGCGAGCACCACGTGAAATGCGCTGTTACTGGCCATTCATTGCAAAGTGCGGCTATTCTGTGGCCATTACAACTTAATCAGGCCTATAACTTAAGGTTTGATTTTAAAAGCTAGTGTTGTATTGCTTCTGTAGAAAGCTTTTAAAATTATTGGATATTTTTATCAAAATGACACATTTTGGCGATAAGTCAAAATTTCACCCCTGTTCCAAAGTCGCACGCCGGCGGTGGCTACGTCGATATTGATGACATTTTT
Source organism: Mycalesis mineus (assembly GCA_034621355.1). NCBI lineage: Eukaryota > Metazoa > Arthropoda > Insecta > Lepidoptera > Nymphalidae > Mycalesis > Mycalesis mineus. The sequence goes on from CM067881.1 coordinate 7,764,580, forward strand.
GATAGAATTGTGTCAAGGGGTCTTTGTTTGCAGGAGTAATAGGATCCGTTTTTACATTAAAAAAAAAATTATATTTATTTCTTAAATTTCTTTTGAATTTATTACTCAAAAAAATATGATGACGCTAAAATTTTACCTCGAAAATATTTCGAAAATATTTTAGTTGAAAAGTGAATAATTGTATACTTGTAAGTACAGTTCTATGTAGCAGCAGTCAGACATGTCGAGATCAGGCATTTCAAAAATAATTATAACAGAAATATTAGTAAAAATTAAGAGACTCCCATTTTCATAAAAAATAACATAACGGGTTTATTAATACATACATACATACATACATAACATCACGCCTTGTTCCCATAGGGGTAGGTAGAGACCACATCTATCCATTTGCCGCGGTCCTTGCATACTTCCATAGCTTCTTCCACTCTCTTTAATCCTTTCATACAAGTTCGTCGGTTTAGGGTACTCTTGACATGGCCATTCTTTAAAATGTCCTGAATTTGGTCCAGGAACATTCGCCTAGGCCTTCCCCTTCCAACATTTCCATTCACCCTCGCCTTGTAAATCTCTTTTGTTAATCTTCTTCCATCCATTCTCTCTACATGTCCAAACCATCTAAGCATCCCTTTCTCAATTTTAGTCACTACATCTTCTTTTACACCACACTTTTCTCTTATCACTATTTTTAACTCTGTCACACAGTTTTAACCCACACATACTCCTCAATGCTCTCATCTCTACCGCATTTATTTTACTTTTGTGCTTCTTCTGCCATACCCAACTTTCACTACCATACATAAGTGTGGGCACCAACACACCTCTATGCACAGCCTGTCTTGCCTTTTGGGACACTTTCTGGCTGTTCATAAATGCATACAGAGCACCATTCACCATGTTGCCAGCATTTACTCTTCTTTCAATATCACTCTCACACGTTCCATCGCCTTGTGAATTTACTAGCCAGGTATTATATATACTATAAATATACTACCCACTTTTTCTCCATCTATCACAATATTACAATCTGTCACATATTCATCTCTTTCAGTCTCTTTTTTTTATTTATTTTTTTAATTAAGATAACTGGAGCATTAGTACATTAGGGTAATAAACAAAAATATTTTTAGCCAAAATTATCGGATTTCAAAATATTATCCCTGAATAATTAGAGAGGAGTCTACAAAGCAAAATTTTATTCCAAAATTTTACTAATTACCTACTACGGTGCCTACAATTAGCCTATCGTATTTTGACTTCGTTTGCGTTAAAGTTTCTCCATCAAAGAGTTTTGTTCGTAATTACAGAGTTATGATTCTGTTATTTTTTACGAAATGACCCATTAGTGAATCCAAGCGCTCTTAAAACATTGCCTTCTTATTTTTGACCAAGGCACTTTGAATGTTAATTATATGAGACTATGAAAAATACACATTTCAAATTTTTTGTCACATCATGACATCCAAATGATGATCATTTTAAAAGTAGCTTATAGGAAGACAGAGTGTACATTACAGACATGAATCAATAAACAGAATATTTAAAATGACGATTACTCAGCTAAATCAGTACCCTACTGAAGCTAAAATTACGAGTAGGTAGATCGCGAAGCGATTCAAAATCTCACAAAGATTTTCTTATTTCATTTAGTTATTTCCCCTGACTTGAAAACGAAAATTTAAGTTTTGCGCGTCTGTCTTGGGCATCGTAGTTTCTTAACGAAATGGATCAATAATTATGATGCGAAATATTTTTTAGAATTTGATCGTAATTGAGATGATTCTTACAATGATCTGAAAATCCAAATGTGACGGAATTCATTTATTACTTACTAAAGGAAAGCTCGTGACAAAATCTATTTTGATTAAGTTCGACAGAAATTAGGATATGTGCTTTCTCAGGCTGTTCCAACTGTCATAAAATCGGTTCAGTTTTTAAAAGTTTTATTGAGTAACAAACAGAGTTACTTTCGCAAATATAAATAATAAAAGTATTAGAGTATAATAAATAATAAAAGTTATAGCCATAACTACAAATACTTATAGCCACAGATGATTATAGAAAGAATTTCTGATATATAAAACCGTGTTCATCTCGTGACTCCCGACAAAAGTAATATTTGTAACTTATATACGGCTACATACTGCGGGCTTCATAAGAAGGCTCAGAGTCACTCAGCGGGCGATGGAAAGAGCAATGCTCGGAGTATCTCTGCGTGATCGAATCAGAAATGAGGAGATCCGCAGAAGAACCATAACCGACATAGTTCAGCGAGTCGCAGAACTGAAGTGGCAATGGACGGGGCACGTGGTTCGAACAGCTGATGGACGTTGGGGGCCGAAGGGCTAGAATGGCGACCCCGCACCGGAAAGCGCAGTGTTGGTCGACCCCCCACCAGGTGGACTGATGACATCAAACGGGTCGCAGGGAGCCGCTGGGCTCATGCGGCTCAGGATCGTTGTGTTTGGAAGTCCCTAAAAAAGGCCTATGTCCAGCAGTGGACGTCTATTGGCTGATAATGATGATGATGATGATATACGGCTACCGCTGTAGGTTAGGTGAGTGAGAAGGAGCCTACCTACTGCTGCCGTATGCATGAGAGAAAAGGCCAAAGCTAGATAGACTGGCGCGCTATACCTCATAGTTTACACACCCATAGGAAGTTATTACTTTAAAAAGTTATTCTAGCTCAATTCACTAACTGCCGGTTTATGCTATGATCGATTTTAAAAATTTCAATTTTAACTTGTTCTCACGTATGTAATCAATGTATTAAAAGTTAGTTGTCGTATATAATTCAAGCCGTCTACGTCATGTGTCAGAGGCTCAGAGGTCCATTGTTCTCAACATGGCGACGGTTACGAACAAAAACCCGCGGTCAATCCGAGCCCTCGCCTCTTGGGAAATAAAGTCCATTCTGGAAATGCAAATTACTTTCGTAGACACGAAAATTAGAACACAAATAACATAAAAAGTAATTGTATTTTCAAAAAACGAGAAAGTCATTACTTGCGCAGTAAACGGAAAATACCTATTTGATTTTATATAAACAACAGGTCCGTATTGTTGAAATTGCTTTATCCTTGTTTTTTTATTTAATTAGCGATCTCCAGAGATGTTTGAAAAAGGTATTGGATAAATCGAATTATTTTTTATACATTTCAACGTTCTTCTTTTTAGAAACAAAAATACATTTCTTTAGCCAAATCTTTTATTAAATATTGAACTGATGAATTACAACATACATACCTCAAACCAATTGTTGATTTTGTTTTAGGTTATTACGTTTTTTTGTAATATAATTGTGATTATTATATTACTGACATGTGTGAGTGAAAAAAAGTAAGAAAGCACTATTCTCATTTTCGCCGCGTTGCATGAACAAGCGAGCTAATGACTAAGAGCCCTGTATGGATTCAAAACTAGTCGGGTATACTCCGACTACAATGACATGACTTTCAGTTGTTTACATTTTAATAATAATATCATCATCATCAGGTGGGCCATTTACTTGGCTCGTCAATTATTATTTACTACAAATACCTAATAATATAAAATACGTCGATAAAATCGAGTCTTTAATAAAGTTAATAATAATATTCATATCATTTTACGAGAAAATGTCTTTATAAAAAGCCTTTTCATATTGGCTCGTACTAATACTATTGTCAGAATAACTACCAAATAGGTAAACTTTCAGTACTGTTTTCAATAACACAAGCAGTGAAGCTCTGTAATGTTCCAATACTTACCGTAGAATTTTATTTTTACATTTGTTATGAATAAATGATTTTCTTTTAAGTGTTATTATAGTTAGTAAAGAAAAAATAAAGCCCGAACTTCGCAAAAATATGCTGTTAAGTTCGCTTATTATTAGTGCTTCGAATATTCTAGTTTATCATTTTCAAACTGGCTTTTCGAATAAAGAATATTCATTTCCACACAAATCCATATTTTGCGGTTACGTAAATTTGCGGTTTTTGTACAAGAGAAACTTTCGCAAAATATATCGAAAGTAATCGAAATCAAGTAAGCTGAAAAAGAACTATATTTTCCAAATGTTTATTAAAAATCGTTTTCACATTGTGGTAAAATGAAAAAGGAGAAAAACTGACTCTAGGACTCCAAGCCGAGTAACAAAATGCTTATACATAGCTACCCACAGCTTCATTGGCCGATAACAGTGTATTATTTATAAGTTGTGGCAAATATCTTTTAAGATAAAATTATAATTTTATACCGAAAACTTGAACCTTTTAAATACAAAATTGTAATTTTAGACGTACTTGCCTTGTTTGTTGTTGTTTACAAATAGTAAACACTGAGTACCAACTGATTAACTAAGAACTAATATATTTAAACTTGAAGTTAATGTTTATAATTACCTCTGTATTTTAACGGTTGAACATAATTTCTTGAATGTTGGCTAATTTTGGATTTTTAATAATTACAATGGTTGCGTATTAGACCATTTCTTAGTCATATGAGTTGGTCTATGTTTTATTGTGTTTAAATCTAATTGACTCTTTTCAATTCCAACTACTACGAATTGTCATTATATGCATTATATAAATGCTGGAATATGTTTTAAGTATTATTTCTTTTAAGAATTTACGATCAAAAAACAAATTGGAATACGAAATTTTTTTCGTGTATAATTTACTACTTCAGGAATAAATTATTAAATCTGTAATTAATAACCTGTACACGCCCTTGGCATTAATTTCAACATAATTAAGTTAGAATCACGGAAAATTTGTTTTAATTATGGCGCGCTTATAATTTTATTGCAAAAAAGTCTTAAGTTACATGAAAAAATATTCGCCAGGGTGAAACGTAAATGTAATATGGGATTCATTCTTGGTTGTTGGTGAATTGAGAGTATTTTCATTATAATTACACTAGACCAGCATCAGTAGAGCTGTTAACAACACATACGCCCAAATGTGATTAAGGGAAATGTGAAAAGAAAATAAGAGAATACGGGGGTGCATGATATGAAATGCGAGAAATGCATAGCGGTTCCGTGCATTAGAGTCCAGAGGCGGTTGGTTTAGTCCCTGCAAGTCGGGGATGCCCTACGAACAGGTAGAAGTCCAATTATTTTTCCTCATCGAAAAAGGTTGAGGTTTATGAGACAGAGGTCGTCAAAGAAAGTACTACTGGCTTACTAATTTATGTCGCAAGCAGCAATATTGTTTACCGATTTGAAGGCGTGGATGTCGTTATAATTAGGGCATACCTACAAAGTTGTGCCATAGGTTGATTGACATAAAGCAGCACTTATATGACATGCTGCTCCCTGAATGCCCTGCAAAGTGTAACCACTTGCCATCGCGTGAGTCAACTGCTTTTTCCGTGACTGTTATAATAAAAAAAAGATGGCCGCTTCGAATATCATGTTTTCTATTTTGCTCTCTCTAGTGCTCTTCACTGTCTCGCTCAAGGTCGAAATGCTTTTCATTCTAAACCATTCAGAAATCTTCATTGAAATGGAATCACATACTACTATTTTTTATATTCAAAATCATGATAATAATGATGCTTGATTTTTGATAAAAATAAATATTTAGAATTTAAAATGCCGTGTTTTTTTTTTAATTCTTATATAGAAAAATGGCTTAAATTCATTCAATTCATATTTGTCGGTATAAGCCCAAATAGAGAACTTTTTACGCTAGATAACATTAAAAATAAGTTTAATTATTCATTATTTCACTGTATGCCTTCGAAACTAGTTGGGCGAATTCTGTGTCTAAGGTCTATTGAATAATTATAAGTGCCACAAGTTAATGATTAAAAGCTCCAGAAAGGTTACAATACTAGTCTCTTATAGTTCGACAAAGTGACGTAAATAGCCAGTTTTCTATTTCAGTGATAAAATCATGTATTCAATATTCTGATGAACGAAGACACTCGTATAATGCGTATATTTCGTAAGACAAACCATACAGTCTAAGATCATACGGCTCAATTCTGCAGCTATTTGTTTTATTGATATGTTTTAGAATTTGATAAATGTTGAAGGAGTATATAGATTAATTAGAATTAGGTAATTAATTTTAGGTCGCCTCGTTGGCTTATTGGTTAGCCCATGCGGCTTCAATTACGAAGTCGTGGGTACGAATCCTGGGTCAGATTATGGAATAATTCTGAATTTATAATTTTTCTGTGAAACTTCCCGGAGTCGAGAAGTTTGTGGTGTTATAACCCCGTGTCTTGGAGAACTTTAGATCGTTTAGCTCACGGTACCAGTCACTATAATCAACATATGGCATTGAATGACAATAAATGAAATATCACTTTAAGCCCGCCAACGCGCATAAGAGCAACGTGGTGGGTTGGTGGTACGCTCAACATCCCGTCTACTATAAGGCTAATAGGCTGATAGTGGATTGATTTAAATTTAATAATCTAACTGGTATTAATTGCTTTTATTTGTTTTTATAATCAATTTAATGTCATTGTAAAGAATATTAATATTTAAAATATTTAAAACATAAACGGTTGTCAGCTTTCAGTGAGCCGCAACGTTAAGTAAATAAATGTAAAGAAATATCTTATTGTTGGTAATTTATTTACACCTTACTTAGTTTTATGAAGTAAAAAGTAGCTACAAAATCTGGCAGTGGGATCTTATACTATCAGGCACTGTACAAATTATGATTCGATATATTGCTTATGCTCGCATTGAGGTCATATTCAACGAGACCAAACGCTCCATGTCGAAGTCCCATAATTGCATACAGAAGCGAACTACTTTCCTTTGTTCAGGACTTTTAGCAAGCTTCGACCGTCGAAACTGTAGCTCCATTCTTATAAAGCTGAAGTATGTTATTGTTCAGGAATAATTAATACACCGTACCCAGTGTACTGTGTTCTATTGTAGAAATTGTAGAGACTTGTGGACTGTGCCGTTTTGTGTACCTAAACAACTTTTCCGTAAACAATAGGTCCAGTACCAAGGATACTTGTGGTACTAAAATAATTTAGGTTAGCTTACTAGAAATTATTTTTGTGGAACACTTCGAAAATTCAGCCTTCTTTTAGTAGCAACTAGCGGATACCCGGAGCTTCTTCGCTTGCGAGGAAAATAGTGTATAGCAATTTTCCAAGAATCCCAAAAAAAATTGATCGTAACCCTTTATTAAGCCAGAAAGGCTATTCTCAAAAAATATGCGTCATCGTGTTTTTAGTCCTAGTAGAGTAAGAGATTAGTCATCGTATACAATAAAACCTCCCAGGAGCGCTCCACGTCCAACAATTATCTTCATATTTCAGCCAGTTTAAAAAAATGACTTTTTATATACTAAACCCTTTCTCTGGAATCACTCTATCTCTTGTTAAAATCAAATAAAAATCCGTTCAGTAGTCTTTTAAAGTCAGCCTCGAACAATAGCTATATCAACCATTATGTAATAAGTTGCATGTATTGTCATGTCATTGTCATTGTTGTATGAAATGTGTCAGAGAGCTATTGTCACCAAACAAAAAGACAAAATCTCGTTGATCGATATCATTAAATCGTGAAAACAAATGATTACACATTGGCGAGCGAATAGTGCGTTTGGCGTGGAGCCGTTAGCCGCAGCTAATCCCGGTAGATTTTCATAAACCCTATTACGCTGATTGATTTTTGGTAGTGTGGGCAACTTTACAAATAGAAAAGCTTTAAGCGATTTCATGGAGCTTTCAATTTGTTCAGAGCCACTCGCTGTTTAATTTGAAGCTGGCGATGCGGAGTTGAGCTTAACCGAGAGCTTTCGGTTGAAATAATATTGACGAAGACCACACAAAAGACTAAATATAATATTGAATGTAATATTTGATAGGAATAGTTACACATGTAGTTAGACACGTGTATCAAGGATATTCTAGGATATAAAGATATGTATTACATATTATGTTAGTATAATTAAATTGTATAGGAGGCAAATATTTCTTATAAATAAATATTTCTTAAAAAAAAATACAATATTAACCTATTTTAAAAGCCCACATAGGACCTCTCTCTTTATAGGTGAGGGTATATCAAGCTTAAAGCAATTAGGCTGCTTCAATGGCGGCCCAAAAAGTAAGTAGGTACAACGTACAAACGTGATACATTAGTACTACTCGTATATACCTACCGATTAGAGACATGGTAGTGTGATTAATTTTTAATATGTAGAGTTAAAATGTACATCTTACCCATATCTATAGATTGTTCAATCCACGAAGGCTCGTCGTTTTTTGTTTATCAAACGCTTACAGTGCAAGTGTGCAATAAAAACTGCAAGAATGTGAATTCTATTACACATTGCTACTCGTCACGTAGTAATAGAACTCACATTCTTGCAGTTTTTATTGCACACTTGCACTGTAAGTGTATGATTAACAAAAAATGACGAGCCTTCGTGGATTGAACAATCTATATCTTCCGCAAATACCTAACATATATGTGTGGTTCTCAGTTATTGTTTCAAAATATCATGTTCTTTAAAGTGAGATTACATTTAAATCAATACAACAAGTATTGCTAGACTGTCTGTGTACCTACAATGCGAACAACGTAGCAGTTGTCTTCCGAAGTGTCCAGACGGCGACGGTAAGCACCAGCATACGAATGAATCAAAGACACCTACGTACACTATGCGAGCAATACCGATCGGAATACTGCTGAATATTTGTAAGTCAGAAAGGTAGACTTGTTTACCGTAGACGTCTTGGGTTTTGTAATTTTCATACTTATTATACATTAATTGACACAGTAATCTAATTTTTATAAAAATACCATAGTACAAATCACTGGATATATACTAAAAACCTCTTAAGAAGGATTGAATGTAGTGCCATTCATTGACTCACTAATTAGAACAACAGATATTCGCTTCATTGGCATTGTAAATTCTTACAGTGCAAGCAGTTTACCGCCACTAATCCGGGCAAATCGGACTAACCTCCATTACCTTGATTGATTCTCGGCACTATGGCCCTGGGTACATATACAAAGCTCTGTAGCGATTTGGGAAAGCGTTCAATTTGCTCTGAACCACTCCTCAATTTGCGGCTAGCGAAGCGTTCTAACGGCTGGGTTCCAAGCACTTCACCGCCGTCGCTGATTTTAAAACAAATTTACAAAGAAGGTTGCGTAAAAGTTTTCGAATTGGATTGTTTTATTAAAGAAATTCTTAATTCAATCTGGAAATTCATCATTATCGGCGTATTAACGGCCCACTACAAGACCAGGCTCCTTAAAAAGAGGGGATATAGAGCGTTCCACCAAGCTTCAATGCTGGTTGGCGGGTTTCGGGTGATAATTCCACTAACGATCACTATCAGATGATGATGATAGTGTTGGAACCAACTGCTTAACGAGCTCTCTGAGACGGGGGTGTGACACCCTACATCCCGACCTCGAGCTTAGAATTTACTCAATCTTACAAGAAATAAAAACTCAGAATCTGGAAATTAATAAATGTTTTATTAAATATCTTGTAATCTATGAGTTCTAAGAGGAATGAGATTAAGTTTATCGGCAAACAGTCAAGTTCAAAATCAAATAAGCACCAAGCTTTTATTTAACTATTAAATACCTGTTAATAATACATTAAACTGATATAAATTAAAGTATGATACAACACATATCTGTCACCATGCCATTATGTGATTATGATAATAATCATAGAATTTATTTTTTATTTCAATACAGTTACTTTTTTATTTGTATGCGAATTCATGAGTTATTTTTTAAAAAGCAACCAAACCAGAGATTCAAAAGCTTATTGTGATTAAAATTCAATAAATGATATTGCGGTGCACGCGTTTACTCACTTCAAAAATATTTCATTACCCTCCACTGTAGAATATATAAAATGTTCATTTTAATGAAAGCGCGGCTTTGGAACTTTTTTTTTGAAATATCGGTTTAAATATTATTCATAGCTTATTTCTTCCGTAATCTGTTAAATAATTAAAATTTATATACATATAGCTTTTAAATTAAATACGATAAATATTTTTCCAATCTAATTAGGTACCTAACTATAAACGTGTTTATTTAGTTGTCGAGGTGTATGTACCTATATATTTGTTTTGAAAAAGAATTATTTAAATTCAGTCATACTATATTTTTCTTGGACATTTTGTTTGAGTTATATATACCCATACAATTACCGACTATTTTAAAATGTTACAAAGAAAGAATGTTCGTTAGAAATTATGAAGGTGGATTTTCACAAAACAATAACAATATTTTTTTAATTACCTGCTATCGAACTTAGGATAGTATACTATTAAGAACGAATATAAATTAAGAATAATACAATAAATGAATTATAAAACTAACTAACTTTTTTTAATATAATAGAGTATCACAATTTTGCATTAACATGTGCTATATCAGGATAGCTTAATTACACTAATGAGTGTTTAAAAGGCTTTAAAACACCGCGACATTACTGAAAATGTTTATTGTTTGTATATAATATTTGTTGGGCTAAAATATTTTGTCGTAATGAAATACTTTCAATTTAAGTCTAATATGAACACACATTGCTTTGTGTTGTCATATATTTTAACATAATATATTGAATACGTAAAGTAGGTATAGTTCTTAAATTAATTTTGCTATTCTCTTAAACCCAGTTTTAAAAGGAGGAGGATATTTTGGAAGATAAAATGTAGACAACGACACGAAACTAATGTACGGGCCTATTTATAAAGAATATCTAACACTGTTCCTCTGAAAATAAGTGAAAAAAATGTTCAAATAAAAAAACGTACAAAGTACACGAATAGGTACTATTTGAAGAGTTACAAGGTCAAGCTTTCAATTAGGAGAGCGGATTTGAAGATTAGACCTACCAAGCTGCTCCAAGCTGTTTGACGGGATACATTCATTATAGGTGCATATATACATATTATTGTATATAGGTTTATTGTAGTATGTTAAGTCGGGTGACTTGTCAATCACCCAGTAATAAACGAGCTACAGAGCGAGTTGGTCGTTTTATTAACACCTACCGATATACCAACTGGCGACGAGAAGTGTTTTACGAATACCCGCGTTATAGTTTTATAAAAATGAATAGTTTTTACCTCGGTAATTTAGGCTCTTTTGACTATAAAGTTAATGAGTGGGAAGTATTTTATAGTAGATTAACTCAATTTATTAAATTAAATAACATTCCCAATGATAGTCAGAGTGCAGTGTTACTAACTCACCTGTCGGATGAGTCATACCGTTTAATACGGAATCTAGTGCATCCGAAAAAGCTCGAAGACTGTAGCTACATTGAGCTGGTGGAAACGCTCAATAAACATTTCACACCAAAAAGATCGACCTTCGCAGACAGAGCGAAGTTCTACGAGGCAAGCAGATCAGAGGGTGAAAGCATAGAAGAATGGGCAGCGCGACTGAGAGGGTTGGCCGTGTTCTGTGATTTCGGCGCGGAGCTAGACACGTTGCTGCGCGACCGTTTTGTCCTGGGGTTCAGGGCGGGGCCGGAGCGTGATAAGCTTTTCGAGTGCGATTCCAAGACCTTGACATTCGGGCAGGCGTTAGAAGTCGCACAGAAGACTGCTTGTGCGCGACAGGCGCGCGTCGTCGTCAAGGAGGAGCCTGTGTTTCGCGTTCATGAGCACGAAACGAAACGAAGCACCAGACAGGGTCAAGGTCAGCTGGCTCGTTCACGGCCCTCCGTTCGAGGACCCGAGGAGGAACCACAGTGTACTGTGTGCGGCTTGCGATCTCATAGTGCGGGAAAGTGCAGGTTTCGTAACCTAAAGTGCAGTGTATGTGGGGTCAAAGGTCATTTGCGCAGAATGCATACGTCCAATTTGCACAAAATAGGTGCAGATTCTGATACCTCTCACGAGGGCGATTGCAGGGAGTGTGATCTTTTTAATATGAGGTATGTAGATCATAAGCCTATTAGATTAACTGTAAACGTGTGTAATATTAAGTTACTTATGGAATTGGATTCTGGATCGGGTGTTTCTGTGATATCAGAGGAATTTTATATAAATCATTTCAAAAATTATAAACTGTACAATTGTGATCTAAAAATGTGCGTATATACTGGTCATAAAATTACGCCATGTGGGTACTTCGTTGGTGAAGTTACATATAATAAAAAAACAGAAAATATTAAATTTTATGTTATTAAAAACGGGGGCCCACCGTTACTAGGTCGTGATTTTATGGCTCAGTTTGGAATCTATTTTGTATCGTCTAGTAATAATAATTTAGTTTGTAAACAAAAGCTTACTGAAGATGTGCGACGGTTATTAAATAAATACCGTGATATTTGGAAGGATGACTTAGGATGTTTCAATAAATTCGAAGTTGAACTTCTTTTAAAAGACGATGCTAAACCAAAATTTTTTAAGCCTCGGTCGGTCCCTTTTGCCTTGAGAGACAAAGTCAGCGCAGAGCTTGACAGACTAGTTAAATTAGGAATTCTTATACCTGTTAACCACTCTGAGTATGCCACGCCGATAGTTCCGGTTTTAAAAGAAAATGGAAAGTTAAAGATTGCCGGGGACTACTCCTGTACGTTAAATAAAGACTTAAAAATAGATAAATACCCCTTACCAAGAATCGAAGAAGTTTTTTCTAGATTAGGCGGGGGAGAGTATTATTCTAAAATTGATTTAAGTAACGCGTACAATCAATTTAAACTTACGGAATCGTCTCAAAAATTAACAACAATTAATACGCAAAAAGGCCTTTTTGCTTACACTCGGCTCGTTTACGGCCTGGCTAATGCCCCAGCAATATTTCAGAGAGCGATGGAAACATTGTTATCAGGGCTGGACGGAGTTAGCGTCTGGCTAGATGATGTGTGTATAACCGGACCAAACGAGGAAATACATATGGCTAGGCTTCAATCGGTCTTAAGTAGGTTGCAAGACGCCGGATTACGTTTACAAAAAGAAAAATGCATATTTTTCAAAGATAGCGTGACGTATTTAGGGTACGTGATAGATAAGAATGGTTTAAAAACGTGTCCTACAAAAGTCGAAGCTATACTAAAAGCACCCGCGCCCGCTAACGTGCTTGGAGTCAAACGTTTCCTGGGAGTCGTGAATTATTATAGGAATTTTATTCCGGGTGCGTCGGCTTTGTTAAGTCCGCTGCACGAGTTATTACGCGCTGGCGCAGAGTGGCGCTGGGGCGAGCGGCAGCGAGCGGCATTCGAGAGCGTAAAGCGCGAGCTAGCTAGCGAGCGAGTGTTGGCGCATTTCGACCCAGCTGCACCCTTGGTGCTCACTGTAGACGCAGGCCCGTGCGGAATCGGAGCAGTACTCGCGCACCGAGACGTCGAGGGCTGCGAGCGCCCTATTGCATTCGCGTCCCGTTCCTTAACTCAGAGTGAAAAGAACTATAGCCAGATACAGAAGGAGGCGACGGCTATTGTTTTTGGGGTTAAATATTTTCATCAATATTTATATGGACGTCAGGAACCGTTTATTTTAAAAACGGATCATAGGCCGTTACTATCCATTTTTAATAAAGATAAGGGTATATCTGTCACTGCCGCTTTACGCTTACAAAGATACGCAATAATTTTATCTGCTTATAATTATATAGTGCAATATGTAGACGGTAAAAATAATCAAATCGCAGATTTCTTTTCTCGCTCACCCATATCGGTTCCAATAGATAAGGAACGAGTGGACGACTACTCTAAGTATTTCCTTTTTTTCGAGTCGAACGCGGAACCGGTTTTGTTCAGTGACATTAGGCGCGCGACAGCGGCAGACAATGTACTGAGGACAGTTATTAAATATATGAATAAAGGTTGGCCTAGGAAAATAAAGTGTAAATCTATACTGCCGTATTTTCTATGTAAAGCAGATTTAGAGGTGGTCGATGGATGTTTATTACGCGGCCATAGAGTAGTTATTCCGAATGTCTACCGGGGAACGATGCTAAAAGAATTACATTCATCCCATTTAGGCATCGTTAAAACTAAAAATATAGCTCGGGGAAAAATGTGGTGGCCGCAGATCGACTCGCAAATTGAACGACTGGTAAACTCGTGTCAGACGTGTGCGGCGCTGCGCAGCGCCCCGCCGCGCGCGCCGCCCGCGCCGTGGCCTCGCCCGCCCGGACCATGGCATCGCGTTCACATTGACTACATGTCTATTGGCCAGTCTGTTTATTTAATAGTTATTGACGCATTCTCGAAGTGGTTGGAATGTATTTATATGGACCGTGGCACATCTACCAGTGCGCTAATTTTTAAATTAAAAGAAATGTTTTCTAAATTTGGCGTTCCGTCTGTATTGGTTTCAGATAACGATGTTAAGATAAGTTCTGCAGAATTTCATACCTTTTGTCGTATGAACGGCATACAGTATCTTACATCTCCGATCTATCATCCAGCTAGCAATGGTCAGGCTGAGAATTCAGTTAAAACGTGTAAGAAAATGATTAAATGCATTCTATCGGAAGGTAAATGTCAAAAATATGTCCATGAAAAGCTACTCAGTTTTCTTTTTAACTATAGAAATAGTGTACATTGTGCAACAGGGGCCACGCCGGCTATGCTAATGATAGGTCGGAATTTAAGATCTAGATTAGATTTAATTTTACCGCCAAGTAAATTTGTTAAGCAAGACAATGTTGCATTGAAACCAAGCAGAGAATTTAGGGTTGGTGAAATTGTGTGGGCTAAATGGTTCATTGCGAAAAAAAGTGTCTGGTGTGTGGGCGTTGTAAAAAAAATTATAGGAACTCGAATGTTAGAGATTTATTTTGAAGACTATAAAACAAGTAGCAATAGGCATATAGACCAGGTCAGGAAATATAATGGAAATTATGTAAATTTGGATGATTGCCTACAAACGCCTCAAGGCTCAGTTACAACTCCCCCGCCAGACACGGCCGTTTCCGACCCGCCGCACACTCCGCCCCTAGTCCCGGTACCGGCATCTCCGCCGCCGCCCGCCACTGCTGTGTCGGAGGAGACGGACTTGCAGGTGCAAACAGACTGTAGTTTCCCGGCCGCAGGGAATTTGATAGCCCCTGAAGCTGATAACTGTAACAGCCAGGGGGAAAAGGTCAGCGGGGAAGGGACGGAGCCCAGGGAGAACGTTGAGCGCAGTGAGGCCGTACCGGCTACAGAATTGTGTATTGTGCCAGGGGGGCCATCTAGTGCGAGCAGTAGTCCGCTCGGGCATCCTAGGCGGGCTAGGAAACCTGTAGACTATAGACAGTATTTTAAGTAAAGAAATGTACTTATTTTGTTAAAATATTCGATATATATATATTGTTACAGGTTTCCAAACTAGTGTTGGAGGGATGTAGTATGTTAAGTCGGGTGACTTGTCAATCACCCAGTAATAAACGAGCTACAGAGCGAGTTGGTCGTTTTATTAACAACTACCATTTATCTCTCTACTATTCAGGAGAAGTCTCATTGAATTGCGATTACGAGGCTTTCAGGTTATTGCACATTATGTTCGTGAGCGGTCCTTTGTTCTCGAGACCGGAAATAGAAATGCATTCACTTCAGAACCATAACAAAGTTGATCGTTATTAAGTTGTCTATTGTAATTAATTTTAGTCTAATTATTCTATTTTTGGAAGCCGTTTGCTTTGGGAGTACGAGCAAAATGATAATGTTTTAGTAGTATAAATGTTGTTTAGCAAACACTCACAGATACGATAGACGATAATTTATAACTATGTTTCTGATTTGTTAACGCTCTTTCAATTTCATGCAAACGAATTTGTCTGCACACCTTGCTAATTAAAAAACAGCCATCACTCGAATCATCGAACGCAAATCGAATTTAAGTGTGTAGATCTCAAAACGACTTATTTTGTCAGATTTCAAAGTAAGGGAACGCGAGAATTGTACTTAAATTTCATTTGCTTTTGAATATTTTTTAAGTTCTCTAGAACATCTAGTCATCATCACCATTATCAGCCTATTGACGGCCCACTACAGGGCCAGGCCCCCCTCCTTATAGGAGAGGGGATATTGAGCGAATCCCACCACGCTGCTCCAATGCGGGTTGGCGGGCTTAGGGTGATAATGTGCTATTTTTATTAACGATCACTATCAGATGTTGATGACAGTGACCGACGGCTTTACGTGCTCTCCGAGGCACGGGGGTGTAACCAACTTCCCGACTCCGGGCTTGGAATGTACTGAGAATTTCATAGAAGAATGAAAAAGCTCAGAATTATTCCGTGACCCGACCCAGGATTCGAACCCAGGACCTCGTGATCGAAGCCATATAGGCTAACCACTAGACTAACGAGGCAGTCTAGAACATCTAGTAATTACTCATAAATCGAATCTGTGATAGTTACAAAAGACTATAAACGAACGATGCTCTATTCACAAAATTCGGGTCGAAGTTAGGACGCGTTTCCTTTCATTGGGCGAATTTAAAAGCTTAAAGTTTTATATAGGCAATCTTCGAGCGCGATAATCATAAAAGCGAAAAGCAGCGGGGCGATTGATGAAGGCATTCAATCAAGACTAGGGATTGTTTTCGTATAAGGTAATCTGTGTTTGAGCCAAAAGTTCCGAGAACTGAACGAACCTGTTTTGCATTATGTATCTCTTTGTTCATTAATAAGTTTGGGCTTGATGTAGGTCTCTTATGATGTCGACGATAAACTATTGTATGTTCGGTGAACCTAAGGTGGTGAATTGGTAGGAGTGTAGTTATCTTTTATAGTAATTAACGGCCCAAGCAGTTAGCCCATGTGATGTTCAGTAGAAAACTGTCACGTATTAATATAATAAGATTTCGCAGGGCAGGCAAGGAACACGTCCTAAAAGGTACAATGTTTTTCAACCTGAGGTTTAGATTTTATGTTGGTACAAAATGCCTACAACACAGGAAAACATGGGAAAAATGTCCTTGTCTCAAGGGTTCGCGACAAGGCATGTTTCCAATAAGACAATGCTGCAGATACAGCTGAGATAACTATTATGGTAGTAATTCCCCGCACAATGACGATTTGTCATTACTATAGTATTTTAGAATTAAATTAGCTTCCTTATAACCGCTGAATCGCTTATTTTGGCATCTTTAAGTCACATTCGAAATCTATCATCAGAACAGCCCTGAAGCAAAAAAACCTCTTTAAATGGTTTAAATTGGAAAATTTCTATCTAATTCAAGACTACTAATTGCTCCAGCGAGGTCATCAAAACTTACGCAGTGGAAATAATAATGACATAAGCAGGATGAGATAAAAAAAACCGCATGATGAGTGATCTTGGATCGCATCCGTCGCGATCGATTAATGCTGTTGACGTCATTCGCGTATTACATATGTGATTTGTTCATTTCTTACAATCTATCGTATCAAATATTCTTAACAACCAAAAACGGAAAGCTTTATATTATAGAAATTAATTTTAATGTGTATAATTTTATATCTAAGATATATTTTTATAAATAGAAGCTTTTATTTAATTGTTGTGTTATTGTAATCTATATGTTAATCACGTAGGAGCGCATGCTATATAACACCACCTCAATTGACACATCTACACTAATATTATAAAGAGAAAAGATTTGTATTTTTGTAATAATAAACTACATGTAACGAATAAACTCAAAAAGTACTGGACCGATTTTAATAACTCTTTTTTCATTAGAAAGCTACATTATCACTGAGTAATATAGACTATATTTTATATTTGTATTGTGTATATTATCCGAGTTATCACAGTTTTTGTCGCGCGAGTCGGACCGTGAAATTTATTAAATCGGCTTTTTGCGCGTACGCTGCGCTGCCTTTAGCTATTGGATATAATTGAAAACATTGTATGAAAATTTTATGCATCTTAAAAAGTTCTACAAAAAAATCCGCGATAGCATATATCTATCTTTTATATTTTGGCAGATATATACCTTTTTGTGTTTTAAAAAATCATTTAATTCATATGCTTACTTTACGTCATTATTTGTACAACTAAACTTAAATCCTTATCAAAATAAATTATTTAATAATCACAAGGATATTTTAGAGATAAGATTTGCTTTTTACAGTATGTTAATTAGTTATATAGTTTCGGAGATATTACAAAATTTCTAAAAAATATAACACTGCCGCTATATCGTCGAAATAAAGTTGATCTCCTCCGTGTTATGTTATACGTACTGAATAGGGGTCAACATTTTGGTACTAATATTCTTTGAGAATTCGATCTTTGATCTTTTCAATTTATTGATGACATGACAGACCATATTTATATAATATATGAAAAAGTTTGTTCGTTTGTTTAAACGGTCTAATCTCTAGATCTGCATGTCGGATTGTAAATTATTTAGTTAATTATGAAAGCTAGACTCAAAAGTGAAATAGACTATTTAATACAAGCTATATAAGCAGCTTGCCATAAATATATATTGTTAATGTTAATGTACTGTAATGTCGTACAATGTTTAACAAAAATGTAGATCTTTAGTACACGGGACGAAACGGAGGATATTGCTTCACGGGAAACCATAAAAAAATTAAATTGAGAAGGGAAGCGGGGAAAGAGCACACTTTATATGAAAATGTCTGTCTTTAAAATTAAAATGGTACCTAAGAGGTTTTTACGCGGACGAAGTCGCGGGCGACTGCTAGTATATAATAAAAGAAAATAGGCATACCAAAATCGAAACAAACGTCAAGATGTGATTCTAATCTAATTTAATTTCTACTCCTAAATATTCTACTTACATAAAATAACTTTAATTAAATGAAACTTTGTAATATTACATAAGCAATTTGATGAATTCATAGCAAAAGGGAATTGTAGGTAATCGTGGCTCGTGATGCTTATGATTTCTTGAAAGTTAAATAAAAATTTAATTTTAAACGAAACTTTGCCTGCTATTTACTTAAATAAAATAAAATATATTGTAGCAGCCATTTGTTTCCAACTACCTACGTACTACCTCGGAAGTTACGAAGCGTACAAGGTTTATGACAAGTACGGGAAGTTGAACTCCTGCGTTTGTTACAGTACTATTGTGTTCATTGTGACCGTACGGGATTTGAAACAAAAATGCGCCGCAATTATACCTATTTAAACGGGAAACTTACTACGATAAAACATTAGCATGGCCCGTGAACACGACGGGACAAAGTTTCATAAATCTAGGTCGAAATATAGACAGATAAATTACTTTATCTTTTGTATTAATAATAAATAAATATTATGGGACAATTACACACATCGCTATATAGCCCCTTAGATAGCTTGTGTTAGAGGTACTAATAATACGATAACTTTATGAATATTTTTATATATTGTACATAAATACATATAATATATAGATAAACACCAAGACACTGGAAAACATCCATGCTCAACACAAACATTTTCCAGAGGTGAGAAAGGAACCCACGGCCTAGGACGCAGAAGGGTAACTACCCACTGCGCCACTCGGCCGTCAGTTGTTGTTCAGTATTGTATTTTACTTTACCCTAGTCTTTACGTGTACGATGATGGTAATTGTCACACGATGTATTGTGACATTTTGACCGGTTCAGCATACGTACCATTAACTATAATAGCAACTGAACTGTAGATCTAAACTTAATTGCAAATTAGGTTATTATTACTTAAT
Organism: Mycalesis mineus; assembly: GCA_034621355.1. Classification (NCBI taxonomy): domain Eukaryota; kingdom Metazoa; phylum Arthropoda; class Insecta; order Lepidoptera; family Nymphalidae; genus Mycalesis; species Mycalesis mineus. The sequence continues at coordinate 7,784,164 of CM067881.1, forward strand.
AAAGTCAGCTGAGTGCCTAGTGTGAGCTTTCACCAAAACAAATCGAAAACTTCACATTCGCGTAAAGGCAAATTTTATATGGAATTGAATCAGCGCCCCTGGCAGTATCGAAAGAAAACTCAAATGGGTGAGTGTCAGTGTCATATAAAATTTGCGTTTACCGTTCTCGATATCGGGGAAATCTTACACTAGCCACACTGGTCGGTTTTGGTCTACAGTTGAGTCGCTGTGACATTTTGACCGGTTCAGATTTGTAAGAAATGTAATAATTATGGTATGAACTTGACTTGGGTGGTATAGTTGGGCTTTTAACCGTAGTTTCTGTTGATGAATATAATATATACTCGTATAGTATACATAAATGTTTCTAATAATGTTTTCTTTCTTAGAAAAAATTCTCAATAAATTTTCTTAGCTAGGTGTTAAGAAGTTGGTATCGGCCTTACACTTCGATACCTCGGAGATTACGTTAAGCCGTTAATCCCGGTTATTATAATTAACATCTGATGGTGATCGTTTCAAGAGTTATTTCATTGTTTGCCTTAGCGTGCAAACCCGCATTGGTACAGTTCAAACTAGTAATAATAGTTTCATACCAAGAGAGCAAGTTATATAAAAGCTGGTAATAACATATTGTATTTTTTTTTTCAACTACTTACTTACTAAGTCGGGAATTACGAACCGTAAAGGGTTTATGAGGAGTACGACAAGTTGAAGCCCTGCGTTTGTTACAGGACGGGTCCATTGTTCTCATTGTGACCGGCCGCGGTTTGTAACAAAAATGCGCGGTCAATCTGAGCCCGCCCCTTGGAAAATGAAGTGCAAATTGCTCCCGTAAAAACATAGTGGTATTCTGAATACGCGGAACTCATTACTGGCACGTTCAAACTGAAATTAAATTTAAATTGTGTTCTTTAATTACGAAAAATATTTTGTAACAATTCAGAGTTAATTCACGCTTGAATTACTGCAAATAATAGATGCATGAATAAAATAATGTCATCACATTATTTGTTAACGACCAGTGTTCTATTTTATAGACACAATGTTTTAATTTTACAGGCTCGGGCGAGCGTATGATTTCGTTCATATCCGTAACAAATTTTGCTCATGATGCATATTATTAAGTTTCTTTTATGAATAACAATTTCATATTACTTTCCGCTGAAAATTCTGAATGAGTCAGTATATGTTCGTTTAACTGCATTATTGTCATTATAAGATGGAGTAGGTCCACTTCTGGATTTCGGCTTCCTGTAGAGACGTCCAACCATGTTTTTAAGCCGCCTGCGTTAATCGTACATTTTTAATTTTCTAAAACTAAGTAAATAACCAAATCAATAGATAAGTTTTAAAAAAACATTCCAAGCTCTACAGGTTTCGCTTTACTTTCGCTGCAACAATTTCTATTAGAATATATATTATTGATTGTACTCTAACAACCTAATACTTTCCCTACTATTATATATTATATTACTAAGTTAATATAGTTAGTTTCCCCAGTTAAATCAGAATAAAACTACAATCAAGTGCGAGTTATTCTATCAATAGCTATCACATCTAGATTACAACGTAAGCAAAGCTTTGTTACTCGGTCTATAGTCTAGGCGGCTTATACTCTACAATCACGTCTGAATCTGCAGATGAAGACATATGAAACGGAATACACTATAGACAAATGTCGTTAACATATTGCATATAGGAACGCAAGTCAAAGCTGTGTATTCTGAAGCGCACCTTGGTGGAACTGTGCTCTAGTGTTCGTTAATTATTTATCGAGGACCGAGCAACGATCCCAGGCACGTAACGATTTCTGCAACAGTGTTTCGCTTGTTTACCCAATACGAGTAGGTACCTATGTGATCTCGGATATGCATCATTTCTGGATCATCGCCGAAAAGCTGCTTTTCTGTCGGTATTACAATTGATTTCCAAAACTGATTTACTTAATATTTAACTGATTTACTTAATATTTAAGTCTTATTATTTCTGCTTTAAATATGCTTAAAATAGAATATTGAATCGTATAAATATAAATATCCCAAATACACAATAGGTTGAAACCTAAGGCGAAAAATTGTATTGAAAAAACATTGTTTAGGTGCTAATACATTATATTATTACGTAAATGTAACATATACAATATGCCAATATACAAATCCAATCCACATAAATATATTAGAAGAAACATAAATTTCCTGTAACATATATTTATTCCTGCAAATGAAACCTGATTTCCGAACCGGTAAATAAACTAAACTAAGTCTACCCTAAACGATTTTGAATTTAAAGTCTGAATTTTGCAAAATTTCAAACATTGAAAATTGAATTAAGCTTAGACAAATGCAAAAATTTTGCATCTACCTTCTAAAATCCTTTTGAAAATCCGTTCAAATAACGTGATATTCGCCTTTCATAACGTGCAATCGAAACCCTAAAGTTTCATGAGCCAATCTTGTTGCTGTACGAACACATAATCGTAAAGTGAGAGTCGAAATCGATGAGACTAATAAACTTTCGATCAGGACAACAAAGGATTGTTGGGTAGTGATTGAAAAGTTACCATGGAAGCAGTTTGTTCGCGACTAATCCCTGTAGATTCGGACAAACCTTCCATTACTCTGATTGATTTTGGGCAAGGTGACTAGCCATGGATACAAACACAAAGGTTTGTAGGGACTCTTTCTTCATTCTTTTTTATTTCGCTATAAATTGACCCTTTCCCGATTCGATAACCGAAAACTTAATTATTATCATATTTAATAAACACAATATATTATTAGGAAAAATTATAATTACCTAGGTACGTCATATAAACATTTTTTTTAATTTTCCAACATGTAATTAATTTATTACACTTTTGTCATACCAACAGATTCTTGAATTTTATATTAGTACAACTACATCAAGAGTACTCTAAACCAACGAACTTGTAACGACGTGGTCTCTGGTGTGTTTTTAATGTGCAACAACTCATCGGAACTTATTTCATCACGACAATCGAACCGTTTATGGCCGTTTGAATTTCTTGTGGAATTTTCCCTGCAGGAATCTGCTTTCCAAGTCGGTGGTAGTCATTACAAACAGTTGAACTTGACATTTCAAAAGTGCTTAAAAGCCAAACCAAAGCCTACTTGAAAAAACGAATTTAATTTTGATTTTATTGAAACTTGTTTTATAAAATTGAAGTCAACATTGTTATTAAAGTTATTTAATAGTTTAAGTAAGTCTTAATTCAGTAAACCTAGCTGCTTATACAAGTTAAGTTAGCACGTAATTATTTTCAGCACAACGCCGTGTACGTTTGTTTCTTTTTCTTACATCTCTACAAGAGTCGGCGGTATGGAAATGCAAAGTAAATTAAATATTCATTGCTCTGTGGATGATGAATGGAAAAAAACAGATGAAGCAAAAATGTTAAGCGGATGAAATTCGTTCCGTCTACATAAATATGTATGTTCCAGCTCTACATAGAGACTTGTATAGGCGAAGTACTGCACTAACCTACTGTGAAATTCATGACGTGTGCTATCTCTCCTGACTGATTGAGGCTTCTGTGTGTGCAGAGTAACTTAAGTACTTGTATTTGTGTTACTTATTAGATACTTGAGTTTGGTTCGCATTAATAGATATCGGTCATTGTATGGCCAGGCTTCCCTACCATCTATAAGAATATATAAAAATGAGTGCCAGGCCCATCTATACAAATAAATAAGATTTAAATGTGTTTGTTTTTTCAAATTAAGAGCTTTTTAGTAAATACATATGTCTGTCTGTTCCGTTTGTTCCGGGTAATGTCTGACACTTCTAGTCGGTTCGTAAAAAAATATTATGTATATGACAACTAGACTGTCGATATAACGAGTAACGTAGTCCAATTTGTATCCTGGTATTCCCATGCTTAGACCCACTACATTGCTGCAATATGGGTTAGCGGGTTTATCGTGATATTGTTAATATTTTAATCGTCATTATGACAAGTAAATGATACCGAATTATAGTTTAACGCGTGAGCGGATATAAAGCTACGGTGCACTTTTTATTATAAACACACCGGCATATTTAGCGGAACATAAAAAGGTCCATATTGAAAAAAAAAAATGGTTTTATTTTAAAATCTACTTCTGCTTTTGTTATTTAAAGTTTCATTTGTTTTACTTAAAATGGGATCACATTAAGAACAGATTTTGCGAGTAAAGGCTATTTATGAAAAATGGTACATTTTTTAACTTTTTCTGTGACCGGTAAAAGTGAAAATTAATATTAAAATAACAATTAATTAAATTAGAAAAATGGTGATTAATATCGCGTATTTTCTCCACGTGCTCTTACTAAAGTTTCTAAGATAAGCTTGAGTTACCCGAGCGGTATACGACCGAGCATTATCCTGCATGACAACAAAATCGTCACAAATATATGGGGCAAACATAAACATTTTCATCTTAAACTTCTCTGATATAGCGCTCTACAGTCAGACTCCCTCTGTCAATCACTAACAAGTCTGTGCGAGCTCCCAAAAAATGCCCGCCCAAACCATTATTGATCCACCATCGTATGCAACTGTAGTTTCAAAATTTGTCTGAATGTATCGTTCTCCTTTGCGTCTGTGTATTCTTTGCCTGCCGTCAATTTGATTTAAGAGAATTCTGCACTCATTACAAAACAATACGTTACTCCATTGGTCCGTGTTCCAAAGTCGATGTTCCTGAATATAGTTGACCTGTTGCTACGATGATTTACCTCGAGCCTTGTAGCCTTGGCGGGCACAAATAATCCCAAACCAACTTCTTCGAACCTTCTTCGTACCGTACGCTCACTTACGGTTACACTCCGCACTGCTTCTAACTCATGTCGGGCTTGGACGGCCGTCAAACGGTGGTTCCTACATACACGAAGCCGAATGAAACGATCCCCCCCTACTCGAAGTGCGTCTTTTTCTGCCATGTCCTGCTCTTCTCACATAAGTACCGGTATCCCTGAACCGTTGGATACTGCAACGGATCGTTAAAACTGGTCGACGAAGATCTCTGGATGTCACTCTGTAGGTTTGACCATTTCTTCGCATTTGGAGTGCCCTGGTAATCTCCGTTGGGGCTAAGTCAGGCATAATTCAGTCCTTAACTCCAGACTAAGATACGCGATTAAAAAAAAACTAACAAAAAACAGTATTTCAATGAAATTTCAAATCAAACCCAGAAGGAAGAAGTACACGAAGTTCGCTCCAGATAAGGTGTATTTGAATAAAATTAAAACAATTGCATAAAATGATGATGTTCAGTTGTTTTCTTAATTTCAAAATATATCTTTTCAAATTAAATGATGTATAAACCAGCCAGCAATCTTATATGATACTGATATCAAACCCTTTTTTATGTTCCGCTAAATATGCCGGTGTGTGTAGATAGTATACAATAAAGTATTACGACCAGAGTATCAACATTTGATAAAATGTCTTATTCCAGGGTGTCGAAGTGAAGTGTACGCGCGGGAACTACCTAATTTTCGCGCTGACTGAAAATTAAAGAAGTCTTACGAGAATCCAATTTCACGGGAACGGTAATCTCATTAGAGTCGTCTGGCATTCATTAACATTTATACGATTCAGTAGGAAAACTTAGAGTTGCCTTTTCAGCGCTGTGAACTTCTGATGCACTAATCTAAATTTGGAGACGCAGGTGTTAGGTTGGAGTTGTCTGGGTTTTAGTTTTATGTCGAACGTGAATAGATAGCGTTTTTTTAACGAAATGCTGGCTGGTTTGGGCTTCTTTGCTTATTTTACATGTGTTGTTTGAATGAATTGAATGAAAATAGTAACTATAGTAAAAGAGCTCGATAGAGGGGTAGTTGGTCCAAGGTACTTTCAAGGAGTATGTGATGATTTGACGCATGACAAAATTATGTATTAAATAATGTTGTGCCGATCCCACTTGAGTGGGAAAAGGGCAAGATGATGACGACATTACATTAATGTTTATGACGGCGACCTTAAAAAATAAGGCCTTGTAAAAAAGGTAGGTATAGTATTTGAGTTGTACGATTATGTGTCTACCTAATTCTTAACGTTTTAGCATTAGTACTTGTAGGTCAAGTTATTCGAAAATTAGAAAGTTCTAAACATAAAAATTACTGTAAGCTAATTACTAAAATTTTTAGCCGTCATTACCTTATACTTCTAAAATTTCGTAATATTCGGACGAGTGTATGTTTTATCGTGTAGAAAACCAATACACCTAATTTACTATAAGTATATAGGTATGTGTATAAGCTCTCACTACAAAATCACTCGGGTTTGTCACGAGAATATCGGGTAACATTTTGATTTTAGCCTTCGCTTAGATAATAGTAAGTACGTGTATATCATTACTTACAGTAAGTACATGTAGGTATTATGGCACTAAACACCGACAAAGACGTACCGCCAAGCGATTTAGCGTTCCGGTACGATGTAGTGTAGAAACCGATAGGGGTGTGGATTTTCATCCTACTCCTAACAAGTTAGCCCGCCTTCATCTAAGATTGCATCATCACTTAACATCAGGTGTGATAGCAGTCAAGGGCCAACTTGTAGTCGATAAAAAAAAAGTAGCTTATACTATGGGGTTTTCTTACAAAAAAAAACAATGATTCGTTTTGGAATGAATTTCATTTTAAAGACTAAATACATATGGACGTACCTACCTACTCACTTCTAGCAGAGTCGTCTGTTGGCTTAACCAATGGAATTATACCTACCACTGAAAACGCCAATATGATGTTGGTAGCGCTACCCTGTTCGTTATGTTGTCGTTTCCGGTCATCGACGTTAAGATAGTGACTGGCTTATGATCTTAATCCCTTCACAAATAAGGAAAGAGGTTAGCTGCATTAAATATATAGTTGAAGATGTTGATGATCATTTACCATACTCCGTAAACACATTTCTATATGTACATCGTCTCAACCCACTTGCTTGTTTAATAACGTCTAGTGTGGAGTCTAAAGCGAGGTCGCCGCCGCTACAGCATCTTAGGTCGAGTATGAGTGCTTATTACAACTCTCATAAAACTTTATGAAAGTTGTAGAACATGTACATTTCCTTCAACGCAGGGATCAACTTAAAGTGTCTGTTCAGTCCTACACGAAGTAATTGTTGCAAGTAGAAAATATACTCTTTAATCACGTAATACTGAATGTTTCGTTAGCTATAATGACTAGATATAATTTTAAATACTTTAGTCAACTTCTATGCTAAAATATTATTATCGTCAAGCTTACATTAATTCAGGACATATTAAAAAATTGCCAGGTCAAAAGTACCCTAAACCGACGATCTTGTATGAAAGGATTAATGAGTGTGGAAGAAGCTAAAGTAGTATGCAAGGACCGTGGCAAATGGAAGGATGTAGTCTCTGCCTACCCCTATGGGAACGAGGCGTGATGCTATGTATGTATGTATGTGAGCTTACATGAGTACAAAGTATAAGAATCAAATAATAAAATATTTTATCAAATGAAAACTCCATAAAATTATAGGTTTGTTGCTTGTTTATTTTATTCCGTCAAATATTCAAATTCATGCTGTAATTTGCATTTGATGAAAACCCATTATGAATATACCTCCCCATCTTTTCAGGAAGTCGGTTAAAATACTCTTTTGTAACCCATATAAAAGAGTTATAAATACTGTAATCTATCTTCTTTATAAAAAGTTTTCATAGGATTTTTATCATAATTTATTACGAGCTCCTTTATTTACTCCTTTGCCAAGCAACGGCAAGTCATTGTTTTGACGGGCTGCTGATAAAAACACGTGCTAGGCTGGCGCTGAAGTTCGCCAAAAAATCCATTTAAGGGTCCCAAAAGGCTTTGTGCTCTAACGAACCAAGATTTCGTGAAATGCAACACAGTTTTTCCGGTAAACAAAAATGTTGATCATCTTTCTTTGTCACATCGAGCTGGTGTAATAAATTATCCTAATAGATTTTTAATTACATACAAAAAGTTGCTACTGAAATTTCTATTTAATATATTTTGTCAATTTAGGAAAGACTTCTTCTATCTAGAATCATTTTAGAAAATTCAACTTATTATCGTTTTTAAACGTTTGCTTATTTGTAGATTATGTTAAATCGTATACCGGCTACGGAAAACATGGAAAACTGAATAGCCATGATAATAATTGAATAATGCAATAAGTACTATGGCAGTTATTATACTCTACTTATATCTTGAAATACTTCCGTTTTGAATAAGTTAACCTACGTATTTATTTTATGTTTTGATTGCAATATAAATATATTATTTTTAGCAAATGTATAATGTAATTTTGTATCAATCTTCACAATTATGTCGTTGCGAATAATGTGATACAATCATTCGTTAAATTTAACTGTTTTTATTACTTGCAGTCCAATAATAATAATAGATATTATAATATTATGTAGCATAGCAACACCATTAGTAATGCCGATACATACTTTATTCCTTCGAGGGACAGATAAGAATATTCTATCTTCTTGTCCCAGATACGACAAATTAATTGATTGAGCGCTAGTTTGATCACATTTACATTGTAGAAACAAGGAGTTTAATACAACAATGAAATCGGAATTCACCAATGACATTGGTCTAATACACGTTGAAATACATACAGTACATCGGTTTCAATGCCTACTGAAAATATTTTTTCATAATCGACATACAACTCTTTTGACGAAAATTTGCCAATATCCCATTATCTTCGAAACTACTACTTGCAAATTACAGAAAGGAATCCATGATCTTAAAATTACATGGTAAATAACTTAATCCTTACTTAGCATACCTATTGCGAAAATATTTTCCTGCGTGATCAAACAAATGGACTTTTTTCTTGAGCCCCTACTAAACTAAAATCTGACTACGCTCGTGTTTGCCTAGAGATACATTAAGAACATAGATCAGTCGGTCCTATTCTGAATTATCAAGATGTGACGTAGGGACGCGTGCGTGAGGTTATCAGTTAATACAGACCAGACGACCCTCATCTGACCTAATTAGTTATCTTCTCCGTAATGCGTTTTGACTATCTCGTTAACTATGTAACTATGTTACAACCTTGACACTTTTACTAGTTTTGATATTACTATTTCAGCTCATAGTCTGTATATTTGTTATCTATATTTTGGTCAATCGAGTGATTAAGAGTGAAACCATTTACCTACTCATAAATAGATATATCTACATAATATGACATTTAAGTAGGTACCTATGTATATTAGATAAATAAATACCTCCTCTCGATAGTTCAGTAGGTACCTAGTTGGGCAAACTACATCATGGGTCCGAACCGGCACAACAAGTTTACAGTAGCGCGGAGTCAGGCAGTTGGTGCCTCGGAGAGATTTCTCCTGGCCATTATCACCAACAACTGATGGTAATCCTAATAGAAACACATTCTCTCTAGCAATAAAACTGTATGGTGGGTGTAAGCTCCAAGTCTTATAGGATGGCCCTGCAGTTGGCAATTAAAATGATGATGGTGATGATGACGATAGAAACCTTTTAAATCTCCATAAGCTGCAGCAAATTTACCTGCAACAAAACAACGTCACCTAATTAATTACAAGCGCTAATATATTAACGGGTCAATTTGCTGTACTTCAATGCCAAATAGGGCAATAGTTGTGTGCGGTTTGTTAGACCGCAAACCCGCAAAATAGGCGAATGTGTCCATGTATGCGTGGGGTATGGCTACGGGAAATTTTTAGCATTACGAGGCTTCAGAGGTCTCTCGGAGGCCATTACTCACGCGGCAAACACCCACCTCACCGTTTGCGGGTAGCTTTCACTAATTTATGGGCCTTTAAGTGCCTCCAACGGGAAACATGCTCCGGTCAAAGGCTGGAAACGTCCACCTTACATCAAACCCCCGATGCGTGCCTAACTCTAAATTAGTCAAGACGTACGAGTACGACTTGTGTTATCTATTTTATACGTCCATATCCCGTGGGCAGGGTTAAGAATGTAAATTCAGTTTATATGTAAATAAAGGAGTAGAATATTTATTTATTTAAATTATTTATTGCCCACACCAATGTAAAGAAAAGGTTACAGCCTGTAAAGGTGACCTTAGCGCGTTAAAGCAATCTTCAGCTATAAATTATAGTTACAATTCATTAATTTGAACGGGTTAGTTAGCAAATGAATTTAGGCCCGAGCCACATGATAAAATATATGTATCTACTACATAGTACGACATAGTAATTAATTAACTATCAGACTGATATTCAAACTGTTTAAAACAAAGGTCGCATGCATTCGAACTGTAAATTATTCCGCTGTTTTTTGGCATTTTAAATTACTGGTTGTGTCAGCGACTCTTAAGATTATTAAAATTAACTTTAACAGTGGCTTTATTATAGTACAATGTTATCATTTTTTTATTGATAATAAAATAGCTCTTGACTGCAATGACACCTGATGGTATGTTATGATGCAATCTGATATGGAAGCGGACTAACTTATTAGAAGTAGGAGGAATTCACACCCCTATTAGTTACTCAGTACACGACATCGTACCGGAACGCTAAATCGCTAGGTGATATGTTTTTGTCAGTGGGATGATAACCAGCCACGGCCGATGCCTCCCACCAGCCAGAACTGGACCAACTCGTCAAGGATTCAAGCGGCAGTCGGGTGCCGCTTTTACGTATATTTTAGTCATGTCATTGAGTGATCAATCGGCCGAGCCGCGAAAAGAACCCATTACTTCCGTCTTATATGGTAGAGTCACTACAAATAGTCCAATTTGACGTTTCAAAAGTGCTTGTAATAAGCCTACTTGAAATAAACGATTTTGAATTTTTTTTTTTATAAATTCTTTGAGGCCGTCAAAAACTAAAGTGCGTTTCCACATATTACTATTTTTTGATAGCGATATTATGATAAACATTTTAATAATCTATTCCCTATCTAACTCTTAACTTTGACGACATACTCGTACAAAATAAAATAAGAATGATAAAGATGTCTCACGTTCACTTTAGCAGCAGCAATAGCGACTACAAAAAAATTACATAAGCGGTCCAAAAATGACTGTACTCTAGATAGTAACCGATTTTCGACAAAAGCCTTTGAATTAAAATCGCACCAGAAAAAACTGATGAGGCAGAATTCAATTTTCCAATTTAGCCCCGGCGTGTACTGATTGGATTGCGCCCAAAACCGCGGGGATTAATAGAGGACACGCCGAATCCGTGACAAGTTACTTTATTTCCTAAATGTGACACGTTCCGGTTCATATACACTGTTAAACGTTGGCTGAAACGACTAAATCTAATGAATGGATTCTTGATTGTAAATTATTCAACTGATTCTAAGGTTCAAACTAGATAGGGGAGTGGCGCAGTGGGTAGTGAACCTTCTGTAATGAATGATTTTGTTTTTGATTAGCATGGATTAATTTTCTTTATATATTTACTAGCAGTCGCCCGCGACTTCGTCCGCGTAAAAACCAATTAGGTACCCTTTTAATTTTAAAGACAGACTTTCATATAAAGTGTGCTCTTTTCCTGCTACCCCTCTCAATTAAATTTTTTTATAGTTTCCCGTGAAGCAATATACTCCGTCCCGATAACGTAGCATACTACTGGTGAAAGAATTTTTAAAATCGGATCAGTAGTTCCGAAGATTAGCCCCGGCAGAACTTTATTTACAAACTTTACCTCTTTATAATATTAGTATAGATTACAAGTTAGCTGTACTGTAATTACGCCTAATTATAAGTGTAGTAGTTAGCACTTAGTGTCCATATCACAATGTACGCTTACTTTGGGGCTAGACAGCGATGTCCTAAAAAAATGTATAGCGACCGTTGGTCGTTTTGCCTATGTCGTAGCCACATCGTAGATTTGCTCATTTCATGAAATGCTCGAGAATTTCATGAAATGGCCGCGTTTCATGATGTGGCCAACTCATTTTAACCAGATCGTTAAATCATCTACGTTTCACAATTTTGCCATCAACGTTTGGCCGAATCATACAAATAGGGGCTAGGTAATGTTTGCCCAAAGATTATATGCAATTTATAAATTTATAAATGACATAATAATAATTAAACATAATATTTTAACGCCCCACCCCGCCTCGTTTCGCGGGGCTCCTATTTATGGGTGGTTTACAAAAAAAATAACCACGAAGGCTAACCTAACCTATCCGAGTCGGGGTACTCTGAGTCGGGGTGTAACTAGTTTACGATATGATCAAATAATTTTGACCACTTCATGAAGTAATGAAATAGTCGCGCGTTAAGTTGGCCAAACCATATCATGATGTGGCCAATAGACAGACAAACATTTCATGAAACGCGACCATTTCATGACCTACTCAAACATTTTATGAATTGATCAAATCTACGATGTGGCTACGACATCTACACGACATAATATCTCTGTCTTCCGTGCGAATCTTAAGCCTATTAGACGCTTCTAAGTAAGAATTGCCAGACTTTCCCACAAGAAAGGGATCTACGCTGGTGAAACCGAGGGACACAGCTAGTTAGTTGGTGAGTATAAATGCAGAATACATAAATATCAATAAGCTGGAGGAATCCAATCGAGTAAGATTATAGGAAACGAAAAATATCAGTGCAAAACGGTTTTTGACGGTATTTAACGGTCGCAATGTTGTATGATATGCGAATAATTTCGTGTGTTTTCATTTAAATTGTTGGCTGAAATATGAACTCATTCCAAATAAATATTTTCCTCCCATACATCAACATATTTGGAAGTTCGCTTTCGCTGAATGACACTTGAAGTTAATTAAAATAGGAATACGTGGAAAAACCTACGATACTTTCTAAAACAGTACATACAAATAAATAAATAGAATTGATGTGTCTGTTTGTAATTTCAAATTAAAAGTATATACGGTAAATAAGTACTCACATATATATTTTTGTTTAATTTTTGTCTATCTGTCTCTTTGTTCCGACTTATCTCTGAAACTACCAGTCGGATTGTGAACATTCTCTCATGAGTAATATATGTCTGTGTAGAACGGAAACTAGGCGTAAAACCGCGGGTGCCCACTAATCTTAATTCTAATTTTAAAATACATACGGTAGGTCTGCGGTGAAAAGGGTTAAGATTTTAATCCGAATTATCCTTTGTTAAGACTGTACCGTACGAGTTTATTTACGTTCTTTGTAATTTCTGTAGAAGTCTGGCACTTTAGTGAACGGTTTACTTCCGACAAAATATAACCATGCGACATCACGTACCGGTAACGTAGGTTTAGTGCACGAACCTTTTTTTTTAATTTAACTTATTGAAAATACATGAAGTATATTTTTATAAATATTAATTTAAATTAATAAAATAATTGATTTTGATTTTATAAATTTATAATAAATATATTAATTTAAAATTAATATATTTAATAATTATATTTAATAGACGGATGTCGAACGCTGCCGAACGCAAAGGCCGATTGTGCTTTCTTTGTCGCTCGTTCCGCGTGCCACAATATTGGAACGCCTCAAAGCGAGGTAACGACGCATGACGTCATGTTTTTTCGTGCGTGCAGCCGGCTCTATCGAATTATAAGACATTGTCAAAAAACTGTCTCGATTATTTATTATTAATAGTAAAAAAAAAACAAAACAATGCAAAGTTTGCTTATTTCAAGTAGGCATAAGTACTTTTGAAATGTCACGGTAAATTGTACAAGACTACCGTCGCTCACAAGACAGATGCCAACAGACAAGAGCCGGCAAAACTCAATCATTCCGAACCAATGTAACGAATCACAAGAACCTGACTGTCAATTCTGTAACAAAACCTGATAGTACGAGTTTTGACATTGTCTCTATACATATATTTCTCTATCTATAGCATCGTGTCAAACAGAAAATAAAATTATTATTATAAAAACAAAAAACCCGACTGCTTAGAAGTTATAAACTGAAAAGAGAAAAACAAGGATCACTATATCTGTATAAAATTCTAAATACTTTATGGTGCTGCAGGCGGGGACAAACGTAGTTTTGGTAGATTCTTTCCCCGCAGGTTTCTTTCGCAGCATTTTGTCCCTATTTTATTTGAGACGTATATAATAATTTTATTTGAGACGTTTTAGTTTTAGTTCATGGTATAGAAATGAGACGGTACACTTGGTATACTTTTTGACAATTTTTGTTAAAACTGTAATATAAACATGATATGATATTTATATTTTTGAAATGGTCTTTTTACGACCTTTCATTTGGTACCCATATTGCTAAGATAAAAGAAAGAAATACACACATCCCATTTACAGCCGCCATTTTGAAAATTCATATAGCCTATGTCACTTCCACAATTTTGACAAATTTAACGACACCTCACATGTCAAAATCCGTTCAGCCGTTTAGGCTGTAGCGCGTGCCGAAGAAATGGACAACATACATACATACATACATACATACGCTCGAAAAACATAACCCTCCTTCTAACGCAGTCGGGTAAAAATAGTGACACGTCAAGACCAGCACTGTCGAATTTCGTTACAGAATCGACTTGCACTCGAATCTTGGGTCAAGCAATGAAAACCAAACCGCATTAGACCAGAATGGGTTTAATGCGTTTAGGTGAGATGCAAGATTTAATAATGCAGCTTAAATTAAGTATTGACGTAGTTACCTGTTACAATAACCTTACAATGTTAATATTGATGATATGATATTTATTATGAGAATTGCTCACAAAACGAAACCTTAATTTACAATAACCACGGTACAATCGTGCACAAATATTGATTAAATATATTTGTTCAAAAATTTATTGCGTAATCAGCGTAAAATTCTCATCGACACGTTATCATGTGGTCAATTGTGGAATTGTATAAACAAATTGATTTTGTGCACGACGCAAAATTGTACCGTAATATGTGAATGATGCCATAACCGACTTAATGATTCAGAATAAATATTTAGTACAGGCGAACCAATTTTGTCGTTGACATTATTTACTCAAATACTCGATTACAACTTACATCTCGATATCAAAAATGCAAAGTTCAGGTTTGGCACTACAACTAGTATAAGTAACGCCTTTTTTAAAGTGGTTAAAAATAGTTGATTACTTTCTAAGTAATTTTTTATGAATACCTTCTTAATGACTCAAAAAAAATTCTCAACTGTAGTAGCTAAAGGTATAGGGAGGGATCGGAAATAAAAATTTCTGATTATGGGCCCGGAAGTAATTTTTTATGAATACCTTCTTAATGACTCTACTGTTTTATTAAAAAATTATATTATATTTTTTTAAATTGTAATAGCTAAAGGTATAGGGAGGGATCGGAAATAAACATTTCTGATCATGGGCCCGGAGTCCGTGATAATAGTTATACTATATGTTATTTTTTGTTGTACTTAAGAAACAGTGTGAACAGAAAACTAAATAGGTACCATAATTCAAAACATTAGGATATAATTACAGAATTTTATTCTACAAATTACGTCTACATTCATATTCAAAACTTAAAATTGACAATATTTTTCTTGATATTTCTGAATTTACATTTATTTCGCTTACGAATATTTAAACTTGTTTCGACAACAGATGTTAGGAGCAAAAATGTTAGTAGTATTTGCATGTTTCCCAACCCCGGAGACATTCATAGGAAAACATTTTAAAGAATTGCAGATTCACTCCTTTATTCCACAGCTGCGCCCGCATCTAAAATGCATCACTGATGGCGCCGAATGCTGCTTCCTTCTTTTTTACAATTCTTGTTCACTTGGATAAACCTTGACTCGCTCTAAGAATATTCGGTGCATGTATCAAATTTATGTATATAATACATACAATTAGCAGACCTCCTCAACTTCGCCCGCAAGAAACATAGTAGGTATGCAATCTTCCAAGAAGATCAAAGAAAAAAAAATATTACGTGATACTTAATTTTAAAGAAAGAATGGATTGGTATAACAATCTATCCTTTATAAATAGATACGTGTATGCAATCGCGGACTTTTTTATAGTCCTAATATAGATGAATAATTCTTACACACATTATCTTGCTTTATCTCAAATAGCAGCATTTTCAATTAAAGCTCCCAGGCGAGTCTTCCTAGTATTATTGTCATATCTGAACCGCATATATTTTTAATATGAAGAAGTAATGGCCGGGCTATGAAATATGCTTTTCTTTATTTTAAGAAGTATTTATTATAAATGTTCAGCCCAGAGTTGGAAAACTGGTGAAGTCACGCACCCGTGCCAATTAATGCACATTAAGGCATAGGTGCCGTTCAATATAATTTACATCAGATAGTGATCGTTAAAATCAAACATCAACTGTTATACTTATAGGTGTTTTGGTTAGTTGCCTATGCTTGTATTGATGAGAATTGTTTCACCGCTATCTGCTGAATTTATGCCGGAAACAATTCCAGTGGTTCGACACGAGGGTCGGCCGCCTTGACACCCTATATCCGGAAACTCGCAGGTTGTGAGACAGCGCTAAATCTCGTGGGAAAGAGCAGCGGCCGGCTATAGACGGGAAATTATCTGTCGACCTATGTCACTATCGCTACACACTGCAATA
Organism: Mycalesis mineus; assembly: GCA_034621355.1. NCBI lineage: Eukaryota > Metazoa > Arthropoda > Insecta > Lepidoptera > Nymphalidae > Mycalesis > Mycalesis mineus. The sequence goes on from CM067881.1 coordinate 7,800,715, forward strand.
GATGGATAAGTGTTTTTACTTACTACCAACAGGTATACTTCCAAATATTACTATCTGTTTTTATTGTTAGAGACATCTTTTGTAAGTTTTCAGTCAGTGAGTACTAGAATGGAGTCCATTAATCATTCAAAGGAAATTCAAAATTGTTCATTATTTACAAAACTATCTTTGATGATTCAAATCTACAAATTCTCCTTTTATTTATTGTAGTAATATTACTAATTATTTAGGGCTTTATTTGAAAATAATGGTGGATTGATGTTTTTAACGTTTGTCGTTAAAGGACGCCTAGTTAATTAATTCTGGTTTGATTAATAATCAACAATGCACTTTATTTCAATAAAAAAAGCTGGCAACCCTAGTTAAGTTAAGAAAACCACAAAGTAATTACTAACGATGTTCCAGTACTACAGTGATAAGGGTTAGGTGTAAGAATTTTACGCGCTGTGACCATGCTCTGGTATATTGGCAAGGAGCCAAGCGTGGACAGCCGTTATCTGAAAATTTCATGCACACGTTTCGCACTACGCCACCTATCTACTCGTATTTTATGCAGGTGCGGGATAAATAAAAACGGTATGCATATTTTAATTCCGGTTTATGATTATACCGATTTATAAGCTCTTTTCATTCGTTAACAAAAAAAACTATATTAAGACGACTAAATTACACTAAGTTATACATTTCTCGCATACGAAACTTTCTAGTGTGACTTACTCGTTTTCACAAATTCAAAAAATTCTCAAGATGCTAGTTGTACAAAAACTATGCTTATGCATAATACATAGCTTTATGTAGAGTTTAATTCTGGTTTACTTACATACACCTCAACCAATTTCCTAGCTCTTTGCGATAATTAATATTACTCTAGGCATAATACGGCTACGTAATAGAATCAATTTTTTTCGAATGGAATAAGTAGTCCTCTGTTCCGTGTGTAGCGCATCTTTCACAGATTTTAATATTTATTAAGACGCTTTTCTAGCAGTGAATTTTTATGGGCAGATGATGATGACGATGATAGTGATGATCCTCTTAGCGAAATAATAATCTACTTTTTTGTAACTCTAAAAAATACGGTAGGTATACATTGAAGTCGTTCGTAATTTATTATTACTTTCGGGAAAACTCGAACGCCAGTAAATAAGCGGTTAAATAAAGTGCTCCCGTCACAACGACGCATCGTAATGAGTTAACAATATTACCCAAAAGTTCGTAAATTTTACGAAGCGGTTATTCGTCGAGACGTAAACAGGCTGTGAACAATAAAAATTTTACAGCGAACCCATTCGGTATACGGAACGGTTTAACACTAAACGTGTGCTAATTATTATATTTTTAAATGATTGCTATAAGTGAAGCTACATTTATTGTTTTTATATTTTACTAGCGGACTTGATATGATGATATTCTGTCCAAATCTTTGACATAGTGAAATGTTAGAAAACTCACGATATACTTGTACTCGTACTACCGACTTATTACGAAAGTTATATATACAAAATATATCTACTTTTTCTGTAATTCCGAACGCAGAGAAATTCAAAATCAAGCATTAACAGCAATCCAAACTGGTTTATACTACTTAGTTTAAGTAACTTTTATTTTTTAAATTTCAAATGGAAATGTTTAAAATTTTTGTATCAAACACAGTAGGTATTTAGATAAATTATTTAAATTTTAAACACATTATTGGTAAATCAATATGAAAACGACACAGTATAAAAGTTCAATAAAGCGACTTTACTCAGAATTTAAAGTCGGAAAATTTCAAAAGAACTTGTCAATTGCAAAATGCTTAGTAAAATGATTGATATCCTAAACTCTGATTCAAATGTAAAAACCATATTATTCCACGTCCTCGATATCTGGAAGTTAAAGCTTTCTTAATATTTTCAACGCCAGCTTCGCGCTGCCAAGACCCTAGTAGACAATAAGTTTCGATCGAAGTTCAACGGTTCTTTAGCCAAAATAATAAATCTTGCTCGTGGCGTGAGAACAATAACTTTTATACAACGCTTTGTCGGCAAACAGAAGCTAAGCGTCTGACAACTATTAATTAAAACTAGCGAAAACGCTTCTCTTAGAAATATTCAAGAAATAGTATCCTCGTATATAACTATCTATTGTATATTTACAAAAAAATATTATAAAGTTTTTGATAGTTTTACCTAACATTATAGAAATTTTTAAGAATGAATGAAAAATGGCTTTGAGAAATTAGCTAATATTTGTCTTAAAGATGACGTAAGACTAAGGATACATTATATGAATATGAAATAACCAAGAGTACATTTATAAAGACGACAGATAGTCGAGGAACTTACTCGAGAGTTATTATGTTCCATTATAGAGGATAGAGTTGACATTCGTTACTTCTATTGTGTATAGAAGCAATATTAATAGGGGTTAAAGAATGAAATTGCCGTTTTATTGTAATAGGTACTTCGAATTGACATAGAACCTTCATGGTTTAAGATTTTAAAGTGAAACATTTTTCATACGGTACCTGTGTAGTTCTTCTTTTAAAAAATGTGCAACATTCGATTATCAACATTCAGTTGTTTTTTTTATTCAGCTTAGACAATAAAGATGGATACTTCTAAAATTCGTGTGATTTTTGAATACGAGTTCCGATGCGGAACTAACGCTATATTAATGTTCCGTTTGGAGAGGGGACTGCTAATGAACGCACTGTGCTATTTTGGTTTAAACGCTTTCGTGATGGAAACTTCGATTTGAAAAACGAACCACGTGAAAGACCGCCCACACAGGTGAATAAAAATGATTTGAAAGAGATGGTGGAAGCCGATCCGAGGCAAACTACCCAGGCATTAGCGGCATGGCTTAACGTTACTTTGACTCATTTGCGTCAAATCAATAAAATAAAAAATATGAAAAATGGGAGCCTCGTAATTTGACTGATCTGCAGAAAGAAACGCGTGTTGAAACTTGCGTTGCCTTGTTAAATCGATACAGAAATGAAGGAATATTGGATCGAATTGTGACATGTGATGAAAAATGGATTCTTTACGATAATTGTAAACGGAAAATGCAATGGCTGACCCCAGGTCAAACGCCGCAAGAGTGTCCTAAAGCAAAAGCTTACCAATAAAAACGTAATGGTGACTGTTTGGTGGTCTCAGCGTGGTGTTCATTCACTATAGCTTTCTCCGATCTGGTCAAGCAATAACGGCAGATGTCTACTGCGCTGAACTCCGAACAATGTTAGCGAAATTAGCAGTGAAACAGTCCCGACTTATGAATCGATCTTCACCATTATTGCTCCATGATAACGCGAGACCTCATACAGCACGAGCAACTATTTTAACTCTACAGGAACTGCAATTAGAAACCATTCGTCACCCTCCATATTCGCCAGACCTTGCTCCAACAGACTACCATTTTATTCGTGATTACGACAATTTTCTACGTGATAAAAAATTTTCTTCTCGGGAGGCAGTGCAAAATGCTTTCACACAGTTTGTCGAATCTAGATCACCAGAGGCAAAGTCATAAATGAGCTTTCTATTAGATGGCAGCAATGTATAGATAATAATGGTAATTATTTTGATTAAATAAATATGTTAAATTTAAAAAAAACGAATATTTATTTTTCAGTACAAATCGGCAATTTCATACTTTAACCCCTGACATATACCCTGCCTGCCTCGTTAATAGTAAGCCAAGCCAAAAACCCGGAAAAGTAGAAAGAGGCTTGTAATACAGGTGTAATTTACTTTTCAACACTTTGACTTTTCATTTTACAATATACATTAAAATATTTTACTATGTATCTTCTCGTAACTAGCATCAAGTGAATAACGTACTTTGATTATCAAATCTATATTTTTGTACGATAGTGAGGTGAATTATGTATCATAAAGACCTATCATTATAATGCTCTATGAAAGATTCTGTTCGTATGTTGCGTATTCTGGTAGTCTTTAGATTTTTTTATATAAACAAACGGGGAATAAGTATTGGACATATGCACATGTCAATCCCCTATCTGACAAACATTGAAATGGAATCCGTAATCTCATGTATATGTCGTAGCCACATCGTAGATTTGCTAATTTTATAAAATGTTTGAGTAGATCATGTGTTTGAATGGTCGCTTTTCATGAAATGATTGCCTGTCTATTGGCCACATCATGATATGGTTTGGGCAGAACAATGATACAAAATCGTTTCCCGATGTGGCCAAGTTAACGCGCGACTACTTAATTACTTCATGAAGTGGTTAAAATTATTTGATCGTTAACTAGTTACACCCTGAGTTTTTTTTTGTAAACCACCCATAAATTGGTGCCTCCCGAAGTGTGGCGGGGTGGAGCGTTAAAATATTATGTTTAATATTTTTCTACTCTCATTTATTTATTTACAATTATTTTAAAAATTTTTAACAATGCTTCTAAAATTATAAAAAAATAAAACACTATTAAAAATTTATAAAAAAATTAATTCCGGAGTGAGGAACCTACAATGCGCGCCGTTTCAAGAATTACTGCCTTCTGTATCCGACCCTTGATCCAACAATTAAGCGAAAGCTAAGACCGTTGACTGAAACGACTATAGGAACAATCATTGTTGAATCAACATTCCACATGGCGGTAATCTCATGAGTAAGGTCCAAGTATTTTGATACTTTTTTCTTTTCAGCTTTCACCAGATTATCGTCATGTGGAACTGTAATATCAACAATCATTGCACGGCGCGTTAATCGATCAATTATCACTATATCAGGTCTATTGGCTACAATATACCTATCAGTGATAATTGTTCGATCCCAGTAGAGCAACGCACTGCTATTTTCAAGAACTGACGCTGGGTCGTACCTATAGTAAGGCACCTCAAAATCGACAAGGCCATACTGAAGAGCAAGTTGTTGGTGGATTATCTTGGCTACTTGATTATGTCTGTGCAAGTATTCGCCATTAGTAAGATGAGCACACCCGGAAACTATATGTCTGAGGGATTCCCCAGGCTGATGACACGCTCGACATATGTCTAGAGTGCCATCTTTCATAATATGTTTTCGGTAGTTTCTCGTCTGATAACCTCGTCCATAATTGCACAGACAAAACCCTCGGTTTCCCCAAAGAGGTCACCGAATTGCAACCAAGATACAGATGTTATTGAGAAACGTCCATGCAACTCCTTACTTTTCCATATCGCCACACGATCTGAGTTACTAATTACTTTAGGCTTACGCCAGTTCTTTTTGCCAAGAGATAGTGGGGTAAAACCCTTGTCCACTGCAACGACATCCTTATGCATACCCACATTTATCTTGAGAAAATAAAGCAGTTTGCGGACTTTACAGTCCAGGGAGTCCAGTTCAGTTTGAGTCCACTTTAGAATGCCAAAAGAGTATATGAGTAAGGGCATGACCCAGCTATTGTAGGCACGCACCTTATTACCACCTGATAAAAGACTTTTTAGGACTTTTTTCAGGGGAAAGCGTTCCTGCACTAGTTGTTTCATATTCCTTACCTCAATACCAAGTGCTTCTGACATTAAGTTCGCAAAGTGATTTGAAGAATAATACACCAAATTCCATCCTTATGTCATTGCTAAAGGTTTGAGTGATCTTAACAATGACACAAGGTCTGAACGCTTTGATGCATACAGTTTGAGGTCGTAAGAGAGGCAAAACCATAAAGGGCTCAAACTATCGCCCTGGAAAATATCCCGCCTAATCCCTATCGGTTCACTCAATTCAGAACTCTCAAAGATGCCTGGATGGTTAAGGACTGTCATCCAGTGACTCATGCACGATTCAAGAAAAGAGCATAGTGTTGCATCGACCTTGTACAACCGCATGACCTCCATGAGCCATGAATGAGGCACTGAATCATAGGCCTTCTTATAGTCAATCCAAGCAGCTGTGAGATTTTTTCTGTTTCGCCCATATTTGCATTAATATGCATTGTTATTTTTGATGTCAGAATGGATGTAAGGAGCAGCATGTAACGGATTTGTATAATAGGAACGAGACACCAGTTGTTAAGAATGTCGGTAGCGATCCAATGCCAAGATAGAATGCGCACTACGAAACCATTTCAACCAGAAGTTGTGCAATCCATCCGGATCAGGACATTTCCATTTAATTATTATTATGGCATTTATAAATTTATAAATTGGATATAATCTTTGGGCCTAGCCCCTATTTGTATGATTCGGCCAACTGTGAATGACAAAATCGTGAAACGTAGACGATTTAACGATCTGGTCAAATTAAGTTGGCCACATCATGAAACGCGACCATTTCATGAAATCCTCGAGCATTTCATAAAATGAGCAAATCTACGATGTGGCTACGACATAAGTTTAGATTATTAAGGAAGTAGAGGTACAAAAGGCGGCCTTATTGCTTAGCGATAAGCACATTATTAAAGCCGATCATCGAGCTAGGGATAGAATGACTACTCTCTCTTCCAAAGGGACATCGTAAAATTTAATGAAACTCTTAATTGCTTCTTAGAAAGAACATAATAAATCAGCTTTATATAAATTCAAGTCAAGAAAAAAGTCAAGAAGTCATATTTTTAGGAATATTTCTATTTTTAACCGACGAAAAAAAACGGAGGAGGTTCTCAATTCGACACATATATTTTTTTTTATGTATGAACACGCATAAATTTTTACAGAGTTGTCCGATTTTGATAATTCTTTTTTTATTAGAAAGGGCACACTAATTTACTTAAGCATTAGGAGTCGGTGCCAGCCAAGATTTCTACTTTAAAAACGTTACCTAGAACCCACAACCTGCTTTACTACGTAAAATAAATGTTCCTTAAACTTGGCTGGCACCGACTTCATAGATATGCTAAAGTAAATTAAAGCAACTAAATGACACAGTTTTTTTTTACTTTTTAGTGCGTTTTGATTCGGTTCTATTTTTTGTTAAAAATTTTGCTTTATGCGTCCAAATTCTCAACTGCGACGCGCAACTTCGCATGACGGTGCTTGCGATATGAGGAGCTCGGCCGCCTCCAGACCAGTAAGGTTATAAAAACTGTTTTGCTCTCTGAAAGACTCGATCCCGCTTTATAACCGCTTGATTTAAAAGTGGATAACGATTGTTTTTTGATAAACTTAGCAAAAATTACTTAAAACGCTTGGAGAACCTTTTACGCTATATTTCATTGAGATCTGTACGAAAAAGAATCTGAAAAAATATTATCTAAAAAACTCAACAACTCTTCTGCTATTATTGCATAATAAAGTTAACCTTTATTTTGAATTTCTTACTGTATTTATTAAATTAAGTTGTATTGCGAAATTCAGAGTCTGGTGTCACTGCACATGAATATAAATTTCGCCTAATACCTTAAGCTACACTAGTTTAGATAAATTTACGTCCTGACCTATTTATCAAGGAGCAAGACATCGCGGTCGCCGCAAGAAGTGGGGCCACTTTGTCCTAGAAACCGCTAAGATCAACTAAACTACTTACAAATATAAGTCAAGCATAAGCAGGCAAATAACTTACTCGTGCTCAACAAATTTAATTTTACTCGCAACAACTTTGACTTGGCAATTGAGCGGTGTGGAGTGAACATCTCTCGAGGATGCTCTGACGTCGGCGTGAAATGTGCGTTAAATGTATACGTTTTAGATATTTATAGGTATATCTATACTAAATAAATCGAATCTTCAATTTTTTACCTTTATTGTTCGGAAGTTAGCTTCCGTCAGTAGCGGCATAAAGGTACATGCAAAGTCAGGTATACAGCATGAAAATATATACGGTCGAATTGAGAAACTCTTTTTTTTTTGAAGTCGTTTAAAAATATGACGACTCATTAGAAGAATGAAAAACTGTCAAACATGACTATAACCATACCATTTATAGATTCCACTTATAGATTATGTATCGGTACATAGTACTGTTTTTTAAAACAATTAAAAAGAGTGTATTCGCATCTAGACGATTATTTAAATAACTGTTTTCAGGCGCACAACTTTGTGAATTTTTTTTTATTGAGATCTAACCTCGGTAAATCCGAAAACTTATTAGCACAACCACTATGTAGGTACTTTTTACACAAAGTAAAGTCTGCCAAACACAAACTTTTTTGAAACATATCTAATAACAAAATGTAAAAATCGACTATTAAAATGAAATTATTCAACATTACACATTACATAAGCTAACTCTCATTAGATTTTCCCGCTGGCGGAAAATCCACCCTGTTTTATTTTAGTTAGGTTTCTTATCACGCTATTTATTGAACCCCACCACCCACCCCCTCAGTCTGGCTATCAATACACCCACGTCTGTAATAAAACCCTAAAAATTCTAGACTACCTACCAGCTTCCCGAACTTAATATATAGGCTGTTTTTTTACCTAGGTATATTCTTTTTATTCTAAGCCTCACCTGATGGTAAGTGTAAATGTGGTTTAAAGTGTGGCAAGATGCCTTGTTTGCTTGTCTTATAAGTTTTATTATTAATATTATTATAATTATCCTTTAAAATAATTAAATTTTAGTAGGCTATAAAGCAAATACTTTTGAAATGTTCATTTCGTCAGTGTCAGTTAATGACTCTACCTCTAATTTTACTGGTCAGTATCACATAATGTCTCTGAACTCTGAATAAGAGTTAAAACAAAATCAAATTTGGTGTGTAGTATAAAAGACGGGCAATAGATGTGATGTTAAGTAGAAATCCATAACCAAAACACAGCAAGACTTTAAGAGGCACGCAAAGAATGCATCAATATTTAAAATTAAATTATTTATAATTAATAAAAATTAATTTAAAAGATTCATCTGAAATACGACTGAAATAATTATAACGGTAGTGCTTCTCTAGACAAAATCGTTCATAGAAGCTCTACTACTCAAAACATACTTATAGGAATAGAGATAAAAATAGAATTGAAGTCATGCTTTTACGTCTATCGGGGAAGCAAGTGTAGGATGAAAACGTTTCAAGAAACATAAGAAGGCACTCCAAACGTAAATGTGTTTTACCTACAGACTTCCTTAAAGCTGCCAATGTTACGATCGTTCGCACGTTCGAGGCAAAATATACCACATAAAACAAGCCACGCTAAAAATGTTATAAAGTTATACCGAATACAAGTATAAGGGGCGGATGTACAAAGTCCTAAAAGGGCGAACGAAATAGCAGGGCTTTTGGTGTTGCATGTAGATTGGTGGTAATTACTTAACATAAGGTGACCCGCCTACTAATACGACAGCAATAAAACTTAAAGTTTGTTTAAGTTATGAAACAAGCATTTAAGAAGGTCCGATGCAAAAAGTTTACACTTCGAAACCGGAGCATTCACAGAAGTTGTTGACCTAGTGTCAATATCTTCTGTGAATCATCACTATAATATTGCCGTTTTTATAAAAAAAATAAATTAATAAATTCACTGCTGTGACTGTCTCTCTCTCTCTCTCTCTCTCTCTGGGATCGTAGTTTGCCGTTTGATTAAAATTGTTTTTCACATTAATGGAAACTTGTTTCCGGGAGGGGATTCTGTAAAAAAAATTGGATAAGGCTATTTGAAGATAGCACACCAACACCCATTGGAGCAGTGTAGTGGATGTACGCTCCAAATCCTTTCTCCTACAAGGAGGGTGCTGGCCAGGCCCTGTAGTGGGCTGTTATTTGGTTGATAATGATCGAAAATATGGATAATTTGAAAATGTCAATATTTTTGCAATATGCATGTCAACGCATATTTAATTCGTTCATAAAAAAGCTGTTTGATTGAAAACATTTGTCTTATAACAATGTTTGATATAACATAACCAGCATATCGTGTGGATGTCTTGGATGTTTGCCAAGTGTACGACCATTATCTAGTGCTTCCATACATACCCACATATCGCTCTCACCATCCATTTTATTCAATCAGGTGTGGGTGTAAGGTGAACGAGAATGTTGGCATAAACAAATTGAATTGTTACTATAATGTAACTGATGCATTCATTCTGAATACAAATATGTATTTTATAGCTTTAGCGCATTTGAGATAACTCGAAAACAAACCAATGAAAATTATTAAGCTTTTAAATCTACTTCAAATAGAATAGCTGTTTACAAGAAACCATATCTCCTTCGTATTCGAAATACTTGTAAGGTTTTAAAGGTATTTTGTACATACAATGTACTTATTACTTATACTTAATATTTGTTGCATAACGATACTTTAAATCAATTGGTATTGCAATAAAAATACGGTTAATAAAATAAGTTTATGCTTGCTTTGTTGGTCTTGGTGGTTAGCCCTGGGTCGTGTAACTGTCACGGGTCACAATAATTATTACTTTTTCATTATTTTCAGTACATTCCAAGCCCAGAGTCGGGAAGTTGGTGGTGTTACACCCCCGTGCCTCGGAGAGCACGTTAAGCCGGCCGGTCCCAATCCAATCCAACTATCACTATCAATAAATGAATAATTATCACGCAACCCGCACTGGAGCAGCATGGTGGGTCAACGCTCCATATACTCTCTGCTATGAGCAAGGAGGCCTGGCCTTGTAGTGGGCCGTTAAAAGGCTGATAATGATGATGATGAAACAAAATATCGGAAAAATATATCAAACATTTACATACGAATACTTATTAGGCTACCTTTAAACACTTCATTGTATATAATATATATATGATATATCTTCGGAAAATTTATCGTAAAATAAAATAGAAAGACGGTAAAATTAATTAGCTTTGTAAGTTGCTGCTTCAACATAAAGAAATAATATAAAAAAAGACTGAATCACGAAAATTAAACTCACTTGAAAGAGTAAAGTGATAAATGAGGCTTATAGACGTCGCCGTAAAACGAAATGATGTTTCACAAAAGCCTACCTCTTGCGATGTGAGAGTATGCCAACATAAGTACAACGCCCGTTAGTAATACCTAATACCCATGTTTAAATACATTCCGATTGGATAAAGATATATTTATCAAATACGAGAAAAAACATTCAACAAATTTATAAAACTAAAAGATGCACAAAATAACTAATAAAAAATTTTAAATAAAAATAGAACCGACTCAAAACGCACTAAAAAGTAAAAAATAACTGTCATTTAGTTGCTTTAAGTTACTTAAGCATATCTATGAAATCGGTGCCAGCCAAGTTTAAGGAACATTTATTTTACGTAGTAAAGCAGTTCGTGGGTTCTAGGTAATGTCCTTAAAGTAGAAACCTTGGCAGGCACCGACTCCTTTTTATTTCTTACTTTTTAGTAATTTATCGCCACGTAACGTACTCGTACTACTGTCATAGTATATTATACGGCACTAGTAGCCAAAAAGCTACCGATTTCGAGACAAAAACCGAAATCGCTGTAAGTGTGCCTCCAAAATTTGAAGAGTTCCTTCAATTTCCCTAGGATATCATCATCAGATCCTAACATCATGACAATGAGACCACCTTGGAATTATGCCCTTTCTAATAAAAAAAGAATTATCAAAATCGGACAACTCTGTAAAAAGTTATGCGTGGTCATACATAAAAAAAATATACGTGTCGAATTGAGAACCTCCTCCGTTTTTTTCGTCGGTTAAAAATAGATTAAATCTAAGAGATAAAGAGCCCGTAAGCCTCGATATTTGCTCGTGTTTTAAATATTTTGTGGACTACAACAGATACATTGTTTACAGGTAATCATTTATTGGTCTATCTTACGATTTATTTATACAATTAATCGATTATCCAATCGTAATGTTATAAAAGGAATACTGATTACAGATCAGTTAAAAAACAGCCATTATCCAAACAAAACCAAATTCCTTCCGGAAGACCGGTACGATGTCGTGTAGAAATCGATAGGGGTGTGGATTTCATCCTACTCCAAACAAGTTGCCCGCTTCCATCTTAAATTGCATCATCACTTAACATCAGGTGTGATAGCAGTCAGTCAGTCAGTCAAGTCAGCAAACTTGTAGTCGATTAAAAAAAATAGCTAGAGAACATGTAGAGAAAGAATCACTAGTGAGGCGATCAATGTCTTACGTTATAACCGTAATGTTTATAAAATTATACTTAAAGTACGAAGTACAAAAAGAATTTAATTGTACAGCTAATTTACCTAAGTAAATGCCCTTGAAAAATAATGACAACATTTTGTGTAGCCCTGGCAGCGATCCAGGTACTTTCTTGTACCACAAAATCATGTCGACAAGCTTACCTACTGCCTAGCACAGACTATGAGTGAGACGACATCTAAAACATTGCGAATTTTTAATTCAAGGTTATGTTTCTCGAACACATATAGGTATGTACGTTTTACATTTTTAATCCAAATATTGTATTTTATTACCCATTGTAGTAAAAAGCTGATTTTCTATTCTAATACAAATAATTTTTTTACTGTCTCCGTGGCGCCATGGTATGCGCTGTGGATATAAGACGGAGGAGCTTTCAATCCCGGTTGCGTTGATTAAGATTTTCTGAATTGGTCAAGGTCTGGCTGGTAGGAAACTTCAGCCGTGGTTGAAACTGAACCGTTTGTCGGTAGGGTTACCTTACCGACAAAGACGTAACGCCAAGCGATTTAGCATTCCGGCAAGATTTCGTGTAGAAACCGAAAGTGGTATGGATTTCATCCTACTCCTAACAAGTTAGGCCGCTTCCAACCTAGATAGCATCATCACTTACCATCAGGTGTGATCAGGCACCGACTGCTTAGCCTAACCTGTTCTCCGAGGCATGGGGGGTGTAACACCACCAACTTCCCAACTCATCTTTCAACTTTCTCGGAAGGAAGAAATGCTCAATATTTAAAAACCCGACAGAGGACCTAATGATACGAAGCCACGCTAACAATTACACCGACAAAGTGGTTTGCTATTAAATTTTTGTGGCTTTATTCACTCAACAAATTTTACCTACTAGAAATTGAAATACAGCCTTTGTTATCCAAATATTTATAGTACACGTGTACACGTGTAATTTCTGTCTGGTTATTAATATCTAGCGGTATACTCGTTGCTTTGTCCATTGGTTCAAATATCTGCCTAATTATGCATCGCTCTCGGGAGTTCTTTTGTGCCACACATTGTTCCATAGCTATTGAATGCCATAATTTGCAAAGGTAAATTTGCACCGGAACTAGTTTGCCAGTTAACCTACTATTCAAAATGTTCAAATTACGCTTGTAAAGTCTATTCAATTAATTTCAATAACAATTTTGTGTATCTACACATACCTACATTAAACAATAGGTACTTGTTGCTACTTATTCATACCTAAAAGGTCATATAAAAATTTAGTCACAAAAATTTTTATCTCCCAATTAAGATTAAGAAATAATTATTTACTAAAATATGAAACGACAATGCCTCTATAGTCGATCTAATATTTCTAAGAGCTCTCTTTATCACTACTTTTAAAGTCATGTTAACAAAATCACAAAATCTAAACTAAAACTAAATATGTAAAACTAGTAATAAAAACACTCGAAATAATAATTATTAATCAGTCCTCTCACTGTATCGAGTGTAAAAACTAGTGACTGCAATCAACTGTTAACATAATTTAAAAATAAATCATAAGAAGCATTACAAAGCTTTGTTCAAAAATGAACAATGGTGCTTGGCACATCTTGTTAATTAAAATAAGAGAAACATTAGGAATTTTATTATTAAAATGAAATACAATGTAATGGAATTGAAGAAAACTGGCGTTGAAAATGAAAATGGACTCGAAATTACCTCGACAGTCCTTGGCCCAGATATAATTGGAATTTGTGTATTTTGTTTTGGCCGAAAACGTAACAAAGTCAGATAATATTGTTCGGCGGTTGTTACAATTTCTTAAAAAGCTTTTGATCGTTCCGCTCCTTGAAATTCTGATGCTCATTTTAATGGTTCAACGAATTTTGTTTGTCTTTCAATCACTTTATTTCTTCAGCATTCGAGTGAATAACAGATGTAATATTAGAGAAAACCACTAACCATTATTGTAGAAACAATAAAAGAACAAAGGAAAACAACTGTACAAATTATACGGTATTATTAAAAAGATAGTATTTTAGAAATAAGGAATGTAAGAAAAGCTTTTAGTGTGTACTGTTTAAAATTCTAGGTCCAATTTTTATTATTGTATGTCATATACCTACAAAAGTTCTTATAAAATGCCATTTGTGTGTATTTTATATCGTACCTAATATAAATTAACTATATTTATCAAGATGTTGTGGGCGGCGCAAGTAATAGCACTTTGTCGTCTTAACCACTAAATCTAGCTCCTAAGACAATGCAATCTTCGTAGCAGGCAAGTGAAACTGGCGCACTAAAATAGACACTTAAATAAACATTATTTATTAAAACCCACCTATTCTTAGTATAACTAGGACCTACAAACAATATTATTTTCTTACATTCATACATATTTTCTCCATTTTTTGTGAGATGATAATTTTCCTTATTCGTTAACTTCCGCAACATTTTCTCGTAAAATTTCCGTTTGTTTTCATGGACATACATTATTTAGATTCCCATTGTGTGAAAATAATATCAGCGTACTCTGAATAACTAATTATATACGGCAATTTAAGGCTGTTTTTTGCTTATAAATTTTCCCTGTGAAAACAAAAACCAGTATGCTAGGCTATTTCATAAGCTCACGAAAGGTCGGCAACGTTCTATGATCCTCATGTTTTTACATGAAGCCAGGCGATTGATATGTAAATTTAATCCGAAATGGTCGGGAAATATTAACAAAAAATATCACAGCATACACTCAACGGTTATGAAAGTTATACTTAGATTTACGTTTATGGTCGACCTCAAAAATACACACTTTTGTATTGTACAAAATATAATAAGGGCAGCGAAATATTTTTTGTTCATCCGTTTAAATTACATTCATCAATTTACGATTACAAGAAGAGCGAACAAGTTCCTCGAACAAGCTCTATCTTGAGCTTGTACGAGGAACTGCTAGCGCCAAGCTCATTTCTGCCGTCACAAAGCGTTGCTGTATTCCAGTCTGAAGGGTATGGTTACCAATGAAATTACAGGCACAAAGAGGATTAACATTTATGCCTCTAGTTGACAGGTGCCGAGTAACCCCTTGATGAACGTGTCGCTTTTACTGAACTGTAAAATGTTTACTCTACTTTATCAAAACTTTCCGGAACACAATCATATTGTCAATAGAATTAACAGTAAAGCAAGGCGATGTTTTTTTATTGCACCTGATGCACCTAAAAGAAGTAGGCACTGATTTTTCATAATATATTAATTACTATTCAAAAAATAAAAATCTGTTTTGTATTTAAACGTGTGCTTAAAATTTTAAGAAATATCATAACATTTTTTAAAATATTACTAAAAATAAAAGCTTCACGAGTACGACACGTGCATTAAAATATATCTTGTTGCATGCTTCCATTCGATTGTTCAGACAATTTTATTTTATTTATAAAAGAGCACATTGAACACTAAAAATGCATTTCGCAAACGCGTCACTACGTATTTCCTTCATCCGTGCTTGAGTAAAGAGGATTTATGTTCGGATGTAAAGTGGAAAAATATGCTTTGTAACTTTTAAAAGCATTCTGTGGTTTCCGATTTTCAACACCTACGATTGACTTTGAGAACAATTTTATTTTAAAGACATATTAATATAAACTAATAATTGATTTTTTTTAACTGTTTTAATACGGGCCTCTAACTCGGTGCCATCCAAGTTTAAGGAAAGTTTATTCAACAAAGCAGCAAAGCGCTTTGTGCGAATTAGGTATCATCTTTAAAGTTGAAAGCTTACAGGTGGCACCGACTTCATAGATATGATTAAGTAAATTAAAGTAACTAAATGACACATTTATTTTATACTTTTCAGTGGGTTTTGAAGTCGGTTTATCGACAACGAACTTACGTAAAAATTTGTTCTAAACTATGAGTTTAGAACGAGGAGACCAATTTTCACCAGCCACTTATGAACCACCGACATCGCTGCAAATGTGCCTACGAAGAGAAGAGTTTGAAGAGTTCCTTCGATTTAACAAAGATATCATCATCAGATCCTAACATGATGACTATGGGACCATTTTGGAAGTGTACCCTTACTAATAAAAAAATAATTTTCAAAATCGGACTGTTCTGTGAAAAGTTATGCGTGGTCACACATAAAAATCCCTATCTCAAAAAGTACTGAATCGATTATGATGAAACTTGCAGTATTCCCTAAGTTAAACAAAACCTAGTACAACAAATTACTTAAATCAGATTTGTAGTTCCGGAGATATGCCTCCACAAACATAAATACTCGAAATATTATAATATAACATTGTTAAGACTTTTACTAAAATAAACAAGTTAATTGACAATAAATTGAATATAAATCTTTGCATGATAGGTTTAATTGCTTTTTTTTGTTTTGTTATAATCGTATACCCACGACCATAAAAGAAAATATTAAACATTTTTGACGATGTTAACGTAACTCGACAGAGTAAGATTCAAATTCATATCTTTTATATTGTACAAAGTCTGTAGCATCGTACTAAATAGAGAAAGATGTACTAAATTCGATATTAGTAGTAATTGATATAATAAATAACAGTTTAGTAGTACAGATTAGCTAGATTGTTCAAAATCTAAACTTCGCAGACTAACTGTAATTCACTGTAGAAATAGATTGAAATTATGTGAAAACGTGTGACTCGTTAACAACAATTGAAACTAACTTAATCTGCTTGTTTGCGAGTCTCATACGTAATTATATTAACTATGAAGACACTCCTGTTGTGTTATGTTAAATTTTTAAAAGATTCTTTGTAAAATTTTAACCCGATTAAAATAAACTAAAGACGTTATTGAACAAACTTTACATCCCTTTATCACCCACTTAGGGAAGAAACTGAAGAAGATCCGCTCTTATCAGAGACTTACGTCGTATGAGAACTCATTCTAGTAAAATTCAAACTGCATTAAAAGATCAATCAGTACATAGCCATTTAATATTTATAGATGTAGACGCTGTTGTTTTGTACTTACGAACGTACCTCCTTCGCGAGAATTCCCGTAGTGCTTCGCTCTACCTTTATAGGATTTATTTTACTATTTGCGATTGCCACAGTAGCTTCACAATTTTATTGGAAAATATGAAACAGTATAAAAGTAACCACAGTTTCTCTTTGTCAAAGCGCTACTTAAGTGAAGGTATAACAAGCTTTGTAGTAAATTTGATTCTGTATAAAGGAAATTGATTTAGAACACCTAGAAATGTTCTCGGGTCGTCAATAACAATCGAGTCTGGTTTGTTCTGAGTTGTTTTTGCCGCACACAACAACGTTGTTTTGTGCTTTGCTCGCAGTTACGCGAGCACTCGTCAGTTCCGCTCTCGTTGTTGTGTTATGAGGTTCCCCTCATTATTTTTAAATTACTCCCTAACTCTGTTCCGTTAATTAATACGACGTTTGAGTTCTCTATCATAATTCAAGTAGCACAATAGCTTGGCAATCCAGCCTGTATCTACGACCTGAACGAGACCAGAAAATTATCTGGTATTATTTACATCAGTTTCCGTACTTGTAAAGAAATTCCTTCGGTATTAAAGAATTTAATCATAAATAATACAATATACAAAACTATAGGAAATCATCATCATCATCAAAATCATTTTTATATAAATCATAGAGCCTTTAAAAAGTAAAACAATTATAATAATTTTTTCGTTGGCTCAAAACTACTAGAGTCCTAAACAACGTATATAATCGTATGAAAACACAGTTTCCCGTCGCAGTTTAATAATAGGATGTGGCTACTGCCCATTGTAATAAGGATTTAGGAACGAGACACGCCCGATAGGAACGCCATCCTGAGTACAGTACGCAATGTAAATTACAAGTCGGACAGAGATTTCAAATAATGGCTTTGGTCAATGGACTTCTCTGAACTTTGTAATCTAGGTAGTAACTACGAGTTGGTATACTATGTATACCTAATTTAATATGTCTGCTTTATATGAGAGCTCTATGTTGTTTATTTTGTTAATTTTAATATGTATTATTGTTTTATTTGCTTCGTTAATTAGATGTACACCTAAAAATACATAATATTAACTATATACAAAAAATGATGAAACTAAATAAATGGTTATTTCATTTAACTCTTAAATAAATAATCTTGAGGACTTTTTCCTTCAAAAATCTTTAAGGAAAATATTCGAAAAATTAAAAAAGTATAGTCAATTCGAGACTTATAATAAGTTTTTAATTACTTTATAAGGGCAAATCGAACCTGATACAAAGTTTAAATTAATTAAAAAATATATACTTTTTATAGTTATCCTAGAGTCTGGGTAGGAATTACTAATGAAATTTAAATAACTTATCAAAGTGGAAAAAGTGGAAATGAGTATTAACTTCAAGCATCTTCGGAGCGGGGGAAATAATTGGAACTTGTTTATTCTGTGCTGCCTGTTTGCGGGTCACGGAAACACTAACAAAGTTATTGTTTGGTAAGTTATTTCTTCGCGAGCACTCCAAAACTACGTCCCAGTTTCATTATGTGATTCGTCTCATTATTTGTTTGGTCTTTTATTTATTTTATACCTAATTTATGGCAGAAGTTTCACAAAAGGTCAATAGTACCCAATTTATTTTTTGTGGTATGTAATTAATGATGGAACAAGCAGATGGCTTACCTAATATTGTGCAAAAAATCCATCGCCTTTAACATACCTACACTTTGCAGGATATGCTTAAAATACATCCTTCGATATGATGACCCCCTCGGTCTACCTAAGGAATAGCCTTACCTCCTTACCTCAGCCTAATGCGCCTGGCATCTATAAAATAATGCTACATTGTGGCAGAAACAATACTGGCGGCAGTACTTTCCTGTTGAGACCTACAACAAAAAGTTCTACAACTTCTTGACATAATTCTACAAATATGCGTTTAACGAAATGCCAAAAGGAAATTATTGATGAGGTTCAATTTACGTCGCTTTCAAAGAAAGCATCTACATTTTAAGTGTTCTACCTAATTTATCTTGTAAAAACCAAAAATGATATTTTGTTTGTATAAAATTAGTGTGCTTGCAAAGCTGGTATTTAGTGGAATATCTAGTATGAACTACAAGGTAAATTATAATGTTGCTTTAGTTGCATTATATAATGCTACTTGCCTCTCGGTATTTGTCATCTGAGCAGGACATTATCTTACACATAACATAGCCGTGTACTTAGAATATTACACCACTATTATGTGAAATTCATATTGTAATAGTTTCAGTTATCTTATAATTATTTATATAATTTTGAAACTTATACCAAATGTACTAACTGTTCAAAATGACGAAATTATTTTCACTACATAAACACGACGGCCTCCGTGGCGCAGTGGTATGCGCGATGTATTTATAAGACGGAGGTCCTGGGTTCGATTCCTGGCAGGGCAGATTGAGATTTTTCTTAATTTGTCTTGGTCTGACTGGTGAAAGGCTTTCGCCGTAACTAGTTACCACCCTACCGACAAAGACGTACCTCCAAGCGATTTAGCGTTCCGGTACGATGTCGTGTAGAAACCGAAAGGGGTGTGGATTTTCATCCTACTCCTAACAAATTAGCCCGCTTCCATCTCAGCTAGTTAGCGGTTTAAAAAATGCGCTCAAAGAGATAAATCATGTAGAAAAATTATATACTTCGCTTAATAGCGGCAAAGTCGGAAATAGTTCGTCTTTCGCCCCAACCCAACAAATGAGCGAGGATTATGTTTAATAGCGCATTAATCGGTATATTATGCTACATCTTTTATCTACGCGACATATCTCTCTCGTGCGCATTTTAGGCACATAGTTTAACATGACCAAAGACCAAAGAGAAGAGAAATCGCATTTATAATATGTATTAGTAAGTAGCTGATATGTGGAGTAGGTTTTATAGTTTAAAATGTATTCTCAAAATAGATTCCATACTCGTACGTATAACGTGAAAGCAGTCCGTCCCATATTCGAGTAACATGCAAATATCGGACGTCTTCGGCGGCACAGTAGGAGCATGTAGCGAAATGGATTTCATATTGAAATTCAATGGAGCGGCTTTGTGATGTCCACTGCAGTTTGTTATCAAAGCACTTGGCTCGTAATAAAGCTACGTATATTAAAGTTCCTACATACTGTTACCCAGATATAACATCTAATATATAAAATTTCCCTGTCACAATATTAGTTACCGTACTCCTCCGAAACGGCTTTACCGATTTTTACCAAATTTTGTATGCGTATTCAGTAAATTCAAATTCAAAATCGTTTATTTCAAGTAGGCTTATTACAAGCACTTTTGAAACGTCAAATTGGACTATTTGTAGTGACTCTACCACCGGCTCGGAAGGCAGGCCCTGTTGAGAAGAGCTGGCAAGAAACTCAACAGTTGCTCTTTTTATAATATTATCAATTTTACAATATTAAGTGTGTTGTTACATAAAGTTATTTATTTTACTTCCTGTGTGAAGTTGAAAGCCTATCCAATTGCCTTTGAACATCTTTGTCATTTAAAAATTCATCGATAGTATAATAACCCTGACTAAGTAAGTGAGTTTTAATACATAGTTTAAACTTATGCAATGGCAGATCTAAAAAGATCAGTAGGTCTGAGAATCGGCTACTATCTAATTTTCATCTAATTTTTTTTTAATTTTTAATGCAAAACAACATTCGCCGGGTCAGCTAGCAATTATATAATTTATTTCATATTTAATTATATACAGGCACTAAGAATTTTGCAAAAGTGATACCGGGATTTTTACCGAGTTACTCCGTAAAACATTACCGTCAATTTACATGAAATTAAAGCGAAATTATAGCTGCCTACGTTCTGTTTATGTATTTTACTTAAACTGTGATTAACTTTTAACGGAACTTTCCCATGGCACATGGGGAACACTGCAGTCTAGGGTCAATTAGTTGTATAAAAAAAGAAAATACTTTAATTACTAATTGTTTACTAAATATTTTTTATAATTCGTTGTTATACAACCTACATATATTAAGCAATTATTTATTTAAACAAAGAGTATCAATAAGAAAAGCCTAAGTTTTTCTTCCTATGATTCGACAGAACTTATTTACAACAATACTTAACACAAGATTGATGACAGTATTGTAATAGGTACGAGTATGTTAACATTACTTAACTTTAATTAAAACGTTACCTACATAATACATTGTACCTGACTTGTATTAAATTGAGCCTCTCATCCGTTACTCTTGGTGAATTTAATAAAGTTGGTTAGTTACTTAATACTTTAGTAGTAGAGTACATGTTTATAACTATTATAGTGTAAAATAATATAGTGTTGAATTTTTTAAACAAGTTAGCCCTTGACTGCAGTCACACCTGATGGTAAGTAGTGATGCAACCTAATATGTGGGCTAACTTGTTAGGAGTTTGACGACCTCCGTGGCGCAGTGGTATGCGCGGTGGATTTAGAAGACGGAGGTCCTAGGTTCAATTCCCAGTGCGCAAAGGTTGGCTGTTTAACGCGGGAGTGCAGCCAGTATTCTTGCTACTAATTCGTGTAGATATGATTTGTTAAGGGCACTAATTTACATTTTGTATTATATTCTTTTTCAAATAAAAAAAACTGCAGTGATTGCCACGCATTCTCAGGAAGCATGTCAAGTCAGACACGAACGTTTTGTTTGAACAGGCGGAACGGTTAACAGCTTTCTGAATTGAATAACAAAATAATTGAAATTTAATTGACCGCGTACCGGAACGCTAAATAGCTTAGTGGTACGTCTTTTTTGATAGTGGTAATAAGCTACGGCTAAAGTTCAGATCTGGACCAATTTAGGGAAGACGGGACACGAAGCCAGGACAACCTTCTTATAAATCAGGCTAAAGAGGAGTTTGGACAATTGCCTATAAAAAACAGCCACGTGTTGAAGAAATACCAAAGCCCGACCCACGATTCAAACGAACCCACTATCTCTTGATTTAAAGCCACATAAACTAATCACTAGACCAACGCAGACAGAAATAGACCTATGCTGAGAGTGAATACGTAATCAAATAAGAACTGCAAGAATCTGTAGACAAGTCAGAATAACTGACATAAGTCAACGAGTGGCAAAGCTAAAGTGGCAATGTGCCAAGCACGTTTATGAAGACCGCTGGACGTGTCAAAAATCACGTTGGTTTTATCTAGTGAGAACCGTTGGACACAGTAGGAGTAAAAGTATGAAAGAACTAGATACAAACGATAAAGTTAGTTGCAACAGTTACAGATATTCTATTTTCTCAAGAAGGTTTTTTTGTCGTCTCCTCTATTCAATATATTTACTATTACGACCAAAAGAAGTAGAGACCTTTCTACTAATTTTTTTTTATCGACTACAAGTTAGCCCTTGACTGCTATCACACCTGATGTTAAGTGATGATGCAATCTAAGATGGAAGCGGGCTAATTTGTTAGGAGTAAGATGAAATCCACACCTCTTTCGGTTTCTACACGACATCGTACCGGAACGCTAAATCGCTTGGCGGTACGTCTTTCCACCATGCATACCACTGCGCCACGGAGGTCGTCAAAGTTAGTCCTTGACTGCAATCACACATGATGATAATTAATTAGTGATGCAACCTAATAGGAAAGTGGTCTAACTTGACTGCAATCACACATGATGATAATTAATTAGTGATGCAACCTAATAGGAAAGTGGTAAGAGTTAGATGAAATCTACATCCCTATACAATCCTTGCCAGCAATGCGGAAACATGGTTAAAGAAAGACAGAATGTATTACAAGATTTTTTCGTCTTTACGTGGCTTTTCATATCACATATATCAAGACCTTTCATTTGATACCCATATTTAGAGAGTTTTGAAAAAAAAACGTAATCTGTAACCGATTTTCATCAAACTTAGCTAAAAACTAGAAGAAGAAACAGACAGACTAAATAACTTAACAATACCTTCTTGTTCTGCTGACATTCTTTTAGCTTACACACATACAAACAACGGTTGTGCTATCACTACAACCACAGCCAAACTTTATTATTGAATTAGAGTAACGTTACTAATGAATTACAAACTCCTCATCCTTTGTGCAACTTGCACTTAAGTATACAACAATCCTTGCTTAATTTACATGTAAGCATTCCTTTGTTACAGGATTACTTTTGTGTAATTGCTAACTTGTAGGATTATACAAAGGGCTCGTTACTAGGAGTGCATCTACCGCGGTTGCGTAAGGCTTTTTGAAAGTCGAGTACTTACCAAGCAAATAGTACATAAACCTTTCATAATTTTTTATCTTATGCAATAAACTAGGGATATTATGAAAAAATACGGGATAATTAATTATCTAAATAGTGACGTAGCTAGGCGTGGGCGAAGGGTCCCCGAGAGGTCCACGGCCTCAAACTAAACGGAGCCTTGTGGGGCTGTTTTCACTAGAATTTCTTCAATGATTTTTACCGCCACTGTCTCAAAAAATTTACAATATTGACTCTAAATTGTATTTGGGCAGCGTAGTCAATAAAAATACATAAAATTCCTATAAATTTAAATGACCAAGTGACATCAACAAAATAAATATATAATGTTATCCTATTCTACGCCTTTTCGCATCGGAAGTAAAAATGCACACAGTTTGCATATTTTCAATATTCGAGATCACTGCAATCCAATTGCCTCTCCACTCTGAGGTTCCTAAAATGCCATTGTCAGAGATATCAGTATCCCAATAGGCGAGATACCGAATCTGAGGGTTATTGGCAGCAATTCTAGCGTTCAAAATGTAAAATGCTTACACGTGAATAGTCGGAACATTCGAACAACGTAAAAATTCTCAAAAGCTACAAATGGCTTGGACATTGTTGCCTAGTGATTGAAGTCTTTCATCGTCATGCACAAACTATCTATTGATTATCATAAGTAGCAGGTTAAATCACAAAAAGTTGCCTTTTGTGAAGTTCTTAATTTTGCGCTAACAATTTACCAGATTTGGCTTGCTACTGAAACATAAAATCCAAAAAAATTCCTTTTTTTATTTTAATCCAGAATTTCTATCTCCATAATTTCTATTCTATCTTTAGCTTCCCAATCAAACACTACACAACTAAGACAGTTTTCATTGATAAAAGACGAATATTATTCATTGTTATACGCATTCCATGGATTAACCGTACGGGTGCCGGGTTTATCGTGAGGCAGAGAGAAAAACACCGAACCAAGTCGGAGACTTGCAGCACAGTTGTATGCTATAGCGAAAGCTTTGTAACTGGTCAACGTTCGCCTACTCTGCTCGAACTATTCTCTTTGCCCAACAAAATCCGGTACGAACCTGCTAGAGCAGCTTTGACACTCATTCTAAAACGGAGCTAATGCAAATATTTGGATGAAGCTTCTCTATATTATCTGCAATATCAGGGTGCACGGCAGTGCCCCCGCTAAGTCGAGCGCGAAGCAAGCACTGTCAAGAAAATCTAATAAAATGAATCAATATGCCCAAATTGCTAGTTTCTACAAAAAGAAGTGAAATCCCACCAAAAACATTCTGTAAAAAAGCTAAGTCTCTATGGAGCTGCTTGTTTATCTCTAAAAAGTAATGAAATCTAGACAAAGTCGTGCCAAGTCTAAGGTTCCTTACTGCGATTTCTTTATTATAATAGTTAATGTTGTGTAACCGTTGAAGGGTATAAACTAACGTATAAAGAATGTTCAACGGCCAAGTAGCTCTATCTTAGCTTTTTTACAGAATGTTTTTGGTGGGATTTATACTGTTTCAAACAACTTATCAACCTTGCGCTGTAAAAGTATCTCACTATAACTTATTTTTAAACGTACAAAGAAAATATAACTTTTTTAAATGCGCTCCACTCCATCGCGATTACATTTCACAAAGAGGAACTGAGCATGATTAAATTCAAATGAAAATAACTTACAACGAATACAAAGACAGCGTAATAAAATCTCGAGTCTGGAAAGGGCGCACTAACAACAATTAGCTGTCGAGTAAAGAACAAAGGGAATATTGTATACTCACTCAGCAACATCTAGCTCATCTTATCATATAAAGATCTATCATATTACATACGAGCAGAAGCGTAATTAGCTTTTACCAATGCGCCCTATACGAGCTGTATAACTGCGACCTGCAGAATCATACTTACTTACCATAAATACTTGTAAAAAAGCTCAAGTGTTTAGTAGAGCAAAACAATTAGATATTCTTTTGTTTCGTAAGATATAGAGATTTTTTATTTTAAAATTTTTTCTTTTTTTTATTAATTTTTATTTTTATTGTGTTTCTTTTTTTTTATATCTGTTATGGAAATTTGTGTTATGTTTTTTTTTTTTTTTTGTAATCTGGAGAGATGAATTGAGAAACTGTAATGTTTAGTTAATAGGAATAAATAAATAAATAAAGGCGAAAGTTTTGTGTGTATGTTTGTTACATCTTCACTACTAAACAGCTGAAGCGATGTTAATAAAATTTGGTATGTCGTTAGCTGACACTCTAGATTAACACATAGGCTGTATTTTATCACGAAATTTCCAAGGAAACAAGCATTACGCGAGTGAAACCACGGGCGTTCTCTAGTTATAACTAAGTCTATGAATAATTATGTATTGTTTGTATGTGGTCTAGTAATTTCTCTGCCCTTACAGAAATTGTGCGCTGTCCGCCGCAATTTCTGTTGGTTGACGGAGGTTTTGATTTTTTAGAAATATAAATTGTAATTTAAATACTTATATTACTATTACACACCTTCAAGTCAGAGGTGAATAGGATACACCTCTGATATTATAGTCATCTTGAAATCAG
This sequence comes from Mycalesis mineus, assembly GCA_034621355.1. Taxonomy (NCBI): domain Eukaryota; kingdom Metazoa; phylum Arthropoda; class Insecta; order Lepidoptera; family Nymphalidae; genus Mycalesis; species Mycalesis mineus. Next base: position 7,826,483 of record CM067881.1, read on the forward strand.
CAATGCAATGCATGCCTGAACTTTATATCAAAAGGCCTGCATCTTTAAAAATACCTTAAGAGTTCACAGTAATTTTTCCTCTTGCCAGAATTATACAATTCCATGGGAACTTAAAATATTAACGTTACTGTTTCATTTAAAAATCCTAGAATCTCGACTCTTTAGAGAAATTCAATGCTCTAGAATCTAGAGCACTGAATACCTCCAAAGAGTAGAGTTGTCGACAGGAATTTACTTAATACGTTGCCTGTTGCACTTTCGCTTGGAAAATTAAGCCCCGTGAATTTAAAGTTCGCCTGCAATACCAGTAAGTACATTTTTCAGTACTTTCGTAAAAGGAGGTTTCTAATTTACCGCGTATGATTTTGTTCATGTGTTTAAGCGATATCATCTAGACTACTGTGTGTATTGTTAGTTTTTTTAACTAGTTATTAAATTATACTATAGGCACAGTAGGTATACATAAGGTATATTAGAAATCACCACTAAAATAAATTAAATAATTACTAAGAGGGCGGAAGGACATGTAATATTAATTTTATATGGAAGGACATGTAATATTAAATTTATATATAAAGTAGTAAAGCTACGGGTTTTAGCTTTTTTATTTGCTACAATTTAGGCCTTGACTGCAATCTCATCTGGTGGTAACTTATGTATGATGATGCAATCTAAGATAGCAGCGGGCCAATATGTAGGATAAAATCCACACCCATTTCGGTTTCTACACGACATCGTACTGGAACGCTAAACGCTTGGCACAACCAGCCAGACCTGGACCAATTTTGAAAATCTTAATCGGCCTAGTCGGTAATCGAACCCAGGACCAGTAATATAGAATTTGATTAGGTACCCGGTACCAGGTCAATGATTAATACAGAGCATTGAATTTCTAACTAAAGTTGGCTTGCAAACAGGAATTGTTTTCGCTCAGTAGGCACTACACAAAGGCTGTTGCGCAACGGTCACTTGGGAAATCATGAACATGAATCTTCTATATCGATTTATTTTCCCCTGCATGTACCTAATTATTTTGAACTAACTATTGACCACGACTTTATCAATGTGCAATTTGAATCATGCTGATAATATTATAAACACAGAACTTGGTAATTTTGTTTAGTTGTCTGCTACAGTTTTACGCCTTAATTACTCAACTTAAGAACATAGAATTTTGCATAACGCAGTTGGTAGGAGAAAGAACGTTACTTTATTCTGGATCAATTTCGGTATACTTCACCCCAAAAAATACAGGTACAGCTTCCATTAAGAATATAATAAATATAATGTTTGTAAACTCTAACTTAACAAATGTTACTATATTAACCCGATTTAGAATATATTTTATGAATGGAGATAGATTAAAACTGCTACTAGCTACTGCTACTAACCACGCGTAGGAAATGTTAAACTCAATTAATTGTAGTGACTCAACCTCCGGTTCAAAAATCAGTCATTGGAGTATTTAATTGTTAGATAGATACAAAATCTAATAAAAAGAACTTGTATTATTTAGCTAACATTTACATAAGTAAATTATTATTCGTATGGTAAATATTATTATAGAATCATAAATTCAAATGATTATATTTTCTCGCAATTTGGACTCGCTTGTGAAATGTTATTGAAAGACAATGGTCGCCTGATAAGACGGTTACGGGTTAACATACCTCGCCATACATTCCTCATGATTACTTCTATTATGTTCGTTAGGTTTTGTAGTTATATGTAGTACATAATTATGTACAATTCTTATTTATTTATATACGAATCATCTAGAGTGAATTTAGGATAAGTTTAGTAGATATGGCTTAATATAGGGATAGCGAACTATTTTATTTAATTTTATATTTTTGTGATATTTCCAGAACAGCTCAGTTTTCGCATATGTTAGTCTATATCAGCGCCTGAACCAATGTGCCAAATTTCAAAAGTGTATGTATGTATGGTATGTATGTATATATGTATGTATGCATGAATGTATGTATGCATGTATGTATGTATTTATGTTTGTGGAGTCATATCTCCGGAACTTCAAGTCCAATTTAAGTAATTTTTTTTGGTTGCACTAGTCGGTGCCATCTGTAAGCTTTCTACTTTAAAGACGATATCTAATTCGCACAAAGTGCTAGATCGCACCGAGTTTATAGATATGGTTAAGTAAATTAAAGTAACTAAATGACGCATTTATTTTTTACTTTTCAGTGCGTTTTGAAGTCGGTTTAATTTTTTATTAAATTTTTTTCTCGTTATTCGTTCGTTATTTTTTTCCAAACACGTCAGTCAATACTTCAGCTCAGTAGTTATTGAAAAAATAATAATAAGTTTTATAAAAATGTTTTCCTTCTTTTACTGAAATTTCCAGCTTTCTACCTCCAGTCTGAGTCGATGAGTCAGTCTACCAGCTTGCTAGATAGAAGATGGAACATGTATTGTATACATTAACACTTAATAATATTTTTCGTTCAGTTAAAGTTACTGTATGTCTCAGTGCCTGTAAATTATTAAAGACAAAGGTTATATTCCAAACAAAACTAAATATTATTCCCTCAGGCGTTTAATATTTGGTTGTCTGTAACTTTTCAGTATTTAAATTTTAAACTAAATTCAATTCTGATAACTAATGTTCTAATGAAAAAGCACAATAAATAATAGTGGAAACTTTTAATTGCAATCAAGTTCAATAGTCAATTAAGGACTTGAGTTGAAAGATCGGGAAGATCCGTTGGAAAATTATAGTAGCCATGAAAGGGAAAATGGAAAAGTGGTGATTGGATTCACACTTAATTAAATTGTCAACATAATTACAGTATGTAGATAATGATTTTCTGAAATAATACCACGATGTACCCCGGCATTATTACAGTTTTTTCAGAGTGTCTTATTTCCTGAAAGTCAATCTTTTCCTTACATAATTATTGGCAATAAATAATATTAACAATATTATTGCGTATATAATTATAATATTGACAATATTATATTGCAGACGGCCTCTCATAAATATAACTAAAAATACTCGACTTTACGACGGTAAAGTCGTATCATCGATAAAATATTTCGCTAAAATATAGCGTGAAACCCAATTATGGATTATTAAAGGTTTATGAATTCCATTTGCATCGCCACGTAACCTGAGATTACAGTCAGTCATGGAAATAAAAACCGCTTAAAAATATTGATAAGTAGATAAAAAGGGTTTATTTTCAGTCATTTTTCATTTTTCAAAGTATGGTACACATTATAATACATCATTGATGTTTTCACTACTTGGGCATGTGATTGTAAGTAGAAAGCACCTAATATTATCAACATTAAAAAAATCGACAACGCACTTTATACTAACCTTGTCATAACTGTAACGTAACGAGTATTTTACCCAAACATTACTTATGCCACATTACACTGAATACTTTTGCAATTCTCATCTTATATATACCCCATACACGGTAGCTACTAAAATCGTTTTAAATTCTAAAAATGTTTTATGAAGTAAAAACAATGCAATGTGTAACTATTAGTGAAACCTTCAACTTCAATCTCATATTGCAAGTTAGAATAATGTTGGTAATTTAGAATAATAATATGTGTTACATAAGGTAGTTAAGGTATAAGGTAGTTATAAGTAGACTGTAATATAGATATACACTGACAAATTAGGTTAGCCTGTAAGGACAGATGTATATAATTATAATAAATAAATAAATAAAATGAATAAAAAAACTTAAACTTGAAGCAAGAACCTACAACTGAATATTACATAATATCTTATTTATTTCATGTATATTATGGACGTCAGCGAAAAATACCTCGCTTCAAATATTTCATACCTTACAAATCGCCTTTTCACAGAAGTGTGCATAACTTAGTTATAAAGAACTCAAGAGTACAAATATAGTTAAGCACTTGTTACTTATCTCTAGTTCAGAAACAAGTTTCCACCTGACATTATATTTTCTACATCAAGTTATTAAGTTTTCGCAGAACTAAAAGAAATGGACTCGAAGTTTCTTTGCCGGCTCTAATGTTTTTGTGACTTTATCCTTATGGTGAAGTACTTAGGTACAAAAATATAGAAACATTTTTATATTTCAAATCCCCGATGTAGGTATATCAGAGGAGTGTTGAAGTATATGTTTAACGCGCTAGTTTGCGTACCTATCTGTGTGTATGTCTGTTGCATCGGACCTCTGAAACGAATGGACTGACGATGTGTTTATTTTGTCTGAAATCTGGCGTGATCGAGATAATTTATATACCGACAAGCAGATGTCCCGCGAGGAAAATAATGTATTTCAACTTTCCAAGACCACGAAAACATAAAAGTTACCAGTCTATCTATTTGTTAAAACTGCATGAAAATCCGTTTTGTAGTGTTTGAGTTTATCGCGAACAGACAGAAAAACGCCCCGAGGGACTTTATTTTATAATATGCAGTGTTACATAAAATATGATTCTGAGGAATAATAAAAAAATGGCGGCACTGGAATTGCTTTGTATTTTAAAACAGCGAGAATTCAAAAATGATATTCAAATTATTTTTACGTGAATGGATTTCAATTTCTTCCACTAGTGTGTTCAGACAGTTCTGACTCTAGTGACAGGAAGTATTGAAATGTTAAAAATTGAACGTAATGGGTAGGTATATTCTCTTTGAACTTTTTAAAAAAATAATCGTTTCTTGTCATATTACTGTACAACACTATCACATTGAATAAAAAAATATATATTTTTGATATTATATATCAAAAGTAGTTAAGTATAACAGTAAAATATTTCGCAATAATGAAACTCTTGTAAAATTTATTTTTTCCAAAAAAATTAGCTTTACTGCATTAATATATTATGTACTTATCTAATCTGATTTTGTAGCATTAGCATACATATATAAGTACCCGTAGTATTCCTGGAATGTGCTTGCTATCTAAGGCTCGCCGTTTGGAAATTAGAACAGCTTCAATTGTTCTAGCAAATTCTACCTGCAACTAACAATCCATACAATATACAACGTCATACTACAGGGCCACTGGGCCAAGCCTCGTTCTTTTTGGGCTTATTTATACCATGCCTAAATGTACAAGTTTTCTTGCGAGAGCAGGTGCGAACATCTGCTAAAAATGAATAATTATTAGCAGCATCATGACCAGGTTCAGCAGCTTAGCATGCACTCCAAGGCACAGAGTTGTCTCACAACCAACTTCCCGATTCCGAAAAGAACTTTTATTAAGAATTTCTTGAAAGAACGCTCTATATTTAAATTCAGGACCCAACCCAGCATCTCGTGATCAAAAGTCAAATAAGCAACAAGATAGTTCTGTAAATTACAAACGGTAAACTATTTTTATACCAATAACTGACAGAACAATCAATCTAGCCTATATCAGAACACCACTTAGCACACTCGCTAGCATAAGAGGCTACAATGCGTTTGTCAACATGTGATATGGATGTTGAGTGTTGTGACATTAGGATATCATTCTGAACAGCAAGCAACGGATAAGCATGGAGATATTTACGAGTGTTAATAATTTCAAAAAGGGAAATATGATAATTAGTAACAATACAAATATCTGAATTAACGTTAATGTAAACTTTTACATATATATACATTTAATATATACACGTCTTAAAGTTCTTATAAACCACTGAAACTATACAGGACAATGCTAACGTTACCATGTAAGTTTAAATGGCCTCGGGGGGTCTCGGCTTCAGCCAGTAGTTTATCCTTTACAACGAAGTTATTTGTTTCACCATCTACCTAAGAGCTTACGTACAAACACGGACTTTGAGAACTAATTATCTAGATTATTCTCTACTAGAGTAAACTATACCACGTCCATGTCTAGAATTTATCCTTCTATTAAAACTGGTATAGAAATTGGAATATAATTTGGACATGAGTTGTATAATGTATATATAACAAAGTGTTATTAGGCAAAACTAGTTTGGCTTTGGATTTATACAAACTTATAAAATACGCATTATTTTATCTTACTTTTAACTAATATAAAAAAGCGTAAATAACTCTGTGTTACGCAATTACGCCTAAGCTACTGAAGTTGAAGTTCTATCCTAAGATTTTTACTGAAGGTAGCAAGATAGCAACTGCTACTTAGGTATTATTCCGTATCTTTACTTATTAAGACATCGTATATTTTTACGTAACGTTGAAACTTAGATTTTTAAAATGCATTTGGTATATTTCTCAGTAGAAACCTTCTCAAAATTCTCAAACAAGTTTATCGTACTGTGGTTACACGGTTGGTTATAAGTTCTCTGCTTGAAATTTAAAAGTAATATTTTTATGCAGCAAGTTTGCACTGCGGAGACCCAGTGTCGCTTTTCACGTTTGCTTGTATAGAACCGGATATGATATGCAGTGTATATATATTACGTATGCATATACTTGTACGTTCAGGACCTTTAAGCTATGTATACATCACTTTCAACAATTGGATTTTTCTTAAACAAATGCAATTTGTTTTTTGACAACCAAAAACTGGTAACAAAACGCTACAAATTAAATGAATTGACTATTTTTCACGTTAAATTTGATATATGTAAATTACAAAACAATATTAATTATTTGGTAATGACGAAAAATTTGCGTGTATTAAAAACAGAGCATTGAATTCCAAAATTAATTCACACACAAACGAGTTTCAAAATTTGAACCAAGGTATTCAACGCACGGTATATAAATTTTGCAGCCGCGAACTAAAGGAAGCCTAAAAGGGAGTATACCTAAGTGGAGGCGTGTCTCACACCGTGATTTCTCCCTAGCAAGATGAGTATCTCTTGAAGAGGTATTTATTCCCCATTAACAGAAATAAAAACGATCAAGCGATTAACAAGCACGTAGTCTTACATAATCAACCGCGCTATTATACTAGTTCCTTTACGTCAGCAGGATACAATGGGATATGATTTCCACCATCATTGCTCAAATCCACACAATCGTGTACCCTACACATATGTATTGTTATCTGCCGACTTTATTTTGATGTTCAAAAAATCGACAGCAGCCATTACATTCGATTGTCACCGATTATGGGCAATTTTTGGCGATTATTTTCTCTACTTGTATTCGTCCATCACGGCCGATGATGTAGAGGAGCTATTGCACACACGAGATTCATCATAATATGTAACGTGTATATAAAGATATTAAGCTTGCTAATTCACTTACCGCTATAGATAAACCGATTACCAAGAATTCGCATTACAAATCATGTCTAATGAACTTAAACATTACTCACAAGAAACGCCTTTAGAAAGACTCTATTCTTACTTTTTCTTGTAGTTTCGGACCCGACCTTGTTCGCTTTTAAACCGCCCTTCCCTGTAAAAAACTTACAGCAAATACACAATCAAGGAAAAATCTTTGTGTATCATCTACGATGTTACTAGATAGTACTATTAGGCATAATCAAGAAGCATATCATAACGCAGAGGCAAGGAAAGCGAGGCATCTTGATTTTACCAGTAGCAAATTCATCTCTATTTTCTACTAACTAAAGATTTAGGTATTATACAAGTATGGACACAGGCGTCGACGCACGTTACATTTTTGATTTTACAACATTTGAATAATAAATGTTTGTACCTAAAGGATGGATATGATAATTTATAGTGGCCGAACTTGAATCTTCTCTTCGCTTGCAGTCTCAATTAAGCCTAAGTAGCTGGCTAAGACGTGTCTCATATATAGGACTAATACAGTTATGTAGCAGTTTTCTAATTAAAGGAAAAATCTAATTCCACATAAGTATAAATGTAAAACTGACACTAAGTGCCACGTGGGCACAAATTTAATTAGTCAACCCATGTCACGTAGGATGGAGAAGACACGAATGAGATTGTTCGGTGAAAGCTGTTTCAACAATTTATTTTTGATTAAATTAATACGTCTTATGAAATTGTGTTTGCGTTGGGAAAATTAATTTATATCACATTGTAAACAATATTTTTTTTTAACATTTACGCATGATGAATTAAAAATATACACAAATTAATACAAATAAAACTCACAGGTGCTAGGTAGACTGATGACCACAGACGGTTCAGGATCGTTGTTTGGAAGTCCCTAAAAAGACCTATCACCATTACTAGATGTTCACCGGCTGTTAATGATGATGATGAAACTGACATTTAAAAACATCGTTTTTTTAAATCACGTTACGATTACGCTGACCACATAAGCGCATACAAATTGCGCTTAAAACAAGTACTTAACTTCCATGCCCCAGCATGTATCTGCAATTTTAATGGCAATCACACCTTTAATACTGAAACACAGCAATGCTTTTTGGCGGCAGAAAATACTTATTTTTAAATCAATATGTCCTGATTCGTTTTTTGACAATGAGCTAATTAGGAATTACTACTATTACTATTCTTTTTTTTTATCGAGTACAAGTTAGCCCTTGACTGCTATTACCTGATGTTAAGTGATGATGCAATCTAAGATGGAGCGGGCTAATCGCTTGGCGGTACGTCTTTGTCCGTAGGGTGGTAACTAGCCACGGCGAAAGCCTCCCACAAGCCAGACCAAGAAAAATCTCAATCTGCCCCGCCGGGAATCGAACCCAGGACCCCCGTCTTACAAATCCACCGCGCATACCACTGCGCCACGGAGGTCGTCAAAGTCGTCTATTCCCGGAAGAGGAGCTTCTTTAGTATGTGGTAAAGCGAAAGTACATTCGCGAAGACAAAAAAGTGAAGCTGCAGCTTGTTCAAAATTTTCCAATACTCCTTGTTTCGTTATTGCACAACAGTTATCTACTTTAAGAATCAATTGATAGAAGTCAGACTCAGAGTGATACACGAAGGAGTACACGATGTATGTTAATATATACTGTACTCCTTATATTGCGTTCATTTTCAGCAACGAAATCATATCAGTTTTCAAGAAACACTTTAAAATCTTATCAACCGTAAATTAATCTTTGTGTAACAAAGGCGACTAAGTTTTAAGTGGCCTCTGGGCTTCTAAGTTTTGGGTGGCCGTAACCGCTGTTTATCCTTTACAACGAATTCATTTACGACTTAGTTTGCATAAGCATTATTAAGTATACTAGGTCGGTGAGTCAACTGCCTTGAAAATTAAACACCCCCAAATTAGGTTTAGGGTTTGAAGCTATTTTTTTACCTACGAAATTGTGTTAAATAATAAATTATAACCCGACTACGTAAAAAGTAGGGTCTAATAAAGATGAAATAAGAAAATAATTCAAATAGAATTATCCCGCTTACATCTTAGTTGCATCATCACTTACCAGCACGTGTGATTGCAACTTTTTTTTTTTTATCTGCAATAAGCTCGCGCTTGTCCACGATCTCACCTGATGGTAAGTGTAGATGCGGTCTAAGGTGGGGCGCGCTTGCTTAGAAAATGCCTATTCACTCTTGTTTTGAAGATACCCAAGTTATATGAATTAGGAAAAACTGATATCGGAAGGGCATTCCATACCTTTGCAATGCGTATAATAAATGATGACGCAAAACGCTTTGTACGAGTTCTGGGAACATCAACGACATAGGGATTAAAACCCAGCCGGTGTCTTGCAGTGCGGTGATAAAAGGGTGAAGGAGGAATGAGGTCAAACAACTCCTGACTCCGAAATATATCCTGTAAAATACCGCCAAACTAAATAAAATAAAATAATAAAGAGGTTCAGAGCTAATAAGTCTTCTGGCTCGGCGGTCCACAGCATCCAAAGCAGCCAGCTGGTATTTAGCGGATCCATCAAAAAGGTGACTGCAATATTCCATGCACGACCGGACTTGAGCTTTATATGGGGTAAGCACTTGTAATGAATAAAAATATATCTGTAACAAGTTTAACTTTAGTTACTTAAAAAATTAGATAGTACTTCTGATTTTTAAGTAATTAAAGTAAATCTCTATACAACGGAAAATATACTGTCGATTCACAGAAATCGTCGGAAAACATTCAGTATTTCATCGCCTAGCCAAACATGAATATAATTGAATTCTCGTATCGTTGTATTGTATCTCACTGTCCTTAATTTGATAACGAAAGCCATAATTTCCATGTGAAAATGTGTTATTCTTAACACATACTAAAGTATAAGAAAGCAGATTTCGACTTTTTCCATAATTTTTATAGTATTAATCTACTCAGAGCATTCTTATTACCTTGATTACAAACGTTCTATGAAGTTTCAGTAAATTCAAAGCCCAGAGTCGGGAAGCTGGTTTCGTTATAATCGGTAGTAACCCCCCGGCCGAGTGGCGCAGTGGGCAGTGATCCTGCTTCTGCGTCCTAGGTCGTGGGTTCGATTCCCACATCTGGAAAATGTTTGTGTGATGAGCATGGATGTTTTCCAGTGTCTGGATGTTTATCTATGTATTATAAGTATTTATGTATAATATATATAAAAATATTCATCAGTTATCATAGTACCGAAAACACAAGCTACCTAAGCTTACTTTGGGGTTATATAGCGCTGTGTGTAATTGTCCTATAATATTTATTTATTATTTAATTATCACTTTAAGCTTGCCTACCCACATCGTAGCAGCGTGTTGGGTCTAACCTCCATATCTCTACAAGGAGGGAAATCTGGCCCTTTAATAGACTAATAATGATGACGTCAAAATGGAATCAACAACCCTTAACTTGTTTGTAATAGGCTCGAGAAAATAAAATCAATTTTAGATTGATCCCAGATTAGGCTGAGACTGAATACCCCTTATACTGATACTGTAAAGTGGATTTGAATAAATTACAATAAGCTACTACGGACTACCCAAGGTGAAAGCGTTTAGAATAATTAAAATTCTGATTGAATTTATGAGCACTCCACTCGAGAATAAATAAATAAATACTATAGGACAATTACACACATCGCTATATAGCCCCAAAGTAAGCGTACTCGTAAGTAGCTTGTGTTATGGGTGCTATGATAACTGATGAATATTTTTATATATATTATACGGAATTTGCATCAAAATATAGTTTTTAATATTTTTGCCCGTCTATCTGTTTGTCTATTCCACTTAATCAGTGAAACTACCAGTCGGAATGTAAAAACTATTTTTGTATATGATAGCCAGACTCATAAAATATGACTTAGGCACAATGGAAATCTCAGTGATTATCGCAAGCGCAGCAGATTTATTTATAAATTATTAATAATGTTTTCATACATAATTTTGTATAATATTTACCATTGTCAGAAATTAAAAAATATTTAAATATAAAAAAACGAGTAGAACTTAGATCATCTATTCTGCAATGCGGATTTGCGAGCATATGTTAATTATGATTCTTGCAACGACCACTATAAAAGATTTGAGAAGTTTCACGCTGACTGATGTATTAAGTCGTTATTTTATTTATCCTTGAAGATCTAAACCGAAATAATATTTATGTAGGAGCCGTAACCGTCTTACGAAGCCTCTTTAAGTAGCCCCAGGGGCGTATAAGTTTTCGCCGACTGAATTTACTTCGAAACATATATAGTTACTAACACACAAATGCTTTTCCCACCATCTAGGTACATCGTATATATGTATACAAATAAATCAATAAATGTATATATGAAATCAAATTAATTTATTTTAGTAGGCTGTTATAAGCACTTTAGAAAAGTCAAGTCTGTCAGTGCGTAGTGACTCTACCACCGGTTCGGAAGGCAAATTCTGACGAGAAGAGGTGGCAAGAACCTCAGCAGTTGCTTTTTTAAAAATTATTGTTACATATGCAGTAGAAAGCATATTCAGATTCCCTCCAACAATCTTTGTCGTTGTCATTACATAGTATAAAACAAAGTCACTTTTTTATGTTTGTCCCTATGTATGCTTAAATCTTTAAAACTACGCAACCGATTTTTATGCGGTTTTTTTATCAAATAGAGTCGTTCAAGAGGAAGGTTTATATGTATAAAACATGTTTAATATAGTAGAGAAACATTTATAATAATTTTGGAGGTTTCTGATGTGATGTCGTAAATGTGCTAAATCTTAAAAAGGTCAACAAAAAAGTCCGCGATGGTATATGTCTATCTCTTAAGGATAACCCACAATAACCATTTTTTATCTTTTACTTTTAACCAAAAGAAATGGCTTTTTAAGTATCTTAAATAGTTTGTGCTTTCAATATAGATCACTACTGTCCTTTGCAGCATGTAATTTAAGTGAAATTTTTGCTGTGCAGAAGATATATAAGATTCAACATGCAAGGACATAGCGAGTGCTTGGGGGTCACGCGGGGCGTGCGTTCTTTAGTATACTTTAGTACCAGCAATGCACCCGTGCGAAGTCGGGGCAAGTCACTAGTATGGCGTACATATAAAACTATAGTCAGTTTACAGCAAGAAATCATTTCTTATATTTTTTTTCTGTTTGTTTGTTCCGGCTAATCTCTGAAACAGCAGGACTAATTTCGACGGAAATTTTAATCAGACAGTTAATGTTATATCAAATAACTTAGGCTACTTTTATTTTGGAAATTTTACTTATCTTAATTTTTGTTTCAGTCACAGACGTCTGCTTTTCTTTGTACAAAATAAGTTGTTTTTGGTGTGAGATAGCAATTTATTTGTTTTAGACATCATCGTTATTTTTCCAGTTTCAGTGTAAAAATAAAATATGACTTTACGGCAGCTTTAAAACGAGAAGCGTTTGGATTAGTGCTTCTTTTTACGTTTTAATACTTATAGCTGTTTGTGGTCTATTCTAGCAGTTCTTGATTTTGCTTGCGTTCAAATTTAATTAATCTGTAAACGGTTTAATTAATCTGTGAAAATTTCACGGTGACATAATAATAGAGCAATGTCATTTTACACTCGTACATTTCAAGATTTTTAATGTTGCTTAGTAAATTCTTAATAAATTATTTGTTAAACTCGCGAACTTTAAAAAATGTAAGTTGTTATGTAATTACACTAATTCTTCCTGAAAGTAGATAGGTCGCTAGGAAAGTCTTACAATACGACAATATTATTAATACTGAATGTATGAATAGTATTGAATTAGGAAGCCACACACACTCACTACATGAAGATAGGTAAATAATATTTTTATATACGCGCAATAGATTTTTTTAAAATAATTTTTGAACTTATAAAAATGACTAGGTGAGCTAAGGTTGAATTACGCGTCTTCATACGGCACATTTTTAGGTGCTGCCTCTAAATTATTGAATTGATAGAAGAATTTGATTTTTGCACTCAAACGGAAATAGCAATGAAATAAAAGAAATAATATTGTTCATTGATTTTTTATTAGAATTAGGAATATTGTCGTGAATTTTTGTGTACATGATGAATAAAGCGAGAACGCCCCATCGAAAATAGCACTAAATAAAATGTAAAGAAAATTTGATTTTTTATGAAAAGACCGCTAAGGTGCCCGTAGGTCGCTTGAAACAAATTACCGCACCAAGCTTTCATAAAATTCAATGGGATATTATTGGCAGAAAAAAATAAATTGCAGTTTGGATTCACAATAATTCATAACAAGACCAAAACGTATGCTGGGAGAAATTGTGTAAATGAATGGTAAAAAGGTATGAAAACAGAACTTCTAAGTATGAAGCTAAGAAATCCAGGAATGTCAAAACCTGGCTACATTATTTTGACGTATCAATTAAATACAAGAAAAAAATTAGCTTGTTTGAGAATGAGCTTACTTAAACTCAAGGTCATAACTCTTGATTAGTAAAGAAGAAATCGTTTGCTGTATTAATTGTAAGACGAGGTATTTTACACAAAGTAATTTAGAAATTATAGCGTACAGTTACGGTCTTTTAGCATACAAAAGTATGCCTGCCTAGGCTGATTCCAAAACTTAATGTCCCCCGTCCAAAGTGAAGACCAGTAAAATTTTGTATTTTTCCCCTGGAACGCCCTTGCTGTTTATTTGCATACAATTGTGACTTTTTTATGACACCTTGGATTAACACAGCTTGGATCTCCTCTGTACAGTCCTAAGCGTGCATCCAGTAACTTCGGATCGTTTACAGTCACTAAGGATTAGCTCCAGGGTATGCAGTTTGCCAGCGACACCGCGTTTTTAGCGGCCCGGAACTAAGACTCCTTATATCTCCCGGAAAAAAGTTAGCAAATTTTTTTTTATTGCTTTTGATACATGAAGAAGTGTATAAAATGTGGTATAAATAGTTTTTAGAAATTGTAATAAATACGGCTATATTGCAACATTTTCCTAGCGACTTAAGTACTTACTGTTTATTGAATCCGGATTCATCATAATTGATTATATTCCACTGCTGGACATAAGCCATTTATAGGGACTTCCAAACACAACGATCCTGAGCCGCATGTGCCCAGCGGCTCCCTGCGACCCGTTTGATGTCATCAGTCCACCTGATCGACCAACCCTAAGCTTTCCGGTGCGGGGTCGTCATTCTAGCACCTTCGGCCCCCAACGTCCGACTCGTTCAGCTATGTCGGTTATATTGGTTTTTCTGCGGATCTCAACTTAAACTTCATTAATTCTAAAATTTCAATCGATTAAGTACTTTCTCTTTGTGACAGAGCACGTCAATGGACCGCTGTACATTTCCGCCGCCAATTGCTGTGTTCCGGCCTGGAGTTACAGGTACACGATTTGCCGCAATTACAGGCACGTAAGGTTTAACACCTACGCCTCAGGTGGCCACATAAGGGAGGCACAGGGAAGCCCATTGTGCGATTACTTGCGGCTTTTAGCTTGCGTGCACTGTTATTCCGTTAAAGATAGTTAATATTAACAAGTCATTTGTTAACTATTCGCGGGTAAGAAAACGGAAGTACAAAGTAATACAATATTTGAAAGTTTATTAATTTTAATTCATTAACTAAACCAAAGGTTAGTCGACGCATCACAAAGAGATCCGTTAACCTACACTCGTGTCGCAAGTTTCAGGCACAGCATCTCTCTATTTCGTCGCTATATATTATTCTTGTTTTCTTTTTTTTTCTATATATTATATTATCTATAGTATCATGAGAAACGACGTCATGTTGAATTTCGTTACGCAATTGAACTGCTGTTCGGATATTTCCTTTCTGCCACACCATGGACCAGGTAAAACGGTGAATTCATGACATGCTAAGATATCGCGACTCTTTTATTTTTTAGTTATTCATATGAACTTTTGTTCAGTATAAATTTTGTTTGACTACATACTCAAAATTTCTCAAATATACTTACACCTACAAAACATTTAACTTAACTTATTCTTCGCACATACGTGTTGCGACGAATTTCAAAAGACTTCACAAGTTACTATAACTTAATTGGAATAAGTTTCACCTGGTCCTAGATTTACTTTCTATGGCGGGAGTTGTGAACTTCGCGCCGAAGTAAAAGAAATAAACGCCAAGTTTTAACGTCCTCATTCACGCTATTGCGACGTGTGAA
This sequence comes from Mycalesis mineus, assembly GCA_034621355.1. Lineage (NCBI taxonomy): Eukaryota > Metazoa > Arthropoda > Insecta > Lepidoptera > Nymphalidae > Mycalesis > Mycalesis mineus. The sequence goes on from CM067881.1 coordinate 7,841,876, forward strand.
GACTAACGTAAAGTTAATATGGTTCCTCTATGACCTATATTATTAACCTTATTTAGAGTTTTGTTGGTTGAAGTATACTTATAAACCCATGTTATAAATATTTGACTTGTCTGTAGGTATGTGAAATTGTTTAGTACTCGTATCAGTTACATATAGCGGTTTCTTTGTTCTAAAAATATTCAATTTTACTTGTAAATATAAAAGATGAAGATTTGATAAGCCAATGTGAAGCTATCATTATCAGCCTATTAACGGCCCACTACAGGACCAGGCCTCCCTCCTTATAGGAGAGCGGATATGGAGCGTAAACCCACCATGCTGCTCCAATGCGGGTTGACGGGCTTAGAGTGATAATGTTTCATTTATTAACGGTCACTCAGATGTTGATGACAGTGACCGGAACCGACGGCTTAACGTGCTCTCCGAGGCACGAGGGTGTAACACCACCAACTTCCCGACTCCGGGCTTGAAATGTACTGAGATTTTCATAGAAGAATGAAAAACTCAGAAATATTCCGTGACCCGACCCAGGATTCGAACCCAGGACCTCGTGATCGAAGCCAGATGGGCTAACCACTAGACCAACGAAGCAGTCAGAAAAAACTGTGAAGTAATGACATTTTTAAATTATGATAGAAAGAATGTATATACAAATCGTTCTGTAAAATATAAAAAAAAAATAAAATGAATTTCGTATATACAATCGTTCTGTAAAATAAAAAAAATAGTCACGAAATTAAGTCAATTTATTTCAGAATTATTGCTAGATGTGGTCAAAGGGGTCACTTTCAATTTATCGAGACTCGGCATGTTGAAGACAAATGGAGAAACTTGGCCCTTACAAGTGCGGACTTAACTTGTTCCATCTTACCGCATAGTAATCGATTAATCTAAAACTTGGTGAATTTTGAACATAACACTGACCTCGACGCTCACCACATTGTTCACTTCTGCTACGAATGTTGAATTCCATTCCATTGGCATGCTTTCTACCAATCTAAAACACTCGCGTAATTTGAAGGATAGGTTCGGTCGGGCATGTTGAATTCTTGACATTCAAAGAATTATGACGACGTCATGACTATTGACATGAGAAGTGACCAAATAACATGAAAAGTTCTAGTTTTGTTGTAGGTAGGTATTCCATTAACTGGGTTCATGTATTTTATAAAAAACTAGAAGACGCCCGCGGTTTGACCCGCGTAGTTCTCGTGCCCGAGGGAATTGCGGGATTAAATGTGGCCTATGTGTTTTTCTAGGAGCGGGGTTTTGGAGCTTAAACCCACGCTGTTCAAATAGACAATAATCTTTGAATGTTTAAAAACAAAATTAAAAACCACATTTGGTTATTATTAATTAAAAATGTTACATTTACTTCCACAGAAATAAGTTATTAAGTAAGTTGTAAGTTAAAAGTGAATCTTATAAAACTGGGTCAGGATAAAATCTATACCTACTATCATTCTTAGAAGAATTTCAATCAACATTGACCGAGCTCTTTCACTGAGGCTAATTTAAAGTTTGGAGTGGCACTTACAGCAGCGCTCAAATTTTTAAGAAATAATTCAACTTTTTTTGTAAAATGAACAAAAAGTATTAAAGGCCTACCGTTGTATAAGCAACTGTGTATCACACTAATGTTATGAAAGAAAAAATGTATGTGTGTTACTTCTTCCCTTCGATTAGGCTGAAATTCGGAATAGAGATAAATATATATACCATGAATTAAAACATACTTTTTATCTCGATATTCTCTTACACGAGTTAAATGGCGGATCAGCTATTTTTAATAAAAATTGGTCATACTAGAACATTTTCAGTTATATGATCGTCGTTATTCGTACATTTCATTAGACAACGGACTGGAAATATAACAAGATTTAGGTTTAGTACAGATAAAGTGAAAGAATAAACAACACAGGCCCAAAAGATTGCAAAATAAAGGCAAGGAACGTTAATAAACCCTTATTATCTATTCACAGCAGCAGTTATGTATTTTACGACGGAAACGGCAGCGGCATTTTTAGCGATGTCCCTCACCACTTTTATTTACCAAATGTTGTATTATCATAATATATTAATGTTGTAAAATTTGTGTTGCAAAATCTTTCAACAAATAAAACATTTTTATATACCTTTCCTAATCCTTAGGAGAGTCTTGTCCTTCTGTTTTTTACACATTTCCACACCTATTTGCTCAGTTCATTTTTAATATTAGATAATAATAATATTAAAAGTTTACTATAAAAATTAAAAAAGGAAAAAGTATCAAAATACTTGGAGATTACCGCCATGTGGAATGTTGAGTCGATTATCGTTCCTATAGTCGTTTCAGTTATTGGTCGTATAGCTAAAAGCTTCGACCAACACCTTAAGAAGCTGTCGCTTAATTGTTGGATCAAGGGTCGGATACAGGTAGTAATTCTTGAGACGGCGCGTATTGTGAGGAGGTTCCTCCCAGGACCCAGATTTTAAAATTAAAAATTTAACATGATCAATTAGGCGATGTCCAGCAATAAACGTCTATCGGCCAATGTGATGGTGATGATAAGAACTTAAAATATACAATGCATAGCATGCATGGCATTTACCTATCAAAAGCATATATAACAAACAACAGTATCATCAAAATAATAATATAGTTACATAGACAGTAACGAAGTAGTTATCCACAGGTATTTTTATGGGAATCAGAAACCATAATAGTTTTGTACTTAATAAAAGCAGCTAGATAAAAACATTAAATCTATATATTAAATTTAATTTATTGTAACAATGTGGCAAGGTCCCAATAGTTTGTAGTCTAACTTGTATTGTACAATTTTTTTTTGAGGGTCATTTTATAAAATTGTTCAGTACTGAGTCCAGTCGCGGACTATGTTCTTCCTGCTGCTGTCAATCTAATGTAAATGGGTTTTGTTGAAATAGTCACGTAATATAGATCATTTGAAGAGACTAGCGCTAAGAGACAGGCTCGGCCTAGTTTAGTCGCTAGTTGCTCATACTTAGTTGTTTACAAAATATGTCTAATATTTGTAAGTTCATAGTTTTAAATACCTATTGTTTGTCTGGTGTCAATAAATGCATTTTTATTTATTTATTTATAGCTTTACGATCATTATAAAGAGCACTAAGAAAAGTCACAGAACATTCGGTTTCACGTAAAAGCAATTAAACCTACACCCAAAAGCGGGCAAATAAACATTGCAGTTTTATTAATGTTGGTTAAACAACTTGACTTGAATTGACTCGAGAGGAGGTCAGAAGCTAGTAAACTTACAGAATGTAGTTATTTCCTTTTTATGAAAGAAGCTCATTTGATGAAAGAAGACGCTACTCTAGTTCCAAACTGTTTGGAATTGAAATATAATGAAAAGAAATATTCATGAAAGATTCAACTAGGTTCTTTGAGTATCTTATTAACAAACTTTATAATATAAGTAACTTTTATGTAAAATAATTATGTTTTAATCCTCGGTGCTCTAGCGGTTAGCCAATGTGGCATGGGTTCGAATTCTTGGTTAAATTATAGAGTAATAATAAGTTTTTCTTTTTACTGAAAACTTTGAAGTAAAATTCTAAGCCAGCCAGTGTTACACATTGAGATGACAGCCTTGGTATTGACTATCAACAACATCAGTCTGATCGTTAAATAATCACACTAAGCTCGCCAATCCGAACTCGAGCACCATGGCGGGTACAAGCACCATATCTTAAAAGGAGGAAGGCCCGAGCCTTGGATGGGGCTGTTAATTGATAGTTAATGAAGATGATATTTTAACCCAGAGTCTAATCTATCTTCATTCCATATTGAAGCCAAATTAGTTAATAAGTTGCAGCGTGGAAAAGTAACAAACATTATATTTAGGTACACAGACACACATCGCTTTTATAATATTAATGTTATGTGAGTGAGTGAGAATACGTGTTGTCTTTATTACCATTCAATTACAATATCTTAAGATCCAATGTGTCTTGTCAATCAGTTTGTTTGCATCACTAAATCTTTTGGGACGTGATCTAATCCCGTGCTAAAATATATCGCATTATTTGCAAACTTTACGAGGAAGGTCCGAAAACTTTTGCAGTTCCTTGAATAGTAACGATAGTACCGGAACGTGTCAAATTGAAATTGCGAAAATAGACCTTGGTCAGAAACTTAAATGAAACAACGAAGAAACCCTACATTTTGTACCATTAAAACGAGTATTCCCATCATCTCATCATTCAACGAAAAAGAAATAATAGGAAAAATACAGTTACAATACAATACAGAAAATTTTGCTTTTAGGATTTTTACTTTTTTTTTTACTAGGATACCGAAAAAGGCTTTATATTTCGCAACCACAAAACTTTAGAATATTTGGAGGCTCCGAATTTTACGTTACAATTGAAGCTGTTTTAGGCTATATAAACAATCTATTGAAAAATGTTTGGATATTTGTAGTTCGAATCAACCACATTGTAAATATGTATGAGTAAATATACATACATTTTAATCCCGCACAGAAAAACAACAAACCTCTCTTAACCTAGACAACTCGGATAATTAATTTGTGCAAACGAATTAATATTAGTGCATCTTCTGTAATATATTTTTTTCCAGTAGTAATTCACTGTTAATTAGGCTGCTGTTAATTATTCTTTCAGTTATCTATTTCTGGCTTACCCTATTATTTTATTCACTATGTCCGACCTACCTTCGGCACGTACATTTTAATCTCGCACAGAAAAACAACAAACCTCTCTTCAAAAATAGAACATCTTCTGTAAGATATTTTGACGCATCAGTGGCTTATTTAATTGGGTGATTTTAAAAAGCCTACAACAGCGACGAAATTAAAAAGATTTTATTTTTACTGCAATCTCACTTGATGTTAAATTATGATGCAATCTAAGATGTAAGCGAGCTAACTTGTTAGGAGTAACTAGCCACAGCTGGAGCCCTTCACCAGACCTGGACTAATTTAGAAAATCTTTATCGGCGCAGCTGGGAATCGAATCAAGGACCTCGGTCTAATAAATCACTGCGCCACTGAGTCCGTTATTTCATTATTACTTCGTTGATTAGACGTAGAACGATACACTAGTGGCGTAAATTTTAATTCAATGTAATTTTAACGCAACGTTCATTCACGGGTTTCTGAAGAAAAATATTTCAGTTTCATCTTAGAAAGCATTATCCCTTATGTGTTTAGGTGAGAGGAAAAAATCGATTAGGAGATTGCTATGCGCTTTGGCTTCATGCCAAAACCAAGCACTTGTTATTAAGAGAAACATTAGTGGTCTATCATTTTCGACTATCAAATCTATTAAGAAGTTAAATATTTTAATAAGGATCATGTATAAAAAATTCGTTTAAAGTCAGATAATTTGTAGAGTGCACACAAAACCTCCTTGCTTCTGAATGCTTACAACAATCTTTTAACAATTAACACCAAATTTAACGCATTTTGAAGCAATTTTAACAAATAAATAAAGCTACATATACCAGAGTAAAAATCAAATTGGATATTTTCCCATCAGTCTTTTTTACTTCTGGTAATTAGGTATGTTTTAAATACAGAAATTATTAAATACAGTTTCTAGTATTTCATTTAGGTATTACAGAACAATCTAGTAACAAAGAAGATGCTAGAAAGCGTCTTAATACGACAAATTCAGTTAAACAAGCGTCGTGTTCCGACGCGAGACACTGAAGTATCGTTACCAATAAGTCTTGTTTCACATTCTCCACTGCGGTCCATCAATGTCGTAGTGTTGATGTCTCTAATATAGTGGAACAAACATGTGTGTGATACATTCTCTTAAAACGTGCCGCTTCATTAAATTTAGAACACGTTTAGTTTCCTTTTTAACCTACGATGTTAAAGAAGTTATAAGTTTTATGTCGTCTGTGTTTGTCTGCGGCATCATAACTGCCTCATCATCATCATCATTACCAGCCTATAAACGGCTGGACGGAGAAGGTATATGGAGCGTAGACCCACCACGGTGCTCCGATGCGGGTTGTCGGGCTTAGGGTGATAAGGTTTCATTTATTAACGATCACAATCAGATATTGATGACAGTGACCGGGACCGACGGCTTAACGTGCTCTCCCAGGCACGCTGCTTACCAAACTGCAAAAATGCTTTCTTTGACGGAGCTGTTGACTCAGTGATATTCCGAATAGCTCTGATGACTTAAGTTGACTTTTGATCTCATAACTTTTTGTAGCTCTACGTACCTGAAAAGAAAACAAAATGCTCATTAATTAATTTTGCTTCAAAATTACATTACTGTAATTTTAATTTATTGTAATTACTAAAGTATGAAATTTCAATACAAAACTCCTAATTTTCGATCCAAATATAATGAAAATTACTATTATTGCTTGTTATTTACTGATAAATCTTTGGTTTTCATTATAATATTAATGAAAAGCAAAGATCAGTTGATTTTGTATAAAGTTTAAATACATTTACGTTATGAATAGTTTATCCATCTTAATAAGGTTCAATGATCTTAGATTATAATAATTATTACCTGAAACATTGAATTTAGCAAAATTTTACTAAAATAAATGTCGAATAAATGTTGTCGGTTATTTAAACCGACACATAAGAACCAGATAGGCGGGTTCTCCAAGATGAAAGTTACAGGTACGTTATAAAAAGGCTTGAATTTTGGTTGCGGAGTGTCCGTTATTTTATTGCTTCGGTTTATATACAGAAGGACATAGACATAAGAAAATTTTTAACAAAAAGTAAAAACGCCTTCAAAACGCACTAAAAAGTAAAAAATAACTACGTCATTTACTTACTTTAATTTACTTAATCACATCTATGAAGTCGGTGCCATCCAAGTTTAGGTAAAGACTTTAAAGTAGAAAGCTCGGGTGGCACCGACTTCATAGATGTGATTAAGTAAATTAAAGTAAGTAAATGACGTAGTTATTTTTTACTTTTTAGTGCGTTTTGAAGGCGTTTTTATTTTTTGTTAAAAATTTTTTATTTCATACTTTTTAGTGCTTTATCAACAACGAACATACTAATAAACCTACTCGAACTAAACCATAAGTACCAATACTCACTAGCTACTTATAACATTCCGACGTCCCTGCAAAAGTGCATATAAAGTTTGAAGAGTTTCCTCGAGTTTTCGTAGATCTCATCATTGGATCATGACATAGTAAACATTAAACTAACTGGAAACTATAACCTTTCAAACTTCTCATTGAGACATAAATTAACCAGGCCCAATCACAAAGTAGCTACTGCAAAACCGTTAAAGAGCTCCCTCAACTGTCCCTCGTCTTCATCGCCAGACCCTTAATGACAGTCACAGCCCATCTAAATGTAAAGTTCTCATTGAGACAAATTAATCGAGCCCAAACACAAGGTAGCTACTGTAAAACGTTACGGAGCTCCCTTAACTGTACGTCGTCTTCATCACCAGACCCTCAATGACAGTCAAGCCCATCTAAATGTAAAGTTCTCATTGAGACAAATTAATCGAGCCCAAACACAAGGTAGCTACTGTAAAACGTTACGGAGCTCCCTTAACTGTACGTCGTCTTCATCACCAGTCCCTCAATGACAGTCACAGCACACCTAAATGTAAAGTTCTCATTGAGACAAATTAATCGAGCCCAAACACAAGGTAGCTACTGTAAAACGTTACGGAGTTCTCTTATATACAGATCGGCTCCATCATCAGATCGACTCCAGACCTTCATCAAATTGTAGTGCTTTTAAATACTTACCGGAAAAATTAACAAACGTACTTGTTGTCGCTACATCTTTTGAAAGTTCCCCTCGTTTTCTCCAGGATCCCATCATCAAATCCTGGTTTCCTTGTCATGGTACCACCACCGGACTATCTTCTTTCCAACAAAAAAAGAATTATCAAAATCGGTTCATAAACGACGAAGTTATGCGCGAACACACATAAAAAAAAAAAAAAAAAAAAAAATATATACGGTCGAATTGAGAAACGCCTTTTTTTGAAGTCGTTTAAAAAGTAAAAAAAAATACAGATAAAAAATGATAATTATCTAAAGCCACAATTGGGCTATAATTTGGCGTTGACAAATGCCGTTGACCTTTTTCTATCTTATTTATTCAAAGAAAGCTAATTTTGATCAAATGACTACCAAGTGTCACTATTTTACAATACACAATATTTCGGACGGTGTGTCTCTTACGTATGAAAGTTTTTATTTTTTTTATTTATTTGGTTTACCAACCTTACATTTCTTACAGAGTATGTATGTAATATTTTATATTCTATATGATAATAGGATAAAATGTTTGGCCACTTATAGGCCGCTGTGCGCAATCAATCATCATCATTATTATCAGCCTATTAACGACCCACTACAGGGCCAGACCTTTCCTCCTTATAGGAGAGGCGATATGGAGCGTAAACAATAAGTATCTAATTATAATACTAAATTAAGTTAAAAAGTTTTACAGTTAAAAAAGGTGATATGTAAGGCAATATACAGACGGCCGAGTGGCGCAGTGGGTAGTGACCCTGCTTTCTGCTTAGGCTGTGGGTTCCATTCCCACATCTGGAAAATGTTTGTGTGATGAGCATGGATGTTTTCCAGTGTCTGGGTGTTTACCTATATATTATAAGTATTTATGTATAATATATAAAAAATATTCATCAGTAATCATAGCTACCATAACACAAGCTACTTACGAGTACGCTTACTTTGGGGCTATATAGCGATGTGTGTAATTGTCCTTTATTTATTTATTTATTTATTTACTATACAGTAAATAGACAATGACATGCGCTTAATAACAACAAAATGGTATATTTCATTTGTATTACATGGCTAAAGACTTAGACTTAATGTTACAGACTGAGTGATAGATTTAGGCAATAGCTTTCTACGAGCACAATCCTTAAACGCGTTAGTGTTCGTCAAGAAATCGACAGTTGGCGTGTAGAGCTCACGAATCGTCGAATCTCTTCGTCGAAGAATGCTCGGTGGGCTAGTTCGAGGTTCATAGGTCAGTCCACATTATACAAAATTGTGTTGGCTCATGCTCAGTTCTTATGCGTAGCACCTTTGGATTATGCTCGTATAAAACAGCGATTGAACAATTTCGGTAAAAATTTTAAATATTTTAATGAACAAAAATTTCAAATACAAAATTTTTCCTTTACTCATTCATGTTACTCATTCAGCAAAAATCCGAAGATTTAAAGTGAAAGCCCAGGAGAGAGAGATATACGAGTAAGTACATAATTTCGTCTAAAGCTGTAACTTTATATTCGCTGAGGAGGGTATTCTGAAACTTCGCATATTACACATGCGGAGGACGCTCGTAAGGTCCGCGAGTTACCATATATTAGGTAACAAATTTTCCACTTTTCCAATCTAAACTACGTAGAGGAAGCTAAGAAAATTACTGTTTAAGACTTTAATAAGAAAATACTGAAATAATGTTTCCCAGATGTTGTAAATTGCTCTTATCTACTTTTTCTACGCGGGGAAAAAGAAGGTATCTAGATATGGATTATCATTTGTCACTTGGTCTCGTCGGTATTTTGCCCAAAATAACAAAATAAACACATAAGAAAGCTTAGAGTCACTCAGCGGGCGATGGAGTGAGCTATGATCGGTGTATCTTTGCGTGATCGAATCAGAAATTGGATCTGCAGAAGAACTAAAGTTACCGACAGCTCAGTGAATCGCTAACCTGAAGTGGCAATGGGCGGGACACTATGTGCCGAAGAGCTAATAGACATTCCAGCACCTTGGTCCCAAGGTGCTGGAATGACGACCTCGCATCAGAAAACGCAGTGTTTCCCTCGACCCTCAACTACGTGGACTGATGACATAAAGCAGGTTGCGCGGAATCGGTGGAGCCAGCTATCACAGGGCAGCGGTGTTTGGAACTCCTTTCAATATGCTCATATGTCCAACAGTGGACGGCTATCGGCTGATATTGATAAAGATTATGAACAAAATAATTAAAATATTAACTATTGAACTTCCGCAAAATAACGCCTTACATCCAAATAATCCAATATTTACCAAGTAAACAAACACTCGAATTAAATCGAGGGTCACCAGTTTAAAACATTTATATAGAAAGATATTTGAGCTACTGCGAAAGTTAACTAAAGTCTATCTAGTTGTTATAGGTTTACTTAGCTCACGATTTCCATAATTTCAGTCAAGACTCGGATCTTGTTATGTTGGTTTTAGGATGACAGCGTTCGTCTGGGTTTACTTTTGATCGGTTATAGAGCTAAGTCGATGCAGCTCACGAACAAAGCTTTGTTAGCAAACAGCCTTTGTTATTAGCAGTCACAAAGGTTGCGTACTCGTAGGTATATACGAGTAGTACTGAAAATAAGATTTTGTACTTCACGTTCATATTACATTTATTCATAACAAGGAGTTGCCCGCGACATCACTCGCGAGAAATTATGTATTCGAAACTACCAAGACCATAAAAAGATATTGTACTTTGTTAAATATAAAAATGGGTATATATATATCAATCCTTCCATATATTGTTTTGTACAGATATCAACATATGTTAACCACTGGACCAAACTTAAAATAAATGCATTGGCCAAGTATAGTTAGTAACTTAATGGCAGGACTCATTATCATAATCCCGCTGCAATGGAGTAACCTAAATGCCGCCACCTTTATCAGTGAGGGCATTGCCTTGGAACATTAACCTAATATATTTAAGCGAGCATTTTTTTGTATAATTTTATTAGGAAGAGTTAGGTGATATCGTATATTCAAGAAACGATTTTTGATATATTTGTAGTTATTAAAAAATAACTAGCCTTTGGTTTACCTTTTTTATTATCTATAGAAACAAGCTAAAAACTCGATCACAGTTAACTCAAAAATCTAAAAGATGGCGGTTCTTTAAAAATATCTGTAACGTCTGAATCGCCGAGCAAAAACGGGGTTATCTGGATTCTAAATTCAAATTCTATTTAATTACATGGAGCAATACAAGTACGAGAACACATGTCTACTAGGATGATATCCAATTAATTCAACGTTCAAAATATCTAAGATTATTAAAGCTGTTAAAATAATTACATTCCTACCCACACACATAAAGTGATTTTATTTCCTCAGTAAGGGACGCATAATATTAGAATGCGTACATTTTCAGCACACAAACATTATCGGAAAAAAACCCGGCGCGTGTAATATTAAAAGCATTATATTCGAAGCCGGGCGTTCAATCTGGCTGCTAGTGTATACATATCTTTGTGTAAAGCTGTAACTTTATATTCGCTAAGGAGGGTCTTCTGAAAGTTCGCATATTATGCATGCGAGAGACGCTTAGGTATATGGTTGTGAGTTTCCGTATATTAACAAAGTCTTCCTGTTTTTTGCTAAGAGGTATGCATGCAAAATTCTGCTAATATTTATGTAAAAGTTAATATATTTAGTTTTAATTTTATTGCCTCGTTGGTTGCGAGGATTCCCTAAGCCCGCCAACCCGCGCTGGAGCAGCATGGGTCTAAGCTCCAAATGAAGTGTCAGCCTGGTGCATTACTACTGAATCACGGGCTGAACATTGCAGTGGTACAACATGCACTGGATAATTTAAGGCTCGCCCACTTCTCAAAGGTCATAAGGCATTTTTTTTACTATAAGTTACCTACTCATCTTGCAATGAACATGTGGTTATGGTAAGAGTTAATGAAACCACACCCATTTCGGTTTCTACACAACATCGTACCGGAACGCCAAATCGTTTAGCGGTACGTCTTTGTTGGCAGAGTGGTAAATAGCTACGGCCGAAGCCTCCAACCAGCTTGAGCAGACTTGGGCCAGTAAAGATCTAAAATCTCAATCTTGTCCCAACTGGGAATCGAACCCAGGACTTTCAGCTTTTGTTTTCAAATCCACCACGCTTCGCCATGTCGTCTTTAACCTTTTGTTGTGAGTTTGTTGTTGGCTAGTCTACGAATGCTTTATTTGTTTATGAACACACAATATATTATCAAGTGTCTTATTATCAAATTTCACTTGACCGATATTAGGTATACATATACTATGGTATCTTTGTTGTGTTTGTGAAGACGTAATATAACAATCAAGAAACCAAAATACCCCTTGTAAGTAACCGTGAAACAATTATAATTTAATGAAGGCTTCACAAAGGCTGCATTAAGGAATAACAGGTCACAATGGCAGAAAACAAGAAAATTCGCTCTTTACTCGTTGAGAATTTTAATTGGCGTTCGCACTCAGAATATCACTAAGTAGGTGAAACATAATAATAGAGCTAAGTACGTGTTTGCGATTGTAAACTAAGAAGCGCTATTGTGCTCTTTGTAATATTATAGCCAACGTGTTATTCAATGTATTTTCTTACAGCATTATACGTAGCAATAGCTTATTATATTATTCTGCTTATTAATATACTAGCGGACACCCGCAGTTTTACCCGCGTAGTTCCTATTCCTTCTGTGGAAATATCGTAAGTCTGGCTATCGTAGCCAAAAATAATTTTTAACAACCCGACTGGAAATTCCAGATATTAGTGCGTTTAAACAACCTTCTCTTCGCTTTATAATATTGGTATAGATAGATTATACTGTGACTTCCTCGCAGGTCTAGTGTTAAGCCTATGTGGCTTTGTTTTACGAGTAAATAATAATATTTTCGCTAAATTTCGAAGCCCGGAGTCGGAAAGTTGGTGGTGTTACACACCCCTCAGAGAGCACGTCAAGCCGTCGATACCGTTCACTATCATCAACAGCGTCATCATAGTGATAGTTAATGAATTAAACATAACGACCCTAAACCTTCATTGGAGCACCACAAAGAATGAATCTGTATTTAACCAACGTTTTTTTTATGGAATAAGCTTGCGTTTGACCACGATCACGTCTGATGGCAAGGCAAGTGTGGTCTAAGGTGGGACGCGTTTATTTAAAAAATGTTCTTAATTCATGTGGTTTTTATTGCAGTACCACTATATGACAGATATTAACCTGGAAATTATTAACTAGTACCTCAAATTACTACTAGTTCTGTCACCGTGGAGCCACGCTCTGTTCCCGTTTGAAAGGCATAATTGCCGACGAAATTACAAGCACATGAACAGTTCAGCCTCAGGTCTTTGTGTGCAGGGCAGCGCATTTTAGGATTTAATAGGATGGCATCGTTTGTAGATATGGTTATGTAAATTGAGTAACTTAAGTTAAATGACGCAATTATTTTTTACTTTTACAAATTTTCCGTTATAAAGTTAACCCTAGAGGCTTCTAGGTACAAAGATATAATTTTCAATTTTTTATTTTAAGCGTTGCCTGAAGTACTATCCTAACTATAATATTATAAATGCGAAAGTAACTCTGTATGTCTGTCTGTCTGTCTTGCTTTCACTCTACAACTACTGAACCGATTTAAATGAAATTTGGTACACAGTAAGTCTAGAGCCTGAAAAAGGACATAGGCTTCTTTTAATTGCGAAAAAAGGGTTGTAAGGGGTTAAAGGAGGGATTAAATGTTGTATGAAAGTATCGTCATTTTGAAAGCTTAAGACCTATTTCATAGGCAGTTGATTAGATATTAATAAATATGACATTCAAAGCTTAGAAAAATTAGGCTGCCATAATAACTAATTACACGCGGACGAAGACGCGGGCAAAAGCTAGTATTTTATATAACTAATTGTATCGTTTATATTCACAAAATAGACTTAACTGAACAGTCCAAGTATTCGTAATATTGCATTAGTTTAGTTAATAGAGTTACCGACGGCATAACTAAGTTAGCGCAAATCTAGAGCGCGCTTTGTCTCAATAGGCGTGAACGAATGAATGGGCATACCAACAATGCCTCGGTGACCTCAGGAATTGTTGCCTCAATTGTGTTTAATTAGGTACGTTTGTTGTGAACTATTGATTTGCAATTAAAAATTATAGCATAGTACGATTTATGTATACGAATCTGACATTTGAATTATTATCAATTCATTCATTTGGTTGCTTCTTTTTAACTAACTTCGAAGGTAGAAGGTTCATCAGAACTAATCTCAACTACCTATCTAATCTACTTTTGAACAAGCGATTTTTGTATATGTATAAATATATATTTTGAATCTAGGAAACGGCTCCATCGATTTTGATTTCATTTAGGCCTGTGTGCACCAAGATTTCGGTTATCATAAGCAACCAAAATTTACTGTTTACGACAACTCGTACACCGGTCACCGTCACCGGACATAAGCTTGGTTAAGATAACGCCCGGTTTACGTGCTTAACCGGCGTACGGGTTTATTATAAACAGTAAATTTATAGTAAAGTTATTTTAACCGTTGGTTATGATAACCGAAATCTTGGTGCACACAGGCCTTAGTATGCAGGGGGTTAAATATAAATATTGAGCAAATCTCGGGCAACCTTAATGGTAACCAATTAATGGTACACATTAAAAAAATAATGTTTGTTTCTCATCACTTCCTATTTTGTACTATTCATCGGTTTTAAGGCGGTGGTAAATAGAAACAAAATGAAAATGAAAAGATTTGAGTAATTCAATGATGGGAAACGTTTTCGGAAAAGATTTTATTTTTAATAAAATCAATCAATATTTTTATTGTTTTTCAAAAAAAAACGGGCCAAGTGCGAGTAGTACCTACTATAAAACATTGCTTCTTGCGAAATTTCAAGATTCTAGGACTAACAGCGAGTAGTAGAGAGTTAAATATGCGGCTTATATTGCTATATCTTTTGATTGTGTCAACAAAGAAGATTGATATTGTCACAGCTTAAAAGTTTTATAGATCCAAGTATTTGATATGAATTTCAATTTAATACCTTTTCGTATTCATGAGAAAGGTAAATGTAAAATTTAAAAAATATTTTTGGTATATGATGTAACTAAAAATATACAGTTTTTGTAATTTTTCCATCACTTGCGCTATATGACGTTGCTTCGTACCAAATTTCAAGACTCTAAGTTTACGGAAACTACCCGTTAGGTTTTGATTTACTTGACAGTGTCGAAAATTGGGGAAATTTTTGGCATAGACGGCTGTATCTTTTGATTGCCTTTTTACGACTCCAAGGGACAGCAGACTTGAGTATTTGATATAAATTTTAGGTTGACACCTCCACGCGTTCCTGAGAAAACGGGTCTTGACAGACAGACGGACGGACAACGAAGTGATCCTATAAGGGTTCCGTTTTTTTCCTTTGTAGGTACGGAACCCTAAAAAGTAGTGTAAGAATATGAAGTAGGTAGACCTTACGAATTGTCACAAACACAGTGAGAAATACTAACAGGAATGCTCTTGCATAACCCGTTTCTTATGTTATGCATTGTCGAGGTTAACTAGGACTTGTACGCCTAACTACTTCTTCCTTGTCTAGCCGTTGCAAGATAATAACAATGTATGTATTCACAACTTGGTATGTACTTCTGCAAAGGTGTTAACTGTTAGTAATGATGTTAAAAAGAACGATAATTTGTTTCTGGCATTAACGTTACTGTAGTATTGCGTCTTTTTCACAAAAAGGAAGTTCTGTGTTTTGCTAGTTAATAGTAGAAATACGTAATATCCTGTATATTCAACCAGCAATTTAGATCAGCAACTATTATCTATGTATATATGTATGTTTGTGAGATGATTTTCTCAAAAACCACTAATATGATTATGTGTGATGGGAAAATGTGGGATGTGCAAGCAGGATTTAGGAAAGGAATGGGGTGTACAGATCAGGTCTTTTCCTTACGGTGTATAGCTGAAAAATTTTTAGCTAAACACCAAAAAGTCTATTGTGCTTTCATTGACTTGGAAAAGGCCTATGACCGTGTGGTGAGGAATGAACTATGGTCAACATTGTCCACGTATGGGGTGAGCAGCAGTTTGATCCGAGCACTGAAATCTCTTTATGAAAATTCTAGTGCTTGTGTCAGGATAAATGGGGCATACACTGAGTGGTTCCCAGTGGAGCGAGGGGTACGACAGGGATGTGTAGCGTCGCCATGGCTGTTTAATTTATACATGGACAACTGCTTGACAGATTTGAAAGAAAGTGTATTTGGTTTAAGAATGAACGAGTTACTCATCAAATGTCTTCTCTATGCCGACGATCAAGTATTGCTTGCATCGTCTGCTAATGAGTTACAGAAAATGGTAACTATTATGAATGTAGCTCTGAAAAGGAAAGGAATGAAAGTGAATGTTAGCAAAACGAAAGTAATGGTTTTTGAAAGAGATGAATATGTGACAGATTGTAATATTGTGATAGATGGAGAAAAAGTGGAAGAAGTAAAAGAGTTTGTATACCTGGGTAGTAAATTTACGAAAGATGGAACGTGTGAGAGTGATATTGAAAGAAGAGTAAATGCTGGGAACTTGGTGAATGGTGCTCTGTATGCATTTATGAACAGCCAGAAAGTGTCCCAAAAGGCAAGGCTGGCTGTGCATAGAGGTGTGTTGGTGCCCACACTTATGTATGGTAGTGAAAGTTGGGTATGGCAGAAGAAGCACAAAAGTAAAATAAATGCAGTAGAGATGAGAGCATTGAGGAGTATGTGCGGGTTAAAATTGTGTGACAGAGTTAAAAATAGTGTGATAAGAGAAAAGTGTGGTGTAAAAGAGGATGTAGTGACTAAAATTGAGAAAGGGATGCTTAGATGGTTTGGACATGTAGAGAGAATGGATGAAAGAAGATTAACAAAAGAGATTTACAAGGCGAGGGTGAATGGAAATGTTGGAAGGGGAAGGCCTAGGCGAATGTTCCTGGACCAAATTCAGGACATTTTAAATAATGGCCAGGTCAAGAGTACCCTAAACCGACGAACTTGCATGAAAGGATTAATGAGAGTGGAAGAAGCTAAGGAAGTTTGCAAGGACCGTGGCAAATGGAGGGATGTGGTCTCTGCCTACCCCTATGGGAACAAGGCGTGATGTTTATGTTTATGTATGATTATGATATGGTTTTCTTTATTAACGTGTTATGTCTACGCTTCGCCGTGTTTTACTTACTAATTTGACAATGTATTTCTTATATGCTGATGTTATATATGTTATTACACCCATATGCCTTACTGCTACATTCAAAACCAATCCGTTTTTTAAATAATATTTTCCAAAATAGAATTTGTACAACTTACTCATGATGTTGGTAGAATTTAATATTGCTATCAATCGATTAGTCATTTAAATTAAGAATTGTTTATTGAAAATCAATATAAAGTACGACATCGTGAAGCAGTGAACAAAGAAGTTTGTTGACACATGAAAATAAGCGCTGAACAATTTAGCTAATTCGGCTTGTCTTTCCACTTCTCGTATATCAGTTTGTTGCGGTCAACCACAAAGTTTGGGAATAGTTGAGGCACTAACTAACTGAGAGATAGGCAGAGTAACATTAGATATATCAACGAGTCTCGGCTGTGGTCAACCGATAACAAAGTTGTTGTTTAGATGTTTGTTACTGAAGGTACCTAGCTATAGGCTATAGGTATCTAGATTTATGTAAGTCATCTGATCTTTTACTGCGTATTACGGTTATCTTTAATGCAATAAAAATAATTTTGTATTTTAAATGATGTAAAGGTTGTTTGGCAAAATACGAATAGATATTTTTAGTCTATAATATTAACTATCCATCGTAGTTATTAATGAAATATAGCGTAATATTTCACGATTTTAAAGTCTATCCATAATAGTTACAACGATCTATTCGTTATCGATTGACTTAATATATCAGACGCAATTAAAGAACCTATAAAATTGGAAACCTACAGGCAACGTTAGTAAGTGTCCATAAAAACTGTCAACACCGGAGTCGGTTTTGACAGTTGTATAAAACAATGTATGTATTAAAATGAGAAAGTAAATGTGTAAATCATAAATAGAAATTAGCCACATTAAAACTGGAAATCACAAAACACACAGAGAAGACCGCCGTCCAACCAGTGGAAATAGTTGCGGCACTAACTGAGGCACCGACCATGGTAAAGAGGGCCTGCGGTGGCCCGCTCCGCATCGGTCAGAGGCATTGTGGGTAATTGCTACTAGCTTTAGTTTTACCATTAAATGCTATGAAAGAGATCATTATAACTTAAATTAGGGAAAAAAAAAAAGAATATGTTAAAAATTTTTTTTTATTCCAGCGACTTTATTTGAATTTAGAAATATTTACTGTCCAACGAGAGCTTGTTAGTTTTCCGAGATAAAAGTGGCGTATGTGTTAATCCATATTTGTCTATACTGCAAATTTAAGCAAAATTAGTTCAGTAATTGCGACGAAGGAGTGAGACACAAACTTTCGCCTTTTTAATATTGGTGTGAGTAGTGGCATACGTCGACTTCATTCGCATGAAATATGTTGAGGCACTTGACAAAAAGAAAGAATCGTATAGTCTAATATTTCTAAACTTTCCGGTTTTTTTATGAATAACTATATTTTGAAATATTTACTTATTTTAAGTGCCAACAACGCTCTCGCTTGACTAAAACAATAACACAGTTTAATGAAAATCCAGGGTGTCGGCGCCACCTGTTAGAATTTAATTTTCACCTCTAGAAACTTCATAAAGCAAGACTTTACGACCGTTGGTGTCCTACTCAGTTGACACCTCGTGGGCTGAACATTTATTTTACTGCCCGAGTTATGTTACATAATGCAGCGTTTATAGGTTGAATAACCCCGAGTACGGATATATAAAGCATATTACAAGTTTGACGAGAGAGATGTTAGCCTTTCTTTTACATTACAGTCTTCTTATAAAGATAGGTACAGGTAAAGTACCTTAATTTAGTAAAAGTTACTTTTCCCGTTGAACGTAACATGCTAAGTATATTTATGAGGCTTTGACTTCAAAAATCATAAATTCCTCCATTTGAAAGAACGCCATGTTAGGTTATTAAATAATAATATTTTTTTAGAAACACGTAAACCACCGTAAGAAATACAATGCACGAAAACGTATCTGATGCCTTGTTTGATTTTCATAAAAAACAATTGGCTTTGCTTTAACACTATTATACTTTTTTTTAAAACTTCGTAAATGTCACTATAAATAATTTTAATCAGAGAGAAGTGGAAAATTACTAGTAACATATACCTATGCTATGAGCAAGTCTATTCATGAATTTACACTCAAATGAAACATTCTATTCGATGTATTGACACAGAAAAGGTTTCTTGATAAATTATTGTGTCAACACATCGCACCGCCAAAGCGTAACTTATTCAAATGTACCGCCACTTGGGAGTTTTCCGAATTCCAATTCGCAGACTATGCAGACGTCGCTTAATTTTCACAATTTGCATTAGTTACTTGTTAGTCAATTGTTTCAATATACAATTTCTCTACTCTGGTATTAAATTTTAGTTATGTACATAAGTAAGTCGGAGAGAGAAAACGCCTTTCCGAAAATCGACTTACGCCATTAGATGCATTAGCGTAAGTCGACGGCAAATCGTCATAACTACGTCGACTTACGCTATTAGATGCATTAGCGTAAGTCGACGGCAAATCGTCGTAAGTACGTCGACTTACGCTATTAGATGCAATAGCGTAAGTCGACGGCAAATCGTGGTAAGTACGTCGACTTATGCTATTAGATGCAATAGCGTAAGTCGACGGCAAATCGTCGTAAGTACGTCGAGTCGTAGGTTTGAGTCCTACTTCTTCATTGCAACGTACAATAAGTTGAGGGCTGGTCTGGCCGTCTGCGTTGGGTGGTATAAAGCTAGAAACGTTGCGCAAAACGCATAATATAGAACGCCTGAACTATATATATCTGGCTCTCAAGATTTATTCTTATTTAAATAAATTTGTAAGTATCGTTTTACCGTAAACCATCAATAAGGTCACAAGAAATCAATTAAGTAAGAGAAAAGAAGAATGGATACTTATTATATTTAGAACGGGTATGACAACCAACGAATGGAAATCGAATCTCAGTATTACGTCTTGCACTATTAAGACTTTGCCACACGTGTCAATCAAGCGGAGTAAGCCTGATCAAAGATATCTCACTATAGTTAGCTAATAGGGATCCACATTTCAACAGTATCCAATGAAACTATATATCAATATCAAACAGTAACCGACACCTATAGCTACTAATACGACCTACATGCGACATCTATTCAATTCAAATAAACGTTTATCTCATACTGAGAGCGTTACCAAGGCAACGATCTCGGAGTGGCGTTCTATAACAGAATTGAATTTCTTATTCATGTAGCTTTATTACATTTTCCACATAGTCGAGCGTAGTGGATGTCTCATCTACCTACATATTTTTTCTTGAATAACATACTGTATATTTACTTTGATATATCGATTCTCTTTCAGCTTGAGGGCTAACTAGGTAATCATATTTTCCTATTTCCTTTTGCTACTTAGAGGTAACTTATTATTTATTCTTATTGTTGGAGGTAGGAAGTGCCCATATTCGGATTTACTAGTGACTCACAGTAAGAACTAAATATGAAAGACTTATGAAGACAACTGTATAGTTTTCTGTAGTCTTCAATTATTTAATTATATCATAAGTAAATTTTGATCTATATTAATAGATGTATGGGTGTACTCGTACTAGTATATCTACAATTTTATCGAAACCTTGAATTTGATTTAGAAGAGATTTTCGTTAATAAAATGCTTATTTTGTTGTTTTAGTAAGTAGCAAAAATTATGTACCAGTTGATATTAAACTACACATCGGTTTGATGGTTTCGTCAAGTCTAGAAGAGAATATTTCCGTTTTATATTTAAGTAGCGTTATAAAACCTCTGAATATATTTATATAGTTTTTGAGTTGATTCAAATGCTTATTTTTAATAAAAAATGTGAAAAATAACTTATATAATTTGGGTTTCCAATATGGTTTGGTTCCTTTTATAATATTTAATATTCCCAGCAATTCAGATATTGCATCAAGTGGAGCTTGTATAGCGGACGTGTCCCGAAAACAAAATGGCGCTTGGACTGAACAAAAAGACCGTAATATAATTAAACCTCATTAATCCCTATTTATGACGTCAGCTAACCACCGCGAAATAGCTTTATATGCTCGTAACGGTTTACTGAGCGATTTCAATTTACTTATTTATATGCTTTAAATCATTCTCTTTAACCGAATTTTATTTTTAAACTAGCGGACGCCCGCGACTTCGTCCGCTTGAGAATTGGCATCGAACTTGAACCTCCGTTTCTTACATTTTCTTACTCTGTCATACCGTATGACGTTCTATGTGAATCCTAGGCTTAAGTTCTTAACAAGTTCTATAATTTTATCAAAATGTGTCACCTGGACTAAAAATCCTGTCTTTTTAAGTACAATCTTACAGGACATGTTTGTTGATTTTATTAAAAAAATAAATGTAAACAATGGACTAATATGCGAAAGCGGACGAGAAATATTTCTATCCTTATCTCTCGTAAGCAAAAAATGTTTCAGTTTTTCGAGAATGATTAATTTAAAAACAGCGTAAAAGTAGCGTTAGCACAAACATCGAACACTAAAAGTTACGTTAAAATATTTAAAAAAATCTTTATTATTTTAACATAACTTAAATAATATAATAATATAAATACTTATTAATTGATTGATTAATATGAGCAAATAATCATAAAGTGTCGATATAAGATGGCTGCCTCGCTCCTATCGTCAAATAATAAAAAAAAACCTCCTAAAGATTACGTGGTGGACAATTTATTTAGAAGCTACGGACTTGAGACGGTGCTAAGGTTGCCACCATACAATTGCGACCTTAATCCTATCGAATTTATTTGGTACCTCATCAAAAGGAGAGTGGCAGATAAGATTGTAAGCCAGCTAAAAAGTGAAATTGAAAAATTGACATTAGAAGCAGTTTAAAGCATTACTACTGACGATTGGCGGCGAGAAGTCAATCATGTAAAAAGAACAGAGCAAGAGTACTGGACTCAAGAGATGTTAGAGGATGACGACAATGGCCTTTTTAGCTTCATAATAAATTTTGCTTTTCGTATTTTTTTTCGTACTTCGACAATACGTAATAGTGTGGGTAGTTGAATACTTCTATTAGTAACTCCTTTTTATTTTATTTAAAAAAAAAGTAATATTTTATTTCAGTAAAATCTTTTTACAGATACTCGTACTTATTTACATAATATTTAGATCTCTCTGATAGTGATTACTCAAACTCACAAGAGAGTGAAGATGAAAATGTTTAGTAAAAATAAATTTATTTTTTTTCACTATACGCTGACTTTTTTTGCACATCATACTACAAAGTCTGAAGTTGGCGACCAGTGCGGTCCAAGATGGCGCTAGCTTTTTCCTAATATTATTTGAAACGCATTATATGCAAACTTGGTATTTTGCTTCATTGTAAGCCGATTGTTGGGATATTTTATACATCATTTTGTGTTATGATATTTTATATATCATATACAACCACAAGCCCTATGTCAATAAATTTCTCAATGAAAAGTAGCATTATTTTTCAACGCAACATTACTCTTACAAGTGAACAATGTTTTATTATGTAAAAATGTCACCAAACAGCCCCGACTCTGTCTTTTTTATAGCTCCATAAATTTCCATATATTTTCAATCGATCATTGTCGTCGGGTAATTTGTTAATTGACTTGGCAGTTGACAGATGCTGGAAAGTTATATTCTGATTTTTCTATCAATATTTTTTAAATGCTATCGAAATGTCAAGAACTGAATGAATAATAGATGGAGTAAATTTAATTTAAACTACTGGATATGACAGTTCGAAAACTGAAATTGATGTGCTCAAAATATTTCTAGAATAAATTTATAGTACGTAAATTATTATTCATCATAGAAAAACGCTCTCATGTATTTGCCTTTATTATTTATTACAAGTTAGTCTTTGGCTGCAATCACACCCAATAGTAAGTGGTGATGTAATCTAAGATGGAAGCGGGCTAACTTGTAGGAGTAGGATGAAATCCACACCCCTTTCGGTTTCTACATGACATCGTGCGCGTGGTAGCTCACCTCCCACCAGACAGACCTGGACCAATTTAGTAAATCTTAATGGGCCCAGCCGGGAATCGAATCCAGGAACTCCTCCTTATAAATCCACTGCGCATACCATTGCGACACGTAGCCGCCGTCAATTCAATATTAATTCAATTCTTGAATTTTTTTTTTGAATTTTTTTTTATTAACATGTATGGTTTCAAACATCAGTACACATCAAGTTAGTGTACTGTGATGTGATTATGTATCTCTACCTGCATTTAAGAATAAATAACTTTAACATAGTTTTGAAATTAATCGCATTTCGTTCGTACCCTCCTCCGGTTCGATCCCGAGTATTTTAACTTTTGGGAGTTAAATATTAAATTAAAGAATTGAAATAAAGTATTTAACTGTTCTTACAATATAAATTGTGAACATGGGCACAATATATCTATTTTACACATTTATCAGAGTTCGCCTTTATTATCTAATGTATAAAAGAGAATCCCGCAAAATGAATGGGCACAAATAAATTACCGAACAATAAAACTGTAGAGTAGGGCTGCGTACAAACCGATGCATAAATGAAACATTTATCACTGTCCAATTTTAAAATGGGTCCGATACGAAACAGCTTTACGTCACGTAACGAACGCTGGTAACGTTAAACCCTCGGAAGCTCTAAGCCGTTTGTTAAAAAAGCTTTGTTCACACGTTATTATCTATGACTATGTATATACTAGCTATTTTGTACCCTTTTTCATGATATTTAATAAATTCAGTGAGTATTTAGTAATATTTTTCATGGAAAATAATTGCGACTTATTTCACATAATAATTTTTGTCCTGTAACAAGGAGCAATTTGTGTTTTTATGATTTTTGTTTCTTAACTTAAAATATGAAATCTAGAAACGCCTTTGGTATTAGAGGTATAGATTATACTTATAGGATATTTTTTTTATAGAATACTAGTTGGCCACCCCTTTCGGTTTCTACACGACCTCGCACTTGTAACGCTAAATCGTTTGGCGGTACGTCTTTGTCGGTAGGGTGGTAACTAGCCACGGCGAAAGCCTCCCACCAAGCCAAACCAAGACAAATTAAGAAAAATCGCAATCTGCCCCAGTGGGAATCGAACCCAGGACCTCCGTCTTATGAATCCACCGCACATGCCACTGCGCCACGAAGGTTAAAAGGTAAGGTATGCTTGCTGTTAAAAGTTATAAAATACGCGGTACTGTAGAACTTCATTTAGATCTTAGGTTCCACAGAAAATTATTAATTTGATTATTTTTTATTCTTTACCAGAAGACGACCTCGATTTCACCTGCGTATTACCCGCTCCCATAAAAAATGAGTTAAAATGTAGCCTATGTGTTAATCCAGGGTATAAGCTAACTCCATACCAAATTTTATTAAAATCGCTTCAGCCTTGAAGAATTAACAAACATACACACTCACAAACTCACAAACTTTCGCCTATATAATAGTACCTAGTATGGTTGAATGTTAAGTTGAATATAAAATAGTTCATACTCGAACCTAACATGACTTTAAAACAGTAATTAATTAATTCTACTATTATACTTAGGTTAATTTTTTCTACTATTATACACTAAAAGCGAGTATTAAGAGCCCTATTATGTAACTGTTTCATAAATCCATTAACCCTTATATTACATATGAGATACAAATATAAACAAAAAACATATTATGAATCAAAAACGAAATGTACACATTACGCATTAAAAATACTCCACGTGTAAGAAATTTCTGATACCGTTAGATGTTTTAAAATTGAAATATAAGAAAATGTCGTTTATTTCGCACATTCGGCGATGTAATCTGGAATTAAGTCGGAGCACATTGAATTTATCAAAATGAAATCTTTACCTGTACAATATTATCCGAGCTACAGGTAAATTTATCAATACTTATCAACTGCTGCTGAAAGAAAAACTTTGTGGAAGAGACTTTATTTCAGAAGTAAAGTTGCCTATACAATTAAAAATATCATTATTGTTGGCAATATGTAGAGTAAGAATGCCTGAAGTCCTGCCGTAGGGTATGCCGTACTTAAGCAATATTATTTTTTTACTTTCTTAAATGCAAACCTATCTATATATATTGACAATATTACTGCATGTGATTGTTAATGCAATAAAAATAAGATTTTATATTCAATATTGGTTACCGTATGCACAAATTCATCCAGAAACTGCTTTCTACAAGAAATAATCAATCCCTGTACAAAAATATCAAAATCGGATCAGTTTTGGAACAAAACATGACAATAAACAGACAACGTAGATTATCAATGAGAAAGAATGTGTAGAGAGAGATTAAATGAAAATAAAAAAAATATTTGATCACAATATCTCGCTGAGAAGTCCAAAAACGGCTTGTCGGAACTTTTCCGCAAACTTCTTTGTCGTTAAGTTAGATTAAACTGATTATTATGTTTCGTTACCGTTACGGTTTTTGTTAAACAACAAAATAATATACAAAAAATAATACAATATCTTAAATTAAGTGTGTAAAAAGTGGAATAATTGTTTGACTTAGTGTTATACTGGTATATTTTTGCTGATTACTTAATTGCAAAATTTAGTGCCATCTCATATTCGAGATTGGCTATTATTAAGGCTACTTTAACTTTATTGGTTGCTACACAAAACATTGATTTGGAGCTCATGTTAAATTTTACTTGCAACATAGTTAAATTTAATTTCTACTTCGCCCATTATTATCGTAGTTTTTGGTTCACAATAAACTTATCTTACCGATAAACTATTACATTTAAGTAGGTAAGTGATCTGGAGCTCAAGTTACATTTAACTTGCAACATAGTTAAATTTAATTTCTACTTCGCCCATTATTATCGTCGTTTTTGGTTTACAATAAACTTATCTTACCGATAAACTATTACATTTAATCAAGTTACATTTAACTTGCAACATAGTTAAATTTAATTTCTACTTCGCCCATTATTATCGACGTTTTTGGTTTACAATAGACTTATCTCACCAATAAACTATTATATTTAAGTAGGTAACTGTGAAATTAAGACACTAATTGGAGGAAATTAGTTTTAACACAACAGTTAGGAGTTTGAAACATTACACAAAAGTACAATAGGACGTTAAAACTGCTTCGCAATAAATATAAATCGTTCAAGGTGTCTCTTAAAAGTTGAATGCAAAACTCAATTTTGGACGCGAATGTTTTTAATGTAAGTTGAACAACACAGATTGTAATAAACACGACAAGTCGCAGAAACTCTTCTCGTTTGCGAGAGACGTGAGGTCCGAGATTAGAGCTGTGTGGCATTTCTCATAACATTTTCTTCGTGGAAAGGAAAATTAAACATAATATTGCCATTTTGTTAAGTAATTTTAAGAATTTTTTACAAAGTTTTTAAAATAGACCTAAAAATTTGTATACTGCCATTTTAATTATTTTTACAAGCTTGCCAGCTGCTGCCTGCAGCTTTGTCGGATAATCAGTGTGAGCTTTCTTCTCCTTCTTAACGTCTTCACATTATGAATTCAAGCATTAATTCATATATATAACTTGACAGAAGGATAGAGGACAGGCTTTTATGACAACTTTCAACCCCTATTTGACTTTATTAAATTCCTTAAACATATTAACTATAAACTGATAATAATTTATGTAAATGGTTCAAATATAGGTATGACGTTAAAAATATTTGATTTATCGGTATAGTGTCAAAAGTAGAGCATCTATGAAACCATACCGATTACTACTTACAGTATGCATGTACTATGTCTAGTTCTTTGGGTTCAGATCTGAATTCTATCTTGATTGAACGAACGAATTGTATTGGTTTTTGCTTCCTGAAACGAATGTAGAGCACTCTCGGATAGTTCAAACGACATGGCAATACCTTTGCGTGCTTTACGACTTTACATGAAACGTTGCTTTCAGGTTGAATAAAATACAGGTGCATGATCCTCTAGGCTTTTATTTAGATAGAAAATAACGTTGGAAGGTTTATGTAACATGTTGAATCATTAAAGCTCAAAGTTTTGAATGTTAGATTTGATCCTAAGGGAACTTCACACACACACGAAATAGTAAAATTTTCAATTGATATTATGTGGAATAAGGTTGGACATAAGTAGGTCAATAATACTACCATATTGTTTCTTAATTTTACTACATACGCCTTGGTACGATTTACAGCAAACTTAAGCAACATATTGTCAACTAGTGGACGCCCGCGACTTCGTCCGCGTGGACTTTCAACCCTTCTCTTAAGGGAACGGTATTGATTTTCGGGATACACACCTATATCCTTTCTCGTAGTATGAACTCTAATCGTGCCAAGTTTTTTTTTAATTTATTAAGTACTTTCGTCACGGCTACGTCCTTAGTGAAATTCAGTTCTTTGGAACTTTCTTTTCTTATGTGCGAGCTCCAAAGCCTACCCAGAGCTAAGCTTAACCCATCTTTGAAAACCGTATGAAAATGTGTCCTGTAGTTTTAAAGTGTAGAACAGATATACAGATAAACGGACAAAAAATTTAAAAAACGTTGTTTTATGGTCTGTATCGAGTATTACATACGTGAAAGAAAATGTGTTGTTCTTTTTGTGATGTAATTATAATATAATTATTACGACGTTTTTTCCACTTTAACGAAAAGATTAATTACGATTTTATATTTTTTTATTTTGTGTCTTAGACCTCTCATGTTGTAGTAAAAATGTTAGGTATTTTCAATGAAAGAAGCTTTATAGTAACAAATGCAAAGCTCAAGATCTGGGTAAAAAATACGTTGTCACTAAATATTGATATCTAACTTGATACCCTTCAATGTATTTAAATGTATTCGGAGCCTAGCGCCCGCAGTAAGCAGAGCAGTCGAATAAAATTCCCCGAAACCTTACCCGAAACTTTTACATCCCAAGGGACAAACTGGTAACCGTTAGGTTAGATTAAACTTTTTACTACGCAACAACACTTCGTTCTTTTATCGCCGTAACAAATATTTGATTTAAATATATATTCTTTTTTTGTATGGTTCTGATGTCTTTGTGCGAAAACTTTTAGGACATACAGAGTAAACTTTCATGGAAACTTTGACGAATTTTAATGGCAAAATCTGTATATTATGTATGTGCCTGTAATGTTCTTGTAGACTGTCGTTAAACCTCTTTTGCGGTTTACTTTAGCAATATGTATCGCCATTTTTTAATTTATCATTAGTAATTATAATGGTTAAGTATGGGGCCTCATATTTACTGTGAAATAGTTTAGATTTTAGAAACAAGCCACACTGCTTCTATAAAAATATAAAGTAGCAATAAAAAATATATCACATTACATTTTTATACAGAAGCTTACAAAAATACTTATTTTCATAACAATTCCAATTAAAGACTTTAAATATCATCTTGTTGATAATAAAGGTCACAAAAACACAGTCAACTTAAGATACTTATGCTACGGATTGCGGAAAGTAATCTTAAGAGAAACCCGCAACGCTTCCGTCTTTGAATTAATTAACTTATTTAATTTGGCATGTTTTTGAGGCCACATAAAAATTTAGTTTATCTAATGTTTTAGGAATGAGTTTACAAGCAGTAGCATAAGTACTACAAATATAAAAAGAATACAAGCAAAATAATTTTCAATTTCTTTAAAATGTCACAGCTTTGATTGAACACAGAAAATTGTCCGCAAAACGTTTTTTATGTCAAACTTTTTGCCCATTTCCGATAAATATAATTTATAAGACAAAGTACCGCGAAACTCAAAGTAAACAAGCCCTTGTATATTTTAAGGTCGAAGGTTTTAACTTTGCTAAACTGATAAATCATTTTTTAGGTGCCAAAGCGGAATAAAGACCCATTTTTCCAACGCAAATGTTGGTAATGTAAGTTAAACAACGCACTTTGCAAGAAATGTTTGAAGTCACACCAACTCATTTCTCACTTTTGCGAAGTAGAAAGGGTCCTGCGAATTTATGTTTAGCATCGTCTTACATAACATTGTTACAACTTTTGTTACGAACACATTGTGTGGTGAAATAGAAGGAGCGTGCAGCGGGCGTCATTCAAGTTTTATTAAAAAGATAATTTTACTGCACTGTAGAGAAAATATCCGTTTCTATGCTTCAATAGAAGCAGGAAAAATATTTGACGTTTTGTTAGTTTTATACAAATCGAGAATAGATAGATCGATTAGCCTTAAGTTTTGAAATATTTATTGGTCCAAGGTAGGTTTTAAAGATGAAATATAAAATTGTGATTTAGATGAGTTCAGACAACTTTTATAGGTAACTTTTCAATCACCTATGATTGGTGAACCACGAAGTTTCTTAATTTTTACCAAGGAAGGGTATTTTACTAAATATTTGCTTATCTCTATGGTAGCAAATAACTTTACTTTGTTAGATACCTGTTCAGTTAATAAACTTAACTAGGAGTAAATGAAGTTACTTCACTCCTGTTATAACGGAGGCTAGATATCTTGCATGTAAACAGAGTCTTCTAATTAATCTATTTTTCAAAGAAGTGAAAACTACACGATACTTAAATGATAACAACTAAGTTTCTATATCTAAGTTTTGACACCTAAGTTAATAACGCAAAGTTTCACCCGAAATAGATTATCTTATTATGAATACTAACTGTACAACGTAAAAATTGATCAAAAATAAAAAATAGAGGGAAATAGATTTTAGGAGACTACATCATTACTTTGAAATATAATTTAAGTCTCATACATAGGAGTAAGTTCTATAAACATTCGTTTGCTGTGCATGCAATTCAGCTATGGAACGCTCTCCCACTGGACATACGACGGTCAAAATCACTGGACACTTTTAAAAAAGCTGTTAAGTCATACTATCTTAAGTGCGAGTAAGTACTTTTGATGACTTATTATGTATATATTAGTTTATCTTATGATATTTATTTTAATGTTTATTGTGTTATTTATGTAATTTATTGTGTATTAGTGTGTAATTATTTGAATATATGTATCTTATTAAATTACACCACCTGCAGCTTAGTACTGATATTTTCCTAAGCCCAAGGTTGCCTGGAAGAAATCGCTATTAAGCGATAGGGCCGCCTTTTGTACCTACTTCCTTCATAATATTGTTTCTGTATGTTTTTTTTATGTTATCTTATGTGGTGTGCAAATAAAGAATAAAATAAATAAATAAATAAATAAGTCTCATAAAAATAAACAGTTTGGAGGCGGTCTGAATCTTTAAGAGGAACCTAACCTGTTGTTCGAAATCGTGTCTACTTTTTATTTCGATAAGCGTAGAGTATTTTAATTTGTAAAAGTTCACTTACGAAAATACGTAGCAAATATTTCTTTGTAAAGGAAAAACATATTTATTTTTACTTGCCATTAGACATGCGACCTCTTTAAGCAGGAAAGCAATTATACATCAAAAAGCCATTTATGTGCTACCTTATAACATAAAGTAGAGCCTGGAGTCTCATAATTTTCATCTCACGCGACCAATCACACACGGAGCTGCCTATTCACACATATAACTGTTTGGCCGTGAAAAGTATACGAGCATTTTTATTTTGCTCACAACTCGTTATTAAAATGAAATGAAAATACATTTTAGCGGGAAAAAGAACATAACAAATAAAAAGAAATTCAATAATAAGAAACACATTATCTTTTACAAATTAAACGGGAAATTAACGTTCACGGTCCAATGAGCCCAAGTTGGGCTCACACCAGTTTTCCTCTAAAGAGTTTGCGCCCAATGTGGTCATATTACTTACGTATTAACCATTTGGACTTTTTATTAACTGATTAATTGAAGCTGATATTTTATGATGTCATAAATATTCTATTTTGAGAAAACAGTTAGGATTTGGACGTAAAGTGAAACAGTGGCAGGTATATGACATCAAACACGTTTACCAACAAAACATTGATTAGCAACCAACCAACCATTACAGATAGATGATGTGTCTATCTGTAGACGGCCTGCTTTGCTGACACTCCTTTAGTTTCAAACACAAACACGCCTGTATTTACATAGTACTATAATACTAAAGCCATCTTCAAATGCTAAACTGTCTTCCCAAACTGGGAATACATAATAAAACACGTAAATCTAGTTTTAATTACAAAAATTCAGTTAAATAAAATACTGTACTGTACCCAAATTATTTTCATTTACATAAATTAAATCAATATAATGTAACGAAAGTAAAGAGCTGTTCTACTGCTGATGAACTGGCCATAAAAATAAATAACTTCGGTTTTCATTATTCACTCACTGGGTCGAATGTGTAACGAACTACTATAAATTGTAATGGAGCCAAATTTTGGGCTTTATTTCTTGTACAATATTTTTTTATATCTTACAACTCGTGAACATATGCCCATATAATTAATAAAACAATAACCACTATTAACAATTGATTTTGTATTTCCGATAAATAAAATTAAAAACTAAATACTGTGATTACAAAAATAGATTTACATATAGCTGGTGTCAAAATGATCTTGTTTTTAAATAATTTCACACATGTTTCGACATGAAGTTGGCAAAGCATACCAATTCATCAATAAGAATTATAAGGACTCGATCATTATTACAAAAACTTAATCAAATATAAACCTAAGACAGCCAATCTACGCTGAAGCAGCATTGTAAATCCAAGCCATAAAAATCCTTATATTTCAGGCGAAATGAATTCTTTGCCCCTCTGTAAGCCATTAAACGGTTGATCATAATATTTTACTTTATTAAATGTAAAATATAAATAGATAAAAAAGATAAACGGCATTTACCTTTGCCTGCTATATGTATTTACTGCTTCAGAAAGTTTTCTAAACAAAAATATTATTCTGTTTAGCTTTTCGTTTCAGAAGTTAATTTCCTATTGATCAATATTGACAGTAGCCAGCTCGAAAGCACGAAGAAACTTTACATATTATAATATAGATACCATAAATATAAAAACTTCATATTCCTTTTACATTTTACTTGCCGAAAAGTTACGCGAATTGGTAATAAATTATTAACTTAGCGTGAAAAATGACCTCGACGTCGTTAAGGTGAAGTTGTGTCAGCGGAAGCGGTGAAAATGTCTCCCTACTTTGTATTAAGTTGTTAAATTTGACAGTCTTCTTGCCATCATGACTGTGCATTTCGAAATGAAAATTCTATCCCTTTTAACCCCAGAAGTAAAGGTGGAGGTGATATAAATTTGATATGTCTGTCTTCTAATTGATGGATCGTAGCTATAAAAGAATGAATGAACTGATTACAATTATGCTTCTTTGTTTGAAAGCTTGCGTGATTCTGACGCTAAACGATGAAAGATTCGATAATCCAACCGAAGATGTCTGTGTTTTTCTATTATGATGATAATAATTTCTGTCACAAAAGTCTTTATTCTTAATTCATGGCCATCTGGGGTTTTAATAAATTTTAATTGTATTATTTGTCTGCTTCTTGTTTTTAATTGTTATTATGGTAAATTCGCATAAAGTTTCTATTACCTATAAAAGTTTCTATTATCGAATATTCGGTATTCGGAGCTAAAAGCCATTTCGGTATGAGTATGGTTTCCAGGAAAATTAATAATACATCGCAACTCAAAGCGTAGAGAGGCTCAATGGAAATATTCCTAGTATTCGTGCGTTGTTTCATATTCAACTTAATAGTATTAAGATGGCTTACATTGCATTTGAAATGCAGCATGACTAATAATAAAATGCCACACATGATGTTGGACCAAAGAGTGATGGGTTAGTTAGTTAACCTAAAGTAAAGAGATAAAATATTCATAAAACTATGGAAATGTATTATATTTTTACCTACTATATAAACATGTCTTGGGACTTAGTCGTTTCCAGTTATTAGCCTTATTGACTGACGTCCCATCACATGCACCCATTCTGGGTCGAGCTAAGAGACAAAGAGATTTTCTACAAAAATCTTAATAAGATTTAAGAGTTGAAAAGTTCGTGCTGTTACACCCTTATGCTTCAGAGACCACGTTAAGCCGGTTCTGTTCTGGCAATTTTCATGCTGCCTACCAACCTATATTAAAAAGCGTGGTTGTTTATTTACGCTCTATATCAACTCTACTATAAAGAGGGAGCTCAACTTTAACGTATAGATACGAAAGTTACTAACTTACACTAGCTAGTTATGTCTAGTCACGTGGTCTTGCGTCCACTAGTCAGACTTTGTGATGACGTCATTTTCGTTAACACTGGACTCTACAGAATACGATAAATGTGGTTTTCATTGATTTGATTTTATCAATTTTAGGTGACTAATTGAAACACTTATTGAATAAGCCTGCTAGTCTTTTGGTTTATAATAATGAGGATGAAGACTATTATAAAATTTACAGACTATTTAAACAGTGCTTACAAAAGAATAGCCTAGATCTTTAATTAGGCATAATATGTAAAAAAGGCAATAAAACAAAGATATAGTCGTACACATTCGTTAGGGATATTATTTCGTCTCTATTTTCCTTGTAATTTCAGCGAATCTCCGACAGGCCGTATTTGTCTAATTTATGATGCGGGCAGCGGGGACTAATCCCGGGGTATGATAACGCCACAGAGCATTTATTTTCCAAACAATGTCTATCTGTTGGTTATAATAATATTACGTTTAAGCTATCTGTCGCTAAATTAGGAACTATCTATACAAATATTTCTTTATAATACATACAATTAAATGAAATTGAAGTGTCTGTTTGTAATTTCAAATTAATAGTTGTTCACTAAATGCAAGTAAACACGGAAATTATATACAAAAGTCTACTTTAGAAATTTTTGTTTGTCTGTACGACTGTTTGGTTTGGCTTATCTCTGAAACTATGAGTGGAAGTACAAAATATATAATGTTAGAACGTTAGCCAGACTCATGAGGCATGACATAGGTTGACACAAGTTGTATCCTGATATTCGCATGGGAACAGGAATTGCGCGGGTAAAAACGCGAGCGTTCGCTAGTTATTAACTGTATTCTCATAGTAACTAAAAAAATAATTTAGTAAATGAATATTTATAACAACTTGTATGTTTGTAAACAACTAAGTTCTCCTTTTAAATGTATTGTTGATAATTTAATCTTAGTGTAAAATAGATATACTTCACTATTATTAATTTTAATTAATATAAAAATTGCTTGGCACATCGTTTACTTCATATTTTGTTGTAGATATTCTGCATAATAAATATACTTGTCTGAAGATAGTGGCATTATAAATGTTATTGTACCGAAAATAAAATTTCCTTAAAACCTACAGTTTGGGTAATTTCAGTCGAAAATACAATCATATTTAATATCTATTAACACGTACACCTACGTCGTTGTTTTGAGTCGGTTAAATTGCTCTGTAATACACATTAATTTTAAAATATATAGATTATATTTAAAAATATTTTTAACAAACACACACAAAAACATTATGTATCACAATATTAAATCAAAATCCTTTTTTTAGAACTATAATTTCCACCTCAACAGAGACTCTAAATAATATTAAAAAATTGGTTGTCTGTAAAGTCGGTTTACTGACGATAGTTGAACGTGACTATGTCTTAAGAAAATACTGATGGAATGGTAGCATTTAATTGGTTATTAAAATTTTTAATTTAAGTATATTTTTATAAATATTAATTTAAATTAATAAAATAATTGATTTTGATTTTATAAATTTATATTTTAAATTTATAATAAATATATTAATTTTTAATTTAAAATTAATATATTTAATAATTATATTTAATAGACGTATGTCCAACGCTGCCGAACGCAAAGGCCGATTGTGCTTCTTTGTCGCTCGTTCCGCGCTCTCTCTTGCAATTCAAGCCTTACATGGAACGCCTCAAAGCGAGGTAACGACGCATGACGTCATGTTTTTTCGTGCGTGCAGCCGGCTCTATCAAATTACAAGACGTTGTCAGGTCAACAGTTCAATAGAAACAGACAACTTTTAAAATGAAACGATGAAACAATTAAAATTTACAATTGAAATCTTATTTCAATTTCTGAATGCAAAAGTAATTACAAATTTTAAAAATAATAACTAACTAATATCCGCGAATTTGTTAGCTTGCATCTAGATTTTTCACTAAATCGCAGGAAATTTGAAATCTGATATAAAAATAGCCTATCTATTAATGTAGACTGCCTCGTTGGTCTAGTGGTTAGCCTGTGTGGCTTCGATCACGAGGTCCTGGGTTCGAATCCTGGATCGGGTCTCGAAATAATTGTGACTTTTTCATTTTTCTATGAAATTTTCAGTACATTCCAAGCCCGGAGTCGTGAAGTTGGTGGTGTTACACCCCCGTGCCTCGGAGAGCACGTTAAGCCGTCGGTCCCGGTCACTTTCGTCAACATCTGATAGTGATCGAATAAGTGAAACATTATCACCCTAAGTCCACCAATCCGCATTGGAGCAGCGTGGTGGGTCTACGCTCTATATCCTCTATATCCTCTATATCCTCTTATAAGGAGGGAGACCTGGTCCTGTAGTGGGCCGTTAATAGGCTGATAATGATGATGATTAATATAGGGTCTAATCTACCTCCATTCTAAATTTTAACTAACACAGTTTAGTAATTAACTGAAAAAAATGCAGGTAAGTTAATACTACTTGGTGAAAAACATTTTGACTCTGAGTCGAGTATGTTCCGATACTTGTATTTTATGTCATCTGTCCCTTTGTACTTTAGCTTAATGGTAGACTGACCCTTTGGTACATAAAGCCGACCTTTCTTAACAACAACAGTAAAACCTAACAACCGCAACGCATCCTCTTTGTCAACATCGCGTTTTACGTAAAATACTTTTATGGCATCGAAAGGTCAACATGACCGCATGCTCTTCCGTTTTAAACCTCCTTCGCAAAAAGGAGTGTTTTAAATTTCTTTTATTTTGAGAATGGCATTACATCTAAAATAGCTTGATTCATAGAGAATACAAAATTTTAAAATTAATACAGCTCTGCACTAACTGCCAGGGTAGACCAATGTAACCATCCCTAGCGGAAGAGGGTATGGACACCTATAATTGCCTGTGATCGGCAATAACAGGCCATAATCCCGCGTCTCTGTTTCGGACAAACATCAAAGGAGACTGATGACGATTGCTTGGACAGTTGAGCAATTATGGGCGTGCACTATTCTACTTTTTCATCATAAGCGATTGTGTGTGAAGGAGCCACCAAATTACGTTAAGTATGTAATTAAAATAACTTTTAAATTCACTTTATTTGTAATTTTAATAATGGTTTTTTGGATTTCAGAATATTATGTTATTAACACTTCGATCAAAATTAGATTTTGCATTAATTAATTTGGTCGTGAACTGATAAATAATAGAATTTTAAAAACTTCATCTAAACGCATATCAAGTAACAGTTAACAGTTAATACATATGCAACTATAATAAAAATAAAAAGGCTAAAGCTTGAAATATAGCAATAGTCATCCGTATACAGAATCAATTAGTCTGGCACACACGCTTGTCACTGTCAGTCAGGTCGTTAGGTCCCTGTGTGACGTTGCACGTTCTGCATGCCAACTAATAACTCCTGTAGTTTGTGAAAGCAATAAGATCCTAACGTACATTCAAATTCGTTTATTTTATGTAGTAAAAGGCAGGCACTTTTAAAATATCTTTTTATATTAACTCTACTTATAAGGTTAAAAAATACAGACACTGGTATTAATGTATCCCTATTTGTGACAGGAATTTAAGTTTTAATTTATTTGTTTTATTTACCACAGATGGAAAGGTCGACAGTAAATACTTTAAGAAAGAAAAAATGCTTATTCCAAAAATTGTATAACACATTACTTTACATATTGTGGTGTTTAATGCCTCTTGTTCTGTTCAAGACTAAACACCATCAAACATGAAACACCTCTCCTGTTATCCAGAATTACTCTATTAAAATAAAAAAACTACTAATCATTAATACTTATTACTTTTACTTCTTGGGTGAAAATAAATTCCAATTTTGCGTGCAGCATTTATGTCACTAAAAAATCCTTATTTGAGTATAATACCTATAAGTTCTTAACGCATTGTTTAAGCTAGTGCAATTTCAGATACAAAACCTGGTGCTATTATAATACAAGAATATTCTACGATCAATTTTTGTAACATTTTGAGAAAACGTGATGGAATAACGAGAAAGAATTCTCTTAAAGCAATAAATTACAACGTTCTTATTTATTAAAGCCTAGTTGACCAGGTGGACTTCGTACGACCTAAAGCGAACGTCATCCTTTGTAAGTAATCCAACGTAATTTATCAGCTGTTTTTCCGGGTTTTATTTAATAATTTTTCTTTTTCCTAAACTCTATATTCGAACAAACAAAAGAATAATAACACTCCACTCTGAAGCCCTGACTACCGGTTGCTTGAGCCTTTAAAAGACCCGCAAACGGAAAAAAAGATTTTTTTTTAGATTTTAATAGTGGTTTTAGAATAATGTTTGTTATAAATATAAATGACAGAAAGCAATTTAAAAGATTAAAATATATAATGAGAACTAATATTATTGTTATAAGCTAAATTACTGAAGAATTCGTGTACAACTGAAACACTCGTGTAATATTCCGTAGCACGATAAAGACGCTACGCCGCGACGTAGAACCTCGTAGCAACATTACGTAGCGCTTTACTTTAAAGGATACAAATTTCACGTACCATTAACTTTACTGCACCTATTTGTTTCCCGAGATTGCATTTTTGTATGAGAAAACATGAAGATAATTATTTCTTACTGTCCTCTTTGTATTGGAACAATGATTTTGTTTTCTACTTAGATGACTCAAACTTTGTACCATTAATTTGACCAATATGTCCCTCCTCTCATAGGCCAAAAACTTGTCAAGACCGAGTACAACAAAAATTGGGAATTTAACACACAGATAAATTGAGTTGCGTATAGTTATGTTTTCCATACATGTACGAGTAAAATGCTCGTATTATGTATAGCAAATATATTTTTCGCTCAAACTGTATTGTTTCCAATCTTGAAGGGATTACAGAATCAAATCTCGACTCTAGTCCGCTTCAAATGACTCATTTGGAATCAATCAGATTGTTTAAAACGTTGGAATAATCTGGAATGGATCGCATTCTTTACTTTTGCTTGACATGCGGAATGTTTTAATGAAATAAACATAATTGTATTCTTAGTTATCTTTTCCATTCAATTTATTATTCATTTTTAATATTGAATTACCCATTTTACAAATCACTAATGATGTATTTACGAATGTAATTAAAAATTGCTACCATTACTAATTACTATTAATTTTGTCAGTCAATTTAGTAGGTATTAACAACAAAACTAAAAATACTTTGTTGTTTTTTTAGTTTTAATTCTGAGAATTACAATTTCCTTTTCTGCCTGGGTCATTTCTGCACTTGGTCATATAACGTCAGTCATTGTGCAGTGGTCCTTATGCTGGTCTTCGGTGAAGTTACTGTAGCCAGCCGAGCTTGCTATAAAAGCTTAGTAGGCCACCCAGGTCGAGAGTATTACCATAATTACACCGTGACTAAGCAATACTTATTTAATACTTTATATAGGTAAATATTTACCGCTAGATAGCCCTATATACTTTCAGCGAAAACCTCCTTTCAATAAGGTATTCTCAATAGAGAGTGATTAAAAACATTTCTACGCGTAGGATTTCAAGCAGCCATTCAGTAAAATCCATAAATCCCCGTCTATTTGACCCCTGAATAGCAAAGCGTCTAACTGATACCGTCCAACCGAGTTGTGAGGCATGAAATATGTTTTACTATCAAAGGGTTCCGGGCCTTTACACGGTTTTTTCGGCAGACTGACATCAATCAAATTGGATAGTCATGCAGTGGCTATGCATACGATGACTATGCATGTAAGGAC
This sequence comes from Mycalesis mineus, assembly GCA_034621355.1. Lineage (NCBI taxonomy): Eukaryota > Metazoa > Arthropoda > Insecta > Lepidoptera > Nymphalidae > Mycalesis > Mycalesis mineus. The sequence continues at coordinate 7,880,757 of CM067881.1, forward strand.
ATGTTTGTTTACTCTTATAGCCGTTTCGAACAATATCGGCAATGTGTAAGTTGTTTTTATAACAAATTTTGGTGTTGGTTTCGCAACAGGATTTGTTAAATTATAGAGTTAGCTAATCGGGTGTATATCTTCTCCTTATCGTTTCTCCACTAAGTTCACTTAAAATTGCTACGTTAAGTCCGAGAACATTCCCTTATGTTTATACCAACCCTAACATAAAATAAATATTCATACCGATTAAGTCATTCTTGAGCTCTGGCCAGTGTAACGGAGACAAATACCTTTACGTTCCATGGATTCACCGCGCGGGTGCCGAGTCCATCGTGTGGCAGAGAGAAAAATGCCGAACGGAGTCCTAGACTTGCGGCATCGATGTAGACTTAAACAACGTTCTAACGCAAAGCGATAGACATATAGAGAGTAGAAAATATTTAGCCATGTGTTTCATAAGATCGCACCTAGTAATATTAAGCTTTATGTAGTACCTACATAATATTTGAACTTGTAATATTCTAGGCGAAACGTGGAATTTTAAGCATAATAGATAGAAAAAATATCTTTACTACTTTTTGTATTATATAGGCCTAGACTTTGCTATCTAATAAAATAATGTATGAAACATTATTTGATTTTCTGGCAATTCCCTTGTGACACAAAACGTAGCCATTATCATTTTTCCATTGTTCATTTAAATAATAAATGAGTAGGTCAAAATATCGGTTAATAATAAAACTAAGTATATCGAAAATAATTTATTAGATTTTTGTTTATTAAATACTAGATGCCTGTAATATCGTCCGCGAGAAAATCATTATCGGGTAGGCCAAGACTACATTCTTCCTTCATTCTTCTTCATTTGTCACGGTCCTTGCATACTTTCTTGGTCTTCTACTCCCATTAATCCCTTAATACAAGTTTGTCGGTACATACTACTTGTGCTACAATCTACTCATAACACCAACCAACGATTGACGACCTCCGTGGCGCAGTGGTATGCGCGGTGGATTTATAAGATGGGAGGTCCTGGGTTCGATTCCCGGCGGGGCAGATTGAGATTTTTCTTAATTTGTCTTGGTTTGGCTGGTGGGAGGCTTTCGCCGTGGCTAGTTACCACCTTACCGACAAAGACGTATCGCCAAGCGATTTAGCTTTCCGGTACGATGTCGTGTAGAAACCGAAAGGGGTGTGGATTTTCGTCTCACTCCTAACAACTTAGCGCGCTTCCATCTTAGACTGCATCATCACTTAACATCAGGTGTGATAGCAGTCAAGGGCCAATTTGTAGTCTATAAAAAAAAAACCAAATCAGAAAAATGTACATGAACATTTCTTTACAATCTAATACAAACCTATCGATGTATCTCGAGGATAGATATTCATTGTGTTTTAAAAAAAAAATGGTCACGTACAATTTTATTTTTTACTGTTGTTGGAAGGTTGCTATTGGTACACTTATTTTCTGGCGGACGAATAGTAATTACATAAAAAGCTATAGGAATATATTTCTCTTTAAGAATCATAGAGGTGGAACGGTTATGGTAGTTGTACTCTTAACATTGATTATACTGATAGTATTTGCCTACCCAAACTGGGACTGGCCCTCATTGAGTATCCAAGGTAATAAATAGCGGGTTCTTGAATATACCGAACGTTTATGATTCTGATACGAGTATGTATTATTCCTTTGTTTTACATCCCACCTTCTACGGCAAATCCTTTCGTATGATTTATTATCTTCAAGTCTGAATATTTCAAATTTTGTTACGTTCTCCTTTCGAATCGTTTTACCTTATTCGGTTATATGATGCGCTTCCCGAGTGTGTGATAAAATATCAAATGCTTTGCTGTATTCTTTTATTTGTTTATGCATCAAATTTTATTATTGGTAAACGTTAAAGCTCATGAGTTGGCTAGAGTTGAAACTCGAAAACATCTTATCTTTAAAAATATTGTAGACTAATTCTCTGGTCCAAATATTTTAAATGTCATAAAACTCGGAGTTTCTGAAAAACGAAGTTATCTGTTTTATATTTCAGTAAATATAAAACAGATAACTTCATCGTTAAATTTTTTATTTTAATTAAATAAATGCTGCTTTTTATTATGCCAAAACAGACATAAGAGAGTGGATCGGACTCGAGTACCCTCAGTTAAAGAGAATTGTCGAAAATACCCTTTCGCAAAATGACCGCCAAACTTTGTTCAGAGCATGGCACCACGTGATGATGTTCAATAACATACAAGAAACCAGCAAAAATAGAGCGACCTACGATCGTGATCAACGATTTCTATTAAAATATAGGAGGCGAATTATTATCTCTACCATTAATACCATAAAACTGAAATCAGCCTGAAAGATAGACCGCTTAAAAATCAGACAGCTACATCAGTTACGAAAATTACTAATAATTTTCAGAAAGCTGAATAGTCTTGTTTGAATGAGATTACGACTGGAACTATCAGTCGGTTATTGATGGAATTAGCTTGAAACTGTTACTTTGTCATTTGTTTGAAACGATAGGAAGAACTCCTGTTGCTCTTTTGTAAACCCAGCCAAACTAACATTAAGTACAAGGAAAAATAAGTAAGTATTTTATTTCAATACCCATCGTTACCGCCCCTCCTAAGGCCAGATGGATCATTGGCTACCACTGCAGATGACAAAGCTAACCTTTTAGCGTCTTTGTTTGCAGAAAATTCACGCCTTGATGCTGCGAATTTCTCATCACCAGTCCTTCCTGCATATGGTTCTATTATGCCGGAGGTACGTATCCACCAGCAAGATGTTCTTAGAGTCCTACGTAACCTCGACGTGAATAAAGCCAGTGGCCCGGACGGTATACCTGCAGTGGTTTTGCGGAATTGTGCCCCGGAGTTGTCTCCTGTTCTTACGCGCCTGTTCCGACTCTCTCTTACAGCTCAAGTCCCTAAGACGTGGAAAGTTGCAAATGTTCAACCAGTACCAAAAAAGGGAAGTCGTGCTGACCCGACCAATTATAGACCAATAGCCATCACGTCCATTCTCTGCAAAACCATGGAACGTGTGCTTAATGGCAAGCTCCTAGCATACCTAGAAGAAAACGACCTTTTATCTGACCGGCAATACGGCTTTCGTAAGAACCGGTCTACCGGTGACCTTTTAGTGTATGCTACGCATACTTGGAGTGAAGCCATTGAGAAACATGGGGAGGCACTCGCCGTATCCCTTGACATCACAAAGGCTTTTGATCGAGTTTGGCACGGCAGTCTGCTCAGTAAACTCCCAGTGTACGGGATTCCCGCTGACTTCTGCGGCTGGATATCTGATTTTCTGAGGGAACGGTCTTTTCGAGTAGTCGTTGACGGCTGCTCATGTGACTTAATGGATATTAATGCCGGCGTACCTCAAGGATCTGTTCTCTCCGCAACTCTGTTTCTCTTACACATTAACGATCTGCTTAATCCCGGTATTTTTGGGTATGCAGACGATAGTACAGTGTCGGAGAGATACATGTCCAGTTCCAGATCCAGTGGTGCTGAGATCCTTGAGCTCAGAGAGACATTAGTGGATCGCGTAAACTTGAACCTGAAGATGGTGTCCGATTGAGGTGACACAAATTTGGTTAAGTTTAACGCAACTAAGACGCAGGCTTGTTTATTTACCGCGAAAAAGAGCCCCTTCACCTTGGCTCCCACTTTCCGGAGTGTATCTATTCCTATTAGCGATCGCATTGAGCTCTTGGGTATAACCATCTCATCCAATCTCAATTTCGGGAAGTGCATCGAGTCCAAAGCTAAAATAGCAGCCAAGAAACTGGGAATCCTAAATAAGGTTAAACGATACTTTACAGCTGATCAACTTCTGACCCTTTACAAAGCTCAGGTCAGAACTTGTATGGAGTACTGCAGTCACCTTTGGGATGGTTCTGCTAAATATCAGCTAGCTACATTGGACTCGATAGATCGCCGAGCTAGAAGGATAATTGGTAATAAATCGATAACGCAGGCTAAACTGCAATCTTTGCAGCATCGTCGCAATGTTGCTTGTTTATCAATTTTTTACCGGATATACTTCGGGGAGTGTGCGAAGGAACTGCATGATCTTGTTCCTGCCTCCCCTTTCTACCATAGAACAGCAAGACGACGTGAACACTGGCACCCTTACGTGGTGGATGTCCAAGCAACACGTACTAAACGTTTTGCGTCCACGTTCTTAATACGCACGGCAAAAGTGTGGAATGCCCTCCCAGCGTCAGTGTTCCCTACCTCCTACAACCTGACCATCTTCAAGGCAAGAGTGAATAGGCATCTTCTAGGTAAGCGCGTTCTAACTTAGACCTCATCACTGCTTTCCATCAGGCGTGATTGTAGTCAAGCGCAAGCCTATCTACCTTAAAAAAAAACCCATACAAATATATCGAATATATATCAGCTGTTTTATATATTGATTGCTATTAAATGGACATTTGCTAGAAACTGTACTTAAGTAAGAAAATGTCAAACAACGCAATACAAGTTCCAGCTTCAAATGTAAAAGGAAAATTCCTTTTATATTGCTCCTTCATTGATTAAAAACTTTTCCACATATTTTCTATACACTTCACCCAAGAAGTGAACTAAAATGCAAAATAATTTCATATTACCAAGAAATTCTTGTATATTAAATAACTTTTGTTCAAAGCACCTGAACTTTTGTAATGTTATGAATTATTTAAATACAAAAATGTTACCTAAGTTTATCTCATCTCCCCGAAAGAGTGGTTTTGGAAGTGGAGTCTTAGAAAAAGCTTTTATGTCAAGGTTGCACATAATCCTCAGATACGAAAGTTACATAAGAAAATACATTTAGTTTCGTCAGGTGTTTTTGAGGTCAACGTGAGCTCATCCCTCATATAAGGAAAGGACGTAATATCCTTCCGTATGATGGATCTGTGCGCTGTCAGAATTTTGTTAAGAAAGTTTACTTTACATGAAAATGTTAGCGATGGAAATATATTCTGTTTGTGAATGATATCTTTAGGATAACATTTGACATGTTTATATTTATTGCTTAGTGTTAGAAAAGTTGTACTACATGCTATTAGACCTACAAAAACAGGTTACTTATTGTTATTGCAATAAATAATGTCAAGAAAAAAAATACTAACGTTTCATTATTATTTACACAGAATACAAAAATCATAAATACTTAATCAAAATCCAATCCACATATTACCTGCATTAACAAAAAATAAAAAAACAAATGCCAAGTGCGTTGCCTCGTTCTGTTTCAATATTATACACCATGCTTTTGACTTCATCAAAAGTAGGAGAGGTCAAATGTAGTAGAAATACTCGTGATGTTAGTGTACCAAAGAGATATAACATACCTACAGGGATTTGTAAGGCGGACTCGCAATATTGGAGATTACATTAGAGTGCACAAGGGTCTTAAGGAAAAGTGAACCTTTACCAAGAGCAGTAATAGCGGAACTGGGAGTATGTTCAGTACAAGCTTAAGCTACACTTGAGTATTAAACTTCGTACTATGTTTACATAAAAGTTTATTTTATACGAACTCGTCAACACAGAGTTTAATCCACGCCATTATGTTAATAAAGTCGGTTTTGATGAAGGAATTTAACACCTGTAGTAAAATTTGTTTTTAAATCGCAAAATTTCATATATCCACAGAAAAATTATGCCTCTTTTATATGTTATACGTAAATGTGTCATAATTTTACATACATTTTGAATTACGAGTTGAAAACATTTTGGAGTTTAAAAAGTCTAGTTATCTATTTTTATGGCGTTTTTATGGCGTATCCAATTTTCCGACAAACCTAAGAACTATCTTGTTCACATTAGCTGACAAACAAAAAGCTGTTATACGATAGTCTCGCTAAAACAGTACCTACCTAGAAGTAGGTACGTTTACCACCCCTATGCCAACCCGATTTCCGTTCCTTTAGTCAGAAGATTTTCTTTTTGTTCGTCTAAAGTTTTCAACTACCACCATGATTTTATCATATAGGAAACTTGATCGCAACAGGATTAGGGTATAGTTAATCACAATTTATGGGGCCCTTTGGTTCCACGTCGCTTATCTACGTCGTGCTATTCACGCTTGATTTATTGCCATGGCGTCGAGGGTCGATGGTTATATGGCGTCCCTTTAGGCCTCCGTAGTATTTGTAGTCGAAATCGGTACAAATCGGTCGGTTAATGGAGAACGCACACTTCAATTGACAGACACTGTTTGATAATTTTCTAAACAAATTTTGATTTTCGATGACTCTACTTCAGGGTTTATACGAAAGCATTATTAGATTTAAATTCATAAAAGATAGGCATATATATACAAGGCCATAATAGGAACAAATTTCGAAAGTCAATTTCTTAGCGATTTAAATATGTCAGTCTTAGGCACTTCACAGCCAATCTTCTAACTTGACAAATGGTACAAGGGAATAAACTAAATTTCCAGCGGTTTTAAGTTCATTTCATAATACTGTAGCTCTTCTGTAGCTCTATTGTTCCCAGTGTGAGATTCGAATTCGTCGCTATCTCTCCCTGTTTAACACAAAATTCAGAACTCATATTGTCGAGTTACAAAAATATCGTTACAGTATTTTTACTGCACTATTATCGATCGATTCTTGAAAATCCCCAGAAAAAATACAATGCTAATATACTTTCGTAGCAGTAGCTTAAATGTAGAATTAAAAATTGTATACTGCAAAAATATACACAACATATTTTAAAAAGTAATCTTTACACTCCAATGACTTGAAAGTATTATCGACTCAGACATATTTACATAAAAACACGAAAGATCCGAATTCAGTGAGCGCAAATAGGTTTGGACAAATCCTATTTCCGTTTCGGAGTGGAAGGAAAACATCTCTTCATAATAAAACGAACGTTTGTGCGTGTTCGTTAGCGTAACCAAGAATAAACGGAATACTAAAAACAAATATATGTATTACTGAATAGTGTCGATATGTGTGCGGTACAATTACAACTCATTTAGCCTTTATAGTATTACATTCTTACTTAATATGAATTGTAGTTAAAGTAAAAGACTATTACGATTTAAAGTTTCGAGCTATCATTTAAAAATGGGGTTTCATATCGATACGGCCATGCTTTGTTGGTTCAGTTAGCGTGGGCAAACAAACGTGACTTGGTTCACGAGATCTTGGATTCGACTCCTTAATTCCTGTCTTAATTCTCAGCCTAAGCTAAGTCCGGGAACTTGTATTGGAGTAACAAGCTGGATGTGAGCTACATCTTGTGTAAGCAGAGAAGTCAAGGTATTGTGGGATGCCAAAAAAGGCTGATAATGATGATGAAGAAGCTTTATATTTTTGCCTCCAATAAATGCAGCGTTAAATAGAGCAAATATACATACATAAACATCACGCCTTGTTCCCATAGGGGTAGGCAGAGACCACATCTCTCCATTAGCCACGGTCCTTGCATACTTCCTTAGCTTCTTCCACTCTCATTAATCCTTTCATACAAGTTCGTCGGTTTAGGGTACTCTTGACCTGGCCATTATTTAAAATGTCCTGAATTTGGTCCAGGAACATTCGCCTAGGCCTTCCCCTTCCAACATTTCCACTCACCCTCGTCTTATAAATCTCTTTTGTTAATCTTCTTTCATCCATTCTCTCTACATGTCCAAACCATCTAAGCATCCCTTTCTCAATTTTAGTCCCTACATCTTCTTTTACACCACACTTTTCTCTTATCACACTATTTTTAACTCTGTCACACAGTTTTAAACCGCACATACTCCTCAATGCTCTCATCTCTACCGCATTTATTTCTAAACTTTCACTACCATACATAAGTGTGGGCACCAACACACCTCTATGCACAGCCAGTCTTGCCTTTTGGGACACTTTCTGGCTGTTCATAAATGCATACAGAGCACCATTCACCAAGTTCCCAGCATTTACTCTTCTTTCAATATCACTCTCACACGTTCTCAAACGTTAGCAAATATAACATAGGAGAATAATTTAAAATGTTATTTTCCACACCTTGTTTATCTACGAGTACCATCTAAGGCCTGTGTGCACCAAGATCTCAGTTACCATAACCAACGGTTAACATAACTTTACTATAAATTTACTGTTCACGACAACCCGTACGCCGGTTAACAACGTAAGCTCGGTTAAGTTAACCGCCCGGTTTACGTCCTTAACCGGCATACGGCATAATTTGACGTTTAGCTTATGTTAACGGTTGGTTATGATAACCGAAATCTTGGTGCACACAGGCCTAAGTAAAAGCTTTAGTAGGATTACAGTACAATACAGACCAGTATAACATTTAGTACACTTAAAACCGTTTAACAATAATACGCATACATGTAAATGTTTATATTTGCGAAGTCTAACCTGACATGCTACGTTTTAATTACAGTTGACTTGTTCATTAACAACTCCTCTCAGTCGAGTGTCACATTGTGTTCGCTTCACCCTAGTTGACTTCTGCGACTGATTAATTTCTGAGAACATTCGCGAGCTATTAGGAAGATTGTCTGTCAACATAACCACACTACCACTACTCCTACAAAGCCAAGCTGACCTTCATAACACACGAAATGTATACACACGAATATACCCATTCTTACGTGGTCTTAAGAAACAAAATCGCCTGTGTAAATTCTAAGACGCGAGCCGCGATTATGTATAGGGCTAGCTCGTACTATGATGTTCCATCCCTCCGTACCCGACGATTACATTCATCTCCGGAATAAAACCGCACGCGACCTCGTAAGCCCGCGTTATTAAGGTTAGGCGTAATTTGACGGCTCCCGTTGCACAGTGGTATGGAAGTCCTGGATACGATTCCTGACTATCTTCAATCTACCCGATTGAGATTGTCTGATTTGTTTTGGTTGATGGGAGACCTAGGACGTGGCTAGTTAGTTTGCTGACAAAGATGTATCGCCAAGCGATTTAGCGTTCCTGTGATGTCGTGTAGAAAACAAAAGGATATTGATGATGTGGACAAATATTGATCATTAAATTCAAATTGATTAATCATTTTAGTCATTAAAGAAATAAAAAATTTGAAAGATTTGGTAAGTAAGGTTCGAGATGCAATAAAATAATTTTTTATGAACAAATATAGAACATGGAATTCCAAAACAATGACAACAAATATCGAAATACCGAAATTATTTAAGTTTCAGTGCTACGTGCTGCTTACTAGAATGTTACTAAGTAATAATAACCGCAGATCTATAAAGCAGTATACTGTAATGCAGTAATTTGCGTACAGTATACAGTAATATTGGTTCGGCAATCGTTACATCTGCGCAATATATTACTGTAATGCTTATCTTGTGCATACATTAGTAGCCAATGCTATAACAATATTTCCTCCGATAATATATGTGACGTCACTGAAATTATCCACGTAATTAACTACTTCGATTACCGAAATAAATCTTTTTGAAATATTAACGTACAATATTAGTTTAGTCTGAGGAAAAGTCAAACTCTCAATTCAAATTATTGATTAGTTTGATAACGACAGCTCACTTGACAAGTGACATTCGGGCTTTAGATATTTTGACGTGATGAACGCTGGATGCAGGCACGAAAAAGTGTCACGTTCAGCCTGAGTCGAGCATACAAGCAAGAGCGCGGTTCAAGCGATAGGGAGACACCATTGGCCTAAGCGTTCCCCTTAAGACGCACCTATCTCTCTTCCACTCATTTTCCACTCAGCAATTTTTCATCAAAGTTTTCTTTTGATATTATCACATAAAATATAGTCCGTATACTGACTTTACAGACAACCATACTATGCGTAGATATTATAACGTACTTTTATGTTTTCCGCTCGTTACATTTTTAATACATAACAAATTAATTATAACATGGGAATAAGCCATGTCATTGCGTAATATGAGTTACGAGAATACGTACCTTTCAAGGCATGAGACCTAGCTCAGCAACATAAGTAAAACGATGGATGTAGCTCAGCGAGTCACAAGGCCAAAATAGCAATGTTTAAGTGTGGCCCATGGAACAAAATCATAAATGTAAACAGGTAAACGATAAGTGTAATCTAATACTATAAATAAAAAAATATAAATAAATATATATTTTTAAGCTATAGTATAGCTTTTATCGCGTGCCTTGAGCGTGGAGACCGAATACAGAAATTCCGTAACGAAAAAACCTAACACCCCTGAGTATCAAAAACATAATATCAAAAGCACTATTTCGGCAACGACGTCATCGGCGAACGTGGCTTAGCGGTAAGGCGCTCTAAGTGCCCCGATTGCCAGAGAGACACGGGTTCAAATCCTGTCGGTTCCGAAAATTTTTTTTTCAAGCGTGATATTTCAAAAAGTCATTTTTAAAAAAAAATTAATGATTTTTTGCAATATCACGCTTAAAAAAAAAGAATTGCGGAACCGACGGGATTCGAACCCGCGTCTCTCTGGCAATCCGGGCACTTAGAGCGCCTTACCGCTAGGCCACGGTCCCGATGACGTCGGTAGGTAAACATAAGTTGATAAAAAATGCTATGCAATAGCTTTACCGCGGCAGTCTCCGAGTGCCACATGTCTTTTTTTATTTATTGTAAAATTATGTAACCTCTATCTCATCAGCACCCCACAATATTTTATTTCAAGTGACCTAGTAATTAATATATTTTTTTATCTCAAACGTGACAGTAAACAAATGTGAACCAAGTCATTATGACCCGTGATTAATCACCTACAATGTTGGACAATGTACTAATATAGAGCAATTTATATCATGTAATCCTTGACGTTATCTATCACATATTTTATACGCAACTTTTTGCTTTTACTGATATTAGAATAAGCAATTTTAATTCATTTATTTTTCCACCCATAATTTATTACTATCAATTTACCACCTCTTTTTAGGCCCTCAGTTACTATACCTATCCAGTAATCTTAATTCTACTTTATTACCACATTATGCAACAACCGTTTCTGTCTATCGAAAGGTGATAAATTGAAAAACTATGGGATTTTTATACTTCATATATTCAACAACGGATGAAGTAAGTTTTAAGGAAGGCTTTGGTGTATAAATTCGTTAAAATTTTCTCTATAACCAAAGCTCTGCTTCGTTTGGAAACCAGGCAGATCACCAGTCCATAGTAAAATGAATTTGTTTCCTTTCCTTCCTTGAAAAATAATTCTCATTTAATGTATATCACGTAAAGATAAAAAGAAATTTGAAGAAGTTTGCCCCCAGGTCGACGTAACTTAATTTGCACGGCCGCCATTCGGAGCCAATCGCGACTGTTTGCGGAGTTAGAAGACAAGAGATTTTTTAAGCCAACCGGACTCTTTCGAGACGTGAGTGGAAAATAGTTAGAAAAGGTACATTTTGTAAAGAAACATTTTTTCATTCAACGATTGCGATTTCCATATCACCTGATTTTAAGGGAAAATGCCGGATGGCAACGGACTAACTTAGCAGAGGTGAAAATCATTCTACCTCCATCGCTAGATACTTTTACAACGGCAATGAGTCAAAACTGAAACCACTAAAACGGACCATCGAAAGGGCCTGGAATATTTACTAGGGGTGAAAAGTTCCTTCGCGCATGACCCGGGTAATGAGGCAACTCGAGGCCAGTACCCTTTCTCGAGCCCTGGAGGAATCGAAAGAAGAAGACTGTCACTCAGAACTGACCAGAACTAATTAAAAACAAAAAAGTAGCGTATGTCCTTTCTCGGGCAAAACTATATATGTATGAAATTTCATAACTTCGTGCTCAAGGGCTAAACTAAATTAAACATAGATTAAATATAGAATATAGTCTGGTACAGGACATTGGCTGGAAAACTACTTTGCAATAAAAATTATAATACCTGTTCCTTTTATTTCTTTGATTTATACAATAAAGAAAAACGAATTTGAAATGTCAAACCAATATATCAGTAAATGAGCCAACACTTTGTAAAGGTTAAATACCCGAAAATAGCTGCAGCCACGAAAGTAGCCCACACAATAAATATTAAAATTCAATAACTCGAAGGTGTACGAGCAGTCGAAAATCCTAAAGGTCGTAGGTTAAATAAACCCTACCCGTGGGATTAATGTCATACCCACTCTTATCATAAGCTTCACGCTTAGTTGGAGAAGAAAGGACGATAAACAACGATACGTTTAAAAACATGATCATAAATGAAAAGTTTATTATAAACATTGGATATGTTTATTTTAGTTTTGATCAAAGTTTTACGAACAGAAAGTTTTAAAAGGTTTTATTTTTACGAGCTTTTATATAACCGAAAATGTTTATTTCCATTTAAAAACTGATATCAATTTTGAACGATAAGATTAAATCAATGTGGCATAAAAAGTCAATAGTCAAAATATCTTCATTCAGTAAAATCTTTATAAATATTTTGAATCGTCAATAAGTTACTTTTAGATTATTTAAAAGATAATGTAGTTCTAAAATTTAAAATTAAAGCTACTAGGGTTCCAAACGCGCCTCGGTCTGTCAACCAACCTGAAGCGTAGGTGTTAATATTAAGCTCTTGTGCATGTACTTATAATAACATAAACACAACAATGCGTATGGCGGCAGGAATACGCGTCATGCATATTCTTTTAGGTAGTACTTTTAATAGCTACAAAAAGCTCTTCTGCTTCTAACAATGCAATGTTATAGTAACATCTAGTTGATCAGATGGACTGTGACCTATACTAAAGCCAACTCGATTGAGAATGCTTGTCAACAAACAAATTTAAAATGAAGGTAGAAAATGCAACACATTTAATGCCTAATAAATTTAAAATCATGTTTTGTTTTTTTATAAAATCTTATTTGAAAGATATTGAATATATTTATTACTTTTAAGGTTACTCATATACTCAGTTAACTAAAAAAATTAGGTGTAAAATGCCTAGTGATTTCTACCTTCATTTTTAATTTGTTTGTTGACAAGCATTCTCAATCGAGTTTGGTTTTAGCATAGGTACATCTACGCCACTCATGTTTTGTCTTTGGAAGTACTTTAGATTATATCAATAGGTATCTACCTACATTTCCTTTGGTCTCCTATTGTCTTCGTAATCAACTCCAGGGCTATATAGATATATAGCCCTGGAGCTGATTACGAAGACAATAGGAGACCAAAGGAAATGCAGTCGAAAAGGTTTTAGTTTATATAAATCAGAATGAGCATAAGCGATTTTTAAATTTCTTTCTACTACACTATACTTAAATTTACTCACACGTTAAAGAGAGGTTAATGATGCTGAAAATTCCGTGAAACTCGAAATTGTTGCGAAACTCCGCATAATGTTACGAGTATTTCAACTTCCAACTACAATCCGCATGTAATTATACGCAGGTGTAGATTAAAACAAAATATGCAAATTATCTTTTACCACTTTTACTGCGAACACATATATGACTGTTTGTGGGAAAACTATGTTATATTTGCTTTCAGTCTGTTCCAGACATGCGAAGCTATAGGTTAAATTAATACCGGTTCTTTGAAACATAACTATTGTTGTTGTAGACCTTGTTGGCCAAGTAGTCAGCATATGCAGCTTCGAATCAAGAGGCCCTGGTTTCATGGTTTGGTTGGGACTGATAACGTATGAAACATCGAAATATTTGGTAGTAGTATAGCTCTCTATGACAGACTCATTTATGTCTATAGGCTACACTATTCCGGACTGTTTATTGGTGCAATATTACGACGCGAAAAAAATAGAAAAATTACATTCCAAAAATTAGTTTCTACTTAAATGGTTGATAGTCTACAATGTGCTACCCTGTTAGCCCAACATGGTTCAAACTTCCAGCTTTAAAAAAATAACGAAGGTGTAGCTATTATGACATTTTCCTAAGTAAAGACATCCAGCCGTGTATTGACAAAGACGAGAGTATTTCATTCAACTTCAGGTGAGCCTTTTGTACCACTGGGAAATGCACAAACGTATCCCAGACGGACTCTGCGCATACCTTCTACATATTTCGTCAGTTATTACAATACTATTTTTGAATTTTTTTAAAGTCATCATCATCAGGTGCCTTCTTCAAAGTGAAGTTGGGCGGTCAGGTAGAGAAAATTCTTCCGGTCCTGCGAAACAGCTTTAAGCTTCGTGTAACTAAGCTTGGTCCACTCTTTTATATCATCCAACCACTTTCTTCGCTGTCTCCCAGGAGCGCGTTTTCCGGGTGTCTTGCCTTCTAGAATCAACCTTGGAAATTCGTAGAGGGATCCTCTTTGTAGATGCCCGAAAAATGCAACTTTTCTTTTCATTATAGCTGTCATCAGCTGGCGTTTGCACTTGGCTCGTTCAAGAACTACCGCATTTGAGACGAAGTCCCTCCATGGAATTTTGAGCATTTTTTTTAGGCCCCACATCTCAAATGCTAGGAGCCGACGACAGCACTCCCTCTTTAGGACCCACTCCCCCTTTTTTTAAAGTACTAAACGTTTCCAGATGTTTTAATTTTAATTATACTAAGCAAGCAAAGCGATTTGTTTTACATAAAATTTAAATTCTCAGAAATCCGGAGGTTCCCAAATAGACCCGCATGTAATATGTATCCGTGCCCAAAGTTTATTATTTCCCTACAGAAAGGCTCGAGGTAAATGAAGCCGAAAATTCGTTGAAACACTCGGATTTATAGGGTAATGAGGAACTTCAGATTATGTTTTGTACGATATTATTTATAGGAATTCAGGTCGTACAGAACGATCAATGACCACTTCAGTCTTCGAATTATATGTAAGGACCTACTACTAGCACATGTTAAAATTAAATGGAAGTAAGTCTGAAGTGTTATTATTAGCTTTTGTTACCAGGAATCGTCGTACTGTTACGCTTAATTCTGTAAAGCAGCATTACAGCATTCTTTGGAGGACATAGTTGCTAGTGTAATTGCAGTCACATGATGATGCAGGTGATGACACCTACGCATAACTTTTTACAGAGTTGTCCGATTTTGATAATCTGCAACTTCCAAGGTGTCCCATCATTTTAGGATCTGATGAGGATATCCTGGGGAAATTGAAGGAACTCTTCAAATTTTGGAGGCACGCTTACAGTGATTTCGGTTTTTGTGTCGGTATCGGTAGCTTTTTGGCTACTAGTGGCATATAATATACTATGACAGTATAGTACGAGTACGATACATGGCGATAAATCACTAAAAAGTAAGAAATAAAAATTTTTAAATAAAAATAGAACCGACTCAAAACGCACTAAGAAGTAAAAAATAACTGTGTCATTTAGTTGCTTTAAATTACTTAAGCATATCTAGGAGTCGGTGCCAGCCAAGGTTTCTACTTTAAGGACGTTACCTAGAACCCACAAAATGCTTTACTACGTAAAATAAAGATTCCGTCGACATGGCGGCACATTTCATAGATATGTTAAATAACTTAAAAATATAGTTATTTTTTCCACCTCTATTTTTATTTAAATATTTTTTTATTTAAATTTAACAGTATTGTACTACGAATATAATCAACGTGCGGTCCTCTGATTCATGAATCCACTACAGTTCCGGCAAGGCGCTATGTCTGTTACCGTACAGGTGGCAATTCACGAGGTCTGCTTCGGAATTCATGGTTGTGTAAGAGTGTCCGAGTGTCCGCCACCGTGGGTTAGTTTAAAAGTAAGAGCATTGTAGTGTTTCAGTTGCCTCCCTGTAGTATTGTGGTATCCATAAGTATTTCCTAACGTCAAAAAACGATTATATGACATTGATTTTAGGGATTTATTTGTATTATTTTTTGGTTTCATTGAAATTTTCATCACAAACCCGAATTATACGCATACAAATAGCGGGTGAAGCTGCTGTAGGTATATAACACAAAAACCAAGGTTCTATTTAAATTCAATAGAATAAGGAAGGAGCTATTGTTATAAAGTAATCGCTAACGAGCAACGAGGTATATAGGAAACATCTTCAAGCATTATTCATTTAAGTAACAATACAGCATCGCAAAAATCTAATCTGATTCTGAATATTTCCAACCGGTGCTCATTAGCATTTAAAGGCGCGGGGAAAAAGAATAATTTCTCCACAGCGGAAATTTCATGTAAATTGGGTGAAGTACCAACGCGTTTTTTAGCCGTGAGAAAGCTACTGTTATTGCGAGAGGCGTAATAGCCTACTTCAAATGACCATCTTTTTACCCCACTATCGAAAAAACGATTACGATTGTAAAAAAAAGTTTATTTTAATCAGTTATTGGTAGAACTACGTACCTACAGTAACTAAAGGTCAAACACGACGTCAATGATTTTGGCTTTAGTGTTCCGAATTAGTTCTAGTGTAGACAATTACTTGGGGGGGGGGGGGGGGATTTATAAGGGCTGTATAAGCTATATTGGGCTGTGTAGATGATAATTATAAAATTAAATATCAAAAATTATTGTTACAAAAACAAAAAACCCGACTGCTTAGAAGTTATGAATTGAAAAGAGTATCTGTATAAAATTCTAAATACTTAATGGTGCTGCAAACAGGGACAAAATATTTTAAGCTGCGGGGAAAGAAAGATCTACCAAAACTACGTTTGTCCCCGCCTGCAGCACCATAAAATATTTAGAATTTTATACAGATATAGTGATCCTTGTTTTTCTCTTTTCAGTTCATAACTTCTAAGCAGTCGGGTTTTTTGTTTTTATAATAATAATTTTATTTGAGACTTTTTAGTTTTAGTATATGGTATAGAAATGAGACGGTACACTTAGTACACTTTTTGCCATTTTTTTTTTAAAGTAATATGAACATGATATGATATTTATATTTTTTAAATGGTCTTTCTACGATCTTTCAATTGGTACCCATATTGCTAAGATAAGAGAAAAAAATACACACATCCCCCCTTTTTTCCCCCATTTACAGTCGCCATTTTGAAAATTTATATGTCACTACCACAATTTTGACAAATTCAACGACACCTCACATGTCGAAATCCGTTCAGCCGTTTAGGCTGTAGCGCGTTCCGAAGAAATGGACATTCATACATACATACATACATACATACATACATACGCTCGTATCGTAAAATGTCGGAGCATACAGCGCTTTCACTTGAATCAGATCTTTATCAACCTTGATCTTTAGAGTAAATAATTATATAAAATGTTTTCATTATTAAACGCTATTAACAACGTTTTTAAATTATTATTGCTCATTACTTTAAATAATACTGTAGGTATAAATTTACAATTAGGTACCTAAAATAGAACATGAAAATAATGTATCCTAGTATTCTCATTAGTTATAAGGTACCTCGTAACTTTGTTTCTGAAATTGCATCGTTCGGCGCGAGAACTAAATAAAATTGGTGCATATAATATGATTTTTACTATTTACCACTTGCCGTCCGTAACTTCCTCTGCGAGGAATTTCTATTACCTTTCCTTTCTATCTCTATTTTCGTTTCAGTTTTATTTCCTACAGGTCTAAAGTATTGTCACGAAATGAAAAGACTCGTATGTGTTTATCTAGGACACGGTTTATTGTGGCAAAGTATATTTATATCCGTATAACCGTTTATGTTCGACTGAACAACAAATAAAACAACAAATTTTCTACGAAAATATCGCATGGTCGCTGTTACAAGAAACCCAACATATTATATATGAACGAGATAATACACAATCATATTGTGTGGATATAATGATGTACCAGGTAAAAATTATTTAAGTAGATACATTTACCTATTCAAAACTTAGTGGTTACAAACCCCGCTACACGAATTACCGCCTCTCTTGCCGCAGCGCCAATCTCGCGGCCACCAAACAAGTGCGATAATCAAAACAAACAAAATAAATGTAGCTTTGTAATTTTAATAGAGACCATTGTTGTTTAATTTTACCGTTTTTTTTCGAAAGGTCTTCAAGCAGTGTCTGACAAATGATGTCACACAGTTTCCATCTCGAATAAAAAGTAATAAAATACAAAGTAAAAGTCGAAAAGTCTCTTGACTTCGACTTTTACTCTCTGTTCCAAGTGATCCAAGGCTTCACAACTAACTACCACACCTACGAGGCAATAGTAAAAAAGTAACGAACAAAACGAACTTTTCTTTTGCACAAATACCAACAACCAGATACACTAGAATTGTTTCACTCAACCATCAATATATATATTCTAGTAATAAAAACAATCATCTATATTATAAACACTACAAAAGCTTTCATTACTACCATTCCATATTATTGTATCGGAGCGCTCACAATTGTGCGTCGTTTGCATCAGCTGTTCTCCCTAGTTTGTGAATAGTAGTGAAATTATGACTTTTTTCCATGGGAATTGGGTCGCATCGTGAATTCAAGCGGCTGCGTACAATTTTACAGTGTGGCGTCCCTCCCGGCACGTGACCCGCGTTACAATATCGGCTTATCGTATACTTCGAGTTACCATAACTGTCTACACATGTATCTTTAAGGCTTTGTTTAGGTTAGTAATAAAGTGGCATGACAACAGAATTATTTATAAGAGGCAAATCCTTGCATACGTGATCATACCGGGACTCATTTTGTAGACTTTTCTCTAAGGCATAAATGTTATCGACATAGGGAAATCCGTATCAATCCATCCACATAATATAAGCAAACATTATCAGCAATTTTTTGAAGGAATAAAATTGTTATTATAAAAACAAAAAACCCGACTGCATAGAAAATATGAACCGAAAAGAGAAAAACAAGGATCACTATATCTATATAAAATTTTAAATACTTTATGGTGATGCAAGCGGGGACAAAATACTTTATTTTCTTATAATAACAATTTTATTTGAGACTTTTTTGTTTGAGTTTATGGTATAGAAATGATACGGTACACTTTTTGCCATTTTTTGTTAAAACGGCATTAAAGCGGCAGGTATAAACATGATATGATATTTATATTTTTGAAATGGTCTTTTTACGACCTTTCATTTGATACCCATATTTCTAAGATAAGAGAAAGAAATACACATATCCCCCCTCTTTTCTCCCATTTACAGCCACCATTTTGAAAATTTATATAGCCTATGTCACTACCACAATTTTAACGAATTCAACGACACCTCACCTGTCAAAATCCGTTCAGTCGTTTAGGCTGTAGCGCGTGCCGAAGAAATGGACATACATACATACATACATACGCTCGAAAAACATAACCCTCCTTCTGACGCAGTCGGGTAAAAATATAGCGGCGTCAAATTATTTACAAAAATCCTAACTAATGAAAAAGACATTCTGTCTCTTTGTGTGTCTAAATCCAGAAGCTTGTAACAGTTTGTACAAGAATGCTGTCTCTGTTTCAGGAACTTAACCAGCAGTGAAAGCAGTGATCGTGACTGACCGAATCAGGTGCGGTGCGGCAGGTGCATCCAGCGACGTCATCTGCTGGATGGAGTCGATGTCAGTGTTCCTATAGTCTTTTTAGTTAATGGTCTAGCAAAAAGCTTCGTCAACAT
The DNA here is from genome assembly GCA_034621355.1 of Mycalesis mineus. Lineage (NCBI taxonomy): Eukaryota > Metazoa > Arthropoda > Insecta > Lepidoptera > Nymphalidae > Mycalesis > Mycalesis mineus. Next base: position 7,900,192 of record CM067881.1, read on the forward strand.
CTTAAGATGCTTCTACTTGTTTGTCGGATTAGAAGACAGTAATTCATGCGATTAATGCGAGTAAAGTCCTGACCACAAGTTGCTTGGGCCCAGAGCCCCGCAGTTGATGGACTGGATTATTTTATAAATTTTTAATAGTGTTTTTAATATTTTTATAAGCATTGTAAACTTCACAAGTTTGTAAACAAATAAATGACAGATGATAATAGAAAATTGTTGTTTCAGATAACTTAGTGTAATAATTGTCAGCAATTATTACACTAAGTTAACACCAAACTGATTGACAATTATTATACAATGTTAATAGTAATTTACACTGATCCGACAATTATTATTCGTTCACTATCCGTAACAATAGCATGTCAGTACGGAGAACAAATCACCTCTATCGTATTGTACTCGACAATATATCTTGTGTTAACGACGGCCAACCTGTCACAAGATTTTATACCTCTGATCACTAGCTAAGTTATGACCCTCTCTACATGATACTACGAACATGTACTAGACATAAAAGTACGAAAATGTACGGAACATAAATGTTATAAGAAATCCTGAGTGACGGCTAATTTTAGATCTTGAAATTTAATACTGAATCGGTAGGATAGAACAGCATAAAGCATGTTCAAGATAATAGAATGACTTAATAATAACTATTGGGACAGACAGAGCTAAGGTAACAGATTTTCTAACATGTGAAGTTATTTCAATAGTATATTAGAAAAAGTTATCACAAAATAATCAAATTTATTGCAAAACTATGAACCTTTTTTTTATCGATTAAAAGTTGGCCCTTGACTGCTATCACACCTGATGTTAAGTGATGATGCAATCTCTTGGATTGAAGCAGGCTAACTTGTTAGGAGTAGTATGAAATCCACAGCCCTTTCAGTTTCTACACGACATCGTGCCAGAACGCTAAATCGCTTGGCGGTACGTCTTTGTCAGTAGGGTGGTAACTAGCCACGGCGAAAGCCTCCCCACCAGCCAGACCAAGACAAATTAAGAAAAATCTCAATCTGCCCCGCCGGGAATCGAACCCAGGACCCCCATCTTATAAATCCACCGCGCATAACACTGCGCCACGGGGGTCACCTTTATATACCTTTTACTTTTTCTGACAAAATCGTTAGTCAGCATTAAAAATTCATTCTATCTTTCAATTTTATTATCTCAATTATATTTATCTAACTTCGCAACACATTAACATATTTACAAGCACATTGTATATTGTCCATGAATGATCGCAAGATGTAATTTTCAGTCCTTATTCCTTTTTCTATTAACAATAGATCATTAATTACTTTAAAAGAAAAGGGCCTTATACCGATCCTTAATCGAGAAACTTAATTTTGAAACTGAAAATGACGTACTCTAAGCAACCACTAAATTTTCAAAGAGTAAGTCTCTGAGGTAATATTAAATTTTATTACTGAGTAAATGTTTCGGCCGAAAATGTTTTTATTAAATTTTAAGGTAATTTAAATATGATACAAAAAAGCAGGTCAACGACAGGCCTAACGTCCTCTAGATTTACTTTGTAAAATACTTTAGAAGTGCCTCATTCAAGTTCACTTTTAAAAAACATTTGTAATGTTTTTAAATTATCAACTTAACTAATGTACCTTAGTTGGTTAAGAAGGAAAACACCTGTTTTAAAGATTAAGTATTTTTTTTGTTTAACTGTGTCAGAACTTGAGAAAACATACCATGGCAGATTTTATAGTAACTATCAAGTAATCAATGTTAAGCACTTGTTCGTTCCAGGGCATTACGGAGCCAGTTCATCATGATTTGGAGTCGACAACAGTTAAAATTAAATGCCTCCAGACCCCGCTTCCAATACAATAGGGAGATATCCGAAACAAACACGTTAATCTCTTTAATAGCCCAAAGCACTCGACTGAATTGAGTTTAAAAATAAACGGGATAGATAAGAAGTAAAATTGATGAAAATTTAAGGCCAAAAACTTAGGGAGCACTAAAATTTAATATTGGGGCTTCTAGTTCAAGGAATTCGAAGACAGAACTTTTATAGCAGCAATTACTGGCAACCTTCGTCGTGAATATTGCGAAATTGGTTTGGCGTTTTATGGATTTTCGGATATCGCGTTTATTGCCCTTGATTAAACTTCTTTGACATTCCTTGGAAGATTATCAGAATGGACACTGGGTAAGATATTGCAAGGAGGCATCATAACGTTATGAAATTGTAACATTATTAAAGATAGAAGATGAACTTGATTAATTACTAAAATAATGATATCTTTATAATTTTTTTTATAACAAAGCAATAAAGGAAACCTTTATTATTAAGTCCTTTAATAGAAAACAAGAAATATTTTTGGCATATAGAACAAAAACATGTGTTGGCCAGAACATCCGTATTTCTAAGAAAGCTGAAATTATGTATGTACGGTACGCAACCATGGATTTTGGACTCTACCAGCTTTGGCAGCATAGATAAAAATCCTCGTACATCGTCACTGACCAAACACGAGTAGAAAAAGTAAAATTTATTAATGTTTGTATAAAAAATCGTATCTCCAATTACCAGAAACTTAGCTCCGAGGCTACCTTTTCAAAATACCAAGATTAAACTTAAGAGTTTCTGGCAATGATGGCATTTATCTTTGGAGGCTGATAAACTTTTCATTTTAATAAAATGAGGAAGACCTGCAGTCTCAACTTCTAAGACCAATATTTTTGTCTAGGATGCTTAAACAATTTTTCATTTATTACATTAAAACAGATTGTAGCAATTTTTAAAATAGCTATATATTTTAGTGTAAGATCTACACTTACATGTAAAGGTATCACACATGTTGCTAAGATTAATTATTATACGAGCTCCCAATCTTTCGGAACTCTACAACAATAACAGCTAAGTAGAGCTTAGCCGGAATCCTTATATTTTCATACAGTTAATCCGTTCCATAATGTTATGCTTTATCTACTTTATTAATTGTACATGACCCGTAAATTTCGACATTGTGATTTGTATGTTGCAAATACGCAATCAATTTAATATTGTGTAAAATAAATGACATGATTGATGTTAAAATAGACAATATATTTTGGTTACGTTAGCTTTATATAACAGGACAATTAATTTTATCCATCATATTTTAAAATTGGTTTTACACCACAAACCGATACAAATGCTTTGGTAACGTGATTGAAATTAATTAAAATACAATTATTTATTTTTATACTCACTTTGAATTTTTTTGTCTTACTATCGTCTTAGCAACCTTGAATTGTTAAGTTGATGAAGGTTCGCCCGTACTTTGAAGATGACGATCAGCTCGGTATAATGACCGTTGCAGAGTCAAATGTTATGATATACACGACCCCGTAATGAGCCTTAATTTCAAGTCCACCGTAAATTGTTTATTAGATATTATATTTGGATTTATTTGAAATTTATAATATAAGAATGGGTTCTTTTCATAAATCTTTTTTATTTTTTATTTTTTTATTTATTTATTCGGAAGCCAACGTTGCATACAATACATAAATTACAATTAATATATATGAATTAAAAATACTGGTTCCATTGTATGCCCTAGTTAAAGGCTAACTCAGCATGCATTAACTTATTACACTCCTTAACATTAGCAACTTAAAACTACACTTTTTAAGAACTAAGCTAACAAACCAAAAAAAAAAGTAAAAAGTAATATAAATAAAATTATATCTATCTTATTGAACACCAATTAAAAAGTAGGTACATAAATGTAATTGTAATCATTGCTTATAACAAAACGAAGCTCAGTACACAGCTTAATTTTAAACGTAAGCAATTTAGTACCGTTACGCATTGTGAGCCTGAAATCCTTCCTGTCAGCCTCAAAGCTCAAGTTCAAGATATTAATCGGTTCGACGAGCATTACGTAATCAAGATGGACGACGGCTTCATCCGAAGCGGAAAAGCATCATTACACTTTCGGCAGAAATAGGCAATTCGACTCGGGTGCGGAATCTTCGAAATTTATTGTATCGGCCGCGGTGTCAGAATTCAAGTCCACCATTAAACATTATATAAAATATAATTCTGGAGAAGCCGTTTCTCAATCACTCGAATATTTTAGAACCGACTTCATAAAGTAGGTTTGTAAGTATGAATCTTCTTTTAATGCCACCTCATATAGGACGTTGGTGATCATTAAGGCTAATTTAACTTCATTGCCTGCTAATCTGGAACTCATATTAAGCCACTAGCGTAAGTTCTTGAGCCAGGATATGGCGTCTACGACCAGATCACCACATATGCTTTTATTATATATACCTATGGACAGCCTGTTTTTTATGATTATATATAATTTTATAAAGCAAGCACAAGATTTTTTATCAACATAAGAGAAAGGTATGTTTTATAAGAAAGAGTTATAATGAATTTAAACCCAGTTGCTCCAATACAAATTGGCGGGATTAGATTAATACTTATAAAGATTCTCTGTCACTATCAATGACTTTTTTACTCTCTCATTTATATTTATTTACATATTTTTTTTAAATTTTTAACAATGTTATAAGTAAATCCTCCGTTTGCGGGGCCTTTGCGGGGGAACCTCCTCACAATACGCGCCGTTTCAAGGACTACTGCCTTCTGTATCCGACCCTTGATCCAACAATTAAGCGAAAGCTTCTTAAGGTGTTGATCGAAGCTTTTCGCAAAAAGACCATGGACTGAAACGACTATCGGAACAATAATAGTTGACTCAACATTCCACATGGCGGTAATCTCGTGAGCAAGGTCCAAGTACTTTGATACTTTTTCCTTTTCGGCTTTCACGAGGTTCTCGTCATGAGGAACAGTAATATCAACAATTATTGCACGGCGTACTGATCGATCGACTATCACTATATCAGGTCTATTGGCTACAATATACCTGTCAGTGATAATCGTTCGATCCCAGTAGAGCAATGCACTGTTACTTTCAAGAGCTGGCGCTGGGTCGTACCTGTTTCAGATGCTCGAACCAACGATCACTATCAATTATTATTAATTACTTAAATATATAATCAAGACTGGACGGCTTGTAGTTAATCTTTCAGTAGGTATTCATTGTTATTCACTCCAATGTTAATAAAAATTGTAAACAATTTACAATATTTATAATTTTTAACAAAATATATTTTTAAAAGGACTTAAATACACAAAGCAATTCACCGAAACATTACATAATTAGACCTAGAGACACTTAAATAAGTGCTTTTAGATTACCTCCCTCTTACAATAACGATTGAAGATATTCGTAATCGTAACAAATACGTTAATCTCTTAAAGACCCGAACCACTCAAAAGAATTGTTTAAAAAAAGAGATAAGCGCGAAGGGGGAACTGGAAGAAATTTTAAGGGCAAAACTTAAGGACAAATAAAATTTTATATTACATTGGACTTCTAGTACGCAGGATTAGGGGACATTTTATAGCAGCAATTACTGGCAACCTTCGGCCTTAATATAATATTTCGACATTGGTTTGGTGTTTGATTATGGATTCATGGATATTAATTTTACTGCCGTTGCTTTAACTTTGACTGTTCACTCAACGACACGGACGTTTTATATTATTGATGGATTAATTATACGATTATATTATTTCATTGCGCTTTGATAATATTTCTTTGAAATTCTTTTAATATAAAATTAGTCATTTTGTAATATTTTAAAAATGTATATGAGTATTTAAACTATCGTGAATATTTTCCATATTATTAAAACATAAACGGTTGGAACCCACAAAACTAGTCGGGTATACTCGGGAAACAGTGACGTGAGTTTCAGCGGTTTATATACCATAGTTTATAATAAAAATTGCAAAAGTTTTTAAATAAAAATAGAACCGACTCAAAACGCACTAAAAAGTAAAAAATAACTGTATCATTTAGTTGCTTTAATTTACTTAAGCATATCTATGAAGTCGGTACTATTTTACTTTTTAGTGCGTTTTGATTCGGTTCTATTTTTATTTAAAATTATTTTTATCGCCACGTAACTTACCCGTACTATGCTGTCATAGTATATTATACGGCACTAGTAGCCAAAAAGCTAAAACACCGAAATCGCTGTAGGCGTGCTTCTAAAATTTGAAGAGTTCCTTCAATTTCCCCAGGATATCATCATCAGATCAAAATCGGACAACTCTGTAAAAAGTTATGCGTGGTAATATATACATACAAAAAAAAATATATATACGTGTCAAATTTAGAACCTCCTCCGTTTTCTTTCGTCGATTAAAAAGTAGTAGGCAAGTTTATACAACATATCATAGTAATGATGCGTTTAGATACTACCCATACATATCCATTTACAATTTTCAAATTATGTGTTATGTTTTAATAGTAACGAATCTCTTTGTGCTAGAGCTCGTCCGTCGCAGTAATATTCCTGCTAATTTCTACCGCCAAGAGACGGTAATATCAGTGGCAAAGAAGGTTAACAACTACGAGTACAAGCATTATAGTATACTCTTTAAAGTGATGTTCTGTTACAGGCAATAGTTTTCATCCTGACATAAGTTGGGGCATCTAGGCTGTGGATGTCATCGTACTCCTAACAAGTTAGCCCGCTTCCATCTTGCATCATCATCATCATTGCATCATCACTTAACATTAGTATCAACAATTACTTATCAACAAATTATCTACAAGGATTATTACTCCTTATATTGTCACATACTTCTGATCTTATCTCTAATGCTCTCATATTTGTCACTGGTAGGTAATAGACAGCGCGGACGCTCATTTAAATAATCTACTTTGAGCAAAATTCAATTCCACTACCCTTGCCTTAAAGTTCTTTATCAAATGAAAATGTATTTAACAAAGATGTCACTGTGTGATATTACGTTACCGCCAACAGACTAATGGCGCATAAAATTCACAGTAAGCCTGAAGTAGTATCCAATTTATTCATATTTAGAAAATTTATTCCGAGTTATTTTGCATTATGATCCGAAAGCCACTATTATTATGCCTTCCTCTATGTTAAATGGGGTAACTGCCGAATATTTTATGTATGCGATCATAGTTACTTAGTAGAGAATGATTTACCTCAACCACTATATATGTAATGTATTGTACGTCGATTCTTGAAAAATTCGTACGAACACCTCGACGATCACCCCACTGTTCGCACATCAGTTCGACTGTCAATTCAATACGACATAAAATATCAAAAGAGAATTCAGTTTTCTGTAACTTACATCCGCTTTGCCGTTTTACATCAATTTCAAAACTAGCGTGGAATTTAAAGAATTGTATTATAATAAATTTCTCGTTATTTCGGACGCTAGCAAACAAAGGAATTAAAAATCAAACATACAATGTATATAATTTCTATCATCTGCAAACTATTATTAAACTATTTCATATAAGACGTCAGATTAGACAGTAAACTTGTTAGTTAGAACTTTTCAAATGTCATAATTTTGTTATACTCGTACTCGCACCATATTATTTTTCAAATTATTTGAAGGAGAATTAAAAACGCTTTTAAACGACCAATTAAATTCATTTCTTGATAAGCCCCTAACCGTAGCAAGGATGGCCAATAAATTTTAAGGCTTTAATATCGGAACCAATTTATCTCGAGAAGATATAACCCAAGAGGGTAATTTCAGATTTCTCAGACATTGTCCGAAACGCGAAACCTGTGTATTTCACAGAGGGTTAGGCGAAATGTAGATTTGCAATCATTTACATTTTGTAAATAAGAGCTCAGCACTCACACGGCTTAAGGAACTATCAAGTATCAATAAGATAACGAACTTATTGATAACTAGTATATAGTTTAAACTAACTGTTTAGTCTAAACTACTTTTTTATGCAAAATGGCTTCGGATCACAAGATCTTGATTCGAATCCTTGTGTCAGGGTTTTGGCGCAGTGATATGCACGGTAAGTCTAAACTAAATGATTTGATTGCGTCATCGCTTACCACACTGCCGACAAATATAAACTTTGGGCGTATCGCAAATAATATTCCGATGTCTTCAAAATTGTTTATTATTTTGTAAACTACCGCCGCGTCGGAAAATGCAGTCCGTGACGAGAAAAGACGCGGCCAGAAAAACTCGACACATGCTCTTTTTACATGAATTACAAAACCACTCAATTACAATAATTAATATTACGCTAAAAATATGCATACTGTGTAACAATCAAAAGAACAGTAAAATACACTACTCGACTATTCTAACATTTTACATTTTATTTTACGGCCTGGAATCTAGTTCTTTGAAATCATCTCACGGTCGACAGACACAAGCTTACTTTACCATAGACAATATCGTACAGTATTGTCTATGGTAACAAATTGTAATATTTTAAAATGCTAACACTACTAGGTATGATTACAGTCAAGGGCAAACTTGTGGTAAATAAAAAACCCTTTCTTTCTTCAAAAAAATTTTCTGTAATAATTCTCAACCAATAATTTGGAGTAATAAACCCATATGCCGTAGTAGCCAAGTATCAATATAATCTGATAGGTATTGATAAATACAAAATGTCTATTATCACTCTAAGCCCGCCAACCCACATTGGAGCAGCGTGGTGTGTCTCTATTTGACATCGCCGCTACTTAAAAAGGAGGAAGGTAGGGCCCTAAAGGTGGCCGTAAAAGTAAACAGATAATGGTGATAGGTATTATTCAGTTTACACAAACAAACTATCTCAATTAAATTTATTATTTCTTCTATTTTTTTACCCTGTATATGTATTACTAATTTATTGTGTTATGTAACTGTGCACAGTAAAGCCAGCTGTAGCTTTTTTTGCACAATAGTTAATGAAAAATTGTAATTCTTTTTAATGGTTTTATAAATAGATAAAATAAAATAAAAAGGTATATTGTACCCATTCTAAGATAGCGCGCTAGTCTCAGATCGCACTTTCACTTAACATAAGATGAGATCGAAGGTGAATTACATTTTTCAATAAAATAAATGAAACCTGAAACTGAACGGCATCTACAATTCCACCTCAAAATTTCAATATGCCTAATTAGATTATACTCTTGGCGAAGTTAAATCAAAGTAAGAAAGAAGTGACGTAAATGAATTCAGACGGGTGTTTGAAATGTAGTTAAAGATTCCCTCATTTTAAATGGAAATCTTATTTAAAACTTTTTGTTATCTGTAATATTTGCTAATAAGTAAATAATATGATGACTGTCAACTGTTTATTTTTAAGATGTGTTTTTGTTTTTTCGGCACAGTAGAAATTTGATATATATGTCACCGGAAAATAGCGAGAACCGCAAATTTATAAATTTTCTAGGAAATTTATAAACTTTCGTAGGATTCTAAACGACAGATAAATTGTATATTTATTTTAAATGATGCGTAAAATGATGTAGTGTTATTTATTGGTTAAAGTAATACAGTGTGTTATTTTCCGTATTTTTAAGAAGCGTAAAATTAAAAGCTCTTCTGTTATTGGTCAAATTGGTTTGATGATATCCGTTAGTTTATAAATTATCGCAAATTGATAAATTTGGGCGCAAAATAATACAATTTATTTCTCGTTTAAAATCCTACGAAAGTTCCTAGGAAATTTATAAACTTGCGGATCTTGTTATTTTCCGGTGACATATAGATAAATTATCTATAGCTATACATAAGTTAGGTAGCTTTTACCTTAGTCACCGCAGTAAAACATAGAATTCTTAATGAAACCTTATACTTGCGATGCGTGAACGTTGTATATTTTGTCTAATATCACCACCACCACCACCTAACCCAACCCCCTCCATTATATAGGTATGCCCATGGGTAAGTAGGTGCCATTTTATTTATCGCATTATGTAAAACCAATTAGGTATCGTAACACAAGAGTTACAAAAACTTTTACATTATACATGCATTAGGTTTTATTTGATAATGAAAAATAATGTTTTTTATTAAGTTAATTAAGTAACCTTTTAAATAAAATTATAATTAATACGACTGCATGTGCATATCAAGAGTTAATGACATTTGAACGTGATTTTCTTAGAGGTGCGGTTTTTTTAACGCCGAGTTTAGTTTTTAACAATTTCTTTTATAGCAATAATTTATTAAAGAAGCAGATGACCCACCTGGTGATAAGTGAAAAACCATCACCTATAAATAAAATAGACAAAACCAAACTTCGCAGGGCATGCAAGGAACACGTCGTTCTTGTTAAGCCTTTAATTACTTCAGAACCAGAAAAACTAGAGATAGAAAAAGGCATGGCGGTAGTACCACCACGAATAAGCTCTATCATAAAAAGTTCAACTACTACTAACAAAGTTTCTACAATATCCATGTCAGTAGACAATAAATTTTGTCTGCACAGTGATTGAGTGAAACCAATCCATTTATTTTGGGACGATATTTTAGTATAGTCAAACGTAGACCAACCACGAACCGATACAAAGCTTTGTGGCTGCAACTGTAAACATTGAAAAAATCCATATCGTGTTTCAGGAAATACTTGTAGTACTAGTTCATTTTATGAAAGCTCAGTTCACCTTGAGTTCAATCTTTGAAGAAACAAACTCTTCAAGAATATATTATTATGCCCGCTTCTAGTCTTTCAAAGTAGGTATAGAATTACCAACCAAATACAATATATTTATGATAAATTATATATATAGGTATCATTTTAATGTTATTTCTTAATAAAACGGTTTCCGTATATCTTTAGATATCTTAAGTTTTTAAAGGCTAGTTAACGTTATATTAATAAAAGTTGTCAACAGGTAGAAATTCATGACATGAAAAATAGAAATAGTCCTGCCTAGAAACCAGCAAAAAATGCAAAAATTAATAAATTTATCAAATTACGTCATCACTTACCATCAAGTGCCATTGCAGTCTAACTTGTAATAAAAAAAGTGGCAATTATTATAGAACATTTTTAGTTTAATTACAATGTTATAGTAGAGGTAAAAACTATTTACCTACTACTTGTAATATGTGATTAGAACACAAAATATAATTACAGTAAAGGATGTTTGCTTCGATCACAATCTAAGTAGTAATTGTGTTGCGTGATCTCGTCCTCACTTTTGTATACTATGTAGTTTTACTTTTGTACTACTGCGCTGTCACAATCTTCAAATATTAGAAAAATAAATTTTATTTTTACTCTATGTCAACAAACCTATTCTGTGGTTTGTCGATCCGCCATCTTTGCTTGTCACCTGTTAATGTCATTGTCCTTTTTGTGCGAATATTTTTTCATTTACTATTTTTCATATTATTTTCAAGTTAATTTGTGTTAAAATGGGTAAACTGAAACAAAAATATGAATAATACGGTACGATTACCTACATTGCTAGCTAAGGTACGAGACTTTGTCAATACACTGGAATCCAACCCAGCATGTATTACAATTTGCCTAATTTCTTTTTGTTTTCACTTTTTATTTAGAAAGAATGCAATATGAAACTAATGTCGAATATCCTCTTACTTCAATCAAGATTCTTTATTTAACTGACTTTTTAACAAATTTGTTATACTAAACTTATATAGATCAAAGTTTGTGAGTTTATATGTTTGTTACTCTTTTTCGCAAAAACTACTGAATTTATTTTGATGAAACTTCGCAATAATATAGCTTACATTAACACTTAGGCCACATTTTAATCCGAGATTCCCATGGAAACGATAACTATGCAGGTAAAGCCTCTGTCGTCCGATTGTATGTCAATAAAATAGAAAACTGCACCCTAGATCGACTGCCTTGTTCAACAAACTTTATGAACACTCTGCCATGTTAAGGAGCCGTATTTGAGTACAGCAAGGATATTATTGCTTTCCTTCCTCGAACTAGACGATATTGCTATACTCACTCCTACGACAGGTTATATACGGGGACGAGCATAGATATAGGGTTCAACTTCAGGTGCAATAAAAAGCTTCTTCTTTAGCTTTCAGTCTACAAATTTAAATATATGAAAATCCGTTCTAAAACGAACATTAAAAATATCGAAATTCCAGTTTAAAACATTTTTATTTAAAATATTTTTAATTTTAATAAAATTAAAATCTAATTGTCCTTTGACTGCAATCACACCTAATGGTAAGTGATGATGCATTCTAATATAGAAAAAGGCTTACTAGTAACCTGATTTTATGGTACGCTCACGGCGTGATTATTTCTTTTCTTCTTATGAATAAAGACTATTCTGTTTTTAGGTTTTGACGTTTATATAAGATTATTTTACTTTGTCAACCGTGTTGAAAAATACAGTTTTAATACATGGCACTAAAACCTATACTTTGTGTGTTTCTATTTCAAAGTTAAATAAGACTAACTGATAGTCCATTCTGTTTTTATATGTCAGTAAATAGGAGACATATTTATATTGGATTATTTTATTTTGTCGCAATCCTGGTGAAAAATAGTGTTAACAGACAGCGTTAAAACCCATTATGGGCCTTTTAACAAGTTAAAATAAAACTACCTGATATAAAACGGGTCATTTTGGACTCCTAGTATTATTATCGTAGTATAGTATATTATTTCATATTCATCAAAAGAAATAAGTGCCAATAGCTGAGCTTCTGGGGCTTTATTGATTGTATTTTAATACAAAAGGGCATGCTCAGTGTAATGTTATAGGCGCCACTTTGTCGCACCGAGTCATCTTTCAATAAAGGAAGCCAAATAAATAATCAATTCCCACAATATTGTAGGTAGGTATACCTAAACTACTTGTGTTTCTATTGACATGTGAACAAAATCTTAAACTGTATGCAACAAAAATCTAATAATTTATGGAAGTTAGAAATATAAACTTTTTTTTAAAAATATCGAACTATATAAATAGATTACTAAATAAGTACCACGTTTTTTTTCGCTCTTAATGTGTTTAGAAGTCGGTTCGATTTATTTTTGTTTAATTAAATAAAACATTGTAATATTCACCAGAGGTTGCGCGCAAAAAATGTGTTATGCGTGAAAGAGTCAAACATCCATCTATCCATACTTACAAACTTTCGCGTTTATAATATTAATAGGATTTCTATGATGGTATTATATCATAAAACGAATTATTAATAACTAGCGACCCGTCCCGGCTTCACACGGGTGCAATGCTGGTACTAAAGTGTGTCGCTGCATTTTGAATCTTATATATCTTGGAAAATATTCACTTAAACTACATGCTGTAAAGGGCAACAGTGATCTATATTGAATGCACAAAGTATTTAAGATACTCAATTGGACAAGGATGAATGCAGTTTTGCTTAAAATCGCTTCGTAAATAAGCCATTACTTTTGGTTGAAAGTAAGAAATAAAAAATGGTTATTGTGGGTTATCCTTACGAGATAGAAATATAACATCACGGACTTTTTCGTAGACCTGTTTCAGGTGTGCAATACTGCAGTACATTACTTTGATATATATCGCGTAGCGTAAGCGCAAAAAATGCGTTAATTTACGACATCACATCAGACACCTCTGAAATTATCAGTGTTTCTCTACTATATCATGCATGTATTATACAACTAAACCTTGCTCTTAAATCACTCTATCTGATAATAAAAACCGCATAAAAATCGGTTGCGTAGTTTCAAGGATTTAACCATAGATGGGAAGACATCATAAAACGAATTATTAATGATTAATATCAAGAGAAGCAAAATAAAACCATAACGTTACGTTCGAAGTAAAGAAATTAATTTGTTTTGTGTACCTACACCCTGGAGTACTCTACAATAACAAAACAAACGTGAGTACTTTAATATGTATAACAAATACATACTAATATCGAACTATTTTCCTCAATAAACATTAATGGAATACATGAGTTCTTTTTGTTTACCAGAAGTTTTACGCCACATTTACTTGTATTTCCACAATTGTATTTGAACGGGATGATTAGTTTTTGAATTGCTTTATTGGAAAAGAAAACTACATTGTTTGCTCAAGTATTGTAGGTCAATAAATGATTGCTTGCAATGGCTTGACCTACGAACACAAGTCGGAAGTAAGGTAAACAAGTACAATATAATGTTTTAGGTATTTTTCACTTTTCATGCTGAAGAAATATGTCAATATTTTGAAAAGAACTGAGTATGAATTGGCAATTTAATAAGTTGAATAAAATTCATAAATTATTCTACTTATGAATAAAAACTTTCTATATATTTAGGACTGTTGCCAATTTAAAATTGCATTGGAAAAAAATTATTCCTTTGCTAAGACTAAGGAGTAGTTTCTTTATAACTATACAAAAAGCAAATTTAATAAAAAATTTCTTTACTCGTTATCATAAAATTTATACCTATTTTTATTGTTGTATTATGATATATGACCAGGTCTCGATCCTAAAGGAAGAAAGAATTAAAACTTAGATCCACAATGCTTCTCTAAAATCGGTTGGCAAACCTTTAATACTGATAATTGGAACCGATATCATTACATGCTCTCTAAGCACGTGGCAACTTTTTGTTCATGACTACTACTGAGAATATTGTTGAAATTAAAAAAAAAAGACGTGTGGCACTCGGAGACTGCCGCGGTAAAGCATTTTTTATCAACTTATGTTGACTATCGGGACAGTAAAAAATAAATTTTTCCCAAGAAATAGCGTGGAGACCTTTGAGAATAGCTTTAAAAAAATGACATTTTGAAATATCACGCTTGAAAAAAAATAATTGCTGAATTCAGAAATAATGCGTGATGTGTCATTAAAATTGTTATTTGTTAGTAAAAAAAATGCTTTTTGAAAATAACTTGGAAAAAACAATTGAAGCGTATAGCGCCTTACCGCTAGACCACGATCCCGATGACATCGGTACCGAAATTGTGCTTTTTATATTATGTTTTTGATATTCAGGGGGTGTTAGGTTTTTTCGTTACGGAATTTCTGAATTCGGTCTCCACGCACAAGGCCCGCGATAGAAGCTATAAAAATAATATTAATATCATAAGGTAGAGAGGCACTTTTTTTGTTTAGTGTCATAAACCATGTTTTGAAACTACTCGTACATAAATACACAAAACCCCTTCCCTCGTTTTGCAGAAACCTGACACAAATGCATTCAAAAGTTTGTTTTTACTGCGTGATACAAAAAGAGATGACCGGAAAAAACATTTTAACCAAGTCATTTTATTGTGGAGAGCACAGTTATTTATGTGACAATAAATCCCGTCGCAGTAATTAACTCTTGAAAATTATGAAATGTTATGAATGAAAAATTGAGATAAAAATAAAAAAAAAACAAAATATGAACGAGATAGACGTTAAAAGTACCATTCAGCGGTTTTTAAAATAAAAATGACGAGTGGTTAAGCAATCGAAATTAAAGCTGTACTGGGGGAATTATTTAAAAACCGGATGTCCGCTATAAAGTACGCTGAGTACGAATTGAAATTAAGCCCGCCCGTGAAAATAAGGCTCGCTTAACATTCCGCTAGAGAGCCTTCAACGAGATGCGGAAGGGCATGAACTCGAGTCCCTAAGTACTTATAATGGCCGAACGGTATTATAAAAAGCCTACACATATTTTAGAGGGAAAACCATTTCAGTTTGAAATGTGAGAACCCAACTTTTAGGGTTCCATAGTCAAATACGAATATGCCCTCTTTCTTTTGCAATGTGAGAGTGTTAAAATTCTTTTAGTCCTATGCATGACAAACTATATGTAAAAAATGTACCTACCTTTGTCACTGTAACTCACTTTTAATGGGTCACTTGTACATTATGTTATTTAGGCATTAATCATTCAAATCAAATTGTAGGACATTTTAGTACCTTGATAATTATTTGTTCCATAACAGTGTATAACTATTATATAATATAGACTGAATACGATAGAATAAATCAATTACATTTGTCAATAATGGCATGTCTAGTATGTACTAGAGAACCTATGAATCTATACCGTTCAACAATTGCGTCAAGTTTTCACATACCTTTTTTACATTCCTCGATATTTTCATCGGAGTTGTCGCCGCAGTCGTTCTCTCCCTCGCACACCCAGGTCATCGGTATACACCTCCCGTTCGCGCACTGGAATTGCTTCAATGAGCACACATCTGTAAGCAAATAAAATATAATTACCATACAGTAGGTATTGTGGAAACAAGGCACTTAATTGTAGTGGTTTGCGGACGTCAGATGACAACGTGGAGCGTTTAAATTTAATATACCTACAGCGTTAATAAATCAGTCACATAGTGAGTTAGGTCGGCACGGACTGATTATTTATGTATTTGCCATAGTATTTGATTGATATAATTGTACTTTAATGCTACAAATTCTGCTAAACTACCTTGTTTTGGACTAGTTTACATTAATTTAAAATTTTCAGTATGCGACGCGAACTCTTTAGTTTACGGGAGGAAAAACACCATATACTTCAGCCAGATCGCTTCTGCAAGAAAATCTTTCAGCCATGTGGTTCAAAAATTGCACTGCTTGAGGCGTAAAAATGTAACAAACGTACACACTTTCACAAGAACTTTTTCTAACATAAGTGTGATTTTTAAAATCTCCTACGAGTATTTGATGTTAAGTTGATTAATTTCATCATATGCATATTTTTAATGGTCCTTCACAGAACTAGACCTCTCTCGTAGAAGCGGATATAAAACTTAGATTCACCTCGTTTCTTCGTCAGTTGTAACGCTTATTGTATGTAACTTTTAATGATCACTATCAAATTTTAATGATAATGGCCGGTCCGTTGGTGCCGGTCGTTATCATTAACGTCATCTCCAAGGCACGGGGTAGTAACAACTTCTCAACTCCGGGATGATACTATGAATTTCTTGGAAGAAAACAAAACTGCCCACCCTTGGAAGAACCCAGCATGTTGATTTTGTAACGAAACTCGATAGTCTGTGTCTCGACTTCGTCACGACTAGCAGATCTGATTTTTTTTTATTGATTAAAATTGAGTCCTCGACTGTTATCAGCCCTGAAACTAAGATGGTAGCGGGCTAACTTTTTAAGAGTAGGATGAAATCCACATCGCTTTCGGTTTCTACAAGACATCGTACCGGAACGCTAAATCTCATGGTGCGACTTTTTGGTACGGTGGTAAGTCACCAGCCTAATTCAATCAATTTTGAAACGTCAAGTTTGAAAGTTTATACAGACTCAAAAGACGGCATCGGCTCAAAAGACAGGTTCCTTCTGAGATGAGCCGGCAAGGATAATACATTAAATGCTTTGCTTTTGCTTTTTATTTGCTTTTATGCTCTGTTTTTCTTACCCAGTGTGCTGCCTAATAACACGTCCATAAAACAACGTTGTAATGTATCATGTTACGCATTTGTTTAGTTTTATCTCTCTGTTTGCTAGTGATTCTACATCTACACGTAACCAGGTCAACTATTAAAATTTCATAACAACCAATAACAAACAAGTGCCAGCCAAGAAACAGTGTAAACTCGTGGAGAGCTTCATAAAAGTGTAAAAAATGCCATAAAAGAAAAAAAGAACGCTAAAACGGCGGCGCTCGCTTCTCAAGACAAGAAAACTAAGTTTAGACAATAAGAGGGTACGGCTGGCTTTAATAGCGTTCCATATAATTGTTGCTTACATCGAGTAAACCCGAGATAAAAGCATCTTCGAGAAATGGATCTGCACGTTGGGGTAAGTAAGGCCGCCTGCGAGACAATTTAATTTTGTAGCGTATCTACCTATAGACTCGGGCGCTTTGGAACCTACGAGTACAAAGCTGTAGGTTTAAGTACCTATCTACTTAGACCATGTTACTCGTACTTATCATATTTTTCATTAACAGCCTATTTGAATCTTCTATAATGAAGGGGGCCTGTGAATCTCAGATACGCATGAAGAATTACCTTGTGTAGAAAATATTACATATAAGTACATCCACCCGCGACGAAGTTGAAAATATAATCATTCTTGAGACAGCGATATTTTTTGTGTGGTCGCAATTCGGCGACTGTATATGTCTTTATATTTTTATCTCTTTATGTTATGCTTACTGGTTTTTATATGTAGATCTTCTATCAAACCTTAAACAAAATATAAATATGTATAAACAGAAAAAGAATTTAAACGATCGTCTTCCTAGAAATGGACATAAGTTAGTAATATACCTTTAGCCTCCGAAAAGTACAAAAATCTTTCGTAGGATTGGGTGTACTCTCCTACAACAAGATGCCCAATTCAGTTTTAGATCTGCCATTGCATAACTTTAAACAATGTTTAAAGTCGGTCAGGGTTATTATACTATCGATGAATTTTTAAATGACAAAGATGTTCAAAGGCAATTGGATAGGCTTTCAACTTCTCACAGGAAGTAAAATAAACACACTTCATATTGTAAAATTGATAATAATATAAAAAGAGCAACTGTTCAGTTTCTTCTAACTCAACAGGGCCTGCCTCCGCGCCATGGTAGGTCACTACAAATAGTCCAATTTGACGTTTCAAAAGTGCTTGTAATAAGCCTACTTGAAATAAACGATTTTAAATTTGAATTTGATATGGTGTACAAGTAGGTACATGACCAGATCAAGAAGTGAGGATTTAAAGTTTAAGCCCACCAGGTCGCTCCAATGCTGGAGCGTGTATTTTTTAAATAAGACTACTAGGCCCTTATAGTATTATACCCTTATACCTATAGTATTATAACCTTATAGTATTAAACTGTATAGTTTAACTATCGATGATTGGACTAGGACAGGATTCAGAAGTTCGAATTAACCTATTTATCCATAACCTCTAAACCCAGAGCAATTCGTTTTACATGTATATATTTCTCCAAATGAACGTAACAGTTCACTCAATAAACTTTACATATTATAACCACTTTGCATATATTAAAGTTATATCGCTTAAAATTGAAATATTTAATAATTTGATACGAACAATCAACTGTTATTGCACTTACCACGAAAACACTGGTGACTATTCATTTACTAGATGCGATAGCGGCAGGAACAAAGAACGCATAGATAGGCTTATCTATTCGCTTGGGTATATTTAACAGACTAATACAGAAACATTTACAAGTATCCTAATCTAACTACTTATCTGCAATATAATAAAAATGCACTAAAAAGTAAAAAATAACTGTGTCATTTAGTTGCTTTATTTTCTTAAGCATATCTATGAAGTTAGTGCCAGCCAAGTTTAAGGAACATTTATTTTACGTAGTAAAGCAGTTTGTGGGTAACATCCTTAAAGTAGAAACCTTGGCTGGCACCGATTCCTAGATATGCTTAAGAAAAAAAAGCAACTAAATGACACAGTTATTTTTTACTTTTTAGCGCGTTTTGAGTCGGTTCCTATTTTTATTTAAAAATTTTTATTTCTTACTTTTTAGTGATTTATCGCCACGTAACGTACTCATACTATACTGTCATATTATACGGCACTAGTAGCCAAAAAGCTACCGATACCGAGACAAAAACCGAAATCGCGGTAAGTGTGCCTCCAAAATTTGAAGGGTTCCTTAAATTTCCCCAGGATATCATTAAAGATCCTAACATGATGACAATGGGACCACCTTGGAAGTATGCCCTTTCTAATAAAAAAAGAATTATCAAAATCGGACAACTCTGTAAAAAGTTATGCTTGGTCATACATAAAAAAATATACATACATGTCGAATTGAGAACCTCCTCCGTTTTTTTCATCGGTTAAAAATTCATTGGTAATACGAATATTTAGGTGTCATCTCTTAGATATAAGTGTCCACTAGTGTTCTTTTAAATTACATAAATATCGACTTGAGTTCGTTTGTCTCGTTAACTCCCTCATTGGTTAGCCTGGTGGCTTCCTGCTGGGTTTGAGGTACGAGTCGAGCTATCAAATTTTTTTTTTCTAATAAATTCTTAGTAAAAATTGTCAGCTAGGACCTAGGTAATTGGAAATATCACACCTCCGAGCCTCGGAAGTTAGGTAGTACGTTAAGCCATCATTGTCATTTACATTTGATAATTAGATATCGTTAAAAGATTCCATGATCCGCTAGTTCGTATTAGACCTGCATGGTGTGTCAAAGCTCTGTTTTAAATATTTTCGATTTTTTCCCTCTAATAGAAGGATAAAAAAAAATAAGAACTGCTGAAAAACTAATAATAAAATAATAGTGTTAATAGCGCTCGATGTCAACCAAAATCAGACCATTTGCTTTCAGCAAGCTGGCCACGACTCACGAGAGCCCTCAACCGAAATTGGCTGTCAAAGCTGCGACCAGCGGACAGCTCGCGCTCTACTAAAGTGCCCTTGATCATGATTTAATAATTTAATTGAGAGACAAATCATTGCTTTAATATTATAAAGGCATTTGTGTATACGTGTGATCTCGTCTGGTGATTACCCCTGGAATATACATCACAGAACACACAATTTACATCGGAGTTAGGACTAGGATCGGATGCAGAAGGCGGTAATTCTCGAGGTGCGTAGTTCCTCCCTCCCTCCTCCCTCAGTTCCTCAATATTCAGTTGGGTCTCCGAACTACACCAGGCGAATTGGATTTTTTTATAAATTTTAAATAATGTTGAAAGTTTAAAGACAGTTGTAAATAAATAAATTATGAATTGTAGGAAAAATATTATTAAATATTTACAGAACATTTAGAAGATCTATAAAATGAAATCTTTATCCAAAAACTTTTGAATAAAAGTCTATGCTGTTGTTGTATGAAACTGGAGCAATCAAAATGAAAACTGACATCGACGTCGGTTAAAAATATTTCTTAACGTCGCGAATACATGCACCAATCTGACGGTGATTTTAATCTTTGATTCTGAATGTACGCAATTAATAACGAATGTAAGAGAAATGGAACCGTAGTTTTTCATTATTGAATGTTTTCCGATTACGCAATAACGAACAAATAAACCACATTTACGGATTATTTTTAAATTTTAAGTCGTTATTAAACATCGTCATCATTCCTCATCATATGGATATGGTATCAAAAATAAGAGGAGCCGGCGGGATTCGAACCTATATCTTCTTGGTTTTCGCGGTCAGACTGTCAGAGTCTTCTATCACTGAATCACGGATCCTACACCACTAGTTCCGAAATTATGCATGATGTCACGTTTAATTTTTACAACAGGTATGAGGCATGTTAAATTAATAATAATCCAAAAAAAATATAATATGCTAAAATGTGGTCAACGCTATTCAATAAAAAAATTATCATTATAAAAACAAAAAACCCGACTGCTTAGAAGTTATGAACTGAAAAGAGAAAAACAAGGATCACTATATCTGTATAAAATTCTAAATACTTTATGGTGCTGCAGGCGGGGACAAACGTAGTTTTGCTAGATCTTTCTTTCCCCGCAGGTTAAAGTATTTTGTCCCTGTTTGCAGCACCATAAAGTATTTAGAATTTTCATAACTTCTAAGCAGTCGGGTTTTTTGTTTTTAAAATGATAATTTTATTTGAGACTTTTTAGTTTTAGTTTCAAGGTATAGAAATGAGACGGAACACTTAGTACACCTTTTGCCATTTTTTGTTAAAAAGTAATATGAACATGATATGATATTTATATTTTTGAAATGGTCTTTTTACGACCTTTCAATTGGTACCCATATTGCTAAGATAAGAGAAAAAAATACAGACATCCCCACTTTTTCCCCCATTTCAGGCGCCATTTTGAAAATTTATATAGCCTATGTCACTACCACAATTTTGACAAATTCAGCGACACCTCACATATCAAAATCCGTTCAGCCGTTTAGGCTGTAGCGCATGCCGAAGAAATGGACATACATACATACATACATACATACATACATACATACATACATACATACGCTCGAAAAACATTACCCTCCTTCTGACGCAGTCGGGTAAAAAGAAGGAATTTTTACTTTTGTAACTATATTGACCGGGACCAACTACGTAACGTGTTATTCCATTCATAGGGATGTATGTATGATAAAACCACCAACTTCCCTACTCCAAAGAAAGCTATTTTAACGAAGAATTTGCTGGAAATTGAAAACCTTATTATATCATTATAGGATAACTTAATTATTAGCCAGATACACCTCACTACAGTGTCAACAAGGCAGTTATTTATTTAACATCAGACATTTTTAATTCATACAGAGATTTTATGTTTGAAATAATAAAATGTTGCAACAACAAAAAACACCGTCATAACGTCTGTATGTTATTGTATTCGGGAACACGTCGCAGCCAATGAGCTGCGAACAATGTATATTTTCCGATGCATACGAACAACTTACAGCGAGCATTTATTTTAAATTTGTTTGGTTGCGAGCGGTAATAGCATTCAACTTAACTCGGAATTAATGTTGAATTTATTTATCCGTTTCATACTGGATCTGCGAATGAAGCTTTGTGACATTATAAGTTCCATTGTTGAATAAAACTTTTGTTTAATCGTATAATATGATAGTACATCTATACTGAGACGAATATCTTGGCATTCCATGGATTCACCGTGCGGGTGCCGGGTCCATCGCGTGGCTAAGAGAAAAACTCCGAACAGAGCCCGAGACTTGTGACACGGGTGTAGGTTTAAGGGTACCCTTTGTGACGCGCGTCAACACTCACCTCCTCTGTTCAAGTTATTCTCCCTGCCCAACCATATTCGGAAGGACCCTACTAGTGCAGCTTTGGACACTCGTTCCAATATGGAGCTTACTGCACTTCTAGTAAGGCCAAGGTCTTTTAGCAGGTTGTTGAGAGACTTCGCTGGTATACCCCTCGCACCCACTTCTACCGCGTATAAACTAACCACATAGCCATTTTTGGTTAGTTCATTAGTAAGGTCATAGTATTTATTCACTTTGAATACATGGTCTTTAGGGATGTTTGTTTCCCACGGCACTGTAAGCTCAACAAGTACTATACGTTTGATTTGTTTGGAAAAAAGAAATATGTCCGGTCTAGATGTCGTAATAGCTAAGTCTTCCGGGATTTTATAGTGCTTTTCATACGTGTCCATTAATATAGTCCAATCAGGATAATATTATAAAGAGGTAAACTTTGTAAGTTTGTAAATAAAGTTCCGTCGGGGTAATCTTCGGAGCTACAGATCCGATTTTAAAAATTTTACCAGTAGAATGCTACGTTATCGGTGAGTGTCATAGGCTATATTTTATATTTGTATTGTATATGTTACCAGAGTTATCACAGTTTTTTCTAATGCTCACCTTAAGGGATGAAACGGGAGTTCAAGTCTACACCAAGTTTCACGCGGACGAAGTCGCGGGCGTCCGCTAGTGTATACATAAAATCACGCCTCATTCCCATAGGGGTAGGCAGAGACTACATCCTTCTTTACCACAGTTCTCTCATTAATCCTTTCATACAAGTTCGTCGGTTTAGGGTACTCTTGATCAGGACATTCTTAAAAATATCCTGAATTTTTTTAATATTTCCTTTCACCCTCGCCTCATAAATCTCTTTTGTTAACCTTCTTTCATCCATGCTTTCTACATTCCCAAACCATCTAAACATTCCTTTCACAAATTTAGTGACTACATCTACTTTTACACCACACTGCTCTCTTGTTATACTATTATTTACTCTGTCAGCCAGATTTAATCCGCACATACTCCTCAATGCTTTCATCTCTACCGCATTTACTTTACTTTTGTGCTTCTTCTGCCATACCTTTCACTACCATACTAAGTGTGGGCACCAATGCGTCTCTATTCACAGCTAGTCTTGCCTTTTGGAACACTTTCTGGCTAAATATGATAATACGATGTCGAATATGCCTCTAAAGTTATTCTTAGTGGTTTTATAACAAGAAAATGTGAGCTTTGAATCTGGGTCTTCTTCTATTCGAAAGACCATGTGAGCGATAATATCTAACTTAATTCGAGCTTAATATTGAATTTATTTATACATTATACTGGATCTGCAAATAAAGCTTTCTGACATCAAAAGTTTCATTGTTGATTGAAACTTTTGCATAATCGAATGATTGATAGTACGTCGATCTAATATGCCTATAGAGTTATGTATCGTGTAAGCAATAACAGTATTTAACTTAACTCGGAATTGCTGTTGAATTCATTTATAAGTACCTCCATTATTGAACGAAACTCTACCGTAATTAAATGACATGATATTTCGTTTGCCTGTAATCTCACAGAATTGCACTACGACGTCTATACGAATTCTATCTCTCCAATTGTAGTGTTAGACAGGGAACAATAGAAATAGAAACTCAGACTAGATAGTTTCTATGCATTTATGTGCGTTCTTCTGAAATTACAATTAAAAGTCACTTTTACAGAAAATCAAATAACTGATGATAATATCTCGATTTTCCTAAAAGGTGTGTTCGAAATCACTTTTGCAAACTGTATGTTATGGAAGTCTGCATATTCTGAGGATGCCCCGTTTTGGAGAACCGTACGTTGAGGGTAGATTTGTTGATCTATTTTAGCGTGGTCTGGTTTCTTGTTTTTTGCTTTCCCAACGTACAAGCACTATTCGGACCGTGCATGGCAGCTGGTTTTTCGGAGAATATCAAATTTTTGTTGTTCTACCTATACCACAGACGAGTACGAAGTAACCTGTTTCTTTATTCTTCATCTGTCTGTTTTTTTCATCTTTGCGTACAGGAAAGGATTTTAATTTTTACTATGTCTTAATATTTTATTTGGTGTTATTTAATTTATCTACAAAATAAAAGTATTTTTATAACACAATATTATTTGCTTAATTTTTAAAATATATGGATATGCATTACATAACAAAAGCATCTTCGAAAAGTTTTTCTGAAAGTAAAACAGCTTTTCTAGATTCATAATTTTCTAGGAAAATCCGATGTATAACCAAAGGCTTGCATTTCAAACAAATCTGATATAAAAACGGTTCCAGGAAACCTATTTTGAGATCTGTTTCTATACACCCCATAAGAGATCTTTTATACGTATACGATTTTAATGATTTTTATTTTATTTTTTTGTTTTAAACTGTGTGTAAATTATTTATTTCACATACACACATATGTGGAATAAATAATTTTATGTAACAATACAGTTAATATTGTAAAATTAATGATTTGAATTTGAAAAAAGTGCAACTGTTGAGTTATTTGCCGACTTTTCTCAGTAGAATCACTATAAACAGTCTAAGTTAAAATTCCTATAATTGTATTAGAATAAGAATCAATAAGAGAAAAAATCCTTCGATATATATACCATACGATGAAACGAACGCTCGACTGCTTGCTTGACCTTCAATGAATACTTTTAAAAGAACTTTATATTTAAATTACAAAACTTACGACACATCTTTGACTTTCGGTTCTGAAGGTAGGTAGAGATACAAATAATAATAACCAGAATAGATAGCTTAACGTACTTACCAAAGTACATGAAGGGCAATACCACTAACTATCGTAAAATACTTTAAAAATTCTTAATGCCTACCTAGGCATTAAGAATTTTTAAAGTATTACTTGACTAAAAGTTACTTGAATTTCCGTGGTCCACAAAAACTTCTTTTTAATTTAAAATACATTTTAATAATGCTTTTTAACTAATTTACAAAAAGAATTGACCCTCCGCTGCGAGATACTAACTGTTTGAGAATAACCTTTGACTTTGCTTCCGTATTTTTTTTAGAAAACTTGCTATAAATTTAAACAACATGAAATTTTAATTAAGTACAATAAAGAAAAAGATCAAACTGTGTTCATTTAACATTTTTAATTTTACATTTTGCAAAACTGAGCGTAACATTTATTAAAGAGGGTTAGACAAAATAATATTTTATACCAAATGAAATAAATAAAACATTTTATGTCATTATAATATTTTATTTTCGACTTTTGTTCTACTATTAAATATAACTAA
The DNA here is from genome assembly GCA_034621355.1 of Mycalesis mineus. Taxonomy (NCBI): domain Eukaryota; kingdom Metazoa; phylum Arthropoda; class Insecta; order Lepidoptera; family Nymphalidae; genus Mycalesis; species Mycalesis mineus. Next base: position 7,925,981 of record CM067881.1, read on the forward strand.
TATTATAAATACACATGCAAGTGATTGTGTCTTACAAATTGAAAAAAGTTGTGATACATTTCTTCCAGACATTAAACATGATCCTGTTATTTTTTTTATCGACTACAAGTTGGCCCTTGACTGATGTTAAGTGATGATGCAATCTAAGATGGAAGCGGGCTAACTTGTTAGGAGTAGGAAGAAAATCCACACCCCTTTCGGTTTCTACACGACATCGTACCGGAACGCTAAGTCGCTTGGCGGTACCATTTTGTCGGTATGTTGGTAACTAGCCACGGCGAAAGCCTTCCACCAGCCAGACCAAAACAAATTAAGAAAAATCCCAATCTGCCCCACCGGGAATCGAACCCAGGACCTCCGTCTTATGAATCCTTATGAGGTCGTCAAACTCAAATGTCTGTGAATTCCTTTAAAATCAATAAAATTATACTCTCGACGACTCGTACAGTACAGTGAGCCCTTTAACAAACAATATTAACCAGCCGTTTTACAATTGACAGTGGCCAATGACCCATTTTAAATATGCGGTGGCACGAACGTTCAATTAAAACATTATAGAGTTGCAACTGTTGATAATGGTGCGTACGGCAGTCACATTATTGAATAGGGTGCATCCCAGTAGTACCCCCTAATTTTAGTTCTATAGAACTGTTGATAGACCATATTAGTGCTTAGTGTAGTTCTATATAGAACTAATGGGACAAAATTAAAGAAATGTCGATATCAACATCTTGTTTGTACGTTACATATGAAAATATCTATAGTTTTTATAAGTATAATATGGAATCTCTTTTGATTCCAAAAATAAATGTCCACTTCAATTTGAGAGTATCTATAAACATACTATATCGAATAGAGCTTTGCTTAAATTGCACAAAACGTCTTTAAAATGGTATTGAGGTTTTTAATATAATTTTTTTCTAAACTCAATAGTTTGCGCGAAAAATACTTCCACGTGGTAAAATGTGTGTCCCCCTGTAACTTCTAAAATAAGAGAATATTTTTTAGACACAACTACTACTTGGTTTTAACAACTTAGCTTTTGTCGCGAGGGACATTTTTTTGTTAAAAACAAAATGAAATATAAATCAAAATAATATAAAGTTTATAACTTATATGGTATAAGCAAAGTCAAGAGCTACAAGAGTACAGTACTATATAGAACTATTGGGATATTTGATTTGATATTTGGAATTTGACAGTACGGAAAGTATCCCAACAGTTCTATAGAACTACGGTATGGGGTACTACTGGGATGCACCCATTGAATACATATCAAACTCCTAAGTTATGAGTAATCACCAAAGTAGAGTATACTGAACGTGTTACGTCATATCTCCAAAAAGGCTATTATAGTGTAAAACAATTCATATAAACTACAAAAAGTGGATTTCTAAGAAACTGGGTGTTATTTAAAATACGCTATTTTGTTTACTTGAACGACAATAGTGTTTTAATTCTTTTGGAATAAATACCAAACTACTGCAACTACTTTAATTTTTATGCTACCAATGTATGCTACATTTTCAAATACTATCAATTTCTCAAATCGGTTCAGAAATGACTGAGTTATGAGGTAATAAAACATAAAAAATACACTTCAAATTAAAAAAAAGTTCTGCTTTACATATTAATAAAAAGTTCGAAATACAGAAATAATAAAATCTAAAATAATTGTTTTGGTTTATACTATCGTATATAGCAGAATTCAAAAAAGTGCGCTTTCAATGAGCTTTAATTTCACTTTAACAATTTTCAGGTGTAATGTAATAGGTGCGAGTGTTTAATAAGCCATGAACCCGCAAATATAACGAGTATATGTATAACTGAATAAATTAGGTTTTCATAGTTTAGTGTTGAAATAGGAATTTATTACCACGCTTTATTCAATTCAATTTAGAATAACAACACTAAAGTATTTGGTCAATCTATTACGGGAAGTACTATTGGCTTTGAATGTATAAGTAAGTTTACAGTAGGTACCATCGTCTTTGTGTGTGTATTTCGCAGGAACTTGAAGACAGCAGAAATGCACTGTTACCTAAATAATACAAAGGGAGGCCTATAGCACTGAAAACAATGTATCAAAACACCGTTGCTTAGCAATTACTACCAGGCTGGTTATAATCTTATAATCAAAGTCCCCAGCCGGGTCTGTATATCTTTACGCGATAAATAACATATACCTACAATCAGAATTTTTTTACAATCCGACTGATGAGGAGTGACATGGGCTAATTTGTACCCTGATATTGCCCCGAGAATGAGAACTACGCGGGTAAAACTGCGAGCATCAGTTCTTTAATAATAATTTTTGACGGCCTCCGTGGCGCAGTGGTATGCGCGGTGGATTTCTAAGACGGAGGTCCTGGGTTCGATTCCCGGCGGGGCAGATTGAGATTTTTCTTAATTTGTCTTGGTCTGGCTGGTGGGAGGCTTTCGTCGTGGCTAGTTACCACCCTACCGACAAAGGCGTACCGCCAAGCGATTTAGCGTTCCGGTACGATGTCGTGTAGAAACCCAAAGGGGTGTGGATTTAATCCTACTCCTAACAAGTTAGCCCGCTTCCATCTTAGATTGCATCATCATTTAACATCAGGTGTGATAGCAGTCAAGGGCCAACTTGTAGTAGATAAAAAAAAAATACATTGTGGATTGGTAACATTACAGTAGTTTAACACACCAACAGTAAAACTCTTGTCTGTGCTCGTATACCTCACAACACAAATACATACACAACCAAAAACTTTAAAAAGAGAAGAAAACCTGTACTTGTAGCTAACTGTTGATTTAACCATGCTTTCAGTAACGGGGAGTAAGTGTAATGGACAGGATAAGGCCTATTATCGCTAGCAACTGAAAAAGACAAAGCGCAATTGAGGCGAATGACTTGAAATGACTGACGGCGTTAGTCTGCTGCAATAAAAAAAGCAAAACCTCGGGCATTCAGGCAAGCTTTTTCGTTTTATTTTCGACTGACGTCAAAAAAGGTTGTCTGTTTTTAAGATTCTTTTAAGCTGTATAAGCTACAGTGAAATTTTGGAGATGCATAAAGTAGGTACTTACCAATATGTTAGCTTTTACCCGCAACTTTACTCGCGGTATAACCCTACGGTTAGTTTTATAGTCGAACGAGAGTTTAATAGTAGATTTTGAAACCGTTGTATAGTGTTATTAAAAATTTTTTAACAAAATAAGTTTTATATTAGTGACAGGAGTGTTTTACTATCAATTTATACAACGTTTTATATTCATACGATATATATTTAAATCAAAAGACAAAAATTAACTGTGTCATTTAGTTGCTTTAATTTACTTAAGCATATCTATGAAGTCTTATATTAGTGACAGGAGTGTTTTACTTCCAATTTATACACCGTTTTATATTCATACGATATAAATTTAAATCAAAAGAAAACAATTAGGTATGTATCAATTACAATGTGTAATTGATACCTACAACCTACCTACCTACAAAAATCTTTTACATCGATAATCCCAAAGGCCTGGATGAATTGTTCTAAATAGAAATAGAAAATTCTTTAACCATTAATGTCATACATTCTAACAAGTTATACATTCTAAAAATCTATATACTAAAGCTAACCTCGATTGAGAATGCTTGTCAACAAACAAATTTAAAATAAAGGTAGAAAATGCAACACGTTTTATGCCTAATAAATTTAAAATTATACTTTGTTAGTTTAAAAGATGTTGAATATATTAATTAGTTTTAAGCTTCTCTAATTTAATTTATTGTCACAAGGTAATCTAATTTATTGTCATGAATTCGGCATTAACTAGTTAATTTAAAAAAATAGGTATAAAATAACTAGTGATTTCTACCTTCATTTTAATTTGTTTGTTTAAAGCTTCTCAATAGAGTTTGGCATTAGTATAGTTTCCATTGAGATCAATATAAATAAAAGAAAACGGAATTAGGGCAAGCTTAAAACGTAGACATACCGAAAATGAGCAACTAACGAGAATAGTTAAACGGACCTGTAATTTGCATACAAATTGGCTTTTGGGGATAAACGCTCCATTTGTATTCAACCACAGGACCCGGCTCAGTGGCTGAAGAGCATTTATCCAGTTCCGATTTGAATCGGCCGCAGTATCATCTGCTTATCCCGCATTGCTTCTGAGACTTACGTGCTCCCTTTGATACGGATTTGCAAATTAAACGCCGCTGATAACCTAAAACCTGCGCGTTTGAAACCGGAGAGCTATCTTAACTTATTAACATTGGACTAAGTGAAGCCGTTTTATTCGAAACGACCCAATACGAACGTACTTACTTTAAATCATCTAAGCTAACTTCATACGTAAGTATAGAGAGATAATGAAAATATTTTAACCTTTAAATAATGTTCATGGAAAGCCCATTTGCTACGTTAATTTTGTCGTATACCTCCGCTTCAAGAGATGCTTAAGCTCTCCCGATGAAACGTAATACAAATAAACGATCAGTTGAAAAAAATCACCCAGGACTGCCTATCAAAAATTAAAAAAAAAATACATTTTAGACAGTTTTTAACGATACAATTTTAATACGATAGAATCTTCAAATAAAACGTGGCTAATATTCTAAGACCTTCACGTAAACAAATGATCATCACTACATACTTTAAAATAAAGTCCCCACCGCCGCGTCTGTCTGTCTGCTCACAATGTTTTAGAAAATAATTTGTTTTTTTTTTATCGACTTCAAGTTGGCCGTTGACTGCTATCACACATGATGTTAAGTGATGATGAGTCTAAGATAGAAGCGGGCTAACTTGTTAGGAGTGGGACGAAAATCCACACCCCTTTCGGTTTCTACACGACATCGTACCAGAACGCTAAATTGCTTGGCGATACGTGTTTGTCGGTAGGGTGGTAACTAGCCACGGCGAAAGCCTCCCACCAGCCAGACCAAGACAAATTAAGAAAAATCTCAATCTGCCCCGCCGGGAATCGAACCCAGGACCTCCGTCTTATAAATCCACCGCGCATACCACTGCGTCACGGAGGTCGTCAAAAGTTTTTAAGTAAATTAAGGTTTTAAGTAAATTGGCTGAAATATAACCGGGGTATAATTGTTGCTCTTTAATAGACCTACAAAAAAGGCCGCTTTATGTCGAACGTTGATTTCTCGAATACCACATACATCTCTAAAAAAATGTATATATATGCAAATTAAGCGCGGCTGATAAGTTAAAACCTGAACACTTGAGAGCTATCTTATTAACCGTGGCCTAAGTGAAGCCGTTTTATTCGAAACGACGCGATACCAAGCCGTTACGTACGAATGTGACCTGGTTGCAAGTTTGATGCGGATTTGCAAATGAAATGTGGCGGAAAATCCGATATTCTGGCATTTCAATGACAGAGTTTATTTTTATCTGCCGCTCCTGCAAGTAAACTATACCTGTGTATATGTGAGCTCAATAAATTTAAAAGTCATATTCATTAATTATAAGTAGGCTTAATAGATACAACAACGTGGCTTTACAATCATTATATTAAAGCAAATTCAATAAAGAAATACTAAAGAAAATAATAACGAAACTTTGGATTTGGATGTTAATAACATTTGGATCTAATAAAAACACTTCGAACTCATTAATTTACTTTAATTACTAAGAACACTATGTTTATGTATGTCATTTTAATTTTGTGCGTAGAATTTCATTAACCTCAACGGTGCTGTTGACTAATTTTTTATTTAATTTGACTAATAAAATATTAAATAGCGTAACTTATCGTACGTAAGTTTCAGAATAAACATAATATCAAAAATTGCGGAACCGACGGGATTCGAACGTAATTTCACCGAACGGAATATTAATCTGTTTAAAAATAAAAGCCGACAAACTGGAAGCAAATAATCTCCAACAAAGAATTGCCGTCAACTTTTCTCATATCAAACTTTTCCTTTGCCAACGCATCAACTTTAATTTCCCGCTAATAAGCGTGAACATTTAGGCCAGCATAAATAGAGCAGCATAATAAAAAATATCAACACAATTTTCCTACTAGAATCAACAAAATATTTATTTTTGCAAAAAACATCGTTTTAAAACGTATTTACGAAATTATAATATCCCCATGCAAACAAAAACCCAGTCTGCATTATCCAATACGTAAACGAATCTGAAAGACCCTGTGGTCGGAGATTTTATCCTTTTGTGTGTGTTATTAAATACTGGAATGAAAAATATAAAAGAAATATTAATATCCCCTTTTTAATAAAAAAATGTAATAAGTATCTCATTCGGCTTTAAACATCAATAGAATACTGGATTTTCTCCGTAAGATGTCTTCTTTTAAAAAAATCATCAGTCATTACAGTAACTTATTGACAATGATTTCAGATATAATATAAAGCAATTAATTAATTGAGTTTTTTACTGACGAAAAACAATTGTAATATAATTTTTAGTATGACCACTCATAATTTTTACAGAGTTGTCTGATTTTGATAATTATTTTTTATTCGAAAGGGCACACTTCCAAGATGGTCCCATTTTTATCATGTTAGATTGATATTATCCTGGGAAAATTGAAGGATCTCTCAAATTTTATAGGCACACTGCAGCATTTCGGTTTTTGTGTAAGTTCTAGCTTTTTGGCTACACGTATATTTTATAAAATGACATATAATATAAAATGACGAGTACGTTACGTGGCGATAAATCACTAAAAAGTAAGAAATTATTTTTTTTTACAAAAAATAGAACCAGCTCAAAACGCACTAAAAAGTAAAAAATAAATGTGTCATTTAGTTGCTTTAATTTACTTAATCATATCTAGAAGTCGGTGCCAACCAAGGTTTCTACTTTAAAGACATTACCTAGAACCCACAAACTGCTTTACTAGGTTATTCATAGATATGCTTAAGTAAATTAAAGCAACTAAATGACACAGTTATTTTTTACTTTTTAGTGCGTTTTGAGTCGGTTCTATTTTTTGTTAAAAATTATTGAAACGTTAAGTTTATCTGTTTATAGTGCTTATACTCCCTGTTCTATATACTTGTTCAAATAGTATATTCTACTCATACCCCGAAATCCCATAAGTTTAACTCTGAAGGCATTCGTATTGTGTAAATACACCTCGGATTGTCTAATTTGAAACGAAACAATTTTGTAATATTTTCATGCCCAGTGACCATAAATAGAAAGCAATGTCAAAGCGAAACTCAAAAACAAATATGCAGATGTAAAACGAAAAATCGTACAAAGGTAATTGAAATGGTAACACACAGTAAGTACCTACCTACAGCAATCCATTTGGAAAGCCACAAAATGTACTGCGCTTCAAAGCGTAGAGATTTAGGTATGAAAGCGGAATATATTGGTTAAATAAAAACCGAAAAAATTGGTTTGATAAAACAAAGTGTATTATGTTAAAAAAATTTTGATTATACTTACTATTTTACTAATGCGAAAATAGTGTTACGATTCTTAAATTCACTACATATTCTGCATTTGTTTTTCTGTTTATTCGCAATAAACACTAAAACTTCTGATTAAACTTTTGAAGCGGTTTTCAACAATGCGTAGAGTGATTCTTGAGGAAGGTTTTCGTATATAATTTGTTTAGATTTTGTTCATATGGGCTGAAATATGACGATAATTGTAGAACATGTTCGCCTTGGAGCTTTCATTCAATACGCTGCCAAATCCGATTGAAACATAAAACAATGTACGGATGGATTGTTCCTCTTTGAAATCTGATGATGATATGATGAATCTCAAGTTTTATACTCTCTATGTCTCTTTTATGCAGTTGATTGATTTACATCCGAGATGTTCTATATTCGATTTTGAGCTTAGGTTTTAGACTTTAAACACGGTCAGTTACCTCTCAACTAGCAAAGGCGAACAAAAAATACTGTAATGTCTAAATCTCTTTGTACTTGACTCTATCTATATGTAATATTGTGAGTGTGAAAATTATAAGTACCTACCATGTTTAGGACTTTGTGGTAATTTTACATTAGGTGAGAGTGAAGTCAAGCGATTGGCAATAAATAAATAATGAATATAAGATTGTCTGGAGGCGAAAAGAAGGTACAAAACTGTCTTTCTTTTAGTAGGTGTATTAACCTAACTCAGGATGCAGTTAGGTGAAAAAGATGCATCGCTTCAGGCTTTCAGCTTTTAGGTGAGAGTGAAGTCAAGCGATTGGCAATAAATAAAGAATGAATATAAGATTGTCTGGAGGCGAAAAGAAGGTACAAAACTGTCTTTCTTTTAGTAGGTATATTAACTTAACTCAGGATGCAGTTAGGTGAAAAAGATGCATCGCTTCACAATCTGTTATCTCGCATCGCTTACTCGTCTAGCACTTTGTGAAAAGCAGAGCTCACATGTTCGAATTTCGTTGCATTTAAAATGCACATCCTGCAAAACATTGAATATACATTTGACATTTAAATACTTTTTGATGGAAGTATCTTTGAATGTCAATTTAAATTCTTATTTTAATATAATTTATATTTACTTGATGCATTATAGCAGCATAAGCGATGATAAATGTTAAAAATATTATCTGTTTTAACAAAATAAAGGGAAAAAAAAGAGTTAATTTATTTTGCCATTTTGCGAGAAAAGCAAACAGTTTTTAAGCTATTGTATAGCTTTTATCGCGGGCCTTGAGCGTGGAGACCGAATACAGAAATTCCGTAACGAAAAAACCTAACACCCCCTGAGTATCAAAAACATAATATCAAAAGCACAATTTCGGCAACGACGTCATTGGGGAACGTGGCTTAGCGGTAAGGTCTAAGTGCCCGCATTGCCAGAGAGACACGGGTTCAAATCCCGTTGGCTCCGCAACTTATTTTTTTTCAAGCGTGATATTTCAAAAAGTAATTTTTTTTTAAATTAATGACTTTTTATAATATCCCGTTAAAAAAAATACTTTTTCAATCTATCGATAAATACCAGAACTATGAATGACTATTTGAAATATCACGGTTATAAAATAAATTGCGGAACCGACGGGATTCGAACCCGCGTCTCTCTGGCAATCCGGGCACTTAGAGCGCCTTACCGCTCGGCCACGGTTCCGATGACGTCGGTAGGTAAACATAAGTTGATAAAAAATGCTATGCAATAGCTTTGCCGCGGCAGTCTCCGAGTGCCACACGTCTTTTTTTTTCTAATACCGCTATCTTACAAAGTCTAATTGACTTCTTATGACGACATGACAACCTGGTCTTAGGAGTGAAACATGCTTTATTTATCTATATGGTATTGCTGTACGTTTCGCAGAATTACCTAAATTATTTTACTTATTATTTTTATATTTTACTTATCTAAGAATCATAAGTACTTTAGCAAAATTACGTTTTTATTAAAATGAATACATTCTTCATGATTCACTTGTATCAATCCATTTTTTACATAACTTGTGAAGAGTCAGCTTAAACCGGAATATATAGTGGCTTTTTTTTTAAATTTTGTACGCACGTGAAAACATTGTTACTATGCGTTCGGCGGAACAGTATAAAAAATATAAAAACATTTGACACGCTTTGACTCTTCAATCTAAGCCTACGAGATTTAACTACACACATTTGACAACACTAAAAAATGATTCAACTGAAAGCAGACCGTACAAACTACATGTGTTTTTATGTGTAAAATTACTTTTGGTTAGTAAATTGGTTTTTAAATATACATTTTTATTGTGTTTTTTCACAGCTTCACTGGCGCAGAAGTAGATATGTTCGGGTCAATTCCCGGTTGAACCGATTGAGATTTTCTTAACTGATCCAGGTCTAGGCAGGCTGCGTGACTAGTTACCACCCTGCCGACAAGTACCGCCAAGGGTTTAGCTTTCCAGTAGTATGTTTGTTTTTTTTTCCAACTATAAGTTGGCTCTTGACTGTTATCACACCTGATGTTAAGTGATGATGCAGTCTAAGACGGAAGCGGGCTAACTTGTTAGGAGTGGGACGAAAATCCACACCCTTTTCGGTTTCTACACGACATCGTACCGGAACGCTAAATCGCTTGGCGATACGTCTTTGTCGGTAGGGTGATAACTAGCCACGGCGAAAGCCTCCCACCAGCCAGACCAAGACAAATTAAGAAAAATATCAATCTCCCCCGCCGGGAATCGAACCCAGGACCTCCGTCTTATAAATCCACCGCGTATACCACTGCGCCACGGAGGTCGTCAAGAAACGTCGTTTAGAAACGGAAAGGGGTGTGGATTTCATCTTACTCCTAACAAGTTAGCCCGTTTCCATAATCAGCGTTTGATTTCATCATCACTTATCATCAGGTGTGATTGCAATCAGGATCACTTGTACTAAATAAAACCGAAGGAACCTGTACTGTATAAACTGATTTACCTATATCTATAACATTCAAAAGCTTTCACTCATTAGATTTGGTTAATAGAGACAGAATTATCTCGTATTTTGTATAACCGTGTTTGTTGTTTACATACAAACAAACAATAATTTAGAGCTCCATTACTATAATTATAATACCAAAATTAGATACCAAATATCGTCCTCTAATAATAATTAGAGACGGTGTTATGTATAACATTATAGCGACTCAAAATGTTTTCCTCGAGTCAAGACACAAATCTTTAAAACACTAATACGACGACGACAATAATTTTACGACCTCCGTGGCGCAGTGGTATGCGCGGTGGATTTATAAGACGGAGGTCCTGGGTTCGATTCCCGGCGGGGCAGATTGAGATTTATCTTAATTTGTCTTGATCTGGCTGGTGGGAGGCTTTCGCCGTGGCTAGTTACCACCCTACCGACAAAGACGTACCGCCAAGCGATTTAGCGTTCCGGTACGATGTCGTGTAGAAACCGAAAGGGGTGTGGATTTCATCCTACTCCTAACAAGTTAGCCCGCTTCCATCTTTGATTGCACTTAACATCAAGCGTAATAGCAGTCAAGGGCTAACTTGTAGTCGATTTAAAAAAAAAGGTTATCTTATAGATAAACACTCGTCGCTGTTAACATAATGTACAGCTAGTTAAAAAAATAATTTAACAATCAATTAAGTTCTCTGGTAAATTGAATACATAAACTACTTTTGATATTGTGAAAACCTATACGAGTACGAATATATGTATAAGTGTCAGAAAATTAAACATTCAGTGCACTCAAAATTCTCGAATAAATAGATCAAATATCCTCATGGCTAACGGCGACTTCCTGCCCCTGCCTCAGTGCTCTAGCACCCCAACTAACCAATTAAGTCTCACCCTTGTCAAGCAGCACCCATTACCATAAAAGTAAACGTTATCCGACTGCAACATTCGGATAAAAATTTAATTCCACCCAGTTTAACAATTTCGCTTCCCAAATACGGGAATTTTTCGAAACGCTAATCCTGGTAATGCTTGTTATCTAAACATTTTGGTACGCTTACCCTTATCTTATAGAAACGTATGACGTTGTTTGTGTTTAGAAAAAGCACTAAAGGGAAGCTGTTGAGGTGTACGAGTTGCTGTTAACCAAAACGCTGTCTCTTTTGGAGATGAGGCCATTTGACTTTGAAGTTTGAAAAATCGAGGAGGGCGAAACGGTATTTTAAGAGCTTCCTCCTTTGATTTTTTAATATTTTTAGGGCAAACCAAAAGGTTTATGAGTTAAAGTTTTTGGCTTATTTTAATAAAAACCACCCCTTATCAGTATAAAAAGTAAAAACTGAATATAAAGCAACCATTTAAATCAAATTTAAATGATATGATGATGGCCTGAAAAGTTCTTGACCTAACCTAGTTCATAAACGCTTTTTTAACATCCAAGATATTTAAATTATACCCCGTGTTTTAAAAATCATAATTTAGAGTAAAACGAATTTATATGTCGTATATAAATAATATCATTTTTATTAACCGACTTCCAATAACAAAGTGTTCAGTTCGGCTGTATGTAATTTTTTTAACGACTAGTTTCAAACTACGGTCTAACCTCCAGTGACGTATCTAACACTATAATACCATGGTCGATTAATATAGGATTTGTTACGTGCAACCATCAGTTTAACTAACTCATAGGTACTGGGTGGGCCTGTAAAATATTAAGTATTTTAAAAAATTTCATTGACATAAATAGTTAAATATTAACATCCTAAGCTCCATATTATCTCTTCTACAGGGAGCTAAACATGGCTGTGTGATAAGCCATTAAAATAATCTGATAATGATCGTGAATAACCATCAGACGTAGTCATCATGCCTGTTATGGAATTCATTTTTATCGTTGCTCAATATTTATTACCAATACAAAATTTATGAATGAAAACTCTGCTTTTGAATAACAAAAGCCAAACCGCAATTCAAAATTCAAATAGGTACTGAATGGAGTTCTTCAACACTCGCAAACAATTTTCAAAGTGCTCACAATTAATAGATGTTGGAAACCAATTGACCGCTACACGAACAACAGCTGATGTTAGCAATGCTTCAAGCGAAAGAAGAGCTTAACGCTATAAGCAAACAGATCCAAATTGCATTTTGTGGATTGTTTCTAGCAGTTGAGATCTATTCGTCGCTTATCGAGCAGCTGCCTATCTATATCACAAAATAGAATAGTAGCAGTCGGCTTAATGACAATGGACCAATACAAGATCGAGGTCAGCGTTGAATATCGGATTGGAATCCCTAGAATACTTAATTGAGCTATGATTAATGTTGCCAGATAGCGATAGAGCACGTATTATACGTCAAAGCTTCTTACCCCAACTACGGGTGTATTCAATTACATTGGCAATTTTCGTTTATTTCGATGGAATACGAAATTAACTAGTTTTGGTCATCATAAGAGAGGAATTAGGAAAGAGAAGCCTAAATAGTGTTCTGTCCTTATAAGAAACGCAGGTATGAAGATTATTTTAGGAGTGAGGGCATAGGCATGATAGGCATTTGAAAACCTAAATATTCGAAGTACTGGACGACCTCCCACTAAGTGGACGAAAACGAAAACTAAGAAAATGCTTGGAATTTTATTACTGTTCTATAGCATTTACGAATGCAGAAATTAAATATAACTACAGCATCTGATGATATTATCAAGCGACTCACAAGGCAACCAAGGGATGCAGGTATAAGATAAACCGTATGTTGCAATCTCTACAGAAGACTAATGTCATGCAGTGGATGTCCATCAGTTGATGTGATGATGTTGGTAAGTATAGTGAATCTGATCCTGAGCGGAACCAGGCTGACGTTTTCAGTTCACTTTCATCCACGCTTATATATGTATAGACCTATTTACGTAATAATCCAGGTCCCGGATCATTATGTAGATAGGTACAATGTTTAACAATTGAATGTATACGTTAATTTGCGTACACATTAACAGGTTTGCAATATCGTCTCGAGATCAAAACATGTAACCTCGGGCATCGATCTTTAGGCGAAGTTCAAATTCAAAGAAGCATCAGTAAATTATTCGTTGGGTCCTCTAATGAATTTCCAAATTAAGTTAGTTAGAAGAGAGTGTGCATAATTGCACAAATTGAATTAATGTAGATTATTGTTGTCTTCTACCTATGATCTAAGATCGTATTAATAAAGTCTAATGTACAAGAACTTTATTTTTGAACCTATGATCTAAGTAAGTACCTATACATTAGTTTACATATTTAAGAAAACACAAAAAAAATGTTTAAAAGTTTTGTACAAAATTCTATAACTTCGGTATTTATTCTGCTTCTAAAGTAAACCTTAAAAAGAGTTATATATTTTTTTCCGATAAATCAAATTTGCAATACACACGTTGGGTGCTACTGGTTTAATTATATGAAACAACAAAAGAAGTTCTGTTGCCTACTGATGATTTAACGTGTAAACTTCAGTATTTTTTTCTACTCACAGCAGGGCAGGTAAACGCTACCAAAATATATTCCTTTTCGAAAAGCTCGACCCAAAAAAGAAGCAATACTTTTGGTTGTATTGCAACGCATATTGTATTCAGCTAAAATCTATCAGAAAACACTTATAAAAATAATACATTGGATATGTGGATGTCAGATATTACATCTTCGTACAATCCTCGTAGACGTGTTTCGAACGACGGTGAAATTAATACGTAGCTTGATTAATTAGACGAACAAGCTAACGCCACTAATCTAATTAGATCCTAATTACGATAAAGTATCGCTATTAATCACAAACTACGAAGTAACTTACTAATAAGCAAAATTGATTAACTATCACAAGTTAACATTTACGAGCAGGTCCAATACAACTGTCAAAGAAGCTTGCTGGGCTGTGATAAGCTTAGCAATGACATTTAAATAATTACAGTAAAATACTGTAATCTTATCGTATTTATCTTCAAATTTTACCACAACGTACGTTTTTAAAAATTAGTACCATTAATTTAAAAGTATTAGCTTTAACAAAACTACTGAGAGAACACCAATATTAAATTACTTTCTGTTTAACGAAAGTTTCATAGTTTTTGGTAGAGATACAGTGAACTTGCAGAAGAATAGAGTTTCTATTGTAGCGAATCGAGTTTCTGTTGTTTCTAATAATCAATAATGTAATATTGATATCGGAAGATAATAAGTCGCTATCTTATATTAAAATAATACAGAAAAATAAATTACATCTCAACTTAAGATGTTAAACCATGTAGATTAATGATAAGTCTTACTTCGCTAGACGGAGCGATACCAATCTCTCAAGTCTATAATCTGTGTGTAAAACAAATTATAGATAGAAATCTTATCTACGTTATTCATTTAGAAATGTATGTACAATACAGTACAGTTGTTCTCAATTTAACCTTGAATGTCAATGTCATTCAGTTTGAGGTACCTACAGTATCATTGATTCCATATGCTAATCAAACAAATGTCTTAATAAAACGTATGTTTGCATTAGTCAATATTCTTGAAGATTCAGACAGTGTACTTTCAATTATACATATAAAATGTTTATCTAACAAAACTCAAGACGGAAAAGTAAAGCACGAAACTACTTACTATTTTCAAAGCAACGTTAATCTCAAATTTTACTGAACAGATTTTGATGCACACATATAGAAATATTCTTGGGGCAGTTATATTAGACGCTTTGTTTCATTGAAATTTATCGTCTGGTGAAAAGTTTTTGTCAATTGGTTAAATAAATTGTAATTTTACATTAAGTAAATTAAATATCAACTCGCCGTCAATTAAGGACTTTAATAAACTAAGGTCCCTGTAGTAGAATTTATAGTCATTAAATAGTATCATAGTGACAATCTTAAGTATGCAATTAATTAAAAGAACCCTGAGCATAGTAGAGCACCAAATTTTACAGACAAAAAGAACAAACAAATAAAACGTCCTAATCTTGATTTTGTTCATTTTGTACGGGAGTAACTAAGGAAATTTATACAAAGTATAAACATGACAAACAACCAGATATCGAAGAGGACTGGCCGTTCAAAAAAAGGTTAAATATGACAAGTCCAATTCCATTTCCATTTTTCACACAACGACGCCTCCTTCGGACACAAAGCTCATTTTATAGCGCCACAATGCAATTGTACTCTTTCATCTACGAGACTTTTATTATAGTCTTCCTGTCAGCTGTGGGATAGCAAAATTGAGACAGTGCAGAATTGTTTGCGTGTCCAATTTATCACAACAGAATGCGTTAAATTTTTCACAATTTAGATCTGAAAAATTTTTTCAAAATCATTTTCCAAATGCTCTTATTATTATTCTGTCTAGCATCTTACAAAATTTATATCTAGTAAACAGCATCCAAATTTCAAAAACAAAATAATTATAATATATTACTATTTTACCTTTATTTATATTACATTTTTTTTACAAAAACAAGAGTCAAAAGGACATTGCCAAAATTTGCCCCAGGCTGTCCAAACGTATGCTCATATTTTAGTATATTATTTAAATACACAATGAATTTTAGATAGCTACCTATGTTTCACAGCAAACACTGAAAATATATCTAAAATCTATTGAAATAAGAATTTCAATAGATTTTTTGTGTTCTGAATCACGTGACCATTGTCAGAGTATGAAAAATAAACTTTTTTTCAACCTTTATAACGTTTATCAGCGACTGCATAGTTACATGTTACTTTGTTATTATGTAAATAGAAGATCTGTATGTACTATTTAACGTTATAGATATCATCTCCGGACATCTCTGGGCAGACTTCTATACAATTTTTGGCTATGTCCTTTAATTAGGTTAAATTAGAAATTCTTAAAACACTTAGGTTTCAAAGATAGATTTTGACAGAAATGACCAGTTACCGAGACCTTTTAAAATTTTATAAAATCCTTTCCTCACCGCAGAGACTTAATAGATCTGAGTTTTCTGCATAAAATTGTTAACACTGGTATTGATAATTCGGAAATATTAAGTCGTGTTCAATTATTTGTACCAAACCATAATGCTAGATCGCATATTAAGAACAAGCAGTCGTTTAGACCGCGATTTACTAAAAGTAACTTAGGCAAGGCGGCTCCACTCAATAGAATAGTTGTTTTATATAACAATGTATTCAAAGAAGCACAACTTGATATTTTTAGTGATACTGCCAAATCATTTAAGAATAAAATTAGAAAACATTGCTTGCGTAAGTTATAACTGTATACGTATACGTACTTTGATGTCTGTATCTTCTTGTTTGTATTTCTTTTGATGGATATCATTTTATTTATATTACTTTTTGTATTTAATTCTAAGTTGGAATTTGTGTTTTTTTTTTTGGTTTGTTAGCTTAGTTCTTAAAAAGTGTAATTTTAAGTTGCTAATATTAAGGAGTGTAATAAGTTAATGCATGCTGAGTTAGTCTTTAAGTGGGGCATACAATGGAACCAGTATTTTTAATTCATATATATTAATTGTACTTACAGTATTGTATGCAACGTTGGCTTCCGAATTAATAAATTTAAAAAAATAATAATAATTATCTATCTACTATCGACACCAAATTGATAACCAAATTTGACAAACTGCAGCACTTTTTTGCCAAATTTACGCGAAAATAATAAAAACCCCAAAAAAATTTAATGAGAATCTTTTAAATCTTTGGAAGTGTATCAAAAGATCTCGCTCTCCGGAAAAAAGTGCTCGCTACTACAACATAAAAATGTACGAGCTTAAATATGATAATTGGAGTCATAGTACCAATGTTTTGATACTTAAATTACTACCTAATCTAGACTACCCATTGATGTATGAATAACACAACCGCACAATATTTTATGGTGTGTGAAAGTTGAGAACAATGCAACGCTCACAATACATACACGTGAGCATACGTAAGCTATTGAACAAATAATGATATGTTGACAAAAGTATCAAGTTATAAAATTAGCTATGTATAAAAAGGAGCTAGCAAGCATTTGCAAAATGATAAACGCCGATAGCAAAATTTGTATTGGCTTTGCGCCACACACTCCCATTGAACTTTGTACCGTTTCGGGAAATATGATGTCTTATGTTACTTTCGGTTGTTTATGCCTCTATTTTGGGATTTTGGCAAAGCGCAGTACTCTGTTTATATGCGTAACTTATCGTACGTTATATTCATTCTACGAAATCTATACATTATTAGTTACACAGTAATGTACATTCATGACGAAAAATTAAATGGGACCGAACGAAAAAAAATTTATTTATTATTATTTGATTTATTATTACTTAATTTTTGTTTTTTACTGTTTGTATATCTAGCAGCAGACTCCCGTAACTTCGCCCGTGCGTAAATACCTATAATAAACTTCCAAAAATTAAAAAAAAATAACGTACGTTTTTTAAGAAAAATGTTTATATAGTAAATTATTCCCAAAAAATATATATTTTTTTTTCGACTACAAGTTGGCCCTTGACTGCTATCACACCTGATGTTAAGTGATGATGCAATCTAAGTTGAAAGCGGGCTAACTTGTTGGGAGTAGGATGAAATCCGAACCCCTATCGGTTTCTACACGACATCGTACCGGAACGCTATATCGCTTGGCGGTACGTCTTTGTCGGTAGGGTGGTAACTAGCCACGGCGAAAGCCTCCCACCAGCCAGACCAAGGCAAATTAAGAAAAATCTCAATCTGCCCCACCGGGAATCGAACCCAGGACCTCCGTCTTATAAATCCACCGCGCATACCACTGCGCCACGGAGGTCGTCGAAAAATATATGGCATTGTAGACTTTTTTAAAGCAACAACAAAGAGAAACATTTCTTCCATACATTGTTACGATATCGCAATAACATGAAGCGGCGTTTTCGATTAAATCAATCAGGCGGCTGAAATTTTTCCGACGTTTCCAACAATTATTGTCATATTTCGTGCAAATTACACAAAACCATAACAAATTATATACTTCCTTCACCTTCTTCAGGAACTCTATTAGTGAAAACTGCATGACAGTCCGTGTTGTCTTTGAGTTTGTCGCGAACAGAGAGACGGACGCGGAGAACTTTTTTTATAATATGTAAGGATAAGGATCATCTGACACCTATAAAACGATTTTCATGATCACTACTACAGGCTGAATAACATTAATATGCAAAAAAAATTGCCTTTAAATTATTGAAATTGGATGTAGAGAAAAAGCTATTGGTAAAAATCATACCATCCATTATAAGTAGCGGACGGCCTCTAATAACAACTAATAAATCAGTTGCGTATACTATGGTTATTGTATCAATTTGTTAACAATGTTTCTATTCAAACCATGGGGCTATTAATTGTCTAATAAAAACTTTGATCGTTGTACTTTAACTAGCAATTGCATACAGCTGTTATGCTTATATTCATTTAGTCACTAATTGATCACAATCTCACTTCCGAGAAATTCCAGCTACTATAGTCTTCTCCTATTTTAATTTGATCTAAAATGACTCACTTTAGGTTTTATTTTTACCCGATTGCCAAGAAGGGTTATGTCTTTCGCGCGTATCTTGTATCGCTATCCACTAAAAGAACTTTTATAATTAAGATTTTGTTCGATTTATCTCGATAACTTGAGTGTTCTTTGATAGGCCACGTAATCAAAAATCAACATGCCGACTGTAAGACGTCATAGTTAGAGGTGAATAAAATTTTTTTAGAATATTTATGGGTATCAAATTCATGGGCCACATGATTCAAAATGATACCATGACCATATTTAAAAGAGAACAATAAGAAATATCTAATTTGTTTTATATACAAAATTAGCCCGCTTCCATCTTTAATTGCATAATCACTTAACATCAGGTGTGATAACAGTCAAGGGCAAACTTGTAGTTTATGAAAAAAAATTCGCTAGGTAGTTATATACGGTATTTTCATTCATGCCTAGAAAACAAGCACAACAAAACAACTAAAAATTTAACAAAAATAAAAAAAATTGAAAAAAAAAATAAAAACCCGAATCTGTAAAACAGTCGGGTTTTCTATTATTTTTTAAATTTATTTTTTAATTGCAATAATAGTTAGCGTCTAGCAACTCATGTAATTGTTATCCTTAGATTAACTTCACATTTATAACACGAAGTTGTTATTTATGATTTACCAATATTTCTACGTAGGAGTAGTTCAAACAACCTCAGATAAACTATGATTTTAACAAATCAAAAATAAATCACACCTGCAAACTCGTCATAATTATGTTAATTCAACTTGATTTCATTCTTAAACTTGAATCCATTACTTCCTTTTCGTTACGGTACTTCTTGTACAAATATAAACGGGAACGGAAACGGATATACGAGTTCGATAGAATTAGTATAGGAAACGCACTTTGCAGTAAACGCCTACAAGACGTACGATCTGAGTAACACGATCCAGTATTACTCAGCAAGCATATTGATCGAGCATTAGTCGTGATGTCAGAATATTTACTGATCAATCCAGTCCATCATCGTTATAGCCTTCGCATACAGAGTGTATTAACAGGCGATTATCTAATCCAAGGTTTATGGAGAAATTGTTCACTACAAACAAATGGTTTTTGTCACAGTGTATTGTTTCATTCGTTTGCGCTATTAATTAGAATCGGAACATAAATAATTGACGTAATAGACAATGGCAATGAAATGTTAGCTATAAACACATTTATATATAGTGTCATGGTTTGTATACATAAATGATTCATAAGTTATGGTTACGTGGAAAATTATATGTTCTTCTTATGGTAATATTTTAATCTTATTAAGCATTACTTTCGTAATGTTTAACTAGCCAATTATATCGAAACGAAAGTTTTAGAGGCATTTTTAATTGCAGGTAAATTTCTCTCGGAAGCCAAGTTTAGTAGTATTTTCTTCTATTTTATTTTATTATCTACTTGTGTGACTATGACATTGATTGTTATCTTATCAGCTATGTTACCTTTCCAATACTTTACGACGTAAACAATATTTTTAACATTCTAAATGTTAAGTCCACGTGAATGCGCAACAAACCTGTTCTGGTCATAAGTAAATATAAACTCCTTGATAACATTTTTTAATGTTATTTGTATTATGTATTTCTTTAGCATCTGTTTCCGGGTGGAATAAACAAAGTTTAATTTTCAAAATTTTTAAATTAAATGTAGTTTAATTTATGTAGTTTTATAATAAAAACTTACAGACGATTATTTTTTTAATAATTTGTAATAATACATTTTATACTGGTACTTACTTCCAGGAATAGCTCCAGTTGTATTCGAACTGAACACACCATTCGTTTTAATATACAACACACAAAAAAATAAATACCACCACATACTGGCACAAAATTTGGGGGCTGCCCGATGACAGCCCACCAAAACGAACATATTATTATTTTTGTTCCAACAAACTTTCGTTATTGATAGAATCACACGCAAGACACGGCGAGACAAACAATCCAGGCTTCGGTTATATCACATTAACACTGTTCCAGTCCGCACTGAATCTGCATTGATAATGTCACTGTCGAAATAAACGTGAGACAATATTTTGGACGATTGGTTGATTCACGATCAGACGTTTTGAGGTTATTTTTACGTGCCACTAGTGCGAGCGCGACGGTGAATGTCGATCGTTGTCTCTCCCGCAGGCAGGTGGGCTGGTTGCCGCGCGCGCCGCTAGATGGCGGGACGAGGCGCGTGACGTCGCTGAGTTTCGGCGACTGTACCGTGGCGCTGCGCTGCTGATTCTAGCTAGAGATTTTTCCCAACGCATCGCGCGAACGACACGTAATGTTAGGATACGTCTACATCGATGTATATTTTGCGTAAGGCATTTATTTTGTTTCACATTGAATACTAATTTAACAAAATTTATTTTTAAGCCAAAGATAATTATGGTGGTAGTGAAATAATAGGCTCCTAAAGTAAACAACATCGAGAATGACTTTATTGTTCTTGATAAACGCTTCGAGCTTCATTTAAAATAATTTATGTAACAGTTTCTTTCATTTCTTATATATAAATTATAAATATTAATTTACATGATAATCATATATTTGTGTATAATTTTTGTCTTATCAAATCCACAGCTCTTTCGTCAAATAATAATAATTAATTTATGCCTTAACAAACATTGTTTAAGGCTATAAGTACACGTAATAATAGTAAGTAAAAAAATTAAATAAAATGTTATCTAAAGAAAAATATGTACTCGTATCTCAACTGGGATAAAATGTGGCCTATGTGTTATTCATATTCATTCATTCATGATATGTAAGCTATATTATTGTGAAATTTCATCAAAATCCATTCAGTAGTTATTGCGTGAAAGAATAACAATTATCCATTCATAATACAAACTTTCGTCATTATTATATTCTAAAGAAGAATTTTTTCGTTAAATGATACCGATAAAATGCGTACATAAACCGCTTGCGTGTGACCCAGCCCTTACAAAGGGTAGAAATGCGCGCGCATCTTCACCGTGATGCTGGTTGCTGGAAGACGCGGGGGGGCGTGGCCGACCGTTACGCACATCAACCAGACCACGCAACAGAGATAAGAAACCGGCTACCCGACCAAAACACGTAAACACCCCGCGCTATCAAAGCGATCAACAAATAACAAACAACACAATTTAGGCGCATCACACTTGAATAGAACCCGCAATCCTGAATTTAAAATTGACAGCTCAACCGTGGGTTAATTTAATACCGAAATTTGAATAGCCTGTAATGAATATTTATAAAGATTTTGTTATTCAAACATTGAGAGCGAATTGTTTTATATTCCAAACAAAAAAGAGGAAAACAACAACGTTTTTGATTCTATCGTTTTCTGTTATTGCGAGTATCCACTTGATATCGGAAAAGGAAAGGGTCGAATGTGACTAGACTGATCTGAGATTGCTTAATAAAGCATTGGGGGTGTTTTGCATGTGTGTGTGTGTGTGTGTTGAGACGAAATCAGGAGCGGGATTGCGTCGACATTTTTATCTCCTACTGTTCTTACAGATTCTTTCGAGTGTTATAGTTAAACAAAGGAGCAAATCTATATTATTTTTATTTACCTACGTGCTTTATTTCACTTTATATTTTCATTCATTTGTGTTTTTGGTCTAGCCGTGCACGACAATAAATCATAAAAATAAACAAAAAAATTTGGCTCAGTGCCAAAAAGTTATTTTTGTTAGTTGGCTGTATAATTTAGATTTTCTTTTTAAAATATTCGACTTTTCTTAAATATTACAATGTCGACCTTCACGACAATGTCAGTACATGAGTTTGGTGTTCTCACACAGTAGCGTTTTTCGCAGTTTTATTGTCGATTTATAAATTGCGCATTTCCCTAATAGCATCATTCATTGCCAAAATGGTGGTTACGTCAATAAAGTAAAAATAAACTACGTTGAATAGAATACAATAACGTCGTATTATGTAAATATTAATATATGAAACTAGTCTAGAGTAGGTTTTTATATTACCTATTATAACGGTTTTGCTTTTATTGTAGTGATAAGAAATTGTTGATAGAAAATGTGTTTGTGTGTGAATTTTAGTAACGTCAGCGCAACAGAAAACAATAAATTATTGTACACTAGCAGATGACCGTGACTTTACTCAAAACCATGTATTACTTGTTAATAATAACTTTCAAGAAGTTTAAAAAATTTTACATGATGATTTTTTAAAGAAAACGTACATTTTCTAATATCACAAATGAATAAGGAAGCGTTTTCATTGAAAACATCCAACGATTATCATATTTAAACAAATTTACATTGTTTATTGTTATTACAACATTTAAATCTTCATGAATCAATCTGAAAAACCAGAAAATTTGTTTGTATTTGAGTCTTTGAGTTTTTGAGAACAGACAGACAAACGCATTTGTGAGTTTATTTTATAATATTTAGTGATAAGAATGGCATTAAAACCCTTTTACCAAAAACCATTATCAAAATATAAACGGTTGAAACACACGTCACTCTTTGCGGACTATGCCCGACTAGTTTCGGCAGTTTGCTTCACGCCGCATTACAGGAACAAGCAAGCTTATGACTAAGAACCCCGTATGGGTTCGAAACTAATCGGGCATACGCCGACAATAGTGATGTGACTTTCAGACGTTTATATTTTGATAACGTGGAAAATACTCGCAACAGTCTAATACATTTCTTTTTGCTGACGCTCCTTCAGTCCCACACAATATCAACGCACCTGTCTCCACATTCATGGGCGTAGCTATAGCTAAAACTTTTTATTTTTTTTTCGCTATTAAAGCGGGCAAACGAGCATGCAGGTCACCTGATGTTGAATGTTTATGCCGGCCTTTGAGGAATTGGTTTATTCGCCCCTTAAATACACCAATGTTATAACTGGCAGGAAACCAGCAGGAAGTTGGTCCCAGATTCTTCATGCTGCTTTCACATAGGTGTGTTTAAGAGTCCACTTTAAAAAGACGACATAAAATAGAAAATCTGTATCTATTTAGATGTTGTAGCTTATAGGCCAAAGGGTGTTACCAGACCAATCGATCGATCGTCTATCGATGGCATCGATCGATGGTAGTATAGATAAGTCGACGTCGATCGATTGTTTCTACAAGACCAATCGATCGATTGTCGATTGACGATCTATCGATGGTAGAATAGATTAGTTGACGTCGACCGCACCGCGCGTCTTTGCGGTGTTCGTAATAAAAGTACGAGCAACATCGAGTACCGGTCAACAATAACGTGTCCTCTTGTGATACTTTTCGAAAGAAATTGATGAAATATAACCGGAGTTAATCAATTGACGTCGACCGATCCCATCAATCGATTGGTTAGTCGAATCGCCTGGCATTACTTCGAGCTGACCTTCCTGATTTTAATTTTCCTGCGCTTTCTTTTCCTCTTTTTCTCTTTCCTCTCTCCGAACCATCACTGCTCGGAGCACGTGAGTATATCTGTACCAGTCTTCTTCACTTTTTACATGTAAGTAACTAGGTTCCCCGCATTCAACTCCCCCGCTCCCTGGACCGCTTTTCTGATATCTGCACTGCCGGGGCATTCAAACAAAGCATGCCTCGGAGTGTCTTCCTCTCCGCAAAAGTAACAATTTTCTTGAGGTGCCTTTCCTATAGTCGAACGATATCTGTCGATCAACTAAAGCTACCAGACCAGTCGATCAACTTCTATCGACGTTGACCGATGCCGTCGATCGACAGTCGATCGATTGGTCTGGTAACACCCTTAGTGTACCGACAGACAGACACACCCCACTTTATATACGAAAATAAAATAAATTCTCTCTTTTTCAGAATATCAAGTAGCCGATGTGTACAGTTTGTGTTCACATTCAAATTCGTTTATTTCAAGTAGCCTTGCTTTGTAAGAGCTTGAGAAAAATCAAGTCTATTTGAAGTATTCTATTACCAGTTTGTCCATTGAATTGTTCATTTAAAAAAATATAATTTCTTTATTTTTATCTACCGAAAGTGGAGTTGATAGTCAATTCGAATGCCTCCAAGCTTTTTTATTTAAAATTTCATGATTTACATACTAAATTTTTTAACAAAATGTATTTAAGCACGTAAAGTTTGCATTAAGCAGGTACTAAATTGCATTAAACAATTAGTTACAAAATCAGTATAATCTTTTATTTTTTTTTTATTATAATATATTCTGTGAGATGATATATTCATCCCTATAAATAATTTCTTTTGTCGTCCGATTTGCACAGTGGGTCCACATCTGGAAAAATGTTTGTATGATGAGCCTCGATATTTTCCAGTCTTTGGGTGTTTATATAAACATTTTATAGGTATTTATATATAAAAATATTCATCGATTCAATTAGATATAGTACCTACCCATAACACAGGCTACCTACGTTTAATTTGGGACTAAATAATGCGATGTGTGTAATAATAATTTATATTTATATAGCTAGTTTAGATCTAAAACATCAAATTATACCTATTATAGACTGTAAAACCTGTAGAAATTATCTTCACTTTTGTGTAAGATTATTAACTAAAGGCATCAATTTTCTTAAAGCCTTAGTTTTCTTGCAAAACTTTCGTTAGGCGGTCTTAGAGTGAAAAACAAACATTTACTACATAAATTTAACTTTCATTACAGAGAGAGAGAGAGAGAGAGAGAGTACCTGCCACAATATTACCTCCACTACGTATCTACAGTGCAGTCAGTATTTACGGCTCCCATCAAATTATCGATTCCAGTCACGTTTAATTAACACGAAATCGCTTGATACCCAACGTGGTAAATAACTTATTCCCTCACAACCTCTGAAAATCTAATTAAATTAACCTACTGTATAAAATAGGTATGGTTTTACTTTGTCTAATATATTTTTTATAATTTTAAGAGCTGTTTTTACGTAGTCACTTGCGTTGTCGAGTTTACTCTTCCTCGACCTGACTTTTAAAATCATTATCAGCCTATTAACCGCCCACTACAGGGCCAGGCCAACCTCCTTATAGGAGAGGGGATATGAAGCGTACACCCACCACGCTGCTCCAATGCTGGTTCGCGAGCTTAGGGTGATAATGTTTCATTTATTAACGATCACTATCAGATGTTGATGATAGTGACCGGTACTGAGGGCTTATCGTGCTCTCCGAGGCACGGGAGTGTAATACCACCAACTTCCAAACTCCGGGCTTAGAATGTACTGAACATTTCATAGAAGAATAAAAAAACTATTCCATGATCCGACCAGGAATCGAACCCAGGACCTCGTGAGTCAAAGACGAAAGAGGCTTGGCCAACGAGGCTTTTGAAATACTTCCCTTATAATACCTATATGGTTCAATATTGATTTTATTGATTGACAATGGTTCTTAAAAAAGCAAAAAGTATACGTGACCTTTTTATGTAATGGTTAATGAATAGAATAATTCAAGGTATCCTTAAAAGATAGATATATGCCATCCAAGATTTATTTGTAGCTAATAAAGAGCAAAATTGATGATATCATCAACTTGGCACGTGAGCAAAATTGTGTTTGCTAAAATAAAAAAGCAAGAAGTATACGTGACAAGCACACACACACACACACACACACACACACACATACGCATTCCTATTTTGGTTATTCTATTTTCAGTTTTTACATGTTCTCTTTTGTATAAATCTAATTGTTTATCAGCATAGCATTGTATCATTGATATGGGGAGACACTGTCTCCTGTAATACAGTAATAACTAGCACAGGAGGTAGCGCTTCAAATTTACACTGAATGTACATTTGATTGATAAATAAAGATTTATTTATTTATTATTATTTTTAATGACTACAAATTGGCCCTTAACTGCTATCACACCTGATGTTAAGTGATGATGCAATCTAAGATGGAAGCGGGCTAACTTGTTAGGAGTAGAGTATGTATTATGATATCCATTGTTTTGTTATATCTCAGAGAATTAAGACAACGTTTCAACAATTATCGTCATATTTGAGCTAATTTACCATACAAGGTAACAAAATCTATACTAAAATCTTTCATAAGAATCATTCTATCTATTTGGGAAAATCAGACGTTTATCGTGATCAGACAGACAAACAGATACCGCGGGGGATTTTTTTTATAATATGTAAGGATTAGGATAAGGATTATGCCTAATACACCAACTGTACACTCGTCTCCCCAAATATTTTTATCAGAACGTTGACACATTCTTATCACAGACACACAACAAGACATTGGTACGTTTTCACAAAGGCGCTTTATGATAAATCGTAAGCATAAAGTTTTCGTCAGCTCAACTTCCACGGTTATTCACGCCTTATCTCGTGACAACGTTTCTCTGTATATACGAGTATCTCGGAAATTACGCCCCTTTTGCATTGTAACAAAGGAATGCTTGCGTTAAATAGCTAAAATGGTTTTGTATAAAAATAAAAATATTATGTAAGAAAAATATTTTGTGACTGCATTATGAGAATGTCTTTTTAAGACACGCTAGGTGTTAATAGCAGAATAATAAGCTTAAAAACAGCTCTATATTTTATAGCCCGAAACAAGAGTCGAAAGGAGACCTCGTAGCCTGAAGTCATAATGAACTAAAGATCAGTTGATTAAAAAAATATGACAAAACAGATATACCTACATAGATACAGACAGACTATTTTTTTTTTTTTTTATGGACTACAAGTTGGCCCTTGACTGCCATCACACCTGATGTTAAGTGATGATGCAGTCTAAGATGGACATACATACATACAAGCGGGCTAACTTGTTAGCAGTGGGTACGAATATCCACACCCCTTTTGGTTTCTACACAGTAACTTTTATCGTCCCGAGAACGCTAAACCGCTTGGCGATACGTCTTTGTCGGTATTATACAGAAAGATGGACACAATGTAATACTATAAAGGTTTTATTTTTACCCGACTACGTGACGCAAAGAATTGGTAATAGATTTATTAGCCTATGTATGTATGTTCCTTTGAAGTATTTATTATAGGTACAGACCAAACATCTGGGCCGATTTTTATTTTTTAATAGGATGTGGGACCTTAAAAGTCAACGTATGTCGATCAAGATTATGATAAAATAGTAAAAAATTCTATTTTTTCCAAAAAGCTAGATGTAAATAACCTGGTGAAATAATCTTAAATCATAGAACTCTAGTCGTATTGTTAGGTACTCTCTCGGTTGTATAGCTCATTGTCAATTTACACATCAATTGCATCCGACATGTTCTTGCTCTTTACAAATCAAAGAACAATAAACTTAACCAATTTAGCCTTTATGACTGCATTTCGCTCTTTTCTTCACGCTCTTGAAAAGAAAATTAAAATTTATGATTTACGATTCGATGCCGGTGCGTAATTGTTACGCGGGTTTTTATATTGCGCCTTGCAATTTCTTAAGCATTTAAATTTTTAACATTTTCTCTTAATTTTCATTAAATTATTTTTTAAGTATTAGTGAAACTTATGTTTGACAAAATTATTTTATAGAAAATTGTACCAAGTTCTGTTTTCCTACTTGTCTTTTTGGATGGCCATAGGTACATTAGATTATTTTCTATCCCCGAGAAACCTATTTTTTGTTGCTAAAATGTAATCGTATTACAATTTTTAGTTATATATAATCAAATTTCAGAAATCAACCGATTTTCAAAAATGTATGTATGTAAATTAAACAAAATTGTAGGTAGGTAAAAGCTAGTAATTTAAAATATTACATAGTATAAAACAAAGTCACTTTTTTATGTTAATCTATATGTTTTTAAATATTTGAAAGTACAAATCTATTTTCAAACGGTTTTGTTATCAGAAAGACAAGAGCAGTTTATTTTACACTATAATACAAACACATTGTATAGAGATACTCTATAATACTTAAAGTCTTGACCTGATCGTAAATTCCCAAAATAAAGTTATATCTGAAACGAACTTAACTTGTATTTTCAGATAACACTCTGACCTTTCGCCCACCTACATTCAGCGAAGCGTAATACATTATTTTTATAACTTCTAATTTTCTTAGGCATAACCCAGAAATAAGCATTCGCACATTTACTTTACCAATAGCAATTCTTTTTCATTGGACATTTTCAAACATTACGTATCTCATCATTTATCAATTTACTATTTAATACTTTAGGCAATTTTTAGTAATATATAGAGAGAATCTTAGAAACATTCCAACGATTTTCATAACCTTTGGATGCAGGGGCAATAATCGATCTTAGGTAGGTTCGAGCAGGTTTAAAACCAATACATGTAAAACAAAGTCGCTTTTTTATGTTTGTCTGTATGTATGCTTAAATATTTGAAACTACGCACCCGATTTTCATGCGGTTTTTTTATCAGATAGAGTGGTTCAACAGGAAGGTTTATGTGTATAATACATGCACAATGTAGTAGAGAAACACTGATAATCTTAAAGGTTTTGATATGATGTCGTAAATTACCGCATTTTTAGCGCTTACATTGCAAACGCTGTCTAAACCCTACGAGATATATCAAAATAATATACTACAGTATGTAAAGTTAAAGTTCATCATTTAAAAAGTCCGCGATGCTATATGTCTATCTCTTAGGGATAACCCAAAATAACCATTTTTTATCTTTTACTTTCAACCAAAAGTAATGGCTTTTTCGTTGTGGTTTTAAGCAATACTGTATTCATCATTATCCAATTGAGTATCTTAAATACTTTTTGCATTCAATATAGATCACTATTGCCCTTTACAGCATGTAATTTAAGTGAATATTTTCCAAGATATGTAAGATAAAAAATGAGGGATACAGCGGTCGTTTGGGGTTTGCGCGTTGCGTGCGTTCTTTAGTATACTTTAAGTACCAGCATTGCACCCGTGCGTAGCCGGGGCGGCTCACTAGCAACGTATAATTTCAAAATAAAAAATAATAAGGAAAGCTCGATCAACCACGTCCTTTGAATTATACGACTTTATTCATAGGTAAAAATTAAGACACGACGCTTCGATTCGCTCTCAGCAGAGTTATTTATCTCTCTGGCCTTAGATCGCCCTTTAAGTAGAATTATGATAAACATCCTTTTAACGTCAATATTCGTTAAGATAATAGAATTTTTCCGTTAAACTCTTTCAATTTTCATAAAGAACTTTCTATTTATACCTACTTAGCATATAACAAGGACCTGAATAGGGGCACACGAAGTCATAAAGGCTTGACTCACATTCTTTACTGCGATTTGAATAGTTTATTGGATACCATAGAGGCATAGACTCTTCACGTATTTGTACCCAGTGTGATTTTTATTTGAATGCTGATATTCTGTTTGCAGTTTTATATCATAAATTGATCTAAAAATCACTAACATGACAATGACAACCTTTTTTAAATTTCTTGCTCAAAAATAATTAAGTGATGGACACAATGTTATCAAACAAACTGCGCGTTAGTTGACTGAGCGGGTGACACGATTGTACTTGTATAACGGCGACACGTTCGCTAGTTTGTTAGTTAATTTTGCTAGTATAAAAATTTTGTAACATAAAATAGAACCGACTCAAAACGCACTAAAAAGTAAAAAATAACTGTGTCATTTAGTTGCTTTAATTTACTTAAGCATATCTATGAAGTCGGTGCCAGCAAGTTTAAGGAACATTTATTTAACGTAGTAAAGCAGTTTGTGGGCTTTAGCTTCTAGGTAATGTAACCTTAAAGTAGAAACCTTGGCACCGACTCCTAGATATGCTTAAGTAAATTAAAGCAACAAAATGATACAGTTATTTTTTGCTTTTTAGTGCGTTTTGAGTCGGTTCTATTTTTTGTTAAAAATTTTTATTTCTTACTTTTTAGCGATTTATCGCCACGTAACGTACTCGTACTAATACTGTCATAGAATATTATACGACACTTGTAACCAAAAAGTTACCGATACTTACACAAAAACCGAAATCGCTGCAAGTGTGCCCATAAAATTTGAAGAGTTCCTTCAATTTTCCCAGGATATCATCATCAGATCCTAGCATGATGACAATGGGACCATCTTGGAAGTATGCCCTTTTTAAAAAAAATGTATTATCAAAATCGGACAACTCTGTAAAAAGTTAGGCGTGGTGATACATAAAAAAAATATATACGTGTCGAACCTCCTCCGTTTTTTTTGTCGGTTAAAAAGTAAATAACTTAAATGAACGATAATTTATTTATATTTCAGTTTAAAAAAAGAAAAATACGTCATTTCTAAATTTAGTTTATTTACAAAATATATGTACTAATAGGCGGCTTTTTCCATTATTAGTCTATTAACGGCACATAGAGCTGATCAGCTGACCCACCTATACCCACCACGATGCTCCAGTGCGGGTTGGCGGGCTAAAATGATAGTATTTTTTTATTCACCTTTCACTATCAGATGTTGATAATAATCACCAGGACCGACGGCTTAACGCGCTCTCCGAGGTCCTTCCCGACTCTGGGCTTAGAATTTTACTGAAAATTTCTTAATAACTAAGTTAAAATAACGTATTATTGCATAGATCAACCCATGAATCTAGGACCTCGGAATCTAAAGAAACATAGACTATTCACTGGGACAAATAACTATTCCCCTTTCCATCGCCGTCATGTTTGAAAGCCTATTACCACTGATTGCAACATAGTACAAGTATACGCCAGCTAATGAAAACACGAATACGCTATTTATATTTGGATTGTTTTAGTTTTAACATATTATGCTATAAAATATGTAGTTGTATTAAACGATATAAAGACAAAAGGAACTGCATTTCAAATGTCTACTTTAGGTGAGTCGCAATCAAGATAAAGAACCTCTTATTCTTATTAAAAGATTTCTTGGAGTGTGAAGTGATTGTTACCTACTGTCCCACTTTGGAATATTAACAAGAACTTTTCATTACCAAACATGCTTTTATAACAAAAGGTCACCCTCCAATTCAGTATTATGAATTAGTTCAAGATCAAAGACTCAGTTCATCCTTTCTAATAAATTTTATGTTTTAAATTCTTTATATTGTTTGTCTTTTCTTTATATATTATGTGTTAACAAACAGCCAGAAGGGAATACAACTTAAAACACCAAAAGACCAACTTCATAACAATTTATTTACAAAGACATCAAATATGATCAAAATGAAACATTATTACAGTAATTACTTAATTAAACATTACAAGCACAGATTCTCACAATAGTCAAACAGTATGACAGGACAAGACTCGGACAGTAAAGTGAATAATCACAACTTTCCATAGGGGCATATTTTATAGCCTACCGCCCGCCATTTTTGCTACCTAGTCTATTATCTATAGTTTAAACGGTACATTGTCTATATTATTTTCAAACAGAGTATACAATGCTGCCAACATATGTTATGGTAAGTCATTTTACAAATGCAAAATAGTCTACAAATAAAATATCTGAAGATTACTCAAAGACAAAGATACCTATCTAAAGATATATAATTTCGATTGTATAGTATAATCACAAGTACAATAATTAGACTAACAAATACTTAAAACATTTTTATAAAAGTAGAATAATTATAACAATAATAAAATAAGGATTGTTAAAATATCAACCGGTCCCTAGGCCTTGTCGTCCGACATATCGATGCATCTATTGTTTCATACTCTCTTACCAAAAAGTATTCATATTGAATTTTGCTAGCTGTGATCTTTTAATCAATTAAATAAAATTGAACTGTCTCAAAATATTTTAATATTTTAATTACCCACTTTTTACTATGTATAATATAAAAGTATTGAAATAAATAAATTGGAACTGTATGTTTGAAATTTCAAATGAATAAATTTCCACTATACTCGTAAGTAGTAGAAAGTAGAAAAATATACAATTCTGCTAAATGAATGTTTGCATGTCTTTCTGTTTGTTCCGGCTTATATCGCAAACTATCAGTCCGGTTGAAAGTAATCTTTTTGTATATATGATAACCAGACTCATGAGAAGCGATATTGGAATTACGATATTGCCGCGGTAATGGAAACAACAGGCGTTCACTGGATTAAAAAAATATCCTATTCGGAAAAATGTAATATATCCAAGTACATTATTTATCAATGACATAATTTAAAGCTCTTTAAAGTTATTTTTTTATTCTCCGTCAAACGAATAGCACAAGAAGAAGTTTTCTTGTTTGTTATTTCTTATTATAAGTTTAATCTTTCAAAGTTCTACATTGAGAGGCGTCGTGATGCTCTAAGGATATTGCGTTCCACTGAGCTCCTCGGGGAGTCAGCGTATTCAAAGTGATACGATTTGAATAATCCTATAATGTTTCTTTCAGTGGAATATCCAAATAGTATCTCTGTACTTTTCTCTTCTAGTACTTTCCAGATTTTTTATATGTGCTGCCAAGCCACGAATTTGAACATCACTAAAACTTCTTTAGGTTCCTAACCTTTAATTTAATTTAGCAGTCCCACGAGTAGGAAGAGAGTGGGGGCTCTGGCTGTCTAACACCAATCACCTGCGACCCCAGGTAGATAACAGCTTGTAGTGGCACAAGCTGTTAATAAATACATGAGGAGTGGTATGTGCGGTGGATTTATAAGACGGAGGTCCTGGGTTCGATATTGAGATTTTTCTTAATTTGTCTTGGTCTGGCTGGTGGGAGACTTTCGCCATGGCTAGTTACCACCCTACCGACAAAGACGTATCGCCAAGCAATTTAGCGTTCCAGTACGATGTCGTGTAGAAACCGAAAGGGGTGTGGATTTTCGTCCCACTCCTAACAAGTTAGCCCGCTTCCATCTTAGACTGCAGCATCACTTAACATCAGGCGTGATAGCAGTCAAGGGCCAACTTGTAGTCGCTAAAAAAAAGACGAGTACTGTGCTCGAGTGCAGTGGAGGTACCGACGAGTTCAATGAGATTCCGGTGTCCCTCTAATTGTACTGAGGGCGGCCACCGAGGGGGTTTTAGTGGTTAAAGTCCACATAACCCTTCTTCTCCCCCTAGAAGGCAGGTATCTCCGATGAGATTTCCCCCCCGATACCAAAAAAAGGTTCCTAACATGCATGAAATTCATAAACGATGACTTTCGCACCTGCTTCTCTTCTACTTGCAGTAGTTTTGGCTGTATGTTAGTAAATCAATTAGAGAAAAACCTACTCGTAAAACAGGTTAGGCACTAACCGCGATCTTTAATTCCAATACATGTTTTAAAATGATATTATTCCGTTACTCGTGTACTATTTAGCTTGCTGTATTTCTATTTAGTTCAAGTACCACATTTTACCTTCAAATTAAATACATCGAGTTCACTGCAGACTTCAAGTACGAATTGTTTTAACGGACCGTCTAATTTTCTGATATTCCGTAACTTCTTCCTCTTGGGAAATTAAGCAAGGCGCACGCAAGTAGATTCTGTTATTCGTTAAAAATTAACCTGAATGTAACCACTCTGACATTGTTACTGCACTCGTTCTTGCCTACTTACTCTATGCTAGTTAACTAGTAGTTGCAGGTTTTTTATATTATTAATGAACATTAATTAACAGTGAATTACATTATGGTATTGCAATGATACGTAACGTCTCGTGTTAATTAATGTATAATTAATTCGTTTGCACAAATTAATTATCAGAGTTGTCTAGGTTAAGCGATAAGCAAAGTACAAGGTCTGCACCGCGCCACGCCAGAGCCTAGACTGCCAACCAGTTGTAGACCGCTCGTTTTATACAACTTAGAATGCGAACGATGCGCAGCCGCAACAGGGCGTAGTTTCTAGTCGTGTACGATGACGCAGGCGCCGTCACGGCCATACTGACCAGCAAATCTCAAAGCATAAAGATCTGTTCCTCATATTATGCGGAGAGAGACCCTACAGCGATCCCTTCAGTATATTAACTGGCCCGGATATAATGCTAGACCGGATATTGATCCCTTTAGCAAAGTCATTGGACCGGCTAAGCCCTGCAACGACTATTTTATTATTATTATTTTTTTCCGTTTTTTTTTATTCCCTATAGCCCTATCATTGGTCCGCTTGCGCCTTCAATGATAGTTACTCTTTTTTTTCTCTTTTTCTTTTGTTTTATTTTTTTTTATTATTATTGTTTTTTTTTATTATTTTTTATTAGTTATGTGAACATCAGCCTGCATCACAATGTTGTGAGGTTTACATTGTACAGAGTCAGTATCAAAGTTATCAGACATAGTGTCAGAGTGGGCAGACATAGTTACGTTATTGACTGATATGGTATCTGAATTGTTTTGGCATGGACTAATAATTTCAATATCATTAATTTGAGTATCAATTTCTAGATTATTTAGATGACTGTTGGTTTTTAAATCATCCGCCGTCACGTCATCGTCACTAAGAAAATTGCTTTTACTTTGTTTTATTAGACTACGTTTTGTGAGTGAGTAAGTGCAATGATAAGGTCCACACCTTCCAAGCTTTTAAAGTGGGGAACTTCTGATGTCGAAAGAGGGTCAGACATAACTAGAAATAGGTAACTGAAAGAATAATTAACAGCAACTTAATTAACAGTGAATTACTACTGGCAAATTATGGTATTGCAATGATACGTAACGTCTCGTGTTAATTAATGTAACCTCAAGACACTGCGTCTCAAGCTGAGAATAATAATTAATTCGTTTGCACAAATTAATGATCAGAGTTGTCTAGGTTAAGCGATAAGCAAAGTACAAGGTCTGCACCGCGCCACGCCAGAGCCTAGACTGCCAACCAGTTGTAGACCCGCTCGTTTTATACAACTTAGAATGACTCAAGTAGTGGGGTGAGTGGGGGTATCGAACGATGCGCAGCCGCAACAGGGCGTAGCTGGTGCACGTGCAGTTCACAGACTTCTTTCTAGTCGTGTACGATGACGCAGGCGCCGTCATATATCTGTTAGTGTACCTTTACGATTGTACATTAATTTATCTTTGTTTTTTTAATTTACAATTCCCCGTCTCTGAAACGTAAAGGTTCTTTAATCTAGGTTACCTGGCGAATGTGGAAAAACGGGGTTATTCATCTTCGAGAGCTATTCTATCTTTATGTCTAATATTATAAAGCTGAAGAGTTTGTTTGTTTGATAGCGCTAATCTTAGGAACTACTGGTTTTTCAATTTTTTATTTGTCTATCTGTTTTTTCCAACTAATCTATAGAACGATGGACGCGTAGAAAACGTTTCGGTTCCTCGTTCCTGATTCGAACTGCAAAAATATGGAATGCTCTTCCAGTTCACGTTTTCCATACCACCTACAATGTGGGTCTTCAAGTTAATAGTGAATAGGCACCTTCTAGGCAAGCGCGTTCTACCGTAGGCTGCATCTTCGCTTACCATCAAGCGTGATCGTTAAAGCGCTGTATACAGTATAAAAAAAACGATCTAAATGAGACTTTCTGCCTCTTCTTTAACCTCTTTTTTAACTTATTTAACTTGTGCTAATTTTATTTTAGTAACTTTATTCATTTTGTTTCCACATTTACGATGTGTCGCTGGCATCCAATAATCTAAAAAAAAAATATACATTTCGAATTGAGAACCTCCTCTGTTTTTTTTCGTTGTTTAAAAAATACCTATAGTTCTTCATCATCATCAACCATCAATCAGTTTTGACATATTGACAACATTATTGCTTACAACAGTTAATAACTTAATAATAAATAATAATATTTAACTCGTCGACTTGCACATATTGGTTCTTTGTTAACGTTTATTTCGATGTCTTGAGCACACTACAGTAGTTTCCTTAATATTGATTGAGATCGAGTCAAATATCGAGTAGGTGACGGGAAATCTATCTAAATAGCAAATTGTGTAACTATGCTAAATGTATAGTGTTAAGTAGTATTTTTAAGCAGGCAACTCAACAGCTGCAGAACAACAGAACAGA
Source organism: Mycalesis mineus (assembly GCA_034621355.1). Classification (NCBI taxonomy): domain Eukaryota; kingdom Metazoa; phylum Arthropoda; class Insecta; order Lepidoptera; family Nymphalidae; genus Mycalesis; species Mycalesis mineus. The sequence continues at coordinate 7,962,698 of CM067881.1, forward strand.
ACAGTTCCAGAACTAGTTATATAGAATGTACATTCAGATACCAGTAGATATTATTAGTAAGACTCTTGACGTTAAAATAAGATTAGATTGTATAGAAAATAACACAAAAATATTATAGTTGCTAAACACGTTTGTTGTAATTATGCACCACCTGAACTTTTCAGCGCGTTTACCTTATTAGCGTAGCAGAGACGCTACCTAGAGATATCTAAAGCTTTCTATATTCGACTTCGTTATTCATAATTCTGTTTAGCTTGCTCGTGTCCTTAACTTAATGCGGAGTATGAACAAAAGGTTTTTCTAACCATAGCAAGTTTGCACTTGACTGCAATCACATGATGGTAAGCGATGGTGCAATCTAAGATGGAAGCAGGCTAACTTGTTAGGAGTTGGATGAAATCCACACACCTTTCGGTTTCTACACGACATCGTACCCGAACGCTAAATCACTTAAAGATAGTCTTTGCCACAGCCGAAACCAGGCCTGGGCTAATTTAGAAAATATTTGTCGACCCAGCCGGGAATCGAACTCAGGACCTCCGACTTATAAATCCTCTGCGCACTGCGCTACGGAGGCCATCAAAATATAAAAATGAAACCCAAACTACTCAGTTATATTCGTATGAGCTATTTTAATATTGAATGACGCTTGTAAAGGGTAAAGGACGATAATGGTATTACTCCTTGACCCACTTGTTCAGGAAAGCTATACTATAGTAAGGACTATTTACACAGGATGAGCGATTTTTATTATTTGCTCATATCTCTCTTGACAACGTCTCATGCGTAACTAATGAATAGAAACTTCGATACGTTATATTAAATGGTTTTCAGTTAGACAATTTAGGATATTGTCTCTGTTTGGTTGGGTTTAGAGGATTGGCGCTAAAGCTGCAATGCTAAGCACCACTCGAGTATTTTTTAAAGACTAGGGGACGCTCGCGGTTTCAGCCGCGTAATTATTTTTCCCGTTGGAATATCGGATTAAAAGTTAGCCTAGATTAATCCTTATAAATCTGGCTAAACAAAAATAATTATTACAATATAACAATTGAACAAATAAACAGACACACAAAATTTGTGATAATTTATCTTTTGATTTTTACCTACTGGTAAGTATTTACTTTGTTATACATTTAGTGAAAAGCTGTAATTTGTTAATTAAAAACAGACACTTTAAGTAGGTATATATATAGGTATATATTTATATGCATGTAGGTATGTATATATAGGCTTTCGTTTGACTATAATCATGGATGCAGAAAAACAGTGATTGGGTCGATGTTGGAACGCGCTTGCTTGGAAGATTGTTCCCCTTTGCATTGCCTTATTATGAGGTTGACAGGATACAAATATGCTAAAAGGGCATATCACTATTTAGCTGTGCGAATTAAAAATGTAAGACGTTGGAAAGGCAAACCACTGACGCGTTTTGTGCGCGCTTGCTTATACTAACACATATGTTAATAGGAAGAAGAGCTACCGCGCACTGATCACTATCAGCATACCTACTATAATAGCGACTTAACCGTAGATCTAAACTGAATTGCAGTTTAGGTTATCATTACGCAATAACGTCAGCTGAGTGCCTATTGTGAGCTTTCATCAAAACAAATCGAAAACTTCACATTCGCGTAAAGGCAAATTTTATATGGAATTGAAGCAGCGACAGCGGCAGTATCGAGAGAAAACTTAAATGGGTGAGTGAGTGAGTGAGGTCAGTGTTATATGAAATTTGCGTTTACCGTTCTCGATATCGACGCGGTAAAATCTTACACTAGCCATACTGGTCGGTTTTGGCCTACAGTTGAGTCGCTATTATAGTTCATTATCTATATCCTGTTAAAAATAAGAATCTGGACCGCAATTAATGTATTTTCCAAGGTGTAATGCCACCAAATTCCCAACTGGGAGCTAAAAAGTTTTACTGAGGAAAGATAGAAAAGTCAATGATTTATCGTTTGACTTCATTGTTCCGTACAAATCGGTTTAAGTGAGATACTATGAACCTGGATTTTTCAAAAGAGTTTGTGAACTCCCACAAATAACAATTCCAATGAATTTGTCTAATACTACTCCCTACACTGTACTCGATGAAACGAAAGTGCTACTGTACCAAACGTCAGCTATTAAAAAGCAATCTCAGCTACAGCTCAAAATTTGGCGCGAGCTCCTTGAAAAAAGGAGGATATGCATGATGGATTGATTATCGATTTCAAATAATCGTGACCGAAGCGGTAATGTGATAAACGAGCCAATTTAAAATTTCGCCAGCCAAGCGTTCAGGGATACCAGCGCGAACAAGAATTTCCTTTCGACGAGCGCCATACGAATGAGTGTAAAAAGAAAATTACATAGTAAAGGGATGCTTACTCTTTTACTGCCAAAAGATCGGGGGAGTAAAATTCTTTTTATTGCCCTCAGTTTACTGCCTTGGTAATAGGTGAATTCACGAACGTTAAGTTCGTAATTCCAAGTGGAAGCATCCGGCGCTCGCCACGGTCTACGGTCTACCTTTGTCTGTTTTGTTTCGTCTGTTCTCGAATTGCCCGCCATTTTGTTGCCTGCGGCTTTTTAAAGGAGCTTTTAAATAATTGATTTTTGTACTTAACTTTTTTTTATTCTTTTAGTTTTAAACTCAATTAATATCCTATGTCCGTCTCTTATATCAATGTCCAATCTTCATCTAATCTCATTCCTAATCTCCATCTTTAATTTGAATCATGAGGCTATATCAAAATTCTGATTTTATAAACGAAACTTAATTTCTGAAATCAGAATTTTGATTATTATAATAGGCATAAGATTCTATTCTCCAAAATAAAACAATGTTTCAAAGCTTAAACAACACTTAGGTATGGAATCACTCAGTCGTACAGTTTATTCCTGAACTGATTTGCACACACTGATTTCCGTTTTATATTTTTTTAATCTTTATAGTATGTAATGCAAACATTTTTTTCCATAATACAGACATCCAATAATACATTATAAAACTTATATCTATGAATTCTACATTCCTTCATATTAGAGATTTATTATATAATTAATTTAATTGGAGAAAAGAAGAAATGAAACTATCTGAGCGTTCTTATGCCAGCTTGTAATAATGATTGCTCTCAGAGATACTTGAAGCAAAACTCGTTAAAATGTAGTGCACTTGTTAGTTTACATACATAGGTACAAGTTAAATGAATTATATCTTTAAAAATGAACTGCATTACTCTAAAAGTTAGGTTTCAATTAGATTCGATTACGAACTCGAGAGTTAATATTAGAGTTTATATTTTCAAAATAGCTGCTTTCAAATTAGCGCTCTATTTCTAAGACTGCAGACGTTAACTAGTCAATGAAAAAAACATGATTAATTAATGCAAAAGTAACCCTGTCTGTTTGTTACTCAATCACGCCTTAACCACTGCACTGATATCAATGAAATTTGGTACACAGATAATTTGGAGCCTGATAAAGGACATAGGCTACTCTTTTCGAACTATCACAAAACTGAATTTCGCCGTGGCGTCCGCTAGTATAATAATTATAAACTAAAATTTTAATCGTGCCATCTATATTTCTTAATTATCTACCTACCCCTATAAGTATAAGGCGTGATGGTATGTCTGTATGTCTGTAAATTCTCATCCACACATACACACTGGCGCTAGTCCACGTTTGAATGGCAAACTTCAAATAAGTATCAGCTTTTAAGATTTATTCGGCCCACATCACGCTTGGATCAGTTTATCCGTTAGTAATAAACTAAATGTACCTACCTACAAAAATGGTACTGTATAGGTAGATGATGAGAGATTACCCATAATTTTCAAATCAGGTCTATTTAAATTAATACTACAAACTACATCCGAGAGCTAAATTATAATAAGCATAACCGTGGTTATATTTCACCGCAGAACATGCGTTTTAATGATAATAATTGGTACATTGTTATCTAATAATTAATTAATACCCATGTTTGAAAATTTGCTCCTGATGTAAAAGATGTACCTACAAGTTAATTTAAATTTATTTCAAGGTTCATAATCAAATGTTTACATGTGTTTATACTTTATTCTAAAAACATTCTTTTTTCTTCTCTCTCTCTCTCTCTCAATTTTTCTTGTAGGTAATAATTTACGTTTAAACGTGACATGAGCGTCTAAAAGAAATTATTCGGACTTATCAATAACATAAAAGAAAAGTTAATAAAAATAAGAGTTTAATGGATGGAGTTGTAATAAGACTTTCATATTGCTAACAATAAAAATTTTGACTTTATGATTAGGTATATTTAGCTCTAAACAATATTGTCAAATGGTTATAATAAAAAAATAAAGCCCTGGCTGAGTTTTTGGGGCTCTTCTCGGACCAAGGAGCGTTTCACTCCTAGTTCCGAATGTTCACCATTACATCAAAATAATAGTTTAACATGACGCTTTAAAAGTGCTAATAAACTATGCCTTACTGACTGTCTCATCACAACATCTATAAAACTGTACTGTAATTAGTATGAAAAATTTTTGGATAGCTACTCATTTCGCCAATTGATGACCTATAGATCCGGGACATAGTCGCCAACTGTAGACCCCATAAGAAGGCTCAGTCTCTCAGCGGGCGATGGACCGAGGGATGCTCGTAATATCACTCGGAGATCGAATCAGATATCAAAGGATCCGCAGAAGAACAAAAGTTACCGACATAGGTCAACGAATCGCGAAAATTAAGTGGCAATGGACGTTATAATAGTTAGAAGAGCAAATGGACGTTGGGGTGCCAAGGTACTGGAGTGTGCGACCCCGCACTGGTTGCAGGCGGCTTAAGACCGCGGTGTCTGAGAGTTCTTAAAAGAGGCAGAGGACATCCAATGACTGTTAATGATTATGATGATGACTCATTTCACCATGTATACGCATACTAAGACCGAGTAGATGAAACCGCTGTGCACGACAACAAATTAATAATAAGATTATTAGCTCAAAAATTTACAAAAGGCACAGAATAATTTTACTTATTAAATTAATTTGTGTCTATAGGCGTAACTTACAATCTTTATATAGCAAGATTTTATATTTCCCAGGGGAATGTAAGATCGGAAAGAGTTCCGATACAACAATTGAGAACTTTTTCAATAATATTTATATCATACACATATTGGAAATTTAATCATTGTTTTAAATGTCAGATATTTTTATTCAAAGATACTGTAGTTGGGAGGTATTTTTCCGCTATCTATTAATAATTGAAAAATATAATGGACCCAAATATTGTCTGCATAGGTATGTGTGTGTTGCTTGTGCTAGTGTATATCAGTGTTCAGTCGATTTTAATTTTGGTAGTTAATAATTTATTTATAGTATCTTAGTTTACTGAAAACATTTATGATAACATAACATAATATGCTCTATAGTTGTATTATAATTCTATCCATCAAAACAATTTATCTGAGAAAGTATTTGGTAATTGATGTTAAGCTTGTCTTTTTTTTACAAAAAGCACATTTCCAAGGTGGTCCCATTGTTATCATGCTAGGATCTGAATATGATATCCTGGAAAAAATTGAAGGAACGCTTCAAATGTTATAGGCACACTTGCAGCGATTTCGGTTTTTGTGTAAGTATCGGTAGCTTTTTGGCTACAAGTGCCGTATAAATATACTATGACAGTATAGTACGAGTACGTTACGTGGCGATAAATCACTAAAAAATAAGAAATAAAATTTTTTAACAAAAAATAGAACCGACTCAAAACGCACTAAAAAGTAAAAATTAACTGTCATTTAGTTGCTTTAATTTACTTAAGCATATCTAGGAGTCGGTGCCTGCCAAGGTTTCTACTTTACATTACCTAGAACCCACAATCTGTTTTAGTACGTGAAATAAATGTTCCTTAAACTTGCTGGCACCGACTTTATAGATATGCTTAAGTAAATTAAAGTAACTAAATGACACAGTAATTTTTTACTTTTAGTGCGTTTTGAATCGGTTCTATTTTTTGTTAAAAATTTTTACCCGACTGCGTCAGAAGGAGGGTTATGTTTTTCGAGCGTATGTATGTATGTATGTATGTATGTCCATTTCTTCGGCACGCGCTACAGCCTAAACGGCTGAACGGATTTTGACATGTGAGGTGTCGTTGAATTTGTCAAAATTGTGGTAGTGACATAGACTATATAAATTTTCAAAATGGCGGCTGTATATTGGGAAAAAGGGGGGATGTATGTATTTTTTTCTTTTATCTTAGCAATATGAGTACCAATTGAAAGGTCGTAAAAGAACCATTTCAAAAATGTAAATATCATATCATGTTCATACTACTTTTTTAACAAAAAATGCCAAAAAGTGTACTAAGTGTACCGTCTCATTATACCATAAACTAAAACTAAAAAGTCTCAAATAAAAACATTATTATAAAAACAAAAAACCCGACTGCTTAGAAGTTATGAACTGAAAAGAGAAAAACAAGGATCACTATATCTGTATAAAATTCTAAATACTTTATGGTGCTGCAGGCGGGGACAAACGTAGTTTTGGTAGATCTTTCTTTCCCCGCAGGTTAAAGTATTTTGTCCCTATTTGCAGCACCATAAAGTTTTTAGAATTTTATACAGATATAGTGATCCTTGTTTTTCTCTTTTAAGTTCATAACTTCTAAGCAGTCGGGTTTTTTGTTTTTATAATAATATTTTTATTATTTCTTACTTTTTTTAAAGTATAAATATTGTTCGCAAAATTTTATTATCAATTTATAAGACAGCCAAATTCTCATCACGTAAATTTCACGGCATTTTTTCGCTGTACGGATTCATGATACACCAGCATGATTTATTACAGCTATTATTGTGTCTTATAACAAATTGTTTTCCATCTCAAAGATTATGCAACGATACCGTATACCGTAATGTAGTGGTTAGCTAATATGACTTTAGATGGTGAAATCAGGAGTTCCGAATAGGTCAATAATATTAAGAATTGAGATAGTCTTTCAAGAACTTCTGAGTACCAAATCCGCAGTTAGATAGTTGATGGTGTTACACTCTCATGTCTGAGAGAGCTTGCAGCCGTCGGCCTCAGTAATTGTTATTAACAATCATTAGAAATCAAACATTAACACCATAGCACCACCAATCCACATTAAAGCAACATGATGTTTCTAAGCTCCATATTATATTTTCTATAAAAAAGTAAGTCTGGCTTTGTAATGTACGATAAATATAAGGCTGTTTATGATAATAATTGTTTCACATGAGCTTAGTTATCTTTGTAGACTATACTTTACCACTAATGAGCTAGTCTCTTCAAAACCGCGGTTATTTGTGCTGTCTAAGCCTGATATCATTGTTGTTTCTCATTTATTAATGAGCAAAATCTCTGCCCCAGCTGTTCACGTCATTTCTTAATTCTTTTATTAAAAAATGTACGGAGTTATTCAACTGCGCAATACATTGGCGCTTTATTTGGATTGGTGCACTGCGTTTATCGTTAAAAACCCGTGTAAATATATGGGGAAACAATCCAAGCCAATATCCCGAAAAATTCGCGTTCACGGCACAGAGATAATGGGCAGTGGAAACAAAATGTTTGCGTCCTCTCGAAGCGCAGCCGGAAGGAAAGCAGCGCGCAGCCAGCTGAATTTATGATCGCGCTGTACAAAATTACGGGGTATGAATTTCACTCTGGTTTCAGCATTTATGCGATCAGGGTATTCACACAGATAGTTGGTTCAGCTATATAAGGCGGCAAAACCGAAGGCATATACGAGTAATTAATTAATACGTAAACATCCTGTTATGTACGTACTGTACGAGAATGGACCTTTTGGAACTGAGAGGCGCGTAATTCGCTGGCCAGCTGGTCGACGGCAAACTCGTGTCGAAGCTCGCTTAAGCTATACTCCTACTTTTAATTAGACGTAGTAAAATCAGATTTTACCACATCCATTAATCCAAAAATTACCTATTTTACATCAAATAAATAAAAATATTAAGTGTAACGTGAGAAAATCCATTTTCTAATCAAAATGATTTTTATCTTAATATATATATATATATATATATATATATATATTTTAATTATTGAAAGCTTCGACGCGAGTTTGCCGCTGATTAGCTGGCCAGAAAATCGCGCCTCTCAGTTCCATAAGATCGCATAGCGCGCGAATTATCCAATTATTATACATACTAGATGTACCTACGTTTAAAATTATTTTCAATTAGTTCTTTTTAGCCGACTACTAAAGAAAGGGTAATAATTTTGTACGCATGTTAATTTTCATGATAATTCCGGGAACACAAAAAGTTCTATATTTGCTTAAATATAAAAGATAGATATATGGTGTCGAGGGTTTTTTTGTAGAACTTTTTAAGATATATAAAGTCTTTTTACATTGTTTTCAATTATACCCAATAGTTACAGCGCATACTGATAAACCCGATTTAATATATTTTTCGGCCCGATTTGCGCGACAAAAACTTCGATAATTCGGCTAATATATATAATATAAAATATAGCTTATAACTCTTCCCAATAATGTAACTTTCTACTGGCAAAAGAATGTCTTAAATTAGATCAGTAGTTTCGAAGATTGACCCCAACAGTTCCATTTACAAACATACAAAGTATATTTGTAAATGGAAGTGTAGTTTATAATTTTAGTATAGATTGTAGAAATGCATTGAAATTATCTATTCTGACATCTTGTATGGTCCACCATGTTGGATTTAGAATGATGTCACACACTATATCATGCATTGTCATCCAAAGTAAACGTGTACACTAAATTTCAACTCAATCGGTTGAAGGCATCTACTTCAAAAGTGAGCTTCCACCTGAACAAACATACTTACATTGCAAGTTAAATAAAAGCTTTTAATTAAATGTAACATAAAGTAATAACTTGTGAACGCGATTTTACCCGCGTAGTTGAGATTCCCGCGACAAAATCAGGATACGAATAAGTCTATGTTACTTTTTATGAGTTTGGCTATCACATGCAAGTGTTTACAATCCGACTGGTCGTTTCAGAGATTAACTATTACAAACAGACCATTTTAAAATTGTTTTTGATGTAAGTATACATATACTTTCATGTGCATTTAGTGCAAAGAATTAACTTTAAGCAGGCAATAATAATATGCTTACCTGGGCCATTGTTAGGCGCTATATGTATATTAAATCGCGCTTGTGTTTGGGTTTCCGCGTAATGTATAAGCATGAGATTATCTAATGAAGTTAGTGTATCGTCACGCAATAATAACAAAATCTAAAGTTTTGAAAATCGGACAGGTTTGTTCGATTAGAATGTTACAGATACTTAGTACTTACATTTTAAAAAAAAGCCCTGTTTTCTTAATATCCCCATAGAGCCCAGGCACAGGAGTAGATAAAAAGAACAGAGACAAAGCTTCATACTACCGCGCTATCGGTTGCACTAATACAAGCATGCCGGACATGTTTGAGTGATCACCAGCTGGACGACCACGACTGGAACAAACCGGTTTACGCCAGCACAGTTAGTTGTCAATCTTAGGGTCATGTCAGTGCGACACGTTGTATGTTCGGTTAGTTAGAAGTTAAGTTACCTATTGTGTCACGCCTACCAAAATAAGTAACAATTTTGCACGTTTTTAGGAAGCTTTACCTCTGTTCCATTTATCTACTCATGTGGCCTAGGTCCGATTCTGCGCGGGTGAAACCGCTGTACAATTATCCTGCGTTAGTGACAATCTTAACGCAATGCTACGCGACGCGACAGTGCCCATTACATCGCGTCCTGTCGCAGATTTCTACATACCTAGGCCGTAAGTACAAAATGCTTGTTTTAATCGCGTTCGTCGCGTTGGCAGCTTTACGCCACGTCGTGTTCGTTTGTTCCGGACACCCCCTTACTCTTGACGTTAAAATAAGATTAGATTGTATAGAAAATAAAACACAAATATTAGAGTTGCTAAGCTCGTTTGTTGTAATTATGCACCACCTGAACTTTTCAGCACGTTTAACCTTTTGCACCTAATTAGCGTAGCAGAGACGCTACCTAGAGATATCTAAAGCTTTCTATATTCGACTTCGTTATTCATAATTCTGTTTTGCTTGCTCGTGTGCTTAACTTAATGCGGAGTATGAATAAAAGGCTTTTTTTATGTATTGCAAGTTAGGTAGCCCTTGACTGCAACCACACTTGATGGTAAGTGATACAATCTAAGATGGAAGCACCGTAACTTATTAGGAGTTAGATGTTATCCACACACCTCTCGATTTCTACAAAACACCGTACCGGAACGCTAAATCCTTTCGCAGTACGTCTTTGCTGGCAGTTTAGTAACTAGCCACAGCCAGAGCCTACCACCAGCCAGACCTAGGCCAATTAAGAAAATCTCAAGGCCCAATCGGGAATCGAACCCAGGACCTGCGACTTATAAGGCCGTCGAATGTTACGACTAGTCATGCGCAAACAGACAAAGCTGTTAAACAAAATGCGCATTTTCATGAACAACAATGTTGAGCAACATGCAAGCTGATTACTAAGTGATATGTTAAATTAGTATAAACAAAATAATGAGCATGAAATTCAATATATATTCAAAATCAGGGTTGCTAGATAGATAGTTGGCTCAGCGCTGTAAAGCAGCAAAACCGAAGGCTTACAGCTCGTAAGACAGATGAATGTTTGACTAAGTGTACATATTCGCTTTGGCTTTACGCATCAGAGCCGAACGAGGTATCGAAAGTTGACTAAAAGCCGTACCGAGCTTGAATAAACCAGGGTTTTACCGTTTGAGTGATCCGAAGGAAAGCAGAACATTTATATACCTCCTAACTATAACTTATTCGTACATCCTGTGTTTGTTGTCTAACAACAAATGCCGAATCCGATGTGCCAATCCGTCTATAATATCTAATACCTTTAAACGAGCAATACTTGTATATATACATATATATTATCGGAATCTGGAAAATGGCTCCAACGATTTTCTTGAAATTTTGTGTGTAAGGCGTTTCGAGGGCAATTAATCTTTATTTTAAAAAAATGTAGTTTTATTAATTTTTTTAGTTAATGAAAATCTGGTTCGATACAACAACACTCCACAGAAAAGCTACTTATAAGTGTTAACAAACAGCCAGAAGGGAATACAACTTAAAACACCAAAAGACAAACTTTATAACAATTTATTTATAAAGACATCAAATATGATCAAAATGAAACATTATTACAGTAATTACTTAATTAAACATTACAAGCACAGATTCTAACAAACAGTATGACTGCACAAGACTTGGACACTAACGTGAATGACCAGAATTATCCATAGGGGCATATTTTATAGCCTAACGCCCGACGAGTACCGCCCCTAGTCTATTATCTATAGTTTAACCGCGGTACCAACAATACAGCAAATGAGGCCACTATATTGTCTATAGTCTACAATGCTGCCAACACGGCCCTCCTGATATTGGGTCGCCCTCGACCCAGGCATCTCCGGAGACGTGACTGGGACCAGCGACACCAGTCACTGACGACTGCACCTGGAGCCGCACCATTAGCCTCTACTATAGAGGCCTGTAGAGCTCGTAGTGTCTGACACCTGCATTGAGGAAGTGCAATGCACATTCATCATCGTCACCGTCATCTGTGAAGAACAATATATTAGAAGGCAAATTCAACATTCTAAATTTTATCTTCCAACTCTTGCATCCTGTCATCACAGCAGTTCCTTCAATTAACTCTTACATCAGACAACTGAATCATTTTAAATGCATTCTTACAGGTTTTATCTGCGAGGGGTCTCAAAATAATAAAAACAATTTGATACAGCCCAATAGTTGTCCGTAGAAATAAAAGACTAAAAGAGCACGATAGAGGTCCATGAAGTCTAATAGAGACCAATAGAATCTAGTATCGCCCTATAACGAATAGAGCATACTTGATATTTTAATAAGGATAACAAAAATAGTAACAGTAATCAATAGTATTGAAAATAAGTGGTTAACCAAGCCACCACATGCATGAAGACAATCGTTCAAGGAGCGTGGTGCACGCGGCTAGAGGTGCGCCAACACCGCGGATGCAAACAGCTGTCAGCAACGCAGTGTTGCCAACACGGCCATGCTGCACGGTGCCTGCCCCGGGCACCCCACGAGTCGAGATAAAGTCACTGTTTAGAAACAATACAGATTACAACACACATATACACAGATATATACAGATTAGACGCTCCTGAGTCAATGTTTTGTAAATTTTGCGTAGTTTTTAGAGGAATATTCGACAATCGACTTTATTTATTTACTTGATATTTACTTTACTTGATATTTTTATACTCTAAACTTTAGACTTAATACTTTAACCATCAGAGACTCTTAAAATACCAGATTATTTATTGCTACAAAGTTGTCAACGGAATATTGTCCTTACGTTTTTACTCTCTTACGACAATCTCTTACATGATCTCAAACTCGACTCCTACAACATGACCACCCGACACCTAAAGGGAACATAGCCACACTTAGGATTCCAGATTCGCCATTATTGTAGACCATTTTCACTTAAATTCTTTACGACAAAGAAGCTCTTACAACATGACCACCCTTCCCTAAAGGGTCATAGCCACACTTAGGATTCCGGATTCGCCATAGTTGTAAACCACTCTCACTTAAAGAGCATGTATCTCACTTAAGCTGACCAAGTTGGTGAAGACATCTTGTACTTAAAGAGCATGTATCTCACTTAATCATACTAAGATGCCTTCAAGCTTAAATGTCGTTTTGTGTTTCTGCAAATTACTCGTATATTCTTAGACCAATATTCCGTTTCAACTAACATTCTATTATTTTATTACAGCTCGCTACATCTACATAATTATGGTTTACTACTAGATTTATACCAGAAAATACAAAGATAATTACTTTTCACTTATTTACTTCCAATTTCGAAAAATAAAGATAGAAACTTTTTTTTTTACACAGGTGGGTACTTTCAAAATTAATAACTTAGATCGTTATAGCTCGGTCAGCCCTGACCTCAACTTAACGTTTTATTTTACTTTGCAACTTATAATAGATACTTTTACTAATAACTTTTTACTTTTCGTTTAATAATAAAACTATTTTTCTTACTAATCCTGGTCAACTTTACCGAATTTCTTTTCTCACAATATTCTCACACATCCAGCCAACTGATGTCCACAGCTCATCATTTTGTCATCAGCTCATCATCATTTCGTCACGTAGTATCATCAACAGCATGCGACAAAACCACCATTCTGTAACCTTTAAAAATCTATGTTAGAAAACATCACACAAACGCCACACTATAGAGCAATAGGTACTTCTTAACCGATACATTTTAATTTTAGATTGGTTAATTAGACATTGAACACTAATTTATTCTAAAAATGGTACTACTCATAAGCGAGACAAAGTCTTTCATTTGATAAGTACACAAACTTTTTTTTTTTTCAAACAAACCAGCATAGCAACAAAGGTATTCGTAATTGTGTCGAAACAAATTCTCGTAATTTCGTTATGACCGTTTATTGTTAACTCGTTCTTTGTTCTTCAACTACCCTCATTCGTAAATAGTTTCACGTAATAATCTTTTCTTATTGCAATAACTCAAACAGGTTACTCTTAATAGCAAATCGACTAGTAATAAAACAAAATATGCAACTTCACACAATAATACCGTCAAACACAATGTCTTTCTTTTTCTTACCAACCATCGTAGCCACTGTCTTACTCACAACTTTCTCCGATTATCTTCCGTTACTCACAACTCCTCGTTACTTTCCGCCACATGAGTACTCAGCTGCAGTAAACCACGATGTTTGCGGCAACGTGTGTCAGAGGCTCGCCCATAAGAACCCAGACGTACGCAAAATTACACTTCAATCCCGAATCACTACTTTTATAAGATTTCATTTTGATAATCATTTTAATTTCTGTTTAAACAAAAATTTTTTTTTTAATTTCTGTTACCTTTTTGTGGGCATTAAGATCCATACCACTTCTGATGTTAACAAACAGCCAGAAGGGAATACAACTTAAAACACCAAAAGACAAACTTTATAATAATTTATTTATAAAGACATCAAATATGATCAAAATGAAACATTATTACAGTAATTACTTAATTAAACATTACAAGCACAGATTCTAACAAACAGTATGACTGCACAAGACTTGGACACTAACGTGAATGACCAGAATTATCCATAGGGGCATATTTTATAGCCTAACGCCCGACGAGTACCGCCCCTAGTCTATTATCTATAGTTTAACCGCGGTACCAACAATACAGCAAATGAGGCCACTATATTGTCTATAGTCTACAATGCTGCCAACATAAGATAGCAATATTTTGTAATTTGTACTTAAATTTTCAAAAAAATAACGGTCAATCAGGTGCTGTAGGTAACCTTTATAATATTATAATATTTATACTTGTTTAACGAAAATAAATAAAAATGCAAGCAATATTTTTGTAAATTTATTTTTTAATAATGTTTTTTTTTGTTTTACTAAGTTATATGATAATTTAATATGTGACTTAGGTTATTAATTGCTTGCCTATTACATAAAGATGACTGGTTGCGTTTCCAAGGGTGAGTTGGTGGGACCATGAATATAGGAAATGAAGGAGGTTATGCTATACGCCATGACTGAGAACGTGGAGTTAGGCTTAAAATGCAGTAAATAATATTTAAATGGAGACTGCGGGCCTTTTGTATCCAGGGGCTCTGCTCAAAAAGCCGGCCATGCTCGTTTACCTTTCATATGCTTATAATTAATATTAATGTAACATTTTTTTTATTTTTTTATTACAAAATAAGTACGAGTAATATAATAATAAATTGTATTAATGTAACAAATTATAATGATAAGTCTGTAGCAGCTCCATGTTTAAAAAAATATTTTTTAATAATAATTATTATAGTACTTTCATCAACTCTATAGTCCTCGAGATATATTAAGAAATATCTATTGAATTGTAGAGTATCGGAAATTAGGAAATTTCCTCCAGTCACAGCGTAGAAATCTACTGCCTATATTTCACCAAACACAATTCAACGACCGAGCAGTTACCGAACACTGCCAAAAGAGGATACAGAAAAGAAAATTTGGCTGCCACAACACTTCCACGAAGCATTCTAAATTGGTAATGATAAAACATTACGAAATTCAATTGGGTAGAAGCCGGATAGACGACGTTATATTTAAAAAGCTATTTCTTTCGGGCAATTGCTTTTTATTTAAAAGGTTCTTCGGGAGGGTAATACTTTTCAAATCAATATTGCGATTTCATCAAGTTGAAGGAGCAGTAAATCGGTATTATGTTTACACGCCACTGCGTCAATGTAACAACAGGGTTTTATATTGAAGTTTGCAAATTACTTTGCAAGCAGAAGTTTATTCATTCATCGAAGTCATTCATCAGTTTTGGAATTGAACAAGTCTTCTAAGAATGCTCAGGTTTCCGAGTGAAACCTACTTTGATGTCTTTCTGTCGGCTTTGGGTGAGCAACGCCCGAATACTCAAACGCAAATCTATAAGTAGTACATCTCGACTCAACTAAAGGCGTTGTAATCGCTTGGTCAAATGACTGGATTGCTCTGAAATAGAAAAATTAATTCATTGCAATCATACTACTAAACTAATAATTCTTACCTGAATTAAAATAGTACCTAAAATAGACAAATATTTGCGTTTGATTATCAGAGCATTTGTCGCTAGGATTCGTCGTTTTTTTGCGGATAATAGCAACATAAATAAATTATTAGTTACATTTTTACTTCTTTAAAATAAAACCGTTTTAGTGCACTGGTGGTGGTGGTGGAGATTAATGATATTGAACAGCTAACAAACTTCAATTTTCCTCCTCTGAAAGTCCGTGCAAACTTTTAATGGATATTTTCCTCGTGCATACTAACCCGAAACCATCGACAGAAAGGATGAAAATTGTTCAAATAAGACAAGTACATAATTAAAAAATTTGAAAACCATGCAAATATGAGTATATATAATTTTACTCGTAAATAAAGTAACAGCACATTTCTAAAGTTTCTGAAGCATCGTGTATAGGCGTTCTGTAATTTAGGACTAAGCCTTTTTTCGAATACTTGTGACTAAATTTTATATGAGTTAGATACGTAAAGGCACATACGCGCGTTGTTTTATGACAGCTTTTCGTCCTAAATCGCGATCGATACCTTATTCTGTGTATCTATTATATGTCAGTATATCTTTACGTTATATTGAACAAAAGATGCTTGCCGCTATCTGTATGCATAGATCTTGTTAGATACGTAACAAATTTTCTATGCGGTTTCCATCAAAAAAGTTATTAAAGAGAAAGTTTTATACGTATAGTTTAATTTAAGCATGGCGTGCTTCAGGGTTTCCAAGCGGATATTCGTTGGTATTCATATTAAGTAGTTAGCTACATTATTATTACTGTATACTGTAGATATTTTTTTATATTCTAATAATATCAATATTTACAAAGAAATCCACGCCCCTTTCGGTTTCTAAGCGACACACGTCCCGGAACGCTAAATCCCTTGGCAGTTCGTAGCCACGGCCGACACCTCCCACCAGCAAAACTTGAACCAATTTAGAAAAACTTGTTAGGCCGAGAATGAAACCCAGAATTTCCATCTTCACTCCACTACACGTACCACTGCGCCACGGAGATGGAAAAGTAACATAAAAGAAACTTAGAAATAGATATTGCATATCTGCGTCTTCAACTGACAATTAACAAAGTTGTAGAAATCAATGTCGATCTATATTCAAAAGCTCAGATTTCCCGAAGTTGGAGATGTTCAACATCTTTCGAACAAGAAAGACTTTGCTTGGTGGAGTTACTATTGAATGATTAATGATTGAGCGTAGCAAACTAATTTCAACTTTGCAGACGAACGTCAAGTCAGTTGCAACTTCTAATGGACTTCATGCATAAAACTCGGTTGCAACGATTCAAGTGTTCCATTACAAATCCGATGACTTCATTTTGTGTTGACTTTAATAAAATTATTATTATAAAAACAAAAACCCGACTGCTTAGAAGTTATGAACTGAAAAGAGAAAAACAAGGATCACTTTATCTGTATAAAATTCTAAATACTTTATGGTGCTGCAGGCGGGGACAAACGTAGTTTTGGTAGATCTTTCTTTCCCCGCAGGTTGAAGTATTTTTCCCTGTTTGCAGCACCATAAAGTATTTAGAATTGTATACAAATATAGTGATCCTTGTTTTTCTCTTAATAATAATTTTATTTCAGACTTTTTAGTTTTAGTTTATGGTATAGAAATGAGACGGTACACTTAGTACACTTTTTGCAATTTTTTGTTAAAAAAGTAATATGAACATGATATGATATTTATATTTTTGAAATGGTCCTTTTACGACCTTTCAATTGGTACCCATATTGCTAAGATAAGAGAAAAAAATACACACATCCCCCTTTTTTCCCCCTTTTACAGCCGCCATTTTGAAAATTTTTATAGCCTATGTCACTACCACAATTTTGAAAAATTCAACGACACCTCACATGTCAAAATCCGTTCAGCCGTTTAGGCTATAGTGCGTGCCGAAGAAATGGATATACATACATACATACATATATACATACGCTCGAAAAACATAACCCTCCTTCTGACGCAGTCGGGTAATAAAAACACGAATTATCAACATTACGCGGTAGGTACAAAAGTGTCTCGTTGGTTCAGTCATTAGCATATACGACTTCGGATCATGAGGTTTGTCTTGGGGCGGACAATGATATGTCTTTCTACTATGGAATTATAAGAAATAGCTTAGATTTCGGTGCTAGCCCCGTGCCATGAGTATTAAGCATGTTAAGCCGTCAATCACTTATCAGTATAGGCGTATGTCACTTAGGTACCTACACAATACTTTTAGCTGAAGATTAAATATCCAAAAGTCACCATGCTGCAGATTCCATAGTCCATCTACCGTAAGTGACGGAAAAACTTTTATAAAATGACGTCAGGCTATACCAGGCTATTAGACTATTGGAACGCACGTAACATTACAAAGTTAGAAATGTCATTATGTTATCACCCCTTGCCTACCTACTACTAAGTATTGTCATCATTATCAGCCTATTAAACGCCCCAGGGTCAGGTCTCGCTCCTTTTATAACAGTGGATATTATAGACTCACCGTACTGGTCCAATGCAGTTTTGGCGAGATTAGGTTCACAATGTTTAATTTATTAACCATCACTATCAGATGTTGATGATAGTGAAGGGCTTAGCTTATTTACTCTTCGAGGCACAAGTAATACCACTTGCTTACAAAATCTGAGCTTAGAATTTACTGCAAATTTCTTAGAAGAAAGAAAAACACATAATTATTCCACAGCGCTACCCAAGTTTGGACCTCGTAACCAAAGCCACACAGCCTAAACAACGAGGCATTCTGCCTACCTGCCTTGTAGCGTGGTGTAACTAAATTATTAGTAATGCTATGGAGTAAACCAATTTACAATGAAAACAAATATTTAATTAAATGTTCTGCATCCTGTTTACTCATTCCATTACGGGATGTTTACGTAAATATTTCCATTTTGTCAAACACTGAAATATGATAATGGCAACATAAATATTCATCCAACTTATTTATTAGTTCAGGAACACATTATCTATCGTGTTTGTAATTTTAACCAAATGGTTAGTGATTTTGGGACGAAACTTAATTATGTATTTCATAAACGTGTGAAAACCGATAAACATATTTTTATGAAGTCAAAATTTATTTAATTAAAGCCCTAAGATTATTTTGAATCGTCATAAAGTAATTTTATTAAACTATTTAAAATTAAACGTCGAATACCTAAAAGAAAACTAAATGCGTTCCAAATGCGCCTTAGTCCAAGAAGTACATCAGTCAGAGCAGTCATGTACGTGTTGTTCCGAATCGAATGTTTAAAAAATTATTGGGGAAGAGTGCTTGTGAACTAGGTTAATTGGGCGCAGTGCGCAAACGTTCATAAAAGTAATGTGGTTTATTCAATCTGTAACCAAGTACCCCCAAGCATACCACGTAACAGTTCTCATTTCATCATCATCAATATCACACCAGCCGATGGACGTCCACTGCTGGCCATGTGTCCTTTATTACGGAGTTCCAAATATAACGAGATCCAGATCCGCCTATGGCCAGCTTCGCCCAGCAACACGTTTAATGTCGTTAGTTCACCTATACTAAAGCCAAACCCGATTGAGAATGCTTGTCAACAAACAAATTTAAAATTAAGGTAGAAATTGCAACACATTTTATGCCTAATAAATTTAAAATTATGTTTTGTTATTTTGAAAAATCTTATTTAAAATTATATTGAATATATTAATAAGTTATAAGCTTACTAATCTAATTTATTGTCATGAATTTGTCAGTAACTAATTAATTAATAAAGATAGGTGTAAAATGACTAGTGATTTCTACCGTAATTTTTATTTTGTTTGTTGACAAGTATTCTCAATCGAGTTTGGCTTTAGTATAGTTCTTACATAACAATACAATATAATTAATTAAAAAAAAGTAGACATGTAGCTATAACAAGAAACTAAATTTATTAACAATTTTCTGAAAGTGACTCAATAAGAACAATGAGAACAAAAATGCCTATTTATGATAAGCGCATCTATTAGAAACGCTTAATATAATACAAAAACACATTTAAGTTGAAGCCTTAGAGTTCAAGTTATATTTGAGCACTGGAGACTGAAGATTAATGATTTCGAACACTGAACAAAATTCAACTTTGTTCCTCGCGGAGTTCCTACAACTTTTAATGGATATTTCATTCGTGCATGGAACGTGGATGTCTTGGTTTTTTTGGTTCGTAACTCGCGGAAGTAGATCTGTTTATCGCTACATCACCATGATACAATGAAATGAAAATACATTTATAAAAATATATTAATTAATATTTAAACATTGTGTGATGTTTAACTTATTCTAAGAAAGCAGCTAAATGATGACAGGACAAATAAATTCAATTAAATGATGATGATGATGATGATATCATTTATACACAAAGAATCGGTTCAATCGGGTTATGAAATAATGAAGTATTTTTTGGGAAAAGTTGGGAAGTTAGTGTTTGTCACAGCCCAGCCTCGAAAACTAAATACGCCGTTACAAGACATAATAAAAATTCACCCAACCTTCATTATAACAGCGTGGTGGACTAAGCTCGCATATTAGCACCATAATCAGTGTAGGTTCTTCTCATCTTCTAAAAATAAGAGTGAGGCTTGATCCTGTAGGGAGTCGGTAAAATATGCAAATATAGAAATAACAATGATCAAGTTAAATCACGTAAACATAAAAATGGAAGAACATTACTCACAGAACAAGAAACAATTTTGCGTACATTATTTGCGAGTGCTCGGTCCATGCCAATATTTCGAAAAATTCACGATAACAATACGATTCCTTAATGTGTAGGTAGCTGCAACAAAATGTTTATGTGCCTCGAAAGCGTAGCCGGAAGGAAGCCAGCGCACAGCCGACTAAATTTACGATCACACCGAAAATTACGAACAGTTGAATATATTCCTCTCTGCTACAACACTATCTTTCTAAATTATATGACTATAGCTTGGTTTTTGGGTAAGTAGTTACACTAAAAGCACACCAATTTACAAACGTTTTCTCTTAATATCATTTATTATACTGTTTTTCTCTTATAATATGGTAGTGTAGCTTGCTTTAGATAAAGTTTCCTTTTCTCAAATTACTTATTATAAATAATAATAATAAAAGTCCTTTATTCATACAGTATTACAGTTACAATTTTTTCTACTACTGACAATTTTAGCTATTTTCCCACATTTTAATACTTATTTATTGTACATCGACTACTGCAAAGGCTTTCTCCAACTTTCTCATTTTCTCTCTATCCTGTGCTGCTCTTATCCACGTTCCCACCTGCCACAGCTTTCATGTCGTCAACTCATCTTGTAAATGGTCTACCTCGTTTCCTTTGCTTGTGATTTGTTACCCAGTTCATTATGGATTTAGGCCGTTTTTCCTTCCCTCTGATTGTATGATTGTCTTTCTCAAATTACTTACTTTAATTAATTTATCACATTGATTCCGCTTTCGCGAAAATATCAATATCGTATTACGATAAAAGTAGCTATGTGCTATTTAGACTCAATCATTCCAGGGTAATCAATCAATCAATCATTGTAGGTGTAATAAAACACGATTGTGACTGCTTGAATTTAGAATTTTCAGTACCCTGCAGTGTTTTAATTTTTCTTGACAGAAAACTATATGTTATCCGATATTATTCAATTTGCGATCCACTGCGGCAGAGTGGCGCGTCCTATGCGCGTTCTATGCGTAAATGTCCCACAGCTGGAAAAATGTTTGTGTGATAAGTATGTTTGTGTCTGGTTGTCTATCTATATATTAAAAGTATATATGTATAATACATATAAAAATATTAATCAGTTATCATAGCACCCATAACACAAGCTACCTACGCTTACTTTAGGGCTGTATAGCGTGTAATTGCCCAATAGTATTTATTTATTTCTTTTTCATTCATTTATTTAGTAAGTAGTTTGGGGCGTAAGTAAGTAATATAGACCTTTACACATAAACATTGATTTTTATAAAATTAGTATTGGGAATAATATACAAGCCCGCCAACCCGCATTGGAACAGCATGGTGGGTGTACGCTCCATAACTCCTCCTCCCTTATAAGGAAGGCGGCCTGGCCCTGTAGTGGGGCGTTAATAGGCTGATAATGATGATGATGATGATAATATACAACATTCATAATGAACATCATTGTGCAACCAAATTTTCAGGCTATAAAAATCGTTGACTCATATTTTTTTCTAATTATTGCCCATCGCTCATAATTTTTACGCTGTGGTGTCAATATCAATAAAATCAGGCCTAATATCGTTAGAAGATGCCACGTCTATGACATGTCATCATTTGATTGATGGCGGAATAATCTTTATGGTGAAATCTTAAACTGAAATTTTGGTTACATTGTGACATTTTAGGAGCGCTGTTATGGTACCGTTGGTATCTACGTATATAAGAAACTAGCAGTGCCCGCGGACTCCGTTCCGCGTTAAAAATATTTTTGTCCAAACCCGTTAGTACCGCATAATACTTCAGGTAGAAAGTTCGGAATAAATTAAAATTATGATGATGATGATGAATCTTGTAGATGTACTCGCTTTTTTGGTAGCAAGCCGCTGCGAACGTTCGGTGCTAGATGCCCTATTACGTATGTTTGACATATTCAGTCTGTGGTTAGCCAGTCGCTGAGACCTTACAGTGCTGGACTTCCTTACACGTCCTGCAGAGGTAATAGCCCTTTGGCTGGCAAGCCGCTGCGAATGTTCGGTTCTAGATTCCCTATTACGTATGTCCGACATATTCAGTCTGTGGTTAGCCAGTTGCTGAGACCTTTCAGTGCTGGACTCTCTTACACGTCCTGCAGACGTAATAGCTCTTTGGCTGGCAAGCCGCTGCGAATGTTCGGTTCTAGATTCCCTATTACGTATGTTCGACATATTCAGTCTGTGGTTAGCCAGTCGCTGAGACCTTTCAGTGCTGGACTCTCTTACACGTCCTGCAGAGGTAATAGCCCTTTGGCTGGCAAGCCGCTGCGAATGTTCGGTTCTAGATTCCCTATTACGTATGTCCGACTTATTCAGTCTGTGGTTAGCCAGTCGCTGAGACCATTTGGTGCTAGACTTTCTAGAAGATGCTTGCGATCTATATTCTCTTTCATTCGCAAGACACCGTGCATGCTCAAAAGAAGTTTCTCCTATTCGGGGTACAGTGGTCGCTCTTGTCTGAGATGTATGTCTAAATAGTTGAGATTTTGTTTTAGGCATTTACGTTATTTCATCAGAACAATGCGATTACTTCAAATAATCAAACGATGGTCCTATACGATATTTTAATAAAAAATTAGAGTAGGAAATACCTAGATCGAAAAAATCAATAAATTTAGTTAAAAAAAACGAGGTTGTTGAGAAAATAAAGAATTAACGTTTTTATTTTGCTAATATGTTTGAAGACATTTATTTAAACTGTATAGAGTAAAGGGCAAAAATATTTTACATTAAATTTTCGTTCTAACGAACATATTTATAGAAGTATAAATTAATACCATATGGGCTAAATAAGCTTCACAAAAATTTATTATTTTTAATCCAAGCAGTTATTGTAGTATCACTTTCGTGATAGAAACTTCGATTTGAAGAACGAACCTCGTGGAAGACTAATGATTTGAAAGAGATGGTGGAAGCCGATCCGAGGCAAATTACCCAGGAATTAGCGGCATGGTTTAACGTTACTTTACCAACTATATTGACTCATTTGCGTCAAACCAATAAAATAAAAAAATATGAAAAATTTACGATAATAGTAAGCGGAAAATACAATGGCTGACCCCAGGTCAAACGCCGCAACAGTGTCCTAAAGCAAAGGTAATGGTAACTGTTTGGTGGTCTTGCGTGGTGTTATTCACTATAGCTTTCTCCGATCTGGTCAAGCAATAACGGCAGATGTCTACTGCGCCGAACTTCGAACAATGATAGCGAAACTAGCAGTCAAACAGCCCCGACTTATGAATCGATTTTCACCATTATTGCTCCATGATAACGCGATACCTCATACAGCACGAGAAACCGTTTTAAGTCTACAGGAACTGCAATTAGAAACCATTCGTCACCCTCCATATTCGCCAGACCTTGCTCCAACGGACGACCATTTTTTTCGTGATTTGGACAATTTTCTACGTGATAAAAAGTTTTCTTCTCGGGAGGCAGTGCAAAATGCTTTCACACAGTTTGTCGAATCTAAATCACCAGAGTTCTATTGCAAAGGCATAAATGAGCTTCTTATTAGAATGCAGCAATGTATAGATAATAATGGTAATTATTTTGCTTAAATAAATATGTTAAATTTAAAAAAAAGACGAATTTTTATTTTTCAGTACAAATCGGCAATTTCATACTTTAACCCCGATATTAGTATAGATATACTAATATCGGGTCAAAATTAAATTAGCAAGAGTTCTTAAAAGCTTCTCAAACACATTTTTACAATTATTTAATTCTTAAGGATCGCAGAAGAAATCGCTACTAAGAGCATATGCGATTTTATACCCTTTTTTATTCTTGTTAATTCCTAATAAGTTTATATTTTTCTTGTTTTTTTTTTCTTACAAAGAAGTGAAGCCTTTTGTATTTCTCTCGCTTCGTATTATTTTTATATTTGTAATTTCACCGGAGTATACAAAAAGTGTAAATAATTTAAAAGTCATGTTTTATTCCAATCGTCATGAAATTGTTATTAAGTATTGCGATAATGTATTTCGTAGCAGTACATTCTCAAAGACCTGGTAATTAATTAATCATTAAAATAATTTGGGAACTCTGTATTAGCAATAGAATTAATTTAGCAAGGTTTTTGTACCGTCTCAAAAGCGACAGCTGGCAACAGTTTCTCAGGATTATCGAAGAAAAACGACGGCTTTATCGGATCTTAGAAAAGTAATCGTCGAGTCTGTGACTGTTTTCTCATTACCCATTCTATTTTACTTAGGGATTACCGAAACTTATTGTTATTTTATTCTTGTTCTTTTTAATCTAAAATCAATGTTGTAGTAGTATCTGCAAAAGAACATTTACCGATGAATAGATTTAAAAGTACCTACCTTCCACCTGATTGATCTTGATACTTATTGGTATTTATTCACGTATCTTCTTTTCGTTGGTTAATTACCCATCTATTATCTGTTTTTCTGCTAAGATAAGAGAATTTGAATCATAGTTCTACCGCGCTACTCCATAGTTCATTCTATGCAAGATTGGGTAGTTTAGGGCAATTATTAACCCTATAACAATCAAGGTGTCAATGAGTAAGTAGTATCAGGCTTAACAAATTCTAAATCTAACGCCATCGATGCAGTTCCAGGTGCTACTAATAATTTCCTGAATGAAAACTCTAATATTACAGCCTAACCAAGGGCTTGATGATCAAAAATCACACAGGCACAGTATCACCACTGCAGTTGTATATTTAGTACCTGCCATTATTATTTTCATATCATATCGAATCAACCAAAATTTTAATGGCCTCATGTACAGATATTTGCTGCATATTTTGCTCACGTCGATAAAGTAACTCGCCAGCTAATTTTACTCCAATTTGATTTGCATACATTGTGATTACTGAAATACAATACAATGAAACACAATACGCAATAGGCTAACTATAGCGATCGTCGATAATACAGTTCTACAGTTAGGAATGATATTTTGTAATTGGATGTGAGATCCTCCTACTTTATTACCTCGTTATCTTAATAATGTAAGCGAAGTTACTCCATAACTTTTGTCCTAAATAATAAATTAATGTTAATCGGTCTCGATTCCTAGGGGATCACGAAGCCTTAATCGAGAGGTCACTGGCAAAAAAGCAAGGACAAAGAAAAAATCACAACTTCTTGCGCAGTGTAGCTTGTAGCTTTATATAATTAATAGCTTTTAATACTTAGATATCGAAATAGAGAAAATTGTAAATATATTTTTTTTATTAAAAACTTTTAGTATTTTATATGATTTTATTTTACATACGACCTGTAAAAACATGACATACTTACCTAGGTATTCAAAAATATTGAAAACATTGATTTCTTTAATTATTTTCTATTTGAAAATAAATTTGATTTAAATTATATGTCACCTGCCACCGGTTGACACGGTCAAAATTTATCCGAAATAAAATATTTAAATTGAAATAATTAGAAAATATAGTAAAAAAACAGTGCAAAAAATGTCTATAAATTATAAATATAATGCAACGTGGTGGCGGCAGATCATTAAGTGCACGACTAAGGACTAACATATCGCCGTCGTCATCGTCATGCTCGGACTCCTACGAAACCCCTCCATAATCTGTGGGAGATGTGACGCCACCTGCAGTGCGGAGGACACGCCGGGGCGTCACCGCACCCTTATCAAATCAAGATGACGATGACACACGGGTGCTGCCACCGGAAAGCTTGGGGCGACAAGGGCCAAGGGCCCCCGTGAGTGCTCTCGCTACCGGTGGTGTAGTGCGCCGCACGAGATGGTCTCAATCCATGAATGAGAGCGCCATACGTGCGTACTATGGGGCGACAGAGGGGGGAACTAACTTCTCTGCGTACCGTGCAAAGATGCTGTCTTTGTTTCAGATGCTTGAACCAACGATGATTGAGACTGCACAACAACTATCGGATAAGGTGCGGACTATCCTGCGACGTCATCTGCTGGATGAGTCACACCTTGAGCGGCTGCGCTTAGCCTTACCACAGATTGATACTACCCATACCGTAACTCAGCATACATTGCAAACCAACATCAAAGAGGAGCTACAGGATAGTATTGATGTGTCAGTAAGTAACCAGAATGATGAGCAATTGAGGAGGACTTTGGAGGATACGATTTTGATGTATAGGTATATGCCTCTTAATTTAAGACCAAAACTGCCTCGATTGCCAGTACATAAACGAAATATGGCGTTAGTGGGAGTTCTATACCAGATGTTAGGTACCTACCTCATAACATCTGAGGACCTAAGTGATACGCATTCGATTCTATACTGTGGGCCCGTTGCGCCGTGTCGTATTGCGGGTGTTACATTCCCTGAACCCCGCACAACCTCGCGAAGGACGGTTCAAGCTCCAGCTTGGCGGACCAGAATCGAAAGGCGTATCACACTGGCTAGAACTCTTATTGCTAAGCTAATCTGCTTCAAGGAGGGTAATAATCGCCCTAGAGTCATGCGATTTGTGAACCAGGCTTTTGCTGGGACTGACACACGTCCGTCCCAGTACTTGGATTGTGTCACGGAACGCATCGACTTCTTGAAGCAGAAAGTCTATGCATTGGCAAAACGCATCCGGCGATATAAGGAGCGTATAGACCGATATCATCAGAATCGTCTGTTTCAAAGTGAACAACGGAAACTGTATAGGAACTGGGAACGGTCTAGTGAATGTGTGTCTAATGTAGAGCTTCCGAACTCTGATGCTATGTCAAATTTCTGGCGTAGTATCTGGTCAGCCCCCATTATTCATACTGACGGTGTTTGGATGAGTATTGTCAAGGAGAAATGCGTGACAGTAGAACAGATGGTTCCAATATCCATCACAGCGGAAGACGTCAGTTGTGCAATTCGACCGGCTTATAACTGGAAGTGTCCAGGGCTGGATGGGTTGCACAACTTTTGGCTGAAATGGTTCCGTAGTTCTTCTCCTCATTAACACTGCTATTTGTCAGCAGGTTCGGCAAAACAGAAAAAATCTCACAGCTGCTTGGATTGATTATAAGCAGGCCTATGATTCGGTGCCTCATTCATGGCTCATGGAGGTCATGCGGTTGTACAAGGTCGATGCAACCCTGTGCTCTTTTCTCGAGTCATGCATGAGTCAGTGGATGACAGTCCTTAACCATCCAGGCATCTCTGAGAGTTCTGAATTGACTGAACCGATAGGGATTAGGCGGGGTATTTTCCAGGGTGATAGTTTGAGCCCTTTATGGTTTTGTCTAGCTCTTAATCCTCTCAGTTCTTTGCTGATGGATTCAAGACTAGGCTTTCGCCTTCGCAGGGGTAGTGAGCTCATATCTCATTTGCTTTATATGGATGATCTCAAGCTGTATGCATCAAAACGTTCAGACCTTGTGTCATTGCTGAAGATTACTCAGAACTTTAGCAATGACATAGGGATGGAATTTGGTGTAGACAAATGTGCGGTAATCAATGTAGAGCGAGGCAGAGTTGTGAGCTCCGAGAATATAGTTCTTTCAGAAACTATAATTCTCAAATCACTTTGTGAAGGAGAGACCTATAAATACCTTGGAATGTCAGAAGCACTTGGTATTGAGGCAGGGAATATGAAACAGGTAGTGAAGGAACGCTTCTTTAGCCGCTTGAAAAAAGTCTTAAAAAGTCTTTTATCGGGTGGTAGTAAGGTGCGTGCTTTCAATGGCTGGGTCATGCCCTTACTCATATACACTTTTGGCATTCTAAAGTGGACTCAAACTGAACTGGATTCCCTGTAAAGTCCGCAAACTGTTGACGTCATACCGGATGCACCACCCACGTTCGTCTGTAATTAGGTTGTACCTCCCACGCAAGTGTGGTGGACGTGGCTTCTTAAATGCCAAGAACCTCCATAATCGTGAGGTGTGCAATCTCAGGTAATATTTCCTCAAGATGAATATGTGTATGCATAAGGATGTTGTTGCAGTGGACCTTACCTCGCTATCTCTTAGCAAAGAGAACTGGCGCAAGCCTAAAGTAATTAGTAAATCAGATCACGTGGCGGTATGGAAGAGTAAGGAGTTGCATGGACGATTCTACAAGGCTCTTACGGGGCCAGATGTAGATCAAATAACATCAGTATCTTGGTTGCAATTCGGTGACCTCTTTGGGGAAACTGAGGGTTTTGTCTGTGCAATTATGGACGAAGTGATCAAGACGAGAATCTACCGGAAACATATTATGAAGGATGGCACTCTAGACATATGTCAAGTGTGTCATCATCCTGGAGAGTCCCTCAGGCATATAGTTTTTTTTTTTTTTTATAGTATATAGGCTAGCGCTTGGCTACGATCACGCCTGATGGTAAGCGAAGATGCAGCCTACGGTGAAACGCGCTTGCCTAGAAGGTGCCTATTCACTCTTGACTTGAAGATACCCATATTGTAGGTGGTAGGGAAAACGTGAGCTGGAAGAGCATTCCATATTTTCGCAGTTCGAATCAGGAACGAGGAAGCGAAACGTTTTGTACGCGTCCACGGAATATCGACTACGTATGGGTGCAGACTACTACGATGCCTAGCAGTTCTATGGTAAAAGGGCGAGGGGGGAACTAGATCAAAAAGTTCCTGTGCACACTCTCCAAAATATATTCTGTAGAAAACCGACAGACAAGCAACTTTTCGGCGATGATCGCATACATAACGCCTCGTTACCAATGATTCTTCGAGCGCGGCGATCCACCGAATCCAACGCAGCAAGCTGATATTTAGCCGATCCGTCCCACAAATGGGAGCAGTACTCCATGCACGAGCGAACCTGAGCTTGATATAGAATCAGAAGCTGCTCCGGCGAGAAGTACCGCTTCACCTTATTAAGGATACCGAGCTTCTTACCAGCTGTTTCTGCCTTGGATTCAATGCATTGCCCGAAGTTGAGCTTGGACGATATGGTGACTCCAAGAAGCTCAATACTGTCGGTGATCGGAATAGAAATATTCTGAAAAGTAGGAGTCAGATGGAAAGGACTCCTTTTTGCAGTGAATAAGCACGCCTGTGTTTTGGTAGCATTGAATTTGACCATGTTGGTGTCACCCCAGTCAGACACTGCGTTGAGGGTCAAATTAATGCGTTCCACTAAAGCCCCCCCGGCTAAAGGACCCCCGGAAACAAAGAGTTGTTTCCGGGGGTCCTTATCTTGCTAACGGCGAATACTTGCACAAACATAATCAAGTAGCCAGGATAATCCACCAACATCTTGCTCTTCAGTGCGGCCTTGTCAATTTTGAGGTACCTTACTATAGGTACGACCCAATGCCAGTTCTTAAAAATAACAGTGTATGGCTCTACTGGGATCGAAAGATTATCACTGACAGGTATATTGTAGCCAATAGACCTTATATAGTGATAGTCGATCGATTAGTACGCCGTGCAATAATTGTTGATATTACTGTTCCTCATGACGATAACCTCGTGAAAGCCGAAAAGGAAAAAGTATCAAAATACTTGGACCTTGCTCACGAGATTACCGCCATGTGGAATGTTGAGTCAACTATTATTGTTCCGATAGTCATTTCGATCAATGGTCTTTTTGCAAAAAGCTTCGACCAACACCTTAAAAAGCTTTCGCTTAATTGTTGGATCAAGGGTCGGACACAGAAAGCAGTAGTCCTTGAAACGGCGCGTATTGTGAGGAGGTTCCTCACTCTGGAGTCCTGACCGCCGGTTGCTTGGGCTCGTAAAGGCCCCGCAAGTGGAGGAGCAGATTTTTTTATAAATTTTTAATAGTGTTTTTTTATATATTTTTGTATTATATAACATTGTTAAAAATTTTAAAAAAATTATGTAAATAAAAATAAATGAGAGTAAAAATATATCATAATCAAGTGAAGTCTGTACATCAGAATGCTTGTTTTTGTTACAGAAAATAATTTTGTACTGATTGTACTCAGCAAAAAAGGCTTATAACATCGGAAATATGTTTAAAAATATTGTCCTTGTTGACTCGCCCAAAATGCCAACAGATTCGCCACTTAACTTTTGTGTTGATAACGAAATTTAATATTGTAAAGCTAGTCTATGGGTGTACAAACAAACGAAGTCACGTCCGCGAATTAATTAACAGGAATTGTTGGGCGACCACAGAGCGAATTTTATTAGTTTCCTTTCTTCGTAACCAAAAACATAAAACATGCAGAAAATTATACTGGCGATCCTTTGTAACTATGTATATATGACTGTAATTTTCTTACAAAATACGCTTTGTAACTAAATTATTGTTCATCATTAAACTGCCGACATGGACTGACGGCTCAACGTGTTCAAGGCATGGAGTATAACACCATCAGCTTAGAATTTACTGACGTATGATACCTACTCAGAAAGAGAAACTCATAATCATTCTATGACATAAACCTGGATTCCAACCTAGGACATGGTGTCAAAGCCACATAAGCTGATCACTAGACCAACCTATTTCTAGCTGTATTTAAAAACATATTTGATACCTGAAAAGTATAAAATATGCAAGCAGCTTGCATCAAATATTGTTTTATTTGCTGCAAGTTGTTTGCTACAAGCCGCGTTACATGTACAAGCGAGCTTATGACTAAGGACCCCGTAAAGGTTCGAAACTAGTCTGGCATATTCCGACGACAACAGTGACTTGAATTTAGTAACAAAATCATCAGCAAGATCCAAAATATATTTTAGTTTCAAACTTTAATTATTTTCGCCATTTCACCACTTATCTAAAAACGGTTTTATAGTGCACAATTATGTAATTAAGGTAATACTTTTAAAAAGTTTCTTAAGCTAGGAGTTTATTCCTGTTAAGTTGAGATAAAATCGGATAAGCGACGGAATATTTAACAAAGTTTCAATAGATACAGCCGCGGTAGGTTCAGTGTACTTAAGTGAGACTTAAGAGCTTGTAAAAGGTAATAGTTTAATCTAAAGAAGTTAGCGAAATTGGTCACGTCGAATTTTGAAAGTTTAAAGCTATCTTTATGGCTATGCACTTAGCTTAAAATTTGTTATTTTGTAACGTTAGTAAAATATATATTATAGTTTTGTTGATATTTCTTACGCTTTAGACTGACAAAAGCTATTTTTTTTTATTCACTGCAATCACATCTAGTGGTAAGTGATGATGCAATCAAATATGGAAGCAGGCTACCTTAATGATGTAGGATGAAGTCCACACCAATTTCGGTTTAGTTTTAGGGTATTTTTCGGTCTACACCAGCAAGGTGGTAACTAGCCACGCCTGAAGCCCACCACCAGCCAGACCTGAGGGGATAATTGGTGAGGATGTTTTAAAACTCAATTCTGCTATTTAATAGAGAAATACAGCCAAATTCGATACTCACAATGACAATAATAAAAATATTTTTATACAATAGGTTGAGACAAATTTACGTGCCATATGCTATTTAACCCAACCGGGAGTCAAACTTAGGACCTCCGTCTTATAAATCTACCGCGCATACTACTGCGCCGCGTCAAAATACGTGCGCGTATTGGCGACCAGCGGCCAACATCGCCATCTTTAATCCAGGCGCAATACTATCAGGAACATCGCGTTTGTGGTCTTTCAATCTGGCATGATTCAGGTTCCTATGCGTGCGACCACTTTCTCACAAAATAGGTACTACTCAATAAACCCAACACACTCAACCCAAAAAATGTAGTACATTCACAAATTTTCGTCAAATAAACTTATAAATATTCATGATATTTTTCCTTGTAAGTAAAGTCACGAACAGTTTATTTTAATTTAGGTTTTATTATTCCTAAACATAATGTTCCATCCGTAAAGTAAAAAATAATAAGAAACCGCCGACAATGTGCACTTAGAATTCGTACACAAAAGGAAAGCACCCGTCAAATCTAATAAACTTTTTAATGTAAACCTTGGGTTAGGAAAAAATATTTCAGCCCGTTTCCAAGAGAAGTGAGACCTTACGACGTAATTTTCGTAATCATTTCACGAAAGACTTTTCCATAAACCTCAAAGCAAACAAGTTAATTATTTGAGCGAAAAAGCATCCTGTTTAAATGAGGTTTTGGCTTTTTATTATAATACTCAGATTTTGTTTGTAACTTCAAATATTATTATTCCTTGTGTACTTTTATAATTTTGTATTAAACATATTGCTATAAATCATAATCTAATTATATTGAAATTTTATGTCACAGTGTTTGTAAACGAACGACATTACCGATTTTAACGATTTTTTTTGTGTTTGGTAGGCATGACATAAATCGTAAAATATCTTTCACGCTCCTATATGGGAGTGAATCAGAAAATATTTACTGAATCACATCTAAACAGCTGAAAGTATCTGGATGAAGTTAGGCAAAGAGACAGGTTACAGTATGGGACCTGTAATATACACTATGGGGTACTTTCAATCCAGATATTTCTATGTCTAAGTTACAGCTAATATTTCATAAAAACAGAAATAAAAAAAGGGAATGAAATGTCGGATATATTATATTTCGAGAGAATAAATATTCGGAGCACGTCATACTATTTACTCGTATATTGCACTATATACAACACAAACTGGCTTTACTTTGCAAAATCTTTATGTAACGGTCGCATCGTCCGTATTATCGGCAATTTAATGGGTCATAAAAGGCCGAATTTACGAGTGCCGCCCAACGGTCCGCCTGGTGCCTTACTATCTGATCAACACCCACATCGACGTGTGGTGTTTTAGTGCCATGTTATGTTTTAAGTAAAGTCTGTCATGCGGTACGTGAGCCGAAGTATTATATTTCACTCTAAAGGAAAATAATTGGGAAATTAGGGGAAATGGAATTATCCTTATCATCGCAGATCAAAAAACAGCAGCGTTTGCAAGGGCTTTATTAATATCTAAAGGAAATGAAGATGGATTTGGAGTTTAAATTTGATACAAGTAGGTCAAGATTGTAGTGCTTGGTAGTCCTTAAAAAGCCTATATCCAACAGTAGATAACCATCGGGTAATGCTAATGATGATGATGCTCATTATTATTAACCTATTTTAACAGCCCAGAAGAGGGCTAGGACTAATTCTTTATACGAGAGGAGATATGAGGTTCAGACCCACTAGGCTGCTTCAATATACTTTCTACTAAAGCGGTTCAAATAATTCGAGTATGTCTAATTTTTCCCCTTTTTTAAGAGTGACCCCTCTATGCTAGGTGTAAAACGATTGAGCATCCCATTCTGAACCTTTCGAATTTGAACATGGTCCCTTATATTTGACTTCTTTTTAAAAATAACGATAAAACGAAAAATAATACCACATTCAAATTAATTACTACATGGCAAATGAACTAAAAAGTAAATAAGAAACTTTCCCATATAGTCATGTAGTCTCCATAAAGGTACACAAATTCAAAACTCAAACTCTATTTGGCAATTAAGTTAGGTAACTTTTAAGCAGGTGTTCTGGTGATCTCGCTAGAATAACACGCCTGCATTGAAACTCCACGCCAACTAACTTTAGCCCGCCAGAGATAATCGTTTTAGATGGAAAGCACAGCTAATAATGAAACTGCAGGAAATCAAATACTTGCTTAGTTTTAACATAAGATTTTAATCTGTTTTCTTGAGAGACTTAGGAGAATTTAACTTTATGGATTGAATAAATATTCCTAACAAAAAGCGTGCTGTCATCTCAGATTGTGTTAAATCAAAAATGTCGCAAAAGCTTCTGTACTTAAAAATACTCTTCAAAAGTCAAGTCCGTCAAGTGAGAAGTATCTCTACCACCGTTTGTAAAACAACTGTTGCCGAGAAAACCCGACAAATAACACAACAGTTCGTCATCAACCTATTAAGGGCGCACTAAATGCCTTGATTACCAGGCCTTGTAGGACAGGGGAATATGAAGCATAGGCCCACTACGCTGCACCAAGACGATTTGGTGCCTTATGGTGACTGGTACTGAGGGTTTAACGTGCTATCCGATACCACCAACTTAACTCCGAGGTTCTGAATATACTGAAATTAGATCAAAGAAAACTCAGAAATATTCCACAATTTCCCAAAAACCCAGAATCTTATGATCGTAGCCACATAGCCTAACTACTATAACACCAACAAGGCAGTCGAACAAAGATATATAAATGAATACGCTATTTTTATTTAAAAAATTTTTCATGGTATTTTGCGAACAGATAAAATTATGCTAGGCCAGGTCCGATCTTTGGCGCAACAAAATGTTCCACAGTAAACTGCAGCTGAGTATAAAGCTGTCCACATCAATCGTATCCGAATCCTATTTCTATGTAGGAAGTAAGCAAATAGATCTGTGTAATTTACTGCCGAAGTTACCGCTTCTTGCATTATTACGATAATTGGATTTACTCTAATAACACTCAAGCTCCCAAAGCGCAATTCGGTTATTGCTATGTTACCAGAGTTCAATCTATCATATGCAGATATTATGGTTTCAAATTTCCAATCGGGATGTTATTGCAAAGCTAAAATACAGCACTTGTTATTGCAGCACCACGCTTTCCATCAATAGTCGCGTTGATACTGGAAATTGTTATCAAAATCAAAATGTTTTTAGCAGATAAATGTTTTATATGATTTAATTCTTCTATTGTTCTTCACTTACTCTTCCTAAACGATTGAACCAAATTAAACACACCGCCATATTTAGTGGAACATAAAAAAGGTCCATAATTAAAAAAATATGACACTCAGAAGGAAGAAATACTACTATATAATAATAAATAAGTTTGCTCCAGATAAGGTGTATTTGAATAAAATTAAAACAATTGCATAAAATGTGATGTTTAGTGGTTTTCTTAATGACAAAATATTTCTTTTTAAATTAAATGACATATCAAACCTTTTTTTTATGTTCCGCTAAATATGCCGGCGTGTGTAGATATGTGGGTATATTTGAGTCCCTACTTTGAAAATATAATTGAATATATTTTAACTTGAACTTTTTGTGTCAACGTCCGTCGGGTACAATAAGTTATTTAGCTTATGGGACTTTTAAAAACAAAACTCAATTAGGTAATACTAATGCGTATTTAATTCGTCAATTTAACATTTTTGTATTAATTTAGGTACCTATATTAGCGGCTAAATTAGAATCATATAACCATAAAATATAGCGGTTAACTTAGTTTTTCCGTTTAGGTATTACTCTGTTAAATAGTAGTATAATTTTTTTAAATGAATAAGTCGATTTGATACCCAGGAATAAGAGAAACATTTTCGTCAATAAAATTAGGTAAAATTGCTATTCAGAGGGGAAATAGCGCCAGTGTGTGGGCACCTTACCTTTAGGTGAACAATTATATAGCTTATTCTTTTTGTAACTATCTTGTTTTATTTTGAAATTTATTTGTTTTAACT
The DNA here is from genome assembly GCA_034621355.1 of Mycalesis mineus. Lineage (NCBI taxonomy): Eukaryota > Metazoa > Arthropoda > Insecta > Lepidoptera > Nymphalidae > Mycalesis > Mycalesis mineus. The sequence goes on from CM067881.1 coordinate 7,998,390, forward strand.
ATTAAATATTTATTTAAGGTTTAATTATTAAAGTAAATGGCATCATATTTTTTTATACAGGAATATAATGATAACAATTAAACAATACATGAGATCAACTAAAACTACTTAACCACATACGTACCAAGCTAAAAATACAAGTAGAGACGTTAATTATCAGGGCGATATCTTTACATAGATATGATTTTCAATCTGAACAGGAGTCCACGTATAGGCGCTGTAATTAATGCATACTTTCATGCCAAAAAGTTCCGACCTAGACCTCATAATTTCTTCCCATAAACCACGATAGTAGTCAAACGTAAGGCTATATCGTAAACAAACCTTTTACTTTCTGCAGACATATTTATGTATAGGGATATAAGCAATTAGATGATATAATTATATTAACTATTGCCGCTTCAATTCAAGTAGGAACAAAATGAACATTTAAGTTTTTACAGTGATCAAATTTATAGACAAGGAGGTAATGAAATAAATAAGATGAACTAATACCACTTTACCACGTAAATACCAAGCTAAAAGTAATTCAAGTACAGAGACGTTATCAGGGCGATATCTATCACATAGAGATATGGTTTCCAATCTGAACGGGAGCTAACGTATAGCCGCTGTAATTACTGCGCACTTGATAACGGAATGGAAGCGATTTTGCACTAACGTTTCCTATTTCGTACAAAAGCCAAACGTTTTGTGTTAGATATATTATGTTGTTGGAACACGAGATGTCCTTAAATTGATAAGAGCTTTTAAATTCTAATTAAATTAATTTTAAATTGAAAAGAACTATTTTACCTACTTAAATTTAAAAGAGCGTTATGTAAATAAAAATAATACGACGTGGTATTGTATTGTTTATTACTTCATACTTCGGATAATTCGAATTCTTTAAAATTTTTTAATATGCTGTCTAAACAATTTGAGCCACGTGCCTGGATCCACCAGCTGATGCTTATATAGCCCAAAGGATTAGCCTTGCTGTCTTGAGTGGAAATAGCGCCAGCATGTAAGGCACCTTGCCTCTGGGTGAACAATTAGAGGGCGTATATTTCTTTTAAATATGTTCTTTTAATTTTACTTTTGTAATTTAGTCTATCTCTGTAGTGATTTTAACAAAATTCGTATTATTTTTATTAGATTCATAAAAACTACCTAGTACCTAGCCATATTTTTTATTTCAATATTCAAGCGAAATAGAAAATCAAATTAACTTGATTTTAATATATTATTACAAGTCATTCAAGTACTTGTAGTAAATATTTTCCATAATAAGTACACCCTGCTTAGCAATCTAAAACGAAATCTACACACATGACAAAAAGATTATATTCAAAATTGACATACACACCTAAAGCTTCACTCCATACAACTTAATTCGATTTGTCTTTTAGCAGCTTTAATTGGATTTGCAGGAATTACAGCTCAGTACCTAAAAGCAATTAAGCTAGATCAAAGTTATCAGAAGCCAGTCTATCACATGCACATAATATGGTTTACGGGATTTGTTAGCTAAAATACCTACTGTTTTTGGTTTACATAGGAAGATATAGGTGCCATAATATTTAATACACCTACGTTTTTAACCGACGAAAAAAAACGGAGAAGGTTCTCAATTCGAAACGTATATTTTTTTTTATGTATTTTTTTTACGCAAAACTTTTTACAGAGCTACTTTTTTTTACTTTTTTTATTAGAAAGGGCACACTTCCAAGATGGTCCCATTGTCATCATGTTAGAATTTGATGGTTATATCCTGGGAAAATTGAAGTAACCCTTCAAATTTTATAGGCACACTTAGAGCGATTTCGGTTTTTGTGTAAGTATTGGTAGCTTTTTCGCTGCAAGTGCCGTATAATATACTATGACAGTATAGTACGAGTACGTTACGTGGCGATAAATCACTAAAAAGTAAGAAATAAAAGTTTTTAACAAAAAATAGAACCGACTCAAAACGCACCGACTTCATGGATATGCTTAAATAAATTAAAGCAACTAAATGACACAGTTATTTTTTACTTTTTACTGCGTTTTGAGTCGGTACTATTTTTGTTAAATTTTTTTTACAATATGTATTGTTTACGGCTATTGTAAAAGAAATGTATAGTTATTTGACGCAGGAGTAAGGTTACTACGCTTTAAAAAGGCTCCTGCTTATAACTGTACTTGTTACAGAAATAAACTATACTTTGCCTAGGTATATACCTATCGGCATACATATAGGTGGATTTTACTGTCTCCTTCCTTGTTGATATGCCTATATGACGTCCTGGTAATTCCAATACGGGGTCGGAATATATGGAGCTTTTCTTTCTTCCAAAAAATTGTCAGTAAAAGTTAGCGGTGTTACACTACAGTGCCTTACGGATCACTGTAAATCCTTGGATCGCGTAATTAGATATCATTAACATGTAACCCGTCTAAAATTATTAAATGGGTAAAAACTGGTTCAGATTTTAAAAGCACCCTAAATCTATAAATGACGAATTCTTCGTTCTTTTACTTCTCCATTTTTTTTAACAAACACAAGCTCCTACGAGAATTTATTAGCAACATTGAATGGCATGTTGACAAATTGCTCTGCCTTTCTTATAAGGCTTCTTTTGTTTTTCATGCGTTTTTACGTTTTGTATTCGCGTAACACTACATTAAAATAAATCAAAGCGACTTTCGTGTGTTACTTACTGTAATGGTTTATAAGGATTAAGTACTAAGCTGTAAATGCGGGTAATAAGAATGATTCATTATTCTTTGTTCTTTTTTATCCATCCATAGTAACTTTCATCGAAATATGTAATACTTGAGGCGTCACTATGATTTTCTCTACGCCTGAAGAAATTTGAGTGGAAAAGCGTTTGAGTAGTTCTGTAACTGTGTAGTTCCTTGTCTTACTACTGTTCTAATATTTTACAAGAACTTTGACGATATATTTGACCTGCCTTCCAAACCGGCGGTAGAGTCACTACAAGTAGTCTACTTTTTAAAATTAAATTAAAAGTCTGACATTTTAAAAGTGCTTGTAAGGTTAGTTAGTTAAAAAATATTTTAGATTGTCCGTCTTAAGCTCGCCTCGCCATAAGCCAATCAAAGCGATTCTCTAAATAAAAGAAAAGAATTGGGATATTGGTGTTTGTCGTCCAAATGTCCAAAAATGATCCCTATTTTACCTTATAGTCTTCGCAGTAAAACATAGACTTCTTAATGCCAATCTTTTAATTGTTTAATATCCATCCGACGAATAATCTGTGATTTTTATTACTTACGTTCTGTGGTAAAGGGAGGGAGGGGCCATACTTACCCAAGCTTATGTCTCGCTTATAAACACCCATATCCCCAACTAAAGAAAATAATAAGTTAGTATCGCAGAAGACTTACAATTAATCTAAGTACGCACAAGTACAGGATGTAATTACTTACTACCTGAAAGTAGATTAATAAAGTCATTAGAAACGCTACGGATTAATAAAGTGCGGTATTGTATTATGTATAGGATAGCAACAAAGCACTACGCCCACAAAGAGCGTTAATTAAACCCTTGTGAGCCCTTGGGCCGCGTTTGTTATAAACCACTAATATGTATTGCGTTAGATTTACGAACACCCCATATTTTGCACATAGGATTTCGCTAATGAAAATACTCGTGTTATAGGTAATATAAGGTTAACTTGTTTATTTAGTTTTAGTACCCTTTCCGAGGTATTAATTAAACCTTTGGGATGAAACGTACGCTGAACTAACTATACACAAAGATACAGTCCAAATAGGTTAACACTAGACTCAAGGACTTGTGCGAAAAAGGAGATGTGAGCCTACATTGGGCTCACCAGACTGGTAACATGGAGGAAAAACTGTTAACACAAGAGGAAATTTATTGGCCCATAGCAGGAGAAGTAATGTTGAGCTTAACCCACTACGCTGTTCCAATACAGGTCGCCAGGCTCATCAGGTTATTATTTAAAACTTTAATAAAAATCCCTCACAAATATAAAAAACGTTTCTTATTTCCAATAGAACAGGAAGCCTATCAATTTCTCTGAACCACGATATTCTTTATTTAACATGTCATACGTACGTTCCTCTTAAATCACTACATTTGTCAATAAGAACCTTTAGTAGTTTTAAAGATAGAAGTTTAGATGGCGAAAAGCGTTTATTTTGAACTAGTGTGACGATCATTATGATCGTCATACTAACATATATAATTACACTAAAAATAATTAAAATATATATAAATATATATATACATGTAAAATATATAAAAGAGTTTTATTAAAGAATAGTAAAACGATAAACAACAGTGTTTAATATTAAACGAGTAATTAGAAGTATCTTCTAATTGAATGCACAATCGAGAAGCGCTCCTCATTCAAATTTGTATACATATTGTATGTCAAATATGCCCCGATGGCTGCCGGAGACAAATAGTGAAGTGACTTTCCAACGAATGCTAGATCGAAGGATCTGCTCGGTGTTTGAGCGAAGCGCGCGCCGCCACTTATGTGGGGATGTGTGAGAGAGGGGGTGTCCGCTGTGTCTATGACGATGCAGTGCTCCGCGTCTGTGTCGTCCTCTGTGTTTTCACCGAGCGATGAATATAATACATAGAGGTCGATTATAAATAGTGTGAGAAAGCATATATGGAAAGAGATTAATAAGCAATAATCCATCAAGTAAGGTTATGCACCCTTACTAAGAAATATAGAATTTAATAAAATAAATTATTGAATTATGTGATAGCAAGACACATTATAATATAAATATATTAACATCTTCATATAAATATGCCTTGACAGCTTGGGCATTTACACAATAAAATACGACTGTTGTATTTATATCTATGTTAAAGCTTTTTGAACGCATAACACCTCGTAACGAGGTATACTCATCTGATTGGTTGAGGAGTGAGATACTAGCCGCTTACATTTGGTTCAGCTCTGAATCTGCATCTGACGAGATGTTTGAAACGGATGTCTGAGCTCTATGTTGACTTACTGAGTGCCTTATTCTCTTCTAACTTCTCACAATTAGAATCCAATATAAAGAGGAACACACCTCTATAAAATGTGCTGTTTTCGAACGCCTTACACCTCGGTATCGAGGTATGAAATTAAAGAGGAACACACCTCTATAACTTGTGCCGTATACATTTCTCTCACAAAGGAATGATTTAAGGGGGGGGCTCCGGTTTCTCTAATAAGAGATTCGATTATTAGATTCTTTCCACAGAATCGTGCCGGTTCTTTGAACGGTTCGTTGAGCTGTGCGACGCGGTCGGCGCAGAATGTTCTAGCAACTAGCGAAGTTTATAGAGACATTAACGGAGGCTGCATTCACGAAGTGTGGCTATCATATTATAATTATTAAGTTAGACGTTTTGCGGTAACCCTCACTCGGCCCGGGCATCATAGAACTAGCATTTCCGGTAGCGGGCCACCGTCATATTGCGGGATGGAGCATATGACCATCTTTCAATAGGAAGATGCCATCGATCTAAAGTTTGTCTGAGGACTTACTCGGATCGCTCCGCGTGCGTATCTGTATTACCACAATGTGGAGCAATAGTATGTCCATCTTTCAATAGGAAGATGCCATCGATCAAAGGCTTGTCTGAGAACTTACTCGGATCGCTCTGTGTGCGTAACTGTAATACCATTCTAATATTGAACGGAATTGAACATCTTTTAATAGAGAGATGCCATCGATCTAAGGTTTGTCTGAGGACTTACTCTGATCGCTCTGTGTGCGTATCAGTAATACCACTCTATTATTGATTGGAATTTTAAGTTCTTAAGACAATTTGATCCCAACCTCATTATTTGGAACTATACAATACACGAAGAGGCCACATAAATGGGAAACACTTCATGTATTGAAAAATATAAAGCAATTAATTTATAAAACATGAAAGGGACCACATATATATGAGAATCAGTTCATGTAATACAGTGGGAAGGTGTGAGTTTAGGGATAGTCAAGATTTGTTTATGGTTGCATGAATTTTATCTTCCGAAACTCTAAAAGTACTTGAGTTATTTATGGACATAACATTGATAATAGGGTCCTAATCGAAAGTCGATCACGTGCCAATCTAATACTTTTAAATTAAAAGTATAATAACCTTTAGAAAGATCTAAAACATAATGTAAATTGTGTTTATATTTATATGTGACGAATGTTTACCTTTGTATGGGACTTCGAAACAGTTACACTAGCGGGCGACCGCGGTTACAACCGTGTAGAATTCCGAGGGAATATCAGGTTACAAATTAGCCTAAGTCATTCTTCATGATTATCTATCTATCCATTATTATCCAGTTAGAATGCAGGTGGAACAAACAGACAGACATAAAAAAAAAATATACTTTATACGACAATTTAAATGTCTCCCTCAAAACCGCTGAGGAGGTTAATGATGCATGTGTACGCTTTACTAATGCAATACAAGTCGCGTCTTGGCTGAGTACGCCTGATATTCCAAGGGTGCAGACGGATGTATGGCTTCCTTCGGATATTAGGAGTAAAATCCGGGAAAAGAGAAAATTACGACGCAACTGGCAAACCTCCCGCAATCAAAGCGACAGAACAAGTTTGAACCGCGCTTCTAAGCAGCTAAAAGAAATCCTTAAACTGAACAGTCATAACATCACCAAAAGTAATCTAGAACAAATGTCATCTTCAGGTCTAGGAGAGCAATCACTGTGGAATGCCACCAAAAATTCTCTCAAACATCCCCAAAAACATTTTCCACCCATAAGAACTGGAACCACATGGGCCCGTACTGATGATGAGAAAGCGGAAGCCTTTGCAGCGTATCTCGAAACTGTTTTTCGACCCAACGACCATCAAGACTCCTTTGACCGTGAAATCGAGGATATTCTTTCCCAGGATCTGCAACTTTGCCTGCCAATAAAACCAACATCCCCTAAGGAAATTGCTAAATTGATTTCTCTATTAGACAGTAAGAAAGCCCCAGGGTTTGACCTCATAACCCCTAAACTACTAAAAGAGTTACCTAAAAAGAGCCTAATATTCCTTAGCAAGCTGTTTAATGCTATATTTAGAACTTGCCACTTTCCTGAAATATGGAAAATATCACAAATAATAATGATTCCCAAGCCTGGCAAACCTATAGAAGAAACGTCATCTTATCGCCCGATTAGCCTTACGCCGGTACTATCTAAACTCTGGGAAAGAGCCTTCCTGACTAGACTGAGAACTTGTCTGGAAGAATGCTGTATAATTCCTGAGCACCAATTTGGCTTTCGACAGGAACACTCTACGGTGGAACAGGTCCATAGAGTTTATGACACCATTCGTCAATGCCTAGAAAGAAAGGAATATTGCTCCGCTGCCTTCCTCGACGTTCAACAGGCATTTGACAAGGTTTGGCACAAAGGCCTTTTATGTAAGATTAAAAAACTCTTGCCTCACTCCATGTTCCCCATACTAGAGTCATACTTAAAAGACAGATTCTTTCAAGTAAAAGAACAAGATGCGAGATCCCGCCTATACAAATGCTTAGCCGGAGTGCCACAAGGTTCTGTCCTCGGCCCTGTGCTATATAACATATTTACATGTGACTTACCCCTCTCATCAGAAGTTACTGTTGCAACATTTGCAGATGATGCTGCCTTTCTTTCTTGCAGTAATGATGCGTCTTTAGCTAGTGTGCAGCTACAGAAACAGCTAGACCTAACAAATGCTTGGCTAAAAAAGTGGCGAATCAAGCCTAGTGCGCAAAAGTCGCAACACATTACTTTCGCTTTAAAAACAGGGGATTGTCCGTCTGTTAAACTGGGTGAGGAGACACTACCACAAAGTGCATGCGTAAAGTACTTGGGGTTTTATATGGACCGACGCCTTACATGGAAGGATCATATTAAACAGAAGCGCAATGATCTTAACAATCGCTTTAGGAATCTGCTCTGGCTGTTAGGCAGGCAATCTGTCTTGTCTCTTAGCAATAAAGTGCTGGTGTATTGCACTATTCTCAAACCCAACTGGCTGTATGGCATTCAGATATGGGGCACCGCTAGTAAATCGAACACTCTAGTCATCCAAAGAGCACAGAATAGAATACTACGAACGCTTGTCAACGCACCCTGGTTTGCACGCAACACTGAAATACACCAATACTTGGAAATGCCAACTATTGAGGAAGAGATAAGCAAATACAAAATCCAACATCGGGAACGGTTGCGCAAGCATCCCAATTCACTGGCTTGTGGGCTATTATCTGTGGAAAGAATCAAAAGGTTAAAACGAGCTGATGTGCTCGACTCTATACAGACTTGAGGATAATGGTCCTTAGGTCTGGTAAAGCCACTTTATCCTGCCACAAACCTGCTTATAGTCTGTCGACTGATTGCAGATAAATCCTGGAAAAAAAAAAAAAAAACTTTATACGAAAGTAGAATTTTTTTTTAATATTTTATCATTCAGGGAAAGCTGTTATTTTGAAATTATAAACAGACACTCCAATTTTATTTATTTGTATAGATTATGTTAAAATATTTGATAAACACGAGAGATAGGGATAATTCATTCAAATGTATATTATTTCGAAACACAACATGTTTACAGCACGTGTATTCAATGCAACTACAACACAATCAGAATAATAATATTGTACATACACGTTGATATGAATTATTTTAATTGTGGCTACAATGGAATTAAAAAGGGTGACATTACTTTTTATCTGTGTACGGAGTTTCGCCTTCACAACTTCCTTTTTACGTATCTCACAAGTAGGTGACTAGATTGTTTGAACAAATAACAACTGCCTAAAACTTCTTTACTATAATTTATTTAAATAGAAACATCCTACATTGAACTGATCTTGGCATTGAACCCAGGACCTTAATCTATTTTCAAATCATCAAGGTACAAAGCTGTGTTATTAAAATATGCAAAATTAAAAAATGGAGCGACGTCGATTGATTTCATTTTTAACCGGACGGTAAAACCGAAGAGGTTCGCAATTCGACGTTAATATTTTTTTTGTATGATAACGCATAACTTTTTACCAAACAGTCCTATAATAAATAACTCTTGTTTTATTAGAAACGGTACACGTCCTTAATGGCACAATGTTCATCATGTTAGGATACGTATATCATCGTCCTAATCATTTTGGGTCTTCGAATTCGTAACGATTTACTAAATACGCTAATTATCATCATCATCATCATCATTATCAGCCGGTGGACGTCCACTGCTGGACATAGGCCTTTTTAGGGACTTCCAACACAACGATCCTGAGCCTGTGCCCGACCCGTTTGATGTCATCAGTCCACCTGATGGGAGGTCGACTAACAGTGCGATTTCCGGTGCGGGGTCGCCATTCTAGCAACTTCGGCCCCCAACGTCCATCAGCTGTTCGAACTACGTGCCCCGCCCATTGCCACTTCAGTTCTGCGACTCACTGAGCTATGTCGGTTATTTTGGTTGTTCTGCGGATCTCCTCATTTCTGATTTGATCACGCAGAGATACTCCGAGCATTGCGACCAAGTTTCGGATCCGTATGTCATCACTGGCAACGCGCACTGTTCAAAGACCTTCGTCTAAAGGCACTGAGGAATTTTGGACGAAAAGATGTCACGCAGTTTGCCGAACGAAGTTTAATTTTTTTTTTTCAATAAAATGCATTCCATACCTTGTTATTAGAAGGTATGGAATGCAATCAATTATTTTTATTACGTAAAGGAGTAGGACTCAACACCGAGAGGTCATGAATTCATCATCTGCTAAAATATTGTAGTACAAGCTCCTAACTCAGACTGTACGTCTAGTTCATCATATTTACAGAATATGGCATATATTCTATTCAATAAATAATCAGCTATAAAAACAAAGTATTTGTATCCTGCATAACTATCATATTTTACTTTATTTACCGTTTCTTCTTTCAGCGCGCAACAAAGCTATTGTAAGCTAGTCTTGTTTTCTCTATTATTAAAGTTATTCAATAACACGAAGTCCCGTTTTTTAGTTTTCTCCGCTGTTATTTTATTATTTCTTTCTTTACAGCATTGTGCGGTTTCAGCACAGTGGTTTGCGCGACCGAAGCGCGAATTCTCAACAAAAGTACGCGAACCACGAGAGAAGTTTCTATTGAGTTTACGCTCCGCGAAAATGTAAATGGATACTGTTATTTCAATATAAATTTATGTTCTAGCTCGAATTTTCTTTTTTTTATCAACTGTGTCCAGCGGCTTCAACCGCGTACATCCCGTTCCCCTGGGAGTTTTAAGAAATCCGTTCTTAGTGAGCGTGTACATCGCGATAACAACTATTAAATTTCAAGTCAATTGAGTGTATAGTTCTAGAGGTCTCGTGATCAATCAGAGGCTTCCGTTTATATTTATGTACACTAGTAAACTCGCCCGCGATCTAAATTGTGTTTGCAACTCTCCAATAACAAAAAAAAACGGCCAAGTGCGAGTAGGACTCGCGCACCGAGGGTTCCGTACACTTTAAGGTTGTCGTAATTATTCCTTCATATGTACTATAACATATAACTTGCGAAATTTCAAGATTCTAGCACTAGCTGCGAACCATAGAGAGTTAAATATGCGGCTTATGCTGTATCTTTTGATTGCGTTGACATAGAAGTTTGATTTTGTCACAGCTTAAAGGTTTTATAGGCCCAAGTTTCCATTATCTGTGCTATATGACGTTGCTTAAGTACCAAATTTCGAGATTCTAAGATTACAGGAACTACCCGTTAGGTTTTGGTTTAGTTGCTTCTTGTAGTGAGTTAAATATGCGGCTTATGTTGCTATATCTTTTGATTGTGTTGACATAGAAGTTATATTTTACAGCTTTTTTTTTCTGTAGGGGGGAAAATCCTCATGGACACCCTTGGGTAGTGCCGGACTCCTACCGGCTAAAAACCCCACCTACCTTCAAAACGTTAGTGTTCCTGCCTTTCAGCCTACCACTAACGTCGCAGTCAATTCATATCTGTTGTCTTTCATCTCTCTCTTTTGTCTTCATTATATATTCTAAATAGCTCCCGATCAGCTCCCATTTCTCAATTTATTCCAACATACACTCAATTAAACTTTCTACTCTCAATTCCTGTCCTAGCTCTTTCCTTAATTCCTCTCTTTCATCGTTAAAACGGGGACAGTAAAACATAGTGTGCTCAGCGGTGTCGTTGGGGTCTATACAGTACATACATTTGGAGCAGTCCCTTTTCTTGATGCGGGTGATGTACTGCATAAAAACCCCATACCCCGTGAAGCACTGAGTCATCCGAAACGTTATTTGGCCGTGCTTCCTTTCTGCCCAGGTTTTTATATTTTTAATAAGACTGTATGTCCAGCGTCCATTCACAGATTGGTCCCATTCACGTTGCCATGTCTCTAAAGTCCTTTCTCTGGCCATCTTCCGAACCTCTGGTGTTTTAACCTCATAGGTGCATGATCTTTCCCGTGCTAGTAGATGGGCCGGAATAAGATTTGCAAGTACGAGAGCAGCATCAGTGGATACGGTTCGGTATGCACAACATGTTCTTAAAGCCATTGTTCTTTGTGAGCCCAGTACCATTTTTTTATATACTTCTTTTTCCATGGCCTTAACCCATATTGGTGCTGCATACATGACTACAGATTGCAGTGCCAGAGCTAGTGTTCTCCGTTTTCGGGAGCTAGGTCCCCGCGTGTTAGGTAGCATACTGCTGAGTACTTTAACAGTTTTTTGAGCCTTTTTACATGCTGCGTTTATGTGTTTGCCAAAATTCAGGCGTGAATCTAGGGTCACACCTAGATAAGTCACAGAGGAGATAGCTGCTACTGATGTATTCCCACAATTGAAGGCAAAATTAGCGACGCTCCTCCTATTAAATATAATAGCCACAGTTTTTTCGGGGGCAATTTCCAACTTATTGTGCTCCATCCACAGCATTATATTGTAAAGGGTCTCGTTGCCTTTCCTTACCAGGTCTTCACCATTTTTAGCCGTCACTGATACTGCTAAGTCATCAGCGTAGCATATTAACTTGACCCCTACTGGCACTTCTATTGACATGACATCGTCGTATAGAACATTCCAGAGGGTTGGGCCGAGCATCGATCCTTGAGGGACCCCGCCTTGAATTTCAACTCGGACTCCTTTGCTAACTTGAATAGCTCTGTGCTCCAAATAGTCGATTATGCCATTTACGAGGTATTTGTTAATGCTTCTTATTTTCAATTTGTTGACAATTTTTGCCCAGGATGCTCTATTAAACGCGTTTCGCACATCTATAAGGATTAAATCGTTCCATTGTTTTTCTTCTTTAGCGACTCTTGCAGCATTTATTACCTTCTTAATAGCGTCAATGGTAGTTCTCTCCTTCCTGAAGCCGAACTGGTTGTCATGAAGACCTCAATTTCTGCCAATCTCTCTTATCAGTCTATCATTAAGGAGACTCTCATATGCTTTGGCCAGAATATTGATAAGACAGATTGGTCGGTATTTAGTGGGTTCCGTAGGGACCTTTTTTGGCTTATCAATTAAAATAAGTTTAGCAAGCTTCCAGTCCTCCGGGAACCTGCCGCTTTCAAGAAGCCCGTTAAATAAAGTAACAAAGTATGTAGGATATTTTAATATCACTTGTCTTATCACTTCAGGCGGTAAAGAGTCAGGGCCAGGGGCTTTTCCTGTTTTAATTTTATTAGCAGCTTTTCTTATATCCTCCTCGGAAAATCTGAGCTCCTTTAAGTCATCTTTCTCTGGATCTAATTCTTCTCTTCTCAAACTCTCGCCTTGTGATATTGTAAAGAGCTCATTAAAAACACTCATTTTCTCCTCAAGCGGGAGAATTCTTTTTGGGTTGGGTAGTTGAAGTTGGTTCTTTACTATTTTGTAAGCTCCACCAAAAATGTCTTCTTCGGTTTAAAGACATTTATTTCTCCAAAGAACGTACAGTTCACTTAAGATAGAGAATAACAAATTATTATCATTTTGCAGACAGCATGCATTATTGGTAGATAAATTTTAAATACAATAGTTTAATAATATTTTATCCAAATTTGTAGAAACATGGGACTTAAGAGATACCTTAAATGCGTTAATATTATTTATCTCCTTCAAGGAGTTTGGCAGATTGTTGTATAACTGAGCACCTTCACATAATATATTTTTGTTGCCAAATGTTTTTGTCCGTGGATACCTTACATTTATTTTGTGTTTGTTTCTAAGATTGTGTTTATTTGTGCTGATATTAAAAGTTATGTTGGAATGTAGGGTTTTGGTCATAATTTTTTTTATTAGAAGACAGGTATTGTATGTGTATATTTGTGTGATGTTAAATAGTTTTGTTTTATTGTATATATCTCTTGTTGGTGTCAGGGAATTATAACGAAATAGTGTCTTAATTAATTTGTTTTGTACGCGTTGTAATTTATTTAGATGTGTCTTTGCAGCAGTCCCCCAGACTTCTATGAGGTATTCCAAGTGAGGCTTAGCTAATGCGTTGTAAATAGTTGTCCTAACCTTGTATGGAATGCAATTTGATATTTTCCGTAACCTCCCTGTTAGTGAAGTTAATTTTGAAATTTGTTGATCTATGTGAGGGTACCAAATCAGTTTGTCATCTAATATTAAGCCTAAATATTTTTCTGTGTGGGACCTTTGGATTTTAGTGTTATTTATCATAAGCGGGTTGTAATTTGGAATTTTCTTGTTTTTAGCTTTAAATATCATGTAAGACGTTTTTGTAGTATTAATTGTGAGAAGATTATACAAAAAGAATTCGTTTAATTTATCTAAGTCATTTTGCGCTTGCGCTACCGCTTCATGAATATTATGTGCAAAGTAAAATAGGCAGGTATCGTCGGCATACAGGGTTAAATGTCCTGACAGGTTCAAGTTAATTATGTTATTGACATAAATAAGAAAAAGCAATGGTCCTAAAATAGAGCCTTGGGGAATTCCACATGTGACTATTTGGGACCTGCTTTTATTTTTGGATATTTGTACGATTTGTTTCCGATTGCTTAGGTACGAAGTTAATAAATTCAGTGCAGTTCCAGTAATTCCGATGTTATCTAGTTTTTGTAACAGTTTTGAGTGACTAATGGTATCAAATGCCTTTTTTAAATCGATAAACACTCCTAAACATACATGATTACGGTCAATATTGGATTTTATTTTTGTAACTACATCAATTGTTGCGCCAACTGTATTAGATTTAGGTCTAAACCCATATTGTTGTTCAATAAAAAATTTTTTGTCATTTAAGTATTTATTAAGTCTACGATATATCACTTTTTCAAAAACTTTAGAGATTACGGGTAGTACTGATATGGGTCTGTAGTTGCTCGGGTCGGACTTTGGTCCAGTTTTATAAATTGGACTGACTTTCGCAATTTTTAACCTATCTGGAAATACCCCATCTGAGAGGCACTTGTTAATACAATTTGCTAGATTTACTGAAATTACATTTTTGAGACATTTTAGTGCTTTAGAAGTAATTGTATCGAGGCCGGCGCTTGTATTGCTATCTAAGTTGTTAATAATCTTAAGCACTTCTTCAGGGCAACATGGCTGAAATTCACTTAGAGTTATATTATGATGATAAGATTCTTTGTACATAAGAGTATGAGTTGAATTTGTATGATATTTTAGAGGTATGTTATGGGCTAGGTCTTTACCTATCATTAAGAAAAAATCATTAAATGCTTGGCAAATTTTATCACCATCTGTGATAGTACCAGATGATATAATTAGCTTAGGGGGTGCTGAGTTATTTGTTATTTTATTTACAGCTAAAGTATTAATTAAGTCCCACATCTTTTTAGGTTTGTTATTACATCGTTTAAATTGACTGATATAGTATGTTGTTCGAGAGTCCTTAATCATTTCGTTTACATTTGTTTTTTCTAAATTATATTTGTCTAATAGGTCTTCATTTTTACTATCTTCTTTTAGGTTTTTCCAGAAAATATTACGCCTATCTATGCCTTCAAGTATGTTTTTATTTATCCAGTCCTTTTGCGGTAGATTCAGTATTTTGGTCTTGATTAATTGGTTTTGTTCTATTTGATCAATTATATAGTTTTCTAGACAGTTATAATCGAACTCTTCATTTATAAGCATAGTTTCAGACGAGCTTTTTCTTAAACCATCATAATCCAGAGCAGTATATTCAATTTTTTGAAACTCTTTAGTGTTACATTTGCATAGTTCTAAGTATATTTGCTTGTGGTCAGATAAAGACGACTCTATTATTGACATTGTAAAAGAATTATTTTTTAAATTAGTGCAGACATGATCTAGTATAGTTTTAGTTTTTGATGTCTCACGAGTGCAGTATTCCTTTTCAGTTTTGTTTATAATGTCATATCCAGTTTCTTCTATTGTTCTCATGTAGTTTACAATATTTATATTAGTGTTTAAAAGATCTAAGTTGAAATCGCCAAAAATTATTGTTCTCTTCCGTTTTTCCAATTGCAAGGAGTATGTTTCTAAAAATTTACTTACGTTTGTCTCACCAGGTTTATATATTCCGCCTATATTTAGAGCATATTTAGGCAAGTATATCCAAAGGTAGTGATTTCCATTTTCTGTTAGATTCTCTGTTATGTCGTATTTAATGCTGTTATGTAGGTAGATGGATACCCCTCCGCCTTTACCAGTGCTCCTATAGTTGTATATGTGTGTATAGTACGGAAGTTTATATTGACTTGCATCTTGGTCCGATCTAAGCCAGGTTTCGGTAAAAATAAGAATATGAAGTGATTTCGGTACTGATTTCAATATACATTGAATTTCTTCAAATTTACCTTGTTTTCTAATGCTTCGTAAATTAGCATAAAATAATTTTAAAGACCTCGAATTCGCAGGCAAGTCTTGATATTTTTGAGCTAAGTAATAAGAAACGTAGTTGCTACCTATACTAGTTGGATGTTTGATCATTACATAGTGAACAGTACGATTTAATCGTTTTTTGATTTAATAATCTTAGGCACTCCCTGTATATACCTTATGATTAGGTCGGTTTCCCCATTTTCTTTCCTTTTTTGTAGCTCGGATGAAAGTTGCTTCATAAAGGTTTTTTGAGATGGAGTTTGGTCAGCATACAAACGAAAGTTGTTGGACAATTTTGATTTATTTCGTAATAATTGTTTGGGGACAGAGGATGAATCGAAGCATAGTTTTACAGGTCTATTTTTTCCGGGGTTATATTTTCCAAGACGAATAGTTTTCAACGGTTTAGGGCATTGCTCGAAGATAGCACTAACAATATTAAATGACTCGTTCTCATCGTGAGCGCGCCGAGCAGCAAAGTTTTTGTTACATATTTCACTAATACCCACTAATATGACATTATTTTCTCGGGCGCAGCGGTCTTTGAGTTCGAGCATGAGGTCTTCATAGGTAGGCGGAAGCGATTTATTTTCTGTAATTATGTTTGTTGAGTAATCATTGGTCTGATTTAATTTACTATGTAACATCTTATTCTCCGATTTAATATTTTCAATTTCCTGTTGTAGTATAGTGTATTTTGAATTCAAGTTTTCTGTGTTTTTTTTAATAGATTTTATTTCATTTGTTAATTCCGACACCTCTTGACGTATTTGCAATAGGGTTTCATTCTGGGTTGCAGCAAAATCCTGAAAAATTTTCGTTATGTCCTTACGAAAATCCTCCAACTCCTTTTGGAAATCATATTCAACTGATCGATCCTTTCGTTTTCTAGCCCGAGTGACTATTTGTGTGTCTTCATCATCACAGTTTGATAAGTTCGAAGTCGAACCACCGTTCCCGCTGCCGCTTATGACGTACGCGCTGAGCGTGGATTGTTGTAAGCTCATCCTTATGACTGGTCACGCGGCGAGACACGCGCGCCGCTGTAGTAGGAGCGAGTCAAAAAATAAGTAGCCGTCCTTTTTACCCGAGCGGGTGAATACAACAGCGTACGCGCTGCAACTCGTATACACTCGGCAACAGTATTAAACTATGAGATTCTAATTACACTTTAAAGTCAATCAACACTAGAATCACTTTTGGGTGCTTTAATTAGTTAGGATTCGAAAAATATTTATCAAAGATTTTAAGATTTAATGCACACGTCCGCGCAGGTTGAGCGATCGCGCGTAGAGCTCAGCTTCTTCAAGATCATCACAGAGATTATCCCACATTAGTGTCTTTGCCTTCATAATTGTTACCTTTAAATCTTTTTTATGGATCTTATAGTCGTTTTTCAGTTCTTCTCTTTTCTGTATATCCTTGCATTTCTGAAACTTTCTTCTTCTCTTTCTAACATCCTCAATTTTTTCCTGTATAAGATCCGTCCACCAGTAGGGTAGCTTATAATCGACACCACACCTAATCAGGGGAGTGCTTTCTCTGAAATCTGTATTAATTGCACAGTCACATTTGTTATGGTTGACGTCCTTCCCTTTTATTATTCTTTCGAAAGCTGCATAGAATATGTCCATGTTCGTCTTTCCGAAGATATATTTAGCCTTATCTTTTATTTTATCATCTATATGAGTTATAACTATTCTATGGTCACTCATAGATACCTCATCTTCCAAAACTGTCCATGAAGTATTCTTTGCAGGCACATTATCGCTGACTATTGTCATGTCAATATACGATACTCCATTTGGACGCACGCAAGTTGGAACTTCGCCATCATTGAGAATGTTTAGTTCCAGAGAATGTGCCCATTCTAGCAGTTCGATGCCTCTTCTTGTTGTGATATTGCCTCCCCATCATGCGTGTTTTGCATTGAAGTCACCAGTTATAATTACTTTGTTTTTAGGATTTGCCAGAGTTTTGACATCATACTGTATTTTTTCTAGGTAGCTTAGGAAACCTTCAGGTGTGCACTTATTGGGACTTATATAAACACTGTACACGGAAAATTGTGTAGTCTCCACACAGACAAAGCAACCTATTGTGCGGTACTTTATTATATCATGTCTTTTGCTGAAGTTTAAGATCATGGCACCTAGATCTTCACTGATGTATTGGTGCTTCATATTTCTTTTACATTTACCGATGTTCGGTTCAGTAAGTGCTATAAAATCGCATTTGTTTTCGGATGCTACTATTAAGGCCATATCATGGGCACTGATACTTCGGTTTGCATTCACTTGAAGAATCTTGAATTTTGATAGTTTTAAGTCTCCGAAACACCTCCTTTCTTGTTCTTCCGCGCTTTATTCAAGGCTAATTTAAAGAACTTGCACCAACCACTACCCGATGGGTGGCCATTTGTGTTACAGAGTGGACAGTAAGCTTCATTCGTGCAATTATTAGCTTTATGTCCATCTTGTGCACAATGACGACACTGTTGGCTTCTGTCTACACCTGTGCATTTTGCTGCTAGATGATCGTAAGCCCAACATCGGTAGCATTTCGCAACATCAATTCTTCGTTGGACACTGCAAATACTTAAACCTATTCTAATTTTATTTATTTCCAGGATTTTATCTGCATCGCTTTCATGAAGCACTATTGTTGCTATCTGATTTCCATTTTTCATGGGTCTCAAGGATCTAACTTCAAGTTGGTCTATTAGTTCAACTATATGTGTTTCACGTATTGCTGTTTTAACTTCTTCTATATCCGCGATATTGTCAATGTCTCTAATGTGTAGTGTACGTTTTTGGTTTCTGGTGAGCGTCTTTACCTTTTTATCTTGTACAATGTCTTTGATAACTTTGGATACTTCCTCGACCTTGTCTTTTACTCTTACTACCACGTCGCCTTTGTTTGTTTTACTAACACCTTTAATCTGTTCTAAAGCTTCGCTTTCCCTTAAACCAACTTTTAGTTTCTTTAACACATGGGCGTAAGATTCTGTATCTCCTTTTATTATAATTGTTTCGTCTTTCTTTTTATCCACATGCTTACTTCTGTCTCCTTTGTTAGTGTTCTTTTTCGTTCTCATGAATATAGCAATATCTGTATTTTTGAATATTGCTGAAAGGATCTTTCTCATAATATGTATTTCTATACCGTGCGGTGTGATTACCGAAATTTCGGTCATGCCGTATCGTTTTGCAACGTCCTTGATTTCTTTGCATAATTTAAAAACGTCCTCTTGGCTTCTACCATCTTGTTTATATGGATCGTAAAAAGCTACAATAACTTTGTTGGTCTTAGTATGGCTTTGATCTGTAGTTAGAAGTGTTACCGATTGTTCTATAATATTATAGCTTCCCCCTTCACAGGTAATGCTTTCTCCTTCTAATATATCCGGATATCTGTTAAGAACCCTTTTTCCGAATCTCGATTGCGGCTTTGTCTTCTCTTCACAGAAATAAACAACATTGTTGCGTACATCTTTAAATATGTCTCCATAGTCTATATCAACATTTTTATAACTGTCTGTGGTCCATTCTAACTGAAGTTTCGTCATTAGTTCCCCGTAATTATGTATTTCGTTGTGATTTAAATTAAATTTCCTATCTGAATTTTTATTTTTACTAATTAAGTAATTTTTACTTATTTTTACTAATTAAGTAATATATTTTACAGCTTAAAGGTATTATAGAGCCAAGTATTTGATATGAATTTTAATTTAATACCT
Source organism: Mycalesis mineus (assembly GCA_034621355.1). Taxonomy (NCBI): domain Eukaryota; kingdom Metazoa; phylum Arthropoda; class Insecta; order Lepidoptera; family Nymphalidae; genus Mycalesis; species Mycalesis mineus. Next base: position 8,017,928 of record CM067881.1, read on the forward strand.
TTACGCGTTCATGAGAAAAGGGGGTAAGTGTAAATTATTAAAAATATTTTTATTACATGATGTAACTAAAATTTACAGATTTCGTAATTTTTCCATTATCTGTGCTATATGACGTTGCTTCGTGCCAAATTTCAAGATCCTAAGTTTACAGGAACTGCCCGTATAAGGGTTCCGTTTTTTCTTTTTAAGGTACGGAACCCTAAAAATACAGAACAAGTTATGTGACCCTTTTTTTAAAGGAAGAATGAGTATAGCTAGCTATTCTTAAAAGATAGGTAGGTATATGCCGACGCAGACTTTTAAATAGTCCTAATAAAGAAAAACAATCCATACATGGTTTTGTTATATCTCAAATTCATCAGCCAGCGTTTTCAATGAAAGCGCCCTGGCGGTGATACTCCTCCAATAATTATCGTGATATTTAAGCCAATTTATACAAAACCTTAAAGAATTACGTACCAAAACCTTCCTCAGGAAGGACGCGGTGGGGGACTTCGATTTGTTATGCGTCGTGATAATGGTTAAGAGGACGAACAAGACATGAGCCAAACCATGGTCTATATTAGCTAAGTAATACTTCGAAGGGCATCATCATCATCATCATTACCAGCCTGTAGACGTCCACTGTTGGACATTGGCCTTTTTTAGGGACTTCCAAACACAACGATCCTGAGCCGCCTGTTGCCAGCGGCTCCCTGCGACACGTTTGATGTCGTCAGTCCACTTGGTTGGGGGTCGACTAACGCTGCGCTTTCCGGTGCGGGGCCAATCTACCACCAACGTCCATCAGCTGTTCGAACTACGTGCCCCGCCCATTGCCACTTCAGTTCTGCGACTCGCTGAGCTATGTCGGTTACTTTGGTTCTTCTGCGGATCTCCTCATTTCTGATTCGATCACGCAGAGATACTCCGAGCATTGCTCTTCTCTTCGAAGGGCATGCTAAGAACATATTAAACAATGCACCTGTTTACTGTTAAGCTTAATGTAGCAGTACTGTACACGGGCAACCATACCAATCAAACTGTAATGCAGGAGAAATAAGCATAGCAGTCGACAGCAATAATAAGTGTGGCGGTAGTACTTTCCCGTCAAACTCTGATACAAAGAGCAGTAGCGCTGTTCTTTAACTATGTTTTTGTACAGTGTGAGTTTCGAAATCGTATTTGTCTCTCTCTATATTAATGATGGTATGGCGGTAGATAAAAAGGTGACGATACAAAATCGAAGCTTATACTTTCGAGTTACAAAAATATCGTCACAGAATAGGGCTACAATATAATACATCTACGAAACGGACGGACGGACTGCACCGTTAGTCCAGTGGTTGGCCTAACCTGGGTCCAAATAATTCTAAGTTTTTCTGTCTTATAAGTGGGCCGTTAATAGACTGATTTTGGTGATGAATCTACGAAAACTACGGCGACCTCGACTGTAGTACTTACAATAGATTTTACAAAATAAGTCAAATTAAAGATTAATTTTAATACGGTACGTAATCTAAGCATTTTTGCTTTAATGCTAATAAAATCTCTCGATGAAAAGATACGGAAGAAATAAATTAGAGCCTCAATTGTCCGGATATTCATTGTTGAATTTTTTATATTTATGTTTAAATGTTTTATATTTATTCTCCACAAGGTAGCTCTTGACAGCAATAACAACTGATGGTAAGTAAGGAAAGAATCTAAGATGGAAGCGGGTTAAGTTGTGTAGAATGAAATCCTACCCCTTACGGTTTCTACCTGAACGCTAAATTGCTTGGCAGGTGTGTATTACTCGTCGTAATAACTAACCACAATCGTAGCCTCCCACTAGCCAGACCTGACACCAATATAAAACAATCAATTGGCCCAGCCAGAAATCGAACCCAGGACCACCGTCAATTAGTCCACCATACATACCGCTGTGCCAAGAAGTATTCCAAATGCAGACAAACAAATTTAAAATATCTAATACAGCTATTTTAAGGTTTGTGGTAGGTAGATCGATATAGACATGAACATATAACACAAAACCCACAAATAGGTTACATAATATTTGTATGTATATTAATAATTTTTGACGACCTCCGTGGCGCAGTGGTATGCGCGGTGGATTTATAAGACGGAGGTCCTGGGTTCGAGTCCCAGCGGGACAGATTGAGATTTTTCTTAATTTGTCTTGGTCTGGCTGGTGGGAGGCTTTCGCCGTAGCTAGTTACCACCCTGCCGACAAAGACGTACCGCCAAGCGAATTAGCGTTCCGGTACGTTGTCGTGTAGAAACCGAAAGGGGTGTGGATTTCATCCTACTCCTAACAAATTAGCCCGCTTCCATCTTAGATTGCATCATCACTTAACATCAGGTGTGATAGCAGTCAAGGGCTAACTTGTAGTCGATAAAAAAAAATCATTTTCTAAACATTTGTCACTCCTCCCCTCCTCTCGTCGGTTACCTCATTGATGAGGGTCGTGACCTCCTCCATCTTTAAAGTTCGAAATGTGGCGCCACTTTGCGCTATCCTCCGCTATTCGGAGAGCATCGTAGACCGTGGATCGAGTGTGGCGCGGATCTGATCAGACCAACGCATGGGTTGCGGCCACGCGGTCTTTTTCCTTCCACTTTGCCAGTAACTATTAGTTTTTCGAGATTATCTCCATGTTTCCTGGCAATTTGTCAGAAGTACTTCAGGATTCGCTTCAGGCAGATGGTCGACAGTCTTGTTTAAATTTTAAGCGTAGACAATATAGATGCGTTGGTCCGAAATGCTGTCCACGGGATCCGAAGCATTTTTCTCCAGCACCACATCTCCAAGGCGTCAATTCGTTTACGGTCAGCAGATGTTAAGGTCCAGGTTTCAGCTCCATATAAGAATATGGAGTAGACCAGATATCTTACCAGTCCCATCTTTGTCGTTAGAGAAATTCTCCTGTCCTTCCATGTTTTATGGAGCTGAGACATGGCATTCTTGGCCATTCCGATTCTTCTGCGGACGTCTGGCTCACATGAGCCATTGTTAGTTATTGTGGATCCGAGGTAAACGAACTCTGTTACTGTTTGTAATTTGAGGGCGCCAGTGAAGTTTAAGGTACTTGTTCTATCTATGACCATAATTTTCGTCTTCCAAATATATGTAGGCCCTCAAATGTCTTAATCTCAAACACGAGCGGTATCAGAAATTGATTCGCTTCTTACGCAGCAATATTTTTGTTGGAGCGTGAATGGGCGTTACAAAATAATCTTCATTGTGTATTTATTTACATCATTTTTTGTACGTAAAGGTAAAGAATGTGTAACTAAGCTCTATTAAGCCCTTTGAACATTGAAGAACTAAAAATAATAAAAAAATCTATAGCTCATATCTAATACTTTTCGAAGTAGTTCTAGAAGCAAATGGAACTCATGTGTCCATACTATATATAAAAATAAATACAAAAAAAATAATTTCCTATTTTCCATAAAATCTGAAAAATTAAGTAAACTGCCTAAATAAGTAGTTCAAACGCACATATGTGAATAAATTGAATAAAAACAATATGTGTGTCTGAGTATTTACTGGAATATCAATAATCAATATCCTAAGGACGACTCACTGAACTCGCTGCAGATACATTTTAATAGATATCTAATTTTTTCTATAGACCACTATCCTGAGCTTTTCCAATATTAAAGGCACCATTACGAAAACGGCATAAATAAGTTTCGTTCAATTTTGAAAATTCTTTTTTTTATTAGAAAGGGTATACTTCCAAAATGGTCCCATAGTCATCATGTTCGGATCTGATGATGAGATCATGGTTAAATCTAAGGAACTCTTCAATTTTTACAGGCAAATTTGCAGCGATTTCCGTAGTTTATAAGTGGCTGGCGTTTTACGTATGTTCGTTGTCGATAAACCACTAAAAAGTATGGAAAAAAATTAATAAAAAATTAAACCGACTTCAAAACGCACTGAAAAGTAAAAAATAATTGCGTCATTTAGTTACTTTAATTTACTTTACCATATCTATGAAGTCGGTGCCACCTGTAAGCTTTCTACTTTAAAGACGTTACCTAATTCACACAGAGAACTTTGCTACTTTGTTGAATAAACTTTTCTTAAACCAGGATGACACCAACTTTATAGATATGGTTAACTATATTAAAGTAACTAAATGACGCAATTATTTTTTACTTTTCAGTGCGTTTTGAAGTCGGGTTAATTTTTATTAAAATTTTTTTCTATTTTAATATTGTGTCAAAATTGCTTTATAAGTCAAGCATATAGTAGCTGTATGTATGTAACTCCTTTTAAAATATTTTTTTAAAATTTTATATTTACAACAAGCTAACCCTTGAATTTAAGATAAACATTTTAGGAGTAGGATAACATCCACACCCCTTTCTGTTCCTACACGACATATACCGAGCGTTATATTGCTTTGCGTTATATCTATTTCGTAAGGATGGTAACTCGTATCCCCAGCCTCCTTCCAGCCAGACCTGGATTAGGAAATCTCTATCAGTCTAGCTGTAAATCGAACCCAGGACTATCGTTTTGTAAATACTTCACGTATACCACTGCGCTATAGAGGCCGTCAATAGATAATCAATATACTTTGGTCAATGCATTAAGACTCGCCCCACTATTTGTCGCGAGGGGAAACTGAAGGGTGCGGGGAGTATAATTCGAACATCAGTCTCGACTCTCGAGTCGACCACGGCTCGATGTACACGGGCTATTGTAGATTGTATCGCTACGTGTCATGACCAAACGGAATGATGCTCTACTTAATTTTTTTTACCAATATTATATTTATAATGTCAATAAAAAAATTTAACAATAACAAAAAATAGAACCGACTCTAAACGCAAGGTTTCTACTTTAAGGACGTTACCTAGAACCCACAAACTGCTTTACTACGTAAAATAAATGTTCCTTTAAACTTGGCTGGCATCGACTCCTAGATATGCTTAAGTAAATTAAAGCAACTAAATGACACAGTTATTTTTTACTTTTTAGTGCGTTTTGAGTCGGTTCTATTTTTTGTTAAAAATTTTTATTTCTAACTTTTTAGTAATAAAGCAATTTTTATTAATTTTTATTTTTTTGTGATTTATCGCCACGTAACGTACTCGTACTATACTGCCATAGTATATTTTACGGCACTTGTAGGCAAAATGCTACCGATACTCACACAAAAACCGAAATCGTTGCAAGTGTGCCTATAAAATTTGCGGAGTTCCTTCAATTTTCCCAGGATATCATCATCAGATCCTAACATGATGACAATGGAACCATCTTGGCAGTGTGCCCGTTCTAATAAAAAAGAATTATCAAAATCGGAGAACTCTGTAAAAAGTTATGCGTGGTCATACATAAAAAAAAGAAATATACGTGTCGAATTGAGAACCTCCTCCGTTTTTTTTCGACGGTTAAAAAAACGTATCGTATGATGATAGTTTATCACATATTTAAATGTGACTTAGCCAAAAGAATCGTTCCGTTGCCCATTCCTTCAGGTTGACCGACTCGACTTTAATTTTTCTATAAAGATCATTTGATTGGCTTGTTACCGCCGATAGAGATTTTCCAAATTAGTCCAAATCTAGCTGATGCGAGGCTTTGGTCATTGGCAGTTACCATCCTACTGACAAAGACGTACCGTCAAGCGATTTAGCGTTCCGGTACGGTATCGTGTTGAAACTAAAGGAATGTAGATTTCATGCTACTCCTAACAAGTTAGCCCGCTTCCATCTTAGTTTACATAAGTTAACTTGTAATGAATCAAAATAATAATATGTATCATGGGTTCATACTTTACAAAAACACGTAGGGGTAGGGGTATGGTAGACAAGACAGCGTGGAGTTGAACTCAATCATTTAACTGTTTAAACAATGGAAAATAGATATAATTATACTAGGTAACTATCTGAGATGATTGTGGGTGTGTGTGATTTTAAGATATTGTTAAATTGGTTAACATATATATTAACTTATGTCACAATTATAATTTTGCTGTGCAGGACTAACATGACATATTTATTTTTAAAAATGGGTTAAAATGAAGTAGAGCATACTACTAGTCAAACATGACATTCTTGTTGCCTTAACTAACTTGACACTTTGTGTGAGTGTGCACACATTGCTACTCGTCACGTAGTAATAGAACTCACATTCTTGCAGTTTTTATTGCACACTTGCACTGTAAGCGTTTGAAAAACAAAAACGACGAGCCATCGTGGATTGACCAATCTATAGCAGGTACGCCGTACGTCAAGCCGCGAACGGCAGCCTAGTGCCGCTTTCACGTACATTTCAGTCCCGCCTTGAGTGATCAATTGGATATACAAAATTAACTGTAGATAGGTACATAAAATGCGTATTAAGTATCTAGGTAGATATTGATGCCTGACATAAACCATGCCCTCGGCCATGATATCCAATGTTAACCAACGATTAGCTAGAAGGTACATGCTAATGTTAATTATTTGCGGTCACATTCAACAAACATACACTGATAAGTTTTAATAACATAATGACCTGGCCCTTACTACCAGCTATGATAAATGTAATGTCTTCATATTGTTTCTAAATTTCATATCAAAAAATATTTAAATGTGACATTATTTTGGTAAGCAATTCAAAATTGCCAATACCAATTGACTTTTTCTATTTAAATTCAGTGTATTGAAATACATAAATATTCTATTAGATGGCAGCAATTATAGGTAATAATGATAGTTATTTTCATTAATAAATAGTTAAATTTAAAAACAACGAATTTTTATTTTTCAGTACACATTGGCAAAACTTACACGTCAAAACAAAATATTAAAAAAGTAAAAGATGATAGTAAGGCCGATGAACTAGTCTATGACGTAAAATAGTGTGTATTGGATGTGTAACTGAATAGTCAATAGAAAACCCACAGATATTAAGTGACTGAGTATTAACTGAATAAATATTAATACGTTATAATCTAAAACGTCAACTACTTATAGGAGATTACGTAATGTACTGAAAAATTTGAGCGCCTCAGAATCAAATATAGATTAAGGTTAAATATTTTTAAACAAGACACAATATAGGTATATGAATAAGCACTCCGATTTCGCTTTATGTTAAGAGCCAACACAGGTAAGTACGGTAAATAAGTAGGGAAATAATACTGACTAGTTTTTAGTTACTAAAAAACTTTGATTTTTGGTATTGACTTTTACTTGGCCCTGTCAAAACAAATAAGAAACAGAGGTTACTTCCACGCTGTGTTGAAGTTGAAATTGTGGTTGGTGTTAATCGTATATGTACTTTTGTTGCTTCAAATATCAGACCCTCCAATATTCAGACATTTTTATGTATACCCTATGTTGGTTTGGACAGCCCTGCTTAGACGATCTAGGGCCTAGATTCTAGGCAAACCAACAACCGGATACATTATAATAGCGACAAAAATGGGAAGATGTTAATCTACACCAGGAAATGTTAAAGGAAATATTTTATTATTACAAGACCAGCAGTAGTAATTTTAAAAGTTTTCCTCTCAAAAATCTAAGAACATTTTAGTTATACAAATAATAAAATAAACCGTAGATAAGATTTAATCGACCTACGATCTTCGAGTTTTTACCGATAACCTCATTTCAAAAGACCTGCAGTATGTTATTTCTGAATTACGTTAGGAGGTAATTGACCAAGGGGATCTAATAGAGGTTTCAGTTGTAGTAACGCTGTGGTGCATGAAATTTAGAATTTGGATGAAATCTACTCTACGTGTTGCTGTACCACCATCCATCAGCTTGTACCTATTAATCCTATTATTAAGAGGTCTAAGCTTAGCAAAATTAATTTAAATTATAGCAAGTGAAACGGCATTCCCATTCTATATCTACAAAAAATTAAATGATCTTCCACTTACATTTCAAAGAACGAGAGTTTTATGTTACCTGCATATATATATACATAGAAAGGCAGGAGCGGATCTGGACCCCGCAGAGGTTTAGTATTAAAAATCTTTGGACCCCTCTAATAAGAAAGCTCTAGCTGGAAGTACGGAACTTCCGTAATTGGCTGCATCTTCGCTTACCATCAACTGACATTTACATTTATAAAATTAGTTACGATTTAATAAGATTGGAACAGATTACTGAATGAAATAATTACGTATTTGATATCTTTATCTTTTTTGAATAAAGTTCCAAAAATTTATATACATAGTTACCTTGTGTGCATTTTGCAATAGTTTTAAAACTTGTGAGCGGCAATATCACGTAAATGTTAACACGCTGCAAAATTGTGCAAGCTTTCGAGTCAAACAGTAGGTGGTAAATAATGTCGTGTAATAAAATACAGGTGTTACTAATTATTATCATTTATATAAAACATACAATTTATGACATTGGGAACCACTCTTATACCTAACATAATTTAGTAAATAAATATCTTATTTAAAGTATGCTGCCAGCCTTCTGGGCACTTTACCACTCGACTCTGATTCGGAGGAATACTATGACGCCCAAGTTTTTTACTCTTTTTTATTTTGTTTTTTTTCAATTTTTTTTTAGTTTAGGTTAAGGTAGCCGTTAAGTATTTCCTTTTTTATTTAGTTTTAAATAATTTTATTTATCTGTACATATATTTTAATCTGAATTTAAGATACTATATTTTAAGGTTTAGGCAGCTAAGTCTGTTCCTGTGAACTGTGTATTTAAGTATATAAACTCGAAACTACTGGAGTTATATATATACATTTTTCAATCATGGATGGAGTAATTCATTACAAAGGTAAGGTTTGAAATTTAATAGTTTTGTGTAAATTGACTGAAAAATCACGCTGACTGAGATACACTACAAGGTTTTAATGTGTGTTTATATCAGAAATTTAAATTAAAAATTTAGTAAAAACCTACTCGATCAAGTCAGCTTTCCTAGAAATTCGTAGCATCAAAATATTCCACATACAGACACCTTTAAAACATACCACCCCTCTATTTTACGCCAATATTAAAGAAATATGGTTATTATACTTATTAAAAAAATTTTTGATCCCCACATTAATTAATGTAAAGAAAATAGTGAACACTAATTGGATGCGTAAAGTCGAAGACAGGCTTGTAGCATTTGCAAAGCCTAAGTAGGATCTGTAAACATTGCTGAGGTATACCTAAGTTTGAAAGTTTTATACAAGTGTGTTTGAATAGAAAAGACTAGAAAATAATTTTCGAGCTGTTGTTTCTTGATGAATTATTTTTACATTACTGTAAAGCAAAGCAAACTGGAATGTTCCAACAAATTAGAAATCCTTAACCGTTTCATTATTACCGAGATTTTATCTGGTAAACTAACGTGACGAATATTACTTATTAAAATGTTTTTCCACCTTTATTGTCTATAACGATAATATTATTATGTTAAACAGTTACTCCCATTGTGCTTATTGCTGGTCATTGTTAAATATTAACTAAGTGTATTAAGTACAATATAGTTGGCTATTTTCAAATCACGTGGAACTAATTTGAAACAAAAACAGCCACAAAACTGTTTTAATACACCTGAAGGTTAAATATTTTTGAATATCTACCTACTGAAGTAAAATTAATATTTTGAGAAGGAAAAATCTTCAAAATCTTGAATTTTCTAAATAAAAGACTACTTTCATATCTACATGATATTAGATGTGGTCTACGAATCTACAACGTTAATGAAACAAATCTATTTATTCGTTCTTCATCATTATTACAGAGAATATCAGAGGAAGGCAGAAGTTTGTAAGTATGGCAAAACTACTTCTTCTTCTCATGAGTCTGGGTGTCGTATCTATACTTGAGAATTTTTAAACTCCGACTACTAGTTACAGAGATTAGCCGGAGCAAGCACAAACAGACAAACTATAGTTGATTATTTCAATGAACGTATCGAGCATAATGACATTGATGTGCGTTTAGTGAGAAGCTGTTAATTTGAAATTACAAACAGACACATCAGTTGACGTATTTACGTATTTTTATATCGTTTGTACATAGATGTACCTATTGGATTGTTGTGATCGTGGTCGATATTTTAAGTTTCTCTACTCCATTATGAAGAAAATAAAAACATACTAAGTTGCAGGCTACTGAACTCAAGCATACGAAAGCTACCGAATGCGGTACGGTATCAGCGCTTGCACAACGTATTACATTATTAAACATCCATTGAACGGTTTTTCATGCAGATATCACAAATAGATAAAGCGGTTCCTGGAGGAAGATTTCAGTACAAAATTTGTTGAGATTTTATGTAAATTGATGGAATGGTCGCGCCGCCTGGTAGCTTTCATGAAAATCGCGGCCTAAGTCGTTTATGATATAGCAAAACAATGTAAGGAAAATTATTTGTCTTTATTAAGTCGACAACAATGTACGTGATGGCATTTATCAATCTTTTGAGAATAACTTGTTATACCCAATCTTTGGATTCCCTCTGATGATGAATAATGATGATGTTCTCCAAAAATGGTTACCTACCTAATTATTTCTATTTCGGTTACCACCGGTTTTTCGTTTGAAGTTTCTCGAACTTGGGAAACCGGTGATGTTCGAATAGGTACCTACTTGACGTTCCATCCGCTTGCGCAGTTAATATGCTCGTAACCCACCTATACTAAAGCCAAACTCGAAAATCAGTACTCATTTCACACCTATTTTATTTAATTAACTAATTATTGACAATAAATTCAATTAGTAAGCTTAAAACTAAGATTTTTTAAAATAACAAAACATAATTTTAAATTTATTAGGCATAAAATGTGTTGTGTTTTCTACCTTCATTTTAAATTTGTTTGTTGACAAGCATTCTCAATCGAGTTTGGCTGTCGTATAGGTACTTAAGATTAAAATCTCGTTTGACCAGATACTACTTCCAATTTCTAGAATAATTTGTAATTAAATATTATAAAACTCATTCTATACAATAAAAAGAAGTGAACTGAACAAATCATAATGTAGAGACATTTATATCTTTAATTATATTATGAAAAAGTGTGAAAGAAAAGCCTTGACTCCGGAACTTAAAGGCTAAGCGCCACTACTGAGGCCCTCTCACCGTAAATCGAGCCGTGTGAGGTAGTGACGTTATCAATCGGCGTCTACGCGTTGAATGATAAAATAAACAAGACATTATCAGAAGCGATCGAGCCGCACATGGCGACGGCGCCCCGCCGCGGCCGCACCTCGCTTTGACAGCTGAAATCGTCAACAAAACGGGAATAATAAACTCTCTGTGGTGCGGTCAGAGACCATTCACGCTTTGGTCGAAACGCGGACAGCACGTGGCGGTCTAATATTAGTTTTTCCGTAATATTGCACAATATCTTACAGTTTTCGCCCACATGGACTCGCACGCCGGTATATAACACATAAATGTTTATTTTCAAAGTCTGGAAAAAAACAAACAATGAGCATCAGCCGCAAGTGGAGGGAATATGTGGCCGCACTCAGTGGTTAGTGTTTTCTGTTTATTTTTTTAGTTTATTTTTATGTTTAGTGCGTACAGGCAACACTGATGTTTTGTCCCGTTTTGGGCCAAGTGCAAGCGGTTTGTCTAGGTTATGTTTATGTTTGACATTTTTGTGTTTGAAGTTTTAATGTTTCGCCGAAAAATATACTTTTTAATTTTTTAAATACTTTATTAAGTGAAAACTATACCATAAAAGGCCTCGTGCTAGATTTAGTTTGATATCTACTAATAATTGGATCTGTTAGTTACCAATCAAGTTATTTTTAAGATATAATTATCGATAACACAAAAGTTAATTTGATACAATTTCACGATATTTTTATAAAATTTGCGTGAAAAACTCAACTCAACAACAAAGCATTTAAATTACATACACAGATTGTTTATGCACTTCTGTCGTCGAGCCAATTCAATTTTTTCTAATTTTTTTGAAAATTTACCTGTGAATCGTATTCCAAAGCCTTTAACTTATTTACACGTGTAACTACCATTTTATCACAGTGATCTCAACAAATTTAAATACTGGATTTTTACCAAAAAAACATAAATATTTTCAATTTAACTATTGTACCTCTTCGTTAGACAATTTACAAGAAACCCAAATAGAATTTAGTAAAAATCTATTTAAAAATAATTTATTACTTACAGTTGTTACAATATTTCCTAGACTCTAAGTTTATGTCAAAGTCATAAATCAATTGACCTAATGACTCACAAACTCGGAAGCAAGACTATAAGTAGCGTTGTAAACAACATAAAATTTGCATAGTTCCTTCCTTTTGTTCACAATGAATACCTACACATAAAATTAAAAGTGATAACAACTCATTCAAATATTTTCGCTCGCAATAAAGCACATAATAATTTCAATAGAATAAGTAGCGGAAACTAATGGACTCAATCATAGTAGATACGTACTCGGAGGATTAAATTCAAGCAGTAAGTACTTCATGATAAAGAGAATATATTATAATCTAAGGATAAAGATATCACTCCCATCTTATTACGCAAAGTTGCGTCAGGTTGGTACAGTGAACCAAAACTCGTGTATATAAAAAAAACCGGCAAAGGGCAAATCGGACATTATCATCATAATTATCACATATTAGACACTTTACCTTTTTTAATGCCGAGCAAAAAAATCATGTTTGGTGTATGGGGGCCCCATCTTAATTTTTTATGAGATACAGCCTGTTGACAAACACACAGCGGAGTCTAAGTTATCGAGTTCCGTCTCTTTGAGTACGAAACCATTACAATGAATCACAAAGACAATATTTCGAGATCGATGTATTTAAGCGGAACATAGTAGGTAAATCAGTCAGTCATTGTTTAAGTTTTATTAAAGGTAAACAGATTATTGAATTTCCATTGTATGGAAATAAAATACGTCGATGCCCGAAGGATTGACGTAAACGACAGACTTGGTAATGCAATGCTCAAGGCATGAAGAGACTTAATCTAAAGCGTTGTCTAGAGGTCAACGTACGGACTACCATATCTGTAAATTATGCGTTAAGCGTTGGAATGATTCTGAAATAAGATGTCATAACTACAATAGTTTTCATTAATAGCGTAGTTACATATCCGCCCGCAATAAATTAAAATTAATATAATTTCTAAAATAAAAGTAGTTTAAGTTCTTCCCTATAACACTAGATATCTGTGAGTGAAAGTCCCGACATAATCAGTCCAGCAACTTTGGAGAGAGGACGGGACAAACAGATAGTCCAGAATTATAAAAATTGATTTTTTAATGTTAACACCGTACATATTCTCATATGAACTTAGAGAAAAGCTGTTAATTTGAGCTTACAAACAGAGCTTCTATTTTATTTATATGTATAGGTAGAGGTAAATTATTGTAAACCTTTTAAAGGTTTAAAGTTTTTGTGCCATTTATTACTTACATTGTAGTGTAGTTAAACAAGTTGTACTTACAACTTGTTACTGTAATATTATGATTGTCAAAGCGCTAAAGAATTCGCATGTTATTTTTTTACAAAAGGTAAAATCAGGTAGCGTAAAAATAATGATAAGGTGAATTGTCATATTTGCATAGTAATTGTGAAAAAAAAACGTGACTAATTACCAACTAGGTTAGACAGCTTGTTGTCATCTTTTGTTAATGTCCTTACTTATTCAAAAATATAATTGTCAGCTCGTCGTAGGTATTTGACACTGGGGATTTTTGTGAATTGCTTTGCAACACTTTTACATTTTTATGTAAACTAGAGTTTTGTTTATCGACTGCCAGCTGAATAAATATACAATATACTTCCATTACACCGACCAAAATATATTTATAAGACTCATGGCTATAAACTGCTGGTAACTGGTGGAGTGGTGGAGTAGATATTTACTCTTATATTTCCTAATACCCAGTAGATGGCCCAATTTGTTGATGGTTTCGAAAAAAACTTTTGATATTTAAAAAATTATCAAAATGACATTGTTACAAATTTACCCAGTAGCAAGTGGGTACCTACTCGTAATTCATTAAACATAAGTTTATTATTTAACCCCCATATTTGTCTATTTAGTGAAAACGTTCCACAGGCATTACGGAAGGAAAAAACGAACTATACACTATAATATACAACCATAGAATACAAAAGAGTCCACTGACGTGTTTAATTGTCCGTGCCTTAATTTATGAGTTATGCTCGAATAAACGTACAGACAAATGTTTATATAAATATGTCGAATGATATTTACTATATGAATATATATTTTTCCGAGCCTAATATAAAATCACAATAAATATTCATTTAATTATAATTGCTGATCGTGTTGAGTTAAACGAAATTTTGTAGAAAATCATCATACAATTTATCATATAAAATACATATTATAACTTATTTTTATATGTTTTATTCTGTATAGATAATATCACTGTGCTATTTTAGGTACCAAGATTAAGGTAGGCTTTAATCCTGTTCCGGCGCTTTTTCACCGCGTAACTGATTAGATACGTACCGGATATGAGTTTAAAAACCTCCATGCCCACGGTTTAATTAGTATCATGATTATCAGCCAATTAACGGCCCTCTACAGGGCCACCTCCCATGCACTCCTTGTAAGAGAGGATGTGATATTGATATGGAGCACAGACCCACACACCCCCATGGTGATAACGAATTATTAACTATCACTGTCTGATGTTGATGATAGTGACCGGGACAGACGGCTTAACGTACTCTCTGAGGCACGGGGGTTACTCGTAGCTCCACCGTATTGCCAACTCCGGGATTAGAATTTACTAAAAATTAGAAGAAAGAAAAACTCAAAATTATTTCATAACCCGGTTCCAATGAAGATGTTTAATTTATTAAGGGTTTAAATTTTGTCATATGAAACAAAGATTAAATAATGAATTCTAATCAATGACTAAGCATTTGATATTGACATTTTCGAAGTAGTAATGCGTCAACTATACTGTTATTATTATCGATTATCGACTATCGATATATATTTTAGCTGGTTCACTGAGTCAGTTTTCAAACTATTGGGTTCTTCGGAAAGGCATTTCGTTTTTTTTATATGAAAACTAGCTGACCCGGCAAACGTTGTTTTGCATTAAAAATTAAAAAAAGTAAAGCCGTTTCGGAGGAGTACGGTAACTAACATTGTGACAGGGAAATTTTATATATTAGATCAAAGATAGTTTTGACAAGAAAAAGGAAATGACTTTCCGAACAACCCATTAAATTAAAAAGTGATAAGGTTTTACTCTATAACAGTTATATCAAAATAATCGTATTAATTAATACTCCTGCTTATACCAATGCCACATTAACAATAATACAATTAATGTTATAATACCGTACAAGTGTACTATAGAGATAGTGTAAAGTGTTTACACAAACATTAATTAAGAAGCTGCTAAACTACCAAGTAGAATTATTCCCAAAACGTCTATAGTAATATCACAAAACGTATCAGATTGTTTATTAGCTTATTATTAGACCAATTTCTAAAAACACTGTGGCGTAAATAATTAGCCTTATTGTAAAACTAAGCCACGCCATGATAATAGCCGAAATAGAGTCACCTTAGTCCTGGAAATGATTTAAGAACCACTCTAACATGGCTGCAATGATTTATCAATTTTACTATGCAGTGCATTGCAAAATTTTATCATTAACCTTGACTTTGTTTAAATGTGAAAATGAATATGTGAAAAATAAGATTTATTTTTCACGGAGGTCCTGGGTTGGATTCCCGGCTGGACCGAATCGGATTTTCTGAATTCCAGGTCTGACTGGTAGGAGACCTCGACCGTAACTGGTTACCTACCCTACCGACAAAGACGTACTGTCAAGAGATTTAACGTTCCGCTACGATGCTGTGTAGACCGAAATGGGTGTGGATTTTATACCATTCGTAACTAGGTAGCCCGCTTCCATCTTAGATAGTATCATCACTTACCATCAGGCGTGTTTGCAGTCAAGGGCTAACTTGCAATGAATTTTTAAAAAATTGGTGCAAGTGCTTTATATCTGGGGATTTCCGTCGTGACGTCACATCATAGATATATTTTAATTCATCCGGGAAATATCAATCCCACTAACCGTTGCTGGCTTTATTGATAACAAAATCAACTCAATTATTTAACGAACCAATGATAGAGTACAGATATTGTATTACGACTCTAAACAATGAAGAGATTTTCCTTTTAGAATCGAGTGGAACAATTTAGAAGTTTAATAAGAAGTAAAGGCCTCGTATAAACTGGCCTCATCCATCACCGTGACATTCATTTGATTAGTGCCGTCGCTCAAGACTTTAATTGAGAAAGCTAGACGTTCTGCGAACAAATGTATCTCGAGTAGCGTGCGTTTTTCTTATTAAACAAACGGTTGCTGAGTGAAGTACAGTAAAACGTTTTGCGTCTTATTTTGTAGGGCGCACGGCTAGGGTCTGGAATGTCCATTTGAAGTCGTGTATCTGGAATCTTGTAACACGGATACCTTTAAAGCTAGAGTAAAAAAACATCATATAGGGCAGTGTTCCATATATTTTTTGTGTTTAAGTTACACCTTTTGTACTCACGTAATTTCAGAGGGAGGTGCACCGTAAGAGGATCAATTTTTGCTTAAATTTATTTAACATCAAAACGTAATATGAAATGTGAGTCTGTCTAGCTAAGTTCATGAACTTAAAAAGAATTCTTAATTAATAAAAAAGTCAGCTGTCTTCATCATGGTGTATCCTCCCGAAGCATTTTCTGTTTTCCGCGGCAGTTTACGACATAGTAGTTCCGAAGATTACCCCCAACAAACCTATGTACATATATACTTACAAACATTACCTTTTTACAATATTAGTATAAAGTATTCGTTACGTTCATACTGACACCATGATTTTATATCGACAAAATGTCGATTGAACTGAACTTTATAAACGGCCTCATTAAAAATATACTTACTGCCGATTACTGAAATGTCGAATAATTAAGGCCGTCGGTCGTCAACAAGTGCGTTAAATCCGGATTTTTGTTTTTAATTCAGAGCTTTATAAATAATTAAGAGATTTTATAGAGATTTAGAGTTTATAAATAGACATTTAAATCCTTTATTTTTTGTTACTATAATATTTTAATTATGAATATTTGCAAGACGTTTGCAAAAAATATCATAAATTACTATGGTGCGAATGTATAGCGCACGAAATTAAAATTAGTACGTGTATCCTTAGTTTAATTTATTATGCTGGAAAAGTAGAGATTTAGATTCTCATTCAAGAGGCCTGTTGTAGTACTATCACCATTCACTTGATTATCGGTATAACCAGGCCTAGTAACAAAGTTTTCAATTAGTTGAGGGAAAAATCGTATATTAATGATAATATATATAAGACGAAAGTCCTAGGTTCGATTCTCGGCTGGACCGATTAAGATATTAATTGGTCTAAGTCTGGCTGGTGGCTGCTAGAGCTAGTTACCACCTTGCCGAAAAACACCGTTGAGTGATTTAGCGCTTTAGTACAAAGTCGTGTAGAAATCGATAGGGATGTGAATTTCATCCTAAACCTAAGAGGTTAGCCCGCTTTTACCATAGATTGCATCATCACTTACCACCAGGTGTAATTGATGTAATTTCAGTCAAGGGCTAACGCGTTTACAGAAAAATTCTATTATATACTCATAATAAACCGAGACGAAGATAAGTCGTTAATTGGAGCAAACTATGTAGATACGTCGGATTAGTTAATATCCGCCATCAATATTCATCATATATCGACATGATTATAATTGTTTTAATGAATACTTCAATTTACTAAGTAAAACAATAACAAACATTGTACGCCACGTGTCATTCGGTCATACCTCTTCCTCATTCGTCAGTCAATTGTCATTGAACATTGCACTAATTAGCATAGGTACGCTATCTTTTTCTCGCAGATTTGTCTCTTATATTACAAATTAATGTTTATTATCTAAATTCGAACGTAATTAAACAAATATAATGAATATTCATCTCCATCTTATATTTTCGAACCAAAGTTTGAACTGAAATGGAAGCTGCACCTAAACGTTCAGTCGACTTTTGTCACGTCCGTTGCATCTTTTATGTCTTGGTTGTCCAGTCCTTTGCCCAATATTGTCTATTGTATATTAGACAAAAGAAAGATCTTGAAAGGCGTCTAGGTTAACCTTAGTAGAGTCCTCGCTAAACGTTTGTTTTGCTCTGGGGTTGCCAATTAATAACCCCACTGAGTTATGTATTTGTAAACAAACAGTCAGATACTTCGTGAATTATTATTATGAAAACAAAAAACCCGACTGCTTAGAAGTTATGAACTGAAAAGAGAAAAGCAAGGATCACTATATCTGTATAAAATTCTAAATACTTTATGGTGCTGCAGGCGGGGGCAAAATACTTTAACCTGCGGGGTATAAAAGATCTACCAAAACCTTTGCCCCCGCCTGCAGCACCATAAAGTATTTAGAATTTTATACAGATATAGTGATCCTTGTTTTTCTCTTTTCAGTTCATAACTTCTAAGCAGTCGGGTTTTTTGTTTTCATAATAATAATTTTATTTGAGACTTTTTTGTTTTAGTTTATGGTATAGAAATGACACGGTGCACTTAGTACACTTTTTGCCATTTTTTGTTAAAAAAGTAATATGAACACGTTATGATATTTATATTTTTGAAATGGTCTTTTTACGACCTTTCAATTGGTACCCATATTGCTAAGATAAGATAAAAAAATACACACTTCCCCCCTCTTTCCCCCATTTACAGCCGCTATTTTGAAAAATTATATAGCCTATGTCACTACCACAATTTTGAAAAATTCAACGACACCTCTCATGTCAAAATCCGTTCAGCCGTTTAGGCTGTAGCGCGTGCCGAAGAAATGGACATACATACATAGATACATACGCTCGAAAAACATAACCCTCCTTCTGACGCAGTCGGGTAAAAAGAAGACGTTATGGTGAAAACTGAGCTTCTCTCGCTATGCTTATATATCAAAAGAGAACTATTTGAGTAGTTTTATCTATTGGCTAAATCTTAATCTCTTCTACGAGTAAAATCCATTAGCTTCAGTAATTTGCTTAAACAGATAAAGAAACATACAAACTAAAGATAAGACAGATTTTTTTGTCTTTCCTTTTATACTTCTTGATAGATATAAGTATACCTACTTAGGGATATTCGAATAGGTAATTAAATCATTTTTATATTTAGACACTAGAGGTCTCGTCTAATCATAATTTACGAGTATAAATCTAGATTAGATTCCCATAAATATTAAGTTTTTGTTACTTATCAATTTATCGTTCTTATCACAAATAGAAACTATACATTTGCTACCGTAGATCAACAAGATAGGTAAAGATTATACCTACATAGTTACCTATTGTATTAATTTCAGCATATTTATTTATATATTTCCAATAATATGTACGTATATGACGTCCGCAGGTTCACCTGCGTAGTTCTCGTTTCCGTGAGAATTTCGGCATAGAATGTGTAAGACGGAGGTCCTGGGTTCGATTCCCGGCGGGGCAGATTGAGATTTATCTTATCTTGTCTTGGTCTGGCTGGTAGGCTTTCGCCGTGGACCAACCTACCGACAAAGACGTACCCCAAAGCGATTTAGCGTTCCGGTACAATGTCGTGTAAAAACTGAAAGGGGTGTGGATTTTATCCTACTCCTAACAAGCTAGCCCGCTTCCATCTTAGATTGCGTCATCATATAGGCCAACGCTTACAAATTCATATATAAACTAAATTATTGTGAAGTTTCATCAAATCCAATCAGTAGTTTTTGCGTGAAAGAGTAACAAAAATACAAACTTACACTTTTACAATATTAGTAAGGATATATAAAATAAAACTATAATAATTGCCTAGGTACAGAGGGAAAAAGGCAAATTCCATTTAATTTTTAATTTAAAAATCAATATTCAATTAAGTTTTAAGTTTTTTACATTAATTTGTGATCGTGATTTATAAAACAAACAACTGATCGGTGTGTTCGAAGTGTGCAAATTATTCTCTAAAGTTGTCCTTGGAAAAAAAAAGTAATTGAAATTCATCAAGCTTTTTGTGCTTTGTGGACTTGATTCATCGATATAGATTATCGTAATTACAATTCGAAATGGTTTAATGCGTCTGCGCATGTTGTGTCTCCTTTAGCAATATCGAATAACAAAAGTTATAAAATGTCTCAATAGTCTATTTATAGGTAACATTAAACGCGATTAAATAACATCGAGGGTTTTTTGTGCCCACAAACGTCTGACAACTTCCTTTGTTGGTAGATATTAGATTTAAAAATAGAATTATTGTAGGACTAAAAACTTTTATGTTTTTTATGCACCTACCATACGTTTCTATAATGCTACATGAAGGTAGGGAATCTAATTTTAGAAAAGCTAATATTTACATGGATAATTGTTTGGTATTATTTTACGCAAAACTTGAATAGATTTTGTATGAGACCCTACACAAAATAACATAAATGTTTTACTAATTACAAAGCACCATCTGTGTATACTAATCGTATTACTACTGATATTTAAGTAAAAATAAGTCAATGCAATAATATTAAAAAATGACAAGCCAAAGTATAAAAAGATCATCCAAGCTTTAATTGATCGTACTCATATAATTAATTGACTTGATTGATCGATCACCTGATTTCTCGAGAGGTTAAAATTCTGTAATATATTTGTCATTGTCGTACATTCTGTACCCGGCCAGATAATACATAATATATGGATCTTTTTAAATACATATAAAACGAAACAAATGGTAGTCAGAGCGATTGCTTCCTTCAATCTAATCAGTTGTTGACAGTAAAGTGTAGAATCAATCGTTCGACCAGGCTGCAGCAGCAGTGATGATTCCTTTCCAATCCCACCAAACACTCAGCATAACCTTTCGAGGCGTCAATCCTGGCTTTAAGATCAGAAAGGGTTCGATTTCATTTCGTTACATTAAATTTTCACAGACAAATACCCACACATCAAGCTTTTTTTTGTAGCCAGTGTTTAATTTGTTGGCAATGTCATGGCTGCTTATGTGACGGTCCTTGTCAATCTTTTCCATAATTTCATCGACTTTTTCAACGATAGGTCGGCTAACCATTGTTGTGCTACACGAACGGATATAGCATCGTCTCCGTGAACTTCACAAATTTCATTGGCGGCTTGCGTGGCATTCTTCCCTTTCTTATTACTTTTGTTCGACTTCACTAAATTTAATTTTGTTTAAGGTTAAATGAAGCTTGATATTTCACATTTCCAACACTATATGGTATGACATATGTGATTGGCAGCACTGGAGATATACGACTCCACGAAATATACATATAAATCGAAACCTACAGACAAACAGACGAACTGAAGAGTACATTAGTCATTTATAAAATCGTATCATCATCATAATCAGCCATCATGCGTGTGTGCGTGCCTTCTCTATTATTGGCTTTTTGTCTCCAATCAAAGCCAGTCATCCTCCGGAGATCGTCGCTCCACCTAGTCGGGGGACACCCTACACTCCGCTTGCCGAGGTACGGTCTCCACTCAAGGACCTTGCGACTCCAACGACCATCGGTCGCTCGACAGACATGACCAACTCACTGCCACTTCAAAGTACTAACCCTGACAGCTATGTCGGTTACATTAGTTCTTTAGCGAATTACTTCATTCCGTACTTTATCCCTCAAAGAAACTCCGAGCATAGCTCTCTCCATAGCACGTCGAGCGACTTGAAGTTTGTGGACCAGCCTTACCGTCAGTGTCCACGTCTCGGCGCCGTAAGTAATGGCGGGAAGGACGCACTGATCGGAGACCTTTGTCTTTAGACATTGTGGTATAGGCGACGTGAAGACCCGTAAAATCGTATAAAAAAATATTTTCATATCACTTACTCGGAAAAGTTTCTTTTGCTCGCTCACCCCAGCGAGTCATTTTTGCTACCTGAGCAGGAAAATTTATTCGAATCAAAAACATGATCAAGTAAAGTAAATTAGAACAAATACCTTGTGTGTACGCAATTTTTTCAAGAAAACGATAGAAAGTTTAGAAATGAGATTGGTCTTTAAAGTCTGAGTATCTAAGTTAATTTTCTCAGATTAGAGATGTTGTTTTGGTGATGGTCAAATTTGTATGAAAGTTTAAATAAAACGGTCCGGGTCTTCGGATTTAAATACCTTCTGTTGATAAATAATATGAAATTTGTATGATTTTTTGTATTATTTGTGGAAAACGCCCACGTGTAAACATAATTTGAATAAGCGAAAATCGTGTTTATGTATTTATATATTATGTATTAAAATAAACACGTTATGTACAAACAATTGATTACAGACGTCACCGCACACGTGTGGAGAATGTTTTGTAGGTGTACTCTATGTAAATAGTTTCAATACAGCATTGAGGAAGTCGCATAAAGCATTGTCTGCGTATATCTGCACTGTGCTCTATAAAACACTATAATACTCGTATGTACCACCAATACAAAGTTGATAAAACGATAGAACATGACGTATTTAGTTTACCATTTTCCCTCATAAACAATTTGAAATCTAGTACACACAACAATAGGTATTTTACTGTAGATCATTACCTATAATGGGCTTTGTAATCATAAACAACAACAATCCACGGAGCGATAGTATCGGATGGTATATTAAAATAAAGTAGCAACAAATTTAAATTAGAAATTTTCAAAAATTTCACATGATTTTGCGTAGAATAACGATTTTACATCAGAAGTCTTTCCATTGTAACAGGAAAAAGTGGAGATCATTGATTTAACCTTTAATATACTATCCTTATCCGTCTTCATCGCGTCAACGAAGCGTCAACTTTCATAAAGCAGAACTATAAACTAAGCCTTACTATAATATAAACGATTATATTAATGATAAAAAATATTGGGAATGCGCTGCTCTATATGATTAGCTATCAAAAAACAGTGGCTGAGTTTGTTATGGGGTCTTTTCGGACCAAGGCGCATTTGGAACTTTTGCAGCTTTTATGTTTGGTTTCCGACCTTACATTATCACCTTGTAATTGGAGTAATAGTTTAATTTGACGTTTGAAAAGTTCTATTAACCTAAGCCTATTTAAAATTAAGGATTTTGCATTTGCTTTTGCTATTAGTTCATTCGTTTACAAGCTACGATACCAAAGACATACACACAGATACTCATACTTACATGTCAAAATTATAACGCTCTTCCTATACTGTGCGATACTTTGCTCAGTTCTTGTGTGCTACTTAAACATTGCGAATTCTCAGAAATTCTCCTTAAATTAGGTTCAAAGGACCCAGGACCCATAACCGTGAAGTTATTTATAAAAAATATATATATCTAGGTAAAACCCAAATTGCTTTAATTACACTTTCCTAACATTAGTAGATATAAACGGACACGAGTAGATAATTGCTTAATTAACTCTTACATAACATTATTTACATACTACAATTTAGTATTATAATTGGAGTTCAAATTAATATTAATTAAAATTATTTTCCAATTAATATTAATTACTGAATTTAATTGTACTGTAATTGTCTATTTGTTGAGATGTCCATGTTTGAAAACAAAGGGCTGTAAAACCTGATTTTGAATTCTCTCGGATCCTGTA
The DNA here is from genome assembly GCA_034621355.1 of Mycalesis mineus. Taxonomy (NCBI): domain Eukaryota; kingdom Metazoa; phylum Arthropoda; class Insecta; order Lepidoptera; family Nymphalidae; genus Mycalesis; species Mycalesis mineus. The sequence continues at coordinate 8,041,505 of CM067881.1, forward strand.
GAACTGAATGTTGGATTGAAATTTGTAGGCCTAATGTTCATACAACAAGTCTTTCAGATTTGCTAGTAACAAATATTTACTTAAATCAATGGTTATATTTGAGGCACATTGTAAACGTACCGTTGTAGATGTTGATTCAAAAGCACGCCTCCAGATTTGAATCAACATTAATCAATCGGATATATACAAAATATATAACAAAAGATTGCAAATCCAAACACAATTTGGCCTTAAAAAATAAAGCGTAAACCTAAAGCAGGTAAGGTCAAGGTGGGTACTACCGACTTCGTAGCCATAAAATACCAAACATGGTGGTGCTAGAACTGCACTATGAAATGAAAATGAAATGACAATGTGCTATCGTAAACAATGTTTCGAAAGATAAATGAAGGCTTCCAAAATTGATATCTGTTGTTATTTGTTAAGTGGCATCGAGCACGAGGTACTGAGTTCGAATCCTGGTATTGAGGTCTTGCTATACAATAACTTTGTTTTATTTTCTTGTAACAAATTTTTAGTAAAACTTTATTCCTGGCGTCGGGAAGTCTTGTCACACCCCCGTGCCTTAAAAACCTCGTTAAGTCGTCTTTCTTGATCATAGTGATCATTAACATCTGATAAAGTTATACAAAAAGACAAGTTATATAAAATTAATGAATTAAACATTATAATTATGAACTTGGAGAAGCATGATGGGTTTATGTAGTTGTCCGCAATAGTATCATAATGGTGATGATATATTAGAACAATTTTTAACCACATTAGTTATCATGTTATATGCTTATTGGTGTTACTATAACTATATACTTCACATTAATACATAATATTGCGCAACGGAAATGTAAGTAGGTACCTAATCGGTTACCGTTTTCGGTAGTTAGATTCCAACGCAATACATAAATGACAAAATCGCATTTATCACAAAAAATATACCTAACGAAAACATGCTATATAAATTGTCCCATTAAAATGATTGCTTCACAGTCTTAAAGGAACTCGAATAGACTTAAAATCTGATGAAATCAGTAGAAAAAGTCAAATATTATAATTATTATGTTTCTTTCCTATAAAATTAAAGAATCCAGTTTTTTACATTTATTTTTAAGATCTTTAAATTACCTACCATATCAACAAACTTGAAAAACGAAAGATAATAATATTCTTTCCTTCTTGAAGTTCTGCCGGCTTATGCTCTCCTCCTAAGTGTTGATTAATTGAGTCAAAGATTGAAAAAGGCTTCTGTAAAATCCTGCCTTCTGAACCTGTAGTAGAGTGGTAGGGAAGCAGAGTTGTATCTCAGATCATTTTAAGAAAACTAGTGAACTGACCCTACTTTTTTATCGACTACAAGTTGGCCCTTGACTGCTATCACACCTGATGTTAAGTGATGATGCAATCTAAGATGGAAGCGGGCTAACTTGTTAGGAGTAGGATGAAATTCACACCCCTATCGGTTTCTACACGACATCGTACCGGAACGCTCAATCGCTTGGCGATACGTCTACGTCGGTATGGTGGTAACTAGCCACGGCGAAAGCCTCCCACTAGCCAGACCAAGACAAATTAGGTAAAATCTCAATTTGCCCCGCCGGGAATCGAACACAGGACCTCCGTCTTATAAATAGACAGCGCATAGCACTGCGCCACGGAGGCATCGAAATATAATCTGATAATTTGGATTTGAATTTACACCGTTAAAAATAGTAATTTTTTCACGCTCATATAATATATTACGATTGCCGATCTAGCAGTTAGTAGAAATGGCTTCAATCAAGTGGTCGGCATGATTCTGAGTTTTCCGTTCCTCCAAGAAATTTTTAGTTAATTCTAAGCCCGGAATCGGAAAGTTCGTGGTGTCATATTCTCTTGCCTCGGCGAGCACGTTAAGCTGTCCGTCCCGATCACTATTATCAACATCTGATAGTCATCGTTAATAATTTAAACATCATTACCCTAAGCCCGCCAACCCGCATTAGAGCAGTGTGGTGAGACTGTGCCCCACATACACTCTTCTACAAGGAGATATAGGCAGCCGTTGGTAGACTGACAGTGATGAATATATTATGTAGAACAAAAGATTTTCTGTTTTTTATTTTTTAATTTCTGTTATTATTAAATTTTGTTATCGCATTTCCTAGAAAATGTTTGTCTAGATACAATGAGACTAATTAAACATTTAATTGATAGCACCAACATTGACTTGATTGCCATTGAAAACAACTGGGTCATTCGGTATCAGACATAATGACTCAGCTGTTGAATATGTTATGTACAAAGTGAAAAATTTAGGCGTTTTTCATAATACCCAGGCTTTTCAATAACAAGCTGCTTTAACGAAGCAAAAAATTATTATAATTTAAACATATTGCCATTTCAGCTAAGAAGATTAATTGAGAATGGAAAAATAATCGAACTTAAAAATAACTTAACAGTGGTAAATATTTTCTGGATACAAACAAAAAAATAACCTTAACCTAACTAATATAAACCTAACTAATATATAAGTTCTGTCCCACAGTTAATAAGCTTTACAAATGCTCGGACTATTTTATTATTATAATAGTTGTTATTAAACTGCCCTGTCATTCTGGGTATTTATCAAATTGCCCGGATATTTTTTATAATGTTGTATTTTGATCTATAACATACCTATACAGTTTATACAAATAATAATGTTCGTTTCAGATCTACCGTTACTCATTTATTATCGCCTACATTAAAGACACTAACGGTTAGGGGATATGTAAATTAAATTATCGTTATATCTAATGCTAGCGTACGCCCGCTACTTCGTCCATTTCCATCAATATCAAAAAATATAAAATCTAATAACAATAATATATCCCATTGATTTTTAAGTACACTTATCGCATACCTCTGTGGTAGGTACTTATTGCGGGAACCTTGAAAAAGGTAACCCGAAAGGTTATGCAGGTACTAATGCTTTATCTATCATTACCTAGATAAGGACAATGCACATTTCTTTAGACTAAGGTAAACAAGCACCATACCGTATGTGAATATTGACCTTGGGCTGTGATTATGAACACACATACAAAACAGGTAAATAAAAACATTTTGAGATGGGTTCTAGCTGTCACCATCATCTACATTACTCGGCTATAAGTGTCAATGTATCTATAGATAAACTAGTCGAGTCCATGACAGTCACCACACTTTGTGCCAGCCTATCGTTAAACCATTCAAAATCATCAAAAATAATCTCTTGAAAGGCTTCTACGTGTTTCTGGATAAGTGTCTGTCGACAAATAATATGATGTCTCATAAATATAATCATGAAAAAAATATTGAAAAACAATTTGTTCTATACTTGAACGATTGAAACCTGCTGTCACCATTCAAAGGCCACCATAATGCAAATTCCATAGTTGCTTACCATAATTAGGTATTTACATACAAACCACCGGTTGAAAAGTTATCTGCTGTTATAAAACCACGGTTTTAAGGCTATATCACAGTTTCTCGCTCTATTTTATTTTTTATTTGCCAATTTTCAATAATTATAATTTTAATTATTCACTATATAAATATAAATAAACTAGCGACCTCAAGCTGGTAATTGATGGCGTAGTTTCCTTAAAGTATTTTTAGCATACTTTAATTACTTTCCATTGTTATATAGAGTTTAACATGCATATTTTAGCTTATTTATAGGAACCTTTATTTCGAATAACTAATATTAAGTAATTTGTTAAGTTCTGTCTTAATGAAAGTAACTTTCTCCTGAAAATCGATCCGATCAACGAATAAAAAAACAGACAAAGTTTTTATTGATAACTTTAATTGAAAGAGTTGTCTAATCCATTTAAGATATCACAAAATAATATATGAAGGATTGAACCTCTTTATTAGGATAGAAAATTTTCATGACTGCAAATATCTACCTTTAAGGCTCAGGCGTGACTAAAATGCACGTCAAAGCGACGTCCGGCTGCCCTTCGCAGCTTGACTGGTTAAAAACGTACGAGTTACGTATTTTTTCTGCTTTTTTGAAAGTCGCCGGAGTCTGCTATTATTAAATAATATGCAATGAGGATGTAAAGCTAAAGTGTATGTTTGTACGTTTCAGCGACACTGATCACTGCAGCGGCGGGTACCACAGTAGGATGGACTTCACCTGTTCTACCGCAGCTACTGGCGGACGACTCCCCCATACGAACGACCAAGGACCAGAGCTCGTGGATCGCTTCTTTTATGATACTTTGTTCAGGTAATTATTCATTTTCGGGCATTTTTGTTAATTGTTCAACGTCTAGCTGGTCGGAGGCTATAGGCGCCCCTATTTATCACCGTAACGACAATGTCGTACCGCCAAGCCATTAAGGGTTTCATTATCATGAAAGAGGTGTAGAATCGTAGACGTCATCCAACAAGTTTACTTACCATCAGGTGTGATTCCAGCCAAAGACTAACTTGTAGATAATATCAAAAGAAAATCTTATCATACCTGACCCACAAATCATTGGCCTCATAAGAAGATTTATATTATATTCATACAACATTCATAATGCGATTTTTGCTTGGGTAATACTTTATGCTTGGAATTAATGCGTGATCGAATCTTAAACGAGGAGATCTAAGTCTAAGTTACTGATAAAACTCAGCAGATTCAAAGCAGATGCTGATATTCAGAAGCGGCCGTCGGCTAATAATAATCGTGATGATACCTAGCATATATTTCACAACCTATTCCATGTATATAAATATCATAAATAGGACAGTCAATTTGTTGATACGCTTACTACTACTATCTTTATCAAGAAAATTCATATGACAAGAACTTTTTTGTTAATCATCTTATTTTGTTTAAGTTCTAGAATTGGACACTGTGTATAATTTTTATACATTCTCATTTTCAGCTGCCAGTCCAATACCAGCATCGTACCTCGCAGACAGAATAGGCACAAAGAAGACGCTCCTTCTCGCTGCCATTCCCTACATCATTGGCTGGATCCTTGTGATGTTCGCCTACAACATTCCGATGATATATGCTGCACGTCTGATCCAAGGCCTGGGCTATGGCATCGCGTACACAGCGGCACCGATGTACTTGGGTGAAATCGCTTCCAATGAAGTGCGTGGTGCCATGGCCACCCTCATTACTGTTATGTCCAAGGTACGTAACTTTAATTGATAATTCATTGATATTTTATATGTTATATAAATTTGTTCTTTTTAATTGAAATTATAATTCGAATGCGTGTTTTTTATAATTAATCGATCATATCATTCTCGTTATAACGGATAGACACTTAGCTTCATGACAACCCTAAACCCCTAAAGTTTGATTTGATTTTTCGATGGATTGCTACGCTATTAACTAACTAACGACTAGAGCCACAATTTGTGAGGTTTGACTACTTGAAACGTAAAACCCCCAAAGCCACCACGATCCTAACGCCAATTTACTTATGGCACCAGCCGTAAGTCTTGCGACGAAAACATGGCCGTCGCAGCCTCTCTTAGTCCAGGAAATAATTATGAGTAATTCCAAACAGTAATAAAAACATTAATTTAAAACACGAAACCAATAGAAAGAAGTAAAAAATAAGTGTTAATCAAAAACTTTCTTCAGAATGCCATTGTACAGCAGCTGCAGTATAACATGTTATAATCACGAACGTGATAGCAGAACTAATGAATGTGAAAAAATGTAATGAAATCACGTTGTGAAGTTAAACTTTGTCGCTATTTGCATTTTATATTTCCTAAACTTTATCCTTTACCATTAAGTATGGCGAGATTTAATTTAAATGAGGAAGGGTTCCAAATTACATGCAATTTAGGTACTTAACCTGGAATGCCAATCCTCTGATCATTTGTTAAATTAATAAAAGCACATATTATAATCTGGAAATTTTACCAATAAAAGCTAAAATTTTACCAATTAAAATAAAATTTTACGAATTAAATATTTTTTAATTGATTTGTATATTATAATTTGGTTTTCAATTTCTTTCCAGTTTGGGATCCTGTCACAATATTGTATTGGACCCTACGTGTCAATGCTCGGGCTAGCTAGCTTTAATATAGCAATACCTATTCTCTTCGTGGTAACATTTAGCGCAATGCCTGAATCGCCCTATTACTACATAAAATCCGGCGACAAAAATAGAGCTGAAATATCGTTGAAGCACCTCCGCGGGAGAGATTATTTAAACGAGGAATTAGATAGCATGACGCATTTAGTTAACGAAAATATGAAAGAAAAGGGGCGCTGGAGTGACCTAGTTACCGTCGGTGGGAACAGAAAAGGACTTATAATCTTATTCGGAATATACTTTACTCAACAGTTCTGTGGCAGCACGGCTATCATATCATACGCTCAACAGATATTTGGAGCGGCAGACGGTGGTTTAGGTGCTAAGGAGTCTTGCATTTTATTTGGGACAGTGCAATTACTAACATCGGCCATATCTTGTCAGCTCGTGGATAGACTCGGAAGGAAACCACTTCTAATAGTGTCCTCGTGTGGCGTTGGACTTGCAAACATAGTTATAGGTGCTTATTTCTTCATGAAATATGAAAATGAAGACCTCGTTGTAGCTATTAAATTCATTCCTATTGTTGTGATACCTATTTTTATATTTTCATACACTATAGGCTTAGCCACTGTGCCATTCGCTATAACATCGGAGATATTCCCCACGAATATTAAATCTAAAGCAACATGTATTATACAAATATTCGTGGCTCTGATGACATTCGCTGTTACTAAATTATATCAAGTTATCGCGGACAATTTAGGTAATTATGTCGCCTTCTGGTGCTTCGGGCTGTTATCCGTGGGAGGTGTTATCTTTATATTAATTTTGCTCCCCGAAACAAAAGGTCAGTCCTTCGCCGCCATACAGGAGAAGTTATACTCGAATGAAACAGTAGTATACGAAAAGAGAGATGAACACTCGGGCAGCGTCAGAATTCTGTGATAAATATAGTTGAGAAGTTTTACAAAGTACATGAGTTTTATAAAATGAAAATCTTTTATTTTTCATTTGTACTTAAATGTTGTTATTGCCGTCCTGTATTTATTAATATTAATGTTACGCAACATGTTGATAACAATCTGCTTCAGGCATCCATACAACGTAATGATGTGTGATATTGTTAAGATAGTTTTCATAAATAAATATATAATATTAAGATACTCTACTAATTTTACTCTACAACTGTCCTGACCCAAGAGAACAATTTTTATGTAGACATACGAATACAGAAAAAACCCCGTTACCCTGTTACTAGTTTTATATAACTCTGTAATAAAAAAACACATATTTCGTATTTCATGTAGTTCTTATCAGTTAGCAAGTGTCTAACATAAAAAATAAATATTCGATTTGCACTTTCAATTATATTTGTTATCACTAAATAATTGTATAAATTCAATGTACTGAATCTCCGAAATCGATCGGGTACTTATTATAGTTTACATACCTATTTTTTATTATTATTTAGTTATATTGACCTACTAAAATCTGCAATGTAGTTTTATTCTAAATTATGTTGAGCAAATCTAAATTTGTCTAATTAACTTAAATGACTTTAGTGCTTGGGTTTGTTTTATTATTATTTATTCATATAATTAAAATAATTACTTAACTCTATTTTAACTCTAAGTAGATAAACAAAATATGTATATATTTAATAAAAAATGTTGAATAATTTTCATTATATCTTGCTACGAATGATAATGTCCAAGTTGTAACCTATGGGTCAATCGTCAAATTTTTGACAGATCACAATTGATAGATACATTTGCCAAACACTGCTCGTTCGAGATCGCGAACGCGGGTGTATCCCAGTAGTACCCCACACCGTAGTTCTATAGAACTGTAGGGATATTTTCCGTGCTGTCAAATTATGTCACAATAGTTCTATATAGTACTGTAGTATAGTTTTTGCTCTTTACTTTACTTATACCATATAAATTATAAAATTTATAGTATATTAATTGATATTTCATTTTTTTAACAAAAAAACGTCCCTTATGTATATATAATATGTGTATGTATAATGTGTGTCCCGTAATATGGTGTATCAACAGTTCTATAAAACTAAAATTAGGGGGTACTACTGGGATGCACCCGCGATCGCAATATCACTTATTCATATATTAAAGGGACGAACCAGATTTCGACGACCTCCGTGGCGCAGAGGTATACGCGGTGGATTTATAAGACGGAGGTCCTGGGTTCGATTCCCGGCGGGGCAGATTGAGATTTCTCTTAATTTCTCTTGGTCTGACTGGTGGGAAGCTTTTACCACCCTACCGACAAAGACGTACCGCCAAGCAATTTAGCGTTCCGGTACAATGTCGTGTAGAAACCGATAGGGGTGTGGATTCCATCCTACTTCTAACAAGTTAGCTCGCTTCCATCTTAGATTGAATCATCACTTAACATCAGGTGTGATAGCAGCCAAGGGCCATCTTGTAGTCGATAAAAATAAAAAATTAAATCCTCCCAAATGTGGAATATCAGTGTAATTATTGGCAATCTAACATTTTATTCATACTCATACACTTTAAATTTATCGATAGCGTCACTGTTGCTAGTTTGCTAGACATTGAACCACGAATCTCGTGTTTTGACATTGATGCAGTTCGTTAAGGATTCATACAAAAATTGACAATGTACCTGCGGTAGTTTCACTAACCATAAACGGCACCATGAGAGATATGTTGTAGATTTATGTCGTCCAAATAAACGAGTGAAAAAAGAAATCTTGCTCAGTTTGATGTGCTCCATATATAATATGTGTATATAATGTTTTCAGTATCGTCTTGTATCTTTTAATTTTTTAATCTGAATTCACATCGCTTCTACTGCTAATTTTGATAATCACAAATCTCAATCACTCAATCACTCAATCTCTGATTTGAACCAACATTGGTTCAAATCAGAGATTGGTGTGGTTAAATTATGTCATTTGTATTTTCGTTGTGTAAGTGCATTTTAAAAATTTTCACGTTAGGATCTGTATGAATCGAGAATGAAACGGTAGAACAGGTGCATTGAATACAACTTGCAGTAATCAAATGAAAATGTTTAGAAAAATAATAGTCAGAAAAGACGAATAGTCTTGTGTGGTTCGTCGACTGTTTCACAGGAATCATTGCGAAATGGATACACCTATCTAAGTGTAATAACATTTACTTCAAAACCGCTTACATAACTAAGCTAGGTATCTACCTAGTTTACAAAATTGTGTTACACCGAAAAGAAGCCTCTTTCCTGTATGTAATTATAAGCACAAACTTCAACTTTTGTAATACGAGTATGGTATTGATTTTGTATTTAATAAAAAATAATATTTTTTTAAAATACACTAGATACTTAAAATGTATAATGGTTTCTTAAAAATATACTACTTAATACATTGTAATAATTATCCTAAACATGAATTCATATATTTTTAAGATATTTTGTTGGTTTAGATGTTTAAGTTCAAATAATTGTAATACCTACATTGTGCCAATGATAATTAAAACTGTATTAATGGGTATCTGTCAATGTTTTATCCAGCCTAAATTTTTTCTCGTATATTCTCAATCGAATAATTGTAATTTCTATAATATTAAACAATAATTATGTGGAGTATTGTGATCCATTATAATGACATTCCGTGTGCCTTAAATTTCACCGAACGTGCCATTTTGGAAAGGATATGTGTTTTTCACTGTTAATACATGTTGCTATGTTTATTAAACTATTTTTAAGTTCTTTGTAGTTATTTCATTTCATTTACAGACAATCATAACTATTACTGTTTAGAATCCAAGGATTATATATGAAACATTCATGTCTCTCATTATCCGCGTCTTACCCTTATCTCCACCTATGGGAACATGCCACATTAGTTGGAATCATTTGATAGTAATCTATATAAAAGTGAAATACCATTCACAGATTAATCATGAAATCTCAGAAAATACACATCCGATTGACTTGAAATTAAACGTAGTTACTCATTTTGCAATGCGTTCTCACGCGTAAACCGCCTGAAACCGTAGGAGACAACTAGTAATAATATATAGTAAAGTGATAAGCTCAAAATTTTTAAAAATGAAGTAACTATCTACCAACAGAAAATATTTAATCGCGGCGAAATGTCTTCCCTGAAAAAGTTAATGTCAAGCATGTTTTTGGATAGAAAATTAAGTTGCAATGTAAAACGTATTAATATCAAACATGAGTTTATGCTACAAATACCAGAGTATAGTATCCATGTGTGTTCAAACCTAAACCTAGTTTGCGAAGTCCTAGGTTCAATCTCTAGTCGATAAACGTAAGACAACTTTGTACATAATTAATGCCTTAGTTAAATGGAAAAATAACAGATTACCGACATAATTTAGTAAGTAAACAGATTACTTAGTAAATATCATATATAATTGGCAATATTCATGAAAAATATAGTATATTATGTAAATATATTAATATATTTATTTTGAAATTAGGTATTAGTAACAGTTCGAGGAGCCGATGGTCTTTGGAGTCACAAAGTGCTGGAATAGTGGCACAATTCAAGTGGGTTACTTGGAGCCGCTGGATGCAAGTGGAGAAAGTCTGTGGTCTTTGGAAGTCGTCACAAGAGTCTGATGCTTACTACCAGTGGCGTGCACTTCATAAATGCAGAAACGCACTGCCTACCCAGAGGATACATTACAAAACAGTATTGGAGAAGGAATTTTCCATTTCCTGTACTTATAGTGCCTACCCTAGTTATAAATATTGTGCACGCCACTGCTTCATACTTATACTTCTAATGACTGAAAATGATGATGATGAGTAACAGTTCTGTAAATCCAGAAAGAAGTGGGTCTTCTTTCTGGGTTCACAGAACTGTAAACAGCTTGTGCTCATATGCCTGTCCAACGTATTGCTATCAAATTATCAAATACTAGCAGTCGCCCGCGAGTTCGTCCGCGTGAAAACCTCTTAGTTAACCTTTTAATTTTAAAGACAGACTTTCATGTAAAGTGTGCTCTTTCCCCGCTACCCTCTCAATTTAATTTTTTTATAGTTTCCCGTGAAGCAATATCCTCCGTCCCGTCCCGTGTACTAAAGATCTACATTTTTGTAAAACATGTACATGTATGTACGATATTACAGTACATTTACATTAAGAATATATATTTATGGTAAGCTTTTGAGTCTAGCTTTCATAATAAACAAAATAATTTACAATCCGACATGCAGATTTAGAGATAAGCCCGTTTAAACAAACGAACAAACTTTTTCGTATATTATATAAATATGGTCTGTCATGCCAAATAAATTGAAAAAAACGATCAGAGATCGAATTCTCAAAAAATATCAGTACCAAAATGTTGACCCCTATTCAGTACGTATAACATAACACGGAGGAGGTCAACTTAATTTGGAATATATAGCGGCAGAGTTGTTTTTTAGAAATTTTGTAATATCTCCGAAACTATATAACTAATTAACATACTATAAAAGGCAAATCTTATCTCTATAATATCCTTGTGATTATTAAATAATTTATTTCGATAAGGATTTAAGTTTAGTTCTATAAATAATGACGTAAACGTAAGCATATAAATTAAATTATTTTTTAAAACACAAAAAGAGATATCTCTACCAAAATATAAAAGATAGATATATGCTATGGCAGATTTTTTTGTAGAACTTTTTAAGATGCATAAAGTTTTCATACAATGTTTTCAATTATATCCAATATCTAAGGCAGCGTACGCGCCTAAAGCTTAATTAAATAAGTTTCACGGTCCGACTCGCGTGACAAAAACTGTGATAATTCGGGTAATATATAAAATATAGCCTATAACACTCACCGATAACATAGCATTCTACTGGTGAAAGAATTTTTAAAATCGGATCAGTAGTTCCGAAGATTAGTCCCGACAGAACTTTATTTACAAACTTACAAACTTTACCTCTTTATAATATTAATATAGACTAGCAGTCGCCAGCGACTTCGTCCGCGTAAAAACCTCTTAGATACCCTTCTAATTTTAAAGACAGACTTTGATATAAAGTGTGCTCATTCTCCGCTCCCCCTCTGAATTAAATTTTTTTATAGTTTCTCGTCAACCAATATCCTTCGTCCCGTCCTGTGTACTAAAGATCTACATTTTTGTTAAATATTACGATATTACCATAAAAACGGTTTTAGTGTTTTAATCTTAAAAGATAGGCATATACTGTCGTGGACATTTTTTTAGATCATTTCAAGAGGAACAATTCTTTGATACACATATTTTTGGTATCTTGAACAGTTTTCGCAGTGCACGCAACGGAAGCCCTCAAGGACGAATAATTTTCCCCGTTTTTTTACATTTTCCATTATTTCTTCGCTCCTAATAATTGCAGCGTGGTGTTATATAACCTAAAGCCTTCCCCAATAAATGGTCTATTCAACACAAAAAGAATTTTTCAATTCGAACCGTACCGAATTCGAAACCGTATTCAAAAGTAGTTCTTGAGATTAGCGCGTTCAAACAAACAAACAAACAAACAAACAAACAAACAAACTGTTCAGCTTTATAATATTAGTAAAGATAATATCAAAGCCGACGATGCTTACAATAGGAAACAACGTGACCGCACTTACTCTTCTTATAAGATCATGGAAAAAAAGTAAGTAGGCACGTTATAATTGCGTGATACCTATCATATCATCGTCGAATATGATATGGTTTATAGATAAAAGTTTCAATTAATAAAAATCAATTGTTGAAACGAGTGCCTGTATCACTTTAGCACGGCTGCATCGATGTTAGCGTTTTAAGTGAGTGTTTGAGTGCAAGCGCATGGTTTAGATAAATATTATAATTAGACCCATAAGTGGTCTTGGGATTAGGTTCTTGATGTATCACATCTGATTATGCCACACCGTGCTAAGATGCAACGCGTGGTATAATGTCAATACTCCAAGTAAGAACACTTGATCAGAGCTTGTCCGCTGACATTAAGCCTGTCCACCCACAGTCGTCTTTTAATAGGGCTTTTTGTAAGTCTTTTACGTTACTTTATTGCAATCAGTACATACTATTTTTCTACTACTAATAATCAGTCACCGTTTGTCGGACGTGAGCGTGCAGCCTTATCCTTTCACACTAGCTTGATGTAGTAGAGACTTTAGAGAATAGTAACCTGCTCTTGACGTTGATATTATTAGGAACGTAAGTACTTACTTTGATCCTGAAACATTCTATTTACCAATTTACTCACTCTGGAATTTATAATCACTTTTCCTTCATTCATTCTCATAACAAGTTCAAAATAAAAATATATTTTCTGTTCGTTGTTAAATTATTATTAGTCCGCTACTAGACGAGCAAAAATTTTCTAGTACTGTCTTCGCACTTCAACGTCAATTGACGTAATCAAATAAGCTTACGGTAGATACATAAACGTATACTTAACATATCTTTACATGATAATTTTATAGTGGTGGGTGTGTAGTGACACATCAGAAGCATGTGTTTAATCTATGCAAAGATATGCTATAGTATCTACGCAAAAACGACGATTTTTTGCTTTGCTAACTTATGACTCATGAGGCATACCAACATAGAGAAAAATCTTCGACGAATCGCCTACTTGAATTGCCAAGTAGGAAATCAACGTGGGCTTTTAATGTTAAAGGATCCTTTATCTAAAAATAGTGATAGGATTACAGAAGGAGAGAGGAAACGTATAACTGGTTCCACAGATTGGACGTTGATTTTGCGCAAGAGTTACCATTAATCTATCATTGGTACCTAAAAACAATGCAGTTACGAGTTTCATGCTTACAAAACCAGGTATCTAATACTCGTAGTAACAGAAGAAAATAAGTTAGCAGGATTTTCAGTATAATCGGACAATCTGTAGGCTAAAGATGCGTTCGAAAGAGATATGTCGAGTTGAGAAAACGAGAAACGTCCCCCAATAGCGGCGAAACCGGATATGTTGCTCTCTCTTTCGCACCAACGCCACGAAAGAGCGTATAAATGAAATCTGTCGGCACTGAATGAACGTCGAACGTCTACTGTGGTTACAGTTTTTCCAAGTAGCAGAGTAACAAAATGTACAAATGTAAAGTAAAAAAAGTTAGACCTACGTAAGAAGACTAAATCATCATAAATGATTTCGTTGATAATACCTATCGGGCAATTTGAGTAAGATACAGATGAGTATGCAAATAATTAAACACGCCCCAAACCGTTGCGACACACGATAATGAATAATGACGATGACGTTATAATAGTCTAAGAGCCGGAGAACATTTTTACAGTTAATTACTATCAAACTAACTATCATTTGATAAGACGATCATTCCTTTACAAAATTCTTAAAAAGTTCTTGACGACCTCTCAACTTTTTGATATAAGCTAAATTGAATCCCTGCTTGTTTGGTACCTGCACTAAAATAAAATATTTGTAAATAAGAATGTTGGGCATTTCATCGAGACGAAGCTAGCTGCTCAACGAAAAATAGCTTATTAGATTACTCATTTAATAAATCTCAAATCGATTATAAAATGTTCCCCGGCTCCTAGACTATAAATGCTAGTCGTCCACGAAAGGCGCCAGAGGTGTGTTCGTGTATTCCGCGTGATAAGACACCTAAACATCTTATCGCGAACAACTTAAAACAATTGTACTATGATATTAAAATGGACATTTTATTGTGCAAGTGCACTTAAAGGCATTTAGTTGAAGTATGGTATGGATTCCTCAGTATAATGTCATGCTCTGTATTCCTGATCTCCTTATCAATAATTTCATTAAATATATTTGTTACGCATCTGATATTTCTGTATAATGTTCTAATATACATTCAAATGCAAAATCATTTCTTTCAAATAAGCTTAGTTTACAATTACTTTTGAAGCGTCATGTTAGATAAAGTATTTGTAGTGACTACTATTACATTGAAGTATAACTTGTCCAATCAAAGAGAAAAATATTGTCAAAGACACAATCGTTGCGTTATAAAACTAGTTTAAGCCTACAGATAGAAAGATAGAGTTGTTAATGTGATAGATAGGCCGATGTATGAAAATCATGATATCCGCGTCCGTAATGATTATAATACGTGACAAAATTTGCTCAATATATTGATAGCTTTCATCAGAATTACAAGAAACTGTGAACACTATAACGAATAGTTTATCTTTACACAGGGTTTCCATCAGTTCGGGTTTTCCCGGACTTATGCGTGCGTGTGCATCCGGACTTCGGAGAGCACTCTGTACTGCACCGATCATCGCCATTTACTTTATAATATTAAACGAAATGTTGATTAATAAGAATTTGAACTATTTTTACAGGTACTTTTTTTTTAAATTATTATTTTGTTTATTTATTTATTTGGGACAAATCTAGTAATTGAAATTTTACCTCCTCCTTGGCATGTTGCGTGACTGTAGTGCTGACCTGGAACTGATCTGTTGCTGAAGCTGGAAGCTGGCCATAACAACTCTTCAGTAAACCGCCTCAACGCTTTTGAATTTGGGCTCGTTTAGTTCGTTTTGATAAGTAATTTGTTCCTAAATAATATCGAAAAATAAAAAAAAACAAAACTTGTGAAACAAAAGTTTTACTTTACTCTTTTATACCTAATGCGTATGTTAAAAGAATTGTTACGTCACGGTTTCAAAAATGCATATCCCGGTGTCTTAATTTTTTTCCTGGTTGGTGATGTAGAGATGGCAACCCTATCTTTACAGAATAAGTCTGCGATGTTAACATATTTGTGAAACGTACACACATTGACGGGGATACATTTGTGTAAACAAGTGTACGGACTTCGCACACAGACAGAGACAATGTGTCACTGTGTGACGTGCCGCTTCACGCGCGACTCACGTGATATCATGTTCGCATTCTCGTGCTTGTAATGAAAACAGTACATTTTTATTCGGTTTGCTGTTGGACCAACTTTTACTTACAAATCAAACTTGACGTTTAACTGCATCTATTCATAAAGGTAAAAGGTCAACAAACTGCAATAACATCGATAAGTTTTAATTATATTCAATTTTAGCTCTTATTATATCATTTCCTCCTTCGCCGTTTTAGCACAGAACTAGCAAGCATTGCAGAGACATCTATCATAAGATATCTCTTAGACTGGCATTAAGTGTCAAGGTAAGCAGTCAAGGGCCAACTTGTAGTCGATAAAAAAAAAAAAGCTTCCGTTTTCCCAACATATGGCTATATGAGTGAATAGGCATCTTAGGCAAGCGCATTCCACCGCAGGCTGCATCATTGCTTAGGTATCTACCATCAGACGAAATTGCTGTCAAGTAAGTAAGCGTACATGGAAATACTCCATATTCCTCCCTCGCAACCTAATTTAAATTTTTAACCGACGAAAAAAAACGGAGGAGGTTCTCAATTCGACACGTATATATATATATGTATATTTTTTTATGTACGACCAAGCATAACTTTTTACAGAGTTGTCCGATTTTGATAATTCTTTTTTTATTAGAAAGGGCATACTTCCAATATAGTCTGTCATCATCATAGTCATCATATTAGGATCTGATGTTGATATCTTGGGAAAATTGAAGAAACTCTTCAAATTTTATGGGCACACTTGCAGCGATTTCGGTTTTTGTGTAAGTATCGGTAGCTTTTTGGCTACTAGTGCCGTAAATTATACTATAAGAGTATAGTACGATTAGGTTACGTGTCGGTAAATCACTAAAATGTAGGAAATAAAATTTTTTAACAAAAATTAGAACCGACTCAAAACGCATAATTGAAAAGCTTTCGTGTGCATAATTTGCATCATTCTTTAGTTTTAACTTATTAAATTGTTAATTTTCGATAAATAATTTAATACTGTTTTTATGTTATGTTATAATATAGATACTTCATTGACATTTAGTTATAAGAAATAACTAAATTGTGTACGGAAAGATAATATCTATCACCCAACAATCCTGACCTTAAACTTGTTTTATTTAATTTGCTTACGTCATAATAATGTGAAAAGTTAATTAAGAATTAACCAAAAATTTGTAATAAAAAATAAAACATAGTTGCGTTATTTAGTTACTTTAATTTATTTAACCATATCTATAATATCATATCAATCATCGTCTGTACCATCGGTTTAAAAAATATTCAAAAAGGAATTCTAATATTTAGGCAGATAAATACAACTTAAAATATCGCAAAAATTGACTCCTGAACTGTTTAAAATCAATTGTTGTCGTCCTGTATTACATAGGTAAAATTTAAGTAAGTATATGTGAAGATACTTAAAACTATACCGAGCAACAAAATTTATCTAAGCGTGTTATGTATGTCATGTTATGTATGTATATAACATACATAACATTGCGCCTCATTTCCGTAGAGGTAGGCTGAGACTACCTTCTTCCATTTGCCACGGTTCTTGCATACTTTCTTAGCCTCTTCCACTGTCATAAATCCTATCATACAAGTTTATCTGTTTAGGGTACTCTTGACCTGGCCATTCTTTAAAATATCTTGCATTTGGTCCAGGAACATTCACCCTAGGGCTTCCCCTTCCATCATGTCCATTCACCCTCGTCTTATAAATCCTCATATCTCCTTTGTTAATTTTTTTTTATCCATTCTCTCTGCATGCTCAAACTATCTAAACATACCTTCCACAATTTTAGTCTCTAGGTACATCTTCTTTACATTACGGTGATGCATATTTAAATTGTCAATAATAAACTAAACTAATTAATTCTCGTTAAATCTATTTTCAGCTAACCTAGAACATTGGTAGATATAGTCACAGATCAAAGTAAATAAACATTTAGCAGCGAGCAGACTTTATTGTGATTACAATACATTGTAAGCTTGTTATGTAGAATTGTAGATGAAGAAACAAAGAAACAAAATTATCTTTCCAAAAGTCAATTTGATAACTGTTAAAGTTATTACCAGTCTTACAAGTACAATGGTTACTGACTGATTGTTATCCAATGTTATTTAGGTCCAATATTACATATGATATTTGCAATACAATGAAAATATTTGGACACACGCTTTTACAACTTAATCCCGTAATCTATATTTATAAGAACTACTATCACATCATACCCCTGAATCAATTTTATAGTCTAGTCAGCATCTTTAAAAAGTTGTTAATTTATTATCAATGAATTAATTCCCAACCCTCACATAAATAATTGCAAACATATTAGAAGTTCCAAAAAAAAAGTATTTTCGTATAAACTTGTACTCTATTTTGTATCTACTCGTAGTTCATACAAAGTAAAATTCGTTGGATTGAAGGCAATTTCAAACTCTTGCAAGTTTAATGTCTCCAAACCAGTGGTATCTTCTACTGATAGTTACTTTCAATAGGCCTAAATATTTTTTAAATAAAAGTACATATTTCGCAATTTTGCTAGCCGTTGCTTTTAGGAATCGCAAAGCTGAAATGCAAACAGAGTGAAGAAGTAAAGGAATTTTGGAATCCCAAGGTAAACGACGACCCCACACCGGTAAACGCAATAACGTTCGAACCCCTACTGGGCCGATAAACAATGTCAGATGAGACGCCGTAAGATAACCCCAAAAATGGTGACGTTTGGAAATCCCGTAAAACGACTCTAACTAACATTCCCCTCCGCCATTAAGTACGAAGATGGTGATTATAATAATGTTAACAATGATTGTTGATTTTTTATATTGAAAATTGACGAAGCAAATGGCCAACATGGTGAAACCCATTCCCTTTAAACAGCAACACTCCGCAAGCTATACAAGGAACAAAACAAACATTCTACAAAGTACCGCCCTTGGTACCATCGACCTGAAACGTGAGGGTTAAACACCATAATTATGCTCAAAATTACATCAGCAGCCATACCCTTAAGCACACAGCAATACTGCTGGCCGGTTTATAATATCTATCTCTAATCTCTATCAATAATGACACGAACAAATCAATAAACATACGAAGAGGCAATAATAAACGGATGCAGCCGCTTTACTTTTGGAAATCAATATTTATATTTTAACTTACTTATACATTACATAACTTGCAAGAATTATCGGTACCTCATCTATGTTGAAATTTGAAATTACATCTTTACATATGATACAGCTATTTACTCAAGTGTGCAGGACATCTAGATGACAAAATTATTTACTATTTATACAGAACATTAAACGTATATAATCACATCTCATGACTTTGCAAAAGATAAATTGTTAAATTGCCTTGTTAGTGGAGTGATTGGCTTATGTGGTTTTACGTTCAAAGATCTGGGTCGGATAATAAACTATTAGGCTTGTCTTTCTTCCAAGATTTTATGCCAGGAGTTGGGAATTTGGTGGTACTACTTTCTGTGACTCGGATGGCAGTTTTGCGATCATTATCATCAAGATCTGATATTCTTCATTATAAGAATAAAAATATGCTTGCCTGCCAACACGCATTAGAGCAGCGTGGTGGAAGTAAGCTACATACGTCCTAAAAGGAGTGAAGCTATTGCTCGTTATTGGGCAATAAAAATCGGCACATGTATTGCTATAGCCAGTTAAATTCGATTTTCTTTCTTAGTTTGAACTTAAATAATCAATGTTCTTATTATTTCCTAGGCTTATATAAATCTCCTATTGAAAAACGCCTCAACATCGATTTAGCTTCGAATGTTTTTAACCATTTTCTCTCTATTTATAGATTTATAGCTATACAACATATAAGGAAAATCGAGTAAAAGGAAGTAAAAAAGTGCTTATGGTATATGGTATAAAGGAATTTTTATTAGATACTAAACATGACAAATCGGTTATATATTAGGTATGTTTCCGATTGTCATTTTCATTGATGTCATTTCATTTTTAGAGAGCTCGCACACACGCAATAATGTACTCATTAATATTGACCATAAATTATGGAGGATCTAAGAAAATAATACGATCATATTGCCCCTGTCAGCTTTATCCTGTAGTACCTACCACTATAGGCAAAACATGTATAATAATTACTCCAAAAATCATAATCACAAAAAAGTAGGTACATCGAAACCAAATTAAAACTATTAGTCATGACTCCATAATGTCTCAGATATTCCAATTACATTACTACGATTTCATTTCATCTCCTTTGCAATAGATTTACAATTATATTTACTTGTTTTTTTACTAAAACCCATGAACATATTTTTGATCTACTATAAACATTTCATTTGTTGTAACGAACTTTTTTCTGTCTAAAAATTAAATAAATTATTTGTTATTACATTAAAATCCTTTTAGTCAAAGTCAAAATATCTTTATTCATATATCGTTACGATTATTTTGAATCGTCAATATGTAATTGTCAAATTATGTAAAAGTGAAGATGATAATTATTTTAGTTCGCAAACGTAAAATTACGCTACGTGGGTTCCAAACGTGCATTTGGTATGGTACTTATTTGCAGCTCGGTACATAAATTCGACAAAACATCATTTCCTAGATGATACCCATATTATCTGAACTATCAGTGTTGTTAATAAAAATGTTGTTTACAACTGATGCTTCCAATAATCTGATGTTATTTTTATCAGATTCTATCAACATCTACTGTTTCCTTGTAAAGATCACTTTCAGATGGCGAAGTCGCAAAAGATAAAAACTCGTAACTGTTATTTCTGTAACACAAAAAGATCAACAAAAAATTGAATTCTATTGCATTAAATTAGGTAGAGTCGAGTGTAAAAAAATGGCTTTTATCTTGGTTAACAAACTTCGTGTCTCTATTATAAACCTTCCTCGAGTTTTATAAACCCATATTATGCAACAGTTTCATAACCACTTGACACAAACGTTTTCCTGTGTTTGTGCATGCTACTTACGAAATTACATTAATCATGTATTATAGAGTGCAGGCTAGTGACATCTCTGACGTAATACTACAGCTCTACCTGTATAGAAGATTCAAAAGTCCGCAGACAGAACAATTCCGGCTTCTAAATTCTGCATTCTACGTTCCACCTTCTCTGTAAAATACGTTACTTCATAGCACTGCTTACATAGCAGACAGCGCATTCTGATCGCCTACTATCTACGAGGTAATTTAAAGCTGCACATTACTGAGATCTAGCTCTTACTGTCCAAAATCTGGGATGATGTACTTCTAATAATATTTTAAACTATTTGGAAAGCAAGAATTTGTAAAAATATATGTCAACACATACCAAGAACAGTTAATACAAGAGAAAACGAATGGAGCTTTAGGGTAGAGATTTTTGAAATTATAATTAGCATCGAGCATTTTAATTATTTGGGAGCTTGGGTTGCGTCGACCCTTGTTTCCCACAAATCCCACAGATAGAACAGATATACGATTTAAAGCACTATAAATCGCTGACAATGTATCTATAATTATTAATGTGAGTGTGAGTCGACTAAACCATCTACTTACGCACCCGAGGCTTTGGGCAATAAATAAATTAATTATATCAAAGAAGTGACCTAGGTACAATTACAATTTTTTAGGTCATAGATATGCCATTTTATAGATTACGTTTAAATATTATGTTATGAAAATATAAACAAATTAATGAAGAATCTTTTAAAATTTGCATTTTCAACGTTATATTCGCAACGTAAGCAAATCATAAATTAATGGTAATTAACTAAGCAATCGATTATATTATTAGTAAACTGTTATATAATAATTTAAGCGTGCAAACAATAACCAGTAAGTATGCAATTTGCATTGCTATAGTGAATATTGTATAATGTAATTATTTATTTCTGCATTTATAACTTTTATTATATAGCAACTAACTGTGTACGTTAAAGGACGTAAAATTAAACGCTATTTATTTGATATTGTGCGGCAGATATCATTGTTATATACAGGACTGCGTGCCAATCAACCATTGTTTCGCTTTCGTACACCGCGTCCGGCGTCACCGCCTTGACAAATGTGCTGTATTATTTTTGAATTGTATCGATCAAAAATAGCTTGTCTCTACAAATATTCGTAAGCAAATCGGCCAGTTCGCTAGTGAGCGCGTGGTTGCGGGACCAGCGCGCCGCACCCTCGGCCGCTCATGATATCGACCTTCTTCTTATCAGTATAAGAACTGTCCGACGCGCCGGCATCGGCCCAACCGATAAACAAGGAGCAAAAACGTGCGCCCGCGCCGATCCGCTTCATTCCATTCCACCCCGCGCGATTGGATCAGTTCGTTCGCCTGTCTCGCTTCTACGTTCAGCGTTCAGTTGTTCATTCGCTCTCGTCGCGTCAACACATTCTGCGTGACTTCCCGCACTATGTTCCAGCCAAACAACAACACATAAACCTTCCAAAATGAAGCCAAATCGGTTATAACGTTTCTTAAAACCCATTATATTTAGATCGAATATTTTATTTTTGTGATATTTAGTTACTATCTCTTGTTTTATTTATATCATTACCATGGGTTATTATATTATATAAATGTTTTATTACTTAATTAAAAAATAGTGCTCAAGATAATCTCATTCCAAAAAACCCAGTAAATCAAATTTAGTCCGATAGTTCGTTTAAATTAGAAAATAACAATGACAGCAAAAACACGTTCACACTGGAAGGAATATGGAACAGCATTCTGTGGTGAGTTTCTATCCTAACCTATCTCTAGAATATGTTCAACATTGTCCATGTGTTCAGTAAATAGTTCAATTACCATTTTATTGTCATTCGAATAGTTTGTTACCGTTACATATTCATTACGTCAACTTTTAAATTAAATGTTTTAACGATGTAGAAGTGAAAAATATGGTATTTACGGCGTTAATGTTTATCGCAAACCTAATTCCCCACGAGCGAGCCGCTTATATACTCGTACGCCACATTGAAATGAAACGTGTCGAGCTTTGTACGCATCAACTCTTAATGTGTATTGTAAATGTACAGCCCCGGTTCCCATATTCACATAGGTTGTAACATGTACGATTACATACTGTCAAAAACAGAAATTGCCGCATCATCAACCTCGTAGACCATGCCGAAAATATCTGTCGGCATTCGAATTGTTCCAACTTCCACGCCATACGTCGCTCTACTTAATTATTCGCTTTGCGAAACGTTATCGTGCACACTTGTTATAACCTTATCTGTACTTAATTCTTGTTCATACAGGAATTTTTTATTCGCACATGAGAGAATTGAATCGAAAGCGATCACATAAAATTTTAATACTGTGCAAGTATGCAATACCCGTGCATGATTGCGTTTAGAGCCAAAAGATTATGACTCAAATTTTCACGATAGAGGCACGTTATTGACTTTCAGTTATTTGTATTACTCCTTTATATGCATAGACCATTATCAACTCAAAATTAGTCTACAATTTTAATAGCTTAGGTACTTAGCAGTTTTAAACAGTTTATTGAGTAGAAATGTCGCATTCCAACATCATTCAATTTTATATGCAGATACCGACGTGAAAGTTGTAGGAGCTGCTAGTCAATACGCTCCGTTCAACACCGACTATATGACTCGAAGTATATAATACATATTATATTATAGTCAATAATTTTAATCATTAACCTTGAAATTATTAAAAAATCACCTACACTTCTTTTTATAACTTTATTATTTCATAAATATGTCACATGCATTTCGAATTAAAAAGAACAAGAACACTGACTATTCCCCTTTTACAATGTTGCCAAATTATTTAGGGTAAAGGGGAACACAAAGGGCCACTTAATAAAGGCACGGTAAAAAAGCAATCCCGTTTTCTCAGAAGCGGAGCACTCAGGTATTTCCAGAATTGTCCGATGTACCGGTGTTTATAGTTAAAACTTGTGACAGTACCAAATCATTAAATAGCTAATTAGAAATAAAAGCTATATGATTATAGCACTGTTATGGCTATATATTGACGGATTATCAAGATCTTCCACACTTTGCGATCATCTATCACTTTCTAAACATCTGCCTACCTTTTAAATTGTCTACTGTCTCTAGAATATACTCTCTTTGATCATTAACCTAATTATCTTTTTTATTTTTCTTATTTTTACTCTTGAAGTCTTGTATCAATAACAGTCTTACGTAATTATTTAACGTTTAACTCAAATATATCGAATCTTTCTTATAATTTGGTTTAAAGAACTTCGTATTTCATTTTTGTATTTTTTTCATAATTGAATTCATTGCCGAGGTAATAAACACCATCAATGTATTATGAACCACCGTAAAAAACGATCTTTATACTTACCACTGTATTTCCAATTGACATATTTAAATTAGTCTTTTTCCTGCAATCAAAAACTTTATTTTAGTCTTATTGCATTGCTCATGTGTTTTAGGGGTCACCATCAAACGTCAAAGCACTTGTAATTAAAAGTACCTTCTCTATGTGCCGTTTACCCTATTTCCGGCTGACTCTATTTCCTCTTTATTGTTTACATTGAAAAAACTTAGAATCTTCACGAGAATACAAAATTTCAAATAAAGAATCTGTAGATTGTAAAGTTAATTTTAATCTTCCTCTAAAACCTTTTTAAAAACCATAAATTAGTCTATTCTAATCTGTGTAGGTATAATGTATAGTACCTACCTACCAGTATAAGTAAAAATAGTACAATATTCTTACGACATTTTAGTTTGTTGAATGAGGCCATAGACACCTATTGTTATAAAACACAAACGACGATTGTAGCTTATTTGTATTATAGTGTCTTATGTTATCTGTGTAGAAGATTTTTTTGCCGCAGTTTACATCCTTGGGTGATAATGACTTAATAACTTGTTATTAAGCTTAACTAATATCATAAATGCTTCTGTGTTTGTTTGTTACGCTCTCCTAACTAAAGCATGCTGTTTGCATAAACATTATCGGGGATACAAATAAAGGAAAAAGAACATACCATACGAAGCTTATTGATTGATTTAGCTTGTTATTTTAAGATCATAGACTTCTTATAGGTTTAAATATAAGATCCTCACTATAAACCCTTTCACTTAATATATGTATGTCGCAGGACTCAGTTAGCAGACTTTTTTCCATCTTGCCCCCAAAAGTAAATATGGAAATCAAATTTTGTCTTTTTATGTAACGTAACGTAATTTCCTTTCTACAAATACATTTTTGTATCAAAATATCTTCTAGACACTTATGGAACCAAAAAGCTATTAGGTAAATTGTAAAACTAGTTCCCACGTGTACTTAATTAAAATTCGTAAGAAATGTAACTGCGTCATTCGTCTTTAGTATGACTAATATTATGGTTTATTACCCATGTATTATAAGTATCGGCTCCATTACAACAACAAGACGGATAAAACATAACATAGGCGCCATTTTGGCTTGTGTGTGTGTGTGAATGTATGTATAATATGTGTGCACGTGTAGGTGTACGTTTGCAAAAAAGCGACACAAAATAAAAACAACGCTCATCAACAATCCATCGACAATAAACGACACTCATTGGTTTTTAGAACTCAAGGCTGCACGTCTCTAGATTCACCGGCATGTTTTAAAAATTGGGCGTTTTTAGCATAAGAATCATTTTTCCCTTCTAGTAATTGGAGTATATTTCTTGTCACTTTTATATTTTAGTGTAAAGTGAATGAAAATAAGCTCATTGATTCCGAAGGCAAAAATATAACCCTTCTTGGAAGTCGTAATGAATGAAAATTAGGCAATAAAAAACGTTTGGAAGCTAAAGAAAATATTATACGTAAACAAAGTCTTTAAACTTATAAATATGTCTAATAACTATTATAAATGTGAGTATATGTATATATTGATGATCTGGATGATTTTCGAAAATCGCCGAAAATCATCGGTATTATGTGTAATAGTCTGAAATATATAGACACGCACCTACGAGATATCGATATCCCCATAGATTCGACGCGGATAAATTCTCGGCGCTTATCTAACGCACTATATAAAGCTAGTATCAAAGTAGGCTTTACAATATCTAATAAATTCATTAAATAGAATGACGTCCAACCGAGTCAATTTATTTCTACGAGCGGTGGCGTCAACTCACTAAAATATTTATTGATATCAAAAATATATAAAATCATTTCGAACGTCACACTTTTGTTTTAATTGTCAATCTTATATAAAAAAACAATCTCGATTGCGAATAAATTTAAAACAAACTGTTGGTGTTGTAACATTGACATTAGAGGATAACACAAATTAAAATGCGTGTGTTTCAACTAGGTTTACTGTACATGTACCTTTTAAACGTCAAAATTAATTTGTTGGTATAACTGGTTTGGAAGGCAGTAATCAGCAGAGAAGGCAAGAAACTCAACGGACAGATCATTTGAAAAAAATCATATACATTTTGATTGTTTGCAATCAATGGTTATTACGAGTATTTTCAAATACAATTTAGTCCCTGAATGAAGGTTCCCTTGTTCACTGATCACCAAACATTTTTGTAACTATGCAAGTCCAAACCAATATTCCAGCTATCTTCTGAGCTCATTGACAGTTAGTCACAACAGTGGACATTTTGAAATAAGGTCATTAACTCAGATTCGTATCCCGATAGAATATTATCATCTACCTAACATTAACGGGTTAACAAATGACGTCACATACTTTCAATTTATATATTTCTTGTTGAAGAATTTCCATACTTAAATTCTGTCATTAGTATGATAGGTTGATAAAATTTCTATCGTTTTACAGCAACACACTGATGCCCAATTTCGGTAGTTGGATAATTATGTGTGGTATAATAATGAATGTTTTTCATTTTCTTTTAATATACAGTTTTTATCCACAAAACAGAAACCCAACCAAAATCTGGTGGGCTACCCGGTATAAAAACGGCACTTGGTACTTTTTATACTCGGACACGTTTGTCCAGACAGTTTTGCTCACTAAAATGTAAGTCTGTGGCAGATCTGGAGGATTCAAGCTTTTTAAGCCAGTGTGTGAAAAACTTGGTGGTCTAGTGGATGTATGTAGAGTCTTGCGCCAAAAAACCTACGTACCTATTTCCTTATTGTGTGCCCATACCGTAGATATTCTATACAAGTTATATTAAATTATGCGTACAGATGGAAGTATGTAAATAAGGTTGATGATGTTATTATTCACGTTTGATGGTAACTGGCACACCTTGCCATGATAATTATTACAGTAATTCAATTTGATACCTATCTGTAAGAAGAACATTTATATAGCAAATTATTTAGAATAAAATAAAACCGGCCAAGTGCGAGTAGAACTCGCGCACCGAGGGTTCCGTAAATTTTAAGGTTTTCGGAATTATTCTTTCATATGTACTATAAAACATGGCTTCTTGCGAAATTTCAAGATTCTAGCACTAGCTGCGAGACATAGAGAGTTAAATATGCGGCTTATACTGTATCTTTTGATTGCGTTGATATAGAAGTTTGATTTTGTCACAGCTTAAAGGTTTTATAGGCCTAAGTATTTGATATGAATTTCAATTTAATACCTTAACATTTTCATGAGAAAAGGGGGTAAGCTTAAAATTATTAAAAACTCTAATATTATATGAGGCAACTAAAAATATACACTTTTCGTAATTTTTTCATTATCTGTGCTATATGACGTTACTTTGTACTACCCGTTAGGTTTTGATTTACTTGACCGTGTCGAAAATTGGGGAAATTTTTGGCATAAACGGCTGTATCTTTTGATTGCCTTGGCCTAGAAGCTTGGTTTTTTCACAACTCTAAGGGACAGCAGACTTAAGTATTTGATATAAATTTCAGCTTGATACCTCCACGCGTTCCTGAGAAAAAGGGTCTTGACAGACAGACGGACAACGAAGTGATCCTATAAGGGTTCCGTTTTTTTTATAGATACGAAACCCTAAAAATAAAAAACTGTCTACCAAAATAAGGCACCTAAAAAGATTGTCACATTATTTTTCATGTTCTCCTCTATAGTCTCATTTATTTCTATAACAATATTCTATATGCGAGTGATAGAATCGTTGGTAGAGTCACTACTCACTGACAGACATGACTTTACAAAACTGCATGTATACATGCATACTTGAAATAAATAAATATATAACTTTTTATATAAAATCTATCGGAAAAAACGGACAGATAACGACATCTAATATATAAAATTCTCGTGTCACAGTTTTCGTTGCCATACTCCTCCGAAACGGCTTTACCGATTCTTACCAAATTTTGTATGCGTATTCAGCAGGTCTGAGAATCGGCTACTATCTAATTTTCATCAAAAATTTTTTTTTAATTTTTAATGCAAAACAACGTTTGCTGGGTCAGCTAGTATTATATATAGATCTCGTTGCAAACAGAAAGACTTCCTCTCGCATTTGGTAATATTACAAATATAATGTACCTATAGATGCAGGAAATCGTATTATGTGTAGGTGTTGCTCTCTTACTTGAAACTAATTTAATGACCAAGGACATTTTTTGCGCCCCACTACACTCTCTAGCTGGTACTTTTCAGAATGTTCTAAATAATACCAACCTAATAGTTTTTTGTCAACTCTAATAAACAACAGAACAAATAACAAACGTTTTAAATAAAATTAGTTTAGTATATTTTTAGAAACTGTAAGAAAAACAAAATTAATCTTTCCATGTACCTACGACTACCTACATTAATTACTTATCCTGGCTGACTGGTTGATTCATCAAATGCAGTGCCAAAACTAGGTAGATACTAAGTCAAGCTCATTGGAATGTATATAGGTTATTTTATAAATAAAGTAGTTATTTTTAGAAATTTCGTTAAACAGTGACAAGACTAAAAGCAAGAACCTAAAAATGACTTTTTTCAAATTAAATTTTTTTTTAATTTTGATGACAGTTAAATAATCTGTCGAGTAGGTAGTTGAGTACCTATGCAGACTTGCGCGAACAGTGTAAATGAGCAAATATTTTCAAAAAATGCTATTTTTTGGTCCCGCTACTCTTTTTTATTTATTAATTAATATTCAAAATATTTAATTTCTACTCTCTTTGTTGTATAGATTAATATATTTTTCTGTACATAAGTATCGATTTTATCTTTGGCACGTGCCCTGCAAACTTCCCTTGAATTATAATACCTATCTTTGATAAAAATTATTGCACCTCAATAAAAATCTTGTACCTACAATATTATTTCTTTATTAGTGGAATATTCCCAAATGTGTTTCATTATATCTATCGGTATTAACAAAGAGTATTGATTTTAATTCTTTTAATAACCATATCAAAATCAAAAGTCTTTTGTAATTTATGTATTGTTATAAATCTCAGGTCGCTGATACGAAATACGAGTACATACAACGTTTTACATTATGATAATTTTTTCACGCTAATTATGTCAGAGTTACATTAATTAGGGAGCTAATTATCATCATTATAATGAGTCTATTGTTCATTCGTCTGTGCGATATCGGAAAAGTTTTATGGCTGTGACAATTTCTATAATCATTTGATCATATCATTTCCTAACACATCTGCGTCACTACAACATGCAAACGACCAGTATCTTTTTGGTCTTATGAAAACACGCGCCATTTTTATTAGTTTCCAAATAAAATTGGATCTACGTAAATCCTTTTATGACCAAAAATTGATAATCATCTACGTCCAAACATTGTACGTATTGAACTGGATCGTAAAAAGATTTACCGGGGCAATAGATGTTTAAAAATTGTTAACTTTAAGCACTATTATTATGATAACGCGCGTCTTTGTCGTCAATATTTATAAAATTTGGCCAATCAGTATGCAACAAGGCCGGTATATCTACGTCGTATTATTTATACGTCTATTTTGTTGAATAGGGTTTGTTAAATAGTTAAGTTAATGAACACAACGAACAAAAGTTCATGGATGTGTTCTTATTTCATTTCAAAGACTGTTTCTTCTTCAAAGTGAAATATGTAATAATAAATACGAAATAATACATTTTTTTCTATACAAGTATTTTTAAAAATCCAAATCTGTCAACGAGCGGTGACTACCATCGTTTGCGAGAGCCAATTCTATCGATAAGGGCCAACAGTAACTTAGCTGGTACTTTGTATTAATAAGAAAATTTTCAAAATAAAGCAGTTAATTTGTATCATACGCCTAAGAAAATCGTTAATCTCATAATTTAATTCACCGTCAAATTAATATTACATAAATTATTGATTTCTGCTGAATGGGACCAATATAATTATAATTTGTAGAATATTGTATATAGTCCTTCCATTCTACGGATTTTTCTCAGAAAACTGGAATTTGAACCAGATTTATTAATAAAGTCAGTATCAAAGTTCCAGTACCTATTCCGTACTTCTCTTGATATGCTGAATCTGCCTTCTCACTCTTTATAGTTTATACATATAAATCTAGACTTTAGATGACCATGTTATTATAAGACTGCAATATCTATCACTACAAGTCATTGACTTCAGATAGTTTATAGTGATTGGCTGAAGAACGGTGAGAGTAGGCTTGCTGTACTGTTTATAAACAATGGCGGTGGATATTTTACAGTTTGCTGTTTGCGGAATGCGCCACTTTGGCACTGGCAGTAGGTATATGCTTTAGTTGAGCTATCGAAACGACAGAAAAAATTTTAACAAAGGACCGGTATGTCAAAGCGGTCTAGTAATTATTGTCTCCATCCTTATCCTTCGTACTTCTAAAAATGAACTTAAAATACTTTTTTAATTTGACGTCCACACACAGCACAATCAATTAAATAATTAAAAATCAATTCTCTCTTTCTTTCGAATTCTTTCGAAAGCTGTTAATTTTTGGTTGGAACTCTCCGCAAATTTCCATGGACAGATCACATTTGTTGTCGAGTTTTGGGATATTGTAGTATCAGCAACAATGGTTTAGGAGAAAACACGTTGGCGAACCTTTGATGTAGGCTATATTTTTGACCCATAATGCTAGTATGGGATTTCGTGAAATTGCTGGTCACAACTATACAATATAGAGCTATAATACGAAACTATATATATACCTTCATTCGGTCTACCGCCAGTCTTTATTAAGGAATATAAAGTATTTAAGTATTACATTTACAATCACGTATTAGGTACATAATATACGCGTACCTATCTATACATACATATCTATGATAAACGAATGTAAGTACCTATATGATTATGAAAAAAAATTGTAACAAGTTTATTCCGTTAATTTTCCTCCCATTTATCATTAATAATAATTAATTAAGGTCAACTTTCAACACGTGGGGTAACATCGGTATGTTTATATGTAGGATACATGATATTTTAGGAAATTCCCTGTGGCCTTATCTAAGCAATTAAATTTTAATTAAATTAAACAAAATAAATAAAAAATATATAATATACACAGTCGAACAGTGCGTGTTGCCAGTAATGACCTACGGATCCGAATCTTGGTCGCTGACTGCGGGCTTCATAAGAAGGCTCAGAGTAACTCAGCGGGCGATGGAAAGAGCAATGCTCGGAGTATCTCTGCGTGATCGAATCAGAAATGAGGAGATCCGCAGAACTGAAGTGGCAATGGGCGGGGCACGTAGTTCGAACAGCTGATGGACGTTGGGGGCCCAAGGTCGATGATTGGCGACCCCGCACCGGAAAGCGCAGCGTTGGTCGACCCCCAACCAGGTGGACTGACGACATAAAACGTGTCGCAGGGAGCCGCTGGCAACAGGCGGCTCGGGATCGTTGTGTTTGGAAGTCCCTAAAAAAGGCCTATGTCCAGCAGTGGACGTCTACAGGCTGGTAATGATGATAATGATGATGATATAATATAAATGAAAAAAAAACAAATATTTTCACATAATCATACGATAATTACGGGGATAGACAATATGGGCATTATCAGGCTATTATTCCTGTGTAGTCAAGGCTGCAATCTCACCTGATCGTATAATTTAATGTATATATTAAATTTAATGTATATTTTAATGGCCTCCGATAGCCAGACTCCAATGCGGGCTATTAGGTGATAATATTTAAACCTTGTAACTTTAATGACAATGACCAGCACCAACGACTTTATGTGCTTTCGAGTGATTTCTAAAGAAAATTTTTATTGAGAAATTATTGGACGTAATAAAACTTCATACGTTATTCCTCGAACTGTGAAATTATGAATGCCCTTCCAGCTATCGTTTTACTTGCCACCTATGGGTAACTTCAAGTTAAGAGTGAATAGGCACCTTCTAGGCAAGCGCATTCCATCGCTTGGCTTCACTTACGATCAGGCGTGATTGTAATCAAAGCCTCATCCAGGACATCGTTATCCAAAGTCACATCTAGGCTAACAGTACCAACAACGCAGTTAAGTTTCTTATTTACTTAGTGTCCATATAAATGAAAATTACAAACAGTGGAGGAGGTAAAATATTGTATTGTAAACTCAAACAAGTCCCATTGACGTCACGAAATGCCCGGCCTGCCACGGGTGATTCAATCTTAACCATTAAGATAACTGGATGTAAATAAATGGCGGCTTGTTAATCTAGCGCAGAAGATAAGCCTTAGATTATAATAGCACTTGTATACGTTTAACTGTTTCTCAATATAAGATAAATAATACATACCTGCCTACTGTAGACTAGACTTTGGGAAGTAGCCAATGAAAGGTAACCCTGCCCGATCTTTGACAGACGGACAAGAAACTGGCAATGTTATAAAGTTTAGTTATTGAGTACTTTATAAACCAACTTTTTATTTATTAAAAGCAGCAGATCAAATAGAAACAATTTTCAGAATTCTTTTGTCTGCCTATAAACGCTAACCGTTGGATTTTTTCATCGGATTTTAATGCGATATTAACGAGAGTATAAACCAAAGTCTGGATGAAATTTTACCCTGAATGAATTGCGGACGTCAGCTATTTTTTAACACATATTTATAAAATTTATATTAACTTTATGAAATATTTAATTAAATATGTTATAGCCAGACAATCAAATTTTATCTCAAACCTACATAACCTTGCGAGCGTATTTGTCCTCACTTCCTGAAAATACGTCTACATATTTAAGCGGGTATTAGGTAAGGTACTCATAGGTAATTTCCATTTTTCCGAACAGAGATACAAACTGAAGATAATGAAAAACAAAATTTATAAGAGCCCGCGCGGCAAAAATAATTGAAAATTCATCTGAATATTTCTATATTTATGAAATTATTAGCATGTAAATCACTTCTTTTAAACTTTTCTAGGACAATAATTATTCTTGCATATAATTTTAAAAGTTTGTTTCAGAGTGAAATAATATTCCGCAACTTTGAATAACTTCCTGAAAATGGAAACTCCTCCGACGACGAAAACTTTAATAGAAAACAGAATTCAATAAACTGTTTAAGAAAAAAAGACAAGGTTCTCAGAAAGAACTGACCTAATTGCTTGATTTTGTTACAAAATGGCAGTTAAAAAATATATTGAGAACCTAACATTGACAATATATGGACACCAAATGGTACCGATCTAAATTTTATTTAATTGCCCTATTTTAAGGTACGGCCAATATTCCATATCCCTCTATAAATATATATAATAGTCCAAAACACTGTTTTGGGAGTCGATACGACAATATTTCAACAGGCGGAAATCGAACTCATAACCTCTCTGTGTTGACTCTGGCTTCTTATCCGTGAAGTTCATGAAGTTGTCTTGTTAAAAAGAGCTAAATTCTACGGAATTAATGTACACAGTAAATAGCCTTATAATAGAGATCACTTACATATTAGTATTATCAAACAAACAAGGATTTGTTATATTAAAATAATTTATAATATGTATATCACCATCGCTAACAGGCTATATTAACGGCATGTTTCCTTAGACGGAGATAGAATACGGGATATGGAATTTACACCCATCACGCTGCTTCAGTGCAGCTTTATTTATATGGATATTTATATCACATTTATATAAACTGACTAATTTATACCTATTTATATAAATGTACACAATATATATGTATTGTGTACGTTTATATACATAGATATAAGCAGTTGAGCAATGACTCGAAAATATAAAAATCATTAAGCGGGAAGCTTTGGCAACACGTGCGTCGCGCTTGGAACGTGCGCGAAGTTTATTTATAGACTAATGTCACCCTTCTACACGAACTTCTGTAGCTTAGGCTCATGGCAAACATAGTTGACGAAATAAAACGGTACTTTAACATAACGTTTCTTATTTTATGGCAAACATATTTAACGAATTAGGACGGTATTTTTGACGTAACGTTTCTTATGCTTAGGCGTATAACAAACTTAGTTGACGAATTGAAACGGTACTTTAACATAACGTTTCTTATTTTATGGCAAACATATTTAACGAATTAGGACGGTATTTTTGACGTAACGTTTCTTATGCTTAGGCGTATAACAAACTTAGTTGACGAATTGAAACGGTACTTTAACATAACGTTTCTTATTTTATGGCAAACATAGTTAACGAAGTAGGACGGTAGTTTTGACGTAACGTTCGTTATACTTAGTCGTAAGACAACTATACGTGGCGGTGCTTACATGTAAAATTGACGATAAAAGGCCTCAACTGGACGACGAATCGTTATGAGGACGATATAACGAACTAATATCAATAAATTACATCTCTCTATTTTTTATTATTAGGCGTACGCTACGCTTTTACGCGAACTTCTGTAGCTTAGGCTCATGGCAAAAATAGTTGACGAATTAGGACGGTACTTATAACGTAAAGTTGACGTACATTCGTTAATTAACCTCAACTGGACCACGAACCAATCGTTTGAGGCCTCGCTTATCAATGACCTCTATAACGAAAGAAATTGCGGCCTGCCTTTTAAATTCTAAGTCTTTCTCAGTTTAGTTTTATAATTAGGATGTCAATAAGTATTTCTTGACATAAACACAAACTTTAACTACTATCTGAGCGAATAAAACTGTCAAAACAGCTGTATTGCCTCAACATTAACACAGAAACACTGAAGCAACACAACTGTTGCTGACTTCTCTATTATAACTATTATGTATTCTTTAGTTATAGTAGCAGTGTGTCAGTGTGAGTGTGATCACAAACTCAAGGTGTTGCATCAGTGTTTACAAAGAAACGCCAAGGCAACAAGAAATAATAAGGTACAATCTTGAAACTATGGAACGAGAACTTCTACAACAGCTATGTTGCTTTTATGTTTACATTGAATTTACACTGAAGCAATAAGACGAAAACTGCCACAATAGTTGTGTTACTTCTGATTTTACGGAGAAACATAAAGGCAACATGATTGTTGCTCATTTCTCGGATGTAGTATGAGTGAACACAAATTGACATGGCGAATGGATTTCATGGTTCTAGTGCTTCGGAGTCCGGATAGCCCTCGCCATGCTTATTGCCTATTCACGAATTGGCCTTTACATCATAATAGCTCTTCCGCTCTACTTTGTAATTTGGAATTTGTAAACATGTTTTGTTCATAACAAATATAAATGTCGTAGTTAGGGTATGTAGGTATGTAGCTTGTAAGAAACCTGAGATGCCTATAAAAATACTTGGGTGTTGTTAGTATTTTATTGAACAATTTTAAATTGACATTCAAGGCTGGCTCGAGCATTAATTTATATGCGACAAACACATTAATGGCAATCGAAATGTAGCTCTAGGTATAAGCAATTATTTATTTACGGCCTTTCTTATGGTTTTTTGCAATCATGTAAATAAATATTGCCATTAAGCGCTAATAAACTACTGGGTTGACTTTTATAGAACTATAGAATATTGTATCTACTCACGATTATAAAGAAGCCACCTGCCCTGGCTCCTCATTCGTAGCAGAGCAAATAGGCAACGTCAACGCTAATATCAATAATTTTGTTGTAAAAACTAATTACTATTCCATTAGGTACCTACAATTATTACAATGTTACAAAATAATAAAAAAAACCAACATAACAGAAGGTTACTAAAACATAATATCAAAAATTAAAGTTATCAGAAATTTTCACGCGAACAAGAAAGTTTTCGGTAAAGACTTAGGGCTTTTTATAAAAAGCTTTATGAACTTTTCGCAATACGTCATGTATCGCGAAAGTGTTCCTAATTTTTCGTATATTTTTTATTATAAACTCCGTAAACTGATTTGATTTTGCTCGAAATAGTGTCCAAGAAAAAATGTCTTGAAAGATCTCTTTTCTCCAAAAAGCATAAGATCTTTTGTAACAATATTATCGCACTTACTTTTAGCGCCAACATTTAAATTAGTTGAAAAAATTAAAAAATTAACCGAGTTAGAAACAGTGAAAAAAAATAGGTTAAGTTATCAATATTAGTGATTCAATACCAAGTAATAATTAATGAAGATAACACGTGACCAAAGTAAAATTACGAGCAGTGACCACCAGCCGGCCATACGTCGCACGGTCGCAAAAGCTTGCGTCACCGCGCCGCACCCCGCGCTCCTCAGGCGACCTCGTACGCAGGTCACGTAAAAACATTTATTGCGACTGTTATTTATATACGTAGTACGGACGGGGTGAACAACACGGGCTTGTATACAGCACAGACACAGTTCTGTGATCCGTGCAGCTGTGCAGCAGGGTCTCTAATGCACTTTTCACATACCAGCTGCTAGATCTTGTCGTGCGCACCTAAAACAAGTTTTCCTTGTTTTTTTGCTATGCAAATTTTGTCTGACAGTCGCAGAAAAATTTCCTCTGTTTCTGTCTAATATGTAGGAATCGTTTAATTTTGAAGCTTGACTTTGCCAGATTTGCTAAATCAAAACTAGTCAGGTTATAGACATCTAGATCATACTTATAAAGGCCACTTGCTACCTGTTTATATTAACGCAGACGCAACACTAATGATTAGTTCTCGCTTCTGCAAATGCTAAGCACTTTAGCTTCACGTCGCACCATCTTCTTTACCCGTTTCTATGAGGATCATGCCAACTATCCGTACATACTCGTACTACATTTTGTGTAGCATATGTCCGTGTGGAAATTGTATGAACCTTCCTTTTAAACCAGCCTATCTATTGATGATGCTCGCATTAAAATCTGAAAAAGATCTCTACACTCATATAGAGAGGTGGAAGAAAGCGACTGTGTTTTGACCTTTACTAAATTTCTAGAACAGTTGATATACTGAGTAAATTTATTCGTTTATTTAAAAAGTGTATTAAATAGCAAATCAATGTACTTAATCTTATGTTATGACATGAGACGAACAACTTAGATCAAGACCTTTGCCGACATTGAAGTATTCACTATCAAAGCTATCTAAATTCCAGTTGAATGACAAAGGAATTATGCACAAATTCTCAAGTTCTCATGCCTCCGATAGTGAAAAATAATTTCACCTTTTCATAATATTTAAAAACATCCAAATAAATATAAATCTTGCTTCAAATAACAACAAATACTAGACTACTAGAGAGTATTTAAGCGATCGTTGTATTTTACGATGGACTTGTTGACATAATATTAATACAGTCGTAAGCAAAGCCAAAACATCTGTCCACGTCATTAATAATTAGGTTTTCGTTGTTGTTTAGTTTCAATAAAAAATATACGACTTAATTAGTATGCCCTAGCTGGTTTTACTACGATTTAAATTATTGAATGTGGAGCTTAGACGAAATATCATTCAATATTCGAATAGATCTTATCTACATAACAGTTATTAATATTTGTTTTTAAACATTTTATTATATTTCTATTTTATCTTCTATTAGGCGCAAAGACAATGCTAAGGATGGGTATGCCAGTACGTTTTATCTATTTCTGACCCCAGGGTCTGAAATTGATAAAACCCAGAATCTATCGGATAAGCAGCCACTAGTCCTAAAATTAAACTGATTTTCTTTACCTTCTTAACAATTTCAAAATCAACAAATTAACTACTGCGGCCTAAGCAGCTAGCAAACATAAAAATATTTTTCAAAAAAATAAATAAGAGAAAAGCAATTCGTTTATAAATCTCCAACTTAAACACTCAGAATAATCTCCTACATAAATGACTCAATCGTAAAATCTTGTCTAAAATATTGTTTTACTTCAGAGCAGATTTTATTCTAAGCCTGAGGATTATCTAAATACAAAATTATAGTGAAAAATACATTTAAAAGTACGTGCCAACTTTAAAGTCATCTGCAAACAGTAATTGACGAAAGTATGACGAAATTAGAAATATATCGAATAGATAATTCTTTTCTGTAAATAAAATCGATAATAACTTCTGAATTACACAACACTACCTACTACTTACACTTGTGTACATACTTGACTCGAGTAGAAATGGAAACTTACAGTATTTCCACGTGTATGGAATCTAATCTATAACTTTAATTATAGATTTAATACCGAGCCTGATTCGCCCAAATTTTAACATAAGAGGGCCATACTCATAGAAGACACATGTAATTGACATCGAATTAAAAAACGCGTAGCACTTTAGTCTAAAATTTATTCTTATAATAGATTTAAAATTATTTTAGATATTAATTTTAACAAGTCCCAATGATATAAAATAAATAAGATATGACAGAAGATTAAATCAATCTATACTTTAACATCAGTGATTATAAAAGTACAAGTATGTAAATGCAAAAAATAATTTGGTTTTAGAGCTTTACATTTACGTTCGAAAAAGCTTCTTTAGTAAAAGTAGAGGAACTAGTCGAAGGAGGCAGATTAATGTTACGATTGCACCATATTATTCGACGAAAATTGTCAAAAAAGCTGTAAGTGAAAACTGACGCATCACGCGGTTAAGAAAAGTGCCACATTTTGTCACTTAAAGTTGAACTATCAAGTTCATATCAATGAATAAATACACAACCGTGACCACGGCACCGATTATTCATTTTTAGTTAAACGCAGTAGTCGAACTCTCTGCAAGAGTACCAAATAGGTCATCACGCCTTCCTTGACTTCCGTCCTCAGAGGGTCTGATAAGCTGTCTGTTCCGGTTATCTTCACTATTGTGCTAACGAACCATCAATTATTGTTTATCATTCCAGTTTACGTATTTTAACTCCTCCCTAACCTTCCATAAACCTAACCAAAAACGTACAGGCGTGTTCTAGAAAAACAATTAGTTTAAATGATAACACCAGACGTTAATCTTGTAACGTTTGCGATAGCAGTCAAAACATTCTACAGTGGGTCGTTCGACTTTAATTCCAATAGTCCATTTATATATCAGTGTAAATCCAAATTGTGCCAACTGGCAATCAGTGTGTGTCCCCAAAATTATGGCAATCTCAATACCACCAACGTTTAAAACGTGCGGACTTGCAAAGTCTGTGTAGGTCGACGATCAAGCAGACGCGTCAATTGGTACGTTCTCAAAAGCGATAATTGCTCAAGATCAATGTACGAACGGTTATTTAGGCAAAACGATCCGCTCCTTTGAGGCG
The DNA here is from genome assembly GCA_034621355.1 of Mycalesis mineus. Classification (NCBI taxonomy): domain Eukaryota; kingdom Metazoa; phylum Arthropoda; class Insecta; order Lepidoptera; family Nymphalidae; genus Mycalesis; species Mycalesis mineus. The sequence goes on from CM067881.1 coordinate 8,080,821, forward strand.
ATGCTCAAAAATTAAGAATAACTCATGACGATCTCGTTGACCGCTTTCTTTGCCTATTATTTCGCTTCCGTTCTTGTCTGGGAAACCGCTAATTTAATTTCGTTCAATAACTTACAGAATTAGATAATTGACAAAAGTTGACTTCTCTACAATGTATTGAGATTCTCTTTTACTCAGAATCTTTGAATGAATCTTGAACTTTTAAGCTTCATTTCGGTAGGGCTTGTCTAATTTTAGTTAATGACACTGCAGCACTGAAGATTATCTTTAAGCTATGTAATGAGTTTCCAATTTTATCTCCAATACACAGAGAAGAAACATAGGATATACAATAAAAACACGATATGTTCGTTCAACCAATCGATCTTCATAAAAATGTACACGCGGCATCGGACAAAGACTACTAGCGATTTCAATCAATCAAGCAGAGTCAGTGGAAAACAATTAATTAAACGCGATATTGTTCGAAAAAATATTCGACGTTTTCATCACATTTTCATGCACTCTAGAAGTTATCGTAATAAATTATTATTTTCGCTTAATGTTTACGAATAAGTGGAATCGGATATCGTGTAGCATTGGTCAGAAGTTTCCATAAGTGACAGATAAGAGTCCGGAACGATAAATAATCACTACTACATACGTACGAATGGTTATTCCATAAAAGCTGACAATTGAATAATTAGATTTAATTATAGAAGAAAAAGTACATGAACATATTTAGTTACAGATACCTTTTAAGTATATAACTACTCAGTCGTCCCTGGACACGGCACGATAAGAATAGCAAACTTTTGAAATATCCAGACATAATACCTGCCATAAACAAAATGCAGAGTGTGTGTATCTAATTTATAAAGTCGGTTTTATTCCTTATCAAGTACTTTCGGTTTTACTTTACTGTTATCAATGTAAACATTTTCACGACGTTTATTTTCCAACCAAGTTCCCTGCGTGTGCGGCGATCTCTTTGTAGAACGCATAGATCAATGTCCCTTGGGAAAACAAATCTATTTACGCACTCCTACGTTACATGTATAACTGTATAAGAACTAAAATAGTACAAATTCATCGTCGTCATCATCATTATTACCTATTTTATCAGCCCACTACAGGACAGAGTAACACAACCTCTATCCTAGAAAAGGGAATATGGAACTTTAGCCCACTGCGCTATAGCTGTACGCAGCCTGCTCCAACTTGGTTTGGCGAGTTGTTTCATTTTGTAACGATCACCCTGAGTTATTAACGATAATGACTGGGACCGTCTGCTTACCGTTTCTTCTCGTCTTTCTAAGTATTTTATTTACCTCCTGATTCTAAGCCACAGGCCAGACACCTACTGAACATCTTATTAACAAGTGATTTTCTCTCATTCCAGCAACGCTTATCACTGCAACAGCAGGGACCTGCTACGGCTGGCCATCACCCACGCTACCTTACCTAAAGTCTGAGAAGAGTGAAATAAAAACATCGTCTGACGAAGAATCATGGATCGTATCTATCATGATCCTGTGTTCGGCTCTAACGCCCATACCCTCCGCATACTTCGCCGATCGATTCGGAAGGAAGACTGCTCTTCTTCTCGGAGCAATACCTTTTATAATTGGTTGGGTGCTGATAATCGTGGCCAACTCTGTGCCCGTGATTTACGTGGCTCGCATGTTCTCTGGCCTCGGATACGGCATCGTGTACACAGTGGCCCCAATGTACACGGGGGAGATCGCCACGAACGAAGTCAGGGGCGCGTTATCTACTCTCATTACATTAATGAATAAGGTGAGGCATTATATATCTTATCAAATATTTATTTACGCGAGCAAAAAAACACTGACTCTACCTTTGATGTCTTATTAAAAAGAGGATGCACAATCAGCGATCAAAAAACGTCCTCACTAAATAAGCGCCAAAAACAGGCTTCAGGTGGACTTTTCAAGTAGTTTCGCATTGCAAATTCAACCTTAAACGGATCCACCTATGTTTGAATTTGCTCGGAGTTTGGAGTTTATAGTATTAAGATTATAGAGTAGTTTATAGGAAACTACGTTAATAAATTTAAGCAAAGGCATTTAGGTATACCTACTTTACGTATTCTAAAATTGCCGAAACATAAAAGTGGTGGTTTTTAAGTGAAATTTTCTACATGATTGTGATCTCTTCTTAATAAGAACGCTAAAAACTATACACTCCATTGACTTCAAATTTAGCACAGTTAGAAGTACTAATTCCCAAATTTAACGCACAACAAAATCGAATTTTTAGGGATACTTCCATGATATCAGTTTCTACGCGGGCGAAACCGCTAGCCTGAGCCAGTCTAATATATTTAAATGAGCAATTGTTGTATCTTTTGAAGTGTATTTTTCGAAGCAATACTTTGAATTAGCTATCTGTACTTATAAAGCCACCTGGTACAACTTTCAGACACCTATTATTTAGTATTTTTTGGAATTCTCGCTTTACTAATACCTAATTAGATGATGATGATGATGGAAATATTATACATTACCTGATTAATTAATTATTTAACGATTTACGACTAAGACCCTTGAACCAAATAATAAGTAGGCAAAGCAATTCATTAGTAAAAAATCTTAGCCCTACATAAAATACAGTGGTACAGCTTGGTCGCCCATACATTTATGTAATCGATTCACTAGTTTCCTCACACCTTTCCTTGCAAACACCTTTCCTTTGCTATCTCATCCTTTCTTCATATACTTATTTTAAGCAATTATAAGAAATAATGTGCTCTCGCAAAACTTCAAGTCTTATCTGAAGTTGCAAGACGACGAACTGCACAAATGTCATAGCAGCGTTGAAAACTACTTGTTACTATAAAATCAGTTTGTTAACTGCGAAGGAATACGCCTCGTGTTCAAAGCAGTCTCGAAGGTTGGCACGACCCATACATACCTACCTGTAATTTACACCGACAGCTGTTATATATGAATTAAACGAAACTGACTCAGCGCCATAATTAGCCTCTTTACATGCAATTGCATAAAGTGCAAACATGTACATATAGTTTCCAGTTTCATGTAAACAAATAACCAAGCGTTTATAAACACTTCCTTCGAAAACATGAATATTAATTTTAATAATTAGCAATTTTCATTTTAAAATCTAAACTTATATTATGTGTTGGGAATCTTTCCCACTATTTAAGGAGTGGACTGTTGGACTAGTTATGGAAGTCAAAATAGTTCCCTTTATTTATCGGGGGGTCAGATTTTACCACCGAAACGAAGGCAATCAAGAGCAAACCATCTTTCCTTCGAAGCTGCTGACCAGCCTAGGCGACAAAGAACGACTTCCTCACCAGGATACTTTTTTTATGGCTTCATATGGCCCTATTTATATATTAGAGAGATATTTGGTTATTTAATTATTATTGCAGAATGATGTTACGTTTTTAATTTGAATATATCATACCTATAATAATTCTTATACATTTTATCGAAGAGATAAGATTAAGTTTATCAATTCACTACTAACTATTGCGCGCAGCTTTTCCCACGCATAAACGTTTTTTTATAACAGACCAATATAGAAGGCATTACCGTTATTATTTTTAAGGGCGCAGCAGTGAATCTCGCGCACAAAGTACTTAAAACTATTCCGGCACTAATATAGTTTATTTTTCATTTCCAGGTCGGCATTCTTGCCCAGTACTGCATCGGACCCTTCGTGTCGATGCGTACCTTAGCAGCCATAAACTTGATCTTGCCTATTTCCTTTGTCATCACATTCATCTTCGTGCCTGAATCACCGTACTACTATTTAAAGTTCGAACGCAGCGAGAGAGCTGAAAGATCACTAAGACATTTAAGGACTGGCGATATAAGACTTGAATTGAAAAACATAGAAGTAAGTGTGCAAGAAGATATGAAAAATAAGGGGACGTGGTGTGATCTGGTCTTCGAGGCTACTAATAGGAAAGCGTTGTGGATAAGTCTGGGGGTGTTCACGATACAGCAGCTCTGTGGCAGCGCTGCAGTGGTGGCATATGCTCAAGACATATTCTCTGTCACGGGGAGCAAGATTGAAGATTATCTAGAATCGATAATTCTTGGATGCGTTCAGGTAGCTACGTGTTGTCTATCCGTCGTGCTTGTGGATAGACTTGGAAGAAAACCACTGCTGTTACTATCAGCGCTTGGCGTGGGACTGATGAACGGAACCATAGGCACCTACTTCTACTTCTACGCCCAGAATAAAGATAATGTAGAGCATCTCCACTGGCTCCCTATTACTGCTATACTGATTTACATAGTTTGCTATGCGGTCGGCTTGTCTACGGTACCTTACGTGATCATTGGAGAATTGTTCCCGACAAATGTCAAGCTGTACGCATCTTGTGTTGCGCATATGTACACGGGAATATCTATGTTCGCAGTCCAAAAGCTGTTCCAGGTAATTGAATTTCATTTTCTTATTTTGAGCCTTAACTTATTGACACTTATAATTAACTTCAAAAAAAAATAGGCCCTTGTATATAGTAGGTTAATACACAGTCTGACACCTACCTACATCACTGATACTGTTTTATATTTTTACAATCATCATTGAATATATTAATAGTTCACTAGACCAGACCTGCGCCTTTATAGAAAAGAAATATGTAAGACTACTCTATTGCGGGTATAGGGCTTATTGTGATAATAGATAAACTAAATAAGGATCATTAATAATGACACTTACATGCACTATCTACGATTAATTTTCTAAAATAAAAAATGTTCTTGCTAGAGTTAAATACCTGAATTAATTTTAAAGGACGCGACTTTGTCCGTAATTCCGTATGAAAAACGATATGTATTAAAAATTATATAAATAAATCGTTCCTCTTAAATCACTCTGCGAAATCGAAGCCGCGCTAAAATCCATTGCTTAGTATAAACGGCGGGAAGCAACTTTGTTTCGCTTAAAATACTCTAATCCAGAACAAGCCGGAAGTATCAAGAAAAACTTAACATTTTACAGGCTTGTTCTTAAAAGCCTCTGATTTTCTGTGTTGGGAAATGTACCTTCATCAAAATATCTTAATAGTACAACAAATCTTAATTAAAATATGCGTGCAGCAGCGTTCTTATCTGTAACGATTTTTCTTTAACTCTACAGTGTGAGCGTCGTCGTCTATCTTCTCTCTCTCTCTCTCTCTCTCTCTGACCCACACTATGCTATAATTATGATAAAGATTTTTTTTTAATTTATTACAACTTAGCTCTTGACTGCAATTACCCTGGTGGTAAATGATGATGCAATCAAACATGGAAGTAGGCTTACTTGTTAGGAGTAGGATAAATTCCACACCTCTTTCGAGTTCTACACGATTTAGTACCGGAACGATTAATCGCGTTGCGGTACGTCTGTCGGTAGGATTGTAACTAACCACGGTCAAAGTCTGGTGTGAACCGACGGAAGCGAGACCTACCAATTTGGAAAATGTTAATCGGCCTAGCCGAGGATCGAACCCAGGACCTTTGTCTTATAAATCGACTGCGCATACCAACGCGTACTTTTGGCCCCTAATCATAATGTCCTCTACTTGATCCAGGAATGGTCGCCTTGTACATTTAATTTTTTACACCTACATAAATATAATGTCTCGTTTCCAGGTGGTGAAGGACGCTTGGGGCATTTACACAGTATTCTGGGGCTTCTCCATATTCTCGCTGCTGGGCCTGCTGTTCATGCTGGCCGTGCTCCCGGAGACGAAGGGCAAGTCCTTCTCCTGCATCCAAGCCCAGCTGAAGAGGGACGTCGCGAGGGACAACGCTAGCAAACTTATGACAGTCGAGTATTAACGCTAGCTAACGTATTGTAGCCTCCGAGACGGCTGAAGGTTTCCGCTGAACGGGTCAATGACACTGTGGCTCTTTACTGACGTAACGGGAGCCGTTAATTTATTTATATTTTTATGAACTTGAGTGAATAGTATATGTACAAAGAACTGAAACTTTATAATAGTACTTTAAGGTATTAAGGATTAGGTTAACGACTAGTATTTTTTATATATAAGTTATGAATACTACTTAATCAAATGTCATGTTGTTAGACCAAGAATTTATAAAGTAGTTTTGTAATAAATTGCCGACTATTCGAAACACTAGATCATTAAAACTCGTCCATTAAACTATGTAAAAATAAAAATCACACGTGCAAATTATAAAAAATAAGGATAATGAATGTTTTATGCTAAAATATTCACTCTCCAAAAAAGTGAAGAGCTGCTAGATATTTTAAGGTAGGTATTTGAAGCTAGCTGAAATTTTGTCATATAACTCTTCTATATAAGCCTGGAACGTAACTGCAGAGTTGTCTAGGAAGTAGTGGGGATAAATCAAGTGTAGTTCTGAGTTAAGGTAATATAGGTCAAGTTTTCAGCTTGCCTCAAATACCTACCCAAAAATGTTCACATGCTCTAGGACTATACGTGTTTCGATATAGTCGAATACAAAATGCTGTCAAGACATACAATGTCGCCAAGGGTATGTAATGTTATTGAAATAAAAAATAAAACATTGTATTCGTTTCGACGAAATAAAACAATTTCTTACAACTACAAAAGTAATTTAATTATTTTTCAATAATATAATTTAAATAACAATTAGTTTTGTACTCTCCTTGTCGTTGTCTATCCCTCCCAGTAATAAGTCACATGAATGTCTTGTGTACCCGATCCATAGGAAACCTTCCCGTCTCGCAGTCTATTAGGGATCAAGTATAAATGAAAGTTAAGGTATTAAATAATTAATGTAATGATAGTTTTACATACGTACTTAGTGACCTAACATGTCATATAAGTAGCCTAAGTAGTGGCAACAGAAGGATTGCGGTCGGGACAAGTATCGAGGCCCCGGAGAAGGCGGTGAAGTCTTGCGGGTCGTAGTCGTGGGGCAGGCCTCTCGAGGCCACGACACTCGCGAACAGCTTCGCCGAGTCCTTGGGCGTCCGCGTCTTGTTCGGACTGTTGAAATCGACCAAGTAAAGACCGAAGCGGGACCTGCAATTGCATTTACAAACATGACGAGTGAAATTAAATATGATTTGAGAGTAAATGTGTTTTATTTGTACCAAATTGTAGACAAATTAGACAGAGGTACCAGATTCGATTGCTGATAAGGCCGATTGAGATTTTCAGAATTGGTGGTAGGAGGCCTCAGCCGTGGCTATTTGCCACCATGCCGAAAAGACATACTGCTCTGCGATATAGCGTCCCTGTAAGATGTCGTATAGAAACCGTAACAAGTTAGCCCGCTTCCATCATAGATTGCATCACCACTTATATCTGGTGTGAATTCAGTCAAGGCTAACTTTTAATGATTATAAAAGATAACATTCTAGAGGAAAGCTCACAGAATAAAAACTCTTTTTAGTTTGCAAGTACGTGAGACATTACATGAGAGCATACCAAGAGCAGTGTCTGTACCAAACGTGTTAATTTAGACGTAGCCTAAGATAAATTAAATAAATTCTAGTTATTTATCTGTAGATATATGTGAACACTTATCATGTTCACACATCTGATATTTTTTATTTAAAAATTATCTTTCACCGATAGAATTATATCTGCTTGTAAACATATTTTAACACCATAACATTTGATATGATCTTGTAATTGCTTCTGTTATCTATACTAATATTATAAATTAAAATGTAACACTATCGATTCCCACATCTGGAAAATGTTTGTGTGATGAGCATGGATGTTTTCCAGTGTCTGGGTGTTTATCTATATATTATAAGTATTTATGTATAATATATATAAAAAATATTCATCAGTTATCATAGAACCCATAGCACGAGCTACTTACGAGTACGCTTACTTTGGTGCTATATAGCGATGTGCGTAATTGTCCTATAATATTTATATAGAAATTAATATATCTGTTTGTTACTAAACCACGCCTAAACGGAACCGATTTAAATTAAATCTGGTAAAGAGATAGTCCAAACCCTGAGAAAGGACTAAGGTTATTTTTTTCGAAACGAAACAGAATTTCTCGAGGCTCGATACGCGGGCGTCCGCTAGTTTTTTATAGGTATTTAAACAAGCAAAAAATAAAATTATGTATTTGGTGTATTGCGAAAACGGGTTCCACCAAATCAAACATTTAGATAAAGTGTTGCTTATTCAAGTTTATCTACATATTTATGAGTGACTTGACTAAAAAAATATATTGCGACATATTGTACCTATTAGAGGAGTCTTTGGATACTTTTACAGTTCTAGACGACCATTAAATTTTTTTTACAAAGATTTATTTTTAAAACAAATAATATACTCATATGCCCACACTATAATTCATCAAGATTAGCCAACGAATTAGTTTGGCCATTCAATGAGGAAAAGCTGCCAGTATCTTATGTCTCGTCGCAGTGGAGTCGAGGAGGCTTAAGATTTATTTTGTAATTAGCATTCTTTGTAATATACATTATGTATAATAATAAAAAAATAAGTGGAAATTTTAATACAAATATAGTAGGAATTTTAATAAAACATTCATAAATGGAACGAAAAAAATATGAATGCAATAATCGCGAATGTCTGGTAATGTATGGAAATAGGTACTCATAAAATATATTATGTTAAATAAAAACGAGGCATTATTTATTATCTCTGTAAAAAAGTCTTTAATGAAGTAAATATACAAATGAAAATTGTTAATAAACGCACAACCTTGACAGCCAGTGGTGCGTTAAGAAGGGACGTGCCTTGTTTGCGTGACATATCCACTTTATTCGTAAGATGTAGTTATAAGATGTGTAGGGCTATGTAGCCGAGTACGGACTATGCTAGGAGTCTCTCTGAAGATGGAATCCATAATGATAAGATATGGAGGAGAACTAAGACTGTTGACATGGATCAAAGGACAAGCACGTTGAAGTGGCAGTGAGTGGGCCACAACTAAATACATATAAGAACACAGATGACTGTTGTGACCGGCGTATTCTGGAGTGGAGACTACTAAGGGGAGCTAAAGAGCACAGTGTAGTCACCCTCCAGCTCGTTGGACCGACGACCTCAAGCAGGTAGAGGGAAGTGGTAGGATGAGGAAGGCAGAGCAAATGTGTGATGGTGCGCACTCAGATAGGCGGTGAAGAAGAATTTCATGTGTGATTGAGTAATTGCTGCGGTAAATCCCATAATGACACAACAGCGACATCATGGGAGGCTTAGGCATGCGCAGAAGCTGAGCTGATGGGACTTGGAGTTGAAGGCTAGATGAATGATTTAGATGGGCATCCTCAGAGAAAGGACTTATCAAGTTGGCCCTTGACTGCTATCACAGCTGATGTTAAGTGATGATGCAATCTAAGATGGAAGCGGGCTAACTCGTTAGGAGTAGGACGAAATCCACACCTCTTTCTGTTTCTACACGACATCGTACCGGAACGCTATATCGCTCGGCGATACGTCTTTATCGGTAGGGTGGTAACTAGCCAAGGCGAAAGCCTCCCATCAGCTAGACCAAGAGAAATTAAGAAAGATCTCAATCTGCCCCGCCGGGAATCGAGTTTTGTTATCAAGCTACTATAGTAGGTACTCGTAAGTTATAAATCGACTGCGCATACTACGTTGCGCCACTTAGGTCGACGAAGGGAAAATGAATGAAGGCAAATACTTTATATTCATTAACTAATTCATATTTTTCACTCACACAGACACTTTAGAATGGTACATTTTTAACATTTTGGTTAACCTTGGTCGAAAAACAGAATAATCATCAACAAACGGCCTATGGTAGTGATAGCCTATGCTATTCAATCATTAATCCTTTGTTCTGTTCTGAAGAAAATTTTGTTATAAATATAAAATGGTGCATAAATAGTATCCATAAATAAATGGTATTGAAAGATATGACGGCCGAGTGGCGCAGTGGATAGTGACCCTGCTTCTGCATCCTAGGTTGTGGATTCGATTCCCTCAACTAGAAAATCTTTGTGTGATGAGCATGGATGTTTTCCAGTGTCTGGGTGTTTATCTATATATTATAAGTATTTATGTATAATATATATATAAAATATTCATCAGTTATCATAGTACCCATAACACGAGCTACTTACGAGTACGCCTGTACTACGTGTAATTGTCCTATAATATATTTTTATAACTATCTCTTTTTATTTATAGGTAGTATATAGCGTTACACGGAGAAAATACCTATTCACTTGTGTTATAAACTTATAAGCCACCTAATATAGAACTTAATAGATAACATCAAATCAATGACAACCGCAATTTCTGTATTCCGGAAAACCGATAAATAGTAAAGGCGAAACCACGTGACTTAAGAATTGCTAACAAAGGCTCATTAATAACTTTTGTGTTTACACCCTATAAAGTTAGTGAATACGCCACCAGCAGTATCGCGGCGACAAGTCGCCTGCTGCTGCTATCTGTAATGACGTCGCGGGAAACTTTTTTTATAATATTAGTGTAATAAATAAATACTTACACAAAACCGTCATCCCACTCCCAGTTATCCATCAAACTCCAAGCCAAATAACCAACCACGTTGCTCTTGTCCTCATGTATCGCGTATAGCAACGAGTTCAGGTAGTGGCTGTAATACGACACGCGCGCTGCGTCCTGCACGCCATCAAAATCGGCATAGCCGTTCTCGGTAACTATTATCGGCACGTTGTTGTATGTTTTCGTTATCCAGTGTAGGAGGCGTCTGAACCCGAAGGGTACAACCTGTAAAAGATAAACAAAAACATCTTAATTTGGTGATGATATTAATTATATTTGCCTGTAAACAAATAATCTCAATTCAATGATAACGGCTATAGCATGAACGACATCCGTGGCGCAGTGATATGCGCGGTGGATTTATAAGACGGAGGTCCTGAGTTCGATTCCCGGCGGGACAGATTGACATTTTTCTTAATTTGTCTTGGTCTGGCTGGTGGGAGGCTTTCGCCGTGGCTAGTTACCACCCTACCGACAAAGACGTACCGCCAAGCGATTTAGCGTTCCGGTACGATGTCGTGTAGAAACCGATATAAATGTGAATTTCATCCTACTCCTAACAAGTTAGCTCGCTTCCATCTTAGATTGCATCATCACTTAACATCAGGTGTGATAGCAGTCAAGGGCCAACTTGTTGTCGATAAAAAAAATGATCATAAGACAGACGCAAGTGAAAATGTTCCACAAGTGTTTGTTTCGAGTTCTGAGTAGGAAGTAGGGCTATCAAATATTGATTTGATTCAATTATGAGCAGTTCGGAGTTAGCATTTTCTTTCTTCTTTCACCTTACACTCACAGTATAAACCTTCACTTTATTTTGAAGCCTCAATATCTTCACGGTTAAGAGGCCGAACTCAACTCTAAGAGGTCATGAGTTCGAACCCCGCCCTATGGACTATTGTCATGCCCGTTCCTATCGCAGTCTTTTCGACTAATTGAGGGGTAATATTGGAAACGAGAGTATTGGTCATATTTAAAAAATACGGCAAAAATACTTTATAAAAAGAAACAAAAAAAAATAAAAGAAAGATAATTGTTCAAGGTTAAAGGAATTTTCTTTTCTTAAATAGAACGCAAAACTTGTTAAACCAATTATTACCTTAAGCCACGAGGAAGAACTCTTTGAAGGCCACTTAGGGTCTTGAACTCTAAAAATGCCAACATCGTTTTCATGTGATGGTATTTGCCCGACCTCACCCTGGGCCATACTAAGCAGATACGTCGTGTAGTGATTGAGGCCGAAGAAATCCGCAGTGCCGCGTATGTATGTGACCTCCTCAGGAGTAAACTTGGGTAAACGCGAACGACTGTAGTTCTGCTCTCGACTCTTCTCATCTACCAACTCTATCAGTTCAGATGGGTAGTTCCCTTGTGCTGAATACACTGGATGTGCATACCATCCTAACTGTAAAAGAAAGTGGGAACTTTTAGTACACTACCAATCTGCTATTATTATAGGTATTTATACATTTATATAAATTTCGTGGTCTCGTCAATTCTTGAAAAAAATGCATCGTATGAACATCTTTGGAATATCTCGTCGATCATCCTATCTTCTGTTCGACTGTCATTCCAATACGAAAAAATGTCATTGGAAAAATTCCGATTTCTGTCACATCTGCTTTGCAACCATTGTACATCGGCTTTAATACTGGCATATTTTTCAAGAATCCACATACCTACTGCTTACACAATTCAAAATTAATCAAATAAATCTTTAACTGTAGTTTGACTTAATTCAAAATTTGAAATCGTGTATGCGTAAACTCTTTCACGCGTGTTCCATAGAGCACGATATAATAATATGGTATACCAAAATGAATTTTAAAAAACATGAATAATTATAACTCTAAATGCTATAAGAGTAAAACAATTGTTGTTACTAAGCTGTACCCTATTATTCACATAATAATAACTAATCCTTGTTATTATAATTTTTTTAATAATAATTGAAATATTATGATACGAGAGTAGATAACCTTTTGCGAGTAACCGATTTACAATGAGTTAGGTAAATGGTGTAACATCCCGAAACCTGCCGATACATTTCGATCTTGATAACACAATTCTAATTAGTTTTTTTTTTTTTATAGAGTACAAGTTGACCCTTGACTGCTATCACACCTGATGTTAAGTGATGAGGCAGTCAAGATGGAAGCGGGCTAACTTGTTAGAAGTGGGACGAAAATCCACACTCCTTTCGGTTTCTACACGACATCGTACCGGAACGCTAAATCGCTTGGCGGTACGTCTTTGTCGGAACTAGCCACGGCGAAAGCCTCCCACCAGCCAGACCAAGCCAAATTAAGAAAAATCTCAATCTGCCCCGCCGGGAATCGAACCCAGGACCTCCGTCTTATAAATCCACAGCGGATACCACTGCGCCACGGAAGTCGTCAAAATTAGTTGATAATAATTTTAAAATTACAAAAAATTCGAACATAAGCAAAATTGGTTGACACCTTGAACATTTAAGCAAATTCTTGTCCATATATCTCCCGCAGGATTCTGCCTAGGAAGTCTTTTTCTAGGCATGTATTCTCTGTCCATAACTTCTGGTCGACGACTTGATAGGGTACTGATAGTTCAATTCGTTAAGACGCGCCCCACTATTTCTCGCGAGGGGAAACCGAAGGGTGCGGGGAGTACAGTTCGAACATCAGTCTCGAGTCGACCACGGCTCGGTGTACACGGGCTATTGTAGGTTGTGTCGCTGCGTGTCATGACCGAACGGAATGATGCTCTACTTAATTTTTTTTACCAATATTATATTTATAATGTCAAAAAAAACGTATCGTATGATGATAAACTACATATTTAAATGTGACTTAGCCAGAAGAATCGTTCCGTTGCCTATTCCTTCAGGTTGACCGACTCGACTTTAATTTTTCTACAAAGGTCGCTTGATTGGTTTGTTACTGCAAATATAGATTTTCCAAATTAGCTTAGCAAAATAGCTTTGGTATTTGTACTATATATACATTGGTACTATCCTACTAAAAAGACGTACCGTGAAACGATTTAGCGTTCCGGTACGGTATCGTGTAGAAACTAAAGGAATGTAGATTTCATGCTATTCCTAACAAGTTAGCCCGCTTCCATCTTAGTTTACATAAACTAACTTGTAATGAATCAAAATATTAATAGATATCATGGGTTCACGCTTTACAAAAACGCTAGGGGTATGGTAGACAAGACAGCGTGGAGTTGAGCTCAATCATTAAACTGTTTAAACAAAAGAAAAATAGATATACTAGGTACCTATCTGAGATGATTGTGGGTATGTGTGTTTTTAAGATATTTTTAAATGGGTTAATATAAATGTCGAAGGAATTAGACTAGAGACTTAGAATAGATTGTTGTAATATTGTAATAGACGTCATTGTTTATGGAAATGTTACTGTCTGTGGATGTAATTATTTTTGGTATGTTACGAGTTTTTTTATGAAAGTAATCGAAATAGAACTAATTGTTAATCATTTAATGAGAGATATGAGATAGGTGCTTACTTAAAACTTTAACACAAAGTTAAATTCAATTTGATTTGATAGATGAATGAATGATTGATTTGTTTTAATACTCCAACCAATAAAAGAGTCGAGCGCCAAAGTCCTAGTAGAGTATTTACACCATCTTGAGGGAAATAAAGGAGTTGGGTAGTTAGTTTGTGTCTGGAGTGCGGTGAGGATATTTGGTCGAGTTGGACCAGTGTAAAAGTGTTCTTAAGAAGTAAATTAAATTAGGGAGTAAAGTAAGATGGGTGTAACTAAACTACTGTTCTGAATCTTTATAATACGTCAGGAATTATAAAAATCTATTTCATGTATCAAAACATTGTGAACTTGCAATATATCTGTTCGTGAAGACAAAGTCTTTGTAACCCTAGAAAACGCCCAAGAGATTAAGAACCACTAAAGATGATGTCAAGGAGAATTGTTATACTTCGATATATATATTAACCTATATCACAATATAATTTTGCTGTGCAGGACCAACACGACATATTCATTTTTTAAAAAAATGAGTTAAAATGAAGTAGAGCATACTGCTAGTCAAACATGACATTCTTGTTGACATAACTAACTTGACACTTTGTGTGAGTGTGCACACATTGCTACTCGTTACGTAGTAATAGAACTCACATTCTTGCAGTTTTTATTGCACACTTGCACTGTAAGCGTTTGAAAAACAAAACACTACGAGCCATCGTGGATTGACCAAGCTATATTGGTATTTAGGTAAATACCCTATCAAGTCGTCAACACGCTCTATAGCTACAAATTAAAAAACTAGTGTACAACACTACTGTACTTACGTGAGCCTTTAGGTAGAGCTCTGCCGCTTCTTGGTCCTTCGCAGAATCGGTTTTAGGTTCCGCCCAGTTTGAGTCTAAGGACATACCGATTTGACCTAAACAAACAAATATTCGTTGAGAAATTAATATTATTTAATTATATTTATATTTAAATGAACATTTTGAAATATCAGAAACAGCTCAACTAATTTGAATACAATTTTGTATTTAGATTGCTTCGTGAATTTATCTACCTGCCTACTTAATTACCACTGAGTTGCGGTGATCATTTACTTTTTCATCATTAAAATAATTATTTATTCTTCAATTAAATGTATTCAAATGATATGCAAAATTAACTTTTTTGTAATAAAATTACGTACGTACCTATACAGAAGAAAAAGGAAAATGAAGTTTAATATTTATTTTCATTTTCCTTTTTACACGACTACGG
Organism: Mycalesis mineus; assembly: GCA_034621355.1. Classification (NCBI taxonomy): domain Eukaryota; kingdom Metazoa; phylum Arthropoda; class Insecta; order Lepidoptera; family Nymphalidae; genus Mycalesis; species Mycalesis mineus. Next base: position 8,096,052 of record CM067881.1, read on the forward strand.
CGATGCCAAAAGGAAAGATATGATATATACATACACCGAGGCGCTAAACTACTAGATAGATTTTAATTAATGACGTTTCAATAGATTCGTAATAATGACTCGGGTAACATAGGCTATATAGATGTTATCAAACTTTCATGTATCTATCGGAATTTAAACCCCAGATTCTAATCTCCAAAAAAATTAAACTGGCATAACAACGTGTTCGGTATCAATAACAAAAAATAGAACCGACTCAAAACCCACTAAAAAGTAAAAATTCACTGAACTAAATTAAAATAACTAAATGACGCAGTTATGTTTTACTTTTTAGTGCGTTTTGAGTCGGTTCTATTTGTTGTTAAAAAATTTATTTCTTACTTTTTAGTGATTTATCGACACGTAACCTACTCGTACTATACGGCACTAGTAGCCAAAAAGCTACCGATACTTACACAAAAACCGAAATTGCTGCAAGTGTGCCTATAAAATTTTAAGAGTTCCTCCAATTTTACCAGGATATCATCATCAGATCCTAACATGATTGGGACCATATTGGAAGTGTGTCCTTTCTAATAAAAAAAGAATTATTAAAATCGGACAACTCTGTACAAAGTTATTCGTGGTCATACATAATTTATATATATACGTGTCGAATTGAGAACCTACTTCGTTTTACTTCGTCGGTTAAAAAAAGGTCTACCTACGCAAGAGCTAAGCGTTTCGGGATTTCGATCTGAATTATGTTCTTGTTACGTCCTTCTCAGACCCCGTTTCGCGTAGTCTGGTTATAGAGAACTAGCAGGCGCCCGCGACTTCGTCCGCGTGAAAACCTCTTAGGTACCCTTCTAATTTTAAAGACAGACTTTCATACAAAATGTGTAAAGGCACATATAGTGTGGCGCTCCCCCTCCCAATTTAATTTTTTTATAGTTTCCCATGAAGCAATATTCTCCGTCCCTTCCCGTGTACTAAAGGTCTACATTTTTGTTAAACATTGTATGACATTCCAGTACATTAACATTAAAAATATATATTTATGGCAAGCTGATGGGTATGAATTGATATTAAATAGTATATTTCACTCTTGAGTCTAGCTTTCAGAATAAACAAAAATAATTTTACAATCCGACACGCAGATAGAGATTAGCCCGTTTAAACAAACGAACAAACTCTTCCGTGTACTAAATAGATATTTGAACAAAGATCGAATTCTTAATTCATCATCGTATATATAACATAGATCTAAACTCCCCTCCCGCACGCGCGCCCCCGCCTTGGTGACGCTCACTTCGCAACGCAGAAATAGTAATATTATAATTTCGCCATAACTTCAAAACTAAAAGTCCGATTTTAATCTTTTAAATACCAAATATTATCTACATAAACTGTACTTAGTGATGAAATAATTTATTTTGATAAGGATTAATAGCATGAGTAAAATAAATGCGTTTAAATGTAGTGCAAAAAAACATTAAGATTTTTAAATAAAAAAATGGTTGTTGTGCCTCACTCGACATAGATAGGTATAGTGTGTCGCGGACTTTTTTGTAGATATTTATAAGATCTCCAATTAATTAGAACATTTTATGGTTCTATCTTTTATAGTTTCGACAGCGTACGCAAAATAAGTAACTTTTCTGGTTGATTTTTACACCTTGTGTCCGAAAAACCCAAATATTTTACGGAACCCTAATTTTTTCCAAAATAAAATTTAGCCTATGTTACTCGTGGATAATGTAGCTTTCGAATGGTGAAAGAATTTTCAAAAACGGTCCAGTAGTTTTTGAGCCTATTCATTACAAACAAACAAAGTTTTCCTCTTTATAATATTAGTATAGAGTATAGATAAACATTACTTTTTTCCTTATTTAAACGTCACACTTTCGTTACGTCTCAACACACATAAATACTTGCGATTTACGTACGAGTAGAGAGGATAAAGTTGATTCGCGAATACCTTAACTTTAAATATAAAATTGTGGCCCATACATGTAATTACATTTGTAATTGGAATAGCGGGCGCTAAAATTACAAGTTCATTTAAAAAATTGATTAAGCGAAACAACATATTGTGGAGATATCTAAATGTGTAACAAAAATTTAACAGCTCAACTTATTTTCACTATGCTGTAGGTAGGTACCTAATATTAATAATTGTTATCTTATGCCAAAATATTTAATATTTTAGTATCTTCAAGTATTGCGTGAAATTTGATAAAATTGGAGGGTAGGTATGACTCGGTGCAAAGCTTGATATAAAAACACTGATATAAGAGTCTAAAGAGACGGCTGAATCTCGCGTCAATGTTTTTAGGTGTATGCCTAACAAGTTTCGAAATCATGCGGGTTCCTTAGTCATAAGCTCGCTTGTTCATGCAACGCGGCGTCAAGCTGAAACTAGTCGGGCATACACCGACAACAGTGACGTGAGTTTCAGCCGTTTATATCTTAATAATATAAATCACTCGTGTTTTAATAACCCCTATTATCTAATCGGTTTTATAATCTAGATCTAGAATCAACTATTATAATATCATAACGTATACTTGTGAATAAACAATGTCATTATAATATATTTTTATTTCATAATTGAGCTTTTATGATATGACCGTATAATTTAATTACTTCTTGTACTTTAATAGAATAACGACAATATAATAAAATAACAACTCAATAACGTTCTTCACGTTTTACAAAGACATTTTTAAAAAGTCTCAAATAAAATTATTATTATAAAAACAAAAAACCCGACTGCTTCGAAGTTATGAACTGAAAAGAGAAAAACAAGGATCACTATATCTGTATAAAATTCTAAATACTTTATGGTGCTGCAGGCGGGGACAAACGTAGTTTTGGTAGATCTTTCTTTCCCCGCAGGTTAAAGTATTTTGTCCCTGTTTGCTGATATAGTGATCCTTGTTTTTCTCTTTTCAGTTCATAACTTCTAAGCAGTCGGGTTTTTTGTTTTTATAATAATATTTTTTTCATAGAATTATTACATCCATTCAAAATTCCAAATCATTTATTTTAAGTAGGCTGTTTTACAAGCAGTTTTGAAACGTCAAGTCTGTCTGTACGTAGTGTCACCGGGTCAGAAGGCAGATCCTACGGAGAACCGCCGGCACATTTTAAAAGAGTAACTGCTGAGTTTCTTACTCAACAGTTGCTCTTTAAAAAATCGAAATTACAATTTGTATGCCATTCATTACATGTTTTGTTGTCATACAAATATCATTTGATGAAATAATGTTTGTATGACAACAACAACGCGTCTTTCTATTTGTGATAAGCACTTTGTGCACTTTTCGCCAATAGATAGTGATTCTGAGGAAGTTTTTAGTATATAATTTGTTGACCCTATATTTTTTTCTATGATGTTACTAAAGGGTTTTTAGTAGTAGATTAATATTTTAAACACTATTATTCTCGCAGGCGTCTGCTAGTATAACTTTATCTAAGTATACGAGTTACTTCCTTTCTTATTCCATTGAATCATAAAATGAAAGTTGTTATAGTATAGTTTTCCCGTACATTTTAATGTACGTGGAAACCTCTGCAAATGTACCATGGGGAATAAATCAGAATCTTTAGAAAATATTAACAAATAAGCAAGAGTTTTGCGATGTATTTTTGTAATTATAATTAGGTAGATACCTACCTACTTGGAAATTAATCAATTCCTTTTGGTAATAGACACCGTATAAGTAGATAAAATCACTAAATGTATTATTATTTATTTTACAATCCTATAGTACTTAAGTACTCGATGGTAATTATTAATATTTCAGTGACGTAATAAGCCATAACACGTAAAATTCTTTGAAGTGATTAAAGATAAATAATTCATCATGTTTTTATAATTAATCCAAGATCATTATACTAATTGTCAATAATATAGAAACCCTATAAATATTAAGTAAAGCAATCTTTCAATCATAGAATAATTGTATCGTCTAATATTATTTAAACGAGCGATTCTTGTACATATCTTGATACTTGTATAGGTAGGTACAATATGCTGTTCCATACATTGTTTTGTTACATCTCAAAGGGTTTAAGCGTTTACATTTACAATGAAAGCTCTCAGGCGCTGCGAACTTTCCAGTAATGACCAATTATCGCAACATTTGAGCTAGTTTACACAAAACCTTAACAAATTATGTCCTAAAACCTTTCTCAGGAATGACACTATATATGATATTGATAAATCCGTTTAGTAGCCTTGGAGTTTATCGTGAACAGACAGATAAACAGACGCGGTGGGGTGGGGTGCGGTAGGGGGTGGGACATTATTAACCGACGAAAAAAAACGGGCGAGATTCTCAATTCGACACGTATATATATATTTTTATGTATGACTACGCATAACTTTTTACAGAGATGTCCGATTCTGATCATTCTTTTTTTATTAGAAAGGGAACATTTCCAAGATGGTCCCATTGTCATCATGTTAGGATCTGATGGTGATATCCTGGGAAAATTGAAGGGTAACTTTTTTGCTACAAGTGCGGTATAGTATACTATGACAGTATAATACAAGTAGGTACCTTACGTGGCGATAAATCACTAAAAAATAATAAATAATAATTTTTAACAAAAAATAGAATCGACTCAAAACGCACTAAAAAGTAAATGCTTTAATTTATTTAAGCATATCTAGGAGTCGGTGGCAGCCAAGGTTTCTACTTTAGGACATTACATAGAACCTACAAACTGCTTTAAGTTAAATAAATGTTCCTTAAACTTGGTTTCTACTTTAAGGACATTACCTAGAACCTACAAACTTTAAGTTAAATAAATAATCCTTAAACTTGATGGCACCGACTTCATAGATATGCTTAAGTAAATTAAAGCACTAAATGACACACTTATTTTTTACATTTTGAGTCGGTTCTATTTTTTGTTAAAAAAATTTATTTTATAATATATACAGATATATATCAAAAATGTAAATTTCCTACAGCGTTAGAAATGAAAATGTTTTTGAAATTCAAAAATTGAAAACTATCCTGAGTATTTTTGACTTTCAATTATTTTATTTACTTTAAAAAAAATCATACCTCCGTACAAAGGACGATACTGTTGATCATACAAATGGTACACGCTCGCATGGGACTTCAAGAGGTTGTGCGTGCATAGATACTCAGCAACGCCATGGCGGTTCAACGCAGGAGCTCTGTACGTCTTCCCATAGCCTTCCAAACAAGTCTGCATCGGCTCGTTGAACGTGATCCAGTACTTCACCTTATCAGCAAAGTTCTCGAACAGAACGTTAGCATAATCCGTGTAATAATCTACTATGTGAGCATTCGTCCAACCTCCCATGTCCTGCAACTTCTGAGGCAAATCCCAGTGGTATATCGTCACCATTGGAGTAATGTTATACCTCTCGAGTTCGTGTAATAGGTTTTTATAATATTGTATTCCTAGTGGGTTCACTTTATTCGCTAGCCCCGTCGGTAATATCCGTGCCCAGGACATTGAAAACCTGTAGATGTCTACACCGAGTTCTCGAATCATTTCGGCGTCCCTTTTATATAAGTGATAGGAATCAGCTGCCACGTCAGGAGTGGAACCATCTTTGGTGAAATTTTTATTTGTACGCACTAAATAGTCCCATATACTCTCTGATTTACCTGCAAAGAAAAATAAGTATCTCTTTACTAGTTGCTTAGGTTTCCCTATTAATGAAATATTGTTTTTAGGAAATAAATAGTCTGTTTTAAACTATAATCTATCAATTGGAATAAAATTAATTCGTAAGTTTTCTGACAATTTCCTTTTTTTATTCATTACAAATTAGCCCTTGACTGCCATCACACCTGATGGTAAATGACGATGCAGTATGGTCAGATGGAATGGGTCTAACTTCATGGGTGTACGATGAAATCCATACCGCTTTCGGTTTCTACATGATATCGTATCGGACCGCTAAGTCACTTGTCGGTAGGGTGGCAACTAGCCACTGCCGAAGCCTCCCACAAGCTAGACCTGGACCAACTTAAAAAATCTTAATCGGCCCAGCGGGGAATCGAACCCAGGACCTCCGTATTATAAATCCACTGTGTTCTAAGTCCTTCGTTTTAATGGAACGAAGAATTGACAATATTGCGCTAAAAGTTTTATGAATATTGTACTTATTTATGTTGAAGTTTTACAACTAAAGTAATCAAATATTAATTAGACTGATATATATTACTACACATAAAACAAAAAGTAATTAAAATTAGTTTATTACCATCTGTGTCCCATGCCCCTTCGATTTGTAGGGCTGCGGTAGAGACTCCGAAGAGGAACCCTTTGGGGAATGTGTAATTCGACTTCGGGCCTCCCGCCAAATTTAATATTTTGGCATATCTGTGAAACGACAAATATTTTATTGATTACAAATTCCTCACACATTCTGAGCATTTGAAGCCTTAATTAAACGAGGTTAGCACTCTCACAGTCCAGTGAGCCCAAGGTGGGCTCACAAATACTTTTCCTCTTAAGTTCGTTTGTGTGTTTACGTGTTTGCTCATAATGCTTAACTATATTATCAGGGGTTAAAGTATGAAATTGCCGATTTGTACTGAAAAATAAAAATACGTTTTTTTTAAATTTAACATATTTATTTAATCAAAATAATTACCATTATTATCTATACATTGCTGCCATCTAATAGGAAGCTCATTTATGCCTTTGCGATAGAACTCTGGTGATCTAGTTTCGACAAACTGTGTGAAAGCATTTTGCACTGCCTCCTGAGAAGAAAACTTTTTATCACGTAGAAAATTGTTTAAATCACGAAAAAAATGGTAGTCCGTTGGAGCAAGGTCTGGCGAATATGGAGGGTGACGAATGGTTTCTAATTGCAGTTCCTGTAGAGTTAAAACGGTTTCTCGTGCTGTATGAGGTCTCGCGATATCATGGAGCAATAATAGTGAAGATCGATTCCTAAGTCGGGGCTGTTTCACTGCTAGTTTCGCTATCATTGTTCGGAGTTCGGCGCAGTAGACATCTGCCGTTATTGCTTGACCAGATCGGTGAAAGCTATAGTGAATAATACCACGCTGAGACCACCAAACAGTTACCATTACCTTTTTATTGGTAAGCTTTGCTTTAGGACATTGTTGCGGCGTTTGACCTGGGGTCAGCCATTGCATTTTCCGCTTACGATTATCTTAAAGAATCCATTTTTCATCACATGTCACAATTCGATCCAATATTCCTTCATTTCTGTATCGATTCAACAAGGCAACGCAAGTTTCAACACTTTTCTTTCTGCAGATCAGTCAAATCATAAGGCACCCATTTTTCATATTTTTTTTATTTTATTGATTTGACGCAAATGAGTCAATGTTGTTGGTAAAGTAACGTTAAACCATGCCGCTAATTCCTGGGTAGTTTGCCACGGATCGGCTTTCACCATCTCTTTCAAATCATTGTTATTCACCTGTATGGGCGGTCTTCCACGACGGTTCGTTCTTCAAATCGAAGTTTCCATCACGAAAGCGTTTAAACCAAAATCGCACAGTGCGTTAATTAGCAGTCCCCTCTCCAAACGCAACATTAATATTGCGAGCTGTTTCTGCCGCGTTAGTTCCGCGTCGGAACTCGTATTCAAAAATCACACGAATTTTCGAAATATCCATCTTTATTGTCTAAGCTGAATAAAAAAATAACTGAAAGTTGATAATCGAATGTTGCACATTTTTTAAAAGAAGAACTACACAGGTACCGTATGAAAAAAGTTTCACTTTAAAATCTTAAATCATGAAGGTTCTATGTCAATTCGAAGTACCTATTACAATAAAACGGCAATTTCATTATTTAACCCCTATTATTAACCTATTTGGACTTGTGACGAGATTTGTATAAAGACTCAACGTGTTATAAGGGGTAAAGGTGAAGACACGATAAATCTTAATTTTTTTTGGATATTCCATTGCACAAATCAACCCGTTCTTATGATTCTTATTGTAACATTTTCCTTTCTAGAAATATTACAATATAAGAAAGCATGCGATCGTGATATAATTCGCCGTAATACTTGGTAGCATTATCTATGCTAATAAATAAAATTGTTTTGTTAAACAACTGATATTTCTTGATGATTGTTAATTTTCTTCTCTGTATCTGTAACTTTGTATACGATTTAAATATGATCTAAAACGAAATTAATTTAAATATTAGAATAAATGGTAATATATATTATAATGCATATTACTGCCATCGAGCTAACAAGTATTTAAGTAACAAGACAGGAAATGGAATTTTAACATCACACTTCAATAAACATTTTAGTAGCCTCAGTGCGTATGCGCAGTGGATTTATAACACGGAGGTTCTGAGTTGGATTCCCGGCGGGGCAGATTGAGATTTTCTTAATGTGTTTTGGTCTGGCTGGTGGAAGGCTTTCGCTATGGCTAGTTTTCACCCTACTGACAATTACAAAGACGTACTGCCAAGCGGTACGATGTCGTGTAGAAACCAAAAAGGGTGTTGATTTCGCCCTACTCGTAACAAGTTAGCCCGCTTGCATCTTAGATTTCATCATCACTTATCCATTATATATGATTGCAATCTTCGTTCAATCGTACCAGAACGCTAAATTGATTGGCGGTACTTCTTGACCGATAAAGTGTTACCTAACCACGGCCGTATCCTTCAGCTACCAACAAACCAGAATATTTGTGATAGTTTTTGACGACCTCCGTGGCGCAGTGGTATGCGCGGTGGAATTATAAGACGGAGGTCCTGGGTTCGATTCCCGGCAGGGCAGATTGAGATTTTACTAGTTACCACCCTACCGACAAAGACGTATCGCCAAGCGATTTAGCGTTCCGGTACGATGTCGTGCAGAAAAGATTAGACTGCATCATCACTTCATCAACATCAGGTGTGATAGCAGTCAAGGGCCAACTTGTAGTCGATAAAAAAAAGTAAAATAAAAATAGAGTTCGAAATAAAAATAGCCTATGTTCTTTCTCAGGCTCTAAACTATCTCTGTTCCAAAACTTCATTCAAATCGGATAAGTAGACTAGACTGAGTAAAAAACAGAGTTACTATCACATTTATAATATTGGTATAGGAGTATAAATTGTTACATTAAAAACAAACGATAGTCTCAAACAAATAATTTTAAAAATTTGAAATTAAAAAATTTGAAATAAACGGCTGACGAGAAATCAGAAATTATTAACGTAATGGCGGTCAACCGCTAGTACTTAGAAGTAATTACTAATTATTGTAATACAGCAGCAGAGCTAGTGGAATTAATAATTCTGTTACAATCGTGCACAAGTCGCCTCCTTTAGCAAGGACATGGAACTACATGCATTTCTCGTCGGTTCTACAATAAGCACGTCCGTAGTGCATTGTGAATGAATTGTTAACCCTAAATATACAACAATAGAATGAAGTAACTAGTCTTCAAAATCATAAGCACGTGTCTACAAAAGAAATGTTTAATGTCAAGTAACTATTAATCTTTATACTAACTTGTTTATTGTAAAACAAAAATAATATTTAAATAAAAAATAATATTACTGGTCAGCAGTAGTTTTCTTGTTCTTTAGGCGTATAACACAGTATGTGCTTGTTATAAAGCCAACTATTTATGAATCTGTGAATTATTTCGAAATACTTATCGGTAAACTGAATAAACGCAGTAATGGTTTTCAAATGGTAGCAATTTAAACGTTGTAAACTTTTATATTTTATAAATTAGACATTGGTTTCGCTCCGCTCAACCAGCAAGACTTATCCTTAAAACATTTGTACAACTGACTGCAGTTTTGTCCAGCAACTTATGCCTACTTTTTTTTTATAGATTTGCCAGTAACAGGTTTGCTACTCCAGGTACTACAAGTATTTACTTAATTAAGAATTTCTGTGTAGGAACAAAAACCAAATAAAGACTATTAAGTATTTTCATTGCTTATAACTTTTTTAGTTTGTTGCTGTATTATGTAAAAACTTATATTTTAATGTCGCATTCATCAAAAAGAACTATGATAGGTAGCTAAGTTTATCGATCGAATTTTAATAAGATGGTGTTAATTAATTTTAAAAAATCTTTTAAGAAATAATTCCATCCTCAATTTATATTCTCCGAATAAGTTAGCGTTAATATTAAAAATATTATTATTTTACTAAAACAAGAAACCTCAATTAAGTAAGGCTTCTATTCACTTTATAATCTATTCAATTGTACATTTCTAAATATGTATATAAGTAGCTTGGTCGAGGCTAAAACTTTTTGTTCTACTATTTTATAAAAGCTGAAACTTTGTCAGTCCATGTTCATACAATATCACTGCTTACCTTAGGTCTACGACCCAATGGTCTTAACTCTGAATTTGGACTTGTCTCTTTGGCTTTGTCAGGAAGCAGGTATCAAAGGTCCATAAGATGTTTTTTTTATATTAATAGGAATAACGAGAGAAATAATCAATAAGCTGAAAAGTCATCAAAAATAAGATAAAAGTACGGGAACTAAATAAGCAATTGAAGATCGCTGTAAATACCTAAGTTGACCCAAAATGGTGATCGTGTGCGCAAGCATGTGGGTACAATTATAAACAAAACTTCGAATTATATAACGTGCTAGCCCAGGAAAAATAATCTCCAAATTATACATTTTTCCGTGTGGAATTAGTTAAACCGCCCTAACTTTTCTAAACTTTCAATGTCATATTTATTAATATCTAATCAACTGCCTAAAAATACGATTTAGGCTTCTTTTAATAATTACGATACTTTCATACATTTCATGCCCCCATTTAATCCATTACAACCTTTTTCGCAATTAAAACTAATCTTTTTCAGGCTCTAGACCATCTGAGAAACAAAATTTCATTTAAATTGGTTCAATAGTTATAGCGTGAAAGCGAGACAGACAGACAGAGTTACTTTTGCAGACTTAGTTAGGATATGTACTAGGTTATGACATAAATACCTACCTTTTAAGAGTACCGCACTTGTCGCTAACTCACCAAAATGTTATACAGAACATTCAATGTCATAGTTTATTTTTAAATACTGTAATTAACTAATTACAATCAGGCATTACGTTGCAGATGTTCATTGACTTGAACTAACAAGAATTTTTAATTGAAAACTAATACTATATTGTTTTGCCATGGAAAATTTCGAGCTAATATCTCCTTAAGATATTTCGGTAAGTAATACTTCCATTAAGCCTTCCTGAATTACAGCACCACATTTGTTTGAAGGTTGATCTTAATTGTGTATATGAATTTATAGTTTATGAGACACTCAGTAATATAAGACATTCTTAATATTTAAGGGACCTTTAAGTATTAGTAAGGTTTAAGTTAATAAGGACATAAGTCATAAAATAATCTAGAGTAGATATTTCTTATATCGCGGTGTTACCTTTACTCAAAAGTTCATCAAGTACAAATATTTTTAATTATAATGAGGTGGAAAAAATGTATTAATATTCAAGGCGTAAAATGCGTAATTACCTAGGTACAAAAAAATTAGTTATTTCTTACTATAATTACTTATTTCAAACATAGACATGATTGCTTCTATAATTACTAATTAAATTTTATAATTATTATTAAAATAATGATTACAAATCATCTGACACTGGCCGAAAATAACTCTCAATCCTGATAATAATTAAAATAAAAGCTGTTAGGTCTCATAATAATAAGTAGCTTAAGGTATTTAGCTTATGTACATTTGTGATCAAGTACTTATCATCTCTTTCTTGACACACTAATGTATGTGGGTGACGCCTATTAACCGAAGTGTATTTAGCTTAATGTTATTTCGTATATAATTAGTAATACAGAACAAAGTGGCATTGGTACAAGAAATTGTAACTTACTTCCGGTAGGAAAACCTTCTGCTGTTGCCTTACGTATGAGTAGGCAGGTTTGCGGGAAATAAAGCTAGTGTCACCCTTTCGCCACTTAAGGTTAATTCAAATAGATTAAAATCGATTGTACATTAATTTGATATAAATCACTGATTTAAGTTATAATAGATTCAAGTAGTACAACAAAGCTCAATGTTGTATTTCCGGAAGTTATTCTATCAGATACTAACATATAACACGTAAGTAAATAATAATTCAATTAACAAATAGCTTAAACTTAGTAATAATGCATATATTTTTTTACTAATCATAATATATGTCACTTACGTGAGTACGAAACATAGGAAGATATTTACATATAAAATATTAATCAAGTATTATAAGTATTTTAAATTAAGTAATAATGCAAGTAATGATAATAATATGAAATTCTATTAAGCGAACGGTCCATTCTTTTGGAGAAATAAATATGCTTAGACTGAACTTAAACATTTGTAATGCTGTAAAATAACGATGTTTTCACAAATTGGCAGTGTGATTAGTATACATCTACCTATCCATAGTAGATGTAGTGAAGATAGAGTCGCATTAATACAGCTGATTTATTTAACAATTTAAACCTTTAGTCAATAAATAAGATAAAACTAGCCGCATCCAAACAATAATAGTGTTAATGGTATTTAAATTACCTTTGCAGTTACTTCCAAATTAGGTATATAAGGCAAAAAAACCGAGTCAGATAGTAACACTATTAGATACGTTTACTAGTTACAGAAAACATCGCAAACCATTATTAATTGACTAGACTAGAGGATGCCCGCAGTTTCCCCCGCGTAGTTCCCATATTTTTGCGTAAAAGAGTAACAAACAGCCATCGATCCATACAAACTTTTGCCTTTACAGTTTATTTTAGTTTAGTTTTTAATACAGTTAAGTTTCGGTTGTAGCAGTTCTTTAAAAATAGGTGTCGGAAAAGAAAAACTTTGTTTACAAGCACTTTTCATAATTCATCATGGTAAACTTTTTGTAGAGAATAAGTAAGATCAATTTCATATTTTCTCTGTCTTATGATCTATATTTCAAAGTACGGGACAACCACGACCGAGCTTTCAACTCCGGGTTTTTACTGAAAAATCGTCTAAAGAAAACATAATAAATATTTTTTATACCCGGGATTCAACGCTGAAAGCAGCTGAAAATGTTAGCTAAAGACCAAAGACGAAAATAATATTTACACGTGTAGTATAACAATAAAACGCCGTCTTTATCTTCATTTTACTATTGTCTAGTGCATAATACATAATAGACAAACAGAGTTGTACTGTAGCTGTAAATCCTATTCATTTCCTACTAATCCTTGTAATCATAAATGTAAACGTTTGAGTACGAGTAGATTTGAATGAAGGGCACTCATATCGGTAACCGAGCCTGGAGCTATGGTCGCTCATTTCTTCCCAGGCGAAAACGTGATAGTGTGAGAAAGTGAGGTAGCCTCATAATAACTTAAACATATAAAAACATAAACATAAACATATAAAAAAATTATCAAAGTCGAAGTCAAAATATCTTTATGCGTCAAAATATATTTATTGAATCATCAATTTGTAATATTTTAATTATTTAAATATAATGGTGATATAGTCCGGTCAATTTAGACATTCGAAGTTACATAAAGTCCCAACAAGCTGAATTTCTGTGAAGTTGTTCAAAACATAATTACAAACAATGTCTAGAAGTTCCCCATCATTCCCCTGTAAGGAAAAATTTAATTCAAGGTCAAAGGTCAAAAAAATGAGTTTTTCGCGATTTTCAGCAAAACGGTAAGTTTTATCATAAAAGTACCTCAGACAAAAATTGTAGATCATAAAATTACCTATAAAAAATGTATCAATACTTTTTTTCTTACGAGCCACCGTCACACGCAAAAATTCAGCTTGTTGGGACTTTATGTAACTTCAGTCTCATTTTTTGGTCTAAATTGACCGGACTAATAATTTGAGGTCGGAAATTTAAAAACTACTCCCACAACAATCTTAGACAGGTCATTCTTTTATTTTATATTATTACAAAGTTATTTAAAAAATATATGCTTGCGATTGACAAAAACCTTGAACTTATTGAGAGACATAATAGTGATTTTATTTGGCAATTAGTATTAGTATTAGTAGCATTTAGTTTGTCAGTTTATGACGGTGTTAGGGAAATACTATTGAATGAATTCTAGAGTGATACTAACTTTTTTACATTCTTATAATATAACAAATAGTAAATAATATGTTGGTTACTAAGTGCAGCACATCGATTCTGTGTGCCTAGTGTGAGATTACTTCAAAACAATCGAAAACTTCACTTTCGCGTTAAGGGCAAATTTTATATGGAACTGAAGCAGCGCCCCTGGCGGGAGTGAGAGAAAACTTAAATGGGCGAGTGTCAGTTATTATCGACATTTACTTTACGCCGAAGTTACTCGAAGCGAAAAAGTGAATAACTCTGAGTGCCTAGTGTGAGATTACTTCAAAACAATCGAAAACTTCACATTCGCGTTAATCGATATAACTTTACGCTGCCGTAATCGAAAAGTGGTCAAGTGTGGGCTCAATCGTTTTCGAACGGTTTGTTCACTAGTGAAAAATTGGCTTCGATATTTTAACCAATCAAAATGAAATATCATTTGTATTAACCAACCAAATTAAAAATGACAATTCTATAAAGTAAACTAATGGAATCAACTATCTATTAAAATTGAGGTGGTCATAATGTCTCCATTTTAGCATTTTTAAACTGTGATTCGTATAACATTGTTTTGCTGTGGTTTGGCATACTTCAAAGTCTTAAATAATAACTTCGTAATTCTTAAACTTAAATTTTTTAACATCTTCTAAATAATCTACCCTTTAAATGTTTTAAAGAGTAAATAATAATATAAAATGAGAACTAGTGCATCTCAATTCGACCTAATGGTCACATTTATGAAGCAGTAAGTGGAATTTGAAAAGATATTCGGCTTCTGTGAGGTTATGATTATTGAACTTTGCAAATACTTATCTATTTATTACTTTTTATGTTTAAGGCTGGGCAATATACAAAATTTGGCGGAGCAGGTGCAATATTGAACAGTGATGGTACTGGCGATACGAAAACCGTGGAAAATTGGAAAAAGTTTCATTAAAACATCAATTACTTCTTAATAACAATATGTGGATGTGTTACCAAAACTGAATTATATAAATTCGTTTTGGTTTATTAAATAGTATCTACATACCTAATCATGTAATTTAAAAAGGAATATCTTCCCAAACTTCTGACATAAGAGTATAATTATGAAACAATTGCAATTTAAATACTTTAAAAGAATTGTGATGAAAAACTACATAGAAAAAGGTTAGTTGAAACTTTACTATTTTAAGCTTACAAATCTATATTAAATTTCTTAACATCAATTACATATACCTAATTAACTATATATTATTTATTTATATTTACAAATATTTTCTCCAGAGAGGTAGATAGATAATGTAATATACAAACAGATAGTAAGGAATATGTTTGTATAAATATTTTTTAAATAAGTATATATTATTGGTATTCTTTATATTGGGTACATACCTACTGAGCCTAGTGACCGACTTACATCTTGTTTCAATAAATATATCAGGAAAACAGAGTACTATGTATGTAATACCAACTTTTATCAAGATACCTGTAGCCATTCTTTAGTTATTGATGGTATATAATCATCCACATAGTTCTATATAATAGCTATGTATATATAATGTATATAAAAATAATAATAAGTATTTATATATAATATATATAAAAATATTCATAGGTTATCATACCTACCTACAGTTACTTTGGGGCTATATATAGTGATGTGTGTAATTGTCCCAGAATAATATTAAAAATTGGGAGGTTTTTACTAAGAAATTAAGTCAACAAAGTTCACCTACAAATAGTTTTAGTGTTTACTACTTCTGCAGTTTATTTTGAGTAACATAATAGTCAGAATTGGATCCATTTATGTATATAACTAGTTGTATTATAAGTTTTTCATTGTTACAGGCATTGCATACCAGCTCGTTTAGCCGGAGCTTAATTGGTCTATGCAAAGTACATCCAATAATGCATTATTAGTATATTACATGAAGTTTCACATCGCAGTACAACAAGACCAGCCAGCACAAAGCACTGTATATACAAGACTTTCACCGAACAAATATAATTATTAAGAAACCACAGATGAATTAATAATAAATGGAATAAGAACAATAAGTTTGAATAAGGATTAGATTTATTTTAAAATTAAAGTGTGTTAGCATAGTATAATAGGACAATTTTATCAGAGTTTTAAAAACTTACAAGTTTATACCTGAAAATATTAAAATTTAAATAAATACCATTATTTAATAAAATATTACTGAACTCTTTAAACTTTTTTATTTAAACATAAAATACTTAGTAATGTAATATATCATTTATGATTAGTTATATAATAAAGAATGTCCTCCTTGGTTTAGTGGCTCATGAGTTTCTGGAGTCATTTCCTGATTTAGTTAGGAGTAACCTAAGAAAAAATATTGAGCTATAATTCCAGTAGTAGCCTGCAAGGTGGTGGTATTACACCATTGTGCCTCAGTTTGTTACATCATCAGCCTCAGTCATATTTAGTAACATGTAAGATATATAGTTACAGAGTCAAAAAGCCTGGTCTTGTAATGGGGCAATGAAAGATACCTATTGATAAAGATAAATAAACAACAACACCTTTTAATAAATTCTTTTATTTGAAATTAGCTATGTATATAATCTCATGATTGTTAGAATAAATACAATAATATTGACAAAAATTATTTATGGGCAATTACAAATCAAAGAAATATGTGAACCTTTTCATTTTCTTTTGTTTCTGAAAATATAAAGTAATGTCCTTTGTATTTTGTTTTAATTAATAAATTAAAAATATAACACACTAATTATTCTAAGAATAATGAGGCCGGTGACACTGATCTCTGTGGATATCTTCCCTTTAACATGTTTATTGTAAGTTTGCACAATCTTCAAGTGTAAGGATAATGATGCCGGGGACACAAACTGTGATTACTGCATATTGACTGCTTTCATCATGATTATTCTTCTCATTGTCCTTCGATTGCAAAGATAATAATGATGCCAAGGACACCTTTGTAGTCACTGGGGATAGCTTGCCTTCACCATGATTATTGCTATGGCTGTAACTTTGCACAATCTTCGAGTTGAAGGATAATAACGCCGGTGACACTAATTGTGGTGACTGCGGACAGCTGCCTGCCTTCACTTGCACATTGCAACGGTTGTAACTTTGTATAAAAACAAGCAGTCTCATGGAAAAGCGATGACTATACTGCGTTGCCGTAAATCGTAAGGCAAAACTTGGCGTTGTTATTTCTCAATAGACTTATCTTAGCGACCTCTTCCAAGTGAAATATAACCGGTCTTTCTTAATTTTACACTGTTTACACAAAATATAAATAAGTGTAGTCTTCTAAACATATTCACGGTCCACTCTCACTATGAAATTTAAAGTGACAGCTAACCTTCGCGTTTTCGAAAACTTTACTATTCGATCGGTGGTTATTTGTGACTTACACTCAGCACAAACTTGTTTTAACCAATCAGTGTGCCTAGTGTGAGATTACTTCAAAACAATCGAAAACTTCACTTTCGCGTTAAGGGCAAATTTTATATGGAACTGAAGCAGCGCCCCTGGCGGGAGTGAGAGAAAACTCAAATGGGCGAGTGTCAGTTATTATCGACATTTACTTTACGCCGAAGTTACTCGAAGCGAAAAAGTGAATAACTCTGATTGGTTAAAACAAGTTTGTGCTGAGTGTAAGTCACAAATAACCACCGATCGAATAGTAAAGTTTTCGAAAACGCGAAGGTTAGCTGTCACTTTAAATTTCATAGTGAGAGTGGACCGTGAATATGTTTAGAAGACTACACTTATTTATATTTTGTGTAAACAGTGTAAAATTAAGAAAGACCGGTTATATTTCACTTGGAAGAGGTCGCTAAGATAAGTCTATTGAGAAATAACAACGCCAAGTTTTGCCTTACGATTTACGGCAACGCAGTATAGTCATCGCTTTTCCATGAGACTGCTTGTTTTTATACAAAGTTACAACCGTTGCAATGTGCAAGTGAAGGCAGGCAGCTGTCCGCAGTCACCACAATTAGTGTCACCGGCGTTATTATCCTTCAACTCGAAGATTGTGCAAAGTTACAGCCATAGCAATAATCATGGTGAAGGCAAGCTATCCCCAGTGACTACAAAGGTGTCCTTGGCATCATTATTATCTTTGCAATCGAAGGACAATGAGAAGAATAATCATGATGAAAGCAGTCAATATGCAGTAATCACAGTTTGTGTCCCCGGCATCATTATCCTTACACTTGAAGATTGTGCAAACTTACAATAAACATGTTAAAGGGAAGATATCCACAGAGATCAGTGTCACCGGCCTCATTATTCTTAGAATAATTAGTGTGTTATATTTTTAATTTATTAATTAAAACAAAATACAAAGGACATTACTTTATATTTTCAGAAACAAAAGAAAATGAAAAGGTTCACATATTTCTTTGATTTGTAATTGCCCATAAATAATTTTTGTCAATATTATTGTATTTATTCTAACAATCATGAGATTATATACATAGCTAATTTCAAATAAAAGAATTTATTAAAAGGTGTTGTTGTTTATTTATCTTTATCAATAGGTATCTTTCATTGCCCCATTACAAGACCAGGCTTTTTGACTCTGTAACTATATATCTTACATGTTACTAAATATGACTGAGGCTGATGATGTAACAAACTGAGGCACAATGGTGTAATACCACCACCTTGCAGGCTACTACTGGAATTATAGCTCAATATTTTTTCTTAGGTTACTCCTAACTAAATCAGGAAATGACTCCAGAAACTCATGAGCCACTAAACCAAGGAGGACATTCTTTATTATATAACTAATCATAAATGATATATTACATTACTAAGTATTTTATGTTTAAATAAAAAAGTTTAAAGAGTTCAGTAATATTTTATTAAATAATGGTATTTATTTAAATTTTAATATTTTCAGGTATAAACTTGTAAGTTTTTAAAACTCTGATAAAATTGTCCTATTATACTATGCTAACACACTTTAATTTTAAAATAAATCTAATCCTTATTCAAACTTATTGTTCTTATTCCATTTATTATTAATTCATCTGTGGTTTCTTAATAATTATATTTGTTCGGTGAAAGTCTTGTATATACAGTGCTTTGTGCTGGCTGGTCTTGTTGTACTGCGATGTGAAACTTCATGTAATATACTAATAATGCATTATTGGATGTACTTTGCATAGACCAATTAAGCTCCGGCTAAACGAGCTGGTATGCAATGCCTGTAACAATGAAAAACTTATAATACAACTAGTTATATACATAAATGGATCCAATTCTGACTATTATGTTACTCAAAATAAACTGCAGAAGTAGTAAACACTAAAACTATTTGTAGGTGAACTTTGTTGACTTAATTTCTTAGTAAAAACCTCCCAATTTTTAATATTATTCTGGGACAATTACACACATCACTATATATAGCCCCAAAGTAACTGTAGGTAGGTATGATAACCTATGAATATTTTTATATATATTATATATAAATACTTATTATTATTTTTATATACATTATATATACATAGCTATTATATAGAACTATGTGGATGATTATATACCATCAATAACTAAAGAATGGCTACAGGTATCTTGATAAAAGTTGGTATTACATACATAGTACTCTGTTTTCCTGATATATTTATTGAAACAAGATGTAAGTCGGTCACTAGGCTCAGTAGGTATGTACCCAATATAAAGAATACCAATAATATATACTTATTTAAAAAATATTTATACAAACATATTCCTTACTATCTGTTTGTATATTACATTATCTATCTACCTCTCTGGAGAAAATATTTGTAAATATAAATAAATAATATATAGTTAATTAGGTATATGTAATTGATGTTAAGAAATTTAATATAGATTTGTAAGCTTAAAATAGTAAAGTTTCAACTAACCTTTTTCTATGTAGTTTTTCATCACAATTCTTTTAAAGTATTTAAATTGCAATTGTTTCATAATTATACTCTTATGTCAGAAGTTTGGGAAGATATTCCTTTTTAAATTACATGATTAGGTATGTAGATACTATTTAATAAACCAAAACGAATTTATATAATTCAGTTTTGGTAACACATCCACATATTGTTATTAAGAAGTAATTGATGTTTTAATGAAACTTTTTCCAATTTTCCACGGTTTTCGTATCGCCAGTACCATCACTGTTCAATATTGCACCTGCTCCGCCAAATTTTGTATATTGCCCAGCCTTAAACATAAAAAGTAATAAATAGATAAGTATTTGCAAAGTTCAATAATCATAACCTCACAGAAGCCGAATATCTTTTCAAATTCCACTTACTGCTTCATAAATGTGACCATTAGGTCGAATTGAGATGCACTAGTTCTCATTTTATATTATTATTTACTCTTTAAAACATTTAAAGGGTAGATTATTTAGAAGATGTTAAAAAATTTAAGTTTAAGAATTACGAAGTTATTATTTAAGACTTTGAAGTATGCCAAACCACAGCAAAACAATGTTATACGAATCACAGTTTAAAAATGCTAAAATGGAGACATTATGACCACCTCAATTTTAATAGATAGTTGATTCCATTAGTTTACTTTATAGAATTGTCATTTTTAATTTGGTTGGTTAATACAAATGATATTTCATTTTGATTGGTTAAAATATCGAAGCCAATTTTTCACTAGTGAACAAACCGTTCGAAAACGATTGAGTCCACACTTGACCACTTTTCGATTACGGCAGCGTAAAGTTATATCGATTAACGCGAATGTGAAGTTTTCGATTGTTTTGAAGTAATCTCACACTAGGCACTCTGTAACAAAATTCGTCTATGTAAGTCTCGACATCATCTCAATCCCTCTCTGTCTAACACGATACTATACGTACGTCGACACTCGGTCTGTAGAGTTTCTTTAGATAATCGACACGTCGCTTACAAACTAGATAATTTAAATTACCTGTTCTAAACTACCTATATGTATAGACCATTGCAGATAGCTATAAAAAAGGTTTTTCGATATTCATTCAAAATAAGGTGAAAAAATAAATATTTCAAATCAAATAAATTATAGCGTTTTTGGGAAATAAAATGGTAAGTTTTCACCAAATTTCGTGAAAATAAAAATTTATTTGTACAAGATAAAAATAAAAAACAAAAAGTAGGATTTTTGAATTTTTGACATATATTTTGAGACTATGTGAGAAAAGTGTAAAAACAAAAGTTTTTACACTTTTCCTCAGTTAGCATTTTTAACCGACGAAAAAAAACGTAGGAGGTTCTCAATTCGGCACGTATACATTTTTTTTATGTATGACCACGCATAACTTTTTACAGAGTTGTCCGATTTTGATAATTCTTTTTTTATTAGAAAGGGCATACTTCCAATTGTCATGATGTTAGGATCTGATGATGATATCCTGGGGAAATTGAAGGAACTCTTCAAATTTTGGAGGCACGCTTACAGCGATTTCGGTTTTTGTCTCGAAATCGGTAGCTTTTTGGCTACTAGTGCCGTATAATATACTATGACAGTATAGTACGAGTACGATACATGGCGATAAATCACTAAAAAGTAATAAATAAAAATTTTTAAATAAAAATAGAACCTTGGCTGGCAGCTGGCACCGACTTCATAGATATGCTTAAGTAAATTGAAGCAACTAAATGACAGTTATTTTTTACTTTTTAGTGCGTTTTGAGTCGGTTCTATTTTTATTTTAAATTTTTTTTATTATATAAAATTAAAGGAACGTGATAATATATTGCATTTATATCTTGTTTTATCTATGATACCTAGAATTATTTCAAGAGACCGTTATCGATCTTTGCAGTGATAGATAATTAAAGATGTTTGTTATCAGTAGTAAAAGGTAAAGCGTTTGAATAATAGACATCTGTAAGATTACAAAGTGTGAAGGAAAATATGTGACACAACTGCAATCACGCAAGGTGTCTTACATTGCACCGTTCACGGGATTTACCTTGGTTAAAGAAACTCGTTTAACTTATAATTTTATCCTTCAATTATAACCGCATAATGTAACAGTATTAAAAGTTCAAAAGAAGATTACTTTTTAAATAAAAAGTAAACGTTTCACGGTTGGTGACAAAACTTGATTGTAAAAATACGGTATAGCCTAACAATTCTTTAAAGACGTAAGACCTTTCTGTATGCCGATTAGTTTTATATTTAGGTGTGACATGACGAAATAGACGGACATGCGGACATTCTCTAAATTTATTTAAAAACTTGCTAATATTTAGGGGTTCGGGGTAAACCCTCCATAAGTAGAAACGTTAAAAAGACAAACTCGCAATCTTAGTATCCTGTCTTGCGCAAGGTCGTTGGCATTTGTACAAGCCTTTGAAAACCCCTTTTCCATGCACACGTATAAATGTAACCTTAAACCTACGATGCTATGCGTGCCATGGTCGAGTGACCGTGAAAATCTTAACCAACGTTAATCTAACCCAATCTGCTACATTACACTTAATGGACCTCGCAAGGCAAATCACAGAACTGTAGCAACTACCTGTGCGATACCTATAATCATTTATCACAGCAAAGATACATTTCATCTACATAATATCCTACTTACAATTAAATGAAGTTGTAAATCATAATATTTAAATCTCTGACAATAATAGCACAGCACAAAAAATATAAGTATTATTTTTCTTAGAGTATAGTATTAACACTCTAAAACTTTTATTGTTTTGCATTATCTGTATTGTACCAATATCCTGAACTTGAAGTATCTATGATACCTACTTACTTACACAGTTACAAATATATTCATGAAATTACTTACTGCAGTGGCTCTGATTTATGTTTATGTTATTATTAATTTATTTATTAATTTTTTACTACTAATATATTATACTAATAATTGTTTTAAATCAAGTAATTAACCTGTTCTATATGTTGTTTAAATAAATCAGTTTAGAATAATCCAAAACATTCGTAAATTAAACACAAAATTAACTAAAACCGTTCGTATACAGGACATTAAATCACAGTAGACATATGCCATTTTATTAGGTCCAATTTCTACATAGGAAATAATCCTAATAGTTAGGATTATATATTTAACTTTAACTTTTACTTGGGCATGATTTGTATAGTTATTAGGATAAGTAAGCTTAAGTTCCTTATTGTATACTTTGGCTAAATTTAATCGTAAGTAATTCGTCGAAAATCGTTTATTATGTTTCCATTATTTAAATATTTCTGTATTGGCATATCTTTTCTACGTTACGCTGGTTACGTATGTTACTTAATAAGATATTTTTAGAATTTTTTATTGACATGTTATAATAATAATCAATTTGACATGTTAATAAACATTATTTTTAAATTTGTAAATATTTGCGCGCTTTGGTGTAACAAGTTTGGACAATTTTATTCTATTTGTATCTCATGTTTGGCAAATAAATAAATAATTGATTGATTGATCGGTAAAGTTTAACTTTCAAAACCGGTCAAAATATTTATGTAATGAAAGCTTACTTAAACCCACTCGTTCATGTTTAACAGATTCCAGATTGATATTGGAAACGAGTTTTTTAATATATAATATTAAAAATATATATTTTTTTAATAAAACAACTAATTTTTAACGAAATATGGCACAAAACGATGCTTTATGTATTAGTCTCAATATTTGCTTATGGTAGCAAATGTTTTATAGCTCTAAGGATTTATATTCACTGCCATCAGAAATGGAAAAAGAAAACGGTTTCGTTCAAAAATAAGAAAAGTATTTGCTTCTTTGTGGTTTGGCGCGGGCTCAAAATTACTTAGGGAAGCGTTTACAGTAGTGTAGGAACTTAGCTAGACTAAATAGTTTGTATATTTTTTTATTCGTGCATTCCAGTTCCCTTACTCTACCGTCGGTTTAAATTTTCTTTAAAACGTTTTTATTATATTTACTTGTACAAACCACCAATTTTAAAAATGCTAATTAGGTAAAACTGAACTTAAGAATGTACTTTAGAAAAGGTCGCCCGGTTAATCTAGTATTATTATTTACCTTTATCATATTTTACATTATCTTTTAACGTGAATAAAATTTGTTAATATTTTGTTTAATTTTTAAACACCACAATTAATTAAATATCATAAATCATATTATATTTTATATTCTTAATTTTTTCCTTGAGATAATGCGTGCTCATAAAAAAAACAATTTTTTGCTCTTCTTCGTTAATTTTTTCGTAAAATAAAAAATATACACTTACCCATGGCTAACTACAATGAGAAAACAAAACATATATTTGTACATCATGGTCTACACTATCTATGCTATTATTAAATAAAAAAATATCACTTTGTGTATCACTTTAGGAATGTAAGTTAAATACGAACTAAAACCGACGCATCGCTACAATCGTAGCTTTATAATTTACGTTTGAATCGTTGAATCGATTTTATATAGTGTTCGACGTGCAATGCGCGCGACGGACTAACACGCACTGTTGAGATCAACAGAAAAGTACACATTTAGTATATTTATCTCAAGATGTAAATAGTATTGATTTTGTACAGAAATCGTCGTAGATTCAGAACTTGTCGTCCCTATTGACCGTCACCGGATGTACCCTTCGACTTTTCCTTTACGCGGGGAAGTGTTCGTTCCCGTCGACAACTGGAAACTTTAATTGCAGTATACCTACACTAAAACATTTAGCAATTAAATTAAAATTAAGATATTTTTGATTAAATCAAACTATATTCAATATTACATATCCTATATTTATTACAAATGTAAATACTATTCATTTTAATCAGAAATCGTCGTTTTTTCGTAACTTGACCCTATTGACAGTCACCGGATGTACCCTTCGACTTTTCCATTACGCGGGGAAGTGTTCGTTCCCGTCGACAACTGGAAACTTTAACTGCAGTAATATATTAAAAGTAATATTAAGATATTATTGATTAAATTAAACTATATTCAATATTACATATCCTATATTTATTACAAATGTAAATAATATTCATTTTATTCAAAAATCGTCATAGATTCGTAACTTGTCCCTATTAGTAGTCACCAAATATACCCTTGGGCTTTTCATTCATACGGGGACATTATTGTTTCCGTCGACCATTGGAAACTTTAATTGCAATATGTTCTTGGATATAGATAACTTAAGACGTTTTGTTATTAAACTGTAATTAATTAACAATCAAAAAGATTTCAGAAGTGTTACATAATTATTATCTATACCTTCGATGTTCTGTGTTATTTTTATAATTTGCTCATGCTATTTAAATGAATCTATTGTAATAATGAGTATTTTAAACTTACTTTTATGATTATTTGTAATTATTAAATTTCTTAGATTTGTCAAGCAAATCAGTTAGTTTTCATAGCCTTACACTACAGTTTTGTAATGAGATTTGAGAGAGCTTTTACCCTACCACGCAGTACTAATTCAAATTGGTATAGGTTCGTTTATTTCTGAAACTATAACCTTCACAGTGACGCAACTTATAGTGCTCCCTGAATCACAAGTATAACTATGGATGCCAGATACAGGATACTGGATATCATTTTTGGAAAATCTAAATCTAACAACTATCTACGTAACTCGGAATTATTACTATGAAAAATAAAAACGCGAAATTTTGTTGCCAATGCCCACCCATTGTGACCCGAAGCTGCATAAATCAATTGCACCGTCGGGACAAATAGATACATTACCTACTTAATAATGAGATGTTTCTAAGAAGATCACTTTTGTCTCGCTAACGACTATGTTATATGAGTAACAAAGGTTTCACAGGATTTACTGAACTTTATGTGAATCTAGATATTCTGGAAGTCCCATCTCTACAAAAGGAAAATCATTTCGTACAAACGTAGTTACAATTATAATGACGCAGGTTGTTATTATTTACTAGCTTACCGGACAATAAATTCTGCCATTATGTCTAGAAAAAAATCTCGACATCATATCATCAAAAGATATTATGTACCTAGTCATAGTACAGCTATACGCAGTATACTCGTAGTATGCGCTGCGTACCTAATGGCTAATAATAGTGAAGTGAAGTGCGGGCCTCTAGAATGCTATTCAAATAGGCTGATATTGATAAGAAAAATTAAGTTATAAATGAGGTATTGATTATTTTGCGTTTTATAGGAAACCAGCTTCATAGATCCCGTTCACGTGGCAAGTTCGGGAAAACCATTCTTAGCAACCTTCCACATCGGAAAATGAGCAAAACTATACTCTTCAAGTCAATCGCCACCATAGTTTCCGACAAAAACGTATCGCCAAGCGATATAGCGTTCCGATACGATGTCGTGTAGAAACCGAAAGGGGTGTGGATTTTCATCCTACTCTTAACAAGTTAGCTCGCTTCCATCTTAGATTGCATCATCACTTAACATCAGGTGTGATAGCAGTCAAGGACGAACTTGTAATCGATAGAAAAAAAATTCGTGATTAATCAGTGAGTGGTATATCGCTTTTATTATTTTTATGTATATTTCTATTTATTATTAATTTTATATATAGATCTATCAATGGTGATATTATTAGCTATTCAGGAGCTAATGCAAGAATGCATCTGGATTTCAGTTGAAATCCATTTCAAGAAATGTAATCATAATTGTCATTGTCATGAATATGAAAAATTCTAGAAAAATAATTTTAACCTCGAAACACTTAAGTACTTGTGACCTTTAAGACCGATATAGTAATTATCATACCTTCGAGTACATAATACAAAAACATATTATTAATTAAGTTCTTATTGTTATCTTGTCTAGGTAAAAAATAATATCACCTACATGTAGATAACACATAGCTGCAATAACTCGCATCAAGGCTACGACTTCGTTAAAGCGAGCTTTTTTACGTCGTTCACTTTGTATAACAATTTTACAAAAAATTTAAAAGTGCCAAACTTATTTAACTTATAATTACTTTGAATGTTTACATAAAGCAATTACTACCTTTTCACAGTTTGCCCTACATTTTAAGGAAAACTAAGAAATAGTAATTTATTACAGCTAAAATGTCAGTGAGTTTTAATGACTCTAGAGCGCTAGATTCCGCGCCGTCCTGTAACAACAAGACAGATGTCCGAGTAAATGATACAGGTTCCAATTGTTCTGAAATACCTACGAATCTAGAATGAATTATGGTGTATGAAAATTACTATTTCTCAAAAATATTTTCACGTTAAGTTATGCAATGTGTATCATCTTGGACAACTCTTAACTCTACTCACCAATGGCAAAGGGTCCATAGAAGCAGATTTTTTAAGGATTTATTTTTGTTTCATGTGGCTTAATATTTAATGCTGCTTATATTCTTTTTATCATTACAAGATAGCCCTTGACTGCAATCACATCTGATGGTAAGTGATGATGCAGTCTAAGATGGAAGCGGGACTTGTGTAGTAGGAAATTCACACCCCTTTGGTTTCTACACGACATACAAGTTGCTTGGCGGTACGTATTTGTTGGTAGGGTGGTAACTAGCCACGGCCGAAGCCTCTCACCAGCCAAAAATTGGCAAAACATAATTGGTAAAACTTAATTTTATACAGCTTATATTCGTCAAAATTTCACCCTTGGCCACTGTTACACGCCCATACGAGCTCTCTCTCACTCTGTTTTATACAAATCCTTCACTTCTTCCTCTTCTTCTCAATGAAGCTCTGGCCATCATCATAGGCTATTTGACTATTAATTAAATGGGTAATAACACCTCACTGAGTTATGGTACAAAATGTCACGTAGCATGACGTAAGAGCTGCGAACGTGAAGTGATGCCAGTTTCATTGACTGCGTACCCTTTTCGACTAACTGCGTTAGGTGTAAGTTAAATTGATGTTGCGTAATACAGTCAATTATAAAGTAATTACTGTAAAGTTGTTGTAATTTAGATACTTACTGACATCGTTATCGTCAATCGAAATTAAAATCTTATAACTGCTGCAGATCGAGCTTCGAGATTTGTCATCGAAAAATCTTGGAACATTTTTAGAGAATTACACTTTTCGTGTGAATACTCAGTAATAAGTCAGGATGATGGCAAGAGACATGATGAATTGTCACTAGCCGGGATCGGACCCCAATCTGATATGCTACTATAGTTGACAGACAGAGATGTGATTTATTTGAAATACTTCTATTTAAAATGCAAATACAAAATGCAAAATACCTATTTTGTATTTTGCATTTAAATACTTTTTGACAAAAACATTTTGTATTTTATTTGAAATGCCTTTTGAGATGTATTTTGCATTTTAAAATTCATTTCAAAATGCAAAATACTTTTTGATTAAGTTTAGCCAACATTACCAGTGAAACGAAATGAAATGAACAAATGACGCTTCTATTGCCGAATTTGGCCGATAGTGGATTTTTGTCGGCCGCGATTCACGCTAAAACACTGAATGTATTAAAATTAAACTTGACACGTATGTAGTTCATATTTTGAGGTATTGCATTGGATAGTTTTTGTCGCGAAAATTAAAGAAGAAGGGGTTGAAAGTTTTTATGGAAAGTCTTTAATTTTAGAAGTAATGTTAATGAAAATTTGTATTTGAACTACTGAATAAATATGTTCT
Source organism: Mycalesis mineus (assembly GCA_034621355.1). NCBI lineage: Eukaryota > Metazoa > Arthropoda > Insecta > Lepidoptera > Nymphalidae > Mycalesis > Mycalesis mineus. The sequence continues at coordinate 8,124,651 of CM067881.1, forward strand.
TTATAAGGATATATAGATAGTCCTTTATAAGGAGGAATAAGGCTTTTTTAAAATTTCATCTCTATAGGGTTATAAGGGGTAGATGTAAAATTCTTTTTAAATGTTTTTAATTTAAATATTCAAATCAAATTATCTTTATAGAACTACTGATTATGCTACACCAACTATCAATTTTTTGTCAATCTGTTTGTTCCGGCTAATCTCTGAAACTGCTGGACCTATTTAGACGAGTCTTTCGACACTTATTTGCTAATATTATAAATAACTTAGGGTAATCTTATTTTAGTAATGTTATAAGAGACTATTGCGAAATAAATATAAATATCATACGATTTGGTCAAAAGGTATTTTATTTTGAAAAAGCATTTTGAAAATACCTATTTTGCATTTTGCATTTTGCATTTGAAATACAAAACGCAAAAGTATTTGGTATTTTGCATTTGAAATAGTAAATCTGAAAAGTATTTTGCATTTTGTATTTAAATGCTTTTATGGAACCATTTTGTACATCTCTGTTGACAGATTGACTTCGTCTCATAATAGAGAGGTAGAATCAAGAGCCGAAGCCGCTGCAGAAAATGAAGCAGTTGGCACATTTATACATTTTTGGCCGTGGAGACCCTTCAGAGTCGCAGTCCAAATAAAAGTTTTCGAAATATTTCAATTTAAGGCTATTTACCACGAATGATTAAAGTAGTGCTGGCTCATTTTTGCGCAAAAGTTCAGATGACAGCTTTGCTGTTCAACGCGGAAATACTGTCAGTATTCTTACATCTATTTCAAGTGGCCATGATTTGTATAAATATAAGAATCAGATTTAGATTCTTTATAACAAAGATTCCTCCGTCGCTCTTTTCGTTCTTTAAAATCGATGCTTGATGCCATCCAATCATTATAAACTAACTGATGCCTCATACGTCGGCTTTTAGGTTACTTCAATTATAAAGTTTATTTTATCCAGATATTAACTTATGCAAGCAATCTGCTTCGGCGATTTTTATGGTATGAACGATCGACCTCGAACATATATTTCAATGGAACGCATAAAGTAACTACATTTTTAGGCATTGCCTACACGGACGAGAATATCGCAGCGACAGTTCAATAGTCTAGCTGTAGCGGTATTCTTCTATCTTATAACGTACAAAACACGACAGTGTGAGTATCGACTTCGTCTCTTTCTCTCTTTGTCTAACACGATACTGTAGATTGATAGAGATAGAGACAAATTCAAAACCCTCACTTTCGAGTTTCGTTACAGAATAGCGTCATTGAACAGAAAAATAACTACCATTAAATAAAACGATAACAGTCCTGGCGCTCTCGTGACGAAGAAGGCTTTGCCATGGGAGTTAATATCTCCTTAAAACAGTCCTACTATAAATTGATTAAGCTCTACACACGGCAAAGAAACCTATAATATTACTACATTGCAGTTTATTCGACGCGATATCATACAATTCAATCAAAAGACAATTAAAGGGAAACGAATCTTAGACCCAGAACCTCTCGTGAAACTGGTGCCTATAAATTAAGCTCTACAGATATAAATCCTCTAAGTTTTTATTAACTGTATCGTGAGTTCCGGATATTAAATAGATACAGGACATGAATTGTTGTAGATAAATACTTAGTATACCTTACATAGGACAAACAATAATTAAATGTTGCAAGTCTGCATAAACATTGTATACCCTCCGTACCTACCTACCGATACATTATAAATAAATAAACAATTCAAATCTGATAACAGATACACAAATCCTTAATTGAATTTAGAAAAAACTAACGAAGAACTTTAATTTATTTATTACAATCTCATATAGGTACTAGTGGTCATTGAATATTCTAATTTCAAATAGACATACCTAAAGCCATTAAGGCTTTAAAGGAAAATACGTCGCTGGTGCTTCATCACTGGTGCCATTGTTATAAGTAGGATGATTTATAACAATGATCTGTAATGAATTTGAATTAAATCCGTAAATTTATTAGCTAGCAACATGATTGACAAACATTTGTCTTTTTAACATGCTGCGTATGACCTTCTCGTGCCATACCATGAGGTCAAAGCAGTATCAATGTCAGGCATTAACAATAAGTAACACACTAATCACTACTTATTATAAAACGAAGTCCTCCGCCGCGTGTGTCTGTCCGTTTGTCCGCCATAAGCTCAAAGGCTACTGGACACTGCTTTGATTCGGTTTTCACTGATAGCCACAGAGTGATTTCTGGGGAAGGTTTGCTATATAATTAGTGAAGGGTTTGTATAAATTGGCTGATATATAAGGAAAACTGTTGAATGTGTCGAAAAAAACGACCTAACCGCTTTCATTCCATATTTTGACTTATCCCTTTGAAATATAACAAAACAATGTATGGTAGGATGGATTGTGTTTATTAATATCTTCTGCAAAAAGTCCGCGATAACATTTAAGGATAACTTAAGTATAGAAACATTCTTTTTTTTTTAATAAATGGTCACGAACAATAATTTTTTGGCATAATTTTTTTGTGGATGTAGTCGCGGGCGTTGGCTATTGTACGATAGACTGTCACCTGCAGCAATGCTTATCATATAAGGAACATATTTCCATCAATAACAGCCTTTACCATAAGGACCTACATACAAGTCGGATAATGGTAGCAGTTGACAAGAAAGCTCAATGAAACCTTAAGAACATATTATTGAAATATGGTCTTGGAATTTCCGAAGGGACAGCTCTAGGTATTAATAGAACCAGTAAGTACAGGTAGTTTTATTTCGAATACAAAAATATTTGTAGAAAAAAGTTTTAATGTAGAAGTAAATGACACAACTCTCTTGTGCCTGCAGTGGTTAGCCTATATGCCTAAGCTCCTGGTTGAACCCAGGAGCTTAAAAATACTGGTAATAGCTCTGTCATTCCAAAACAATTTACGATTCTAACGATGCCTTTACGTCAATAAATATTCTGTCACCTTATATACACATGTCAATAAAAATGAGAACGAATTATTAATTTTAATTATGTCAGTATACAAAAATAATATTAGTCAATCAATGTACAAAATATATATATATATATAACATGTGCTTAATGTCAGAATATTAGATTGTGTCATCCAAGTACTCTTTAACGGTGTAGTACGATTTGTCTATTAAAAGTTTCTTTAACTTTTTCTTAAAATTTATCATGTTAGAACTTTTTATATTATATGTCAATTTATTGTAAATGATAATTGAAAAACAAAAGATGCTTTTCTGGAATCTTGCCGTTTTTGCTGGTCGTACACATAACCGTAAGGGATCTCGTTTATTATTCAAATTTTTAAAATATGAGAGGTTTGCATGAACAAATTATGTTACGCCTTAATAGCTTTCAGGCGTATAGAGATATTAAGGTCGCGAACTGTTACAGTGACAGCTCTGGCAGCTTATCTCTCATCATTTCATCACCGTCTTAAATGCAATCTCGGTCTAGACCTGGGGACGTACAATTCTCCCCGAGATTAGCCTTTACGGGCAGTGTGCAAGAGGTATTCGTTGTTCTTGAGACAACTTCCCAGGGTCTCCCTCGTTGTACGGAGGTGGCCACTGTGAGGGTGTTAGTGGGGACAATTTAATTAAAAATCCCACTTAACTTAACTTGTCCCTGAAAGATTGCGTATCTATCTTTCCAGAAGATATCCCCCCGTCACCAAAAAAGGCCTTAATAGCTCCACGATTATGCGACCTAACTCAACACCAAGAGTTCTTGAGTTCGAGTCTTACCAATTGGATTATTGTAGTACCTCCCCACTCCTATAATAGCCCTATAATTTGAGAAAAATGAAACAATAAAGGGTCATATTTAAAACACGATTTTTTTTCATTGCTCAAATAACGATGGATTTTGGTGATGACAATTTCATAAGTTTAAGAGTAGATACATATAGGTATATAACACAAGACCTATATTATACAGGTGTTATGGTATGGTAATGATAATCAGTCCTATAGACTCCTCAATCCTGTGTCGATCACTATAGACATCAGATACTCAGAAATCGCATCAGCATCAAACTTTAGCACGCAAAACTTGCCTACTTGCATTGAAACAGCGAATTGGGTCCAGTTCCAAATTCCCGCATCTAACAGGTGAGCCTAACTAAAATATTTATGAGAATAATAATAATATTCTAATGACTTAAGCACGACAGTATTAATAATAACGAAACCATAAAATAGTGAGTATAAAAATACACGATCCAAATACAGGTGTTAAACAGTGCATGCCTATAAACAAGTTCTTAAGCAATACGCCAGTTGATATTGAAACAATAATTGTTTCTACAAGGTCATCTATTCTACATAAGAACCTAATCGATAACAAATCCATCGCGCTCTACTTTGTCTTTAAAAAAATAGATATACTGATCAGTCGCGAACTAACTAGCCCCTGGTTCTGGCTCCTAAAAGTTTCCATATTGACTCTTTCATGCTCGGCTTTAAGGATTTGTTTAGGCCCCTCTTCCGTTGGGCTATGGACAAATGCCCAGGGCTCCGCGATCGATGGAAACCCTTGAGTTCTTCATAGATTACTAAGCGATCGATATTTCGTATTTATTTCCCCCCACGTGCCCTCTCTTTTCGAACGAGGATATGTTATGTAACTTTTGGGCAGCAAGAGCTCATTTTCCATTTCCAGTGATATCTTTCTTTGATTGAGATTTCATATTTAGAATCCACTGGATAGCGTTCACACTCCAGCTTCTTTGTTTTTAGCCGCCCAACAGCCAGACAAAGACAAATTTAAAAAATTCTCAATCTGCCCCGCCGAGAATCGAACTTAGGCCCTCCGTCTGATAAATCCTACGCGCATACCACTGCGTTACGGAGGTCGTTCAAATTAAACAAACTACAAGTCTTTCCTTTTCAGTAGACAAATGTAAACTGACAGTAAAATTTGAAAAATTTGAATTTTCTCTTCTTTTACCGCACCATCGCATTTTTTGTAATTTTACTCCAGTTAAAGACACAAGATTTTAAGCTACTGTTTTAGTATCCTCGTATCTAGTATAAATTGTTATTGCTTGATGTTTATTGAACTCAAGCTATTAAGCTGAACAACCTTCACCGATGTCAACTTCCTCCCTTCACTCCGTGGTCAATCCGTACTTCGCGCTTAAACTTGTATCTACAAATAAACAAATGGCTCTTGTACTTCCCCGTACTCAATTACTTCACCGAAACTTAAAAATGCATAGCCGGTAGGTATATTCACTATATTACTTATTTTTGTCCGTCTGCTGTTGTTTCCCTTGTAGGTAAAATCAGTGACACCATCGTCGTGCATTCAAACTTAATAACTCAATAAATTTATAAAATCAAGTCATGTGGGTTACACTGCTGACTGCTTACACATTGTAAAACTAACACCATTTGAAAATAAGAACGGCTAAACCGATGTTCATGATCCTTGATTTGTTACATTTATCTTTATCCCGAAAATCTGATTACGTAGGTATTATTATTTTCAACGGAAAAAAATATGAACTAAAAACAAATGAAATAACTTTGTTACTTTTTTTACTCAATCGTGGCTGCACTGATCAAAATTTAATTTGGCACAGAGATTATAATCTAGGATCCTAAAAAGCCTACATGTAGATAATAAAAATAAATATCTAATAATATTAGCAAAAAAATAGTTTCCGAATCAATTCCTCAGCTGTTCCTTATCATGATTCAAACTTTGTGAGAGTTGACAGTGACTAGCGCCTGGATGTAACGAGTAATAACACAACTCTTAGTAGTTAGTGAAAGTGGAGATTAAAATCGTGTGAACGTGTAGGTATTGTTTTATGTTTTATTTTAGGCCTAAAAAAATTGAAAATTATGTTGGAGGAAATATTAAAAATTATGAACTTTAATATTTCCTCATAGAGAAATGTTATGTTTTAAATAACTAGCGCTAGTCAGATCGTTTTAATGTCATAAAATCATATATCGTAAAATACGAAATATTATTTTATATAAGATAGTTTAGTAAACGCATAATACATGAAATTTGCTAAAAAATAACATATCTAAGCTTTAAATCATCAATCAATGAAGTTTATGCCTACTTACGTATGAAACGTAATTCCTTCGATTTTCTTTTCGCTGCGACTGTTGCAGCCGAAAATATTACAACCCAACATAGCTCGATAACGTTTAAATTAATATCGTAACCGCAAAGTTATATTATTTATCAGCAAATTTAATAAAAAGCTAATAATTGCTCAGATATGTTCCTTGTCTGTCACAAACTCCACTCTTGACAAACAATAAAAACGAACACGCTGAAAGAGACAAAAAATAATCTTGTGTCACTTTCTAATAAAGGCCGAATGAAATAAGTCTGTCACGCTCTTGAACCTACAGCTGCGTTATGACTCCATCTAGTAGTCTTTAATCTATGTATAAAATACATGAAGGATAATGTCGTTATAAGAATATATTGTCTGTGGTTTAACAGTAGACAAGTAGTAGGTCTCTGTGGTACCTCTCTCTAATCCATAGATTTTTGTTTTAAGTGTCTTTATGGTAAAAATCCCAATTGTTTTGTTTTATTGTTTAATTAAATAAAACGTATTCTCCTATAAAAGTATTTTATTTTGCACAATATTCGACCACCTAAATAACTCATCTGAAACACATCGTAAAAAATGGAATATTTTTGTTATACCTACCGAATTTATTTTATGTACGGTATATAATTGACACAAGAAACGCGTTAAATGTGTAAGGTATTAAGGTACCGTATATTTTCTGTAGAAACTTAAAACGAAGTTTTAGTCTATTGAGAATTGTTTGATTCAGTATTCTTGATTTGATCACAACTTGTCAATCAAGATCAACTGACATTTTTTAAGTCTGGCAGCCCGTTTTCTTTCTTGACAACAGTGCTGTCGATGTCAAGTAAATGTCAGTATCTATTGCTCTATGGTTGCCACTTGCCAGTCAGCAGTCTAACAAGATTTTCTTTGAAAGTGAATAGGTACCTAATTTCTCTGCTCTGTGTCTGTGATCTCTCATACAGAAAACAACAATCAAGGAAAACGTTAAAAATTATTTAGACTAGCATTTATTGCTCAATTTTATAGTCCCTTGTTGTTTCATAACTATGGTGAATGTGTTAAACGGATTGCGTGTAACGTGAAAAAGAAAAATCGATTTTTCCGATGTGTTATTATTGAACATTATTCAAAATGAATCCCTTCATCGGCTCAGCTTCTTTATTGTATTTGGTAACGAGATGCCAAGCTTCGGGAACAGATATAGCTTTAGACGCAAAAGCAACACTACTTCACCGCATAGATAGTTTGAATCTATTAATTTATACTTGCCTGTTAACGTTAACTGTTTTGACTATATGGGTGTTCAAGCACCGCCGAGTGAGCTGGCTACACGAAACTGGACTCGCCGTTATATATGGTTAGATTCTTTTGTGTTATTGATGTTTTATCATGGTATTTGATTAGCCTGACATTGAATTATTATCAGGTGATGTATGACCGTGGCCTTGCTTCAATGAGTATTATCATTTTGTGATGTTTTCACTAATCAATTTATTTTAATGTGCCTACCTAATAGTGATACATTGCTAAAGCCCATATGGTTTTCTCAGGGTATTCCTATTTTGCATCCAAGTTATATTTACGGTGAGCTTAATCAATTCTCTGAAAAATTCTAACTGAAGTTTAAAATATCTAAATATAGGGAAAACAGTCTCTGCACTAGGTTTACTCACACATAAATGTCCTAACTTTTTATGTTCTAACAATATGAGTCCTAAAAATTTCATAGCAATAAAAAAATATATTCTCATTTATGGGTATAATATGATTGTAAATATGTGATTAATAAATACCCAATTTGTTTTAAAATAACATGTTAGTGAATTCAAAGATATTTAGGACAATATATTCCATCTACAATAATATTATAAATGCAAAAGGAACTCTGCCTGTTTGTTACTCGCTCATGCTTAAGCTACTGAACCGATTTAAATATAATTTAGTATAGACCTGATAAACAACAAAGGCTACTTTTGCAAACAATCATAAAACAGAATTTGTCACAGACGGAGTGTCAGGCATCCTGTAGTATTTATTAAATGTGAACACAACAATCCCATGTGGTACTGGGGTGTCATTTTCCCTTTCACCTGCACCTGTGACCAGAGTGATGAAGTGGAAATGGTTAAGTGTCATAATTTGTTTACAGGTCTGATAGTGGGAGCAATCATAAGATATGCGGGCAGTACTAACCAAGTTACCTACATTGATGCTCACCCAGATGCTAACTCCAACTACAACCTGTCTGTGCCACCAGACATTGTTCGATTTCATTTCCCTGACAAGCAGATGTCTTCTGGTGGTAAGTTTAGTTTGATTAAAGATAAGAAAATATAATTGTAACTGCACTTAAAATGCAGAGATTTACCTTTGAACTATAATATGACTTAATGGCAAGGTCTATTTCCTATAAGAAAGAGGAATTTCAGGTTATGACATTACACTTTACAGTGCTTGAGTACAAGATGGACTAATATAAATTGTAATCTTTTTTGAAAAAAGTTACAATTGTAGACTAAGAATTGACAGACTTGTTTTTTCATAAACGCAGATATAATAATCATATTATTAAAAATGGAAAAGGCTGAAACTCAATTTATAACATCACATTGGGCATAGTCCAACAATAATAATGTGAGTTTTAGCCATTTCTGGTTTTAATATTTGGGAAATATTCACAGTAGTTAAATCAAAATTTATTAAATAATACTAATAAATAATAAATTAAAATAAATTCAATTAAGTATATCTTTCTCAAATAACTTGAAAATGAAAGAGGATATTTTCAACCTATGTATGTTTCTATATTATGTCTTCTGTTTTAGATGTACCTGTACCAAATAAGACATATGCATACAGCTTTAGGGGTGAAATAGTCAATGTGGAACAAAATGAAATTGACCTAAAAGCTACTTTTGATCCAGAAATATTTTTTAATATAATCTTGCCTCCTATCATTTTCCATGCTGGATATTGTTTGAAAAGAGTAAGTTTTATTTTTAGAATTACTTGAATTATGTTGAGTATAGAGTTAAAAATATTAACAATAATATAGTTTTTTTTTTATTTGACTATAGAGACCATGAATCATTGACTGCAGAACACAATTATAATACAGACATTAAAAATAACTCAGAGATTATATTACCCTTTAGTTAGATCTATGTACAAGCTGCAACTATGTAATCTGAATTAATACTATATAACCATCACTTAGCCAAATTATAGTGTGAAAAAATACAATTTACTACTATTATATTTAAATTATTATTTGTTAAATATAAGTTATATTTGTTGTTTATATAATTACTGAGTGGGCACTGCAAGGCACTTATTGGTAGGAATTCTCGTAATCATAGTAAGCAAAGCCTAACAAACAGCTGATTGGACTATATTAATGGACACATATGAAAAGCACTATAAAATCCCGGAAGAAGCTACAACTTGAAAAGGAGGTGAGTCACTAAGGGTACCCTTAAACCTACACCCGTGTCACAAGTCTCGGGCTCTGTTCGGAGTTTTTCTCTCAGCCACGCGATGGACCCGGCACCCGCACGGTGAATCCATGGAATGCTAAGATATTCGTCTCAGCCGACTGGCTCATTCAGTTCCTTTTCAGTTACACCTGGTGCCTGAAGAAAGAGCTCCTGTTGTTTTTTACTAATATCAATAAATTCATTACAGAAATATTTCTTCCGCAACCTGGGTGCAATTTTGACTTTTGCTATGGTAGGCACAGCCCTCTCTGCATTAGTCATTGGCTCTCTGATGTATGGCTGCGTACAGCTGATGCCTGCCTCGTTGGCTGCTAGCTTCACATTCCTGGACACTCTGTATTTTGGTGCTTTGATCTCGCCCACCGATCCGTTAACTGTTCTTGCTATCTTCTCACAATTGAAGGTAAGTGAACAATAGATCATTATAGTCAATTAATTTGCATTGATTATCTGAATTTATGAATACTAAAGACTGAAATATTAAATTTTATTTATATGAGTAGGTTATTATTTTTAATGTTTGTGAATAGTTTTCTCATGCAAAACTCTCTTTGGATCCAATAAAAAAAAGAAAGATTATTATTATATATTATTTACACTTTCACATCTTAGGCCTACTTACTGGATACTTTAACAACCAAAATTATTATTTCAAGTTATGCTTTAAAGACTGCCTCATAGGTCTAGACTGCCTCGTTGGTCTAGTAGTTAGCCTATTTGGCTTTGATCATGAAGTCCTGGGTCAGGTCACAGAATAATTCTGAGTTTTTTCATTCTTCTATGAAATTCTCAGTACTTGCCAAGCCCGGAGTCAGAAAGTCGGTGGTGGCACCGCCGTTCCTCGGAGAGCACGTTAAGCGGTCAGACCCAGTCACTATCATCAACACCTGATAGTGATCATTAATAAATGAAACATTATCACCCTAAGCCCACCAACTCGAATTGGAGCAGCGTGATGGGTCTACGCTCCATAATTATCCCCTCTCCTGTATGGAGGGAGGCCTGGCCCTGTAGTGGGCCGTTAATAGGCTGATAATGATGTTGCTTTAAAGCCTGGTGATTGGCAGGGCACTGGGTCTGGCTTGAGCATTATTTTAATTACTTGTAATTAAAATACATCGTTATAATGCTTAAATATTTGAATACACAATTTAGAAATATTTTTTATTTCATATTTTATATACATACGCCCTCAGCCCTGTGTAAAACTTTGTAACCAGTTTAGTTACTTCATTCTACAATGAGATATTTATTGACTTTACTAAAGAGATTCCATGCATTATGCATGCCATCAATTTTGAAAGGGTTAAAAGTACAAAAAAAAATGTATTACAATATCTGTATAATTTATGCAGTTAAGACACATTTTAGACATTTTTTTGTTTGTAGTAGATATTTGCAGTAATGAAATATTCTGGCCTTATAATATACATAAAGTTAATATTAACCCAGGTGTTTAAAATATTTGTTCTCAATGAACAATGTATTGGTACAACCTTTCATAAGGTGAATGCTTTAGTTTATTAATAAATGGCAAGTAGCTTTACACCATCTAATATCATATTACTACTAGCCATCTTTTAACAAACACATAGGTTCCATTCATAATTTGTAATCTAAAGGGACAATACATGTATGTAATGTCCATATGTGCCCCACAAAGAAGGCGCATCGCAACAGTCATGCTATCACGACATTTCAATTAATTTTAATGACAATTAGCACAAATAGATGTTTTAGTAATTTTTGATAAAATTAAATTTTTTGGCGACCGCGTCGATGTATGAAACTTAGGCCTTGGGTTCAATTTTTTTTTTAATGTCTACAAGTTGTCCCTTGACTGCTATCACGCCTGATGTTAAGTGATGATGCAACCTAAGATGGAAACGGGCTAACTTGTTAAGAGTAGGATAAAAATCCACACCCCTATCGGTTTCTACACGACATCGTATCGGAACGCTAAATCGCTTGGCGGTACGTCTTTGTCGGTAGGGTGACCAAGACAAATTAAGAAAAATCTCAATCTGTCCCGCCGGGAATCGAACCCAGGACCTCCGCCTTATAAATCCGCCGCGCATACCTCTGCGCCACGGAAACCTGTTCAATTCCCAGCTGAGCCGATTGAAGGATTTCTTAATTAGTCCAGGTCAAGCTGGTGAGAGGCTTCGACTGTAGCTGTTTAACAACTTAAAAGCAAGGATTGATGTAGAAACCATAAGGGGTGTGGATTTCATCCTGCTCCTAACAAGTTTGCTTCCATCTTAGGTTGCATAATAACTTATCATCAGCTGTGATTGCAGTCAAGGGCTAAAAAAAACCTTTTTGTTATTCTAACCCAGAAGACATACTCTGGATCTGACATTCATGGTATAATAATGAATCAGCCAACACCTACAGTAAGAACACAAAGTTATATTATATTGTAATATGTAATCTTTTAATTAAGATAAAACAAGTGTTATCACTGCCAAGGTTTTAACATATCTGAAACACTTACATGTTTAAAAGTCAACAATCATAATTTATAACACTTGAATTTAAATAAAATATAAAAAAAACGCAACTGTAACAAGATGCAAACTTTTAACATGTTCTGGCATGTAATGAATTTAATTATAATTTCCTCAAATTAAATAAAACTGTTTATCTGCTATCTCATGATCATAAGCATTTTAAAACAAGTCTAAGCACTTAAAATTATGAATATAATATGGCATAACGTGTATCTATTTAACAGTTTTATTTAGTGTATATTTTCATCCAACTGTAAAAAGGTTTCATTTCAGCTGTATTTTTTAGAAATAATCAAAATTATGATTTAGATAATTAATATCTGGTCTTTCTCTATACCTTACTCACGCACTCACAGCGTTCCGATAATATTTTGATAAGACAAATGTAATTTCTGTTTCGCAGGTAGACGTCAATCTTTACGCTATGATATTCGGCGAGAGTGTTCTAAATGATGCAGTGGCTCTAGTCCTAAGCGGGTAACTGTATTATTTTTATTACTCTTACTCAAAACCGCTGTCATTTTATTGTTCCACAGCGAAACTGAAATAGCGTTTTCAGCTGTAGGGGCTAAAGTATTTTTTTACGAGTATGAAACGAAAAAATTTAAAAGCGATATTATGTTTATCGTGTTGCAAGCTGCGTCTACAGATCATATATCAGGGAAAACTAGTTTAAAAATCACTTAAAAGGTTACTTTTTAACCGACGAAAACAAAACGGAGGAGGTTCTCAATTCGACACGTATATATTTTTTTATGTATGACCACGCATAACTTTTTACAGAGTTATCCGATTTTGATAATTCTTTTTTTATTAGAAAGGGCATACATCCAAGGTAGTCCCATTGTCATCATGTTAGGATCTGATTATTATATCCTGGGGAAATTGAACTTTTCAAGTTTTGGAGGCACGCTTACAGCGATTTCGGTTTTTGTCTCGGTATCGGTAGCTTTTTGGCTACTAGTGCCGTATAATATACTATGACAGTATAGTACGAGTACATTACGTGGCGATAAATCACTAAAAAGTAAGAAATAAAAATTATTTAACAAAAAATAGAACGGACTCAAAACGCATTAGAAAGTGAAAAATAACTGTGTCATTCAGTTGCTTTAATTTACTTAAGCATATCTAGGAGTCGATGCCAGCCTTCTACTTTAAGGACGTTACCTAGAACCCACAAACTGCTTTACTACGTAAAATAAATGTTCCTTAAACTTGACTGGCACCGACGTCATAGATATGCTTAAGTAAATTAAAGCAACTAAATGACACAGTTATATTTTACTTTTTAGTGCGTTTTGAATCGGTTCTATTTTTTGTTAAAAAATTTTATTTCTTTCGGTAGTTAATAGTAGTATGCAAAGAAAATTATTTATTATATCACAATGCCTTTTCTTACAGTTTAATATTAAATCCAATAAAATCCCGAATTCAGAGCAAATTCAACCTTACGGATACATTTAAGGTTGAATTCGCAATACAAAACGAGTCCACCCAAAAATTGATTCGACCCTCATTTAGTGAGGACGTTTTTTGTTCGCTAATTGTGCATCCTTTTCTAATAAGAAATCAATGGGAAAACTGTATTTCTCACGGATTGTGTCTCTAGTTGTACTATATAGTATATCAGTTACGAGCAACCAACCGATACCAAGAGGAAAATTATGTGACAGAAATAGCTACAATATTTAATACCATTTGCGGTTTCTATGACGCAGGTCAAAAAAATATTGCCTTTTATCAATATTCTTCATACATATTAATTAACTTATTACCAGTTGCTTCTGTTGTCGGTACATGTTTTCCACTTAATATCAAATGGGCCATTCCGTAACTGATCATTAAAATATGTATTAAAACATTTTTTTGAGAAAAACTAACTGTTGTTAATTCAAATCAGATCAGTATGTCGTGACATATCATCATCGATCGATGTCAATCCAATAGACAAAATGTCATTGAAGAATTCCAATTTCTGTTCCGACTTGCAACCATTGTAAACCGGCTTTCAATATCTGCCTTTTTTTAAGAATCGACATAGGGATAAAAAATGCACATTCAAAATGAAGTAAAAACTAACTTTTTTAAAGTCCATTAAAAAGGCTGTGACATTGATACATCGATTAATTGCTTCGAAGTAACGCGAAGCCCTTTAAGTATAAAAAAAACTCGTTTAAAGTTTCACTTAAGTGTAATTGGTAATTAAATACCTACAAGTTTAGGCTTACTCCTGTTTAGGGAGCTCGCCCACACCCTATAATAATCGGTAACCGATTATTTATTGGAAAAACTAGAACGTACAAAAAGTATGGATGAAAAAGTCAGTTTGATTATGGGTCTTACATAAAGTCGAACGTGTTTGCGAATCAAGTTCCTAATTGCCATTTAAATAGATTAGACATTTATTAAACTTTTTAGTTAATTGCATCACATTTCGAAAATAACACATTTCGTTGTTTTGGTAGATTATCATGCAGATACAGGTTTTGTTCATTAATAAATGATTAATGACTCTGTAAACTTGATGGCAATCAACCATTGGAAAAATTCCCAACAGCGATTTAGTTTATCGGCATATTATATTTATAATATTTATTAATGAATGCAAATGCAATTAAAATTAAAGGTGTTAAGACATATACGAGTCAATCAAACATGTTATAAAAATGACTCACATAGGGACAAATTTTAAAATTCCTATGTAAGTAGCAAGATTTATTCCAAATCAATAAACAAGTTTAAAAAATTGCAAGTATTACTCGTTTAAATAAATATTAGACATATACTTGTACCTATTATATAATTGCAAAAACTGAGAGATCGTTAAAAATTGGTTTGTTGAAGTATATGAAACTATATTCTGTTCTCTTTATTCAAGCAGTACTCAAAAATAATTGCATTATTTTGATGCTGTTTCCGAGGGCTAATTTTGAACAATTTTAATTGAAACGAACGAAAAAACGAAGATGCTTTTATGGTTAAGCTAAACTTAAAAACACCATGAATTCAAATATTTCGTGATTTTTCAGAGCTATACAAAACTACGAGAAGAGATACTCCGTGGACGGAGGATTCGAAATCACAGCGTTCCTCGCGGCGATCGGCGATTTTATTGGAATCTTCAGTCTATCGCTGCTGGTCGGCGCTTTGATCGGATGTTTGACTGCACTGATATCCTTTGCATATCCATCTATAGTATAGGAAGAGTGCGGAAACCGATGTTTGTCTATAAAATCACCCATAACTAAGCGACAACATAATACTTTAGACGTTACGTTAATCTTAGGCAATGGCGTGGTAATTTAAGATCTGGTAAAGACTGATGCATAAACTAAGCTCAAGGCCATTGAAAATGCTTAGCAGAAGTGTTTAAACAAACATTATGTCAAATCAAATCTTTTTTTTTATCGACTTCAAGTTCGCCCTTGACTGCTATCACACCTGATGTTAAGTGATGATGCAGTCTAAGATGGAAGCAGGCTAACTTGTTAGGAGTAGGACGAAAATCCACACCCCTTTCGGTTTCTACACGACATCGTACCGGAACGCTAAATCGCTTAGCGGTACGTCTTTGTCGGTAGGGTGGTAACTAGCCACGGCGAAAGCCTCCCACCAGCCAGACCAAGACAAATTAAGAAAAATCTCAATCTGCCCCGCCAGGAATCGAACCCAGGTCCTCCGTCTTATAAATCCACCGCGCATAACTCTGCGCCACAAAGGTCGTCAAGACACTTCTCATCTTGGGGGCCCAAGGATAATCGAGACCCCGCACCAGAAAGCGCAGTATTGGTCGACCCCCCACCAGGTGGACTGACGACATTTAACGTGTCGCAAGAAGCCTCTGGCCACAGCGTCTCAGGATTGGTGAGTGACAATCAGCTGTTAATGATGATGATCACGATGAACTGAAGAACACTATTATTTTATTACTTATAGATTAAAAAACTAAATCCTCATCCAGTAGAAACAATAATTAGTTGTGAACTTGCCGCCGCATTTTTAACAACACTTTTGAATGAATTGAAGAATATTTTTTTCTAGAGAATAAATTCTCCTATCCAGTATATCCGGAAGTACTTTTTATGAATGGTACCCAAACGATATTTCTATACAATTTTACTTGCTTTTTAACGACCGAAAATTCGGTTTCGGCCAAAAATCCAGTTTCGGCGGCATTTTCGGTTTCGGCCTAAATTGGCCGAAACTTTTGGCGAAACCTAAACTGATTTCAGAAGTAGTCGTGCACGCTCGCCTAACTTCGTTTCTCGCGGCAACACTATGGCGGACGCTGGCGGCCCTGTTCGGGAATTGTCGTGCGCCGTTCGGATAGCTCCGTAGCAACAAAACTTTGTCATTAATGTAAAACTTAGTCAGTTAATGCAGCATAATGTGCAAAATGCATTAAATT
Organism: Mycalesis mineus; assembly: GCA_034621355.1. Lineage (NCBI taxonomy): Eukaryota > Metazoa > Arthropoda > Insecta > Lepidoptera > Nymphalidae > Mycalesis > Mycalesis mineus. The sequence continues at coordinate 8,141,159 of CM067881.1, forward strand.
TCAGTATTTTAAGGAATTTTATACTTGACCACATGAGTTTCGGTTTCGGCCGAAACTGAAGCCAGGGCCGAATATTCGGTTTCGGTTTCGGCCGGAAAACCAGTTTCGGTCGGACTCTATTTTTAACACTTGGTCATATGTTTTCATTGTGATATTGTACAAGGCTCGAATACTCAAACACAAAATTTAAGTATGTCTTGAATTGACTTACTTTAACAGTTTCAGATCGTCTGGACAATAGAAATCTATCAAAATGAGTCTACTTGAGTCGTACTTAAATTTATTTGCGGTTGTGTATTAGGGCGTTGATCTGATAAAACAAAAGCTTCCTTAACCAAGAAACACATGACGAAATTCACTCATGTACGCGACTGGCCGCTGCTGGAATCTGCGCTGTTCGTACTGACGTCATACGCTGCTTTCCTTATTGCTGAAGTGTTTGAACTCACTGGTAAGTATTCCTTATATTTATAGGACACCTTTAGGTTATCATAATTTATCGGATCGGATTCGAACCCGCATCTCTTTGACTTTCGCGGTCAGAGCGTTCTACCAATTGAACCACGGATCCTATACCGCCATATATAATCCGAAACACCATGATACCACGTTTGTTTTTACAACAGGTGTAATGCCATCTATACTAAAGCCAAACTCGATCGAGAATGCTTTCAACAAACAAATTAAAAATGGAGGTAGTCTACTAGTCATTATACGCCTATTTTATTTAAATAACTTGTTAATGACGAATTCATGACTTTTTAAAACACAAGATTTTATATATAAAAAAAAAACATAATTTAAATTTATTAAGCATACAATGTGTTGCATTTTCTACCTTCATTTTAAATTTGTTTGTTGACAAGCATTGTCAATCGAATTTGGCTTAAGTATAGTAACAAGGTTCAGTTCATAGAACGCTCTGTGGAGCAAGTGCAAGTTTTTCACTGAGCGACTGCGTAACGTAATCACTCGTAACGTCAAATTATATAGAAAAAAGCGTTTACTCTTTCTGTAACTAGATGGAGCTACTTACAATTCCATATAAATTTGCGTTACGTTTTTACGCAGTCGCTCGGTAACAAACTCGCACTAGGCACTCCGACCGCGACATAGAGTATAGTTTAAATTGTAACACAATGTGTTACAGGTGTGGTAGCAGTACTCTTCTGCGGCATATGCCAAGCGCACTACACCTACAACAACCTGTCGGCCGACTCGCGCAACAGAACCAAGCAGCTGTTCGAGTTGCTCAACTTCCTCGCCGAGAACTTCATCTTCACGTACATCGGAGTCTCCATGTTCACCTTCCCGAAGCATCACTTCGATCCGTGGTTCATTATTGCCGGATTTGTATCCTTTTAATCATGTTGAACGAGACTGTGCATTATCATACATCATACGTTGTTGTGATCGTCATCATCATCACTAGCAGTTCATTTTATTGGCCCAATATATATCCTACATTTTTTAATTATTATTCATTAGCCCTTGACTACCCTGATGGTAAACGGTGATGCAATCTAAGGCTAATTTGATAGGAGTACGATGAAAATCCATACCTCTTTCGGTTTCTGCACGACATCCTACGCGCGATAAATCGCGATAAATCGCTTGGCAATACGTCTAGCCGGCAGGATGACCAAACCTTCCCACTAGCCAGACCAGGATCAATTAAGAAAATCTGAATCGGCCCCGCCGGGAATCAAACCCAGGACCTCTGTCTTATAAATCCACTGAGCATACCATTGCGCCACGGAATCGTCAAAAACTATCTTGTAAGAGAGCCAATGCAGGGTGATAATATTGTTAGATTATCTAACGATGACTCTCATGACATTCATAATGACGGGGACATTATATTAAAAAATAGTAGACACCCGCGACTCCGTCCGACCGAAGTTCTGTTTTGGAATAGTTAAAAAAAATAGCCTATGTCCTTTCTCAGGCTCTAGGCTATCTCTGAACCAAATTTCATTTAAATCGGTTCAGTAGTTTAGGCGTGATTGAGTATCAAACAGGCAGAATTACTATCGCATTTATAATATTAGTATAGCTTTTTACTTGTTAACAACGAAATATTATTTACCATCAGAACAATAGATATTTTTTTAACTCAATGACAAAACAGTTGACTTCGATGCTCGGGCGCGCAGTTAACATCTACCCGCTATCGTTTCTATTGAATCTGGGAAGGAAACCTCCGATACCAATGAACTTCCAACACATGCTGTTCTTTTCTGGTAAGTTAATTTAACAATATTCAAAAAGAAAAACGAATTCACATGTTCACATAATGTATATATGTTTTAGCAAATTAGGGATAATCTGACGATTATTCAAAAAAATATTTACGGTTGGAAATCGAAGACCTATGTCGTGTTAAATAAAATTAAAGGAATGTCGTAAAGCAATATTTGTGGTCGACGTTTATTAAGCATGCACCACAATGTTGTGAATTAAAACCATAAAACAGTCCTGATAAGCTGCTTTCATTGAGACACCTTCGCCTGTTTGATCAAATGACTTGAATGTCTATGGCCATCATTATGTTGGTAGGTCTCCGAGGAGCGATGTCGTTCGCGCTGGCGATCCGCAACACGGTGTCGGAGGCGCGGCAGGCGATGTTGACCACCACCTCGCTCATCGTCATCGCCACCGTCGTGCTGCAGGGCGGCGCCGCCACGCACGCGCTCGCTTACCTGCGGATACCCACCGGGTAACTATTAACCCATAACTGCCTAAATGCGCCCATCGCGCTGGCGATCCGCAACACGGTGTCGGAGGCGCGGCAGGCGATGTTGACCACCACCTCGCTCATCGTCATCGCCACCGTCGTGCTGCAGGGCGGCGCCGCCACGCACGCGCTCGCTTACCTGCGGATACCCACCGGGTAACTATTAACCCATAACTGCCTAAATGCGCCCATCGCGCTGGCGATCCGCAACACGGTGTCGGAGGCGCGGCAGGCGATGTTGACCACCACCTCGCTCATCGTCATCGCCACCGTCGTGCTGCAGGGCGGCGCCGCCACGCACGCGCTCGCTTACCTGCGGATACCCACCGAGTAACTATTAACCCATAACTGCCTAAATGCGCCCATCGCGCTGGCGATCCGCAACACGGTGTCGGAGGCGCGGCAGGCGATGTTGACCACCACCTCGCTCATCGTCATCGCCACCGTCGTGCTGCAGGGCGGCGCCGCCACGCACGCGCTCGCTTACCTGCGGATACCCACCGAGTAACTATTAACCCATAACTGCCTAAATGCGCCCATCGCGCTGGCGATCCGCAACACGGTGTCGGAGGCGCGGCAGGCGATGTTGACCACCACCTCGCTCATCGTCATCGCCACCGTCGTGCTGCAGGGCGGCGCCGCCACGCACGCGCTCGCTTACCTGCGGATACCCACCGAGTAACTATTAACCCATAACTGCCTAAATGCGCCCATCGCGCTGGCGATCCGCAACACGGTGTCGGAGGCGCGGCAGGCGATGTTGACCACCACCTCGCTCATCGTCATCGCCACCGTCGTGCTGCAGGGCGGCGCCGCCACGCACGCGCTCGCCTACCTGCGGATACCCACCGGGTAACTATTAACCCATAACTGCCTAAATGCGCCCATCGCGCTGGCGATCCGCAACACGGTGTCGGAGGCGCGGCAGGCGATGTTGACCACCACCTCGCTCATCGTCATCGCCACCGTCGTGCAGCAGGGCGGCGCCGCCACGCACGCCCTCGCCTGCGGATACCCACCGGGTAACTATTAACCCATAACTGCCTAAATGCGCCCATCGCGCTGGCGATCCGCAACACGGTGTCGGAGGCGCGGCAGGGGATGTTGACCACCACCTCGCTCATCGTCATCGCCACCGTCGTGCTGCAGGGCGGCGCCGCCACGCACGCGCTCGCCTACCTGCGGATACCCACCGGGTAACTATTAACCCATAACTGCCTAAATGCGCCCATCGCGCTGGCGATCCGCAACACGGTGTCGGAGGCGCGGCAGGCGATGTTGACCACCACCTCGCTCATCGTCATCGCCACCGTCGTGCTGCAGGGCGGCGCCGCCACGCACGCGCTCGCTTACCTGCGGATACCCACCGGGTAACTATTAACCCATAACTGCCTAAATGCGCCCATCGCGCTGGCGATCCGCAACACGGTGTCGGAGGCGCGGCAGGCGATGTTGACCACCACCTCGCTCATCGTCATCGCCACCGTCGTGCTGCAGGGCGGCGCCGCCACGCACGCGCTCGTTTACCTGCGGATACCCACCGGGTAACTATTAACCCATAACTGCCTAAATGCGCCCATCGCGCTGGCGATCCGCAACACGGTGTCGGAGGCGCGGCAGGCGATGTTGACCACCACCTCGCTCATCGTCATCGCCACCGTCGTGCTGCAGGGCGGCGCCGCCACGCACGCGCTCGCTACCTGCGGATACCCACCGGGTAACTATTAACCCATAACTGCCAAAATGCGCCCATCGCGCTGGCGATCCGCAACACGGTGTCGGAGGCGCGGCAGGCGATGTTGACCACCACCTCGCTCATCGTCATCGCCACCGTCGTGCTGCAGGGCGGCGCCGCCACGCACGCGCTCGCTTACCTGCGGATACCCACCGGGTAACTATTAACCCATAACTGCCTAAATGCGCCCATCGCGCTGGCGATCCGCAACACGGTGTCGGAGGCGCGGCAGGCGATGTTGACCACCACCTCGCTCATCGTCATCGCCACCGTCGTGCTGCAGGGCGGCGCCGCCACGCACGCGCTCGCTTACCTGCGGATACCCACCGGGTAACTATTAACCCATAACTGCCTAAATGCGCCCATCGCGCTGGCGATCCGCAACACGGTGTCGGAGGCGCGGCAGGCGATGTTGACCACCACCTCGCTCATCGTCATCGCCACCGTCGTGCTGCAGGGCGGCGCCGCCACGCACGCGCTCGCTTACCTGCGGATACCCACCGGGTAACTATTAACCCATAACTGCCTAAATGCGCCCATCGCGCTGGCGATCCGCAACACGGTGTCGGAGGCGCGGCAGGCGATGTTGACCACCACCTCGCTCATCGTCATCGCCACCGTCGTGCTGCAGGGCGGCGCCGCCACGCACGCGCTCGCCTACCTGCGGATACCCACCGGGTAACTATTAACCCATAACTGCCTAAATGCGCCCATCGCGCTGGCGATCCGCAACACGGTGTCGGAGGCGCGGCAGGCGATGTTGACCACCACCTCGCTCATCGTCATCGCCACCGTCGTGCTGCAGGGCGGCGCCGCCACGCACGCGCTCGCCTACCTGCGGATACCCACCGGGTAACTATTAACCCATAACTGCCTAAATGCGCCCATCGCGCTGGCGATCCGCAACACGGTGTCGGAGGCGCGGCAGGCGATGTTGACCACCACCTCGCTCATCGTCATCGCCACCGTCGTGCTGCAGGGCGGCGCCGCCACGCACGCGCTCGCCTACCTGCGGATACCCACCGGGTAACTATTAACCCATAACTGCCTAAATGCGCCCATCGCGCTGGCGATCCGCAACACGGTGTCGGAGGCGCGGCAGGCGATGTTGACCACCACCTCGCTCATCGTCATCGCCACCGTCGTGCTGCAGGGCGGCGCCGCCACGCACGCGCTCGCTTACCTGCGGATACCCACCGGGCAACTATTAACCCATAACTGCCTAAATGCGCCCATCGCGCTGGCGATCCGCAACACGGTGTCGGAGGCGCGGCAGGCGATGTTGACCACCACCTCGCTCATCGTCATCGCCACCGTCGTGCTGCAGGGCGGCGCCGCCACGCACGCCCTCGCCTGCGGATACCCACCGCGTAACTGTTAAGCTTTTACTAAATGCGGTCAAAGAGACTGTCGCCTTACATTTACCCCCTAGCCACTAAAATTTGAAAAAAACGTGGTCACATCCGCCGCCCGGTTCACGCCGCCGTCAACTACGGCAGATCGTGGGTGCCCTAGGATTTTTGGGTGTTTTTCAATTGCTAATACTCCAAAATGATTTTTTTTGTTATCAATCGCTTTTCGTCACAAATTATCAGTCTCGTTGGTCTAAATAAAAAATACAGAAAATAATAATATGTATGTTTTTAACGCGTATTTTATTTTATAGACAAGGACAAAATGATGAAAACGAAGCCCTACCTTACCGTGACGTAAGAAGTGTAAGTTACTCGTTTATTTTATATCAATGAAGTAATTCACTAAGTTATTATGTAACTGCACAATGCACATTGTAGTGTTTGATTACAAAGCAGATGGTTTGTTATTTATAGTTTATTTTTCTTCTGCATAACAGATATGAAAACTCACTTTGTACATTTTTCCTAAGGTGTCTTTATTGTGGGTATTTTTTTAATTTTTTGAGTAACTATCGAACAAACTCTTTGCAATAGCCATAGTTTAACATTAGTTGATTTCGTCGAAGGAAATGCTATTTAACTCGCTGCTTTCTTTTATGTTGCTTTTACTAAAAATGACGGTAGTCCGCTATTTTCTCAGTACTAGTTTAGCGTCATAAATGTTTCGTTACTCATTATTACTAAATATTTGTGCTATTTTTTGAACAAACTAGGTACAGAACACAGCTAGATATTTACATTAGTTATATCAACAATATTACGCGGTTATTCACAGTTGAGCAATTCATATTGTAAATGTTATATTAAATATATCAAATTACAAACATGCAATTCCAAAATATTCACTTACATAAACATGTCATATATGTTAAAATCTTTTCAATTAAAAAAAATATCGTTATAAATATTTTTTATTATTAACATTTGGAAATGCATGAAATTGACACCTGCTGTAATATTTCATCCTTAGATACTTTAGATTTATTGTTTTGCTGTTTCACAAGATCGAAATAATAGTTTTTAAATTGTTTGAACATTAATTTAGCAGTAGTTCCATTAAATGTGTGTTAAATCTAAAACCATTTCTGATGTTTGCACTTTTTAAGGTACAAATGTAGTTTTATTTAAAGTAAAATCTAAAAAATTGTTAAAATTGCACTTTTTAAATTGATAAATTGCCTGTAAATAAATGCTTTTGAAAACCTACAACGGACTCCCAAGGATTAGGTAGTATAGCAGGTCTCAAGTACCATGGCGCAAAGAAAAGCGTACGCTTTTACGTTACCGCGCATGTGATTAATCAGAACTTATTGTGGCAGCTCTACCAGTCCACGGAATCAAGCAGACCGGTATGTATATACATGTACACGTCAACGGCTTTATGTGTCCCATTAAGCTTTCATTTTCATCATTGGTTCCAGAATAATAAATACTTACTACAGGCCTGACTATGCCTATGTTTGAAACTTGAAGTAGCCCAACAAGCCTCTGCGTCCCGTTAGCGTGATCTCATCCGCCCGACTCCCGCCCGACCATAACTCAATTTTCTTCATAATAGAGTCTATATATATTAAGTTAGTATGCTTGGCATAAAAGCGACCCAGGGCCGATTACGCGGTCAGGCGATGACGTAATCATCGCCGCGGTCAATCACGGCTGATCATGAGGTCTAGAAGAACTATTGTAGGTAATAGCAATTGGGCAGGCAGGGATTAGACTTTATTTCTTTTGGGAATCAGAAGGGGAAGAAGAAAGTTAGAGGATAGCTTTAATGTTGTCACCTGTCTCAGGTTTACGAATGCAACGCAGCTTATATTAGGACGCAAGTGTACTTTGTTGTATTATACGTAATAGCTTTTTTTCTTAGTCATCTACTTTCCCTGTCAACTATTGGGACAGAAATGGTCATAAGCAGATAGTAGACAACTGTCTGTGTTAAAACCCATTCGACTTGCTAATTAGATTGATAGATCAATGTTTGTTGTCCAGCCTGCTGATATAAGTTTCGGCCTCCGAAATATGGACACCGCTCCATCGCCCAGTAGCGACGGGGCATCAGTAAGACATAGAGACTTCTAAGCATATTGGCATAATTTTCATGTACTGCACAATTTGTTGGCTCTAACTTTCCTGGCAAAGTACTAACACAGCATGACCTGACAAGCAAACTAATAATTGGGCACGGTTCTAACATTTTGGTACCTTTAAGGCAATATTTAAGCACGATAACAATCAAACAGGGAGCATACTACTGACAAATCATTAACTGTTGTGAAAATTGTCTTTTTAGTTTATTAATTTTGCTTATCTTTTTACGCTCATTAAACTAGTAACCAAAAAGGCATTTGGATCACAGTATGTCACCGATAGACCACGTGATGCATGTTACTTTATTTTGTTTTTTTTATTTGGTTTCAATGTCTAGAACGGCCGCATGGTAGTAAAATGGGGCAAAGGCGAAAACGAAGTGGTTATGCCTTGGCAACTAAACTCTTTCGAAGTATGTAATTTCTTATTTCTTGCATCTACTTTTATTGATGGCATGGCATTGTCATGGGTTCTATACACATGAAAGCATGCTAGTACCTATTCAACTGTAACAACATATATTATTTTAACATATTATAAATCAAAGTCCCTTGCCGCGTCTGTTTGTCTGCAATAAACTCGAAAACTACTGAAAGGACTGTCATGCGGGTTTCATCAATATATAGTGTGGTTCCTAAGGAAGGTTTTATACTAGCTGACCCGGCAAACGTTGTTTTGCATTAAAAATTAAAAAAAAATTTAGATGAAAATTAGATAGTAGCCAATTCTCAGACCTGCTGAATACGCATACAAAATTTGGTAAGAATCGGTAAAGCCGTTTCGGAGGAGTATGGCAACGAAAACTGTGACACGAGAATTTTATATATTAGATAATTTGTTGAGGTTTTATATAAAATGGATGAAATATATTATATATATATATAATTGGAAGAGTCCGAGATATTTAAGGCGCCTGGAAGATTTCATCGAAAACTCAGCTTTATCTAGAAGAATTGTTCCTCTTTATTAGGATTACAAAAATATCCGCGGTGGCGTATCTTTTGGGGATAGCTTGCTATAACCATTTTTGTTAAAAAAAATGGTTTACTAATATTTTTTTAATTTTTGGCGTTTTTGGAAGGTTACAAAACACTATTTACCATGCAGGCGAAGTCGCAGGTGACGGCAAGTTTAGAGTAACAACAATAATTTAATCACTAATACTAATTTTTCTTTATTAATGCCCTATAATACTAAAACATATTATGTTGTTACAGGTTCCAATTTTTAGTTTATAATGTGTTAAATAATATAATGAGATTAAGATATGTTAATTACATTGATTCATTCAGATTTAACAGTGTTATTTATTGTATTGTCTGTAAACTTAGTAAAAACTAAATGTTTTTGACATATCTTAGTTAAGTAACCTACTATCTTCCTGTTTATATAATTTAATGTAACATAATTCTTCATGTACAGATGATGAAAATGTCTGGACACGTTTCATATAAATGTAACTTTTAAATCTTAGTGAATTACTATTTGTGTACTTGAAAATCTTCCGACATTAACGGCAAGAATTTTTAAACCAGTTATGAAAACTATCGAATCACAGACAAAGAAAGCACATAATAAATTCCTACTTACATACCTTTATTTTATACAACTAAAGTAACCCTTAAACTAAACCAGCACATACTAATCAATTGATATAACTTCCTAAAATATTTGTCAATCCTTTGTAAAAAGATATTACTACTAACTTTTAAAGTTTACAAATTCGTTGAAAAGCTCAAGTACAAATTGTTTCACCTTTAATTAATGTAAGCAGGTATTTGTAAATTATAACCTGGCGTATACCCTATTGTGTAGTATCTATGAATGATTGGAGGCCATTGGATAAGCTGTCACCTTCACATAAGAACTAAAAGAAATTGTAATTGTTAATAATCATCGTTATCCGCCGGTGGACGTCTGGACATAGGCCACTGCTGAACATAGGCCTTTTTTAGGGACTTCCAAACAACGCTGTTAATAATAATAGTAAATATGTATATAATTTTTTATATATCTTGTTGGCTTTTCTTAGCAGAATTTTGATTTTGAATAAGAGCACAACGTTCGCTCGATGTTTAATGTTAAATGTGACTTCACAACTAGCTCCATTCATAGATTTATAACAAGCATAATATACGATTGTATGCGAAATAAAACATCTTCTTAAATCATTGATTTGAGGTAACTGTTTATGATTATATCATTCATAGCTGCTACTCAAGCGCAATATGAAAATATATGCACGTATTATGTTGATCACTCAAGGCGCAGGCGTAACTGAAATATGCGTGGAAACGGCATCCGGTTGCCCCTTGCGCTTTGACCGGTTAAAATAATGCACCAACTCATATCAATAATTGATTTTTTTTTTAATTTTATTTTATTAAGTAATTGAATATTATGTCTAAATAGGACACTCCTCACGGCGGCGGCGACGGCGGTGGTGAGAAGGCTCGTCTAGCTCGACTGTGGGGCGCAGTGGACTCCAAGCTGCTCAAGCCACTGCTCACCCACGCTCGGCCGCCCTTGACTGAAACGCTGCCTGCTTTCCTGAGACCTCTGGGCAGGATATTGACCACCACAAGACAGTACACACAGTCTGTGAGTATAAAAAAATATCTTACAACCCGTTCACACATGGTCTCTGCTTTACTGGTCCGTTTCATTGGATACGCTTTTTTTTTCATAGATGAATTTTTATTATATGATGCCACCGTGGCGCAGTGGTTTGCGCAGTGGATTCATAAGACAAAGGTACCGTGTTCTATTCCCGGCAGGGCCGATTGAGGTTTTCTGAATCAATATAGTCATACCACCAAGTCTGGCTGCTGGTATGCCGCGGCCGTGGCTAGTTACCACCGACAAAAACGTACCGCTAAACGATTTAGCGTTCCGGTACGATGTCGTGTAGAAACCGAAGGGGTTGTCTCCGCGTAGCTCATGAGTAAACTCTGAGTATCTTCACTAGTAAATGACGTAAACAAAAGTGGATGCTGCCAATATGGCCGATTCTTTCTTCTCTGCTGCCGTTAGTACCAATATAATACGACAAAGTTCATCCTCGATTCCTCGTAAAATAGTTCATCCAACTTGATTTACAAAAGTGGTTCTAATAATATCACGAAAGAAAAATGTATTAAAGTCAGAACTCAGGAATGAAATAGTCTGTACTATACTAAAACCAAACTCGATTGAGAATGCTTGTCAACAAACACATTAAAAATGAAGGTAGAATTCATTAGTCATTTTACACCTATTTTTTTTTAATTAACTAGTTAATGAGGAATTCATGACAATAAATTAGATTAGTAAACTTAAAACTAATTAATATATTCACTATCTTTTAAATAAGATTATTTAAAATAATTAAACATAATTTTAAATTTATTAGGCATAAAATATGTTGCATTTTCTACCTTTATTTTGAATTTGTTTGTTGACAAGCATTCTCAATCGAGTTTGGCTTTAGTATAGTTATACATATCCATACATTTAACGAAATCGTGTACGAACTATAAGCGATGTTTAAGGTAATTGTATACACCACCCTTAGCAGGGTGATAATATACTAAACACTAGAATTACGAGACAGTTTCGGCGGATTAGAAACTATTGCCTGCTTATTTTACATTTATACTTAAAATATTTAACATACCATCTTTGTTTTTACCAGGAAAACAGCCTGCGAAGAACCGACTCAGATTCTGACTTATGTATTGACGAACCACAACCAGTACCAACGACAATCGACCCACAGGTATATTTGTAATTATTTTCAGTTGCAATTTTATTTTATTTATATCCTCGCTTTAAATGTATAATATGTATTATATTATATGTAATGAAGAAAAAATCATAGCTTATTTAAAAACTTTACTGTAATTTATTTTATAAGATTATATTTAAAAAAAACATTAGACTAATGTGTTCAGATCTTTGCAATCCAATATATTACGCACTTAGGAATATTTCATTGAAGAATTATTTATGTAAGCACTTAATATGTTATATATTCATTTGTAAAAAAATCGAATGTGTAAAGATTGAATTAGGATGTTCTTGACAAGGTAGGGAGTGTTAGTGCATACGCGTAGCCACATCGTTGATTTGCTCATTTCATGAAATGCTCTAGTAGTTCATGAAATGACCGCGTTTCATGAAATGTTTATTTATTTTTTTTTGTAAACCACCCATAAATAGGAGCCCGAGGAGGAAGGCGGATGGAACGGATAAAATATTATGTTCAATTATTATTATGGCATTTATAAATTGCATATAATCTTTGCGCAAACATTACTGCCAAATCATATAAATAGGGGCTAGCCCTATTTATATGATTTGGCCAAACGTGGACAAAATCGTGAAACATAGCCTATTTAACGATCTGGTCAAATTGTGACCACATCATGAAACGCGGCCATTTCATGAAATTCACGAGCATTTCATGAAATGAGCAAATCTACGATGAAGCTACGACACATATAAATAATCTTTATTATTATTAGCTTATAGCCTGTGGTCATCTAACAAATTGCTTGTGACGTATCCATAGTTTACTAACAAATGCTTTATCTGCTAATATGTTTGCGATTTCAGTTACTCTTGACTTTTTTTCGTTTCGTTGCAGCTACCATATAATATACGGAATGGATACGGAAATGTCTAAGCTTTGTAGCATTAGTGATCCTCGGCTGTGATAACAGGTCTAGAAATCTAGATGTACATAGAAATATTGTTTTTTTAATAGGCAAATTGTTTCTTAATCATTGCACGCAGCAACTTTGGCCCGGACTCGTGGACACGAGAATCTCAGTAGAAGGTATCACCGGGAGTAACATATAGTTTTAAGTAGGAAAATTAATATACCTACTACTACGCTCTTTGTGCCACGTTAAGATGTGATGCCACCAAAAAATAAATGTATTTTGCTATAATCTAATGTAGCCTAGTAGCTACTACCGTTTAGTGGTAGGGTTGCCATCCGTCCGGATTTCCCCGGATTTGTCCTAGTTTAGAGGGCATCTAGGGAGCAAGGTTTGAAAATAGATAAAAAAGTGATTTATGACATTATCAACTGGTTTTTAAAACCCTATGTTTAAAAAAACTTTTGACATGTTCTGTTACTGTACTCTGAAATCCGGGGTTTTCACGCGCCTTGTTCTGGTTTTCAAATTTTAGAGATGGCAACCCTATTTAGTGGTATTAAGACTAGTGTATTTTGGTAGTACCACGCGATATCCTTTAGTGTTTATTGCTTTGGTATACTTTTGTTTCGATTGTTTGTATCAGGAAACGCTTTTGTAGCTGGTAATAATTAAATGTTGTTTTAAATAAGCACGTTTCAAAATTTTCCTGCTCTCAGTAAATTTTACATATAGTTTTAGCAGTGTATGGGTAATTGTTACAGATTAAAAATTGTTGAAGATTAGTTTTTAGGCATATTGTATAAATCTTGATTATGTCTTTTTTATTATAGTATTTATATGATAAATTGTGTTTTTGAACAAAGTATTATTTAAACAGCCATCTACACATCCAAAGTCAGATTCATTTTCAAGATACACATTTTTGACAAAATTATTGAAGACTAAATAATTAAACAAAGACAGCCATTTTATCATTTAATAGTAATTTGCTGCTAATTTAACAATGTTTAAAATTAATACAAACAATTTACAATGCAAGTTTAAAATTACTGTATTTAGAAATTAGCTTTTGCTTTAATCTTTATTTTTTTATCTACTTTCTATTAAGTGCTCCAAGTATGGAGTATTTATTAGGTACAAAGAAAAGGCAAGTACATGTATTCAGTATTCAAACTTGCTGATTGTGATAATTGTTTTGTGTGTAAAAAAATGTAGTATGTAAAAAATCGTATAGTTCTCCCATTTTGACGACCTACATTTGACAAAAAAGGTTCTATAACTGACAAATATTGTTTTCTCTAATGCAAAATATGACATGAGATATAGAATCATAGTTAGATCTACTTTTTCTATCTTCAATATTTTTGTAAAATTTATTTATACTTTTTTACACTAAATTGCTATTTTAAATCTTAATCTAGTCCACGATTTCCTTTAGAATGTTACGAACATTGATAATTAAGTTTCCATCTTTGCTCTCATTGAATGGGCATTACATTAAGCCTCTGGTAAAGGGTTGTTATTTACTTAGTATTTGCGTTATACTGTTAGTAATTTTAAATTAATTGTAAATAGCGTACATATTACTCCAATATCGTAATTGGTTTGTAAAACCGACGGTTGTTAAAACGTTTAGTAACATTTGTGTCTTTTTTCCACAACCGTTTGTCTTTCTAGTAATAAGTATTGTAATTGTAAACCACATATTTTTAATTTAGATAAATGCTTATACTATGCCTTTATATGTCCTTGAATGATATACAAAGGGCAATTGTTTATCACGAATTTTTAAACGAGAAAAAAGATTCCTTATATTATGTGTAATAAAATTTGATTCAAATCAGAAGTTTTATTTATAAGTGTGTTCCATTCCTTCACATCCAAGTTAGAAACAAGTTAAAGAAATAAATTAAAAAAGAATTGGTTTGAATGTTATTAGGTAAGAAAGAATATTACAAGCATGCATACAACACAGAAACCTACTTTTTTTACTTGATTCGCTTTGTTGACAATTCCAAACTCACAAACCAATTGTAGACCTTAGAACACCGTTAGTTCCCTATGTGTGTTCTATCGTCTTTGTAACGAAGAGTGCTGTTTGAATTAATACCACCCTCAGTTTTCTCACAGCGAAACTTTCGTCATAGAAACTTCTCCCACACCATCTGGACGGCTGGTTATCTACAACCTCCAGTTTTTTTGATCGTTTCTGCCGCGGACAATAAACTTTGGAACCAACTTCCTGCTGCGGTATGTCCTGCCAATTTTAACATGGGGGTGTCTAATGGGGCGAATAAAACAATTCCTCTAAGGCCGGCAATGCATCAGCAGTGTGTTGCAAATGCATGTGGGCGGCGGTAATCACTTAACATCAGGTGACCCGCATGCTCGTTTGCCTGATTTAATAGCAATAAAAAAAATACAGCACTACGACATTATTGTTAAAGTACCCTCAAAAATACAAGATTGCGCGAAAAACAAACCTTGTTGGCAGTTGGGTAAAAAGGGTAAAAATAAGCATGCAAGAAAAAGTTTAAATAACTTTATTTTGACCAATATTTACATATTCTTTTTTCAAAGTCTGTCTGATTTCATCAGTTACTTTAAATTTTGGCCCATGTCCTGGCACTATCCAGTCTGCCAATTCAGCAACTTTTAATCTGTTAAGTCTTTGTTGAGCTGGGTCTTCACTTCCTGCATCTAACCATATGGTTGGATCCTCTATATCTTCAAATTTTTCAAACAAATCACCTAGAAAAAATACTTTATAGCTTAAAATTTTGTTTTGGAACATTTTTTTGAAACAACATGAAAGTATATTTTGATGTATATTATTTTTCAACAAACTACACATCAAATGTATAATTGACTTACTTGACTTAGATTGATTGGTGGAACAGTATGAACACAATTGTAAAGCAGTGCACAGAAAAACTCCAAATCTTTTTAGAAATGCCATAAACACCATGAAAAACTGAATAATGTTTTACATAGACTGGGGACCTTGGATTTGTAAACTAAGATTGTAACTAAAAGTTTAACAAATACCTGTGATAGCAAATGTTTCATTAATAGTAGATATTGCCAATACAGTTACATCAGATAGTGTGTGGCCTGGTGTTGGAATGACCTTCACATATTCATCTATTATAAACTCTTTTCCTGTGAAAATATAACTTTATTAATTAATTATTTTAATGGTATTGTTTTTTTTTGTAAAGTCTCTTTATACTAATATTATTGTCTATAACTACTGATGATATTCTTATATATCAGAATATTTTTAAGGAAAAATTAATCTTACCTTCATGAAAGGGGTGTATAAAATAATTATCTTTAAATGAGATATTGAAGCCAACAAAATGTTTAGCTTTTAAGAATAGATTGTTGTTTCCTAGGTGATCTGAATGACCATGAGTAGAAACTACATAATTGATGTCATCTGGAGTAATATTTTCTAATTTCAAACCTGGAATTTGAAAAAATATTTTAAAACCAAAGTTTTAAGCTATCCATATTTTGATATTTATTGGCTAAACCAAAAACTTAAGATAGAATTTCTCTGTAAAATTAATAAATAATAGGTACTAACCACTTACTATTTTCTCAGTATCCCATGGAGTCATAGTATCTATTATCAAGTTATTTCTTCCTTTTATCAGAGTGCAACTGCAGTTTGCACTCATTTCTTCTGTAGATTTTAGTATGGAATATCCATCATATAGTACTACTATATCACACATTTTGAGTGGAAAATTTTAAAAATATTAGATTTTTTATAGGGAATATTAGATTTTTGCAAAATACATAATGTCATAGGCATAAAAAAAATGCACAGTTCAGTTCCATGAACACTTGCATTGGGAAAAGGGAAGACAAAACTCAAAACAAAACAGAAAATATGTCAAAGTATCACAGATTACAAAGTACGATTCCCATGTCCACTGTCAATGTTTAAGTCTAAATGTCACAATATGTATCCATCCATAGACAACAATTCTGTTCATTTCCCCCCTCACCCCACTGTTATTACACCTGTTTCTTCAATTATCTGTCTCTTTTCCCAGCTGTCTTCGCCGGTTATTTTTAGGTTAAATTCTAAAATAAATTCAAGAAACGAACAGCGATACGTACTTTGTTATGTAGGTTATTTTAATATTTCAACGTGCGCCAATACATGTCTATATTTTATAAAAACTGCGCATTTGGACAAATACACATTCCGTGCTTTGTTTGCAGTTCATTGTACTTCCATTGTTTACACAGGGTTATGAAACAATAAAGGAAGTATCTTCTGCCGCCTGAAGAGCGTCAGAACATTTTAAACCATGTCAGGTGACGTACAACCGAGAAAACGTAAAGATAAAAAGAAAAAAAAAGGTAAGGAATCTTCTATAAATATATCTCAGTGGAATTTCCTTTAACACTAAGTGCTTTATGGCGTATTCCTCAGATGATTTAGGTGTAGAGGATCCTCGTGGAACTGCGGCGGCGCTAGGCGATGGCGATGTGTTCATACACTCTCAGCAAGACCATGGTACAGGTGGACATTGGTGTGCAAAGATCATATTCTTCTCCCTCTTGGCTGTACTGATCACACTTATTGGATTGATAATACTGGAAAATAGAGGACTGACTGAATGTAAGTATTAAATGTATTGAGCTCAGAAATATAGAAAGACATGATACATTAAATGTCTTATTGGTATTATTGATAGCTGTAAAACAACTTGCTCTTGTAAATTTAAAATCATTAACTTAATTATTTTGCCTCTATGAAAATTATTTACATTGTACCTCAACATATTCACACTCTGCTAATGTTGTCTTTGAAGCAAAAGATATGATATCTCACTAAAAAGTACAAAATATTTTTTTATATATTGTGTTTAACATGCAAGAGAACATAATTTAAATATATTTAGGCAAACTTTTTATGAGTAAAACTTGAGAGGTGCCCAATTGATATTTTCAGCTCCATTTGATTCATGCCTGCTGCCTAAAGAATTGATAAATATATATTTGGTAATATGTGTTCAGGCAACAATGTGTTTTTTCCAACTTGTGAATTTCAGTGGAAGCAAATGCAGTAGAGTCACGATATTCTGGTGTTCTGGAAGGCTGGCTGGAAGACACGCCAGATGATGACCATCATGATGAACATACATTAGATTTAAAACATCATGTAAGTAGTATACAAGTCTATTTTATTTATGAGAGAAATTATTTTTTTTAAATCTTATGTCACATACTTATATATCATCAGATATATCTATGAATAAATGTATGTAGATTTGAAAATTTCAAAATTGTCATTATAAAATCTTATTGGCTATAAATGCACCTGGTAAAAATATTGATGCACAATGCATAATGTTATTCATTTTGTCAAGCATCCAAATATCCAATCATTAGCTGTAATAAAACATTTCATTATTGCTAGTAGCTAGTAGCTATTATAACATTTTTAACCTCATTGTTTACATAGTAGACCAATTTATTCTTGTTTATGTGAACACTCCTCCATCAAAGTCATTAGCCTACATAAAACAAAGTACCCAATTACAAATTGAGATTTAAAGTTATATAGATCAATGTGTAATGCAATAAATGTCTCCATTGGTCTCATATATTTTTGGCTATTGTTGTAGGGAATATATTATTAAAATTACTTATTTATTTAATAATCATATATGTATTATTATATATTGTAATTTAATTTTCATACAAGCAGGCTTATCATCCAGTATGAAATTGCTAATGGTCGCCCGCAAATCCGTCCGCAAAAAAATTCTGTTTTGTAATACTCCAACAAAAATAGCCTATGTCCTTTCCAAGGCTCTAGACTATCTTTATCCCAAATCTCATTTAAATCGGTCCAGTAGTGTAAATGCGATTGAGTAACAAACAGATAGATTTATTTTCCCATTGATAATAATAGTACATTCTATGAAAGTTAAGTTCTTGGATTGAATTGCATATGTAGGAAGATGAGGGCGACGACGAACATGATGTAGAAGAATCAAATCATGAGGATGAAGAAGACCATGATGAAGAAGAAGAACAGGAATCAGAGAATGACGATGAAGAAGAACATGACGAAGACGAAGATTCTCAGGAAAATATTGACGAAGATCAATCACAAGAGGAACCTGCTCAAGGTGATGAAGATGAAGAAGAAAATGCTGCAAGTGATGAAGTAGACAATAGTGAAGAACAAGATGCTGACAATGATGATAATCAAAGTGAAGAGAATTTACAAGACGATGATAATGAGGTGTGCTAGTTTATAAATGAATAATATAAGTTGTGTTTTTTGTCAGGTTTGCAAATATTTGTTTCGCGGCAGCAATATACCTATGTTAGATTGGTTTATTGGATTTGAGTTTTTGAGTACTGTTGTCTTAAGTCAATTACTGTATATTCTACTGAACTATGAACGTTCCAAATTTATCCTTTACCTCCCTCCGTGCCTCGGAGAGCATGTATCGCCATGGACCCCGATTATTTTTACTAACATTTGTTTATTATAATTACAAAAATAAATATATTTTCAAGTCACAAGTTTATCCTAAATGGTTAAATTAGAACAGAAATATTTCTTTTGCCTGAGATTACTTTGATTAAGGCCAGGCGAATACTTTTTGGTAGATGTAAAATTTTAAAATAACTAATTCTTTATTATACATAATTTTTATAATGACTAAAAATTAAAACAGGAGGTTGAAGAAAAAGTTTCTTACAAACGATATAATTATGATGAAGATGATGACGAGGATGATCGTGACCAAAATGATGATGAAGATGATGATAATGAACTAAATGAAGGGCAGAATTATGAGAATGATGACCCTAACGATGAAGATGATGACCCTAACGATGAAGATGATGCCCCTAATGATGAAGACGATGACGACCACGAAGTTGATGATCATAATGATGGTGACGATGATGATAATGAACAAAATGAAGATCAGATTTATAATAATGATGAAACTAATGACGAAGACGATAACGACCATGAACTTGATCATGACCATCAAAATGATGGTGACGATGATTGGGATCAAAATGACAACCTGAATATTGAAGATAATGATGACAATAAGTATGATGTTAATGATGATGATAGCAATGAATTACAAAATCGAGATCAAAATAGCAATGAACAGGATCAAGAGGTGCAAATAAAACTAAGACACAAGTGTGATATTTAAAGATGTTTAACCATATAATAAATTAATGATTTTCAATTTGATTGGCAACTAATTTTGCTAGCTTCTAACCTACTTTAACAGAAAATAGAATCGAAAGATTGTTAAAATTTATTGAATTTTAACGAAATATTTCCCTTCTTGAGTTGCATTACATTGAATTGGCTTACTAAAAGAAGGAACTTTTATGCAAGCATAACAATGTACATGTTTAAGGAAATATGTTTAGCTTAAAAGAATTACCATGTTAATATTTCTTACCTAATTCACTGTCAGCCAGCTCGCAGTAATGCAATGTATCGGCATTATCCTGAAACCTTGCATAATTGGATAATACTAGTATGTCTGTATGTCCATGCTTTAGAATGATGTAATAACAAATTGGCTGTTTTCCTTTGGTGTTATTTATTAATTTTATATTATATAACATATAATATAAAGCAAATTATGAACAAAAATAATAATTTATATTATATTATGTTTTCTAAAGTTATGGCGGACCTTATGACCATCCATGATCCATAAATGAATAGTGTTAGTCAAAGATTTTTAACTGAATATAGTCACATTCTAATGCTGTAAAGACATTATTACAACATTGGATTTGTCAAATGTAACTTTGATAAAATCCATTTTTATACTTTTCATGTTAACGCCTTCATTACGCCATGTACTGGGTTCAATTCATATTTAAAGTAGAGACTCACGGTTCATCCAAATCGGATTAGTTATTTAGACGAGTTAGATGAAAAGCAATTGTACAGAAGAATTCTACATATGATATTATAATATTTTGACCAAAATTACAGGACGAAGAAGAACAAGAAGGCACACAAGAGGACGAAGGCGATGACGAAGAAATAGAGAAGATAGAAAAGGAGGTAGTCGATGAAGACTTAGACGATCAAGGTGCGATTAAACTAATTTATGAGCCCACGTAGACTAAAAGCTTTCAGACATACAGAGTTCTTCGTTTTACGCATCGTTATAATAAAGGAATCGAAACATTAATTAATGAAACTTAATCATGTATAACTCATATTACCAATATAACCCACTACCAACCTAAACCTAAATTCCACACAAAAAAACACACACACGTACTCTACCTGTCATACTCACGTTGTCTAAATTACTGTATGGGATCCGTAAGAAGGATACGACGTAATATAGGTCTTCCTAGTACGAGTCTGCAGCACTTTTTAAGACATTGTTTATACACTTCAACTATTGTAACTTGTGTTTAATTTTGAGGAGTATGTCAAATGTAAATTTAATTATGCTCAATAATCAAAATTATAATTATCAACTTAACACTATCACGCATAAATAAGCAGACACACAGACGAATATCTTAACATTCCATGGATTCACCGTGCGGGTGCCGGGTCCATGGCGTGGCTGAGAGAAAAACTCTGAACAGAGCCCAAGACTTGTGACACGGGTGTAGGTTTAAAAGCGTACTCTTAGTGACGGCCATCAACACTCACCTCCTCTGTTCAAGTTAGCAGTTTAGCAGGTTATAGAGAGACTTCGCTGGTATACCTCTCGCACCCACTTCTACCGCGTATAAACTAACCACATAGCCATTTTTAGTTAGTTTATTAGTAAGGTCATAATATTTATTCACTTATGGTCTTTAGGGATGTTTGTTTCCCACGGCACTGTAAGCTCAACAAGTACTATACGTTTGATTTGATTGGAAAAAAGAAATATTTCCGCCAGATGTCGAAATAGCTAAGTCTACATCAAACTCAACGCCGAACACTTGAATTGAACTGAACTCAGCGGGCTCTTAATCATTACATAGTATAAAACAAAGTCGCTTTTTTATGTTTGTCCCTATGTATGATTAAATCTTTGAAACTACGCTTTCGATTTTCATGCGATTTTCTTTATCAGATGGAGTGGTTCAACAGGAAGTTTTATGTGTATAATAAATACACAATGTAGTGGAGAAACACTGATAATTTTAGAAGTTTCTGATGTGATGTCGTAAATTAAAGCATTTTTAGCGCTTACATTGCAAACGCTGTCTAAACCCTAGGAAATATATCTAAATAATATTCTACAGTGTTGCACTACATAAAGGTCAACAAAAAAGTCCGCGATGCTATATGTCTATCTCTTAGGGATAACCCAAAATAACCATTTTTTATCTTTTACTTTCAACCAAAAGTAAAGGCTTTTTACGAAGTTATTTTAAGCAATACTGTATAAATCCTTATACAATTGAGTATTTTAAATACTTTGTGCATTCAATATAGACCAGTATTGCCTTTATAGCATGTAATTTAAGTGAATATTTTCGAAGATATGTAAGGTTAAAAATGACGACAGGGACGAGCGTTTGGGGGTCGCGCGAGGCGTGCGTGCGCCGCCGTTGGTACCAGCATTGCACCCATGCGAAGACGGGGCTGGTCGCTAGTATTTATTAAACAAATTACTATAAATTATTTTCTTTGAGTGGTTGAGATAAAATGGTTTATAATATATTCTCTTTGTATGCATTTACTACCTAAAATTATCGTAAAATAATCCTGCCTTTGTAAATATGTTTTTAAATGTCGTAGAAGCATCAAAGGAAGATGAGCCCGAAGATGTTGATGATGATGATGATGACAACGACCTGCAGGACCAGGAGGACGACGATGAACCCCCACTCGAACGTATTACAGCACCACCAGTCGGCAAACCTTTTGTAGAGGTACGTCAAGTATTACAAACTACTCAATCCTAAGCACTGAAGTTATTACTTTGGCTTCTCGATTTTTTTTAAATAATGACAATAATCCTTACATATTATAAACAAAGTCCCCCGTCGCGTTTGTCTGTCTGTTCGCGTCGTTAGACTGTCATGCACTCATGCATCACCAATAGATAAGTGATTTGTGGAGGTTTTAGTATGTAATTTGTTATGGTTTTGTGTATATTGGCTAATTGGCTAAAATATGGTTGAAAAAATATAGTTGAAAAAGCTGCGCGTCTGGGAGCTTTAATTGAAAACGCTGCGCTTTGACATATAACAAAACAATATATAGAAGAATTGTTCGCCTTTTTTAGGACTACAGTAAAGTTCGCGATGGCACATGTATATCTTTAAAGAATAGCTTGATATTCCCATTCGTTTTTTTTTAATTAGGATCACGTACAAAATATATATTTTTTGATGTTCTTGCAAGTTTGCATACACTATTTTTCTCGCGGTCACAGTGTCGGGCCTATGGTAGTTTCAAATATTTTGCTTTAACAGATAGAAGAAGAAGTCATTGAAAAACCCATAAACACCTTAGCCGAAGAGGAGGAGTATGAGAAACAACAAGAACAACTTCGCAAGGAAGAAGAAGAAGCAGCGCAAGGGTCACAAAGTGAGTAAATTCCAACGCTTGTTAGTAAAGGCTTTTTTCATCTTAATATCTGCAGCATGATTTTAACCAGTCCAATGACACCAGCTTTATATTTTATTATATATTTATTTATGTTTCCGTACTTGAGAAGTTTCTAGGACTTTTTAAGTCAGTTGTTGCTTTTAGCTAATTATTCTTTAGTGCTTGTGGTGTGTGATAAGTTTTTAATAAGTTCTCCTTTTTGTTACGTAAGAATTATTATTATCTACATAACCTTATTTGTCTGGATATTTACAAAATAATAATTGAAAAAATAGCATGACTTCTTCTTTATAATAAAGTGAATTAAAAGTAAGCCTCTTTTATTTTAAAATACCTTGTCGTCTATATGTGATAAGAAAACATTTTTATGCATAGAACTATTAAAATACACTATTTTTAGATAAAATTTCAATTCATTCAATTTAGTCTTAAATTAAAAGTCAATAAGGAAATTTTTCTTATTTATAAATGTATTATTGTATCTTTTTACTGTCTTTATTATATAATGTTTTAGGTAAATGGTATAACGTCCCGAAACGTACATATACATTTCGATATAATTAAAACAATTCTGTGTATATAATCTAATATATAAAATTTCCCTGTCACAATGTTAGTTACCGTACTCCTCCAAAACGGCTTTACCGATTTTACCAAATTTTGTATGCATATTCAGCAGGTCTGAGAATCGGCTACTATCTATTTTTCATACCCCTAAGTGATAAGGGTTGTCCACCCCTAACATTGTATTTTAATTTTTTGGACAATTTTTTTATAATGTGGCATTAGAAAATACATACAACCCTAAATTTTGACCCCTACAAGATCAACCCCTGTATAAAAAAAATGTTTCCTAGAAATAATATACATGGCAAAACAACGTTTGCCGGGTACAGCTAGTAATATATAAACAAAAACGGTTGACATCTTGAAAATTTAAACAAACGCTTGTCCACATATCTCCCTCAGGATTCTGCCTAAGAAGTTATTTTTTCTCCGTATGTATTCTCTCTCTCTAACTCTTTGTTGACGGCTTGATAGGGTAACCTAACACGTTGTATAAACAAATATAGTAGGAGTATACATAGATTAATAGCTAATTACATCACGTAAAGTTTGAAAGTATGCTTGCGTTATGAATTTACGAAAGATGGAACGTGTGAGTGATATTGAAAGTAGAGTGAATGCTGGGAATATGGTGAATGGTGCTCCTTATGAATAGCTAGAAAGTGTCCCAAAAGGCAAGACTGGCTGTACATAGAGGGGTGTTAGTGCCAACACTTATGTATGGTAGAGGAAGCACGAAAGTAAAAGAAATGCAGTAGAAGTGAGAACATTGAGGAATATGAGTGGAGTAAAACTGAATGACAGAATTAAAAACAGTGTGATGAGTGACTAGACTGCAATCGAGAAAGCTATGCATAGATAGTTTGGACATGTAGAGGGAATTAATGGAAGAAGATTTAAAAAAGCGATGTAAAAGTGGCTGGGAATTATGAAAGAGGAAGACCAAGGCGAACGTTCTTGGAGTAAATCCAGGACAATCTAGTAAAAGGCGAGGTTAGGGGTATCCTTTTACCGACATTTTTTTATACACGGCTAATAAAATTAGAGGAAGCGATAGAAATATACAAGTAGCGTGGCAAGTGAAACGTGGTCTCTGCCTACCCCTATGGGAATGAACCGCCAGTATCGTTAATGTATAGTAGAAATTAAAGAAACAGTAGCTAATAGCGCTGCATAAAGTTTTTGTGTCGGAATACTGTTTATATTTTCACAGTACATTTAAATAATTGCGAAAATTAGAAGTTTATTAGTTAAAGCAACGGATAATCTTTTGAAAAATTCATGAATAAATTATGATATTATAACCAAAATTGTTACAACCAAAATTGTAACCAAAATTGTTGACTGCCTCGTTGGTCTAGTGGTTAGCCTATCCAGCTTCGATCACGAGGTACTGGGTTCGAATCCTGGGTCGGGTCACGGATTATCTGAGTTTTTCATTCTTCTATGAAATTCTCAGTACATTCCAAGCCCGGAGTCGGGAAGTTGGTGGTTATACTCCTGCGTGCCTCGGAGAGCACGTTAAGCTGTTGGTCCCGGTCACTGTCATCAACATCTGATAGTGAACGTTAATAAATGAATCATTATCACCCTAAGCCCGCCAACCCGCTTTGGAGCAGCGTGGTGGGTGTACGCTCCATATCCCCTCTCCTATAAGGAGGGAGGCCTGGCCCTGTAGTGGGCCGCTTATAGGCTGATAATGATGATGAAGATGAACCAAAATTTGGTATAAGAAAAATTGACTTTCGCTGTATAAAAAAAAACATTACTAGCATTGAGTATGTTACGTGTACTAAAGCAAAAATATCGTGTCGTCGGTTGTCGCAATACGTGTCGCCCACGCCTCCGCTCATTAAACAACGCTTATTTGTGTCGACTGCAGTGTCGGCGGTGCACGTATGAATCATTTTGTAATATTTACTCGCCTAACATGAACTCGATCATTAAAATGGGGTTAGATATATTGCGCGGCTTCGATCGCCTGGAAGGTAATTGTATGGTGTTCTTACGTAATTGTTATGCTCTGCCGTAGGTGTCTACATTTTATAAACGTTTTTAATTTTTGGCAAACACGCAACCGATATTTCTCAGTTTCGAATGATAAATATTTCGTCTTTTCTTAATCATTTTCAACAGCTCTTTATAACTGAAAAAATTATATTATTTTATTCATACAGCCAATTGATACGAAATAATAGTTAATTTTATGTTTTTACAAAATACTCGTGTGTCATATTAAAATTTATTGACAAACTTTTTACACCATTTTAATTTTTTCACTATTCAAACTATCATGGAATATTACTATTATCCATGTATTTAACTATTATTACCATTAATTGAAAATTACTCTCCTTTTTTAATTTTATATACTTATACCAATTCTTCTTATTCAAAAGCGTTTTGTTTATTTTAAAATAGAATATATTTTATTGGTTCAAATACCTACCTACCTAATTTTTTTACCTGACGGATTAAGAAGGGTTATTTCTTATTTTTAGGTTATGGTACTTAATTTAGTGTTATTTATAAATGAAATGATAAAAATTGTTTCTTCGGAAATCTTCCTACATAGTGTTTTTTTCGCAATTTTCATCATTGTAAATTCCATCTGGCTGGTTTTACTTTACTAAACATAAATTGAAAAGTGATTTGTATATATTGTATCAGATCTATTTTATCCCTGACTTATTCAGATACCTATATGTTAAATAGTTTTATGCTAAATACATAGATGATACCTACATGCATTTCGGGCACGAAATTCGAATATTTAAATTTTCGATGTTGTCAAGTAGGATTTTGATAAAACTTGAATACGCAAGGTTTGTTCGACGACGCCACACAAATACACAAACGTATAATTTTAACACCTTAGTTAAACCGGCGGTTAAAATAAAAGATATAGCTTCAGATAATTTAGTATTGTATTGGATAGTGATAGTTGTAAGTTATTAGTTAGCGTTATGGTTAAAGCTCGCGGCGCGTGTGTTGCAGTATGGCTGAAGCTGGCGGTGGGCGGCGCTTTGCTCGTCGCCACGCACGCCGTCTTGCGCCGCGCCACGGCCCCCAGGGGTGCGTATACCATAATACTAAGTAATAACCGCTCAATTCAAGCTTACTAACTTATTATTTTCAAGTTATTTCGAGGTTGGTCGACATAAATCTGTAGATATCGACCCATGACTGCCGAATTATCGTAACGGACAAAAATTAAATTCTACAGGAGACGGCTTTTTTACGTTAGCTCAATTAATCTCAAACTGATAATAACTGATCAGTTTGAGATTAATTGATAGCCTAAACAAATAGGGTCGCTTGCCATACAATGTGCTGTCGGTTAAGCTAGAATATGAACAATTCACGATATACTAAGCACTTTATAAATTACGGGTTTTGGGGGGAAAATTTGAGATGCGTCGATCAATTACTGAAAGAAAATGCTATTTGTACTAAAATTCTTGCTTACGATTAAAGTGTCGCTTAAAATGATACAGCGGTTATGGCTCGAATCATTATGTCGTGGCAACCGGTATAGTGTAAAGCGCAGCCGATATGGTTGAACCTCAAAGCAATGTGACAAATTTATTAATCATCATTGCCATTTGCCGTTCATTTATCATGGCTCACAATGGGCTTAGCGTAAGATGTAAGTTTGTCTACTTTTATCTACATATAGAACTCTATTTTGTATATCATGAAGTAATTTCGATACAGTTATATCAACTGCATTGCACCCAAATTTCGTATTACAATTACTGACTATTTCTCTAGATTTTAAACAAATAAATAAATAAATATATTTATATTTATAGGACAATACTGCTTTCATACAAATACATCTTTGCGTATTGCTACTGAGTAAATTCTTCATAACAGATATACCTGAATCCGAAGATGAGCATGCTAGGGAAGAAACTCCTATAGTCGATAGACGCATGACTCTGGTTCCCGAAGAATCTCCAATAGTT
Source organism: Mycalesis mineus (assembly GCA_034621355.1). NCBI lineage: Eukaryota > Metazoa > Arthropoda > Insecta > Lepidoptera > Nymphalidae > Mycalesis > Mycalesis mineus. The sequence goes on from CM067881.1 coordinate 8,168,921, forward strand.
CAAGAAGTAAGTCCATTAATACAAAAATCTCGTGAGATTGAAGAAGAAATTTTCAAGAAACCCGCCCCAGTAACTAGGTCTACACCTGTTGTGAAACAAGATAGTGAAGAAGAAGAAGAAGCAATAATCATAAAGAAAGTACCTGTTGAAGTGGTGAGTACTTTCAACTATATCACTCTTGCGTAACTATCTAGTTTTAAAAATTACTATGCATTGATCATTGGGTACAGATTTTTATGAGGAAAACAGTACAGAAATACAAAATTGTCTAGTATATTTAAACCTGAATATATTTGTATTTTAAAGGGCTTTTAAATAAAAAAAATCAGTAGACAGAATTTGGATAAAATGAGATGAAGAAACTACAATTATTATATAAAAATCATGAAGTAATATAAAAATATAACTGTATTATATCAACTACAGTGTGGTATAAAAGATGATGCAGTGACTAAAATGGAAAAAGGTATGCTTCGGTGGTTTGGACACGTAGAGAAATATCTTTATGTGTCCAAACCATCTCAGCATACCTTCCACTCATAAAACCCATTCTTTAGTCACCTGACTTTGGAAAGGGATTTATAAGGCGAGAGTGAGACCAATGTTCGGGGAAGAGAATCTTCCTGGATCAAATCCAGGACATTATGATTACCCTAACCCTACTTGAATGAACGGTTTAATGAAATTGGTGGAAGCGAGAGAGATATGATATATATGGATCTTGGTAGATGGAAGGGTGTGGCCTCTGCCTACCCCTATGGGAATGAGACGTGATGGTAAGTATGTATAGATATACAAATATTTTTGTATAGAAAACGAAAACAATGTATAATAAAGTAGTTGTGTACAAAATTTTATCATATATTAAATATTCTTATAATTTTATACTTAGAAAGCTCCCGTAGTCGCTACAAAAGATGAAGAAAAAGAACTATACAGCGATGAAGAAGAAATTGAAGAAGAGGAAGAAGAGGAGGAGGAAGATGTTAAGGAACCGGTCAAAGAAGCCGTTCAAAAGAAATCAGCTCCAATAGTAGAACAAAAACCCGCAGAAGACTCAGAGCCTGAGGACGTCGAAATAATAGATGATGAGCAAGTTGACGAAGAACTGGAGGAAGAAGACGAAGATGAAGAAGAAATATCTGATGTCGATGATACGGAGCTGTTGAGTCGATTGGAGGCTAAATACGGCCGTTTACCAGAACCAGAGAGATATGGACAGAAACCAGACAAATTTGGACCGAACACAGAAAGATTTGGACAGAAACATAGTAAACAAAAATTGTTGAAGTGTATTTGTTTTTTTCCAAAATATAATTATAACGCAGGCATGAGCAAACTAAAATACCTACTAATTGCTGGCATGACTAACCGAGTGTGAGTGTAATAGCTAATATTGTGAGAGAGAGCATGAGCAATTTACATGTTGGATAAAGTTAATGACGTCTTAACAAATCACTTTTAATTATGCTTCAGCTATAAAAATGAGAAATGCACTTGAAAAATATCAAGCCTAGGCTTAGCGACTCATTTTTAACCAACGTAAAAACGGACGAGATTCTCAATTCGACGCTATATTTCTTTATGTATAAAAATATATACGCGTAACTTGCACAGAATAGTCAGATTTTTATAATTATTTTTTTATTAGAAAGGGTATACTTAAAAAATGGTCCCATAGTCATATTAGGATCTGATGATGGCATCATGGAAAAATCCAGGAAATCATCAAACTTGATAGGCACACTTGTAGCGATTTCGATATTTTTTATTTTTTTTTATTGACTACAAGTTGGCTCTTGACTGCTATCACACCTGATGTTAAGTGATGATGCAGTCTAAGATGGAAGCGAGCTAACTTGATATTTTTAAGTGCCTGGCATTTTATGGTAGTCGTAGTAGGATGACACCTACTTTATAGATATGGTTAAATAAATTAAAATACTAAATGACGCAATTATTTTTTACTTTTTAGTGCGTTTTGAAGTCGGGTTTTGTTTTTTATTTAAAAAAAATACCTTTATAATAATTGCTGTATTGAGTCCGACTAAACTTTTAAAGTCTTTAGTACAACTACAAGTAGTAGTTTACCTCTAAAAAATAAAGAGACGATAATTTCAGATTTTATCAAACACTCGCATATAAAATGCTCACGCCCTTTCTTTCTTTTTATATATCATATTTATTAATAAGTAAAATAAGAAGTTCCATTTAATAGTACAGTTAAAGCGTTTGATCAATATTAGTATATAGCTAGACTAAGTATATAGCTAGATAGAACTTTTAAACCAATTTTATGACCAATTTTGAGCTCTGTAACGTCAGGACCAAGTTTGTATGAGAACCGATCCTCTTTAATGTTTTGTTTGTCTTACTACAGAAGACGGTGGTAACAGCATAGAAGACGACTGGCCGGGTGAGCCTAGCGAAGAGTACTGGCGTAGAGAACTCAACGTCGCAGAAGAAGAACTCCGCCAAGTAAGATGCCTCGCAGTACATAGCCATCTTCATAATCAGCCTCTATTGGGCTTAGCCTATTTCCTAATGGGAGAAAAATGGCGCTTAGACCCACACATGCTGCTCCAATAGTGAGTATGCTCGACTCTTTAACGATCACCATTAGATGTTGATGATAATAACTGGAACATATAGTGTTTGGCGTCGTACGGGAGAGAAAGAAAACCTCAGTATCATTCCAAAGCCCGATCCAGAACCTCGTAATCTGAAGTCAAATAGGCTAACCACAGGACCAATGAGGCAATTACAGAGTAATAGAATAGCAGAAACAAAATTACAATTTAAATATCTTAATGTACACATCAAATACAAAATTATATGTTTATTTTTTGTGATTCCAGGATTGGCTGGATTAGCTTTAAACTAATTTAGTAACTTTGCTCGCTGTGCCATTTTTACCCCCAATATAACTCGTCGAGAAACTCGTCAGGTTGTTTTTTACGCCCGCACCCCGCGCAAATCACCCCTGACGGTTTCACGACGACTTATTACTCGCTTAGACTCCTTCACCAATCCTTACTACTTTTAATTAGTTTAGTTACTTAATAATTATTAATAGTTAATAATACACACTTATAGCCCATTCGATTTGATAATTGCCGGCGCAATCTGGCTATGGGAAGGCAGAGGATTTTAAATTTATCGATATAATTCCAATGTGATGCAATCCTTTCGGAGCCTTAAAACATGCAGAGGATATCGCGGTAAAAACCTAGCGTATATATATTTCTATAATCAATCCTGGTCGATAACGTGAGAACATGAAATATTGCTATTTTAGAAATCTTGCTCGATGATCTCATGCTTTCCGCCAGATTGCGCAGGCCAAGAGTGCTCCTAATATATTTGGAACGTTGACTTATTGAGAATGCGTGTGTGAATTCCTGTGTAATTGTTACTAACTTGCGGAGGGCGCGTGGAGCGCGTGCGAGCAGCGCGTCAGTGTCGCCGCGCTGGCCAGCAGCGGGCGCGCGCGCTGGCTCGCCGCCCGCGCCCTGGACTCGTCCGCCGAGGCGCGCAGAGACAACCGCCTGCTGTCCCGCGCTATCGCCGCCTACTTGCACCTGCTCAAAATGAACGAACGCCTTTCGGATAAGAAGCTCCTGGAAGTCGCCCAAAGAACCATTGATAGAATTCAGTTCAGAGGTACGGTTCATTATGATCATCATTAACACATTGCTGGACATTGGCCTTTTTAGCGACTTCCAAATACAACGATCCTGAGCCCCCTATGGCTAGCAGCTTTTAGCACAGACATCAAACATCAGTTCACCTAGTGGGGAGTCGACCAACACTACGCTTTGCGGGGTCGCCAATAACGACCCCTGGGCCCCCACGTCCAACAGGTTTGTACCACGTGCCTCGCCCATTGTCTCTTCAGTTCTGCGACTCGCTGAGCTACGTCGGTTACTTTGGTTCTTCTGCGGATCTCCTCATTTCTGATTCTATCACAGAGACAATCTGAGTAATTTACCCTTTCCATTGCCCGCTGAGCCTTCTTATGGGGCCCGTCGTTAGCTAGTTGGATCGTCGGTCGATTGGTAAACAATAATAAAAATAAAAAATATCTATATTATACAATATATATTAGGGCTAATTAATATCTATATTATATAATAGGGCTAATCTTTGGGTTTTTTCAGGTACGTATCTAAGCGCCGAACCAATTTATAGACTGTTGATAAGAAGGTTCCCTGAAAATGTACACTATCGGAATAATTTAACGGTCTCCTTTTTAATGGCTAACAGGTAAGCTAGTGGACATCGCTTGCTGTAGTATACCATAAACCAGTGTAGTTAGCATAATTATTAATTTATTAATTTGCAGAGCAGATTTAGCAGATGAAGTTTTAAAGGAAACGCTTCGCCTTTGGCCGAACGATCGTGTCGCGCTGGCTCATCATGGATTCGTATTAAAAACCCAGTACAATAAATTAGAAGAAGCTGTAACTGTTCTATACAAAGCACTGGAAGGTGACACGCCGGGACCGGCGAACGAGCCTCGCTTCTACTATCATTTGGGGGACGCTCTCTTGCTTCTCGGCAAATTCGAGGAAGCTCATGAAGTTCACAAACGCGGCGCGGCGTTGGGGCACTTTCTATCGCCTTCGCAACGCTCGCTGTACAACGTTCCGCGACTGAAGGGTCGGCCTTGGTGGCCAGTTGAAGAGACTCCTTATGTGAATCTAGCGAAGGCTTTAGAGCGATCGTGGCGGGATATTTTAAAAGAGGGAGAAGCCGCGAAAGCTCTTTACGAGAAAGAGAAGGAAGGTCTAAAGGAGCGCGGGGATTGGTCACAGCTGGACTTGTTCGTCCGGGGGGCGGAGATTCCCGGTAGATGCGCGCGCGCGCCCGTTACCTGTGCGATAGTGCGTGCGGAGGCGGCGGCGGCGGGCTGTCGGCGCGGGCAGGTCAAGTTCAGTTCAATGGCGGCCGGCACACACGTCCGCCCGCATGTGGGTCCGACTAACTGTCGCCTGCGGATGCACCTCGGCCTCAGTAATACCAAAGATACTTATATTCGAGTGGACAAGCACACTAGGTGAGTCCTCCTTAAATCCTGATCCGGATACTCCGTAGTTGTTTAGGTATTTATCAAGTCCACGTGAGTCAAAACACCAGACTCGACACTCATTTGCCCACACCATAAAAAGTTAAATAAACCGGTTAATCATTAAAAAATTACCCAATTCGCAGTTAATGTTCTGGACCTTTACAACCTCCTAAACTTCAAAGAACTTATTCATGGTATGAGCATGGGCAAACAAACTTTCAGTTTAGTAGGAGGTAATAAGAATCACAGGTTTTTTCTATACTAGCAGTCGCCTGCGACTTCGTCCGCGTGACAACCACTTGCCCTTCTAATTTTTTATGGCAGACTTTCCATAGAAATTTTCCTCGCCTATTGCTCTTTCTATGCCTGCTTCGGACAACACTGGATTCACTCAATGTTTCCGGCAAGACGTACCGTTTGACACAGAGTCATGAGTCATAGTCTTTGTGATGAATCCGTTTTTTGCGCGACGCACACGATGTGCATCTGGCGATACGATGGCGCCTGCAGTTTGATTGGATAGCAACTATAGTTTGTTTGTCACTGTCATTAAAATTTATCGAAATTCTCCTTAATCCGAATTTTACGGATAAATGTTGTCGACTCGAAATCAATATTTTTTTGTTTTGTTACCTAAAGTATCGATCAAGTCTACTGTACCCCTTGACGAAATTATTAATATAGAAATACAACCACTGGTTTTGGTATATTTAAGAACTACGTATATGTGTGAAAAACCGACCAAGATCGATTAATCAAAATTTCATGAAAATTGTTTGAGCCGTTTCCGAGATATAGTTTCTATACAAGAATTACTCGTTTAAAGGTAAGAGAAATTGCAACGTTTTCCTCTTATTTACAGACAATGGCAGACAGGCAAGACGTTCATATTTGATGACAGTTTCGAGCACGAGGTGTGGCACAACGGCACCGGCTCGCGTCTGGTGCTCATCGTGGACGTGTGGCACCCTGAGCTTACCGCCAAAGAACGCCGCACGCTGCCTGCTATTTGAGGCTACGTCCTGAGTGATGGCGCATCGTTACTGCAGGGGTAGAGGGCTACTGCCCCCTAGAAAAGCAATCGGTCTCTATACTAAAGCCAAACTCGATGGAGAATGCTTATCAACAAACAAATTAAAAATGAAGGTAGAAATCACTAGTCATTTTACACCTTATTTTTTGATTAAGTTGTTAAATTAAATTAGTAAACTTAAAAATAATTAATATATTCAATACCTTTTAACCCTTTCACCGCCCGGCTTTCTAGCAGTTGTCGTGCCCTCAGCGCCCGGCATAATGAATTATAAAATAAATACCTACTATAAATAGGGATGTTCAATACTCAAGTTTTTGTGGGGTCGATATTCCGTAATAACATCGATATTTGCATTTGCGAGCCTTTCGCTCTATAGGTCGCGATATATTAGTAGGTACTTACTAAAATATGTAGGTACTACTTATCCTATGATGTCATCCAACCCTAGGTATTTTTGGTAAGCCAATAAAACAACAAAACCTTTAAAGATCAATTACATTTATTAATTTTCAATATTATAAATTAAAAATGTTCGAAAAATTGTAGTTCCGTGGAGGTGCAATCCAATTTTACAGTAGGCGACAGTCCACAAACGAAGTCGTCGAATTCTTCTATCTTTACGGGTAACATTTGCGTCGTCCAACTAATGTCGTCGGTGACATTGCTTTCGTCTATCTGAAATGATGCAATAAAATAGTTGTAGTGTAATAAATTCTGATAGGGTAAGGCTTATTTTCCGGGAATAAGTAGGTAGCAAAGATAATAATCTACAACACCTACTAACAACAGTCAACACGTGCAAGCAATTCCAATTTGTAAACAAAAGAACTGATATCTACAAAGTTCGGTATACATAACACCGACCGACAATCGAGTTTATTACGGACTACGACAATAAAGCGACCAAAGAAGCTTTTGTAATACGATTATTTTTCAAATAGAGCGATCAACGCTTAGCCCTTATTGAGCCCCGGGTTCAAAAGCGGCGGCGGGTTGTCCCGTCGTGTCGCGCATCTCACTCACTCTAATAAAGTTACTAATTTCCTACTTGGGACATCTCTTCTACAGATATAAAGTCACCATTAAAAAAATCGTCGTGTAAATCGCATTATTTTAAAAACTTGAAAGTAAAATAATACAATACAACTCAAAAACATACCTCTTCATCAATATTAAACTCTTCATCTGATTGGAATTCTTCATCTTCATCACCCTCTAGGATTTGTATTAATTCTTCAGTAGTAGTCATATTTTAATACAAATAAATTATTAATTAATTGAAGCTACACATAATATTCATCGATAACATACACGTAAACAGTTCTGCACGTACATCACTGACGGAACATTCCAGAAACCGGCACACGTTTATGACGTCAGAAGCGAGTCGTCTATATCCGACCGTGGCGTTGGGCGTACTAACAACATTTGTTTCTAAACATGTAGGCTAGTGATGTGAACTATCACATTCGGTCGGGAACATTTCACTTCTTAGTTTATTTATTTTCAAAGAAATTCATTAAATTACACACAATTTTTTGTTAATTATTTTATTACTAAATGTTGTAGCTGTTGTTTTATGGTAAATTAGTTAATACAAAGAGAAATATTTCGATTTTTTTGAATTTTTGTATCGGTTAAACTTGTAGTATGTCGCGTCCCTACTGTCGGATATTTCCGTCACGGGCGTAGGACGTCAATACAATTTTCTTAAAAAAATATCAGATTTACATATAAATTCAGTAATTATTTTTAAGATGTCTGAACATTAATTTAAAGTTTATTACAGTGTAAATTATATCTTAGTTAACTATTTACCTAATCTACTATTTTTTTTTAATAGAACGCAACATAATAAAATAAAAAAGCCGACTGAACGAGCGCTGGTATTTGGTCGTATATATACGACTCTGGCGCAATGGACACGGAACAGTTTGTCGGATTAATCCGACCTAGGCGGTGAAAGGGTTAAATAAGATTTATTAAAAAACCAAAATATAATTTTAAATTTATTAGACATAAAACGTGTCTACCTTCATTTTAAATTAGTTTGTTGATAATGCTTTCCACATAGATTTTATCTTTAGTATAGTTGTAACGCTGACGAGCTCCATAGCTCGCGATAGGAGTGCGCATGATTCACATTACTTTGTTATATTCTTTTTTGCGGGTCTATATCATAAATAGATCGAAAATCTACTAACAGTTTTGTACGTTATATGAAATACATTTTTTTCGACTGCCGACTCGAACATAACAAAATGATGCATTATCAAACAACCGCGCGTTAGTTCAATAAGCGGGCGACACGTTTGGCTGTGTACTGCGTGATAGCGTGACCGTCAAATTCTGTCTAAAAATAAATAACTTTCGTAAACTATTACGAGGTGTAATACCATCACTCAGGACACAGGCTAACACCTCCAACTGTTCGCACACTGCTATCGTACTCCTGAAACTAACTATATTAAGACTAACTTGAACTACATGTGATGATATCGTATTCAGGGCATGTCAAATGACATCGCTCTTGAAATAGATATTGAGAAACGTCTATTAATACAAACCATAGACTAGTATTGGGAACTTGGTTCTGTTAGCACCAAGCGTAAAGAAATCAATAGTACCTACTTACTATTGACGACAGATGTAAAAAAAATTACAAACAACATATCTCAAACTGTCAATAATCCCTAATTTACTTTAAATCATAGTTTATAAGTAATTATTGTCCAAAATTAATTATATTCTACATTTTATGTTAAGCAGATTTAACTTCTTTTTCAAATGGCCGAAACTTTTTATTCAAAACTAAAAGTCGAGATATTTCGGTTCTGATTAAGTTTTGAATCGAATACTAGAACTGCAATTTTAATTCCACACGTAGTCCAAAAATCCCATAATTATTTTTGTTACGTATATATCGATATACGCGTAACAATCTCCTTTGCGATGGACTCTTAAGCATCCTTTATTAAACTCAGCACTTCATCTCCCTGACTTTAATGTTAGTCAGTATTTTTTTTAATTTATTTTGATAATTATAACCTATATATTTTATATGACGCGAAATTGTTATTAATAATGTGACGTATGTTTTAAATTTTAATAATAGCTGTACAAATACTTACGTGGTAATGTTAATAAACCAATCCGAAATCTATATTGAATGTTGATATATAAATCTATTATTAATCTTGTGTGATTGGATGTACGTAAGTACCGTTTCTATTGGAATGAACTTATGATCTGATATTTTGCATTTCCCCTGTTGATCCTTATTATCGTATTTTGCTGTATGATTGTCACTTTTTGTTACATGTTTTGTTAAAAATAAAAAAAGTTACAATGCTCGGAAAATGTGGTTTTTAATTTAAATAAAAAACAAGTATTCGTTGATGTGTGTATTTGGTATAAAATTTCCCAAAAAAAAAAGACTAAAATAATCTTATTCTAATAAAGCTCATTTTGTTTGATACCTAATAAATAAGGGCGGGGCAGTTTAGTTACTGGGACGATTTGTACATAAAAACGTGCCCTCAGAAAATTATATTCTGAATGTGACTTATAAAATAGTTCTACTTGTATATTCGTTGTAAAATAGTTGGAATGTTATGTGCGATACTCAGTGTAAGATAATCTAAAATTTGTACGATTTTGCTTTGTAAAAAGTTACAAAATATTACGAAAGTTAGTACAATAATTTCTAATTTTAACACTACGTTTAATATAATTTATACACTACGGACGGATTATTTACTTTTAGTCAAATTGTTACTTATTTTTGTTTAAGTGGTCAACAACAGTCCTTAATCTGAGTTACAATATAAGTAGAACGATTAGTAATAATAAGAATACCTAATTACTAACAGTACACTTAGAATAATAACAAAAATATTAAAGCTAATTCTAAACCCTCAAGAAGGAATGTATTTTATACAACAAGAGAAACTTCAAAGAGATTCCAATTATAAGTACTACACCTATAACATAGGCAATATAAACAGATATTCTACCTAAGCGTAAAACTTAACAATCGATTACGAAAAACTGACATATCAAAGACAATTTTCAACATAGAGCTGCAATTTGAGCATCACTCGATAAGGCACATAAAGGAATAGAATAAATTAACCTATTTAATGCAGGTTGATGCCCTTAATGGCATTGTCAAACAGTATTTTAACACAAAATTGCAAGTAAGATCTCCTTTTATAGCTGTATAATAAAGGCCGGTCAAAATTTATCAATGGATTCTGTGGCTTATGCAGCCCATAGACATCCAAGTAATTTGATCATCAAACAGATTTACGGAATAACATTGTAATTATCGGCAGCGGGCTGGTAGGCAGGCGGGCCGGGCGCCTGCGGCGTGGCGCGCGCAGCCGGCGGCGGCTCCCAGTCACTGTACCCGCATCCACCTGAGTACGCCGGAGACTCGCACCCCATCAGCGCGTCTCTGTTCTCGTAGTTCGGGCCACTCTCATAACTGCGTCCGATGTTATCGTACGATGGCGAAGCCTCGAAAGTCCTTGGGGGTTCGTATCGGCTCGGTTCATTATACGGTCCGACGACGTCACGACTCGCGATCTTACTTCGCCTTATTGTATCAGCTCTGTTCGTGATTATTGGTATCGAGTCGACCGGCGGGGGCGGAAGTTCGTAGACTTCCTGAGAACGGGACGCCTCTCGATCTGGAACCTGGTACGATGAAGGTCGAGCTGCGTGGAAGTTGGAGTACGAAGAGTGTGCCGATGTGGGCCTCGACGGTCTGGAGTCGCGAGGTAGAGACGCGTTGGACGCCAGGTAGCCCGCATTCCGGTACGAGCGCCGAGACCGCCGCACAGACGATCCGGCGCCACGCGAACCGGAGCGGCGTTTAACTCGCCGCGGAGTCATGGGTTTCAACGAGCTTTCACTTACATTTGTTTCGGTGGGACTTAGTTCTATGGTATAAACTTGACGGCGGGATAACGTGCTTTTATCTGAAAACATAGACTTTATGAAACTAAATCTATAAATAAGAACTCTAAATATAACTACTCAAAAAACATCTCTATAACATGTGAGTGTCAAATATCCACACCTGGAACTATCTTGTGTTTCTTAAATGACTTGTATGTTAATAATATTGTTAAAGGCAAGGCTGTGGCAGTAAGAAGTGCGGCTACAGCAGACTGGCCCAACTCAACATATTGCCACTGAAAGAAGCAGCCGTCCACCCGAGCTGGCCTCCATGTGCCGGGCCCATCTGCCTCTCCCCAAATAGGCTGACATCCCCAACCATTCCCTTCCCACCAACTTACACTTCCAGTTCCCAGGGATAGCAGCCCACTTTCCTGAAATAATTAAATAACTGTTACAGCAAATCTTCCTAAAGTCAAAGATCCCCCTTATAAATTTAATAGTTTTATCTAATTCAGTGTTCTAATTCATAAGTGGCTTTAGATCACAAATAGATCTGGCCATAAATTATCAAGCATTTCTAATTTCTTCTCTTCCCTTCACAAATTCCCTGGATGTTGTGTGGTGTTACTCCCCTGGTATTTCAAGAGCTTGTTAAGCTTTAGGTCCCAGCCATTAACATCTGCCTGCCACAAAAATATTGTCCTATAAAAATATTATTCTAGTCCTACCTACTATATATTGGAGCAGTGTAAAAGAACAATTACAATGGCTCTTGAAGATTTTTAAAAATAATTTTTATCATAGCTAATTTGACTGTAATAACTTCCCATGTAGCTGAGTTGACTCACATAATGATTCATTTACTTAGTGAGATAAAGTTAGACTATAGATAGTTTTGTAGTGATTCATTCAATTTAACAGATGGTTAGGAAAAGGTCCATTTACTTACTCTGTTGAGCATGCCAAGATTAAGGTAATAACATATCAAAAATATATTCCATGTCAGCCACACAAAACTCCAAATTGCATACTGAAAAGCAAAATCAAAATAAGAAATAAATGTAATTTTAGATCAACTCTATCAAGTATTAATAATTACCAAAAAATATAACAGACAAAATCCTATGTTACATATTAAAATAATGTGTGAGCCTTGGGATGTCTTAGCCTGACAGAAATAATAAGTGAGAGAGGAGGAACCTGCCTACCGCTGCCATATGCTTAAGAGAAAAGGGAAGCTAGATCCAATACAAATTTACACTTTAAAAATATAAATTCATAGCATTTGAAATTTTAGGTTGACCTGGTCGTAAATTCCATATTGTAAACTAACATATTTTTCAGCATCGATGTAACAATTTGCACACCAACCAAAAACATTATTTTAATAGCTATAGGGAGATGAATATTTTAGCATTCTATGGATTCACCTTGCGGGTGCTGGGTCCATAGTGTGGCTGAGACAAAAACTCCGAACAGAGCCTTGTGACATGGGTGTAGGTTTAAAAGAGATCTCTTAGTGACAGCCGTCAACACTCCCCTCCTCTTTTCAAGTTATTCTCTGCCCAACCAAATTTGGAAGGACCCTACTGGAGCAGCTTTGGATACTCATTCCAATATGGAGCTTACTGCACTTCTAGCAAGGCCAAGGTCTTTTAGCAAACAGTTTACTCTGAATATATTAAAAAATCTCAATGCAATACTTACTGCTACAAGATATTTTGTAATATATTGTACTGCACCAAATGAGCCAAATATAATCAAAAGAATGTTAACAAAGTTTGCAATAATAGGTAACCACATATATCCCAGGAAATCAAACACTTGCCGTTGTATTGTGATTATCTGAAACAATTTTTGAGTTTCTAAATAATTCTATACAGACAGACACAGAACACAGTGGTATACTAATATGCTCTTTAAATATACAAATGTATAGTCTGTGCAATGTACCCAATAATTTTATGGTGCAAAATCAGTTCCCAGCAATGTTTTCTCGTAAATGATTATTTTTTTATTGCGTTATTAATATTATTAAAATCTTAAAGTATTTTAGTTTTCGATGACTAAGAATACAGTAGCAAAAAGTACTAGTGAAGTTAAAAGCAGTTTCAAATGGAATTGTATTTTAGTTATAAATAAAAGCACCAGGAAATATGAATCAGAGAAAAGAAACTTATTACAATATTTTTTGCAGTGACCAATCACAAAAAGAATCCATGATATACAACATAAAACTTCTACAAACCAATTCTAGAATGCACACCACTAACAGAAGCGTTCTTAGTCCACAAACAGCCATTTTCATAAAATGATATAACTTTCATTTATCGTGATTGTTTGTCCATTTTAATTTTAATAAAAAGTTCATTGTATTCTATGGGAAATGGGAATAACAGAAACGAAAGCAACGCTACAACTTCCACATCCATCGTCGAAAAATGAATTTACTTGACATTTGACAATGACGTTTGAATTGACATTTCGCAAATTAGTTTTGGACTGTCATTGGACGAACGGTTTCGTAGTAGGTACTAGAATTAAAATTTGTTCTAGGATACTTCTTCTAAGCTTATATATGTCACCGGAAAATAGCGAAAACCGCAAATTTATAACTTTCCTAGGAAATTTAGACAATAAAGCATACATATACAGTGGCAGACACGTAGTTTTATACTCGGCAGACAATAATCTATATAGCTTATAGCAATTTTTTTCTATATCTATACCTAGTCTTAAGAAACTGGTGTTTATTTTCTAAATAGTGTTGCCATTGTAGTGAATTTTCCACTAAAACTGGTAGTTTCTACTTTCGCTTTCGTGACTGACCAATTTTCTAGTGATTTAATAGTATTCAGTTTCCAATACACTATATTGGCATATTGTTACAATAGGTTGGGAAAAAAGTTTCTTCTACATTTTTCACGTTTTCAATTTCCCAATTTGAATTTGGAATAATTCCAGTACTTCAAAATTTAAACTTTCAATGATACCACAACCAGCCAGGTACAAATAGTATAGCCAAAGAAATTTTATAAAAAGTTAATACATACTTAAATGCGAAAAGACATTTTCCCCAAGTCAGAGTCAGAGTTAGAGAAGAGGAGCCTCATGCCGCTGCCGTATGCATGAAAGAAAGAGTAACTAGGTAGACTGGCGCCGCACAGCGTTACTAACAAAGTGGTTTATTCTCCCATAAGGCGTTTTCATTCCATTCATGTTGGATTTTTTATTACTTTATTTCTAAACTAGGATAAAAATAATAATGTCCATGTAAAATTAATTAAAATATATGCAAAGTTACAGGCACTTAAAATCTTAGAGAAGGTGTCTTCTGTCCTTTTGTCGCAAAACGAAAGTTTGTAGGTACTGAGCTACTTTGGTGGTATAGAGACGTGATGTCCAGTGTCAGTGATGCCGTCTCGATTATATTTAAATGTTTATAACTTTTTTACTTGAGCAAATTAATTCGATTTCATTTTAAATTTTGTTTGTATAAAGTTTAAAAATAATTTAATACTTTATTATTTTATTTTGATTTAATGTTGAACACGTCATTGTGATAGTGAAACCAATTTTTCGTAGGTGGTTTTCGGTTTTCGGATGGTTTTTATTCAATGCTAGCAACACTACTAATAATGACAGATGACTAGTGAATTTTGAAATTCAGCCGGCTGATTATTGATTGAATTTTTTACGGTTCTCTGAGAATTTTCTAAACTACATTAGCCGCAAGTACAAGACTACAAGTTCACAGCTGCAGTTGGAATATCACTAAGAACACTTTATTTCTAGTCAGAAAGACAAAGAAGAAATATAAGGTACATATTTATACCAAATTTGCTGTTATTCCAATTCGTTTTAAACGCCGGTAACCTTATTAATTTTAAATCGAAATGGCGACTGAAACTTTAATTCCCTTGGAATCTAATCCTGATGTAATGAACAAATTTCTTCAAAAGCTTGGTGTTCCGAATAAATGGGGAATTGTGGATGTGATGGGATTAGAGCCTGAAATGCTGTCTTGGGTACCGAAGCCCGTAGTAGCAGTGACCCTCCTTTTTCCCATCTCTCAGGCCTACGAGCAACATAAGGAAAAGGAAGAAAGTGAGATATTGACCAAGGGTCAGGAAGTTTCCGGCAATCTCTTTTATATGAAACAGAACATTAGCAATGCTTGTGGTACGATTGCACTTGTTCATGGAGTGGCAAACAATGTAGACAACATTGAATTGTCTGAAGGTCATCTGCAAAAGTTTCTAGAAGAGGCTAAAGGGTTGGATGCTGCTGGTAGGGGCAAACTGTTGGAAGGCTTTGAGGGAATCATTAATGCTCACAAAGAATTGGCCCAGGAAGGACAAACCAACACTCCCAGTGCTGATGAACCTGTTAATCATCATTTTATAACTTTTGTTCACAAAGATGGAGCTTTATATGAGCTAGATGGACGCAAAGCTTTTCCAATCAACCATGGACCTACTACTGTAGATTCTCTGCTGGAAGATGCAGCCAAGATATGCAAAGAGTTTATGGCGCGTGATCCAGAAGAGGTTCGCTTCACTGTGGTTGCTTTAGCTGCTTCTGATTGAAGAAGTTTGTCAAACAAGCTGCAATATCATACATAGTATCATATTGTAGCAATAACGCTATGTGCTTTTAACTTTCAAATGTCAAACAAAGTATTTTCTATCTATTTGTATGCTGTGCAAGCCTTTGTGATAATAAATTATTTTAGAAAGTAATTTTCTTCAATGATTTTTGTAGAATTGTTATATCCTTTTATATTAAAGTAAACAAGTTACTCATCAAATGATTTCTCTATGGCAATGATCTAGTATTACTTGCATCGTCTGCTAATGAATTACAAGATATGGTAACTATTATGAATGTAGCTTTGAAAAGGAAAGGAATGAAAGTGAATGTTAGCAAAATGAAAGTAATGGTTTTTGAAAGAGATGAATATGTGACAGATTGTAATATTTTGATAGACGAAGAAAAAGTTTAAGAAGTACAAGAATTTGTATACCTGGGTAGTAAATTTACGAAAGATGGAATGTGTGAGAATGATATTGAAGAGTAAATGCTGGGAACAGGGTGAATGGTGCTCTGCATGCATTTATGAATAGCCAGGGTGTTCCAAAAGGCAAGACTGGCTGTGCATACTGTGTTTGTGCCCACACTGGTATGACAGAAGAAGCACTAAAGTAAAATAAATGCGGTAGAGATGAGAGCATTGAGATGATATGTGCGGGTTAAAACTGAGTGACAGAGTTAGGGAAGTTGGTTAAGGGAAAAGTGTGGAGTAAAAGATGTAGTGACTAAAATTGAGAAAGGGATCGTTTGGGCATGTAGAGAGAATGGATGAAAGATGATTAACAAAAGAGATTTATGAGGCGAGGTTGAATTTAAATGTTGGAAGGGGAAGACCTAGGCGAATGTTCCTGGACCAAATTCAGGACATTTTAAATGATGGCCAAGTCAAGAGTACCCTTAACAGACAAACTTGTATGAAAGGATAAATGGGAGTAGAAGAAGCTAAGGATTTACCCAAGGACCGTGGCAAGTGGAGGGATGTGGTCTCTGCCTACCCCTTCAGGAATAAGGCGTGATGTTATGTATGTATTAAAGTAAATCATGGATTAAAAAGCCAATTAAAGTGAAAAATCTTTATTGTTTAAAACTAAATAAATATAATATGTATATAATCTGAGACCAAGGCTTTTACAATACTACATTTTAATTTTAATTAGGAAGACGTTACAAATTTCAGCAGTTACTTTATACTAGCATTTAATTAGATAATCATGTTTTAGTAAAGTTTTAAGCTATGTGAGAAAAAATTGTTTAAGATGAAATGAAAACAATTTGAGCAAAATACTAAAATAAGGGCATTATATACAAGTAGGTATATATTACTAGTAAAATGCTAAAATTAATTAGTAGGTATACTGGTAGGTTTCTTAACATTGTTATCAAACTTGATACAGAAAAAACAGAAATATTAGTATAGTAATACTCCACTTTACGCGAGGGATACGTTCCGGAAAAAAACGCGTTAACTGAAATTCGCGTATATCGAGGTTTTTGATTAAACACTTAACTTTAGGTTAAAGCCTATTTTTGTTACAGTAAGATCTGGCTGATATTCAAAAACTATTAGAATACCATTCTTGAAAAATTTCCCGTGAAAACCACGTCTTTCTGTTTGATCGCCACACAACTGGTAGACTTGTTTTGTCTGTATGTCGCATTTTCTGAAGCGGGGATTACGGCGACCGTAGAGAATTTGATGACTACATTATGTTTATACATACTCTTTCGGGTGTTGCGAGGCATTTGAGTGCGAAATTACAAATTCGCGTTATTGTGAAACCACGCATAACGGGGTCGCGTAAAGCGGGGTATTACTGTATATGAGCATAAATTTGAGCAAACAACAAATTTTACTAAATTAAAAATAAATTACAGGTTATACTTAACCTAATATTTTTTTCAAAAGTCTTGAGAGAGTTCTTGCAGTATTTAACTCTGGACTTTTTATGGATTGGATAGATATCATAATGTTTCAGATCTACAATGATATGAATGAATGATTACTATTGCTAGGATGGCACCCTATGGATGATTCCCTATTTAATTGTGTGGTGGTACACTTAGCCACCCTTCAAGGGACTTTGCTGTGCCCGCATATTTAACTCTTCTTTAAACCTTCAGATTACTTGGTTATTAATTAAGAGTGCCTTATTAAAATAAATAAATTGGGCATAATACTTCAATTTGAGGTAAAACTTTGTTTTTTTTTATTACCTCAAATTGAAGTATTATGTATGACAATTAGAACATAAAACTCGCAACACATTTAAATTAAATATTAAAATTTAAATATCACATATCATAATATTTTTATTCAATTGCACAAATTTTATCTAAATTAACATATTAATTAATTATAAAGCTTTTATGTTATATAATAAAATTTAACATATTTTCATAATCAAATTTTATGTACCTATCTACTCATACATTTTGAGTTTAATGTGCTTTACTAAATTAAGTACTATGGAATGTATATTTGTCATAAATAGTAATAATAATTGATTACTTTTGTCACTGTAGCTAACTCTCTAATGCATGCGGCGCTGCCGACACAGTTTCATCGTCATTTATGGATAGATTACCTGAAATATAAAAGTGCACTAGAATAAGAACAGAGTTTTGAGATATATTTCAATTACAGTAGTGTGAAAATATAACAAAATATGGATAACTTTGTTAAATAACAATATTCATGAGTTATTTTAGCTCTTATAGTTTGAAGCCTCAATTAGGTTTCAGGCTGATGTTGGCTGCTAATTATATCATTATATTACTAACAGCTGGTAATCAAATCAATGATTTCTCAATCTGAAGTCTTTTGAAGTTAGAAAGTGTGATGACAATCTTAGCATTGGATTGATTCACAATGCGGCTGACGGGTGGTGTGGCAGAGAGAAAACCGAGAGTCCGAGACTTGGGACCCGGATGTAGGCTGAAGGTACCCTTTGTGACCTGTCAACACCCACCTTTTCTGCTCGAATTATTCTCACTACCCAACCAAATCTGGTAGGAACCTGCTAGAGCAGCATTGGACACTCGTTCTAGAATGAAGCCTACTGCAGTTCTAGTCTGGCTAACGTTTTGAACAGGTTGTAGAGATTTTGCGGGTATACCTCTCACATCCAATGTTTCTGAATACCCATATAGCCATTTTTTGTTAGTTTATTTGTAAGGCCATAATTCCATTTTGCCCCAATGACCGAGAGATTGAAAGGGTATTGGGTGGCGATGCGTTCGTCATGTTTCAAAGATGCCACATCTTATAATATAAAATTCCCATTTGCATTTTTTCTTCGTTAAAATCCTCAGATGCTCAGGACGAACAAGAGTAAATTGAAAAAATCCCAAATCAAATAGCTTCGATTTGAAACTTTTCATAGTGTGCAGTATTCTACTAACACCTCTCTTTTTACGTCGGAGGTCTTAGTTTTTATCTACAACCCACGTACGACTACGGCAGGCGTTTGAAAAATTTAGCAGTACAAAAGTTTAGGAACCGCTTACCACTGACAATAAGAGAGTCGTGCGTGACACTCGGCAAAGCGAGCGTCAGCACTAGGCCGAGTACAGTAGCGGCGCCGCACACCCACGACAGCACGTAGCGGTAGTACGTAGCCTCGGCGTCGTCGGCGCTGAAAACAATCCATTCAGTATATAAACATTTCAAAACCTTGAAATTATGAATGCAGGTCAAGGATCTGTTCAATTAAAATACTGGGAACGAATAAGACGCACTAAATGATAAACGATCAATGGATATATATAGAGGATGGTTTTTTTTTTTTTTTATAAATAAATATTATAGGACAATTTTTAAGGATAGCTTGCTATCCATTTTTTCTTAAAAAAAAGTTCATTAAAATTTTTTTTTGGTATTCTCGGAAGCTTGCAGTACATATTTTCAATGCGGACGTCTGCTAGTTTTATAATAAGTCACAGTAAAAAACAGCCTCCACTTTCATACAAGTGAGAGATAGAAAGATAAAAGTCAAGTGGGACACTCAGTGACTTACTACATCTGTATAACGGCAATAGCTGCCCCGCAAGACAACTTGTCGGTGAAGCTCATCAAGCCATACACGAACGCTGAAGCATCAGTGCTCGCTCCGACCAGATCAGCCGTGAGGGACAGGCCTGTCACCAACATCTGCGCACCACCAAAACCTGTGGATATGATAACAACAGCATGACCTTCCCGTTAAGGCTTCCATACATTATGAGGCCAAACGGAATCGACGAACTAGCGTCAGTTCAGCCTGACTGGGTGTGTGCACATACACGAAACGATTGTATCAGTTAATTCCTGTTCACTGCAATTGCTTCAGTCACTCCGGTCGCCGTATGTGCACCGTGAGGTCAGAATATCCATACACGGTACGGATTTGTATCATATCAGGCGAAGCTGAAGGTAAAACTCCTCATGTATCGTAGCCTATATAAAACCTACTCGTAAGCAGGGTTGAGCAGTATTTTTAATATTGTCTGTAATGCTATATGTTACACAATGTATTACTGCGATGATATACAATGATTATCCCTATTCAAAGTGCAATGTTACTCATTATTAGGTAGGCAGCTCGCTTCTGATAAGCATAGAATCAATATAAACATAGAACGTTACTTTGGTATCTGTGGATGTTTGTGCGTTTAATGTGATTTGTCAACGCATTAGATGACCTATGCCATAGGTCAAGTAGTGAAATACTTTCGAGATAAGTTATCCTTAAGTACCTATGCGTTTAAAGATCTAATCATCACTCTGTTTGATATTTTAATAATATCAATATGAACATCAACATATGAAATCATTGTTAATAATTTTTGTATAACATGTTTCAAAGCCACAATCTATGATTGTCTGGTTTTCGCGGAACACGACATAATAATTTTATTGGTCATACATTGTGAACTTCTAACGGTTGCGCATGCGCATTACTCATCTTTCACGAAACATTATACCTACATAAGGTTTAGCACTCGTAATTTTATATACATATATTACTATCGCGAGTATTTTCCATATTATTAAAGTATATACGGTTGTAACTAACATCACTGTTACCGGACTATGCCCGACTATTTTCAAACCCATACGGGGTCTTTAGTAATGAACTTGCTTGTATAGCAATCTGCAGTACTGTGTATGAGTTCCAAACTATACTAAAGCCAAACTCGATTGAGAATGCTTGTCAACAAACAAATTAAAAATGAAGGTAGAAGTCACTAGTCAGTTTAGACCTAATTTTTTTAGTTAACTTATTAATGACGAATTCATGACAATAAATTAGATTAGTAAGCTTAAAACTATAATATATTTAATATCTTTTAAATAAGATTTTATAAAAAAACAAAACGTAATTTTAAATTTATTAGGCATGAAATGTGGTGCATTTTCTACCCTCATTTTAAATTTGTTTGTTGACAAGCATTCTCAGTCGAGTTTGGCTTTAGTGTAGTCGGGCATACTACGACAATAGTGACACAAGTTTCAGCCATTTATATTTTAATAATACACATTAAAAGCCATATCAACAAAATATCTTTATGTATCAGAGTAGTCATAATTTGTTACTAACCTATTAACACAGCAACTACGTAGATAAAATACACTTTGTATGTATCATCAGATGCAAAATATATCCAAAGGAATCCAGCCATTGCACATGATGACCCCAGGAAATAGCTTAGCTTTCTCGTAAAGGATCTTGGGGCTAACCTCTGAACGCCAGCCGCTGCCAGGCTTCCGAGGTACATGGCTAGAGGCACTACAGCCAGCGCCCGCGCCGCCAGCCCCAGGGTGTGGTGGAGGTATAGGGGTATGAGAACTTGGGATATGTTAACCACTAGCCTTGTGCTCATGTATATACCTGCAACCTAACAAACCATATTGGGCATGTACCATTTTCTGGTAATAGCCACTTATATTTTTGTAGGAATAAATTATTGACAGCGGCACGTTAGATTTCATTCAATTCAACCAATAGTAACCAACAGTGTTCATACATATAAATTTGGCTGGCACCGACTTCTAGATATGCTTAAGTAATTTAAAGCAACTAAATGACACAATTATTTTTTACTTTTTAGTGCGTTTAGAGTCGGTTCTATTTTTATTTAAAAAATTTCATTTCTTACTTTTTAGTGATTTATCGCCACGTATCGTACTCGTACTATACTGTCATAGTATATTATATGCCACTAGTAGCTAAAAAGCTACCGATACCGAGACAAAAACCGAAATCGCTGTAAGTGTACCTCCAAAATTTGAAGAGTTCCTTCAATTTCCCCAGGATATCCTCATCAAATCCTAACATGATGACAATGGGACTACCTTGGAAGTATGCCCTTTCTAATAAAAAAAGAATTATCAAAATCGGACAACTCTGTAAATAGTTATGCGTGGTCGTACATAAAAAAAAAAATATACATGTCGAATTGAGAACCTCCTCCGTTTTTTTCGTCGGTTAAAAAAAGTTTCGTGCATGCCAAAATGTGTTTTTATTATAAAATAATTATTTTTTAACAACATTTGTTTTATAATTTCAGTAAAACATAGATGATAGAATTATACTGTGACAAACTTGCACATAAAAAATTATTTAATGTTTTTATTAAATAATAAATAATTTTAATGTGCAAGTTGGTCACAGTATAATTCTATCATCTATGTTTTACTGAAATTATAAAACAAATATTGTGAAAAAATAATTGTAAGGTCTCACCTGATACAACAACCCTTTGCGTAGTATATCACAGTGAATAGTGCTACTTTCATTATTATCAGACACAAGTAGTTGATTCCTTGGTTGTTTCTCAGTCACTGTGAGGTGGAATACAGTAGAGGCTAGGGTGCCCACTGCCATCACTATTAATATTATATCTTTGAATTTCCATGCATCTTCTGGTCCTACTTGCTACAATAAATTGAAAGACTTTTATATATACTCAAAACATTATATGTGTTCATCTATCAAAGTTTTATATTACATGTATAATTTTTTTCTTTCTACAAAACATTTATAGAAAATTATTAAATTTTATTTAAATAAATTTTTTGTGTGATAACTCATAAATCGATGAACACCAGCTGCACACACATAATCACATGATGCTTTGACCGTAAATCGAATTTAAACAAAACCATTTTTTTGTCTTTTTTTATTTATAAAAATATATATAAAACAATGTTGGGTAACATTTGACCACCATACATAAACTCTGACAACCATTCACAAACGGCTGAACGGATTTGAATGAAAGTAGACAACTAGATAGAATTCATTCAAAGTAAAAAAATAATAAATAAAACAAACAATTATATAACATACCTTCCTATCACAATCTCCAGACACATGTAATATAATCCATGTGAAGAGGTAGACAAATAAATTGGAGAAAACTGTAAATCCATATCTGTAATATAAATACACAATTAAGCTTTTGCACCCTTACTAATATTATAAAGGCGCAAGTTGTTGTATGGATGGATGGATGGATTTCTTACATTTTCACGCCAAAAACTATGAAATGGATTTTGATGAAACTTCACAATAATATAGCTATATAATACATATGTTTCCAAGGGAGTATAGAGAAATCAATTTTTTGTAAGTTTTTCTGTTTTACTCATGTGATCAGTCTGAAGACTATGAGCAGAGGCATTGTAAGAAAGCTGGCGATCAGAGATAACCTCCCCAGCGGGAGAAGCTCTATATAAATTTCAAATGTGGCTTTCTCTTCGGTCTAGAATTTGCCGTCGCTTTAAACGTTGAATCGCCTGTGGTATCGTTAACTTTGCTAATTATTATTAAGGCCCGCCATAGCGGATGCACTTCAACCCTTTTCGATCTTTTGTACTCGTCCCGAACTTTGCTAATTAATCTTAATTTCAGATATCTTATGAGCCTAAAAGTCTGCCAACTGTAGCACTATCTCTACATATTATAATCATCTGCCTGTTTGCATTAAAGATTACAGAACTGATTTTCTGACAGTTATCACCAATAAATAATTAGTTAAGGTAAAAATGATGATAATTGTTGGAAGAGTTGCCACATGGGAGATATAGCAAAACAATGTAAGGAATAATTATGATTACAAAAAAGTCAGTGACGGCATATATCTATCTTCAAAGGATAGCTTGCTATAACATCCATTTCTTCTTAAATCTATTAATAAATAAATCTCATTTTTAGTGTTCTTCTAGTGGAAGTTACAATACATTTTCCACGCAAGCGCGAGCATCTGCTAGTTTTGTTAACAAATGTATAGATTTATTGATACATACCTGATTGCAGTGAGGTGTGTTCTCACATGTGGGTCCTCAGCTAACTCTGGGATTAAACTGAGATGTGATATCTGCACCGCTGCCCATCCAATTTGAAATATTGTTATAAAGGCAGCAAAATAATACATTTGTGCCCATTTGTGTGTAGTAGAACATCCAATACATTGTGTGAAGATGAACGGGAATGAGCACAACACACATAAAGTACCTAAAATATACAACAATAAACAAATTAACAAAATATAAATGGCTGAAACTGATCCGTTCATCAACCGTCACGGTTGTCGGAGTATGCCCAAATAGTTTTGAACCCTAGTGAGTTAGGGTCCTAACAAATTATTAAAAATTAGGATACCATACTAATAAATTGAAGTATTGTTTTTTATAACATATTATTTAATTTTAACTATCTAATTGATCTTAGTTTATTATACTTATTTATTTTCCCTGATTTTTCATTAACAAGTCAAATAAAATTTTACATATATAATGAATCTATATCTTAACACGTTGACTGCTGAGAGCACGACACGCGTGTGAAAGGTTTTTGGGTCCCAGTGGCGGCTTCCCTACAACAGTTGTGTTTCAAAAAAAGATACTACGTAGACTCGACGTAACACAGACAGTGTGTTTTTTCTTGCGCTATGGCTAAGCCGGGGACACATATCTACCTACGACGTATCGTCGATGTCGATAATTTTTATAGGACCTATCTGGAAATGCCTTTCAAATAGAAAACTATTTTCAAAAATCGGTTAAGATACGATGGAGTTATGAATTCAACTCAATATATTAAAAATAAATTAACTCAAATTTAAAAAAATTGAATTGATAACATTCTTATTTTTGAAGAAGTCAGTTAAAATGGTAAAATATTAGAATCGTGAATAGCAGCTGCATAATTACAGCTGCTAGTTGTGAATTCTGGAGTTATCAATTATAACTCAATATAATAAAAATAAATAAACTCAAATTTAAAAAAAAAATCGCGTCTATACTAAAGCCAAACTCGATTGAGAATGCTTGACAACAAACAAATTTAAAATGATGGTAGAAAATGCAACACGTTTTATGCCTACTAAATTTAAAATTATGTTTTGTTATTTTAAAAATCTTATTTAAAAGATATGGAATATATTAATTAGTTTTAAGCTTACTAATCTAATTTATTGTCATGAATTCGTCATTAACTAGTTAATTAAAAAAAAATAGGTGTAAAATAACTGGTGATTTCTACCTTCATTTTTAATTTATTTGTTGACAAGCATTCTCAATCGAGTTTGGCTTTAATATAATTGATAACATTCTTATTTTTGAAGTCGGTTAAAATAGCAGCTGCATGATTACCTTGGACCTTCGATATGTATGGCTTAGAAAATAATGAAAAGAACAAAATAAGTTCAACAATAAACGACTTAAGTAATAGTTTTATTTCTTTTCATTACTTTTCGTCGTTGCTGGCGGAGCTTAGGGCAATAAACCACCTGGATGCGGTACCACTAATAAAGAAATGCCTATTGTTTAGATAATACGAGATAAAAATATTTTTCCGATACTAAAACTATAATCTTTTGTCTGTAATGGGAAGTGAGAAAAAAATGTTTTTAATAAAAAATTTAACCAACTTCACACAACTTCATAGATATGCTCAAGTAAATGAAAGCAACTGAATCATGCAATTATTTTTTTTTAATTTATATTCCAAGAGTGGTAGCATCGCGCCTTGCGTGTGTTATCCACACAGCTAAAGCGTCTGAAATAACGCGCCACGCGCGTAGGCCCGCATGCGCGTTGCGCTAAATTTAATCTGTTACACGGGTGCTGACAACACAACTATTGTGTGGCGCTCCACAGTTTCGATGCATTTCATTCATCATAGGGCAGCAGTCAATGTGTTAATATATTGCAAGTTTTCAAAAAATAATCATGATAATAATCAAAAATGTATCATTCTATCAACATCATGTACCACATAGCATAGATGAGCAACAATGTGTGGTCAGCTAGCTTTCTTCTGAACAATTATCTGTTGGGTAGACATATCAAGGTGTATATAAAATATAAGTCTCTATAGTCTGTACTACATAATACTATAAAATAGCTTTATAGATATTCAGCTGGCCAAATGTTTTATCATCTAAAAATCTTTCTTCTACTAATTTTTCTAATAAAAATGTACTTCAGCATTATCAGCTTTTTAACAGCACAGGACATATAAAGGGTACATAGAGCTGTAAAGGTTTACTTACCAAAAAGGTGCCATAATTTTCTTCTTCCATATCTTGCACTTAAATAGTTGTTTGTATGATCAGAATGATATCCAATAAAAGGAGTAAACAAAGCATCTACAATTTGTCCTATTAACATTAAATACCCAGCTTGAGCAGCGGTAAACTCAAGCACTAAATGAAAGAACACTAAAAAATACGTAAACCATAAGCTGGCACAAACATCATTTAGTATATGACCAATTCCATAACCAATTTGCAGCCCTAAACTAGTTGATATATCTAAAAGCTCATTATCCATTGTGAATGTTTAGTGTCCACCCACTATTTCAAAACAACTGTGCGCTTAGCTCGGTATTGTCAACATTTTAAAATATTTAAATTTAAATTATTTATTTTTATTGCACCCACTGTTCGTTTACAACTTATCAAGTTATCACAGCCATCCACAGATTAATAGGATGACTGGATGATCTGAAGGACAGCCAACCTACTCACCCTTTATACAGCTTACTCTATGGTAATATTCACAAGGATTGGTACGTTATTAATATTTAATATAGATTTAACCTTGCATATACC
This sequence comes from Mycalesis mineus, assembly GCA_034621355.1. Classification (NCBI taxonomy): domain Eukaryota; kingdom Metazoa; phylum Arthropoda; class Insecta; order Lepidoptera; family Nymphalidae; genus Mycalesis; species Mycalesis mineus. The sequence continues at coordinate 8,195,629 of CM067881.1, forward strand.
TACATACAAAAGTACTGCATTAATTTTTTGTATTATAAATAAATCCAACTTCAAAACGCACTAAAAAGTAAAAAATAAATGCCTCATTTATTTACCTTTATCTTATAACTTTTATAGACATCTCACTGGTTGTAGATGCTACTTATCTGTGATATACTCTACTTACTTTTTGATAGTTTATAGACAGAGTGACAGTTGACACTTGACAGTTCAATATTTCGAAAAACTAAAAAGTCTTGCAAATTAATCGATTATTTTTACATTGTATTTTATTCGCTTCTAATTACTGAACAATACTGATTTAATTTGTTAAAATGATAAAATTGAAGTTGTTACTAAGTTGTGTAGCTTTTTTGAGTTCCATTGTTCAAATAAAAGGAGATGATTTCAAAGAAGAAATGTTTATCAAGCCATTGCCACCATCTCACTTATATGTTTATTTCCAATTTTTAACATTGGCAAACGGGGAAGAATCCTGTAAGTAATGGTTAATAATAAATTAATACCAAAGCTGCAGCTGCAATATGTGCGGTAACTTTAATTTATTTTACATAATTCAAAAAAATTTAAAATCAATGATTCAGTCAAGTAGGCTCTTTTACAAGCACTTTTGATACATTATGTCTGTTAGTACGTAATGATCCTACCATCGGTTCGGAAGACTGATCCTGCTGAGAAGAGATGGAAAGAAACTCAGCAATTGCTCTTTTAAAAATCAATGTTAAAATTTGTGTTTTATAGTTTATAATTTTTTGGATCTTTCTCACAAGACAGGATCCTTGTGTGTAGAAAGAAAACCTGATTACTTCCAATTATCATTAATAAACTTGAATTTTATAGTTACCTTTACTTAGTAAAAGATTTTTAACACATTTTTTGAAGTTTTTAATACTTCCATTGGAATGAAATTATAAAATTGTATACTCAGTCCCATAAATGATTTCTATACTGTGCTCAAACGCAGTACCAGGGAAACTATTTTATGACTAAATATATACCACATCCTAAGGAAACAATTTTGATCTTTGGTTTATGACCACTTATTCATGCTCTTTAATTTTGCCTTTAAACAAAACTCATGTACATACCTAAAAGGTAATATTATACTATTATTATGTAGATAACCCCAATTTTTGATCAGTAAATATTAGTATTATACATTTTTCTTTTATAGTTGAACATGCGCATCTAGCACCTCGCTCATTAGGAGAAATTGTGTCCAGATATCAAGTGGAAGAGCTACACCTGACATTGACTGAAGGCCAATGGAAGCACAGTACATGGGGGTATCCTGTACTGGATGCAGCTCCAGGTGCAGAGCTGTATGTGTGGTTTTCCCCCAGTGTAGTTGATGTTGATACACAATGGAAAAAGTTAAGCTCAACTTTGTCTGGGCTATTTTGTGCATCATTAAATTTTATTGAAAACATGAACACTGTGTCACCTAAAATGGCTCTGTGGCCAACAGGTGTTTATAATAAATCAAATCATAATATGACTTCTCAGCTGAGATATGCTTCATTGCCCCGGGAAATTGTATGCACTGAAAATTTAACCCCTTGGAAAAAGCTACTACCATGTGAATCTAGTCATGGGTTTTCATCCCTTCTGAATTCTCGGATGATCCACAATACAAACTACCACTCAATTGGTGTTCATGTCAGGAGAGTGTGCTCTGATAACAATTGCTTGGAGACTAATTTGGAAATTAAACAGACTGTAGCACTTGTGTATGATTATAAAATTTTAAACACTAAGGATTGGTCACTTAGAAAGTTGTTTGGGCAAGGTTTACCTGGAGCGTGCCCTCTTTCATCTTCAAGCAAAATCTATGTGGACATTACTTCAAATAGTTCATACCCGTTTAAACTGATTCCTGAGCCGAACAGTGTTGTGTTTTCACATAGAGGTGGTAGTAGAACTGAACTGGCTGTGTATGAAATCAACCATTCCAATATGATGAACATTGGCGCAAAATATGAAGCAAATAATAAATTACCTGTGAACATTCCACCACCGCTAACTTTCAACCGATATGTTCTGGGATATGGTAAAGAATTTGGTGGAATAGTTACAGAGTTATCTAACAATTACTGGGCACCTATTGATGTTGTGCTCTTAGAAAATGCACCTTGGTGGCTACCAATACAGCTGAGCACATTAAGAATTAATGGTGAGGCAGAGAGTAAACTAATAATGTCACAATACTATTCACCAGGAAGGAGTAGGCAGAGACCGTATCATTTGGAACTGCTACTCAAATTACCACCCAAATCAACAACAACAATTACTATAGATTTTGAATTTGTCTTTCTCAAATGGCAAGAATACCCTCCTGATGCAAATCATGGGTTTTATATTGGATCTGCATTACTTAATGCTAATCTACCAACTGCAAAGAATTATACCAGTCTACCAATTACTGGCAGCACGTTTGACTCCATTATAAATGCATCAAAGCCATGTAAGTATCCCTTCATATTCAATTTATTTATATAGAATTAAAACTAAGTACTCCAACACATATGTCAGTCTGTTTGTAATAAAAATCACTGAACAGATTTCCGTGCTGTTTCCACCAATAGATGATTCCTGAGGAAAGTTTTAATATATGGTTTGTTAAGGTTTTGTATAAATTACCTAAAATATTATAATAATTGTTGAAAGTTTTTACTGGAAGTAAGTACTGACAATTTCATATACCTTTTATCAAAAGTTTAGTAGAACCTCTGTGAGTGAAACTTGAAAGAAGTTACCCAAAAATTTTCACTACAGAGTTTATACTTATGGGATAATGTAATTAAGATTATCTTGGAAAATGTATGAAATCCACCATTGATAAGTGCAGTAAAGTTACAATTTTTTAAATATTTGTTACAGGGTACCCAATAGTGTTTCGAACAAACGGCGCCATGGTATCTCTACCTACACCAGACTTCAGTATGCCATATAATGTTATATGTTTAGCCTGTACTGTGGTAGCTTTAGCATTTGGCCCACTCAACAATATTTGTACCAAAGAAGTTATCCTAAAAGTTATTGTAGTTCCAGTTTCTTTAAGGCAGAAAATATTCAATATTTTTAAGACAAAGAAAGACTAATTATTAAATTAAACTCTTATTAAATTATTAAACATTTTAATGTCTTTTATTTTATCAATATCATGAAGAAACCCAAAGGAGTGTGGATCTCATCCTATTTAAAAAGTTGTCAACTACCATCTTCGATTGCATAATCACTTACTATCAGTAACTTATAGTGACCAAAAATAGTTAAATAGAAAAAAAATTTTTAATGGTTTTTATTAGGCGAGTTAAAAATCCAGGAATGAAAAGAAATACAGGACCATCATCATGAGATATGGAGCTTACACCCACCACACTGTACCCACTTGAGTTGGTTGGAGTGATTGTTTGATTTATATTACAAACTTGATGATAATAAAAAGCGGGAACGATGGTTTAACGCATTCTCATACGCTAGGCGTTTTAAAACCACCAACATCGTGACATCGCGCGGATTGAGTTCTTGTATTTTGATGTAAAAAAGTTTGTATTCTTGCAACAAACAATAACTCAGTATTTCATCCATAGCCCAATTCAAAATTCGTTACATCCTGGGATAATGACATGGAATGGAAAAACCAGTGTTAGTTTGGAGAGGCGAGCTCTCTTGTGGAGATATTCTTCCTGTTATTGAATCTTTTTAAATTTTACAAATCTTAATTTTCGAGATATTAATTAACTAACCAATAAAATGAAAATCCTTGCCATGTTACGTATACCTTTTTATTATTCTTGAATGTTCGTAACTTTTGCTAGCGGAACTAGGAGCATTCAAAATGCTAGCAAAAACATAGCACAGACAAGTAAAAAAACTATAGAAGAAGAAGTCTTATAATATTACAGATTAGTGATGTATCCTATGGAAATCCTGATGATAGGTACTTGAATGACATAGGTACATAAACTTGTCATCGTGCTGTCAGATATATTGTAGATATAGATATTTTTCTGGTTTTTATGAGTGAATTTACGAATTTAATGTTTTTTTTGCTATTCTGTTTGTAATGTTTTAACTAGAACACCATTTAACAAGAGTAGGTAAATGAAGAAAAAATGGATGAGAAGTAAGCATTCCATTAAATGATACCTGTGGCATAGCTAGATCTTCGAATTGATCGCTTCAAGATGTGAAAGGATTGTTTCGCGATATATTTTTGATAGAGGGTTGATAGTTATCCATCAACCCTCTATCAAAGATATATTGCGATGGTAAGCCATGTAAGAGCAGAGGGCAGAAAGTTCTTATCGATGTGCCGGACCACGCAAACAGTGCAAACATGTTGTTACAGTTGAGATTTTTGACGCGACGTTTCGTTTCGCCTCTACACCAGTATGAGTTGAGCTTTAATTTAATCTAAGTAAAAATCCAAGTTACACTTCATTAGTGTTAACTTTGTCAGTATATATGTGCATACTTATGCAAATGGGGATTTTTACGTAAATTTATTCGACATTAGGAAGAGATCAGTTCTTAGATTTAGCCAGGGTGCATATGTCATCATTATTTTTAATTAGCACACTAACAGATTTATATTGTTCGACAAATTCTTTCAAAATAATGGACTCGTACATTTACCTCTTCTACCTTCTATTTATATTCGCGGTAAATAATAGTCAGTTCAGCGATTTGGCTGGGAAAGCCGCTGTACTTTTTTATGGTCGCACTAGAATAATAATATTTCTGAAAATGAGCAACAATGCTAAACATGCATTAAACTTAATTAACATCGAAGCTATTGTCGAGGCGCCTTCCATGTTCATCAACTTTCGACTGGTAGTGTACATAGATGGCAACACTAACATGTTACCTGTAAATAATTTTTTATTTTTAACGGTTTACATAGACAAAGGTGTCAATGCTGCAAGAATTGTGAAGACTGTCCATATTTTCAAAAGGTGGTCAATATAAAGAGCGCCGGTTTGATTATTTACCGTTATACTACTAATGATTGTAAACAAGAGGTAAGTAGCTTAATTAATTATTTGATTAGGTAAGTATGGAGCTGAGGCCACCATCCACCATCTTTATACTTAGAATACGGTTTGCTTTACATTTACTACCTGCTTTAATCGACTTTATGGAACAGTACAGATTTCATCAAAATCGGTTCAGCACATTTAAGTAAGTATCAATTAATAACATTTTAAAGAATATTTCCCATCGGTCAATTGCAAACAGTGTCAATCACTTATAAAATAACAATTAGATATATATTAAGAAGACAGTTGAATTTCTTTTAATTGAAAGGTCTTAATGTGAAACATCTGATACAAATTGATGACATCAAAACTTAAATATGTTTTTAAATTTTTTATTTATAGGACATAAATACAAAAAAATCGGAAAAATGTCCAGAAATATTAATTCTTCATAACACAAAAAACGTCGATATTGTCTCCGAAAAATTGATCCCAAGACTGGGTAAGTGGCTTTCAAATATTACATTTATTCTTGATTTTTTCGTCATTCCTATTATTTTGCAGCATGAGTATGAGTTCGCAAATTGTTCTCGGTATCTAGTAGTACTTTAACTATTTACTAGTATGTCAGGTACTACCTATAAGTTGTACATCAGGAACTTATTCCTACCTAATATATTTTTTACCTAAAAAACAAAAATAATAATGTACCTTGCTAAATTCTGTTAAAAGTTTTGTAGATTAGATAATTTTTAATATTTCAGATCAGTATAAAAATTGTCCACGTTGTAAATACATACTTGAACATGCAAAAAAATTATTACTTAATATCCCTACAATTAATAAATTTGACGTGCTTGGGATTTGTGATAAGTGTCGGACTAAAGACAAAAAACGCATTTCATCATGTAAATGTAGCGAAGCCATTGATAAGTTTATTACAAACAAGAAATACAAAAATAAGGAAGCAACAGATAATAAAGAAAGAAAATTGCGAAACTTATTAAATAGTTTTATGAAGAAAGATGTACAATCTAAAAAAACATGTGATATAACTAAACTCGAAACAAACTTCGGAAATAAATATTTTGAATCCACTTATCCTAAATATAGTCAAATAATTGAACGTAAAAAAGAGTTTTCTGTAAAGTTTCGCAGTTCAGATGAACAAGGAAGTATCCGGTTTTCAGAAACTTCTCATAAATATCAGTATACACGCAATAATTATTCTGATACTGAGTTAGCGGTGGACGCTAGAATTACTCGTTTCGGAAGGAGTTTAATGTTAAGAAAAGCTCTTGAATTCGATAAAACCGTTGATTCGGCTAAACATGAAATTTATTTTAAACGAATTACGAGCTATCCGGATCTCACAGAAAAATCTGTAAAGTTAGGCTCACTATATGATGAAACCTCAGAAGAACATGGCAAGTATCGTCATCGTCTTGTTAGTAATTTTCAGAAAGGTCTTAAAGAGGAATCGCCGTCTATTATCGATTTAATAGAGGAACAAAATCTAAATCGAAAAGAATATATCACACGAGAAACCTCAGGAACGGCAGCGACTTTTAAAACTAGCACTGAAACGATATTCTCAACAACCAAATATCCTTCTAAGGATGCATTTCGCTTTTCTATGTTATCGAAAAAAGACGAATTATTTCATAAAGATTTCAGTTATGTTTTTATAAGAGAAACTGACAAAAGTAAAAAGAGTATTCAAAAACACAAGAGTTCTTCGGAATTAATAAAAGATACCCAAGACATGTTACGTGGAAAAGAAGAGGAATTAAAAAAGAAATTAAGAAAAGATATTACCTTAAAGTTTGACAAAGATGAAGAGAAAGAAAAAAAGAAAAAGATAAAGAAAATACAGGAGAGAGAAATTATGAACGGCAAGGAGAAAATAGACACTGTAAAAATAGATTTAACAAAAGAAAAGGGAGAACAACAAAATAAAGATAAAGACAAAGGAATTAAGGATATAGGCCAATCAAAACAAAAACAAAGTGTAAAATCTGGAACAGCGGAGGACAAGGGGAAATTAAAATTATTTCAAAGAGATAAAGAAGCTGATCAGAAAAGCAAACCAGTTAAAAAAGAATTTGAGAAAGTAAAAGAAGATGAAACCAAATATAAGACAAATGCACAAGTAAAAGATAAAAAAATATATCCAGAGAAACATATAGAAACACGTGAAGTTGATAAAAATAAACAAGATAAGATGGTTAAAGAAACACATGAAACAATCAAAGATCAAGGTAAAAATGATAAAGAAATGTTTGCAAGAGGCAATGAAGGAAACGAAAGCGAAGTTATTGAACCGCAAAAAAAAGAAAAACTCTCGAACGATATCGAAACGCCATTTGGAGCACAAGAACAACAAAAGTCGGAAAAAAATATTATGTTATTAAATGAGAAAAGAAATGGGCACGAAGAAGCTGAATTAAAATTAAGAGCTCTTCGGGATATTGTAAGTGACACTGAAATGGAAATCCCAATACGAAAATCAGAGCACAAAATCGAAGAATCACATTTTAAAGAGTTAAATGTGAATAAAATTAAAATAAATAAACCTTCACAAGATAATCTTATAGAATTGATGCAACAAATCGAAAAAGACAGAAAACTGCCAACAAATGCTGATATAAAAATTCCCCCGTCGCTTATTGCAGCTCACAGGGCTCATAAACCTTTGAAAGTAAGCACCTGTGCTATTTGTAATAATTCTGAATTAGAACTTGAAATTGAAGAGATAATATTAGGTAAAGGCGAAAGTCTAGGAGTAAGTGATATAATTATAGGTCAAAAAATTTGTAAATATAAACTTCCACTGAAATCAGATGAAAATAAGAATACGCTCCCTATTTTTGTGACTACAATTGAAGATGATCTTGCCCCTGTACCCGAAAACCTTGTTAATAATACTGAAAAATTGGAAAACACATCAAAAATGCCTGGAAAATACGTAAGTATTTGTATTTATGTAACTTGCTTGTAGTATGTACATACGAACCATACGGATGTCACATTAGAAAAGACAAGAGTATGGGTTAATTAAATATTTTAATAATAAATAATATAAATAAATAATAATAACCAATTCCAAGTAATAGTGATATCATATCAACGACTGGTTTTATTATTTTAATATATTTGCTGTATTGTAGATAGTTGAAAAAAAACATGTATTAGGTCAGGAATGTCCTCGATGTCACAAAGTATCATGGTATCTATAATAATCTATGCTACCATTATAAAGCGGAAGAGTTCTGAAGTGAAGTTCTATGTCGGATTGTAATAATATTTTTTTTATACTATAGCCAGATGCATGTGGAGTGACATGGGCTAATTTTTACTAAAATCTTTGCAGTTGGACTCGCGGGACACATCTAGTTTCATATATTTTCTCAAAAATTGACAAACATAATATTTTTATATACCTAGGTACCTATAAAAACTTTCTTTTAGAAAATTAAAAATGAGAAGATGATCTAATATTTGTCAAAAAAATTCTACTGTCATTTTACTATTGTCAAATATTTTGAATTGAATTGGTTTTTATTTTTTTATTTTGGAACATTATTTACCTTTACCTACATAAGTTTATTTCCATCTAACTATTTACATAAAGCATGTCAAAGACGAAAAAATCTGAGGCGTCGAAGGTATTATTGTGCAATAAGACCGAAGTCTATTTCAAGACTTTCGTAGTGACCGCTGCTACACGACGGAGCAGAGAGAGTGAGGGATCCTCTCTCTCTCCCTTGGATCCTTTTAATAGGATTTTTTTAAATTAAGAAATTATCGTTACCTATATATATTAGATTAGATAGAAGTGTTTGTAAAAAATGAATAATAAATCTTGAGTAAGACGCGTTTCGTGGAAATGCGGTGTTCAGAAATGCAATTAGTAAAATTTGACTGTACTCGTAAAAATACAGCAGCGTCTGCAAGCTGCGTATTTTAACATGTATAATTTCTGAAGTACATCGGTATCTTACCTAAGATTTTCGGTCTCTAGTTTCTACAATTCTTAGGACTATTCATGCATTCAGAATAAAACTTTCTTAGATCAAATGCCAAGAAAATCTAGTGTAATGCACAAATCACATAGCTCCTTCTTCTTGGCTTTTCTTATTGCCACTGTAGTGTATAGCTTGCTTTAGCTAGACTTAGAAAGATGAACCAGAGAATGTGGACTTAAGAAGATGTCCATGTTGATGATTCATTTTGCTCCTTCGTTTTCTCAATTTCTCGGATTTTATGTGTATTATTATGTCTGCCTATCAGTTAATCTATTTGAATTTTAGCATTAAAAATTTAAATATGCCTCTTTCAGGGCGAAAACGAGCTTCCTAAAGGTGTAATTCGGTACGCGTTATCTGATCGTTCATTCATCGAAAAGGGTTGGACCATGTTACCAACTGAAAAAGTGGTCAGAAAGGTATATAATTTTAATTCTGCATATTAAAAAATGTAATTGAGATCTGATTCATTAATCTCATTGCATACAACAGATTTGATTTTACCCTTATTTTATGCTTTATTACATATTAAGATATTACTAATTATTTTCCGTTCCATAATAATGTGCCTTAGATATTATATTATTTTGATTATTAATAATATCTAGATATCATATACCTATATAGTCTACTATCAATAAAATTTGATTCATCAGATGAATGTTTATCGGATGCGACCAGCGCACCCCGAATTTGACTGGTTTGAACATAATAAAGACAAGAAGATTATGCATTACGATACTGGTGAAAAATTGGCGGAATTCGATGGTAGCGGTCGAGGCCGGTTATATTACAGAAGCGGCCGCCTTGCATTAGATTACTACGATGCTGAAGGTTAAATATTCAGTAGTTGAATGACTGCGTGCTTAAAAAAGATTCTTTAGGTTTACTTACTTATTTTTAATCATTTGTTTCAGAAATTAATGCGCACCAGCGCTTTGTAATACACAGCACCGGTGAACTCGATGCTCGTGGCTATTCACGCCCATTGGCAATTCTCGCAACTTTTGATTATCTTGGCAATGGTATCGTGTTCGATCATACTGGTAAAATAAGGTACCTACTGAATTTAATTTTTAGGCATTGCATGAGTTTTAAATAGAATATTTATTTAATATAAATTTATAATAAAGTAACTCTTCATGTAATATAAATATGTTGTTTATGTATTTGTAGGCTCAAATATAACCAGACAGAAGGTGTAGTTCTTGACCGCAGCATTGGCCCTGTATCTCACTGGAAATGGCACACTTTAAACGACCCTCCAGTACTACAACAAGTAATGATAGATACCCAAATGGCTCATAAAGATCCTGATATCCTTAAGCTCGGTGGGCCTCAAGAGAGTAAACCGCGACAGGATAACGAAGAAATGCTTGCTATTGAATTCGATAACTTTATAAAGGAGAAGAGTAAGAAACTATCGCAGAAATTCAAACCGTTTCAAATAAAAATGAAAGCGCTGAAAATAAATGAATATTTCTCCTTAAGAGTTTTAGATCAAGCTACTGTTTACTTAATTTACAGAGATGGTTCGACTAATATTAAAATAAACTTAGGAATGATATTAGATCACCAAGAAATTGTCGATACAGATACTGCAGAAGTAGGAGAGGTTTCAAACAGTTTGGAAAGATTTCCAGCTAGAACAGACAGTTTAGCAGGTCTTCAAAATAGTGTTGCATATGCACAGCGTATAGAACGAGCACGAGTAGAACGCGAGCGTCGGATACGGCCGACTCAGCCGCTTTCGAGTACAGACAAACTCACAGCTGCAACCTCACGGCCACTACGCGCCCCATTGCACATTGTAACATCGGAATCTACAGTGGTAAATTGTAGATGTAGGAAACCTCCGCCTAATAATTTGTATTATGATACGCGTTTTATTTAATAAAGTTAGAAAAGTACTTACTTATCTTCTTTCTAGTAAATATTTTCTGCCAAACCTACCTCCCCTTTTCACAAGTCCCTAGTCTTTGCAAAGGACCAAAGGTAAAAATATAGGTAAGTATATGGTTACTTTTCAGACATTGGAAATATTTTGCACATATTAGTTAAAATACAATATAGAGGTACATTTTATAATCACTATACTTTTGAAGGTAAAAGTATTTGAAAAAAGTTCCAAATAAAAATGAAATTTGTAAAAATTTACAACTACAATATTGATTATTTTAAAATAAAATATAAATATTATTTTTGAAAACATAATATGACCCGTCGCAACGCTTGGCCTCTGCGCCAGTGTGACTGTGAGTTGAGCTTAGAAGTCTCTGGGTTTTGCAGTGTGTCCATATGTTGTTTACTGTTTTAAAAAATTTACTTGAAAAGACCTAAATAAAGACTTAGCTCATAGAGCGACATTTTACCAGTGTCTGGAAAGAAACCGTTTATATGATTAGAGTGTTAATGCATGCACGATGTGATGTGATGTGCTTCAGCTTCATTTAATATTAACCTGGTTTGTTTCGTATTCATTTTTTTGCAAATGAACTATATGAATAGGTTCTTCGTTTTTCAAGTTCAAAAACAGTACCAATACAACATTATCTGTGGTAGATTTAAGCTTCTGTGGTTTTATTACACCTGTGGTCTGTGCTGGAACTTTTAAGCTGTAATCTGTGCCATGCTGTGGCTGAAAAAAATAGTTGTAGACAAAAAGTGACAAAACCAGTGATAGAATAGAAAACGCAAAACGGAAACATCATTTTATTCATTACATTTTAATACGTACGTTTATAAGATAATTTCAGTGTTTTTGAATGTACTTCATAACAGAGGGAAATGTGATAGACGGAATGGTTAAACTGAAAACATTACTGAAAGCAAATCATCATTAAATATGGTAAGATAACATTTGGATTATTATTAATACTTAATAAATGTGAATAACTTATCGCCCTTTTGTTTAGAGTTATCAAGATGAATACGTGGGTTCCTTTCCAAAGGATTTTAGCTACGGCCCCTTTGAACAGAATGGAGAAAATGACAACGCCTCTCTTCAGGAAGATCATAAGCCCCGAATACTTCTCATGGGCCTCAGGCGGTAATGTATCCACCTACTTTCTTTCTTTAGACGACTCTGTTGTCTTATCTGTGTATTCAAATTGTTCATCAAAATAATCTTATTCGATGTACATATGTTTTAGGTCTGGAAAATCATCTATTCAAAAAGTAGTCTTTCACAAAATGTCACCAAATGAGACCTTGTTTTTAGAATCCACCAACAAAATAGTTAAAGACGATATAAACAATAGTAGCTTTGTACAATTTCAAATATGGGACTTTCCTGGACAGATTGATTTTTTTGATTCTACATTTGATTCTGACACAATTTTCGGTGGATGTGGTGCTTTAGTGTTTGTCATTGATGCACAGGTACTTATTTACTTTTATAAATAAAAACTACACTAATAGAATAACAACATAAATAGAATTGTTTATGTGATTAACATTTGTCAATGATATTTGTGTTTATTTTAATTATAATTTATTACACATTTGTAGGATGATTATCAAGATGCACTGGATAAATTGCAGCTGACAGTGACCAAAGCATACAGAGTAAACAGTAATATAAAGTTTGAAGTTTTTATCCATAAGGTAAGTCTTGAAATTCCTGACTTATCTTAAAGGGCGGATTTGTGCTTGTTCCAGTCACTAACTGTAATTTATTTTAATTTTACATAACTACCTATAAAAATACATCTATTAATTTATATAGAATAAAATTCTAACAGTTTGGGACTCAATTACACTAGTTTGAATGATTTTACTTCTATTTTTTCAATTTGTGGCTGTATTTGTTTTCTCAGTTGCTATTAAAAAATGAAGCCATAAAATCATTTAGTGTCGTATAGTTTTTCAATTAATATAATTGATGTTAATTAATGTGTTTAAGGTTGATGGCCTTAATGATGATTATAAGATGGAATCCCAAAGAGACATACACCATAGAGCAACAGAAGACCTTGGGGAGGCAGGTCTTGATCATGTACATTTGTCATTTCATTTGACCTCTATCTATGATCACTCTATATTTGAAGCATTCAGTAAAGTTGTCCAGAAATTGATACCACAACTGCCTACTTTGGAAAATCTTTTGAACATACTCATATCAGTAAGTATTATTGTAATTTTTTAAAATACTGCTATGTGCAAGATATTGTTTTTAGAAGAAATATAATATCTGCCTTTGCAACCTAATTGCTGTGAATAACCTAGTTATCTACAAATGGAATAATGTTTGGAATTTGTTCTTTACTATATTCATGATAATATATATTGATATTGTATATCAATATTTATTAACATGAATATAGTACAAGAATTATAATACTTTTGCTGTCAAATTAGCAGTAAAATACATTTATATTTATGTATTTTTTTTTAATTTACAAATAAAAATTATTGCATTTCCTTTCCTTGAAAAGTCATTGTTTTTTTATTTAATCAATAACAAAATTAGATTAGTAGTTTTTGAATATATTATGGACATGGATTAAACACTTCTTCTTGTTTAAAGTTATTTAATAAAAAAAATTGACAAGATTGTTTCCAACCAGGGTTTCTTCTTACTAGGCATAACATTTAACAAAACTTAAGACAATGTCAAAAAAGGACATCTAAATAGATATTAATTAACATTGTTATGGATATGGACATATAATTGATTATCTATACTTATTTTTCACTCTCATTTATTTCTATTTACATTTGTTTTTAATTTTTAACAATGTAATACAAGAACGTAAAAAACACTATTAAAAATTTATAAAAAAAATTTGCTCCTTTATTATTATCCTCCAGCTCATTATTATGCACACTCATTTAGTTTAAATTATTGCATTTATAATTGTATTGCAGAACTCTGGAATTGAGAAGGCATTCCTCTTTGATGTAGTATCGAAGATCTACATAGCAACTGACAGTTCCCCAGTGGACATGCAGAGCTATGAATTATGCTGTGATATGATTGATGTAGTTATTGATATTTCATGTATATATGGGTAAGTTAAATTGCACTGTTTAATTTAATTTTAAGCTATTTGCTGTAAGAACTAGTAGTTTACCTACATTTTAATATTGAATACAAGTAGATTGTCATGAAATATTTTGTTTTAACAATATATTAATGTAATTTTGAGACTGTGTTACATGTATTTCAAAACTTTATTTCTAATTAAGCAAAAGCACTGTCAGTTATGATTATCTATAGATTATCTGTTATGTTCTTATATCTGGTCCTGTTTCTGTCTGTTTTGTTTGTTTCTCAAAACTAGTTTTTTTAACCTACTACAAGTTAGCCCTTGAATGCTATCACAACTGATGTTAAGTGATGATGCAATCTAAGATGGAAGCGGGCTAACTTGTTAGTAGTAGGATAAAATACACACTCCTTTCAGTTTCTACACAACATTGTAAATCGCTTGGCGGTGCGTCTTTGTCTGTAGGGTGGTAACTAGGCACGGCTAAAGCCTCCCACCAGTCATAATAGATTATAAGAAGTTAAAAAAGATACACTTGTAACACTATTGATGTCTGTCTTAAGGTCTATTCTGTGTCACCTACTATTATTAGTTGAATTTCGCAGGATGGTAGATGAAGCTGAAGTGAGCACAACTTTCAACAGTCAAAGTTCAAGCCTTATCAAACTGAACAACGGAACGGTACTGTACTTGCGTGAAGTTAACAATTTTCTTGCGCTTGTTTGCATTCTTCGTGAAGAAAATTTTCAAAAGCAAGGTATCAATATATTTTATAATTTATAATTAATTTTATTAACTAATTAATACTTTAATCCTATTACAATTATCAAACGAACATTATATATGTGAAAGTTCACACTAATATTAGATAAGTTAAAGTATAGTAGTGTGTATGTTTGTTCATGTTACATATACTAAACCAATTTGGTTGAAATTTTTTTAATGAAGATCACACATTTTTTCTATGGAGCTGTGTCCCGTACCCATGGAATAATGAAAAATTTATCATCGATTTTGTATATTTCAAATTAGACTCATTACTAACTGACTTTAACTCTTAGACTATTATCTAATATTTCATTTCTTTACAGGTGTTATTGATTATAACTTTTTGTGTTTCCGAGATGCAATAACTCAAGTATTTGAATTGCGGAACAAAGCTCAAAACGCTGCACAGTCTATCAAAGATCAGCCTAACGAAGACTTACCAAATGGCGCGGGAGACTCGCCAGAAAATGCCACAGATCATTTACAGACTCAAATTCCGTAACACAACATTGATCATTCTTTATCATTATTTTTGATGTATAAAGTTTAAAGTGTAAATGTAGAAGAATAAACTTTAAAATATGTATATCTAATTTGTTTATACTACTGCTTGTTCAAAATATATCCATATTATGATTTACTATAAAAATATTTAAATAAAAGAAACATTATTTTTCTGTAACACTGTTTTATTTAATTTGACATACCATATTGTTATAAGAAATATCTTTGGTTGTAACAGGTAGCAAAGTTGTTCAATCACGCCTGATGATAAACAGATTGGGTCTAAATTGGCCAACCTATAAATTGCCTATTCACTCTTGCCTTGACAACAGCCTTCTAGAATAATTAACTGTTACAAATCACATAGGTTTTTATATAATAAGGTTCTGTGCATATATGTGCTGTTTAAACCAAGCGTAATTGAAGTTCCCAATTTGTTTATGAAAGGCCATAAAAGACTTGATTCCAGACCGTTATATAAATTTAAAAAAAGATGTAACGAACGTCCATCTTTATAGAGTATATTTAAACTTTATGTAATGTTTTGCATCTGTGAGTAAAATATCAATTCGACGTCAATGTCAAAATGTTCTCTACTGTCAAACTCAATTGTCAAAACTCAAAGCTTTGTTAAATTTCGTTAAGATTTTGTTATAGAATTTTCCTATAATTTATATCTAGTGGAGTGGATAAATAGTGGAGAAAATTTTTGAAGAGAAGTAAATCAGTAAGTACGTTATTGTTTAAAAAAATAATATGGATACAATATTGAAATGTTTATCTCCTCAAAAGTATGAGTAAAAGATTACAATATATTTTTTATTGATTAAAAGAAAATAAATGTTCTCGCATGACTGTAAAATATCTTGTGCTGTATAAATTGTATAAAAAATCTAAATTGACGTAAATGTTATACGTGATGCTCTTATCATATTGATTAGGGAACAAAGAAACTGCATTACAAACAGTGACGAAATGAATGTGTAAGTTTAATGTAATTTAAGTGTTTGGAGTCCAACAATGATGTTTTGTGATCATTGGAAATAAATAACAGATAAAAATCTATAATAATACATCGTTTACTGCTTATACTGAATTTGTAGTTACTGTATATTATTTATTTATTAATAGAGATAAAATGTGGCCTATGTGTTATTTTGATATGTAAGCTATATTATTTTGAAGTTTCATCAAAATGTATTCAGTAATTTTTGCAGGAAAGAGTACATACACACTCAGAAACTTTTGCTTTTATAGTAGTAGTATGATTATATTTTATTTGATATTATTGTAGTAATATTTCGACCTTCACAGCAGTAGTTTTATATTATATATAGAAAAAATCTGAATGGGCTGCTTGGCTCAATCTATATTCCACATATGCCTTCCTGCTCCAAGTGAAAGTAGTTGTGTGTGTGTAAGTTTATTCCTGTTTCACACTGTAACTATTGATCTGATTTGACTAAAATTTGAAATAGAGATAAATTATACCCTGGATTGGCATATAGCCAGGGGGCTATTTACAAATTCAGTGAACACTAATTTTTTTGAGATAAATAGGGTATTTATCTCAAAAAAATTACAGTGTTCAATGAATTTGTAAATACTAAATTTTACAATTTTATCTTACGTTTTACTATCCTACTAATATTGTATGTCTGTTCCTTCTTCATGTTATTACTATTGATTTGATTGGACTGAAATCTGATTGAAACATAGGTAATTTTCGGCAGGCACAGCTAGTATGAAATTAAATAAATAAATATGCAAATGTAATTTAAAATTCCCATTAATCATTCTTTGAGCATAGTAATAATAGTGTATTTTTGTAGGCATCTTCATATATCTAGCTTAAAATATTCACTATTCTATTACTACAAAAACATGAGAAATAACAATCATTCTACAAAATTATATTATAATCATTAAAGATAATTCTTTCAAGATATTATCTTCTATTTTGATTAATATTATTCTATAAAAAGATAAGATTAATATAGAAATGTAAAGTTATAATAAACTTTAATAAAATACCAAATTCTTCTTTCTATCTTTCTAGGCTAATTGTCATTATTTAAACTATTGAATAAATAAAAACGTTCAAGACTTCATTTCTAGTAAGTTAAGTTAGAAATTATTGTTTCTGTAAACATTGTTCCCCTTTTAGATAATTGACTGTCTTTCAATTCAAAATGTAATGTATTTGGCATAGTAAATGGATTAAAACTCACAGATTTTCTTTAACGGATGAGGTTGTGGGCATCTGCTAATGCTAATTAATATTTGCTAATTATTCCCGCTGCTCATTTTTGCAGGTATTTTTTTTATCAAACTAATTTTAAATAAATTCTGAAGAAGCATGCAATGGATGTAGTAAAATTAATACAATGTTTAAAGATTAGCTATAAAGTTGTTACTTTGCAAAAATTTATTATGAATTTGCGAATTTCCTCAAAAAACTGATAAAAACAAGTAGTAAATTCACAGAGGTCCAACAAAAAATACAAACATAAAATTACTTTGCTTCTAAATTTGTTTTGTTTATCTATATATTATAAGTATTTATGTATGATATATATATATATAAAAATATTCATTGGTTATCATAGTACCCATAACACAAGCTACTTACGAGTACGCTTACTTTGGAGCTATATAGCGATGTGTGTAATTGTCTTATAATATTTATTTATTTATTAATAAAATCATTTCATTAAATGGATTTGAACATATAAACAGGACAAGTGCTAGTTCAACTTGCATAACGATAGGGTAACGAGATGAAAAATCAAAAATCCGGAGAAAAGGCCTGATTTCCAATTATTGAAAATTCTAATAATCCAGAGATTTAACGAGATTTCCAATCCTGTCAATGCAATCAAAAAGTCCTGAGATTTCAAGATTTTAGGGATCTTAGAGTCCAAAAATCCTGAAATCTCGGGACAAAAATAATCCTGCAGTAAATAAAATATGGAATATGAGGATATAGAATGGATAATAAGGAGTTATGTAAGATACTTGTTGAATGATATTGATTTACCATATTATTTTAAGATCAACAGACTCTTAATAGTATATTCTTTAATCTATGTTCTCCATATTACATAACATGTTTTGTCAAAATCCCAGGTCTATTGGTTTTGCAGATAAGGGTAAGGAATTTTTATAAATTTTCGTTATTAAATTGGAAACTATTTGTATTGAAAATTATAAAAAATATATATATTTGTGATTTTCAAAATAAACCATTTCATTTCATATGACTCTCAATGCAGTTTGCAATTTGTCCCTTAAAAGTGAACCTCATATTTAGATTAATTGGCCTATTAGTGTCAGATGTACACATGATCCTATAAGGATTTTATTGTGTCCTTTTGAGATACAGAATTCTAATAACTTCTAAAGTTCATAAAATCTTTTGTGTGAATCCCTGTATGGTTTATTGATGTCATTAGGATGTAGTTGGCATTCCAAAATGTGATTTATGACTGAAAAATTATTTTTATTTCTCAGTTTTCAATAATTTTTAGAGTATTAAGAAAATACAAAAGTCTTATATGATTAAGTTGTTGTCACTTGTTTGTTAGCCTCTTAAGAACCTTTATCTTAAAAACGCCTGTGAAAACGAAGGTATATAACGCGGAACGGTAAGGTAAGGTAAGTCGACAGTAGGACCACTAGTCAACAGCCCCTTAAAGCTGTGAAAAAATCAAACTTCTATATTTGCATAACAAAAAGGTACTGTTTTTGCTGCAATAAATTAATACTTGGATACTCTCGAAGGAAAACAAATTATGGGCTGTTATTATGTTGAACTAGAACTGTATTACTTTACTTTACATGATCATTGATAATATGTACGTACAGCTTTGTACAAGAACCCTCAGTAGGAGAGTCCGACTCGCACTTGTCCATTTATCAAAACATTTACGAAATTATCGCACATCAGAATTTTTGATCGTGAAATTTAACCTTTTTATAACACTATTCTTTAACAAAAATATTTTTTCAAAAATTCATTGTAACTTGAATATAGTTTATAAAAACTCATTAAAAATAACTGTGGACATATGGTTATCTGTAACTCCATTTAAAAATTAAGATTAATCACTGTTACTTTGTAATGATTTTAATGTATAAAATTAATAATATATTTATCAGATTATTTTGAAGTGGAATAAACATGTTTTTGCGTCTCTCATTCCCGCATTAACAATAATACGCACTAGTAAAAGCGATAACAAATTACATAACGATATGTCGATAACGAATTTCGTCGTAACATTAACAGCAATACCCATTCTTCTTGTACGTTTCGACATTCGGATAAAAGACATAAGGTTGAAAGTAGGTCAGCATATGACATTGGCAGTTTAGGAATGGCCTTGAGTACCATTTTAATAATACGCAACAGGTATATCGGCATACTACGAGCCTGGTCGTAAACAATACGTCATGACACACCCATTCCTAGACTAATAAGGCTGCATGTATTCTGAAATGATATTTACTCAACCGACTTAGTCTAATTGTTGAATTGAGCAATAGCGATTTGTCCATGTAACTCTTAAAACTTGTCTTTTACCCTTTTCATCTAAGAGTCTGTAATGTCTACAGATCGTTGGAAAAAGTAGAAAGTTGGCCAGTCCATACTTCTACTATGGAGATCGGATCATGGTCACTTTGGGAGTTAGCAGGAAATGAAGATCTAGGCTCAATCGCCTGTTTGGCTAAAGGTTGTCTTAAAGTTAACCGTAGGGCGATTTAGGACATGATTTCTCGTAATATGCTAGAAAACTTGTTATCTCAAACTCACCATACGCCTGCTTATACTGGTAGAAACATGGGCTACAAACATTCAGTTTAGTCCTTCACAGTCTCAAACAGATTGTGAAGAATGGTTTTGGAGTCTTGTACCAACTTCCCATTCTTAATATTGACATTTCCTCCCTATCCCAAAGTATTCTTTTAGAAAGAAATACTTGATTAAGTTTGTTTTCTATTTGTGATCTTCCTTATATAACATTCCTGCTTTTTGACTACCATAATAAAACAGTGTTAAATTCATTATTTCAATTTAAATCAAATCCAATCCATACCATAACAAGCCCATGCCCTTAATTTTCACTTTCGTATACTCGTATCAGTAGAAGATACTTTCGCAATAAACGGTACGACATCACGCCACACCACGCCATCAACACGTTCGCATCGTGCGCCCGACCAACTCGGCTTCCTCATATCACACGCATACTGGACTTCGATGTGTGCGTTTGATATTGTCGTAACGTCACAGAGTGATTGCTTCGGAACTATCGGTTAGTGGCGAGCCCACCGCCGCTGTTGCAAAAATCAGCAGTGTAAAAGTCTACTCGAGGCGCATCGCACGCGTTTGATTAATCTCATTTAGTCTCGTCGTGTTCGAGATCGTGCGTAATATTCGCAACTCAACAATCATATTCAAAGTGTTGGGTGGTATTTCCCGTCAACATCATCTTAATTTCAGGTTAGTCTTCTTCTTCTTTCCTTCCTTACATTAATAGTCAGAATAAAAAATGTGTTTAATTCCTATAAGTGATCACGATTTCAGTATATTATTATTTACTGCTGCTTTGGTGATTTTTAATTTTGCCGTTTTGTAATGAAATAATTCGTGATTTTAAAAATAACGTTGATAATTAAACTTGAAAAAAGTATTAAAAGTATTGATACTGTAACCTAAATATTAACTGTAATTATTTAATGCAATAGGTACATTGTTTGCTGTACCTTTTGCATCGCAGATGGCTACACATACCTTTTTATTTATTATTTTCTAACATTTAACTTGATCCAATTAAAATTCCAAGTAATTTACTCTAAAATAGTTAGTCTACTAGTTAAAATTCCAATTAACATTACCTAAAACATAACCTGCTTCATTAAAATGTATACGTTTAAGGATTATTTCTGCCGAGAGCTGCCGTTTATTTCCGGCAACGATAATCTCTTATTTATTGTAAGTGATGTATTTTATTTTTATTTACTAAGATCTATGCGTATTTACTAAATGGGAAAACAGTAAACAAGTATTGAGTCACATTGGCTTCAACGTTGTTTACTTCGAACTATTGTGTCTTAATGTATCTTAGGTAGTAGGTACGTTTCTTGAACATGCTGCGTAGAGCTCGTCTATATTTTTTTTTATTTTATTTATTTAAACAACTTTATTGTATATACAAACCAGACAGAACATACAATGTATTAAGAGCTACGAAGGAAAGGGCGACCTTATCACTAAAAGTGCTAATTGCTTGTAAAATGTAAAAGATATAATTGCTTTTTAAAAATTCTATATTACTACATTTTTATAAGCTTACATTGTAGTTCCGTGGCTATACAGGCAGCTTCATTTTAAGTGGTAAAGAACAGCACGCTACTCCTTTGCTAGTTAGTGAATTGAACCGATTATTATTTTTGCCATTGGTATTATCAAATCTTAATCAAAATCACAGAAACCGTGTTTTTATCATGTCATGTCTGATATACGGCCTAACATCACTAAAACGAAAAAAATCTTAAAAGAAAGTACGTTGAAGAAAATGAGATTTTCTTAACGAAACTAAATTAATTTGAAATCATGTAAACCTAGTGGAGATGGCTGTACGTATCCCTAAGGGGCTCAAATGGCATGGAAATTAACGATTTATACTTCTTACAAAACATTTTATGAAAATTGGTATTTTGGCAGATGAAACCTAGAACACAGTTTTTGGTCAATACATTTTAAAAATCGTAACCATAAATGAAAAGATTAATAAATGATATTTTTATTAATTAAATATTATTATAAATGTCAGATATTGAAGACGACACCTAACCACCACATTTCTGTGGTTTTATTGTAATCGTCAACAGGAATCCAAAGATAAGGTTACACGCAACCTCGCATTATATGCTTGCAACAAGTTGTAACATTGGCTATCTTCCAATAAAATGGGTTTACTTTAGAAAACTGAAAACATCAAGGACATTTCGATACGTATTCTAGTTTTTTTATCGGTGTATTTTATTTTGAATGTGGTGTACCTAGTATTACTCGTATTATTTTTGGCATGCTCATCGGTAGTAAGTAGTAGAAGTAAAAACCTTAGATCTTTGTTTAAAAGTTCAATTATATTTTCTTGTTTTATGTCGATATTGATTAATTAACTCGACTTTAACTATCTTATCTTAGTAAAATTATGTTTGTTAATCAAATTTTTAATATACATATAAGCCAATGGCATAGAATTTTATCACTGTCCTTGATAAGTATTGAAATATTTTTAAAGCGATAATATCAAAACGCGTATTCCACGTTTCATTTTCTCACGTAGATCAACATAAGAGTAAAATTAATCGTAATCTCATTTTATTTCATCTGTATTCTCTGTTTACCATCATTCGTTAGAGAAATAAGAGTTAAACTAGCATTTTTATGCATTGCTTCAAACATAATAATATCTACTTCATTTTCCTTATAGCTTTTTGCAATCAAATCACTACAAAATATCTTTAAAAGTATAAAACGAAGTTTCCGCCGTGTCAACGCTTAGTTCTTTTAAACTGATCACATTAACTTTGGATTTGATCTGAAGTTTGTAGGTATAGCTAAATATCGTAGTTCAAGGTTTCCAAGCGGACGAAGCCGCGATTGTCCGCTAGTTACTCGTAGCTATTCCGCTAACATAACCAACAATTTTCCACGCGCGTGGGTAAGTACACGAGAAAATGAACTTGACAACGAGTAAATTGGATATTGTAAAGGATTAGTCAGTGCAGATACTTACGTCGTCTGTAGTCTGTACTATACACGATTATGTACGTGCGACGAGATGTCGGGGGCAGAGTCCTCACACGGCCGCCAGTGCGACCAACACATGTGCCAACACGGCCATCAATGTCACGGATATGTGCCGTGCGGTGGATATTGTGAAATTATGAGCACACTGTTAAGACCTGCTCAGTAATATAACCTCTCTTACAGATGTTTTAAGTTGAATTTTTAATTAATCTGCCGAAACGTTGATCTCAAACAATCTAATTTTGAGGCTTCGTACCACCCTAAAATTGTTAAAGTAATAATTTCTATACAAAATTCCAAATATCGATTTTATTGATTTTCTGGCTTGTTGTTTGGGTTTTAACTACTTTTCCTTAACTCGCCTTTGTATTCGAGGAAATCAAACAAAAAATGTATTGTCATGTAGTGGCAAGATGTAACTTTGATATCTGATAAGAAAGGCAGTTTTCTAGTAAATAATATATAATAAATAAAATATTTGCATCTGCGTCTGAAGGTTTAGATTACTTAAATGCTTAAACTCTTTATATTTTATTAATTGACGATTATGTTTCAAATAATTAAAACATAAAACCTTTCACTAACTTGAGCAATCCAAATACAAGTTAAATCTGAGTGTTACTAAATATCCATTGGATACAACTGAAGCAATAGGGCGCTGATCTATTGATTGATGGAAATTATCTAGGAAATGTTTGGAGAAATTGTTTGTTTTAATAAACATACAGAAATTAGTGAGTTGTTAGCTTATGAGGGCCTGAGATTTTTGCTTTCCTAAGCAAATCTGTAGCAGCCAGCTAGTTAGTTGAACTTCCATGCCTTAAAGAGCACGTTAATCCTTTGGTCTTGGTCATTTAGGAAGCAAATGAACTATTAAATATTAAAGATTTAACATTTGATAGGCATCATTATTACAGGCTATCCGCATTAATAGTTCTAAGGGACCCCATTTTTTATTTCCTATTGTAGGAAAGACGCCCTGATTTGTTTTTATATTCGTCATATTTTCTGGTTTTCATGTACTCAAATATGTCTAATAGTGAATGTCCATCAGCTGATATGATGATTATGATGGTGACGATCGTTTTTGTTGTTACTATCACATTGGTTAATAAACTTTTTGTTTACAAATCGTACAGTATTGTAATTTTATTTGTTTAATTAGTATGTCGATCATTTATAATGAATTGATAACAACTACTGTGCTACCGCAGCACTGCTGACACACTTAGCTGTTCCCGGAAGCCATGTCTTTGTAAAGTGTAACGAGAGATACGGTCGCTATTGTGTGATGATTGATATATGTAGCTTGTTGCTGTTGTATTAATTTGATCTACAATATACACTTATGTATACCTTTCATTAACGTAATTTCTGTAGATACGATTTCCAATTTGATAAGCTGTCTTTTAGCATCCCAGTAGTACCCCATACCGTAGTTCTATAGAACTGTTGGGATATTTTTCATGCTGGCAAATTATATCCCAATAGTTCTATATAGTACTGTAGTATAGTTTTTGCTCTTGACTTTACTTATAGCATAAAGTTGTAAACTTTATATTATTTTAACTGATATTTCATTTTGTTTTTACCAAAACATGTCCCCTGCGACAAAAGGTAAGTTATGAAAACCAAGTAGTAGTCGTGTCTAAGAAAATATTCTCTTATTTTAGAAGTTACAGCGGGGGGACACATTTTATTAATTTGGAAGTATCTTTCGGGCAAACTATTCAGTTCAGAAAAAAAAAATTATATTAGAAACCTCAATATAGTTCTTTTAGTTTCGGAAAAAAGTGGCTGTTACATACAGACGTACAGAAAGACTTTACAAATCTATAAGGAATTTTTTTGCCATTTGGCTATGGAACCCTAAATAGATAATTCCGAATCCTCCATATCGATCGAATTGTTTTGGTTATGATCCATATCAATCTTTGACTTCTTGTGCAATGCTATTAGAATGTCGCCAAAAGCTTTTTTGAAAGCTTATTTTAATCTTTCGTCATTGCCAAAATAATCTTTAGCAATTAAAGAAATAAATTGTTGCTGACGTTTTGTACAATTTAAAAGCAAAGCTGTATTCGATATGGTATATTTAGATACTTCACCATAATGCATTCCAGTTTGTGTAGATACTCTCAAATGTAAGTGGACATTTATTATTGCAATCAAAAGAGATTTCATAGTATACTTATAGAGACAAGGTAATTTATATGTAACGTACAAACAAGATGTTGATATCGACATTTCTTTAATTTTGTCCTATTAGCTTTATATAGAACTAATGGGACATTAAACTCTAATAAGGTGTGTCAACAGATCTATAGAACTAAAATTAGGGGGTACTACTGGGATGCACCCGTCTTTTATTGTTTGAATCTATCACTATGATGTTAGTACAAAATTTATGTTAATCTTCAATAAAAGGAATGAATTTAGAAGATCATTGCCCTATTACTCCAGTGTTGATATTAGGCAAGACTCGTAGAGATAAATGCGAATTTTGATTGCTCAAGTCAGTGAGAAGTTTCACTTATCGATTATCTCAAACTTTGATTTTGTACACCTATTGTAGTAGGGGAGCCCAGGATGCTAAATGGGGATTTACTCGAGCGTCGTAGAGACCTATTGGGTTGCAAAGCTTAGGTGATAAGAAGAAAAAAATGTTATATGATATATACCTTTACATCGGTGGGGGAAGCGGCTATAAATTTTTAAATATGTAAAAATAAACTGTTGCATGGACATTCTCGAGCGCGTCAGATATTGATAGCATCAATGCCCTACGTATTTGTGTTAATGTACGTATAATAATCTGATCGTTTGCATGATGTGGGTGGTTGTATGTAAGGGTTGAAAATGAAAAAATAAAAAATTTAATCGAGCGCGTCAGATTTTCTAAGGGAGTGTTAAGTGCACCACAAAAAAGCTCTCATTCACTAATCTGACGATTTCGATTGGACGCAAACTCGCGGCCATTATCATAATGTGCAAAAAAAATTCGCCATTTTGAAATACTCAAGCGCGTCAGATTAAGATATATATGGTTCATCTTTATGTTCTAAACGTACTGTCTCATAATCTGACGATTATCTAGAGGGATTCGCTTAATCTGACAAAAAGAAAATTAGAAAAACGGTTCACCTCAAAGGCCATCCCTGCAACTTCCCGCTAATTCCATTCCTGAGCGCTTAAAATTGTACTTATGACATTTTTGAGTTCAAAGAAATGATATATAGAAATATTATTTGCATATGAGCTCTCCCAGCTCGAAAGTCTGATAGAAGTTTCAATAAATCGCAATAACTTTTGAATGGATCAATCAATTTTCACGCAGTTAACGGCATTCGACGCAGTTTTATTATCCTCGTAAGTAATTTTGCAATTTTTATTGATCGAATCACAAATTTCGGAGTAATCCCGAAAAAACACTTTTTCGGATTTCTTTCGTTCACAATATCTCTCGAACGAATCAACCGATTTTAACCAACTTGGTGGCGATCGACGTGGTTTTTTAAGCTCAAAGGTGGATTAGTTTTAGAAGTTGATCGATAAAGCCGTTCAAAAGTTATTCCAAAAAAACCACTTTGTAAAAAAATTGTTTTTGAGATTTTTCAAAATTTCTCAAAATCTATCTTTTCGAATCGGTTCAAATTCACAGGAAATCTAATTTTGAGAATAATCTTTAGAACGCCGTTTAGTAGATTCCGATCGGTTAAGTCGTTCAAAAGTTATAAGCGAGCTGCACGCATTTAACTTTATCGACGAATTTTCGTTATTTCGGCTTGCGGAAATCGTCAGATTATATATTTTTCATTATTCTTGAATTATTTCCTTCAAAATAAAAAAAATTTAGCTACGCTCGAGAATGTCGACTTGACGTTTTTTTTTACAACTTTGCTGCCCTCTCCTTTCTTTACGTCGCTCTCAAATCGTCAGATTAGTGGAATATACACTTTTTAGGATGTAATTAACTCACCCTACCTTAATCTGACGCGCTCGAGAATTTCTGATGGCCAATTTTTTTTACTAATCTGATCCTGCATCCTTCACGGGCGGCCTTAGATATGGGCCTCATGTTTCGTGGAGGTAATTAACCGGGTACAAGGTATCCCCCTGTATATTAATCTGCCGCGCTTTAGTAAATCCCAAAATCCCCTCTTGGGCTCCCGTACCATTGACTTTACAACGTAGTTTTATGACGTTTAAAATAAATGCAATCGGATTGGTTTTTGTGTGTATTTTATGAGAATAGGTGATAGCAGATGATCCACGTGATGTGCGGATAAACCTTCGCCTCCTATAAATCTTAACACTTCGGAGAGCCTCCAAGATTGAGAAAAAGATCTCCGCCTCCTATAGTGTGAAATTTTTTACCTTCAGGCATAAATTCAGGTCTTTAGAGTTTAGACAAACACATATATTATTCGGGACGCGATGTTATGCCACATAAATAAATGAGAAAGTCGTAATAAGTAATAATCATCATTATTGCTCTAATTATGTTCCTTTTAAATTAAGTGACTCTATTACGTCTCTCTCTGTAGGTATGTATTTTGAGACTTGTAGCTTGAGCAACTTGTTTTGATTGTTTGGCTGAAAATTATTGTAAACTCCCAATTACCTAATAACTAATTGTACTCTTGTGTTGATTTTTTTGCAATGTATTAATTGCAAACTGTTTTGTTTGTGTAGTTAATGATTGATATCTGATGTTGCAGCTATCGTGACCTCCAAGTCTAATTAATTTACGTTATGTAATACATGAGCAGTGGAATAGTGTATAGTTACATATAGGTTTATAGTTATGTATTTATAACGAGATCAGACGTTAATTGGTAATAACAATATCATGAGTAAAGGAAAAGTAACATTGTCAACATGTCCAAGGATTTTTTGTTATAATAAAATTAATGGAATTAACGTGTACCAATTTACTTATTTTAATCCTGAGATTTCATGAAATTTTCTAAGAATCCAAAAAAATCTGGATTTGTCCTGAGATTTCATGAAATTTTTTAAGAATCCAAAAAAATCTGGATTTGTCCTGAGATTCAGATCCAGAGGACAAATCCAGATTTTTCAGTAATGGTAACCCTACGTGTGTGATATAACTCTCCAATGTTTAAACATATTATAACCAAACATAACTTATGGCAATTATACATAGACGTAAAGTATTACTCTAAAACATTTTTCTTTTAACATTTATTTTTCTTTGTTACAGATTTCATTCAATATCAACATCAAAATGGGGTAGTGTAATGTAAAACTTTAATAAAATCATAGTATAAAATAATTGTAGCTTAAATAGTTGTTACATAGAGAAGTGTAATAAATCGTCAGTCATGTATTCCATGAACTATATCGGCAAGTTTATCGCGAAGTTCTACAGTGAGATTAATGGTGCTACCCTCACCGGGGCTATAGATGTGGTGGTGGTCGAGCAACCCGATGGCAGCTTTACGTGCTCTCCGTTCCACGTGCGCTTTGGAAAGCTGGGTGTACTGCGTTCCAGGTTTAAAGTGGTATGTACTCGTATACTTATTTTGTTTATTAATAGTACCTATGGTCCCCAAACCAAGCACTGTCTGTTTAGTTGGTCATTCCTTCCATTGTATTGCATTGTACAAGTTTTGGGACAGTATGGCCGTGATAAGGTTCTTGATTCGGAGAGCTGTAGGTATAGTTTATATAAATGTATGGTCTTTGGTTTCTTTAAATGGAATAATATTCATGTCTTATAAAACATGACCAATGCTTACTTTTTACGTCGAGACGATTAGCCTGTGCTAGGAGTCGCTTCAACCATAGTCCAACAAGTAAATTAAATCCAAAGGTCTTTTGGACTTTTAACCTAGACACGGGTTATATAATCGAGGGGCCGTTAATGTTTCAAATTCTTTGTTTTTAAGTATCTTATATCCACATCGATAAAATCGTGCAAGACGGAAATCGATAGAGTACTACAAAATGTGGAAATGCGAATATAAACAAGGAAGCAAATAGCATCGGAGTTAAAATTTGGTAACTGCGTATCATACACATCCTTGCAAATCTCATAACAGCAACAAAATTTGTAGGTCAGACAGATTGGCCTTGAATTTAAATATTATGTATTACATTAGAATTACAGACTGAGAATTTGTTTCCGTTAAGCGCTATTAAACGGACAGAGCGGCGCAGATTGCTACGCTTATACTAATATTATTGAAGTATTACCAAATTACCATCTTTCATTTGTACTATTTCTGTGTCTTCGTTCCTTACTGCTCGCTAGAAACGCACCATAACATCAGCCGCTTGTTGTTCGAATAAATGCGTAGTATGGAGCATTACAGTTCGTAGAAGTCGTCAGTTAATGCCATTTTCACAGTAACGGATGAAACATTTGTGACAATGAAAACCCATTTTGTTTTACGATAACGAGCAAAAACGTTTCTCTCCGTAACTAATTGATTTGGATTGATATTTTATGGCTTTGTTTTCTACTTTCCCTTAGATTTCGCAATGATTCCAGATTTACCGAGCGTTGTTATTTTTGATAATGATAGGTAATTAGAAACGGACACTTCGACAAAGAATTCGAGGTAAAGACCAAAGAGTCATATTATTCAGAGTTAAGACTAACATCTTTAAAGTTTTTATTCCCCTTGAATTTTGTGTTGTGTTTACGTCATCATCATAATAAAGAACGTCCACTGTTGGTTATTGACCTTTTTCACCAAGCGGAAAGATGTCTAGGTTATTGGATGACGAGAAAGAATCTACTGGTGGTGGTTTTGGTTGGTGCTTTAGTGTGTAGTGTGTAAAAGAGGATGTAGTGACTAAAATTGAGAAAGGGATGCTTAGATGGTTTAGACATGTAGCGAAAATACTGCCAGTAGAATTTTTCTATTGCTTTAGTGTCTTATTTTTAAACAAGCTTTGAGCGTGATGTTTATGTAGAAGAAGCTTTAGTGTCTTATTTTTAAACAACCTTTGAGCCCGTTTGAGCTTCTACACTCAATCAATAATCAATCAGAAATTATATGTTCCAGAAAATAATACATTTGTTTGTTACTTGTTGTTCGATCAACAGGCGCTACTACAGATACCGTTATATTCGCTGTAAGATTGCTAACGACGACTTTAGCATGTTTAAACCTATTTCAAGATCGTATAACTGGTTCATCGTAATCTACACGTCCCAAACAAACAATTCGCATCGATTATAATTTGAGGCTCGAAACCTTGGCACTGACACGCTCGATTTCACCGAGATTGTTATCGAACCGCATCGTGTTAGGTTTTAGACATTGTTGTTATACCTATCTGGTGAACCAAATATTTTCATTATCAGATAAAGTTTATTACTAAACACACATTGCGTTTGTGACCTTTATCGACGTCAGAGCATGTCATAATATTTATATTAAGTGTGTGTTATAAGTTAATGGCTAACGCACTCGCAGGACTAGATAATGACATGATATGATATTGATAGGTACGTGGGCATCCTATTTGGATTTTTTAAAATTTATATTTCTGTTAGCTAGATAACCTCAATGGTATTGCATTAAAACACAAGTTTATTGTGAAGGTTATTTTCAAGATTTGTTTTGTCTGGTATTTTCCCATTATTTAACCAGAATCAAACCTACTACTCATTCTGACCTGAATTTGATAGCTGACCGCTGACCGCGTATTGCTCAGACAATACTTTTATCAGCTGTGTTGGCTGTCCTGCCCTCGCTAAATTTTTGTCATCATTAAGTGGTTTTGACCACTTGGTTACAATTCACAAAGGTTAACTTTCTATTCTAGATTTACGTTAATTAATAATTTTGTAAAGTCTACACTAGGTACTACGGAATCGTTTGTGTAGTCAAAATAAAACCATGGTTTGTTTAACGCTAGATATATCTAGGTACAAAAAGCAAATCCTAGTGCACCGACAAAGACATATGAGAGAGGTAGTGTTGAATTATTTTATGTGATTCTATCATTCGTGAAGTGTAATGGAATCTTTATAAACATTAGATATTAATACGTTACACACAAAACATATAGCTGCTAATTGTGATAAACACTTTATTTTTTTAACATATAACACGGTACTTCTAATTCTGTAAATTGTTTTAACCAATTTTGTACTCTTTAGTAATCTCCTGTAAGCAAGTATTTCTAAAATTTATGTGTGTCTAATTTGAATACTAGACGACGCTCACAGTTTCACCCGCGTAGTTCGCAATAAAATGTAGCCTATGTGTTATTTGATTTATGAGCTGTATTGTAGAGTTTCATCAAAATACATTGTATCTTTTTAACTTAACAACACCTATGTATATCATACAATAATGTTTCAAGCAAATAAATGATTCTGATTCTGATTCAGTAGTTTTTGCGTTAAGTTTATTATTAGTAGTATTAGCTATTTGATTCTAAATTTTACAGAGGGGTTCTATATTTATGGAGAAGCCGGCTTAGAGCTACTATATTAATGTCGGGTAGACATGCCAACCGACGTCAAACAAAAGGCTGAAGAAAAAATCGATGAAAGTGCAGTCATACTGTTACAGTTATACCTCTACTCGTGGTGTTCCAAGGGTTTTAAAAATGAAAGCAACTGCAGCCTGTCTTCCTGGCTTCATCTTCCTCGGTTTTTCCTGTCTCTCTATTCTCAAGGCAAGATATGGCAGGCTCTGTCAGATTTCTTTCTCCTATCACCCACAGCGTGGTTATGTTCAAGTTAAGAGTGATCATAGGCAATTTGTACATAAGGGCGTTGCACCTTAGGCTGGATTTTCAGTTACTATGTATCAGTTGCGAATGTTATTAAGCATTAGCCAAATTATTAAAAAAGATATCTGCCTTCCGACTCTAGTGAGATTAAATATAACTAAAGTAGGTATGGGTCATTACCTATTTATAATTTGAGGATAAAATATCAAGATACATCGGGTAATTTTACATTTAACTCATTCTACATTTACTGGGAAACAAGAACAGTAACGTGCTTTATCAAAATTGCTCTCTTGGTGATAATAGATGATAAGAATAACAAAATCGTACAATTACTCCAATTGGGAATCTGACTCAGGTCCTCTCAGTTGCAAAACAACATTAAAACTATGAATTAATCATTCGACAATATTGGAGAATATGAGTAAGAGTAAAAGTATTCCTCAATGTTACTACGCATAGTAAAATGCGTAATGCCTTCATTTAAAAAAGTTCCTTACTAGTTCCCGCGGTACCGCACTCCAGCGCACCGCGTAGACGAAAATAGATCTCTTGGGAAGTAACAGATGATAAGAACAACAAAATCGTACTGTTAGTCCAATTGGGAATCTGACTTAGGTCCTCCCAGTTGTAAAACAACATTAAAACGATGAATTAATCATTCGCCAATATTCGAGAATATGAGTAAGAGTAAAAGTATTCCTCAATGTTACTACGCATAATAAAACGCGAAATGCCTTCATCTAAAAAAAGTTCCTTCCTAGTTCCCGTGGTACCGCACTCTAGCGCACCGCGTAGACGAAAATAGATCCTATCTCAATTATTCAGTGCTTACATTTCATTGACCCAATTTTCTAAACGCTTTATTGACTGCTACTTTCAAATACAGAAGTCTTGAATGAAATTAGGTCAGCAAAATTATTTTGTTTGCGATGACCGACCATGCACACTCATAGTGAAATAAACATACAAAATATAGCTTGTGTGTAAAACTTTGTAGATGTACGAAAATCACTCTTATTTCAACAGCTTGAACTTAAAAATTAGTTAAACTATACAGGAGAAGTAGGTTCATAAGCTATGTATCATTCTTATATTAGAGTCAAACTATACACGAGAATGTAGGCTTTAGAATGTGAAAGATGTAGAGTTTACATCTTTCACATACTAAAGAGGGCGCTTATGTTCTGCAATGAGATATTAATAAATGATTTATACATGAACACATACCATCACGCCTCATTCCCATAAGCGTAGGCAGTGATCACGTCCTTCCACTTGCCATATTTCCCCCGCGTCTTCCAACTTAATTAAACCTTTCATACAAGTACGTCGGTTTAGGATACTTTTGACCTGGCCTTTGATCAGAATGTCTTGGATTTAATCCAGGAAAAATCGCCTTGGTCTTCCCGTTCTCACATTCTCATTCACTTTCGCCGTATAATTCTCTTTCGCAAGTCTCCTTTCATAATTTATGAGCCGGCTAAAGCTGTTAAAGAAGATTGTAGAAAAGTTGTGTATAAATAATCTATTCATAACATAAATATGTGCTAAAATTGTTATGGAAGAGCGGGGCCGCCCGTTACAAGTTACAGTAGTAATACTGTACACTTACTGGGATGGCTCCAATCACTGTATACATAATGTAAACAATATTTTATGAAATAAATATTTTTGTATTTTTTGTATTTTTGTAAACACTCGTATTAAATTCAAATTCAAAATCATTTATTTCAAGTAGGCTTATTACAAGCACTTTTGAAACGTCAAATTGGACTATTTGTAGTGACTCTACCACCGGCTCGGAAGGCAGGCCCTGTTGAGAAGAGCCGGCAAGAAACTCAACAGTTGCTCTTTTTATAATATTATCAATTTTACAATATTAAGTGTGTTGTTACATAGAGTTATTTATTTTACTTCCTGTGTGAAGTTGAAAGCCTATCCAATTGGATTTGAACATCTTTGTCATTTAAAAATTCATCGATAGTATAATAACCCTGACTCAGTAAGTGAGTTTTAATACATTGTTTAAACTTATGCAATGGCAGATCTAAAACTGAATTGGGCATCTTGTTGTAGAAGAGTACACCCAATCCTACGAAAGATTTTTGTACTTTTCGGAGGCGATAAGCTGATATGACTAACTTATGTCCATTTCTAGGAAGACGGTCGTTTAAATCCTTTTTCTGTTTATACATATTTATATTTTGTTTAACATAAACTAGGTTATTGAATATGTATTGACAGGCTACTGTAAGAATTCCTATTTCTTTAAATTTGACTCGAAGGGACTCGCGTGGTTTAAGTTTATAAATCGACCGAATTGCTCGTTTCTGAAGTATAAAGACAGAATTTATGTCAGCAGCCTTTCCCCACAACAAGATGCCATAAGACATCACACTGTGGAAGTAAGCAAAATAAACCAGTCTAGCTGTTTCTACATCGGTAAACTGTCTTATTTTTCTCACTGCAAATGCTGCTGAGCTAAGTTTAGCTGTCACTGACTCTATATGAGCGCTCCACTGAAGTTTACAGTCCAAGGTCACTCCTAGAAAGACTGTAGAACTCTCCATTCTTAGCGTTTCACCATTTATCATTAAAGACTTATTTATTTTTTTTACATTCGGTAAAGAAAACTCAACACATTTAGTTTTCTTTGCATTTAATAGTAAATTATTAGCAGTAAACCAATGCGACACATGCGATACAGCACGGTTTACATCGTCAAAGTCACTTTTATTTCTATCAGTTTTAAAAATTAAAGATGTGTCATCAGCAAACAGTACAATTTCACAAATGTCGCTAACATGGTATGGTAAATCATTGATATACACTAAAAATAGAAAAGGACCCAAAATTGAACCCTGTGGAACGCCCATTTTAGGAGATGAGCCACGTGACTTTATATCATTAATGCATACCGTTTGAGTTCTATCACTAAGATAAGAGGCAATGAGATTAAGTGCAACATTTTTAATGCCATAGTGGCTTAACTTAAGCAAAAGAGTTTTATGGTCAACACAATCGAAAGCCTTGGACAAGTCACAGAATACGCCAATAGCATTCTTAGACCTTTCCCAGGCATCAAAGATGTGTTTTAATAGTTTAGCACCTGCATCAGTAGTATTGCGACCTTTAGTGAAACCATATTGGTCAGGATGAAGTAAGTTATTTAAGTTAAAATGACTAAGCAGTTGATTTAAAACTATTTTTTCAAAGACCTTACTTAGTGTTGGCAATATTGAAACCGGTCTGTAATCATTGAGATCTGCTTGGTCGCCTGATTTAAAAAGTGGAATAAGTTTTCCATGTTTCATTAGGTTTGGAAAAGTACCTGAGTCCACACATTCATTAAAAATAACAGCTAAGTGTGGAGCAATGATATTTATAATATTAGATATTACTTTTACTGACATCCCCCACAGATCGCAAGTCCTCTTTGATTTAAGTAGCTTAAATGTTTTTATAATATCAAAAGCAGTTACATAATTAAATTTAAATAGAATGTTGCACTCTTTCACATTGTCTCTTAGTAACCTCTGGGCTGACGTAGGAGACGAATTTAGCGAATCTGTTAATAAGATAGGTACATTTTGGAAGAAGTCTTCAAAAGCATTAACAACCTCGTTTTTATTGTTTATTTTTTTATTATCAACAATTAATTCATAATTCATATGGCGAGGTTTAATTTTGCCAGTTGCGTTATTTATTATGTTCCACGAGGTTTGTATCTTATTGTCAGCTCTAATTAGTAACTCTTTCATGTGTATGGATTTTGCATTAATACATACGCGTTTGAATGTTTTTGAATAATTTTTAACAAATTCCGAAAATTTTTGACTGTGATTATACTGTTTTTCATCATACAACTCATACAATTTATCTCTACTTTTATAAATACCTACAGTAGCCCAGTCACTGAACTTTAATTTTTGGCTTAAATTAACACGTTTTAAATTGAATATTTTAGAAAACTCACTGTCTATTGTCTCAAAAAGTGCACCAAAAAGAATATTAGGGTCACGATTAACAAAAGATAGACTTGGAATTTTGCTACAAATTACGCTTTTGAATCTCTCTAATTTACCTTCAGTTATTGGCCTGAAGTTTAACCATTGGTTGCTCATGGGTTTGTTGTTTAGAATAGTGATAAGTTGACCGCAATGATCATAGCTTAATTTGTTAATTATCACCTTGTCAACTATATCAGTATTGTAAAATATATTATCTAAACAAGAAGCTGAAGTGGCTGTAATTCTAGTAGATTCATTAAAAGCGTGTCTTAAATTAAAACATTTAAATAAGTTAAGAAACCTTAGAGACATTGAGTTTACTTGTAAAATATCAACATTAAAATCACCACATATCAGTATTTTTTTAGTAGAAGTACTCAATCGCTTCATCACCTCCTCCATTGTCTCCTCAAAGTAATCATAGTCCCCAGTAGGTGGGCGGTACACGCACACTACAACAAATTGTTCCAACTCCACACAAGATAGTTCAACAATGCGTTCAACAGAAAGACCAACTATATCTATCTATATATTAAGTACTTACACAAGGTTGCTTGCAATCCGACCCATCTATCGGTACAGAGGTGTAAGTTTTTTGATAGCTACATGATACTATGCAAAT
Organism: Mycalesis mineus; assembly: GCA_034621355.1. Taxonomy (NCBI): domain Eukaryota; kingdom Metazoa; phylum Arthropoda; class Insecta; order Lepidoptera; family Nymphalidae; genus Mycalesis; species Mycalesis mineus. The sequence goes on from CM067881.1 coordinate 8,232,089, forward strand.
ACAAGGCATTTTCGAGTGCAGAAAACTTCGATGAAAGGCCTAGGCGAATGTTCCTGGACCAAATTTAGACAGGTCAAGAGGACCCTAAGCCGACGAATTTGTGTGAAAGGATTAATGAGAATGGAAGAAGCTAAGGAAGTATGCAGGGACCGTGGCAAAAGGAAGGATACACTCTGCCTAACCCCATGGGAATGAGGCGTGATGTTATGTATGTATGTAAAACTTTGATATGTAATAGGTATATTGATGGTCAGTGTCACAAGTGACAACAAAGTAAAACAAAAACAAATTAAGTATTCATGAAACCATTTAATCCCCAAGGCCTGACCCGTTATCTAGGAATAAGTGCACACGTAACTAACAATCGCTTTGTTAACAATGATTGCGAATCATAATAACGTATTGGCATTTGACGTATATACCTATCATTTAGTGTGGTAGTCGTACTTCTGAATTTTATTAATTTAATTGAATTATATTATTTTATAGAGAAAATACAATAAGTTAACTTATCTTTACATCTATACAAATCAAGCCCACGTGGAAAGGTGGCAAGAATAATGGCTGCATTTCCGCGTTGGATAGCCAGGCTAATCCCTTGAGCAAAAAACGAGCCCTTCTGTCACGAATGATTGAAATTTTAAATAACTGAACCTCGAAAATGTGTTTATGATATGTAACGTAAATGTAACTAGTATAATTAATATCAGATTATTGTACGGTAAAACTTATTTTTACTGTTGAACTATTATGAAATATTCATTCATAATTCATTATGTGAAATGTCCAATCCATCAAAATCATGCTTACATCCAAACAATTCACCTATCCATCCCTCATCACATTTATCTGAGTATAAATATAATAAAAGCATAATTAGATATTCAAACGGAGTAGGTATTCATGTATTATATAATGTATTTCCATTACTACATATAATAATAGAATGTCAGTGACAAATTACTATCATCTGACGACGATTGTCGTATAATTTTAACATTACGAAATATGAGCCAGTCGTAATAAACCTTTGTAACTTGAAAAAAAATAATATTAAAAAAAACCTAGCTTTTATATAAATACTGTAACATACAGCACCAGTTAGTGGCATTGGATATGGTAACCGGAAAATACGTAAAAAGTACTCGATAGGTTATATATATGCATACTGTATTTATAGCAATTAAATGGAAAATTGCAATTCCCAAGGATTTATTGCTAAGGAAAACTGCGATACATTACTGTCGTCATTCGATTTCACGCGTTATTTCGCAAAGGAGTCACGAATTGTTAATGTGTAAGTACATGGCATTACTTGTTACCATATGTATTCGTAGTCACTTGTTTGTAAAACTGAGTTAATGCAATGTTTACTTAGGACACGTGTGTAGAAATGTGATTGGTTATTAACTCGTTAGTTACGTTTTAAGTTCACTGCAGACTACCGCAATGATCGTGTATTGTGTTGCACTGTTTCGATACTAAACTGCGCGTGGCGTAGCGTGCGGCTTTTCTGGCTATGTGTGATCAAATTAACGACTGTGATATAATTATTATAGCAATTAGCGACTGAAGAATTAGGAAATGATTATGATTATGACATAGGTGTATCCAATATTTACGTTCGCTTTATAATTTTTATTTAAATACTATATAAATTCCAAGGCCATTTCGAACTATCTTTCCACTATCTGTACGCTTAGGTCCTTTATATGGATTTTAATGCAGTTTTCATCAATACATAGGATTCACAATACATTCACGAGGAAGTTTAAAGAATGACGTATATTGGGGTTTCTACGAAAATAAAGTTGCGGGCATTCGCTGAAAGGAAAAGATATTTTTTAATTTCAATAATATTTAAGTTAATTATATTCTTTAAAGCTGTAAGACGGGCTCTTGTTATTTTGTCGCTACCATAAGTCGGTAGCCGGTTGGCTCTGTTTAGTCTATTGCCAAAACAAACTCGGATGGGAAATGTGCGACTGATTCACCGCGAAAATTGGAAAGTTGCCTGCGAGGGATATCATCCTCGACACGAGAATTGTATGAAAAATTTGGCACAAATATTTTGCGTTCACGAGAAGACTCTTTATTTTTATAAGAATGGTTTCAAAGACACCGTGTCTCATTTTCTCTAACAATAGGTATAAACGTGAAGATTTTCATAACTTCACAAATAACAATGTTTTAACAGTTATCCACAATAAATTCTTGATTTTTTTTCTAGTTTTATATTTTGACAGACGATTTCGAATAAGAACGACACTCTATAAGGTTGTTTTTTTTTTTTATCGGCTTCAAGTTGGCCCTTGACTGCTATCACACCTGATGTTTAGTGATGATGCAATCTAAGATGGAAGCGAGCTAACTTGTTAGGAGTGGGACGAAAATCCACACCCTTTTCAGTTTCTACAGGACATCGTACCGGAACGCTAAATCGCTTGGCGATAATCTTTGTCGGTAGGGTGGTAACTAGCCACGGCGAAAGTTTCCCAGCCAGACCAAGACACATTAAGAAAAATCTCAATTTTCCCCGCCGGGAATCGAACAACGACCTCCGTCTCATAAATCCACCGCGCATACCACTGCGCCACGGAGGTCGTCAAAAACCAGTAGGAAAACAATGAATATCATGACTAATAAAAATACATTAATTACCTACCAATATTAAATTATTTATGAATTCTCTGCATCTTTTATTTAATCACAGTAATCAAGCTAAAGTTGAAAAGAAATTTTAATGATAATAATTATGAAATAATAATTTTATTTTTTTCATAAAATTTTCTTTTGTTTCACTAGTTTTTTCAGTCTAACTACAACTCGTTATGATTATCTAACAGGTAGGTAGTTCGAATATTAATAAATAGATAATGACTAATACACGATAGCGGGTTATCCGTGGACAGTCATAACAAACTCAACTTAACCTTTGCTTTGCCCTATGTCACCATGATTTGCACAAATTCATCTGGAATTAGCACGCACACCGACACGACATCGGTCACGTTCAAATGGATGACGGTTTGAAGAAAAGGGGAAAAAAGGTTATCTTAACCGACGAAAAAAAACGGAGGAGGTTCTCAATTTTTTTTAGACACGTATTTATTTTATGTATAACGCATAACTTTTCACAGAGTTGTCTGATTTTGATAATTCTTTTTTATTAGAAAGGGCACATTTCCAAGGTGGTCCCATTGTCATTATGTTAGGATCTGATTATGATATCCTGGGGAAATTGAAGGAACTCTTCAAATTTTGGAGGCACGTTTACAGCGATTTCGGTTTTAGTCTCGGTATCGGTAGCTTTTTGCCTACTAGTGCCGTATAATATACTATTACAGTATAGTACGAATACGTTACGTGGCGATAAATCACTAGAAAGTAAGAAATAAAATTTTTTAACAAAAACTAGAACCGACTCAAAATGCACTAAAAAGTAAAAAATAACTGTGTCATTAAGTTGCTTTAATTTACTTAAGCATATCTACGAAATCGGTGCCAGTTTTGAGTCGGTTCTATTTTTTGTTAAAAAATTTTTACACTACAAATTAGCCCTTAACTGCTCTCACACTTAATGGTAAGTGATGATGTAAACTGAGATGCAAGCGGGTTAACTTGTTAGGAATAAGATGAAATCTACACCCCTTTCGGACTCTTAACGCTTAAATCGCTAGGCGGCACGTCTTTGTCGGAAGGATGGTAACTAGCCACCGCCGAAGCCTCCCACCAACCAAACCTGGACCAATTTAAATAATCCTTGTCAAACCGACAGTTCTCTAAGGAGTTTGACATTAACAGGGCACATTTTTCATCAAATATTTACGATCAAGTTACACAATCATCCCGCTTGACCAATTTAGGAAAATATCAATCGGACCAGCCGTGAATCGAACCCAGGACATGCGTCTTAAAAAATTCATGACGCATATCACAAAGGCCCTTAAGGTGGCTTTTCGACCTCTATTTGAAGCTCTGATAACATAGGTTTCTCTTCCTGTCTGTTGGACTGCTGCCGTATTCATTCCTAGTACGACTTTCGCTAAAACTTTATAATCTGTACTATCAATATTAATATTATAAATGAGAAAGTAACTCTGTCTGTTTGTTACGCCTGAACTACTGAACCGATTTATTTGAAATTTGATACAGATATAAATAATATAGAGCCTGAGAAAGGATATTTTTGTCGAACTATCACAAAACAGAATAACTCGCGGATGGAGTCGCAGTTGTCCGCTAGTATGTGATAATATCAACTGATTTTCGTGAAATTACATTTAATAGAATAGTTAAAATAATAATTACTTTAGTGGTGTTTCTGTCAGGAGCTTTTTTGAAAAAGCTACTATAAATCGCACAGGTTCCATTTAAAAAAAAACTCATTCAACTCGGTAAAAATGTGAGATTTTCATTATGTTTTGTGTTTGTACATTTTTTAATTGCTTATTTTAAATTGCCCTTTAGGTGGATTTAGAGCTAAATGGGGAACCGCTGAACATTCACATGAAGCTGGGGGAGTCCGGCGAGGCGTTCTTCGTGGAGGAAGTGGGCGAGGACGAGGCGGAGTGTGCAGCCCACCTAGCCACCTCGCCCATACCGGCCACGAGGTTCGATGAGCTGTACGAGCCGCGCCGGAGAAACTCCCTTTCAGCTGTTGAACCTGATCACGGACAAGCTTCTGATTACACGAAGAGAAGGTGACTTATTTGTTATTTACGGGTAGATAACTAAGTTGTTTTTTTTATTGACTACAAGTTGGCCCTTTACTGCTATCACACCTGATGTTAAGTGATGATGAATTTAAGATGGAAGCGGGCTAAATCGCTTGCCGGTACGTCTTTATCGGTAGGGTGGTAACTAGCCACGGTGAAAGCCTCCCACCAGCCAGACCAAGACATATTAAGAAAAATCTCAATCTGCCCCGCCGAGAATCGAACCCAGGAACACCGACTTATAAATCCACCGCGCATACCACTGACGGAGGCCGTCAGTTGTGAACGGATTATACGGTCGTGCGTCGTTAGTTCATTGGTCAGCCTATATGACTTCGGAGTACGAGGTCTCGGGTTAAAGTCCCGGGACGAGCAATGAAATATTGAGTTATTCTTACTGTCTTTCAGTAAACATGAAGATGATTGTGTTAATTTCTCGTGCCCCGGAGAGCAAATTAAATCATTGACCAACATATGGATAATGATCGTTACAAGAGAAAACATCAAAAAAAGATCTTAGTTTCATATCCTCTAAGGAGATACGCCTGACTGTAGGGGATAGGCTCTAAAAATGTTAATGTTGATAATCACCCCAAAATTTTCCCATGCAATTGTTTTTCTGTTTAATTCCACATAGATGAAGCTTTGAACGCATCACTTACAAACAGCAAGATAAAGGTATTCAAAATTCCAATGAATATATAAGCTTAATTTAACTACCTTGATGATATCCCTCTACAGGTCACATACCTTGTCTCATACCGTCATGTTAAATTTAACTCTGACGTATGTTAATGCGCTTGAAGAGATTACTTGGATAATTGAGATTTATATCAGCAAATGCATACCTTATTATAAAATATTCCATGTTAAAATTGTTCAAGAAAATTGGCCATTACTCTTTGCAGTTAAACAAAGAGTACTTTTACTTAATACTTTAATAAAATTAGACATGATAAAAGGTTTTATTTATCGGAAAATAATGAATGCAATTAAAGTATTATTTTTTTTATTACTTACGCACGGATTTGTGGTAGTTTGAAAAAAGTAGCCTATGTCCTTTTCCAGGCTCTAAACTATCTGTCAAGACTTAATTGACAACAACAATTGACGTGGCTTTAAGATGAGTCAGGTTTGTAAGATTGAAAACATGACTGCTTTTACACTCGTAATATGCGATTTGATTTGGTCAGAGGTTTCAGGGTTTTTACATTTCTATAGATATAAATCAAAACACTCGAACAAATAAGTCTCAAAGTCGAAATCATGAGATAAATAAACGCGACGTCCGAAAAATACATATGTGTTGATATTAAGGATAAGAACCCCTCAGGTGTTTTTCAACAATAGGTAAAAAGGCGTTAGTGTGGGTGTAGATTTATCTAACAAAAAATAACTTTAAAAAGTCACTTTACTTTAATACTTAAGTGTATTGATGTAGAAAAGCTAACAAGTTATCAGTTAACAGGCTGTCAATGTCAATGGCGTCATTATTTCTAGAACTGATTGAAAAAGTAGGTAATTAGAAAGCGAATCACACGCTATACCATTCAACTATATCATACACGTACCTATTGCAGTATAACTAAGTATCTGAATAAAGCTATAAACAGGTACAGACCACACACCGGATGTTATTTTATCGTTATCGAGTCTCGATTGAACTGTCCAGTCAATATTATTAGTACTAGTTTTTGCCACCCACTTTATCGGCGTGGTTCACACAGTGGTTGACTGAATTGGTCTCTCTTATTTGTAGTAATAGTTATTGGAACAAGCAGATAGCCCACTACATGTGAAGCGAAGAAACAACGCTTACATCAAAGCAGAACTTCGCAGTACTAGCTATGATTGCAGTGCAATTGAATGATATTTCTTTTGCAAATAAATACGCAGTATACTATACTTCGACTTGTATATATTAGACAGTGACACGTTTATTTTTTTTACAGATACACCGCAGACGGGAAGTCTATGCAGAAGCCGGACTTGAGCAAACTGGGCAAAAACAAAAAAGACGACAAAAAGACAGTTGACGACCACGACCATGAGGCTTTGTTCGAGATGGACGGCCTGAACGAGGGCTCGTCTGATTGGACGGACTCCAAACCAAAGACATTCGCAGCTACTCAACTAGGGTCAGCCGAAAGCGAGGCGAACCAAACAGTGCAGAAAATTAGCGAGCACAACGACTTCAGACCTATAGACGCCGCGCCCAGCCACGAGGATCTCAAACCTAACAATGGCAATGGCAAGAAAAAGAAGAAGACGAGGAAAGTGAGCTCGAAGAAGAAGCACCAAAGAAAGTCATCGACCAGTTCTATTTCTAGTCAGTCTGATCTCCCCAGTTCTGAGCAGCGAGGGTCGCAGCCGACCTCCATTCCTAACACCACCGATATTAACTTCTTCAGCGACACTGAAGCTGTGACGGGTGGACTTAGGTAAGTTTTATAATATAAAAAAAACAAAATTTCTTAAAATACTAATCTCTATGTGATCTAATTACTCATAGGTTAACAATTTAAAACAAATGATCGATATGCAAGATATAACACTCCATAATAAGATAGTTGTATCTCAATAAATCGCAAATTGCTGCGGAAATCTGCCTTTCCTTATGAAAGAAAACTGCTAAAGATTTCATTAGAGTTGGATTTGAAAGTAGGAAAAAAGTCCACCTGCACGAAAGTTTCTATAAAGCATCTGAGGTTATGAAGTTTCATACTAGATTTTAAACGTGTTTCAAGGGAAGCTAATAATAATAATCCGTAGTCAGACCATTTTGTAGTTTTTAATAAATTTCGAAAGGATCTGACGGCATTACCTGGTTACAGCGAAGAGATGTCCAACTTGAACCTCAAAGGCGACAATCGCATACCGCTGGCGTTGTCGGACACGGCGTTTGAAGTCCACTCCGCGTCGAGACATTCGTAATAATTATATTAATAAATACTTTTTCTATTGCACAACGCAAAGCAACGCTTTTCCCACTTGATCTGTAGTTCGTTACAACATTCGTAAAAATATTTTAATACTCTTTACTATTGCACACCACAAAGCAAAGCTTTTCCCACTTGATCTGTAGTTTGTTACAACATTTGTAAAAAATATGTTATTTACAACATTCGTAAAAATTTTATGAAATATTTTTAGATAGCTATTGCAAAGCATCGCTTTTCCCACTAGACCTGCAGTCCGATACAATACTTTTTTTCTATCGTACAGCGCAAAGCATCGCTTTTCCCACTTGATCTGTAGTTCAATACACCTCTTACGTAAATAGAACTTGTAGGCAAATCGAGCTGTTTGCTTTCACGCCTCATACCCGCTGTTAGTTCGCCACCTTGATTGCTATTAATTTCTGTAAACTAGCGTTGGTTAGTTTATTAACATTATAATTATATTTATGTAAGACATCTAGTTAAACTGTAATTATTGTATTTCACAACAAATTTCTTACTAGTTCACTTTCTGTAATAACCTTAGATAGATCTTGTTGCTGTTATTTTTTATCTACTAAATTGCAAAAGTATGGTAGGTACTACTTTGTAATATAAATGTAAACTATTGTAGTAACAAAAACGATTCTTATTCTTAACTAAATCTATTTAAAGAAAAAATATTACTAAATGATAATTTTCCATGTTATGTTTTCCAGTAGTTGTATATATAAATACTTGTATATATGTACGTATACTTAATTAAATTACTTTTCCTTAAAAAGTATAATTTTCTTTTACAAAACAATAAATAAGATGGATCTTAATCTAACACGTTCATTATTCCACTAACAATATTAAGTTAATTGTAATTCGCCTCGCTGACTTTAGATAGTAACAAACTGTAACACTCAATTATTTATTTAGCTAATAAATTAATGCATAGAATTCAACATGCGCAAATTTTTTTTGCACACATTTCTTATGTAAAATGATTATAGTTTAATTTGTATGCGCGAACATATTTTATAGCAGTGTTACTGGTTTAAACTCCGTATTAAAATTCAAATGTCTTCTAAATATAGGTACATCTCTATTAATGGATTTAAAATTAGACTATCCGTATATATATTGCATTTAAATCTCTAATATCCGTATTTACAAGACACTAATAAAAACACTACGTGTATGTCTTGACTAGGTTATAATAATCTAGGTGTACAAGAAGTTAAGGCCTGGGTCGGGCTATGAATGTTACACTGCCGTGCTTCGTAATGCACGTGACCGTTCGGTCTTGAAGATTGTCCTTAACATTTGATAGTGATTGTTTTATAATCTAAGTCCGCCAACCCGAAGTGGACTAGCGTCCTAGGTCTGAGCTCCATATCCCCTCTCCTATAACGAGGATGGGTAGGCCTTGCCCCCCTATTCTGTAACTAATTATGTTTTTATTAATTGACATGTAACTAATTTGACGTTTAATGCGATACTATAGAAAAGTTTTTTTCTGGTGGGAGGCTTCTGCCGTGGCTAGTTACCACCCTATCAACAAAGACGTACTGCCAAGCGATTTAACGTTCCAGTACTATGTCGTGTAGAAATCGAAAGGGGTGTGGATTTCACTCCTTACAAGTTAGCCCGTTTCCATCTTAAATTGCATTTTTACTTACCCAGGTGTGATTGCACTCAAGGGCTAACTAGTAATGAATAAAAAATAAAGGCAATAGTATATTCTCTCTTTATCTACAGTATTGCGTTAGACGGAGAGACATAGAGACGAATTCAATAGTCACATATCAATTAAAAACATAGTTAGTTGGGGGGATGTTGTGGACTGGTAATAGGTTGATAATAATGACTGTTCCCACGAACAGTCATGTGCAGTGCATTCAAGACGTTTACTGTTGACGGCGCAATTATACATTGTTAATGTTTTTGTGATGAATCAACAGTTTACCGTTCGTAAGCGTATCAACTCAGACGTAACTGTTATTGTCGATGTATGAGAATGTCTCATATTCTGTAGTATAGACACTATTTTGCTTTGCTTCTTTTCTATACTTATCAAGTTGTACATAATTTTTATTTACTATCTAATTAATACCCAATAACGGAGAACAGGGATTGAGGTTTTGCGGATATTGATTTTAAAGTAGGTACAAACTGAACAAACAAATATGTTCACGTCATTTTACGAATATTTCTTTTCAATACAAACTGTATCAATAATAGTTTTGTTTTAAATATAATGACAGTAATATCAATACAGTAGTATCAGTAATTAGTACAGTAAGTAGTTATAAAGTGAAAGTTTTTGGCCTCAACAAAGCTATAAGAACTTTTTTCGACAGGAATTAGCTGTCACAATGTATTTAAAAGTTGACTTGAATTTAATCTTTGATCAATAATGCTCCAGATTCTTGTTAAGCACTCAAAAAACGTTAGACTCAAATATATTAATTAGACTCATGGTCGAGTTAAACTTTCATTATTATTTTTTTTAATTTATTTAGGAATTATAGTCTTTAAATTGACTTGTGTATAGTATGGTTGTTAGCAGCATACTACTGAGATTCTTTGTCCCTCAACTTTTTTTTGTCATTTTTCCGATGTCCTAAAAAAATAAGAGGTTTTTACAGAAGAATGGCAATTCTATATTATAAATATATCATTTTCCCGTTTAGCAAAGGATCTCGCCATGGCACACCTGTCCAGTCAGATACGGAAATGGAGTTACAAAGAGCTGCAAATGGGGACAAGTCATCCCAGTCGTGGCGGTGGGGCGAGCTGCCCGAGCCGCCGGTCCGGGGCGCGCAGACCGAGTCACCAGCGACCCCGGCGTCACCCGCCTCCCCTGCCGAACCTGCGTCCCCTACCGAGCCTCTGAGCTCCGATGAAGAGCGGACGGAACGCCGAGGAGTCTTAAGTGGCATGTTCAGGTTAGTATTGATACAAAGAGCTGCAAATGGGGACAAGTCATCGTAGTCTTATGTGAGTTGAGATGATGATGAGATGTGAGCAGATGGGACGCCGAGGAGATTTAATTGGCGTTTTCAGGTTCATATTGATACAAATACCTAACTGCAATATTAAAATAAAAAAATAGAGATGTTCGTGTAAGTTACTCGGTCTTAGTAATTTTTACGAATAACTGTGCATAAGCGTTGATGTCTATATTTTTAACTTGACGTTTTTTATAGTCTGAGCGGTAAATACGTGACGCAAACTACCTACATAAATCTTAAAGAATATGTATAATTATTTAAATATTCAGTTATAAAGAACAACAAAGAATCGGAATTTATGTTAAAAACCTCGGCAAGTAGTAAATTAATTTAAGACAAGCAGAAAGTAAATAATGCATTGTTGCGTCTCTAACCATAGCCCACTTTTTTGACGCTGGGAAATGCATTTACGGATCCCAGTTTTACACTAAGCAGCTTAGAACCGCGCAATACAGAACCGGGCATGTGGGATCCGCTGGATGACAAGCAGCCTGAATACCCCTAAAACAGCAGCATGCGCCCTAGTTTGATCGTTAAAGTATCGCGGAATAATTCCGTAAGTAAGGAGATTTACAAGGCGAGAGTGAATGGAAATGTTGGAAGTGGAAGACCTAGGCGAATGTTCCTGGACCAAATTCAGGACATTTTAAATAATGGCCAAGTCAAGAGTACCCTAAACTGACGAACTTGTATGAAAGGATTAATGAGAGTGGAAGAAGCTAAGGAAGTATGCAAGGACCGTGGCAAATGGAGGGATATGGTCTCTGCCTACCCCTATGGGAACAAGGCGTGATGTTATGTATGTATGTATGTAACGTCCAGGCGCGATTGTCGGTGTACTCAATGGTGTCTGCAGGGATGGCATGATCTAATGGTGTCTGTAGACTTAAAACAAACCGCATCAATGCAATAATTATTGGCAACATGTAGGTTGTCGCTCAGGAAATAACACTGTCAATAACTCGTCAAGGCGTGAAGCGGCAGCCGGATGCCGTTTTCACCCTACCCTACATATAGCCAATATTATTGATTGCAAATTAGATTGGTTAACTCTAATATTTATCATCTATTGTTCAGGTTTATGTCAACACGAGAAACTGCTGACACAGCACCCGGGGGCGTCTACCTCGATGACCTGGATCGGGGTCAAGTCGATCCCGATTTGTACTTCCCCAAACACCACGCGGATCGCTATCGGACAGGTGCGTAATAGATAACAGATGTTTTTAATTAATGCCGTAGACATAACAAAGTCTATTGTTTAATCGAAATGTGTTACAGAACAAAGACTTAATATTCTAATTAATTATTATTAATTATTTACTATCGAGTCAGCGTGTACAATGTGATAAGTGGAAATTGTGTTATTGCGGTTATTGTTTGATAAGAAGACCACAGTTCACTTCGCTCCAAATAAACTCTATTTTTGTTTATATGAAATATTAGTACATTGTTTTCGTAATAAGTAAACTCATTTTACATTTAATTATTAATTTATTATCAAGTCTCTATACGATCTACGTAATTTAATGAGCAAAAGTTGTGTTATTCGTCTCATATTTTAAGGTTAATTTTTTATTACATAATTATGCTATGAGAATAAAATTAAACAGAAATTAAGAAACGGTAAAAAAATTTAGTTTGTATAGAATTAATTGTAAATCTTACCATGTAGGGAGTCATTCAAAATCTAAATACATTTCATACATGATATTTATCATTCACTGCTACAGGAAGAACTTCTAAATAGTCTTAAGTCTTAGGTTAACACTGTGGTATTTAGAAGTTCCATAAGACTCTTGCATTCAACGATGTCTTGCAACCCGTTAAAGTCATTGGCCCATTTAGTAAGGGTTTGAACAACACTATTCTTCGTTCTTATTTACATAATACATAACAGTGATTCTTGCAGCAGGTAATGTGGGTATACAGAGCGGGCCCACAGAGGAGGAGTACGAGTCGGGCAACGGGCCGTCGCTGCCGCAGTCGCCCAACTCGCCGACCTCGCTCGACGCGCCCACCCTCGACTCGGACGACGACGAGAAACTGCTCGCCAAGTGAGTGCTCTGTGCCAACATAACAGTGATACTTGCAGCAGGTAACGTGGGTATACAGAGCGGGCCCACAGAGGAGGAGTACGAGTCGGGCAACGGGCCGTCGCTGCCGCAGTCGCCCAACTCGCCGACCTCGCTCGACGCGTCCACCCTCGACTCGGACGACGACGAGAAAATGCTCGCCAAGTGAGTGCTCTGTACCAACATAACAGTGATACTTGCAGCAGGTAACGTGGGTATACAGAGCGGGCCCACAGATGAGTACGAGATGGGTAAGATGAGAAATTGCTCGCCAAGTAGTTGCCAATACGGAGCATACAGATGAACGCTTGGTCACAATCAATGTGTGATGATAGTACGATACGATACGAAGGTAGATACGTTGCAGTATCGTTGAACATGTCTCTCTATGTAATTTTTTTTTATTTAATAAATGATTATAATTTGTGCAGAGGTCAGGTGTCGGTGATGGCGCGAGAGGGCGCGGTGTCGCGCGCACTCAGCTACGAGGAGTTCTGCATGCAGGGCGCGGCGCTCGCCAGCGCGGGGCAGCTGGAGGTGCGGCTGGGCACGCGCCGCATGCCGTGGCGCAGCGCCGGCCCACTGCTGTTGTCGCTGCTGGCATACAGGCGCCCGCTGCCCAACGTGAGTACCATCCGCAAATATACTACTCAGATATCGACTACTGATGATACCCACTATAATTGTTTTCTCATTTAAATATTTGTGAGTTTTATTAGAATTTAAATTATTTTCCATATTATTAAAAAAATATATTCGGCTGAAACTCACGTCAGTGTTGTCAGAGTATGCCCGAGTAGTTTCGAACCCATACGGGCTCCTTAGTCATGAGCTTGCTTGTTTATGCAACGCGGCGTGAAGCAAACTGCGGGCGGCGCACGCAGCCGCTCGTAACGCGCATTGAGAGGGGAGCTGAGAAGGGGGAGCGTAGGTGCAGCTTCGCCGCCCATCATTACATTTTTACTAGTCCCGTCTTCTTTAATGCAAACCGAATAAACTTTACTGTGCTCCAACTTTGTCGTCTGTGGTTTTATATGAAGAAGTGATGACCTACGGATCCGAATCTTGGTCGCTGACTGCAGGCTTCATAAGAAGGCTCAGAGTCACTCAGCGGGCGATGGTGCGAGCAATGCTCGGAGTATCTCTGCGTGATCGAATCAGAAATGAGGAGATCCGCAGAAGAACCAAAGTAACCGACATAGCTGAGCGAGTCGCAGAACTGAAGTGGCAATGGGCGGGGCACGTAGTTCGAACAGCTGATGGACATTGACGGCCCAAGGTGGTAGATTGGCGATCCCGCACCGGAAAGCGCAGCGTTGGTCGACCCCCAACCAGGTGGACTGACGACATCAAACGTGTCACAGGGAGCCGCTGGCAACAGGCGGCTCGGGATCGTTGTGTTTGGAAGTCCCTAAAAAAGGCCTATGTCCAACAGTGGACGTCTACAGGCTGATAATGATGATGATGATGATGATGAATGTGTGTAGACGATACAAAAAATAAACAACAAAGTATATTGTACACAGCGAGTGCTAGAAGAACTGGAGAAAGGCGAGAAGGGCGAGGAGGCGAGCAGTCGCGGCGCGGACGAGGCCAAGCCGCGCTCGTACTCGTGGTGGTACTGGCGGCGCTCCAACACCGACAAAAGGTTCTACTCTATTATATTTGTTACAATAATACTTACTTCAAGTAATTCATGTTCAGATTTGTCACTATATGTTATAAAGTCCCCCGCCGAATATGTCTCTGTCTGTCTGTTCGCAACTCGGTACGATTTTTTTTGCAGTTTTCAACAATAGACAGAGTGATTTCTGAGAAAGGTTTTAAGTTAAGATTATATGTTAATTGTTGGGAAGTTCTAGAAATTTATGCCATCTGGAAGTTTACTTAAGAGAAAACTTGCTTTTCACGAAAAAGGGGTACTTTTTTATATTTTTTAAAGATTGCAACATACTATTCTCATCTCATCTCATCAAGGTCATCAACCATCTAATGACAATCAGGTATGATAGCAATCATGGATCTACTTGTAATTAAAAATAAAAAATCTGCTTTGCAACTGTTGCACGTCGGCTTGAGTACTGACGTCTTTTTTAAGAAACGACACACTGACGTTATTACATATCACCGATCCTATCAGAGATACCGATCTTTCCGATAATAATGTTGTAATAAAAAATTGCTGACATTTCGAAACTATTGCTCAACTCATTCATACACTCGTGACTAACCCTTTACACTATTCTTGACATCAACCATCCTTTTATAAAAGCATGTTTCACCAATATGGTATTCCTGAAAATACATCACATTTGTGGTTCAACGATTTGTGGTACAATATATCGATTGAATTATAAAATATATCAAGATAAGCACGAGTCTATCGATAATGTTATAAAAAAAATATAGTTGCCGACATTATTAAACGATTGTTAACTCATTCATACACTCGTGACTAACGCATCATGTATATTCGAGACATTCTAACTATCCATTTCTATAAGTACGTGTCACCGACGCGGTATTTCTAAATATACATCACATTTGTAGTTCAAGGATTTTTATGTACTATAGCAATGATCTAAATGCATAAAGGAAATCATATGCTATACTAATATACAATTATACTTATATAAATTTTAATATTACAAACCGACAAAGACGTACCGCCAAGCGATTTAGCGTTCCGGTACGATGTCATGTAGAAACCGAAAGGGGTGTGGATTTTCGTCCTACTCCTAACAAGTTAGCCCGCTTCCATCTTAGATTGCATCATCATTTAACATCAGGTGTGATAGCACTTGTAGTTGATAAAAAAAAAACTAATACATTTTTAAGTCATTCATCCGAATGGAAGTTAGATGATCTTTACACTTGTGAAAGTTCCCAACAAAAAGTGAAAATAAAATTTCAATTATATAGCGAGGAGATGGAAATATTCTGTTCGATCAGTGCCGGTGTATCGCGTCAGTCAACAGGGAATCGAGCCAACGCTTTTATGATAGAAATGAACTCGATCCAAAATTCCCCAGACCGTACGTAACCTTGGAACAAATACAATTTCCTATTTTGGATATCAGCATGCTCTTTGGACTTGGCCATGTGAACATTTATTTATAATTCATGTCTCAATGAATAACGATGTTTTGCTATTTTTAAAGATACCCCGCGATGTCAGAGTAGACAAGATTTAGCGGAATTTGTGCCCAAATAGATTTTTTAGAATTCTAAAAGGACTATACAATTATAGATTGTAGATTACACATCCGATTAAGCCTAGTCTAGTCAGTAAAATATAAAACAAAGCTTCAAGATCTGCAAAAATATTATTATTTTTTTTGGTAGAAATATTTTAAGTTTTTCTATTGAAGTTGTATGAAAAATGTATCAATCTTGTTTATCGTTTTGTGACAGGGCTCATACGGGAAATACTACCGTTGTAGCTATTTCTGCCAATTACCGTCGCTGTATTTCAGTATGAAGGCGACGCTTAGTAGTGAAATAATACTCAATAAACTTATCTCTTTTAAATAAAGTACTTCTAAAAAAGTCTAATTCTAAAAAATTCTATAGATCCGAATCATCGCAGCCCAAAGATGAAATTCAAGATGTACATGCACCGAATATTGATGCAAGTAAAAGCATGACGCCAAGGACTGAATCAATCGACGAAGATCAATTAGATCACTGGACTGAGGTCAAACAAGAGAAAATGGAACCACCAAAAGATGTGCTAGACATCAGTGCAGCGGCGATAGTTGAAGAAGTAATGGAAGTCGGTGAAACCACGCCAATAATACCTACTCGTGAGTATTTTATACGTATTTTTAACCGACTTCTAGTCATCTTTGAATTTTTTATTTCTCAACGTGAGTAAATATTTTGTTTTACAAATTCAAATTGTGTTTTGCGAAGACATATGCCTCGTGTTCAGAGCGGACTAGAAGTTTGGCAAAACTTATACTATATATAATTATCTATACTAAAGCCAAACTCGATTGGGAATGCTTGTCAACAAACAAATTGAAAATGAAGGTAGAATTCACGAGTCATTTTCCACCTAATTTTTTTAGTTAACTTGTTAATGACAAATTCATGACAATAAATTAGATTAGTAAGTCAAAACTAATTAATATATTCAATATCTTTTAAATAAGATTTTATAAAAAAACAAAACATAATTTTAAATTTATTAGGCATAAAATGTGTTGCATTTTCTACCTTCATTTTAAATTTGTTTGTTGACAAGCATTCTCAATCAAGTTTGGCTTTAGTATAGTTTGTATATCACTGGTCTATAAATTACTGATCCAAATAAGCGACACAATCCAATGCAAAAAACGCAGCTAGATGTTTTCGGACGAAGTTCCTTGTCTATTAGACCAGAAAAAGTGTGATAAGGCATTTTTCTGACACTTCTTTTAGTAAATACGTATGATGATAATGGACTTCGTTCCGGCTGGGGGTTCATACACACCTCACGTATTTGTTTAAATTTACTAATGTTCATCGTCATCAGCTGACGGACGTCTTCTGCTGGATTTAGGCCTTTTTAGAGACTTCCAAACATAACTCTCCTGAGTCTCAGGCGGCTCAATGGTAATGATGATGATGATGATGATGATGATGATGATGATGATGTTATCGTAAAGTAATGTTTGTGTGTCTGTTGTCAGGCGAGGTGTCCGTGCGTCATGAGCACAGTTCTTCTGATTCCGAGCACGAGACGCACAACACGAGGACGTCGCGTCGACAGTCCTCCTTCCGGAAAACGCTGCGACTCTCTTCGGACCAAATTGTAAGTAACCGACCGCTGTAAGTACCTCATGGTAAATGATGATGCAATCTAAGATGGAATAAGGGTTCATTTATTAGGAGTAGGACGAAAATTCACACCACTTTACGGGGTCTACACTACATGGTACGATGACATTTAAGATGTCAAGTGTCGTCGTATGCTAAATCGCTTGGCGGGTACGTCTTTGCCGGTAAAGTGACGCTCAATAAAATAGTTGCACGTGCTAGTTGCAAACTCCAAGAAAGTCGAAGACTTAGCAAACTTGGTGATACCTCCAGGCATTAAAATCCCTGCAATAAGCTTTTAATCTTTGTCCTGAAAGACATTTTTGTAGGTTAGGATATCCATAATGGTCGCCACCCGTAAAGAAAATTGTGTTGGAAGAAGTGTAATATAGCCATTTGGTTTGGTGCAGAAAAAGCTGAACCTTCGCGAGGGTATGAACGAGATGGTGTTCAGCGTGACGACGGCGTACCAGGGCACCACGCGCTGCAAGTGCAACGTGTTCCGCTGGCGCTACGACGACAAGGTCGTCATCTCCGACATCGACGGCACCATCACCAAGTAACTAGCTTCACTATCATTATACGAGAACATCTGTGCGAGGGTATGAACGAGATGGTGTTCAGCGTGACGACGGCGTACCAGGGCACCACGCGCTGCAAGTGCAACGTGTTCCGCTGGCGCTACGACGACAAGGTCGTCATCTCCGACATCGACGGCACCATCACCAAGTAACTAGCTTCACTATCATTATACGAGAACATCTGTGCGAGGGTATGAACGAGATGGTGTTCAGCGTGACGACGGCGTACCAGGGCACCACGCGCTGCAAGTGCAACGTGTTCCGCTGGCGCTACGACGACAAGGTCGTCATCTCCGACATCGACGGCACCATCACCAAGTAACTAGCTTCACTATCATTATACGAGAACATCTGTGCGAGGGTATGAACGAGATGGTGTTCAGCGTGACGACGGCGTACCAGGGCACCACGCGCTGCAAGTGCAACGTGTTCCGCTGGCGCTACGACGACAAGGTCGTCATCTCCGACATCGACGGCACCATCACCAAGTAACTAGCTTCACTATCATTATACGAGAACATCTGTGCGAGGGTATGAACGAGATGGTGTTCAGCGTGACGACGGCGTACCAGGGCACCACGCGCTGCAAGTGCAACGTGTTCCGCTGGCGCTACGACGACAAGGTCGTCATCTCCGACATCGACGGCACCATCACCAAGTAACTAGCTTCACTATCATTATATGAGAACATCTGTGCGAGGGTATGAACGAGATGGTGTTCAGCGTGACGACGGCGTACCAGGGCACCACGCGCTGCAAGTGCAACGTGTTCCGCTGGCGCTACGACGACAAGGTCGTCATCTCCGACATCGACGGCACCATCACCAAGTAACTAGCTTCACTATCATTATATGAGAACATCTGTGCGAGGGTATGAACGAGATGGTGTTCAGCGTGACGACGGCGTACCAGGGCACCACGCGCTGCAAGTGCAACGTGTTCCGCTGGCGCTACGACGACAAGGTCGTCATCTCCGACATCGACGGCACCATCACCAAGTAACTAACTCCAATATCATTATATGAGAACATCCGTGCGAGGGCATGTTGCCGATGGAGTCTGCTGCTGAACTGCCTTTAGTTAGGACTTCTAAGTACAATAGACTTTCGCCGCTAGTACGACTGCCGCGGTACGTTTGTCGTAAGTCTGACTAGTTGAGGATCGACTAACATTGCGCTCGTTTTGAAAATATAAAACGAGTATGTTTGTGTTTTTAAGTTTGTTTATAGTTTTGTAGAGGGTAGTTTACGAACTACTGAGCTGATTTAAAAATTCTTTCACCAGTGGAATGCTACATTATCTGGGAGTGCTATAGGCTATATATTATTTTAACTAGTGAGTATAATTGAAAGCAATGTACGTCAACTTTATGTACCTTTAAAAGTTCTACAAAAAAGATCATCATATCATATACATTCAGGCCCATGTCATAACTCAAATAGCAATTTACATTTCGCCATCAATATCGATGATTAGCAGCAACAGCAATCTGCAGCAACTTGGGTCTATCTATTAACAAGCAGAAAACTAAAATTATGGTCATAGATAGAACAAGTACATTAAATTTCACTGGCGCCCTCAAATTACAAACAGTAACAGAGTTCGTTTACCTCGGATCCACAATAACTAACAATGGCTCATGTGAACCAGACGTCCGCAGAAGAATCGGAATGGCCAAGAATGCCATGTCTCAGCTCTATAAAACATGGAAGGACAGGAGAATTTCTCTAACGACAAAGATGAGACTGGTAAGAGCTCTGATCTTCTCCATATTCTTATATGGAGCTGAAACCTGGATCTTACCATCTGCTGACCGTAAACGAATTGACGCCTTCGAGATGTGGTGCTGGAGAGAAATGCTTCGGATCCCGTGGACAGCATTTCGGACCAACGCATCTATATTGTCTAAGCTTAAAATTAAAATAAGACTGTCGACCATCTGCCTGATTCGAATCCTGGAGTACTTCGGACATATTGTTAGGAAACACGGAGATAATCACGAAAAACTAATAGTTACTGGCAAAGTGGAAGGAAAAAGACCGCGTGGCCGCAGCCCCATGCGTTGGTCTGATCAGATCCGCGCCACACTCGACTCCACGCTCTACGATGCTCTCCGAATAGCGGAGGATAGAGCAAAGTGGCGCCACATTTCAACATTAAAGATGGAGGTGGTCACGACCCTCATCAATGAGGAAATCGACGAGAGGAGGAGGATTAAACTCTATGAATTTATTGTTTATTATTTTATATTCAAAATGTGACGCACTTTTCGTTTGTCGGCTTGAGTTTTATTACTTTATCTCGAATACAGTGGAACAGTACTGTTACAAACTTGTTTGGTCACAGATCTGACGTGTTGGGCCACATCTTCCCACTGGTGGGCAAGGACTGGGCGCAGTCGGGCGTGGCGCAGCTGTTCACCAAGATCAAGAACAACGGCTACCAATTACTCTACCTGTCAGCACGCGCCATTGGACAAGCCAGGGTGAGGATAAAGACAAATTTTCTACATTAATAAAAAAAAACAGTCATTTGAATTTTTGCCAAATTATATTTATAATATATTGACAATATTGTCAACCGACGAAACATTATTTGGGAGTGAGACGCACACAGTGGATTGCAAATACATAGGTAAGAGAGAGATAGATAGTAGTTTGTCTACTCTACTTTCGAGGGTTCAATGCCAATCTTTATGGTTCGGACTATTATTTTATTGGTATATTATTTACTGCCCATATTCATATTGAAATTTTGTTAGGCTTATAGATTTTCTCACTATGATTAAGGTAATAATTGCATTTCAACTGATATTTGATTGTATAAAAGTTATCAAAGGAATCGAACTCTTGGATTTTTGTGCAATCTATAAGTTAGAAACTCAGTAGACCATCGCTTCTTCACATATCACATAAAACTCTATAAAGTTTAATATCTAAAATAGTTAAACACTTAGTTATAAATACAAAATGCACAGGTGACTAGAGAATATCTACGCTCGATTAAGCAAGGCGAGGTGTGTCTGCCGGACGGACCACTGCTGTTGAACCCCACGTCGCTCCTGCGCGCCTT
Organism: Mycalesis mineus; assembly: GCA_034621355.1. Classification (NCBI taxonomy): domain Eukaryota; kingdom Metazoa; phylum Arthropoda; class Insecta; order Lepidoptera; family Nymphalidae; genus Mycalesis; species Mycalesis mineus. Next base: position 8,253,282 of record CM067881.1, read on the forward strand.
CCACCGAGAGGTCATCGAGAAAAAGCCAGAGGAGTTCAAGATACAATGCCTCGCCGACATCAAAGCGTTGTTCCCCACCGGCTCCAACCCGTTCTACGCGGGATACGGCAATAGAGTCAACGTAAGTATAGTGAATCATGTTTTTATCATAGTATTTTTTTAATTTTCATTACATTTATTTTTGCAAAAGAAAACATTTAATCTATGAAAATTCTAAACGCGTCTAGTTTTGGCTTTAATAAAAGGGATCATAACAATCACTACCAGATGTTCGGGACAGATTATTTGACGTGCTTTCCAAAGCTCGCCACTATCTTCCCAAAGAAAATTTGTTTGAAAAGAAATACGGGGAATCAGAGTTCAATTTCGGAGAGGGAGCCTGAGAAACGGCTACCAGAACCAAGGAAGGCCGCAGGCGCGCAGATTACCCACGGAGAGTTACATAATGACATACTGACAAACTGACATACAAGTGAAGCTAATAAAAAGCGTGTAAAAAAAGTAAAGCTCAATATTTCATAACTGAATTATAATCCGAATGCATTGGAGCAGCCTGGTCGGTATAATCTCCATAATGTATTTTCTATAAGGAGCGAGGCCTAGCACTGCAGGAGGTCATTAATAGGCTGATAATGAGTTGAAAAACGACAAAAAACCCCTTTATAAGCTATAATTACATTTTTTTATTTACAAGTTACCCCTTGACTGCAATGAGTTCTGATGGTAAGTAATGATACAATCTGTGATGGAAGCGGGCTAGCTTGGTCATGCCAGACGCTGACCAATTCAGAAAATCTCGATCGGCCCTACCGGGAATCGATCCATATACTTAGTATACCACTGAGGTTTGCTAGCGAAGGTAAGTCAACTGAGCAGGAAACAGCTACGGTATGCTATAGCAGCGTACACAGGCCATTATAGCACCAGGTCTATGCTCTGCAAAATGGGTATCTCTGAGGATCCCATTTGCAGGGCCTGCAACGAAGACAGAGAGTCCATGGAACATATTTTGTGTGAATGTGACGGATTGGCTAAAAAGCGATGGATCTCCTGGGGGTGGCATATCCACTACCAGAGGATTACTGTGCCTCCAACCTGAGAGCGACTACCCTTAGAGTGGGTGTTTGAATTGATATAGGGGAGGTGAGGGCGGGGCGAGTACAAAAGATCCAAAAGGGTCGAAGTGCATCCGTTATGGCGGGCCTCACCATTATAATAATAATTCACGAGGTTACCGCCATGTGGCATGTGGAGTCTACTGAAATCATCCCGATCGTTATTTCTGCCAATGGGTTGGTCCCAGTCAGCCTCGCTCACCATCTGAGGCGGCTGGGGTTCCGTGGCGATTCGCTCGCAGGCAAGATGCAAAAAGCGGTCTTGCTCGACTCGGCTAGGATAGTCCGCCGGTTTCTCCACCTGTCGCCCGACCCCCGGCCGTTTGGTCTCCCTGCCGGGGAGAATCCACCGCCCGGAGCATATATGTATTTATGTAGCGTATATTTAAGTTTATTTATATCAAGTATCTAAGTACGTTTATCATAACATTTTCGGTTTTTGTTTATATGTATTTATTGTGTATCCGGGCGTGAGCGTATAATTTATGTATAATAATAATAATAATAGAATACCACTGAGTCACGGAAGCCGTCAAAATAAATAATATCTAAGTAAAGTAAGTGCTTAGTATCTTTGTGCTATTCACAGGACGTGTGCGCGTACCAGGCGGTGGGCATCCCCATCGTGAGAATATTCACCATCAACTACAAGGGCGAGCTGAAGCACGAGCTCACACAGACATTCCAGTCCACGTGAGTTACCGCTATATATACTTTTCGAAGTCTGTTTGGCTTTGTGGTTGTAAAGTGGGTATTTGATAGGCGGGATAGGTGTGTTTACTTAAAGGAGCGTTACCAATGGAAAACTAGTTTTTTTTATTATTACAAGTTAGGCCTTGACTGCAATGACACCTTGTTAAGAGTAGTACAAAATCCCTACCCCTTCGGTTTCTACACAACATCGTATCGAAACGCTAAATCGCTTAGCGGTACGTCTTTGTCGTAAGGGTGGTAACTAGTCATGGCCAAAATTAAATTATCATCTGAGTTTTCTGTATGATTATTTAAGGAAAACACTCAGTTCCTATGATATTCAATAATACCCAATTATCCAAAAAGGGATTTTTGGAAATACTCGAGCGTCGAGCGTGGCAGATGATGATGATGATGATCTTTGATGTTGGTGAATAACTTCACCACATATGTCGTTTTGGGGGTGAATAATCGATCTAGTTAAGGATAATGCTCGGTCCACCAGGTACTTTCTACTGAAAAGAGTTGGCAAGAAACTCCGTAGTTCGATATCATACCTCCTTCTGTATCATTGTAAACATTAATTTATAATTGAAGAGAGTAGCTGTGGTGACGTTACTTTACTGTACACACGCAAAGATAATGTGCTGTCAATTTATCACTCCACCCAAAGCCAAATGGACTTCCCGGATTAGATTGCTAAACACTCAGCGCCTTACACGCACTACACATTTCACACTCACTAACTACACAGCTTACTGATACACGCAATGCGATCTCTGCAGACAAAAGTGATGTTATCCAAAATTACATGATATATTTATTTACATTTTTTTTAAATTTTCAACAATGCCTATAAAAATTATAAAAAACACTATTAATTGCCTGCTAAATTCGAAAATAATATTTTAATCATATTAATATGTATTACAACATATAAATTTAGTAAAATGTTGTAATACTTGTAACATCTTCGTAAATAAATGAATTATATACTATTGTATGATAATTATATACTATTTATAAAGTTTACCTAATCTTAACCGAACAAAAAACGATTATACAAAACAACGCCAAATTAAGCTGATCACTCGATTTAAATCATCACTTTGTCGATTTATTTCTAATGTTACTTTTAAATGATGATCGTAAAAATATTTATATTTCAGTATACTTTGGACTTTTAAATTCTTTGTATTAAATGTTATTTGTTAGGAGTTTTGCTTGTTGAGATTAATAATAATTTTAAAAGGCATTACTTTTTTTTTCCTTTTTTATCTTTTTTTTTAAATTTTCGCCATTTTGGCTTTCTATTACATTGGATGAGGTGACTTTTGTTTGAGAGCATCTGTACATTATATTATTATATAATAAGCAGTTTATTTTTATTTACAGCTACCACGTGCAAAGTGACATGGTCGATGATTTCTTCCCGCCACTGAAACGCGATAGACTCGTTTGCTAGTCGAGATTATGTTTAGTCAAATCCAATAATATAAATAATGGAGTTTTCCAAAAATATGTGTTTGCAGACGAGAGTTCTGGTAAGCCGAATGGCATGAAACTGGGCTTGTCACTTTAAACAACCGCGCTATCATCATGCATTATAATCCTATATAGGGAGAGTGATATGGCCAGACTTTCGTCATTTTATAACAACTGAAAGTTGATCTACCCATTCCCTGCCATTGATAAGTATGGTACGGTTGACAATTATGGAAGTTACACCATTACACTAAATTTGTATTGCCCTTCCAACTTCCGTTTTCCCTACCACCTACAACATGGGTATCTTTAGGTCAAGAGTGAATCTTCTAGGCAAGCGCGTACTACCCTAGACTAAATCATCGCTTACCATCAAGACGTTAAAAAAAACGAGAAGAAAGTAATCTTTGAAATAAGTATGCAGAGTTCCAATTGCGTACTATGATTTAATCTATTTTTCAGCTCCAATATATGAAAAATGTCATATTAATGCCAAATCCCACGAACGACATATATGATAAACGACCAAAGAAAATATTAACCAATTACATTTTATAATTGAGAGCTTCTGAGTCTGGAGCGTTTGCAACCTAAACAACAACCTAACATAGCTACCATCGTCCAAACTCCATGGTTGTCTATCACACTTACCTATGAAACCCTCAGGGCATGAGCAGAGAAACTTTTAGTTTTTATAAAATGACCAAGGTCTGACCATTACGGGCTCTGAGACCATATAATATCACGATATCTAATAATACTGACAAATAACTCAGTGATATTATCGACATGTCATTTTTCGTATTTTCTAAAACCTTGTTTCTCATATCTTTTCAGCGTATTAACTCTAAATGCCAGTGAATAATTTTATCTGTAAAAATCTATATCTTCATTCAAATCATAATCTCTACTTATAAACTCATTTTTCATACAATATTATTGGACTATGTGAAATTGATGGATTTATGTCGAGGTAAAAAATAATAAATGCTTAAGTCTGAACATGTCATATTCTATCAGCATAAGTATCAGCAAGTTCACGTTACCTGGCTGTGTTCCAATAAAATCACGTGAATTATATTTATAGTTAGAGTTCGGCTGGAGGCTTTGTTCCGTGGCTAGTTACCGTCCTGCCGGCTAGACGTACTGCCAAGTGATTTAGCGTTCCCGTACGATGTTGTGCAAAAACCGAAAGGAGTGTGGATTTTTAATCTACTCCTAATAAATTAGCCCGTCTCCATTTTAGATTGCATCATCATTTACAATCAGATGAGATTGCAGTCAAGGGCTAACTTGTCATGAATTAAAAAAATACTGGACACAGATTAAAATAAATTAACTCTCAAAAGTTTAAAATTATTTCTTATAGCCATAAAAAATAAAATAATATTATACCCACATAATTATTGCAATTATTACTTTTAAATACTGTAATTTAATTATACATCTACAGTGCTGGCATCATTTGTGTTGTTGGTTTTGTGTGAATTTAAATGTTTCACTCACTTATTCGTTTCATCCAAAAACGTATTACTAGTTGATCTAAGTGATTGGTTTATATGTCACAATTAAGTTAGAGGAACTTAGTGAAGATTAAGAGACAATTTATTATTATTAAACGACTTCAAAAAAAAGGAGTTTCTCAATTCGACCGTATATATTTTTTTTTTTTTTTTTTTTTTATGTGTGTTCGCGCATAACTTCGTCGTGTATGAACCGATTTTGATAATTCTTTTTTTGTTGGAAAGTAGATAGTCCGGTGGTGGTACCATGACAAGGAAACCAGGATCTGATGATGGGATCCTGGAGAAAACGAGGAAAACTTTCAAAAATTGTAGGGACAACAAGTACGTTTGTTAATTTTTCCGGTAAGTATTTAAAAGCACTACAATTTGGTGAAGGTCTGGAGTCGATCTGATGATGGAGCCGATCTATATATAAGAGAACTCCGTGACGTTTTACAGTAGCTACCTTGTGTTTGGGCTCGATTAATTTGTCTCAATGAGAACTTTACATTTAGATGGGCTGTGACTGTCATTGAGGGTCTGGTGATGAAGACGAAGTACAATTAAGGGAGCTCCGTAACGTTTTACAGTAGCTTCCTTGTGTTTGGGCTCGATTAATTTGTCTCAATGAGAACTTTACATTTAGATGGGCTGTGACTGTCATTGAGGGTCTGGTGATGAAGACGACGTACAGTTAAGGGAGCTCCGTAACGTTTTACAGTAGCTACCTTGTGTTTGGGCTCGATTAATTTGTCTCAATGAGAACTTTACATTTAGATGAGCTGTGACTGTCATTGAAGGTCTGGTGATGAAGACGAAGTACAATTAAGGGAGCTCCGTAACGATTTACAGTAGCTACCTTGTGTTTGGGCCCGAATAATTTGTCTCAATGAGCACTTTACATTTAGATGGGCTGTGACTGTCATTGAGGGTCTGGTGATGAAGACGACGTACAGTTAAGGGAGCTCCGTAACGTTTTACAGTAGCTACCTTGTGTTTAGGCTCGATTAATTTGTCTCAATGAAAACTTTACATTTAGATGGGTTTTGACTGTCATTAAGGGTCTGGCGATGAAGACGAGGGACAGCTGAGGGAGCTCTTTAACGGTTTACAGTAGCTACCTTGTGTTTGGGCTCGATTAATTTGTCTCAATGAGAACTTTATAGTTAGATGGGCTGTGACTGTCATTGAAGGTCTGGCGATGAAGAAGAAGGACAGCTGAGGGAGCTCTTGCACTTTTGCAGGGACGTCGGAATGTTATAAGTAGCTAGTGAATATTGGTACTTATGGTTTAGTTCGAGTAGGTTTATTAGTATGTTTGTTGTTGATAAAGCACTAAAAAGTATGAAATAAAAAAATTTTAACAAAAAATAAAAACGCCTTCAAAACGCACTAAAAAGTAAAAAATAACTACGTCATTTACTTACTTTAATTTACTTAATCACATATATGAAGTCGGTGCCACCCGAGCTTTCTACTTTAAAGTCTTTACCTAAACTTGGATGGCACCGACTTCATAGATGTGATTAAGTAAATTAAAGTAAGTAAATGACGTAGTTATTTTTTACTTTTTAGTGCGTTTTGAAGGCGTTTTTATTTTTTGTTAAATTTTTTTTTTTTATAAAGTATCAAATTATGTTAAACTACATCTCTTTAATATTTTTTGATTAATGTTATAGCAATTTCCTAAATAGCATAAATGCACAGTATGGTGTTGGCAATAGACAAACATTAACTGCTATACATTTAAATATGCAAAAATGACTAATTTTAGTAGCTCTTAAGGTATCATTATAATTAATTTATTAACCTAAAAATATTCGCTAATCGCTACGAAGTATTTATGATGCAAGCAGGAAGCGATTAAGTCCTCAGAGGTTTCTAAAAAATTTAAACGCTCGAAATTAAGACCTTCACAATCCCGACTACAACAACAACCAAACCACAATGGCTCCCAGTTATAAAAACAATAGTTTCACAGCGTCTTTGCGGGCGAAAGAGGTTCCCGATTTTCCCGACACCCACGATCACGGGGGCGTCAGGACTCAATATTCTCAGGCTAAAATACTCATTCCGAATGTTCCTCAGAGAGGTGTTACATACGGAATACTTCTTTCAACCTCTGACAATACTTCTGCACATACGGCACGGTCTCAATCAGATAAAAACAATATAGTCTTCCACGCACACTAAGGCACATTCGCACTATCTTCTTTTTCCTTCTTCTCTTCTCCTGCACAAGTGCTATTGCTGCGCGGATAAAGTGTTGATTTTCTCTTTAAATTTCGCGATATAAGTTTCTTTTACGTATTCTACTTTTGTACAATGTATCCTTGATTTGTGATATAAAATTATATTAAAAGAGTATTAAAAATCCATTTACTTAGGTAGTTAACGATCACAGTAGGAGGGACTGGTTGTGTTTCTAATGTTGACGGCACCTGAAAACCTAATACGTCATGACCTTTCCGGTTTCAATTTTTTATAATGCTTAACAGTGTTTATTTATGGAGCCTAACAATTCAGCTGCCATTCCGATGGTGGGTGCCTCTTAAACATGTAAAATAAATATTTTTAGTTAGTATTAGCAATGAACGTTTGTTGTATTGGTACACAGGTACTCGCACATGTCAGTGCTGGTGGACCAGGTGTTCCCGCCTGCGCAGTGCGAGCCCAGCGACGAGTTCTCGCAGAGCGTGTACTGGCGCGAGCCGCTGCCCGTGCTCGACCTGCCGCCGCGCGCGCCGCCTGCCCCGCACTAGCGTATACTACTTTATGATACATTTACACGCTTGGATGCCGTTTACACGCTCGCAAGTGGGTCAATGTGTAATGAAAGGCAAGCGTGATGGACAGCGATATATTTGGCTTCAGAATCAAAACAAGAAAATGAGTAGATGTTAAAATGAATTAACTGACTACATACGAGAAGAGCTTATTTGTTGGCCGCAAACGAGCACCAAAGAGTTAACGCATCGCGAACGCTCGCTACAAGCTTCCTTTGATCTTTGTTCAATAACCGACTCTAGTCCGAATCGGCTAGCAAGCAAGCGCAAGCCAAGACACCTCGTGTACTGAATCAAGACAAGCTCTTACCATTCTATTGCAAAAACTTGATTTTTACAAAGATTCATTTGCGTTAATATTAATAGCGTTCAATTGTTAAAACTTTTTGCACGAATTCAATTGCAAAACCTTGTTTTTGACTAATATTCATTTGCGAAAACTAACTTTGCGAACATTCAATTGCAAAATTTTATTTTGCAAATGTTAAGTCAAAAGATGTGGAGATAACATTTGGAGTACCCTAAGCATTGAGAGTGCATTGCTAGGATGCGCATATGCACATTACGCATGGTCGGGGTGTCGATTTTTACTTACGGGAGATAAGGACAGAGATAATACTCGTCCGCTTTCTCATACCCGTCCCTTGTTTACGTTTATTTTTTTAATAAAATGAACAAATCATTTATATTTTTATTTGCCTGATTTTTGCGGATATTATTTAAATAATGGGGGTAGCCCTCATTAAACATTTTATTGTAACCAATTAGGTTCATTACAATATTGCGCCTCGACCACGCTGAGGGGTTGAAATATGAATAATATAATAGACATTACAAGATTTACTGTCAAAGTATAATGGACTTAATATTTCTCAGTTTAAAGTAGTACAGTCAGTCAGTCAGTACAGTCTTTACTACTATGATTGATTATTATGATTTAAGGCCGCTCCGGTAGGAACTTTAGCTTTAGAATGTGATGTGAAATAGGTCCATTATCCTTATTTTAGTGGTATACTATATTGTGATTATTAATTAAATGAATTTTCGTAATTCCACGTATGTGTATGTATTGTAGATTAATGTAAAATTTTGGTGTGAGTATTAGTATGTGAGAGAACTACTCGCATATTTGTGATACCATCATGTTGGTATTACTAGGCTAAAATATCGGTATGTCCTATAACATGATAAAAACTAATCACAAATTTGTATACTACAAAGACGCCATTGTGAAATATATATGAATGTTTTGTATCTTTATTTATCAAAGAGATAATCACTTTTATCGATAACTTTGTATTACAGATACATAATGAGAGGTAAAATCGTAAATTCATTGTTGCATAATAAAATGTATATCTGTAAGATATTATGTTCTTGAATAATTATCATTTTTTGTCTAACGCTAATTTGTGATGAGTTTTATGTCAAACCTTAGGGAACCAGAAATGTTACGGCTAGCTAGATACAACTAGAATTTATACAGTCCGTTTTTATTTGCACGTAGTTTGCTATAAACCACTATACCGATTACGCAAAAGCTTCAACTGTAAGTAGTTTGTCCTTATAGCGAGCACATCTTTTATCCTGAAGTAAAGTAATTTTATACTTTGCGTCAAGTAAAATGAGCACTGAAACTAACTTAACGGTACAAAAATAAAACAAAAACCAAAATTTAGTAACAGTGTTTTACAATAAAATCTTATTGGGTTCCTGGTACCCACTAAAGTTATTGGTGGTAAAACGCCTTTATTTAGGGTTCCAAAAATATTTTGAGACAGCTAATGTGCTCCTTACCGTTTTCAATGGAGGGCGCGAATTGCCTGATTTTAGTCAAATTAAGAATATTGAGTTCGAAGGTATTTTCAGTTTCCATTTCAACTTCCTGTACATACAAAAACAATTAACCTCACTATCTGATAAAATATTTAAGTCTACTCTCTATTTTATAGCAGCTTTGTGCACCAAAAACTAATATGCTTGAAACAACAGTAACTACAGGAAAAAATTATAAAACTATAAAACGAGGAATTATTAGAATGATTAGAATCTAGTTGTCCAAGAATTGTAAACGACATCAAATATCTGCTAATTGTAATCAATGAATTAGTACACGTCATTGCATTATATGCTAGGAGTTAAACGCTGTCGCATGCCGCCACAACCAGTTTTGGATATGTTACTAAGTCGCCGATATTATATGCAGGATAATGAACATGCTGTGATACAGTGATCTCAAGCTCAACTATATCACGATGGGATATTCCCTAAAGACATGACAGACGTAGTCATAGCTAACATAACCGTAGTAATGTTCCATTGATATTATTTATAATCAGAAGTACTACTTGTCTACTTGGGTTACCCTTTCTTACTAGAAAATCAACTGTGTTTAGATGTTTAGACTTACTGCACGCAACTAGTTACCGGCGTCTTAGGTGCAGACAAGGTAGAAAGTGCGAAGAGATTGTTAAATCTTTAATAAAAATCAAAGTAGTTCTCTGAAACCAAATATTTTTAAATAATTTAACTTCAGTTTCGGAAAAACAGTTTTCTTGTTTTCTCGCACACCGGCGTGGCAACTAGTTGCGTGAAGTCTGCAAGCGGAGCGCAGTAAATTCTATACGGGAAAAGTTTCAAGACGTGATCAGGTCACGTTTCTATTATCTTATTGGTCAGTACCTAGTCTCCGCTTCAGTAGAAATTCACCCTAGTTAAGTGGAGTGCAGCGATTAGATTTAACTTAAATAGTTACAGACTGTAATCAGATAAGTTAGTGTTAAGTAACGGTATAAAACTGCTGGATGTATGTTTTTTTCGGGTTTCAAAGACTGTAATTTCGTAGTTGCGATAACCTAAGATTATATTTTGCTGATTGTGATGCCACCATAAAGCGATGCTTTACTATTGTACTGTGATTATTTTGTTTTGTATGTAAGTTAATTTTTGTTGTAGTAAAAAAATATTAATAATAGATCCAGTCCCTAGAAAGGCTAGGCCTTTGTCAGGTGATTATTTTTATTTTTGTATAAATATGTTTTTGATTAGATTGCTTATTAGTTGGTAGTATTGAAATATTTTTGATTTAGTTAATTGCCTTAATTGTATTGAATGATTATCGAAACCGTTGGTGTAATCTGATTTAATGTAATTTTTATATAAATATAATTTATTTCCACTGTGATTTAAATATATTACTGAATGTGTCATGTGCAGTATTATTTTTCAGTTCTCCCTATTCTTCCTATAAAAACAAAGTTCTATTTATTAAGGTTTTGTTTGAATTTTGACTAAAGGTCTTTTATAGGTTAAAGCAATCCACAATAAATAGCCTTACATATTTGTAGAACTTTACAATCTTGCAACCTTATTTTTATATTTGGCTTAAAATAAATATGACCACATATCTGAATTATTATCCAAATTATTAAAAACTAGGCTTAAAAAGAAAAAGATAAAAAAGCAAATTCTGATTCTCCTTAGGTGATTTTTATATTGGTGCTGATAATACACAGGCACTCAATGTTATATATTAATTTTATACTTTAGTATAATATGTACTTGAAAAAAAAACACCATGACATAGTTAGAACAGTATATTTAGTATTTACACTTGAGGTAAAATAACTCAAGTTTAAGTTTCATCATCATCATCATCGTTATCTTCTTCCATAGGTTCATCTTCAATTGCATCATTGTCATTATCAGCTTCATCATCACTGGGTACATCCAGATCTTTGTGAAATCCTTTGCCTTTGGTCCAGTGGCACTTTATCACAACCTTGAATTGTGCCATTTGTTTGCCCAAAAGTTTTAATATGCTTGCTTGTTCTGGTGTCAAAACTGCACCTTTTTTGCAGACCTGAAATATTGACATAAATAATTAAAAATAATTTTGTAAATTTAGAATTTATCATCTGAACATAGCCTAAAACAACATAGCACGCTTAAAATCCATCATGAGAGATTTGTTTGTTACATTTGCATTGCATTTTTCACTAAAAAAAATACTGTTTACCAAATAGTTCCATCAGACAAAATCTAGGCATTTATGAAATTAATTTCATGAGTTTATGTAACTGAAGATTTTACAAACCTGATATTCTTTGATGAGGTGTATCACACCCTTTTCAAGACTTGTGGGCAGCCCAAGACGCCTAAGGTGAGGTTCAATAGTATGTGAGAAATCTTCCAAAGGACCTTGGGGCAAAATTACATCTTTAGTTGCAACAAATCCAGCTCTTGCATATTCTGTGGCTCTATAGGTTTTAAACCATTCCAATACATCAATAACATCTCTGTTTGTCATGAGTAGCCCACATTGGCCCTTTAATCTTTTTGAAAGCTAAAATAAATTAATAATGTTTATTAGATAATAAGTATGTAAAATAACTTAACAATTTTAAATTTAGATATCAAAAATTATCCATTTGAATGACCTCTGTGGTGCAATAGTATGTGCAGTGAATTTATAAGATGGAGGTTCTAGGTTGGATTACCAGCTGGGCTGTTTAAGTTTTTCTAAATTGTAAGGTTCAGTTGTGGCTAGTAAACATCCAATTGACAAAAACATATCCGCCAATCTGCATTGGAGCAGCGTGGTGAGTCTACACTCCATATCCTACAAGGAGGGAGGCTGATAATGATGATTTTAAACAAATATTCCATTTACCAAATTCAGTTGATCTTCAACTTCATCACTTTTAGTTCTTCCAAGTGCGACGGCCATTACTTTATTTTTACCAAAAAAGAATCTTGAATCTTTCCAATCGTTGCGTAAATCTTTCAGCTTTGTATTACGCATGTTGTCGACAGTAAAAAGAAATATATGTTCATATTTTGATAGAGATTTCCGTATTTCTTCAATTGTTTTTTGTTTCAATAAAAGCCCCTTTTTATTTGTTTTAGTTAATGAAACTGAAAATTAATAATGTTGTGAAGAAAATTCATTAAACGTAGAAACATATTTATTTAAAAAAATAGGTTACCTTTTTTGTCACGCTTCGATTTAGGCATCTTGGAATATAAAAATTGTGAGGTTACCGATTGATTTTTACAAATTTGTTTTTTCTATTTTAGATTCACTAATAGAAGGCGTTGATAGTTAAATATATCTAAATTTCTTCGAAATTAAAACACGTGTTTAATACTTTGTTTACATTATAAGGACATATCTCATTTTTGGACATTACAAACCCATAGATTCATAGAAATCATAGAATAAAAAAACCGAATTGCATAATGCTTTCAAGTCTGTGGCAACCTCACTTTATTTTTCGTTGTGGATTCTGACTTATTTACGGATCATTTATAATTTTTATTTGTCTATGGACTAAATCAGCGATTCCCTAAGGTCTGTGTGCACCAAGATTTCGGTTATAATAACCAACGGTAAACGTAAAATTTACTGTTCACGACAGCCCGTACACTGATTAAGGACGTAAGCTCGATTAAGATAACAGCCTGGTTTACGTCCTTAACAGGCGTACGGGTTTATTATAAACAGTAAATTCATAGTAAAGTTATGTTAACCGTTGGTTATGATAATCGAAAGTGGGTATTGCGAAAACTAGGGATTCCACAAACAATTGCAGGTAAAATACAGTGTCTGCCTAAAACGCTAATATGCGGCTTAAAACATTCAGTCTTATAGACGCGTCGATACATTCACACAAATCTTATATTATTATGAAAACGCCTATTAGGAAAACGAAAACCTAGGATAAATTTTTGCGCGATAAAATACTGCCCACACTTTTGAAAAACTATGTGGTTAAGTGTCATGTGCCTGTATAATCTTCAATTTATCAAGCATAGTAATAGTATTAGAAATTAGTTTGATGATCTTTGTCATAAAATTATTTTTAGTACTATTTGTTTAAAATTTTCTTGAAATTATAATAATAACTTTGAACATACATGATCTCATTCGATTTAAAAATTGCGCCTTTTGTCTGCTTCCTGCTGTAATAAAATCAATGGCGGGCTAGTTATTCTCATTGTCTTTAATCTGTGACAACATAAACTCTTTCTCTGTCTTTTCTTCATATTATAATAAGGACAAAACACATTTTGTATTCCATAGATTATAGAAATCACTAGTGCTGTGACTGATTTCGGCAAATGGCTGACTTCCTATGAGAACCCTGTTCCGTTTTTTGTTTCCCCTCTGGCCCCGCCGCCGTCAGTGTAGTGTATCGTTCAACGCAAGAGAAAATTTGAAATTGTGTCGCAATTTGCTGGCTTAATTACTTTATATCCCTTCAAACAAGTAAGTGTTTTGCGATAATATAAAGTGCAATCAATTTTGTGAATTTATTAAGTGCTCCCGACAAATTATCATACGGCATACATTTGTGACTGTGACGCATAAAAGGAGTGTCCCTTGCAGCAGCCATTTTGCCCGAGCCGGCGACACGGTGTTGCGGTGCGGTTAGCTATCGTTTAGATTTTTAGCAATAGATATATATTGCTAATTCAAATGCTTTCTAATCTACACCTATAAATCTCTTCAAATCGAACATATTCAACAATCTTCAAGACCTGGCGTGAAAATTTACAGTAAGTGGGTTTTTGGCTCTCAGTAGTTCAGTCGGGATCAACTTTTTTTTTTGCTTTAATAAGCACCTTCCTGCATTGTTTCAACCGAACTATTAATAATGCAGTGGTCCTGTAACAATTAATTGTAAGCATTGCTCAGTTAAATGTATAAGTGAGTGGCTATCACGCTAGTGCGTCGTAGTTTCGTCGAGCGTACTCGGTCACGCCGTTATCTAGTCGATAACGATTTATGTCATTGAAGTCGTCCAGCGTTTGATGGTTGAAGGACATTTTTGAGCTGAAATATTAGATTGTCTAACATAGAAAAGTAGTTTTTGGACTATACTTTGCAAAAAGTAAGCCTAAATAATAACGTCGTACCTGTTGTACTGCCTTTTCTAGCCAAAGTCGGCACGTGCGCAGATATGAGCTAGGGGTAGATCCCAGGAGGCACATTGTACGTAATAATTATAAATTTTACTTTATTCTAGAGTAATACACATACCTTTCTTTGCTTATATTGTATTTTTACTATGAAATACTTATGAGTCATAACTTATAAATTTTTATTTAGTTACAGTGAGGTTAATGTATAACTATTGTATGTATAATTTTCATGAAGTTGAAATGTAATCTTATATTATAATTCAAATTAATCCTAATGAAAAATCAGTGTAGAAGTAAGATCATTGTTTCTTATTATGAAATCATGATTTTTTTTTCGTGGATTTTATGGGAAGGGAAGTTGGCTCAATTTCTTTTGTAAAGTAGAAGTTATGATGTACAGTGAAAATAATATTAAAATCTCCAAAGTTATAAGAGCTTCCGTCTTGGAGTAGATGTCTCCTGTCCCTTTCTTGCTAAATGGAAATTGTTCTGAGTTATGGCATTATAAGCTATGATGTCATAGGAGTCTGTTTAATTATATTATTAATATTTAGTCTTACCTTTATTCATTAATCTTATTAGCCTATTAAAGACCCACTACAGGGCCAGGCCATTCCTTATAGGAAAGGTAATATGGAACATAGACCCACCATGTTGCTCCAATGTGGGTTGGCGCATCAATCTTTTTCAAATTTTTATAATTAAATGATTTGTGAGTGAGTTTAAACATCTTTACTGTCTTAAATAAAATATTTAATGAAAAATTATCAATATAAAACATTTTTTTTACATTTAATTCTAAGTTTTTAAAATTAATTTAATTTTAAATTTAACTGAACCATGGGACATAGTAAAATTATTTATAAATTAGCTCAGTAACTAACACGTGATAATGTATACTGTCATGATGAAGCTCAATTCATCTATTATGTAGCATGTAGGCTCCACATTGCCATGTTTCACAAGTAATTTATGCATACCTACTAGTAAAGTGTCTTTGAAACAAAGGATGGCGAGTAACACTGCAGGAAACAATACTCTTCAATATCAATATATCTTATTACTGAGCAAATAACAAGATTAGAAATGTTTACAATATTTAGCCTATTGTGTAACTTCTATTATATTACTTGCTTCAAATGACAACAAGGGAAAAAGAAAAGTGACCTTTCTTTACAATAGCGAGGAATTTTAAGTAACTCATGTTAAAAATATCCTTCATTGTTTAGTTGTTTTATTATAAATAAATATCATTACATTTTATTTATTTTATGTTTATGAATGAAGAAAACCTAAAATAAAATAAGTTGCATAATCATTTTTGCTTCGTTAAAATATAGTGTTTCTATAAGAATTTATTGAGGCAGATATAATATCCCATTAGGCTATAACACATATAATACATACATATGTATTATCCTAAAGTACATTTGCAAGTGTGTTGTTTTGCTTTTCTATAATTGTATTAGAGCCAAACTCAATATGCCTATACTTATCAACAAACAATTTGAAAATGAAGGTATTCTAGTCATTATACACCTAAAATTTTAATCATTTTGTTAATGACAAATTAATAGTAAGAAATTAGATTAATAAGCATAAAACAATTTAATATAATCGATTTGTTTTATCATTAGTATGGATCTTTTGTACTCTTACTTAATGTTTGTTTTTGAATTAAAATAATATAAAATATATATTTAAAAATTTAATACAGGTTAAAATCTTCTAAAAACAGTATAAATATATTATGCATGAAATGACATGCATATCCTACCTTAATTTTTAAATTGATTGTTAATTTGTATTTTAGTTTGATTTTGGCTTCAATTTTTGTATATTATTTATGAGGTAAAATCAAAGATGGAGGTAGTCACAACAGTCATAACTGAGGAGTGGTGAAGGAGGGGGAATTATATTATTCAGTTGATATAAAAAATATTGTGTCTTTAAAATAAGTATTAAATGATTGGAGTATAAACAACTCACTTTTTTTAATAAGACTTAATGGTTTTATATCAAATATTTTATATACTTATTCCATTAAACTGATACAGTAATTTATTTAATGAGCATTTTAAGAGTTACAAAAGTAATCTTAAAAAGCAAATTAATGTTTTCTTGTTGCTTATTGTATCATTATGCACTTGTTAGGAGCCACACCCCTTTATAGTAGGAGAGCTATCAACCATGTTCCTCTGTATGAAAATAACATGTTTCATTTTATAAAATGTCTTATGACATCACCATTCCAATAATTTCCAATATTCCTTCAATAATAGTAATATTATATTATGTGCTTCAGAATTGATATCTTTTTATTGATAAAATAGTTGGATGGATAGTGTAACTATAGCCATTTTCCTTAGATAAAATATGGGTTTGACTTTTTTGACATATACCAAATGTGGCACTTGTAAAAGTCATTAGCTCTTGTACTATAAATGTGTCATAGGAGGTTACCAGGCCCCAGGTTGCACGTAATTCTACAAGAAAATCAATAATGATCAAGGTTTATAAGTTTTGGTTTTACTATTTGAAATAGTAGTATATGATAAGAGTTGGTGCATAGCAACAGGCATCGGGAAGAAGTGGAAGGTGGATTGATAGATAGATGAGGGTGGTGTCGAACGACGGCACGAGGTAGGCGCCGGGTCGTCGGTGCGGGAGCGGGTGGTGCGGGTGCGGGCGTGGGGTGCGGCGCGAGGGGCGTGTGCAAGCGTCGCACTAGTCGTATTTCGTCTGGAGTGTATCCCGCTCGGCGGATCAATACCGTTGGCGCATTGTCGCTGCTCGCCGCTCGACGTCGGCGCGGCGGCGGCCGCTCGCTCGAGTCTGTGAGATGCTGTCGAACCGAGCGGACACCGCGTCGATGTCGCGATTGGCGTGAGGGTCGCTCTCTGAGCTGCTTGGAGTTTTTGCACTGCGCCAGTGCGCTCGGGAGCCTCAGTGCGAGGTGCATGTTCATGATGACTCATACCCTACTGGATTCGCTTTGGTGAAAGTGACGCCCAACGATTAGTCTTTCTGAGAATTTTCGTCGCGTTGCAACCCGCCTGCGCGATTTTTCCTGTCGTTTATCTTTTGTATATTTCTTGCAGGGGCATCAGTAATATAGTCATCTCAAATCATTAAACATGTCCGTCGACAAGGAGGAATTGGTGCAACGCGCCAAGCTCGCGGAGCAGGCCGAGCGATATGACGACATGGCGGCCGCGATGAAGGAAGTCACCGAGACGGGCGTCGAGCTCAGCAACGAGGAAAGGAACCTCCTCTCCGTCGCATACAAGAACGTCGTGGGCGCGCGACGGTCCTCGTGGCGCGTCATATCCTCAATCGAACAGAAAACCGAAGGCTCGGAAAGAAAACAACAGATGGCAAAAGAATATAGGGTTAAAGTAGAAAAAGAACTCAGAGAAATCTGCTACGATGTATTGGTAAGTGCATAGGTAGCGGTATTTTATTTCTTTTGTAATGTTTTTATTTAATTACATTTTATTTCTTTTCATTTCTCTTTTTTCTCCCACGAGTGTAGAGGTCTTGGATGTTGACATTTTTGTCGATTGATACTAGATTAGCCTTCCTACGCGTATGACGTCATCTTATTTGCACTTGGGCCAATTGGAGGCGTGATGCAAACGCTTAGTTGTCGCGATAGTTAGCTACGTATGGAGTTCGTTAATCAGGGCGGTGTACAGCGGGGAGCGGGCTAGGCTGTGTAGGCAGGGCGCGGCGCGGCGGCCGGGCGGGGCGGCGCGCGGCGGCGGCGCGGTGACGTAGTGCGCCGCGTCACTGCGCGCGCTGCTGGCCCATCTTCGTTCGTTGCCCTGTCTTTACCCATCACCTTTGCTTTATTCAATTTTTAAAATAAATTAGCTCCCATTTAATTTAACTGACTTCAAAAAAAGGGGGAAGTTCTTAATTCGTCGGAATCTTTATTTTTTTTGAAATCGCAATTTCGTTTTAAAGAACATGAAAATGAATAATACTCTTATCTACTATTTTAGCATACTCTAATTTAGCATTCAAGTCATTTTGGTGTGCAAACAATATTCTCATTTGAACAGTCGGGGTTAGACATTAATTTATTTATTTTTAAATATTAAAAGATTTTTTTACACGCTTTTTATTAGCTTCACTTGTTATAATTTTTTTTTCTAAAGTAATACTTAACTAAAATATTTATTTTTCTTTTCAGGGTTTACTCGACAAACACCTTATCCCTAAAGCTAGTAATCCAGAAAGTAAAGTATTTTACCTTAAAATGAAGGGAGATTACTACAGGTACCTTGCAGAAGTGGCCACAGGAGAAACCAGAAATTGTAAGTTTTTGATAGTCTCGAATCTGAAGCGTCCTATGATCTTGTGTATCAGTTTTAATTTAAAATGTCATTAATATTCTTAAAATAATTATTTTTTAATAGATCTTTCACTTTTATAAATAAAATAAATACACCTTCTAACATGACTTTATATTACAGCTGTTGTAGAGGATTCACAGAAGGCATACCAGGATGCTTTCGAGATAAGCAAGGCGAAAATGCAGCCCACACATCCAATCAGGCTGGGGTTGGCGCTAAATTTCTCCGTCTTCTATTATGAGATATTAAATTCACCAGATAAGGCGTGTCAGCTCGCCAAGCAGGTCATTATTAGCGTCAGTAGTAGGCTCTGAGCTGGCTGGCCCGAGGCGCGACGGCCTGCGCTCGTGTACTAACGTGCTCGCTTGTCCGCAGCCGTCGTGGAGGATTCGCAGAAGGCCTACCAGGAGGCGTTCGACATTGCTAAGGCCAAAATGCAACCCACCCACCCCATCAGGCTCGGCCTCGCGCTCAACTTTTCCGTATTCTATTACGAGATTATCAACTCCCCTGCGCGCGCGTGTCACTTAGCCAAACAGGTTTATCACTTGCACACAGATCTTCAGTGTGGTTTACCAATATTGTTATCTCTTACTAACTCAACTTGTGTAGCCCCGTGTATATCTAGATTGCATGAAACTTACTGTCTCGGCATGGCAATGTTGCAACGCAATTAACCTCGACCCGGCCACCTCAGAGTGTAGTGTGTATACTGCGTCTCGCTCGGACCCCCTGTAACGTGCGCGTGTTGCAGGCCTTCGACGACGCGATCGCGGAGCTGGACACGCTCAACGAGGACTCGTACAAGGACTCGACGCTGATCATGCAGCTGCTGCGCGACAACCTCACGCTGTGGACGTCGGACACGCAGGGCGACGGCGACGAGCCGGCCGAGGGCGGCGACAACTAAGGGCGCCGCGCCCCGCATTGTTCTCATCGGTGTTTTGTAAGAAGCGAGTAACATTCGAGAACGTCGCGCGGCGCGGCCCCCCGCGACCGTCGCGAGCCGTCGCTTGTAAAAAAAATGTTAAAAATGTCGTTCGCGACGGACCTTCACGTTCCGTCTAAAATTAAATGTTATGTGTCATCTTTGACGGTTTTGTATTTCTGTATTTACACTGGATTACAGATATCGAGCTGACCTGATGAATATAAATATTTATAACTTAAGTTATTAAAATTACGGTTTCTTAAGTTAAAAGTGTTTTCCTTTATCAACTAGTGTAGTACACGCGAGCCTACGCGCGGTCGGCCCCCGGTACATTCCTTTCGCCGCTCTCCGCAGTGAAATGGATCTGATGGTGATTCTGTTAGTGAATAACAATTGTTAAAACTACGCCCGAATAACCTGATCATAACTTAAACCTGCGAAATGTAATGGCTGTATTTCAATTAGGGCACAAAAAACTTGTTAGTGTCTTTTATGTGGTTTTTGTAATGTCCCCTACGTAAATGTATTACCAAAGTGAATGTTACTGTCGACATTAACCAATTTGTTGTGCCCGTCGCCGATTAACTGATAGCATTATGAAACCTTCAGGCATTTATTAGCAAAATAGTTTTGTGATGGACGAATATTGTAACATTTCTGCTGCATTTTATCAGGCATTAATCGATTATATTTTTCATGTTTTCACCAATAAACTTTTGTATTAAATACAATTTTTAGTTTTAGAACCAATATTTAAATAAACCGCCACCTATTAACCCCAAAAAGATGTTTATCTAAACTATGTAATACTAGACGTAGTTTCACCTTTCCAAATAAACCTGAAAATCATCTTTAAAGGTAGGGGTACCTATATAATTTTTAAACAAGAAATTATGTAGAGATCTTTTCGTTAAAGAAAATGAGTACATTCACTTCTAATTAAAATTCTTTGCTTTTCGAATCTAAAGTGCGCTGCATTAAAGATTATACTGTATTTTTATTAGTTTGTACCCCACCTAATAGAAGCTATACTATAGCTACGTAAATGGCCAATGCTCATATTATACATATAAGTAATTATTAATTTTACGGTGAAATATGAACTAATATCTTTGAACTTAAACCTAAAAGTATATCAATAAAATTATGAATAGTTTCTTATTGTTGCTATTATTTTGATATTTTGTTATAGGTATATAATATTAAATGAGAAATAAATTTCAAAATAGCTGGTCAATGGTCTTTGTGACTAATTTTGGTGTTGCCATGTTGCATATAAAATAAATATTGAGGTACTTCATTGACCAGTCGACCAACCTATATTCCTTAGCCATAAGACCAACACCGTAATATGGGTTATACAAAAGTTTCTCTTGGCTTGTATTCGTAACTTATATTATTTGACTTCATTGTGGAGTTCTAAGTATCCAAAAATCTTTCAATAGGCTTAAAACAATGGTTGGGTAATTTCGGGTGTAATCTTAATAATGAAAAACATTTCACTCGGTTTGAAATGTTTTAATATCGCAATTTATTCGCTTGATCCTGACCAGAAAAATTAAAAATCTCGGTGAGGGCGCCACAAGAATTTTCTATGTGAAAGCTAGCAGAAGAAATTATAGTTTCCCTTTTTTCGGTAATATGGCGCGGTATTTTGTTTTCCTGGTCAAGCTTATTTTCAGAACTTCCCTTGTGCTTACTGCATCGCAACCAAATGGTCAAATCTAAATTATAATTTTTAATCAGGCAACTTCGTTCTTTACTACACGTAATGGATAAAATGTAAGGATATAGGTGTAACATGCTTGTTCAAACATTTCAAATTTATGATACAAAATATTTTATTCTCTCGATCGTATAAAAATAAGCGTTTATATAATCTAATGTATACCTAACATCATTATTCAGTTCTCATACAGTGCTAATATTATTGCTATTGCATATCTGATTTTACCTACTTAAATAATGCCGTTACTCATTTTATAAAAATATATCTCGAGATCTTTTTATTAAAGCTTGTTTCTTTTCTTGCTTTCATAATTTTTTAGAATTCGTCAATGTTTCTGAATCCAAATGAAAACATTTTTAGCAATTTAGGTAGTAAACTTATGCACAGTATAGGGCGCAATAACGTCGCAGCGAGATACATAGCACTTAATATTAATTTGATTAACATATCACTGTGGTGTCCTAAATCAACTTTATTGTCTGCCGTATATAACCCATAAACGTAAAAAAGTGAACGCGGTACGCATAAAATGCCGTACACTAAAATTAACCATAGGGATAATTTCAAGGCTGAAATAGTCTCGCTTCCTTCTAATTTAATTATCTTCGTTGACTTGAGTTTACACAAAATGAGGACGCTTGTACTAGTTAATATCAGAGCTGGTAGAAAAAAATTGAAAAAGGCAACCATAGAGTGCATGTTAATTCGGTGACTGGTGTCCACTAAAGTACAGGCGACTACATCTTGGCCCTGAAGGACTGTCGTAGCGAAAGTAAATTCTGGAATACTTAAGGATGCAGACAACACCCATACAAACGCAGTCGGGGGAGCAACTGGCACCCTTGTGTCAGTGATACGATAATCCACATTCATTGTTCGCGGTGGAGTAGAAGTGTCGCTGCTTGTTACAAGACTATGGCGTGAAGACCTTATTTCCTCATCATCATCACGATCTCTTCGCTTTTTCTTAAAAATTGCAGCTTTTTCTTCTAGGTTCGCAGTGGCCAAACTATGGAGCGCTATTGTAGCGATTAAATATAGAGATGCAGTCGACGCAAAAATGCTGAGTCCACGGTATACTACGCAGCAGCCTGTTCCGAACATCCATGTTCTTGCATTATATGACCATATTTCGGGTCCAATGGAGGTGCCTATTAATATGATGTCGGCAATCGCTAGCTGTATGATGATTGACATCAAACCTGAAAGTAAGGAAAAATTTTGGCTGAGTTATATCAATAAATAGCCTGTGTGCTAGCCAACATAGCCAGGGGACGTCGGTCGATCGGACAGTCTAATGAATGAATTAAATATGTATACAATATTATCCTACGAAAACAATTTTCATGTAAAATGTTGCCAAGTGGAGAACATATTATGACTCGCAAAATCAATAAGTTCTTAGACTTATTCACTTAGCCTCTCTAGTCCTAACTTCACATTAAATTATCTCTACCTTTAATTTTAAATTGGTTCAGTACTTTAGATGTAATTGAAAAACAAACAGTCATAATTACATTTATAATAATTATTAGTACCTATAGGCTACTATAGATTGTGAAGGAATAAACCTCTATCTATTGTTCAGTAGGAATTTTATTGCATCGTACAGCTAAGCTAACCGTTGCCATCTAATTTACTAGCAGTCTTGCACCTGCCATATGAAGCCATAAGAATTTGGTATAGCTTTCCTGTACCTTACTACTCATATTATAAAAACAAGTTCAAATTCGTTAAATCTCCTTAAAAGAACTTTGAAGTAGGCACTATCGATTCTAAAAGCAGATTCCTCTTCATAAACCTGTGTGTTCCTGCTTCCTTGACTGAATCGCTTGGCCAGGCCTCCCTATTTGTAAGAAAAGAGATGTGGAGCGTAGACCCACTAAGTTGCTCCTATGCGGGTTGGCGAGCCGAATATGATAATATTTTATTCATTAACGATCACTGTCTGATGTTGATGATAGTAACCGGGACTGAGTCAACACTACCAACTTCCTTACTCGGGTTGTATGTGTAAAATTCCATAGAATAAAATTCTCTTAACTATATCACAACCCGATCCAGGATTCGAATCAAGGACCTCATGATGGAACCACATACCTAGGCTAACCGCTAACTAACGAGGCAGTCACCTTATACTTCAGGTTGAATTAAATATGGGTTTCAGGTAACTTTTACAGTTTTCAAATTTGAGAAATGAGCAGGTATACCTGAAGAATAATGGAAATTTCATCCCTAAAGAGTAAATTAATCGAGGTTGAAATATGAAAACAATTATAATACTTTTCTACAGATTACTACGACAGTTACTACGACTGTATCAATTCTGCATAAAATTATCAAAAATTGCGATAGAAAAACAGCTGCAGAACATGAGAAAACAATTTTTAAAATTATTTCTGTCTGCCGATAATCTTTGGATCCAAGGATTTCATACGGTTTTACGGTATAAGTAATCCTCTCGTAACTTAGCAACATAATTAGCTTGTGTTTTATAAAGACAGAAAGAATTAAGAATTTAGAAAAAAATGAAACTAGAATTTCTCGCGGACGGAGTTGCGTGCGTGCTTCTAGTGTTCTCCGATTATGGCACTCGATTTGATGGATTGGATGGCCAAAATCTCTATGAAAGCTCACTCAACTGTAACACCTTTTAATAAGGTATATTTAGGTTTATCATTGAATTCTACACAATGCTTAGAAAATAAATAAGTTATGTTAGATTCACACATTGAGTTTATATAGCTAGTTAAGTACATACCTACTATAGTTGAGTAAGTGCTTACGTTAGAAAGTGCTAAACCGCTCAAGTAGTTTATTAAGATTTTTTAAACTATTTTATTTTATAACAAACCGCTTTCAACGTGGAATATTAACTAAAGGAGGTTACAACTACAAAAACTCGGATATGAAACGCAGGTAGCATGCAGTTGTAGTGTATTTAAAAATTACCGTTCCTTGACCGCTTGAGTAGCGCTGCTATAAGAGCGCAGTTGAGGAGGCCTGCGGCGCCGGCGATGCAGGCAATAAAAATCGCGAGGCCGAGTGGCGGGAACAGCGGGCCATGCGCGAGCTCGAGCGGCAGCGACATGGCGTCGGCCGCCGGGGAACGCATCGGGATCAATGACTTGCGCTGCGTCACTTGCGTTCTCCGCCGTCCCTCACTGTTTTTTTGCCAGAAATGAATCACCACTGTAGTCGGTAGGCACATGTGCACACAAGGCTCGGTTTACTGTATCACAAGCCAGACATTCGTTAGTGAACTCTATTCGATTGATAAAGTGAGACTATCAACACTGGAGCCGTCGCGAATATACTGCACGGCTGGAATTCTTTCTAATGTTTGCATTACGATTGCGAATGTTTTTAATAAGGCTTACTTTAGCAAGTCGTGGTCATTGTTATTCAATACTCGCCTCATTCTTCCTGTAGACATTAAGGACTTCGGCGCTGATCCGTTATGCGAAGGCTATTTTATATATATATTTTTTTTGATGACAGATGATCTTTCTACACTTCTTTCTTTTAAATTTTACTATAATAGCTACGAGTATATCTTGTATTGTAATTCAAAGGAAGCCTGCCTTTTTGAAAAGAAAATTATGCTTATTTCGATACTAAAAATATATTTTTTTAACAAATAATAGAACCGACTCAAAACTCAGTCGGTGCCAGCCAAGTTTAAATATTAAAAATTAACGTAGTAAAGCAGTTTGCGGGTTCTAGGTAACGTCTTTAAAGTAGAAACCTTGGCTGGCACCGACTCATAGATATGCTTAAGTAAATTAAAGCAACTAAATGACGCAGTTATTTTTAGGGATCCGTACCTAAAAAGGAAAAAAACGGAACCCTTATAGGATCACTTCGTTATCCGTCTGTCTGTCACGACCCTTTTTCTCAGGAACGCGTGGAAGTATCAAGCTGAAATTTATATCAAATACTCAAGTCTGCTGTCCCTTAGAGTCGTGAAAAAACCAAGGCAATCAAAAGATTCAGCCGTTTATACCAAAAATTTCTCCAATTTTCGACACGGTCAAGTGAATCAAAACCTAACTGGTAGTTCCCGTAAGCTTGGAATCTTGAAATTTGGTTCAAAGTAACGTTATAAATAATGGAAAAATTACGAAAACTGTAAATTTTTAGTTGCATCGTATAATAATAATGCTTTTATAATTTTAGGCTTACCTCCTTTTCTCATAAACCCGTAAAGGTATTAAATTGAAATTCATATCAAATACTTGGCTGTATAATACCTTTAAGTTGTAACAAAATCAAACTTCTATGTTAACACAATCACAAGATAAAATAATATAAGCCGCACATTTAACTCACAACATGACGCAACAAAATTAAAACGTAACGGGTAGTTCCCGTAAACATAGAATATTGAAATTTGGTACGAAGCAACGTTATATAGCATACACAGATAATGGAAAAATTACGAAATCTGTAAATTATTGGTTACATCATATAACAAAAATATTTTCAATAATTTACACTTACCTCCTTTTCTCATGAATGCGTAGAGGCATTAAATTGAAATTCATATCAAATACTTGGCTCTATAACACCTTTAAGCGGTATCAAAATCAAACTTCTTAGTCAACACAATCAAAAGATACAGCATAAGCCGCATATTTAACTCTCTTCTACTCGCAGCTAGTCCTAGAATCTTAAAACTTCGCTTGAAGCAATGTTTAGGAATCATTCAGAAAACCTTAAAATTCACGGAACCCTCGGTGCGCGAGTCCGACTCGCACTTGGCTGGTTTTTATTTACTTTTTAGTGCGGTTTGCGAGTCGGTTCTATTTTTTGTTAAAAAATTTTATTTCTTACTTTTTAGTGATTTATCGACACGTAACCTACTCGTACTATACTCTCATAGTAAATTATACGGCACTTGTAGCCAAAAAGCTACCGATACTTACACAAAAACCGAAATCGCTGAATGTGTGCCTATAAAATTTGAAGAGTTCCTTCATTTATATCCTCCAGGATATCACCACCATCCTAACATGATGACCGAGGGTCCATATTGGAAGTGTGCCCTTTGTATTAAACAAAGTTGGACAACTTTGTAAAAAGTTATGCGTGGTCATGCTTAATAAATATGCTTCTATAAACAATTTTCTATTATTCAACACAATCACACAGTTATTTTTAATTTTTATTGCATTTTGAGTCGGTTCTATTTTTTTTTATCGACTACAAGTTGGCCCTTGACTGCTATCACACCTGATGTTAAGTGTTGATGCAGTCTAAGATGGAAGCGGACTAACTTGTTAGGAGTGGGACGAAAATCCACACACCTTTCGGTTTCTATAGGACATCGTACCGGTACGCTAAATCGCTTGGCGATACGTCTTTGTCGGTAGGGTGGTAACTACCCACGGCGAAAGCCTACCAGCAGCCAGACCAAGAGAAATTAAGAAAAATCTTAATCTGCCCCGCCGGAAATCGAACCCTGGACCTCCGTCTTATAAATCCACCACGCATACCACTGCGCCACGGAGGTCGTCAAAAAGTTCCGATAAAGTAAGTTTATCAAAATAGTTTAACATACGTTTCAAAAGTAGTTAACTAAGCCTTTTTGAAATAAAAGATTTTGACTTTGACATACATAGATCCTTTACGTACTCATGACGATTTCAAGCTGTTTCCAAATTCTTTGTATCGTTGTATTTACTTCGATGGTACAATGCTTACGGTAAGGTGTCTAAAGAATTGAAGCATCTGAACTATGAACTAACTAATTTATATGTGTTGAGCTTTTTTTTTCCTCCAAAAAGTTCTCGATAAGTAAGTGGTCTTAATCCGGAACTGGGAAGTCGATGGTGTGATGTAATCGGGTTTTCCCGTTCCGGTATTTTTTTTCTTTATTATTAATTGATAGAGATCATTAAAAAGTCGTAAAAGTATTAATTACCCTACCCCTAAAATCCGGTAGGAGAGAAGAAGTTTATGGTAGTTAATTGGAGAGAGAGAATTGGCGTTTTAGTGGAGAAGTCCCACATACCTACTCCTACCTAACCTAGGAAGGGAGTAGATACCTAGAAGTACATAATGATTATTATGATGGTTTGATTTTATACAGAATAGAAGCACAGATTCGTTTTTTCCTATGGTTAGGTATTTCGTCTCAATATCCATAGATATTCCAATATTATGATAAACAATGTACATTAATTTTATCCTTGGATACATATTTAAAACTACCAAGGCAGGTTGTAGGTATTTAAGTAGAAGTAACAAAGTAGGTACCTTCGTATGAACTGATTGTAATTCATAAGATCGCATGTTGAAAATAAATATTCACAGGTTCAAACTCAAATACGAGTATTTAGAACAGGGCCACCCCTATATATACAGAGTAAGTATTTAGGTCAAGCTAAAGTATTAGATTAAGTAGGTAGATGTGTAAAGGTTATGATTGAGATTGATTAACGGACGGCGGCTCTCTATATAGGTATAGTGATCTAAAAGATATTAAATAGAGCAACGTATTTATTTGAAAAAAGTAATAAACTCGTTGTGGTTGGTTCGTTTTATTTCGGAGATGCTATGATCGCCTTCTAGCGCTAGCATCAGTCAGTGGGTCGACACCTCCTAAGATATTTTTTAGTATGTTAGAGTTAAACTCAATTGAAACCTTATTTCATATGTCTTAAAGTTCAAACTCTATTGAAGAAATACATCCCTTACTGTCAGGTAATCGTTACCAACATTGATAAAACAAATTTTTAACCTAGTTGTTGGTAGTTCGTAACATCTATCTTTGTTTCTGACATTTCATAGTGATTATATACTCGTTGGACATTTCGAATTTGACAAGCGTGCTTGGAAAGTTCGGATTATTTTTGGCTGATTTCGAAACGTGGAAATTTTCATTTTCATTGAATATAAGTGCGATATTTTACTGTAATGGAGAATCGACGAAGTTACAGTTACAGGAAGTGTGCGATTTGTGGTGTACGATCGTTACCTAATTGTAAAACTCTCCTATCAAGTTTTCCTTTAGACCCGGATCGGTAAGTAAAATAACGTATTATATTATATCTACTTAATATTAAATTTATTCAAATATTGGAAAAACGTGACAAAGTTTTACATTACACAAGTTAACAACAGGAAAAATTCAGTTGAATTTACCTTTTAAGCGCAAAATAGCTATTGCGAAGTTACATACATAACTAGTTTCAAAACTAAATTACTTTGTCTTTAACTGAAAAAATTTAACTTTTAAATTTAGCATTAGATCCTAAACATGCGTGACCAAGATATTTTTTTAAATAAAGTAGGATAAAGAAATTACTAACAGTTTTAGTTTTTATAGGTTATTTGTTCGTTATTTCAAAATCTGTGCTGTCGGAATGTTTTTCTGTACATGTGGAAGACAATTTACCACAACCTACAAACTGTAAAATGGTTTTTGCTAATTATCCTGCCCTTTTTATGGAAACCCTGTAAATCTCTTGCTGTGATTTATTTGTGATTGTGAAATTTACGAATTTCTAAAAAAAATTAAATTGCACCTTTCACCACTTTCAGATGCCGATTATGGGTCAAAGCAACAGGCGATGAAGACTTAATTCATTTGCCAATTGAGAAGTTACATGAATTGAAGTTTTTATGTGCTTCTCATTTTGCGCATGAATGTTTTAATAGGAAAGGGAACCGTTTGCTTAAATTTGCAGTGCCAACTGAGAGGCTTACTAGACCTTCTTTATCTGATGGCTCTTTGAATGAGTTTCCTCTACATGTTAGTTCTTTTTATGATAAGGGAAAAACAAAACCAGGTATGTAAATTACAGTCAGAACTATGTATTTGTATGTATGTATTTAAATTATAATAAGTAATATTTTTCTGTTTCTAACTTGATTTTATATCTAGTAAGAAATGACAAAAGTACTGTAATTTACTTTTGTTTAAACCTACACTCTTGTCACAAGTCTCAGGCTCTGTTCGTGTTATTTTCTCAGCCTGAGACGACCTGACACCCACACAGGGAATCCATGGAATACTAAGATATGTCTCTAGATGGACCTATCATATTTGTTTGGGTAGGGAGAACAACTGGGGCGTTTAAATATGATAACAGTTATTTTTTTTACAGTTGTACTGGCAGAAAGCACCAACATGATCCAAGAGTGACAGTTGTAGAACCAGTGCAACATTCTCATTGTTTATTAGGTTTGTATTTTTACCTATACCTAAAAGTTATTTCTAAAACATAAATAATATTGAGGAAATTTTTTCTTTGCCCTTCAATAAGAAATAAATTGTTTAAATTTCAGATAAACCCTCAAGTTCTACTGCCAATGAGTCAAGTGCTGGTATTGACCATTTTGTACCAATATCTATATATAATCTGCTTATGATGTTGCATATAATATGTTTTTAAAGTATTTTATAGTAAATCTGTATCAATACTTCATTAGTAAACATTAAAGAAGAACATTAGACTATATATTATACTAACTAGTTCTAAAACCATATTTTATGATTCAACTTGTATTTTTTTTTTTTTTTTTCAGAGAATATATCACTACAGGGAGATAATGCAGTTCAAGTCCAGAGCTATAAACGCAAAAAGAGTGATTGCAACATTTCAGGTATGTGTTTAATTCCTTATATTGTTATAAATAGCTACCCCTTTATACCTTTTTGACAGCATCAGTAGCACAGTGTTATGTGCGGTGGGTTTATAAAATGGAGGCCCCAGGAGTTTGATTCCCGGCAGGGCCGATTGAGATTTTCTGGATTGAATTGTCAAAATAGCTGTCTTAGGGATTTTGAAGTGCTTTTCATACTTATCCATTAGTATAGTCCAATTAGGTGCAGAGCCCAGAATTGACTAAGGCTTGCTGGTTGAAATCATACTTAACCTGCTTAGTTTGTCTTTTTTTAAGATCAATCTTTATTGAGCACTAGCTACTGACAGGCTTATAGCTTAGCATATAATTTCTAGTACTCTATCGTGGCGGCGTGAGTCGCTGTCCCCTGTCCAGGAGGACCTTGCATCTTACCAATAAGTGCCTTGTAGTGCCTACTGCCTTACCACAAGTATAGCAAGATATTTCCGAGGCTTTCCCTCATCTTACTAAGTCACTCTGATCAGGGATAGTCAGTTGAAAAGCATAAGATTTCAGTAGACAGGAGACCAGTTATATAACAAGGCACATCGCTTCAGTGTTAGAGAGATGCAGAACTAACCTAAGTTTGACCACTCATTCTGCATTTCTAAATTCATAGCATGCACTTTATAGTCTTTATCTTGATAAGGTCAAACAACTTAACAAATACGAAAGAACTTATTATTGATCAGAGGTTAAATTGCGAACAATGGCCAAATTGTAGACAAGAAAAGTACATTTTCTTAATTTTTAACTTTACTACCTACTTTGTTTTTAATAATTTTATTAGTTTTTTAATTATATGATTGATGTAGGAGCGGAAAATTTGACGAAACGGGAAAAAAAATTATTAAAACGTCTGCAAGAGTCAAAAGTTACCCTTAAGAAGATAGTAAAAGCTTCCTTAGATTTGGACAAATTGAATAGCGATGTTTTGAAATCAATTGTACAGAGTGCAGTGAAAAATCAGAATAGAAATCCTCATGGGAAGCGTTGGGACCTAAAGGACAAAATTACTGCTCTAGCTATCTTTAAGAGATCTCCTAAAGCTTACCGCTACATGCAACATGTGCTACCACTGCCCAGTATCAGGACACTCCAAAGAATTTTAAAGGAAATTCCTATGGAACCGGGTATTCATACCCAAATTATGCAAATGATAGAAAGGAAAGGTCAAAAGATGAAAGAGAATGAGAGGCACTGTGTTCTTTTATTTGATGAAATTGCTTTGAAAAAAAGATTAATTTATAATGATTCCATGGATAAAGTTGAAGGATATGTAGACTTGGGATGTGGAGAGGGTATGGGTAGAAGGAATAAAGTTGCTGGACATGCACTAGTATTTATGATTCAAGGCATAGTGGAAAAATTCAAACAACCAATAGCACATTATTTTGTTGAAGGAACTATTGAAAGTGAAAAATTAGCGGTATTGATAAAGGATGTAGTAAAAGCCATACATGGTTCAAAATTTAATGTAGTTTCAACAGTTTGTGACCAAGCCCCAACAAACATGGGTGCACTTAATTTATTAAAAAAAACTGACGGCCTTATGCCAGAAACAAATTATTTTTTTGTAAATGAAAAAAAAATATTCATTATGTTTGACATTCCACATCTTTTTAAATCTATCAGAAATAACTTCTTCCAAGCTGGCATAATGGAATTCAAAGGGAAAATAGCTAAATGGTCCTATTTGAAAGAAGCGGAAGAAAGAAATAGAAACTTTTTGAATTTCAAAAATATCACTTCTACAGTTGTGAATCCCACATATAAAACTAAAATGCGTGTCAAATTTGCAGCTCAAGCACTAAGCAACACGATGACTGCCGTTTTAAAGATGATGGCGTGGAGCACCCCCAATGCAGCAAAAGAAATAAATGATACTGCATTTGTTGTAGAAAAAATGGACAGACTTTTCGACTGCACAAATGGACCAGCGAAGCCAGAGGATATCAAGAAAGGCATTAGGGAAAACGTATCTAAAAAATCAAAACACAAGAAATCTTGGAATTTAAAATATATAAACACAATAAAATTTTTTAAATCTAGCTCGCGAGTTCAATTGCGAAATGTACGTTGCGTTAAAGGTTTTCAAATATCATTGAAATCGTTAAAAGATATTTGGCATTTTCTTCATAAAGATGCTAAGTTGAAATATTTGAATTTACGTCAACTTAACCAAGATTCCTTGGAAAATTTGTTTGGTAACATAAGACAGCACTGTGCAACAAATCGAAATCCCACATGCACACATTTCAATGCTGCTTTAAAATCCAGTGTAATTTCAGGTTTGTCAAGTCCACATAGCCGTGGTTCAAATTGTGAAGTGGATTTTAACACCTTATTAATATCTTATCAAGACTTAACGCAGAAATCAGAACCTGCCTTAGAGCCAAATTCTGTACAACAAAATGTAGATTTAATGAATGATACTAATATTTGTTACCCTGTGCTGTCTTTGCCAGAAGATTCAGAAATTGAATATTTTGAAAGCTCGCTCTGTAGCTTTGAAGAGCAACCAGTTGTATATGTTAGTGGGTACTTAGCTGCTAGAGTCTTAACTAAATTTAGTTGCGAATGCTGTAGTTTTTATTTGAAAGAGTCAAATCCAGATTTTGATAATCCTCTTTATAAATATATCTCATTGAAGGAATGGTGGCAGGGTAAAATGTCACTGACCTATCCAAAACAAGATTTGTGTAATCTAGTAAATGAAGCAAAAAATGTATATGAGGAATTTGTGGCTCCAGACCTATATAGGCTAAATATTTGCCAGTATTCTGTATTACAACTAAGTACACACTGCAATATGACATGGTTTAAATGTGAAGCTCATTATAAATATGTAATAGAATATTTGTATAATTTATTAAGCAAACTGTTTATTAGAAGATCTTGTAAAATTATTAATTTGGATTTTTCTGTTTCAGAATGTGCTGTTGCAGATAAAATTAAAAAGGCACAACAGCTAAATAAGGACAAATAAATTTTAAATGGGTTTTTTACTTTTGTTTGTAGATGCTGCTCACAGATGCCGATTATGGGTCAAAGCAACAGGCGATGAAGACTTAATTCATTTGCCAATTGAGAAGTTACTTGAATTGAACATTACACTATATATTATACTAACTAGTTCTAAAACCATATTTTTTGATTCAACTTGTATATTTTTTTTCAGAGAATATTTCACTACAGGGAGATAATGCAGTTCAAGTCCAGAGCTATAAACACAGAAAGAATTGTTGCAACATATCGGGTGTGTATTTGATTCCTTCATCATTATCAGCCTATTAACATCCCACTACAGGGCCAGGCCTCCTTCCTTATAGGAAAAGAGATATCGACTGTGGACCCACCACGTTGCTCCAATGCGGGTTGGCGGGCTTAGGGTGACAATGTTTCATTTATTAACAATCACAGATGTTGATAATAGTGATTGGGACCGAAGTCTTAACCTGCTCTCCGAGGCACGGAGGTGTAACACCTCTTACTTTTCGCGTCTGGGCTAGGAATGTACTGAAAAATTCATGGAAGAATGAAAAACTTAGAATTATTCCTTGAATAAATTATTTTTTGTCAATGTAAAAAGTTATCATTATGTTTGACATTCCAATTCTTTTCAAATATGTTTGAAATAACTTCTTGCAAGCTGGCATAATGGAATTCAAAGGAAAAATAGCTAAATAGTACTATTTGAAAGGAGCAGAAGAAAGAAATAGAAACTTTTACATTTTAAAAATATTACTGTGAATCCCACTTGTAAAACTAAAATGCGTATCAAATTTATATGACCCTCGCAACACAGGCTGTCCTAGTGCGAGTGTCCGAGCACTCCTTACTTCCTTCTTTACGTACTGCTTACTTACAGCACAATAATACTTTCTTACGTAATCAACTGTATTACATATACTTATTTGTAAAATTTTTAACTTAATAAAAATAAATAATTATTATTTGCAGCTCAAGCACAAAGCAACATGATAAATGAATGCCCTCCTATAACTAAGGGGTATCCACATAAACATACACTGAAATATCAGAGGAATCGTGGCCTAAGGGTGTGGCACAGTGGAGTGGAGTCTTATCTCCACTCCTGTGAAACCTGGTGGTGGAAGACCTCATTACGAAAATGAACAACAAAGGTATCTACCATAACTAACCATAGGCTATGCAGATGACATCACTGTATCATCGGTGGTAAACAGGAAACACACCGCGTGGAATAATGTAAAACACCCTGAGACTGAGAGAACTGAAAGTGAAAGAAGACTGAAGTAGTCTTATTTACAAACAAGAGAAAACCGAATCTCCACAAGACACCAACATTGTTTAACGACACACTAAACTCACAACAAAAGTAACCTGGAAGTACTCCTGGACCAGAAACTAAGACATATTTAAACAAAAATCTACCGCAATCTTTAGCCAATGCAAATGCATGATAGGCAAAACATGAGGTTTGACACCACACAGTGAAATAGCTATACACAACTGGCGCAGGAGTCCTTTGTCAGCTAAATATAAACACCGCACAGGCGCTCGGCAGAAACAATTCTGGCTTCCAGACGGATGCGGATTGCAGCCATGGCAATGATCAGCAGTAAGGTAACAAATTTCAATATAAATATACACAGTGACAGCCTAGCAGCACTCGAAGCTCTAGACAAACACTACACCACTACTAAAAAAGCACAAAAGTAAATAAATATTAATAAATTTAAAATGTATTTTTATTTCATTTATATAAATCCAAAATTTAAAACGATTATAGGCAGGGCCTATTTTTCGATAATAACAGCACATCACTTATATCGATATCGATATCTTTATTATGGATACTGCACCTCTCTAAAGCTGTCAAAAAGTGGTTATGTTGGTAGTACTACTAAACTTCTCGAGGTTGGTCATAAATTCCTTACAGATGCGTGAGCTCAGACATCATGTTCTAAGTGCTGCCTCTTTTAACGTAGTGATTATATACTCTTTGGCATCAGTTTACATCCATGTTATTATATTATACACACTCACGCAAAATTTTTGCTCTATCGGAAACCGGAGTCTAGTCAGTCTACATATCAGAGACCGGGACAAGTGACGTAAGCTTTTATAAGTTAATTTTATATGTGAAATTAAAGCAACTCGTGAAGTAAAAAACAAATCTTAAATTACAAGTTAATATAATATGAGTATACCTTAGATTAGGTATATAGAGGATTTTTCTTAGCTATAACAATATTGTTTATTTTTAATTTTTAATAGTGTTATTTACATTTTTTTATAAGCATTGTTGAAAATATAAAAAAAATTAAATAAATGAATAATAGAAAAGTACATATTTATTTGAGAAGTTAAAAATTAGCTTATATTCACAATGAGTCCCTGGCCCTTAAGCTAGGTGAACCCGTATCTTAGGGGCCAAAGTTATAGTTAATATACAAAGAAATATACAATATAGATTTTTGAAAGGAAAATATATACTTAGATAAGTCCTAGAACTATTATTTTTAAGATGGCTCATTCTTGATATCATTTCGATGGTTTTATTGCAATATCTATGCGGGTACAATATACTCGTATTTGCGGGTGTACCTTAATTAAATGTGAAATAAAGATACTGTATGCAAATACTTGTAGAATCATTAACCTCAAGTAGATAACAATAGTGTCTTTGAACTGTGTTAGCCGCTATAACGGTATAAATATTAAATCCTTAAAATATTAATAAATATGAAATTAGCCAAAAGCAGGGCAAAATATTCCGAATTAAATACTACTACGTATAACTTGACCAAAATTTGCAAAAATCCTTGTTTGATTATTTAGGGGCGTCACAATTATCTTTTTCTTCTCATCTACCATCCTATTTTTACACCCTTGAATCGTTTGTTGACGAAATTAGTTCCTTCGATATCCACAATATTGCATTTTTTGTTCAGGTTCGATACTACTTGAAACATGGACTATGGTCCATTTAAACTAGTAGTTTTAAGTAATTTTCTACATCGTAGCTATAGAAAGTAACTTAAGTATTTTCATTACGTGAGAAATTTTTCTACAAATATAATATTTTCTCTTATAATGTTCTGAGTAGGCGTGATCAACACGTGAACTGCAGCTTAGTTCGTAAATCAAATATGATATTTGCGAGCGGGTCGAATGCGAGTCGATATTGTTCATTTGTTTTGATTAGCGGAAGCAGCTCGAGTGATGGATGACTCGCGACAAAGCTCCTACGGGGACGAGCGTGGGCGCCCGTCGTCTTGACAGCCAAAAATCTGCACTTTCCTTTGACTTTCTCTCGGAGGTGCGAAAGGTGTTCACAGAGGGCACGCAATGGTTATTCGGTAGCCGGCACAGCATACGTGTACGCGCTCTAATCGCGGTTACAGTCGCCGCCTTCGTTTTCAGCGCGCAGTGCATTGTGCTTTTCCGATATTCAAATCACCTGCATATCGTTATCGGTATACACGAGTGTTGGGTTCTCAAGAAGTTATTTAAAAGACTGTTTGTTGTGAGATGCCAGTAGGCGACGATGGCGCGCTCAGTTGAAATAGTGGTTGTAGCTCTGTTTTCCGTGCTACGGTGCGGCGCGCCTGCGCGTTTTCCCGTAAGTAAGCATGCATGCAGGGCGGGCGGCGGCGCTGGCTATATCAATATTACTTTTAATTATGATTTATAGGAATATTTATTTAATTTTTAATTTGTTTTTATTTTAATAAGTTTATAAACATAGATTAAAGATTATAAATTAGTTTAATTTAATCCATAAATCTTTTAAGCTTTTACGATCTTTCTTGCGAAATTATTAGTATTAATGAAATTATACTTTAATTAATTACGGTTGAAAAATGAACTTTTAAATATTTTAGTACAACGAGAAATCAATTTCAGTAGTAGGTGCTTTTAAGAATACTTAGATACCGGTGGTTATTTAATTATAACTTGTATTACTATTATACCTACTCGTACATAGTCACTGGCTGCTCACGGGCTTAGGGCGGCCTATTATTCTGTAGAGCTGACCTTTATCTCTATCGAACCACGTGTGACCTTAACATCCATACGAGTTCAACTAATATAGAATTCGAAGCAATTAATCGTTTGACTAGCCAAGCCAAATGTTTTTATTATCCACTAACTTATTTGCTGACCATGTGTCACCCATAGTCTCTATGTTAATTATCTACAATTAGGCCTGTGTGCACCATGATTTCGGTTATCATAACCAACGGTTAACATAAGCTAACTATAAATTTACTGTTCACGACAACCCGTACGCCGGTTATGGACGTAAGCTCGGTTAAGATAACCGCCCGCTTTACGTCCTTAACCTGTTGGTTATGTTAACCGAAATCTTAGTGCACACAGGCCTTAGAGTGTATTCAAAACAGCCTGAGGGAGCTGAGGCCTCAGCTCGTAGCATATAAATATATATTAAAACGATAATAATTTTCATCAAAGAACATGTGGAAAAAATACCTAGCATTTTCTTTTCAACCATCACAAAAAGGAGAACCTCCTTCTCTATTTGATGTATAGGTATGTTTGCTCGCGATTATCTCGCGTGGCTTAATTGATTTTGATTCAGAATAATATTTGTTATGTTTAGGAGAAGATTTTGAAATTTTGACCGATTAAAAAAAGGAAGTTCTCATTTTTTAGTTATGATAAGAAGGCAACCAATCGGTAGATAAAACTATTATGGGATGACTTATAGGTGGTTTTAAAGGCTAGAGCTCGTATAAGCTATCAAAAGAAGAGATTGTATCCGCCTGCCAAATTAAAACAAAATCGGACACTCCCAAAATTATAGTGCTAATATTGGAACGACTAATTGATTTTTTTTTATGCGAAAAGCATATATTATATTAAGTAGGCAGATGTATTTTCCATTTGGCGACGAAAAAGAAAAACAAGATCGATATGAATCAAGTATGACGTAAGTTTTATGGCTGCAAGTTCATGGCTATTTTTTCATGGTT
Source organism: Mycalesis mineus (assembly GCA_034621355.1). Classification (NCBI taxonomy): domain Eukaryota; kingdom Metazoa; phylum Arthropoda; class Insecta; order Lepidoptera; family Nymphalidae; genus Mycalesis; species Mycalesis mineus. Next base: position 8,291,433 of record CM067881.1, read on the forward strand.
TTGAAAGTAGAGTAGGTGCTAATGGAACGGAACGAAACATAGAATCGATGTGACATAACATAGTTTAAGAGTGCCTTACTTATTTGTGATTTTTATACCGGTATTAACCCGACTCATGCTTACCTTGATCACAAAACTTGCAATTCATTGCTTTTTTATCGTTTATATATTTCTAAAGATTAGAATATAGAACATTTAGGTACCTAGCATGTACATGAATCGAATTAGCGTCTAATTCTTTATTAATTTTTATTTACTTTTTAAGTTCAATAACTTCAGTTTCAAACTTGTCATTAAGTAGCAAAATAGCTGAAAACCATTATAAGGCCTACCAAGGTTAATTTAACAATTGCACATATATAGGTACGTATGAAGTATATATTACACATTTTCTTAGAAGCCTTGTTTATAGGTCGTGTTTAACAAGCGATATTCCGTTAGGACGGGGGAAAGAAAACATGAAATGAGGAAAGTTCTCAGTTCAATATTCCGCATGCCGTGCCGAGTGCCAATATGCGTCATTCATATTCCTAACGGGCACTTTCTGATGACCACTTCATTTGTTTGGGAAATAAGAAAATGTGCCGAAGTGGTTAAGTGGACTCTTTGGCCTTCTTGTTATACTTAAGTACACACGTCTCGCTAAAAGCGTTAATTCACGAAAGTAAATAAGACGTAGTTATTCGTTCATACACGTTCGTTCGTTCGTTTCTTTTTACTTCCGATATAATGAAGGTGACGAAGGGAATGTAAGTAGTTTGAAAGATAAATAGAATTTCTATTTTTTACGTCGATTTTATTTAAAATTTAACGGCTAAAGCTTTATAAAAAAATATTGGTACCTACTTTCGATAAATGAAAGATATAACGTGATAATGATGCTGTGTTTTTAAAGTACAGCTTACACTACAACATTATTATTAAAATGCAAACTTTAAAAGAGCAGTACGCAAACAAACCCACACTTTATAAACTGGTAATAGAATGAATAGAGCAGTCATAGTCATTAGTCATTGTAAGTAGTAACTAGTTGTACATATAGATGGTGCATTTGAGTTATAAAGCTACCGTTTAGTTTTAATTGATTGAGGATTTTATAAAAGTCGAAAAATGTAATAATGTGAAAGTTTCATCAGTTTTGTCAGCCAAACAATTGTATTTACATCGAACGGATTTTTCTATTATTTTGCCTCGTAAAGATTTTGTTCTGTCAAATTAAAACAAAAATCCAAACAGTTTTTAAAATAGTTCCGTTCTCCAATCTAATACAGTGCCTGTCTCTCGGCCGAATAAGGCAATTTACTAGCCGACTTTATTTTTAATACTTTCTTCTAAAAACAATTATACATTTTTTTTATGTGGCTTACAACGCATTATGCGTTGGATTCCTAGTTGCGATCCGTATAGGATTTTATATTTTCTAAATTGGCTCGGTCTGGTTTGGTGGTAGGCTTCCGCCGTGGCTAGTTACCATCCAATCGGCAAAGACGCGTTTAATTATATTAGTGCCGTAACTAGAGCAGTGCCAGCGGCATAGCCTGGGCCCAGGCACAGGGCGCAGAAATTACCAGAACTTATAAAAACAATACCTTCTTTAGAGTCAGTTACAAGTCAGTAGGGCGCAGTTAGGTTAGATTGGGCGCATAAATTGCTGGTTAAGGTATGCAACCGCGTAGAAACCATTTGGAGAAATAGTTTGAAAAACGTCTTTCTTCTCAATTAGCCCTCTACTATCTTATCATATGAGTCGATACTGAAAATTTTAAGATCAGATCGCAGTCCAGGGCTAAATTGTCATTGAAAAAAAATTAAGGCACAAAAATCATCAAAATTAAGAGTGTTGATATCAACAACTAAAGCAGCCTACCGCACACAATTTTGATAGAAAGACCTTAATGAACATTGTCTGTTCGTGGTACGGTAGGTACATCGATCAAATTATGACATATTTAGATTATTGATAAGAGGATGAGACAAATTAATTTATAATAGAGACCCACTTGAGCAGGCAATAACTTTCACTGCGCCTACTTATCGTCGTACTGAATTGTATAATTTTATTTTGGCAATTATATTGCATAACGAATACCGATGGAGCCTTACTCCGGCGCACTGGATCACGTACACAGTTACACAAGCGTGAACGTCACGTACTTGTTGACTTTTGGGGTCCCGTATCTTCAAATGAAAAATGTGACCTGTAAAGCGTAGTTTATAACGTCGCTCTATCTATACTAATATTATAAAGAGGTAAAGTTTGTAACTTTGTAAATAAAGATCTGTTGGGGCTAATCTTCGGAACTACTGATCTGATTTAAAAAATTCTTTCACAAGTAAAATGCTACATTATCGGGGAGTGTCATAGGCAATATTTTATACATGTATTATATATATTAGCCAAGTTATCACAGTTTTTGTTTTGCTAATACAAAATTTTTAAAAAGCGCGACACGCGACCCGTACATAGGAGTACCTACTGAATAGGTAATTAGGTCAGCATTTTGATAAGTATGCTATTTCAATTAAAAACGATAATACGGTAATGGAGTTGAGAATTCGATCTTTGTTCAATTTATTTGCCATAGAAGACCATTTTTGTTTGTTTAAACGGGCTAATCTCTAGATGTGCGTGTCAGATTGAAAAATTATTTTTGTTAATTTTGAAAGCTAGTCTAATAGACATTTAATATCAAGCTATACATATCAGATTGCCATAAATATATTTTGTTAATGTTAATGTACTGTTATGTCGTACAATGTTTAACAAAATGTAGATCTTTAGTACTCGTACACAGGACGGGACGGAGTATATTGCTTTACGGTAAACTATAAAAAAATCAAATTGAGAGAGGGAGCGGGGAATGAACACACTTTATATGAAAGTCTATCTTTAAAATTGGTACCTAAGAGGTTTCACGCGGACGAAGTTGCTGGCGACTGCTAGTCATTTATATGTCTGGTTCTTTTTCTCAGAGAGGTCTAAAGATATTATATTATTTCAAATAATATTCAACTAGATTACCTAGCTTCGATAAAAGATCTTTAGCTGTTGTAAAATATTGAGTTTGATTTAATTTTAAAAGCACATATGATGTCGTCTAAAATCCCACTGCTCAATAAAATTTTATAGAATTGCATACGCTGAATGATCCTAATTTATTGATTAACTTATATTAATTTAATATAGTAATGTGTAAGTATAGGTAGGGATTTATTGTACTTAAGAAAAGGATTAAACAGATGATCCGCCTAATAAATACAGTAGCCTGTCATGCATATTCAATAACCTAGTCTTTGTTAAACAAAATATAAATATGTATAAACAGAAAAAGGATTTAAACGATCGTCTTCTTAGAAATGGACATAAGTTAGTCATATCAGCTTATCGCCTGCGAAAAGTACAAAAAGTATGGACCAGTTAGGTATAGATCTGTGAGTAGGGTTTTTATTTAATTTTTATATGACAAAGATGTAAAGGCAATTGGATAGGCTTTCAACTTCACACAGGAAGTAAAATAAATAACTTTATGTAACAACACACTTAATATTGTAAAATTGATAAATCTCAACAGGACCTGCCTTCTACAAATAGTCCAATTTGACGTTTCAAAAGTGCTTGTAATAAGCCTACTTGAAATAAACGATTTTGAATTTGAATTTGAATTAAATCGAGCAACACTTCTAAATAAATAGGCAAAGAAAAAGTTCTAAAAATTGCCACCCAACGTCCAACCTGTGTGGATGTGCCTGCCTCATATGCCTGTTATAAAAAGCTCTTCTGGATAGATACTTGAATATTTAGGTAGTTAATACAGTAAACTGTAAAGGATAGAAACCCCCGATTCATTTGTCTGATACGGAATCCTGTCGCGATGCGTCTGCCGCTCGCACTCGAGTAACATTTTTTCAATCGCGTCTCGATGATTCACTGCGGCACTCATTGTACGAAGACGCCGCGAAAGAGATCGATACGAATTACTTTCATTATACAGCATACAAACGTAACACGTACGAAATTAATGACTTTTAAAGCTAACTCTTTTAGCTTCTGATGAGTGGATCGTGATAAAATGATGCACATAGTCTCGTGCCGTGGTACTCGTAATGGAAAAACAAACAAACAATTTTACTTTCCCCTTTACTTCGCTCGTGGCCGCTAATGTTGTGTCTAGTGGACTGACTCATGTGTTGTGTGATTTCGGTTTCACTCACCTTTACATTGACCGTACTCTAGGTCAATTGATACTTATTTACCTATACCTGTATTGACAAACTGAAACTACATACAGGTGATACCACAGAGAGAGTACGAAACATTATTATAACATTATTCTACCTAAATGTTAAAAAAATTTGTTAAATTATTTTTGCTAAGATGCTTTCTTACTTTATATTAGCGACTTAGAAGATTAATCGTCAGAAGTTAAATAGAAAGACATCTTCCACTGAGTATAAAAACATTTTTAGTGTTCGCGTCTGGGAATTTTTTAATTGTATCAATTAACGTCAGCCATTTGTTTGGAGACGTTAAATTTTGACGCACTAATTACTCAATTAACTTAATTCTAGTGTTAAGGTCGGTTTTCATTAATACAGTAAATTCAGACTCAAAAAGTACTACCCTCCCCGTCCAATTAGTCGCACAGACTATGGTAGAAGTGGCTATAGTCCAACTTTCGAATTTCGAAATTCGAAAATTGACGAAACGAAAAGAAGAAACAATTTCTTTCTGTCCTGGTCCTTTACTGTGGAGCTATGGACGTTTCGAAGTTATCTAATAGTACCTTTGTTTTACCCGAATTAAGAACTTTAAATTAATACACACCTAACTAAATATCACCCTACTCTGTGTCTGTACTCTGTACTACCAGCTTGTACAGACAAAAGTCCCCTCATAATTTCACTTTTATTTTAGTCAATATAATTGTTTAAATACACCTACTTTATTTTAATGATCAATCGTAAGTGACAGCTTTTAACGCTTTCGAAGAAAATCTGTCGTATTAATTTAGGTAACTTTACAACATTTTATTTTATATGGTGATTCATGTGGTTGACTTACTGGGTCAGATATCTTTAATGATTTAGATTGCATACTTAATTTTTTTATCTCCTTTGTCCGTATTAATGGACCTACTTACTGACTCTTACTTTGTTTTTCTTGGAATAACCAAACGCACCGGTAATGAGGACATATTGGAAATTATTGCAATGAGGTCGTCGAATTAGCATAAGATCAATGACTTACTGTATTTTACTGATCTAACGAAAATAGGTTTTTTTTACCACTGCTGAGTCATTAGATGGTTAGACATATGAGTAGGTACATGAAAGATAGATGGAATTGTATGAGATTACTACTAAATCGGTACCTATACTAAAGCCAAACTCGATTGAGAATGCTTGCCAACAAACAAATTAAAAATGAAGGTAGAAAATGCAACACATTTCATGGCTAATAAATTTAAAATTATGTTGTGTTATTTTAAAAAATCTTATTTAAAAGATATTGAATATATTAATTAGTTTTAAGCTAATCTAATTTATTGTCATGAATTCGTCATTTACTAATTAATTAAAAAAAATAGGTGTAAAATGACTAGTGATTTCTACCTTCATTTTTAATTTGTTTGTTGACAAGTATTCAATCCAGTTTGGCTTTAGTATAGGTGCAATTTTTTCAAAAAATTGTTTTTTAGTTAGGGAAGAAGGAACTTTGGAAATAATATTTACTTATTCTTAAACTCTTATGTCATCATCATCATCGAAATCTATATACTAACGGTCTCCTGAAGAGCCAGGCCTCCTTTACAGGAATGAGAATAGGGCAATTGCTATTTTAACGGTAAAGGTTGCAAAAGCATGGTAGGATTACCATGCTATTGCAACGTTTGAATATGTTACCATAACTAAGTACCTAAGTATGTTAGGTAGTGACAATGTCGAGACCCACTAACTAACGAGCTCTGCGAGGTCTGTGTTTAGTATTATATTTCCATCCCAAAAGTACCTACCTAAAGAAGTTATCACTTCAATAAAGCTATTGTTTTCAGGATATTCTGCCATTCCACGGCTGGTGGCCGGATGGGCTAAGCTCGCCGCACACTAGGGAAGCGAGCGACGTGCAAGTAGTGTATTTGCCGGCACTAGTACCGCGGGAGGCGCAGTCGGAGGACGACTCCGCGCGAGATGCCGTCCCGCTGCCTTATAGCTTCGACGCGTTCGGTCGGTAAGTGTTCCCATTTTCCTTCCGTCATTCCAAGGCCGAGTGGATTAAGCTCTGTGTACCCAGGGAAGCAGGTGATGTGCAAGAAATGTACTTAAAGGTGCTCGACTTCATTCGGATTGCGGTCCCTCTGTCTTACAGCATTGACTCGTACTGTCGGTAAATGATAAGTGCTGCACATTTTCCTTCGAATCGCTGAATTGGAACGGACGTTACGCGCGTAATTTAATGTTCACACATGCCAATTTTTTTAAACGTTTATTGAAGATCCCGTTCACGTTATATAAAGAGTAGCTGTAATCGTCGTAATAAAATTATTTATTATTCGTTTGGATTGTTGAGTAGATTTTATCCTGTCAAATGCATAAAATAAAAATAGAACCGACTCAAAACGCACTAAAAAGTAAAAAAAATGTTTAAACAAACAATAGAACCGACTCAAAATTTCCTTCAATTTTCCCAGGATATCATCATCAGATCCTAACATGATGACTATGCGACCATATTGGAAGTGTACCTTTTCTAATAAAAAAAGAATAATCAAAATCGGATAATTCTGTAAAAAGTTATGCGTGGTCATACATAACAAAAAATATACGTGTCGTCCGTTTTTTTTCATGACATGATCTTTTAGGAATTTCTTTTATTTTTTATTTCGTAAGGAAAAAAGAATTATCGAAATTGCGGAGAAAGTTAGAAAAATTAAAAAAACTTTAAGGGTTCAATGTTAGAAATATATAGGCGTCGGAAACCTTTTGAGCCGGAGGAGTAAAAAATTACAATTTACAAAATTTCAAAAGCCACCAAAAATTTTCTTGCCAGCAATAAATGATACTTGCATAACTTTAAAGGTGGATTTATATTTTTTTATGTAGAGACGTCATTATTAAATATCTCATATATGGTTTAGAAACGGTTTAAACTTGGCATAAATATATTTGCGTATGAAACTAAAGAGTGTGTGGCTTGCGAGACGTAGTCTGCTAAGCTCTAGTTTAGCACATAGATTATTTTTTACAGGAATATATGGGCTAGAAATAAAAATGCATCAGTACATACGCACGCCCATTTACATTTCCTGTAATTTATGATTCCAGAAGCTTCGATCTCCAGCTGCTGCCCAACAGACGGCTGGTGGCCCCGCAGTTTCGCGTGTGGTCGGACCATGGGCCCGACGAGCCTCTGTCCGCCGTGGACTCCTCCTGCCACTACCTGCACAGCGGGCCCGGGGCAGTGGCCGCCTTCTCGGCGTGTAAAGATCATGTGCTGGTAAGTAAGGTTTATGCTTTTAGGAGATAGAAATAAAATTTATAAGCATCGATAAAAATAAGTAGCTTATTAGCGGACGCGTGCGACTTCGTCTGTGCGAAAAACCTTTTCCATAGAGCTGATTATTAGTGAAACACTGTGAAGGGAAAAAAGAGGTGTGATACATAATTACCTAACTTGAAAAATCATTAATTGGAATAAAAAAAATATTAAATTTTCAACCCCTATTTTACACTTTATTTTGCGACAAAACGTAGTCTATAATAGGTAATGTGTTTCTCAAAAGTCTCAATTCCCATTTATCAAATACCTACCAACATTTATCAAACTTGGTAAAAGTTTGCAAGTCTTTAAACTCTTTTCAAAAGTACTGATTAATCTGTATCATCATTGCAAAAATATTTAAATGTTCTTTATTACCTCAAACATATTATAGAATCCCTTTATTATTTCAGCACGGTCTTATCATGACGGAAAACTCGACATACGAAGTTAGGCCACTAACATCAAAGACGGGCAGATCGGAAAACGGGCGCGTGTTGCATGGACGTACAGCGCACATCATACGCAGAGCTGCTCCTCCACCGGCTACCCTCAACGACGACAGACCCTTACTGCGTAGAGCAAGGAGACCACGCTACCGCCCCACGAAGCCTGCACCATCATCCTACACTATAGAGATAGCTTTGTTCATGGACGAGGCAGCGTACAAATTATTTTATCCGCATCTGAATTACAATAAAGCAGATCTCCGGGATATGCTGCTAGCTTATATTAACGGTGTTAGTTTCCTTTAAATGTTTTTCGCTTATAACTCTTGCTGCGTAGAGCCAGATCACGATACCGCCTGTCTAAACCAGCACCATCATCCTTCACTATAGAGATAGCTTTGTTCTTGGACCAGGCAGCGTACAAACTATTTTATCCACACCTAAATTATAATGAAGCGTATATATCCGAGATATGCTGCTGATGTTAGTTACCTTTTAATGTATTTGCCTATCACCTTCTTACATATAATTAATGTAATTTTGTAAGTTTAGGGCATACCGTGAGCCTACTATGTCTACGAACTAGCTTGTTTGCTTTGAGCGTGATGTTTAAAGAGCAAAGCCATCGGTCCTTCGCTGGATTTAACCGGTCTGGTTGGGTCGGTATTCCGTTCCATTAGATTATATAACGTCTGATTAGAGATTGCACCTGTGATTGCGCAAACTTAGTGCACTTGCGTAAAGAACTAGTTATAAGATGAGATTAGCTGCCGTGGCCTAAATCGGTCTGCATATTACTTTGAAAGGTAGTTAGTAGCTTATGTTATTTATTTTGCCATTTCATGCTACAGGTGCAAGCTCTGTTCCATCACTCGTCGCTGGGCGCGCGCGTGCAACTGTCGCTTGTGCGCCTCACGCTGCTGCGCTCCCAGCCCTCGACCCTCACCACGCACGCAGAGCGCGGCCGACTGCTGGATTCCTTCTGCGAGTACCAGCGGTCGCTTAACGTCGATGACGACGACGACCCCGATCACTGGGACATGGCGCTACTTCTATCTGGGTGCGATACTTATATTACAATCAAGTTCTGTTCCACCACTCCTTCGACCCTCTCCACGCACGCTGAGTGTGGCCGGCTGCTTAACTCCTTCTGCGAGTACCAGCAAGTCTTAACGTCAATGACGATGAAGATCTCGATTAATGAAATATGGCGGCTTCTCATTTCTTACGTTAACGTACGCTTAATTCCTATCTATCCGGTTTTCAGTTTAGACTTCTACTCCGAGGATAACGGGCACCGCAACGGGGTGACGATGGGCCTCGCGCCAGTGGGCGGCGTGTGTCTGCCCGCGCACGCGTGCGTGGTGTCAGAGTTCGGCACCTCCGACACCCTCGGCAGACCCTACCCTTCCGCTGGATTCACCTCTGTGTATATCCTCGCTCACGAAATCGGACACAAGTCAGTATAATTTTCATTAATAATAATTAAAGCAAACTTAAAACATGTAGGTACCGCGCCTCCTTTAGCGTGACATTCGGTGTTTTTGGAAAAATAAGTAGTTTGTTTTTCAAGTCCGAGGCAGTGAAACAAAGCCTGCTGTTTAATGTTGTTATATATCTACAAATGTGCCTACTCTATTTTCAGTCTGGGCATGCACCACGACGGCACGGGCAACTCTTGCGCTCGCGACGGTTTCATCATGTCGCCCTCTCGCGGTACCAATGGCGAAGCTACCTGGTCTCAGTGCAGTGCAAGAGTCGTCGCCGACCTTAAGTAGGTTATTCGTAACTTTACAATACTTATTGACATAATGTTTCCTTAGAGTATGAGTGTTTTGTATATCAGCCTATACAGAGCCTCTGCAGGGCCAAGCCTATTTCCTTGTAGAAGAGAGAAATTGGAATTTAGTAAGCGATGCCTCTCTGCCGTGCTGTTTCAAAAATTTGTTATAAACTAAAGTGTTTGTTTTATATTTTAATAACTAGTTTTTAACTCGTAAACAAGTATTTTTATTTTAAACACGTTTAATTAATTTAACATGCGTTCTGTTTAAAATTTGATTTTTAACTAAAATCCTTAATAGAATTAGACCTACTGTTGTTGTTTAAATGGAGGTTGACAGGTTTATTGTAACAGTGTTTGTTTAATTTGTAACTATCACTAACTATAATAACAAGTATTGGAATCGACGCTAATATGCTCTCCTAGACACTAGACATTTTTTGAAAGACTTAATCCTTTATACCCTGTCCCAGGAATTGAACCGAGAACCATGATACAATCTCACCTAGGCTTATTATAAGTTTCAAATATGTTTTATCAAAACTAAATATGCAAACGATTGATAACTTTCAGATGGGCTACTTGTTTGTTCGATGGAGGCGATGATCTGGATACTCCAGCCGAACTGCAACACGAAAAGTTTGGTGACGCGCCAGGGATCGTTTGGGGAGCGAAAAAGCAATGTCAGGTTAGTGTTGCTTGGACAATGGAATGAAAAGTCACTTAGTGAAGTTGGACAAAACTTATTCAACTCGTCGCACAAATTAGTTAACCAGTTAGGTACTACAACCTAGAGTGAGTATGACCAATACCTGAATATATGACCAATATATTCCCCTTCTTCTCGAGATATTCGTATGGGTGCGATAACAGGACAAAATGGCGTTGGCTGGCGCTCATTTATATTTTATTTGATTCGGTAATGAAGAATTGAGTCAATGACCTTTTAGCGTTGTACGGGCCATTAATCAAGGATAATTATGTTTGCAGATTCTTCTGCGCGATAATGATGCAGCCCCCGCTCAAGCGCCGGGCTCGGGCGGAGACGAGTCGCAGTGCATGCAGCTGGCCTGTCGCTCGCCGCACCGCGCTGGGTTCTACTACGCTGGCCCCGCTCTACCCGGCACGCCCTGTGGAAAAGGAAAGGTACGTAACATTAAACTGTTCATTATAAGGGACTTCATGAGAGGGAATTTATGGAGTTTACCAACACCTATTTAGTTTCAAAATTAATTACTTTTAAAACTGGCAGTAGAGTCACGAAGCGCAGATGTAATTTTTAAGTTATTGAGAAAAAGTTCACATCGCCTAATATTTTACTAGGTAAGTACGTAACATTCTGTTATTTGAATTTTGATTATTTCCTTTAATAAATAATAAAACGTAGAAATTTCCTTCAATAAAATTAAATTTATTTTTCCAATGGAACAAGCCAGTAAAAAGTTCACCAACTGGATCTCCTCAAATAATTAACCCTTTATTCATTTTTTATGATACGCAGTGGTGTCAGGGTGGTGAATGCGTGGCAGCGTACCCTTCAACAGTGACTAGTCGACCACCAGCTCAAACCGGCAGTAACACCTGGAGCGAATGGACCTCGGACACGTGTCGCTCAGGCTGCACGGTGAAGAGTCGCGGCGCACGGGAGAAAAGACGATCATGTCCCGAAAACGCCGTGTGTGATGGTTCTTCGTATGATGTCGTGCTCTGTGATGACTCAAAGGTTTGCGCTGACACTGTACATGCTTAAGATCTCTTTACGATCAACTTCTTGTTATCAAAATGGGAGTGTTCCGTTTCAAACCCATATCAGTAGTACTTATGTATTATCAAATTAAAGCAGTAGTTTAATGAAATTAGGTAGGCTTTTTGTAGTCAAAATGTTCGTCATTGTGACATACCAGAACAAATATAAAAAACATATTTATCTTCAGGAAAAAATATAGTCACGACACTGCACATTGCTTACCGAAACATTGGTCGCTTTTATTAACCGACGAAAAAAAACGGAGGAGGTTCTCAATTCGACACGTATATTTTTTTTTTATGTATGACCACGCATAACTTTTTACAGAGTTGTCCGATTTTGATAATTCTTTTTATTAGAAAGGGCATACTTCCAAGGTAGTCCCATTGTCATCATGTTAGGATCTGATGATGATATCCTGGGGAAATTGAAGTAACTCTTCAAATTTTGGAGGCACGCTTACAGCGATTTCGGTCTTTGTTTCGGTATCGGTAGCTTTTTGGCTACTAGTGCCGTATAATATACTATGACAGTATAGTACGAGTTCATTACGTGGCGATAAATCACTAAAAAGTAAGAAATAAAAATTTTTAACAAAAAATAGAGTCGACTCAAAACACACTAAAAAGTAAAAAATAACTGTGTCATTTAGTTGCTTTAATTTACATAAGCATATCTAGGAGCCAGTCAAGGTTTCTACTTTAAGGACGTTACCTAGAACCCACAAACTGCTTTACTACGTAAAATGTTCCTTAAACTTGGCTGGCACCGACTCCTAGATATGCTTAAGTAAATTAAAGCAACTAAATCACAAAGTTATTTTTTATTTCTTAGTACATTTTGAGTCGGTTCTATTTTTTGTTAAAAATTTTTATTTTATTATCTTCGATTTTACGAAACAGTAACAAGTTGAGTCCTTATTCAAGGTTATTGTATTTATGAAAATGAGTCTTGGTTCATAAATACTTACTTTTTGTAGGCTATAGTACCTGATCAATTAAAATTTGTATTGTAATATTTTAATATTTACGAACAGCGCCTGAACAAATGCAGCAACAAAGTTTATTTACCGTAGGTTTGCGGCAAGAAGAAGCGCGTGACCGCCAACGAGATGGCGGCGCGCAAGTGCACGGAGTACGCGGCGCGCCTGCCCGAGCTCGACCCGCGCGGGGGAGGACTGCAGGCGCCGCACGACCCTAGTAAGACCATTAGCTTTAACTTCTTTGCTTTAGAACTTTCTATTAAACATAGTATATTATAAAAAGAAGCGCACACCCGTAACGAGATGGCAGCACGGAACTGCACGGAGTATGCAACGTGCGTGTTCAAGTTCGACCTGCATGGAAGATGACTGCAGGCACCGAACCTTCTTTTTAACCGACTTCAAAAATCAATTCATTCCGTATGTATGTAATATTTCCAAAACTGCCCAGTTTTCGCACACGATAGTCTATATCAGCGTCTGAACAAATGTGCACAGATTTTGAAAATTATTTTTTTGTGAGACAGGGACACAGGGTACACTTGCAAAATGGTCCCATAGTCATAATGTTAGGATCTGATGATGTGATTCTAGTTAAATCAAAGGAACTCTTAAAATTTTATACGCACACTTGCAGCGATTAAGTGTCAGTAGCTTTTTGGCTACAAGTGCTGTATAATGTACTCTAATATAGTACGAGTAGTTTACGTATCGATAAATCACTATAAGTAAGAAAAAATTTTTTAATAAAAAATTAAACCAATTTCAAAACGCACAAAAAAGGGATCAGTTAGTTGCTTTAATTTACTTAAGGCATTCTAATTTTTACTTGAGGCTTGGCATTAATGTCACATGTAGACTGACGCAGGGTAGCTACGGATTCCGTAAAAAAACGCGTGTAGGGAATAAGTACTGAACTATATATTATTATTTAGCAACTGATGTTAGGTAGGTATATTAGTTTTCTAAATCAGTATATAAGTGTATCTACTTAAATACCTACCTGTAGCGACACAATACACACTGAATCAATAAGCGGGCAATAATCTGCTACTTACTCAGATACTTATCACGAGAACTGCTCCTTACAGGATTTTATTCTTCCGTAAATCTTGAACAAATATCGTTTTTATTGATCATAAATTATAATACTTAAGATAAAACAGGAGCAATTATGAGATATGCTTCCCCTTTTATTATATTTATGCACACTTAATTGAGAGTGCAATAACATCGTAAAGAATAATTTTATCGTTTCATTTGTCTAGGCGTGTCGTCATTTTAATAGTTGAATGTCTTAGGACATAGTCTGAGGCATTCAATTTCTTTAAAATTAATATTAAATAAAATATATCAAAAACCATTCAACGTTACTTTAATTTCCTTAACCATATCTATAAACTCGGTGCCATCCAAGTCTAAAAGTTTATCCACAAAGTAGCAAAGCACTTTGTATGAATTAGGTATCGTCTTAGTAGAAAGCTTACAAGTGGCACCGACTAACAGAAAATTTACAAAATTTTCGTATCTTCTGAAAGAAATTCTTCCCTCTACTCTTCACACATTCAGCTATGAGCGGCTATACGGTAATGTCGATGAGCGGATTTTAGTGGTGGCGCGGATTCTGTAGAATCCTAGGGCAACATAAAACCTGTACTTTTGCCTAACTGAAATTCAGTCAAGGTATACCTGTACTTTGCTGTCGAAAGGTCTCGGTATATTTATTTATGTAATGTTTTATTCTGTAGCTCGCATGTGGATGGGCTGCGCGATATTCTGCCGGCGCGCGGCGGGCGGAGGCTTCTACGCTCCGCGGGTGGAACTCAACGACGTGGGGCTGGACCCGTACTTCCCTGACGGCACGTGGTGCCACCATGACGGATCCACTCACTACTACTGCCTGCAACACCACTGTCTACCGGAAGTAAGATACTATTCGCTATAGTTATTCTAATCAACACTTGAGTAAATACCAAGGACTTCCTATGGCTAAGGTAACAGAACTTAGATGCAAATACTGTGTTTTGGGTAGTGTCAGCTCAGCTCAGATTTATAAGACGGAGATTCTGGCCCTAGGTTCGATTCCCGCCTGGGTGAGATTTTCCTAATAGGTCCTGGCGTGGATGGTGTGTGCCTTCGGCCATGGCTAGTTACCACCTTACTCACAAAGACGCGACGTAATACGCGATTTAACGTCCCGTATCTATATCGTGTCGAAACCGAAAGCGGTGTGGATTTCATTCAATTCCTAACAAGTTAGTCCACTTCCATCTTAATAGCATCTAGTGAATAAAACAAATTTATACGTACATAATATAACAGCATTTAAACAATCTATTATTTGATAGACTAATATAAAATAATGACGTAGCGTGAAATTATAATGATCATACCGTTGATCTCTTATAACTTCCATAAACCGCTACTGTTCGAGACTATTGCCACAAAATTAGGGTTGGCAACCTACAAGATTGATTGAAGATTTAATAATTAATTATCTACGCAGAAATTTAATATTTTGAAAAACCAACATCTTCAAAACAATCTTTCATTTTAAGAATTTATGAACTTTTTTTCTATTAACTAAAGCGTGTATTGAACGCAACTGTCTTAATGCATTTCGAAGAGGTGCAATAAATACCTATAGTTCCATTAAAAAAATATGCAACACGTACTCTAATAAAATTCTTTTTCTAAAAATAATTCATTTTTACAACATATTTAAAACAATACTATATTTTTCGAAGAAATGTTGGTAACCCTACAAATACTTAAGTCAAGAAGAATGTCATGCTGAACTTGCAGTATGCTCTACTTCATTTCTACATATCTATTTATTTTATATTTAAACAATTTAATATATGAGCTCGACTCCACGCTGTCTTGTCTACCATACCTCTAGTGTTTTTGTAAAGCGTGAACCCATGATACCTATTATTAATTTATTAATTACAAGTTAGCCCTTGACTACAATCACACTTTATGGGAAGTGATGATGCAAACTAACATAGAAGTGGGCTAACTTGTTAGGAGTAGCATGAAATCCACATTCCTTAATCTACACAATACCGTACCGGAACGCTAAATCGCTTGACGGTACGTCTTTGTCAGTAGGGTGGTTACTAGCCATGACCAAAGCCTCGCACCAGCTAGACTTGGACCAATATAGAAAATCTTTATCGCCAGTACCAAACCAATCAAGTGACTTTTGTAGAAAAATGAAAGTCGAGTTGGTCAACCTGAAGGAATGGGCAACGGAACGATTCTTCTAGCTAAGTCGCATTTAAATATGTAGTGTAATCATACGATACGTTTTTTTTGACATTATAAATATAATATTGGTAAAAAAAAAGTAGAGCATCATTCTGTTCGGTCATGACACGCAGCGACTCAACCTACAATAGCCGTATACACCGAGCCGTGGCCCGTGGTCGACTCTAGACTGATGTTCGGACTGTATTCCCCTTCGGTTTCCCCTCGCGAAAAAGCGTCTTCGTGAAGTGACTATACTATATGGCAGAGTCAACAACAAGTAACAAAGCCGCAAAAACAAATACATTTAAAATATATTAGCGTTTAGCGTCCTAGATTTCTAGACCTATTCTAAAGCCAAACTCGATTGAGAAGCTTGTCAACAAACAAATTTTAAAACAAGGGTAAAAAATGCAACACATTTTATGCCCAATAAATTTAAAATTATGTTTTGTTGTTTTATAAAATCTTATTTAAAAGAAATTTAATATGTCAATTAGTTTTTAGCTTACTAATCTAATTTATTGTCATGAATTCGTCATTAACTAGTTAATTAAAAAAATAGGTGTAAAATGACTAGTGATTTCTACCTTTATTTTTAATTTGTTTGTTGACAAGCATTCTCAATCAAGTTTGGCTTTAGTATAGCATACTTTTTTTTAAATTAAAAGGTTTTATGAGAGTATCAAATGTAATTTTAAGATGCTGTACACAAGTACGAAGTTATGACATATTCATAAGCGGCGCTTGCGACAGTCTACAATTGTATCATTCAAGAATTTGTTTAGCATTAAATATGTGAACGACAAACACTAGCTAGATAACAGACGGATCGGGCTAGTCCTATTGTTTGTCAATAACGGTGCGTCATCTCACGTGCTCTCTTCAATCAAAATACCACCATAAAACATTTTACGTAGATTATGGTGTGGCGATGCGGAAGGGCTTGGACACAATGCATCGAGTTGACTGTTAGATCCAACTATATACATCGTTCCAACTATAAGAGCAAACGGGCGGAAACTTTGTACAAAGTACAACTAATTACTAAATTAAATCTAAGACCTCCTCGAGGCTCGATTTCACTGCAACGAGGCATACCTAGCATAGTGCTAAGATGCTGGCACTATGCTATGCACTCAATTTTCTCTTTGAATGGCCAACTAATTCGATGGCCAAGGTAGTTTTAGAATATCTTCAAACCACTTTGACATTAGTCTTAGAATAGTTTTATAATATTTTTTTAAAGAATAACCATAATATGATCAGGGCTACCCTATTTTCTTGATCATCGTATCACAGCATAATAAAGCCTTTATTAGACAAAAAGGTATGTAGAAAAGTCTCTACCACACTGTATAATATATGTATGTTGTGACAAGCTGTCTGTTGCTATGTTTATATCACATGTATAGTGACATGCGTTTCCAATTCGTATTTACTTAAAATCTCGTGTAGAGGAGGTGTGGACACGGGTTTACTGTACCGTGATAACGCACGGTATATTCAGCATCTCAAGTTGATTGTTTGAACAACAAACACCACCTTATGACTTTTTCCGTGCGTCATTGTCCTCGGATATTTGCTAATATACAACAAGTAATTAGTCAAAACTTATCAGGTCGTTTAAATTGGGTCGTCATAAATCATTGTTTTTATAACATTTTTAGGGTTCGGTAAGATTTATTTTCTAGAAAAAGATACATTTAATTATAAATATTTATTTATTTATTAAAAGCAATAAGGTTGGTTAGATATATTATATACTTAAGTTAAGCATTTAAAAAACACGTCGTGGGATTAAATTTTTAATATCGAAATTACCTTTTCCATGCTAAAATAAAAACTTAAAATTCACAAAAAGTGTTAAAGACAATAAAAGAGAATAAAATCTCGTAGTCATTAGATTAGGAAAATGTTTCATACCCTTGAACTGGTGAACGCCATGTCGCATTGTTTATTTTTACTGCATCTTGTTTTCCGTATGTAACCAGTACACATACATAGTACAATAAGCTATCGGAATTTTATGTTTTCGTAATTTTCAAACTGTTTTAGCACGATTTATTATAATGAAATAAACACTATCAGGATTTTTAATGAATATTATTAAATCGAAATTTTACGGAACGTGTTAAAATAAAATTTAAATGATCACTATCGTGTTGTAGTTTAGGTCGGTATTTATCTACAAATACCTACAGCAACAAATGCATTTCCGCTTGAACTAACGCTTATATAAATATCAAGATTCTTTAAGGTGCGAGTTACTAGCCGACCTCAGACAACAACATGTCGCAACGACACTATTGATTTGTATGAATTTCAATCAAATACTGCTCTTAGGCGACAACACATCGTGTGTATATCTAAATACATAGAACTAACACAGAGTCTTTGCCGGCGAAGACCACCTTATGACTTTTTCCGTGCGTCATTGTCCTCTGATATTTGCCAAACTACACATCCAGTTCCAAACGTCTCTAAGCCGAGGCCCAAGTCTCATCAGGAGACGCCCTTAGAGAGTCGTTACGCCGTTTATACAGTCAGAACAAAAAAAAACATAGAACTTTTTTAGTGTCCTGCGCCATGTCATTTACTGCCGTCGGTTAATTATTTGCGTCCTTAAAGTCTAAATTTATAATGAAAATATTGCACAAGGTGTTAAAATAAATTTTAAATAATCACTATCGAGCACTTTAGTTTGGTACATATCTACGCGTACGTACAGCAACAAATGCATTTCCGCTGTACGTACTTAGGATCTAAGTGCCCGGTAATTACACATTGTTTGCTTCAATGCATCCATATATCCATAGGTTGTTGTTTACTTTGTCTTGCTCGTCGGATAACCGGCGCTGCCAACGTTCGCGGAAACAAACAAGGACACTGAAAGAGCGTGTTGTTGCGGTTTTATTGAGCTGCCCTGTACCTAGGGAATAAAGTCTTGTAGATTAGATAAAAAATTTTAACCTTCAGTAGTGGAACACAAGACTCAGACGACATACTTCCGAATATGCGCATATTCGGAACATTAACGTTTAAAAAGCACCGATTAATTCCAGATGTCCATTCATCTGAAGTGAGTGTAAACCTGTAGTCTTCATTCCTCAACTTTAGTAGATCTGCCGTCACTTTCATTTTGAGCGTCATTCCATAATTCATCACAATTTTTTTTATTTGTGTTTGGCGAATAAGATAATTTGTAACCTTTTGCGACAAACAGACTCTTCATGTCCTCAGAAGTACAGACCACTCGGAACGCCAAACCATCTTTGGCTACCATTCGAGAAATCATCAACTCTTTTGTTACGTTAATATCGGATGGAAAATAATCACTGATTGTCATTTAATTCTGTGGTATTTCGTGATTTTCATGATCTTCTGGTGTAAATTGAGCCTCCACGATAATAGGTGGCAGCGCAACTGACGACGACGTGCTAGTATACCCTGAGTCCCTGACGAAGTCGCTTGATTTGGACTATTTGTCGACATTTTAAGTATTAACAAAGTAACACATGTAAGAGTCCAATAGTTTTGTTTATTTAACTCACATAAACAATAAAAAATGCCACAACAACATTAACAACTAAAACAATGACCAACGTAAACAAACAAATGACTGTCTCTCCGCGGGTATATACTTATTTCTTACTTACTCGACACAGTTCTATATTATCCGTTCCATCACTCCCAGTCGTCACCTATCGCTAATATTCGGAAATAGTCGAAATAGTTATTTAACGATGTTTGGCCTCTCGGCGCTTGCGCCGTGGACGTGTGTAGCGTCGCTGCTGCCCCAATCCCGTAATCGCGGACGTCAAACAAGGACACTGAAAAATAAGAGCGTGATGTTGCGGTTTGATTGCATTCCCTACCTGTACCTATGCCTGCAGTTCACATTGAATAATTAATACCTCTATTATTAACTATGTCGCTTACAGTTCATAGTTATTAATTATGACGTAGAGTCTATTATTTTTCTGCCTCTGCAAAACGTTTTGTAATAATTGTTTGTTATTCGTCTGTCTTTTACGAAACTTTTTGTAATTGACTGCAAGTCGCTGATTAAACCAGACAGACAGCGAAACTTTCGTTTCACCTGCCATGGCATTATTTTTGGTTTTAGCACATTTGGTCAAATATTGCATTTTTATTATTTCATCTACTTCAAATGTGTTTAAAATGTACTTATTTTAATATTTTTTAAAAAAGCTCATAAATCGTACTTATCGAGTTTTTCTACCAAAATCGAAAATCATTTTTCTTGTGTGCGTTATTATGTAATGTGCGTTGTATTAGGTTCGGATAGATCGATCTTAGTTGGTTAACTATACAATATATTGTCGAGCCTATTTACACCACAAAAAAGTAACAAGCATGATGACTTTCTTCCTTACACAGAACTTCAAGATGTCACCTCAGTTCCACATCTGGGACTTGCCGAGCGAGGACATTGGGGGTGCCTTCAACGCAAGGGCGCGAGCAGCTCCGGATGACTCAGCCGCCGCTCTTCGTGCATACCTCTCTTTGGACAACACTGGACTTCCTTTTGCGCGTGCTGTAGCCCCGCCTCATATACCAGATGAGCCTGAAAGTAACTGGGAAGTCCTAGATTACATCGAAATCACAAGTAACAAAACATCAAATTAGTTTACTCCAACCAAGTGTTTACGACCACTGTCTAACTAGGACCAAACCAAGTCCAAAATACGAAACTGTTACACAAAACCTTAGTACCTACTTGCGTTCATATCGTTATTTAAACGTACCTAATGGAGACACATCTTTCGTACATACGGTTCTATATTTTTTCACAACACAACGCAATTCAAAAACTCAAAGAGAATATACCTTCTAAAAGGGGTAGTAGAGTCAGTGTAAATATTTAAATATAAATTTTTCAAGTCTCATTATTTGATCTGCTACAATTTTTGATGTTAATTTGAATAATATTTAATAGGTCGTTCTGTTTATTTGTCTCTTTGTAATAATCTTATTGTGTTGACAGACTTAAAGTTGTTAATTATCATAATATTAATATTATGTTTGTGTCGTATTGTATTTGTTTACACTGACATTAACTATAACATAATGCGACCTGCAATTACCTGCTTACAAAGGTAATCATTTAGCTAAAATATAGTTACTTAGCTACCTACGAAGAAAGACAATAGGAAGATAGTAAATGTAGATACATTTTATATAATACCTATATTTTTCTAAATATTTTTAATATAGAAAAATACATAATAATACGACATTCGTCGATATGCGTATTAAACATGAGCCATAGGCTTGGACCTAGGAATGTCAGAAATAAAACATTAAAAATGCATTTATTAGAATAGGTAGTAGGTATAACGTTATTTTAACGTAAGATAATTTACTTAGTATGTAGTAGTGAATAGAGCAGTTTCCTTAGTTGTTTCATAGTACTTATAAAAACGCATAAAATCCGGTCTCTAGTGGATGCTATATTGGGGTGATACCTAGGTATTGAATGACATTTTTAGACTTGACGCCCAATTTATTTTGAGAGAACAATAAAAGTCATCCAGTACATTTCAAAGTACATAAAATGGATATATTATGACTTAGCACTCACAGGTAGATTGTATAAGCAAGAAATAAAAAAGCATACAGTACAAGTTATATTATCGCAATTAGGTAATAAGTGTCTAGTTTTTAGAATTTATTTTATTAAGTTCAGGACAAAAACGTCCTACCTACAAATGTGCTAGTCGTCAATTATTAAATAAGTATGTAATTTTATATGAAGCTTAATTTTATAATACATATTTTTTTAAACATAATTGTTGATTTATTTGTGTATTACGTAATCCCTGCGGGTTTTCTCTGTAATATTGGAATAAAAAGTAGCCTGAATACGTGCGTATTCCAACCTGTAATCTATATTCATCAAGATCCCTCTAACTTTTAAACGGTGTAGCTATCCCGATTTTTATTTACATATTTAAAGGTTCATAATATTATAATAATCGACATAATTATAATCTCATCATATATATATATAATATTATGGTTAAACGAATACCCCGCTAATAGCCGGGAAGTTGGTGGTGTTACACCCCGTACCTCGGAGAGTACGTTAAGCCGCCGATCTTGGTTACTATCATCAACATCTTATAGTGATCGATTATTAATACAACATCACCCTAAGCCCGACAATTCGCATTAGAGCAGCGTGAGTTGTCTACGCTCCCTACCTACCCCCTCTCCTACAAGCAGGGAGGTATGGCCCAATAGTGGGCCGTTAAAAAAATTAATAAATATAGCACAATTACACACATCGCTATATAGCCCTAAAGTAAGCATACTCGTAGGTAGCTTGTGTTATAGGTACTAAGGTAACTGATGAAATTTTTTTTATGTATATTATACATAAATACTTATAATATATAGATAAACACCCAGACACTGGAAAACATCCAAGCTCATCACACAAACATTTTTCCAGATGTGGAAATCGAACCCACAGCCTAGGACGCAGAAGCTGGGTGTCACTGCCCACTGCGCCACTCGGTCGTCGAACCTCGTTAAATAGGCTGATAATGATGGTGATGATTAATACTCCGTTCCTGGTCACTCCTAAAGCTCTTTACCTAATACACATCAATATATTTTCTATATACGATTTTTCGAATCCCTTTTCTGTGAACATATATCAATATGTTCATGTATATCGTATAAGTTTGTAAAGCTACTTTATTTACTAGACTTCAAACAATAGGTCTATAAATAATCTTTTAAGTATTGAAATGATATGTAATTATGTATATACCTGATTAAATCCACATAATGTAAACATTATCAACACTCACAGTAAGGACCTTTGTACTCCGAAGTGTTTGTGTATAAAGATACTTCATCCAAACAAGCAATTAACAAAATGATACATTTAGGTAATCGTTAATTATATTTATTTAAGTATCACTTTAAAATGAAGAACAATACTTGAAAATAACAGGAAACTTTTCACTGACGCCGATTATTTGTCTCTATCATTTATTTATATACAATATTTTTTAAAATTTTCAACAATGCTTATAAAACAATTATAAAAAACACTATTAAAAATTTATAAAAAGTCCAGTCCGCCTGCTGCGGGGCCCGGAGGTCCGGTTGGTGGTCAGGTCTCCAGAGTGACTCCTCACTATACGCGCCGTTTTAAGAATTACCGCCTTCTGTATTCAACAGCTAAGCGAAAGCTTCTTAAGGTGTTGGTCGAAGCTTTTCGCTACAAGACCATTAACTGAAACGACTATAGGAACAATAATCGTCGAGTCAACATTCCACATGGCGGTAATCTCGTGAGCAAGGCCCAAGTATTTTGATACTTTTTCCTTTTCACGTCGATTATTATTATTACGTAAGTCCAAGGTACTTAAATACAATAATAAGGAGATAATAAATATGTATTAGAAGAAAAATTTCGTGTCCATGTTGAACGATATTTTGCGATAAAAAGAAAACAAACTTCAACAAAAATTTGCTATAGAAACCCTTGAGTATTTTTAAACGACTTCAAAAAAAAAGGAGTTTCTCAATTCGGCCGTATATATATATATATATATATATATATATATATATATATATATATATATATATATATATATATATATATATTTTATGTGTGTTCGCGCATAACTTCGTCGTTTATGAATGGAGCCGATCTACATATAAGAGAACTCCTTGACGATTTACTGCATTTACCTTGTGTTTGGGCTCGATTAATTTGTCTTGATAAGAACTTTACATTTAGATGGGCTGTGACTGTTATTGAGGGTCTGGTGATGAAGACGAAGTACAGTTAAGGGAGCTCCGTAACGGCTTACAGTAGCTACCTTGTGTTTGGGCTTGATTAATTTATCACAATGAGAAATTTACATTTAGATGGACTGTGACTGTCATTGAGGGTCTGGTGATGAAGACGAAGTACAGTTAAGGGAGCTCCGTAACGGCTTACAGTAGCTACCTTGTGTTTGGGCTTGATTAATTTATCACAATGAGAAATTTACATTTAGATGGACTGTGACTGTCATTGAGGGTCTGGTGATGAAGACGAAGTACAGTTAAGGGAGCTCCGTAACGGCTTACAGTAGCTACCTTGTGTTTGGGCTTGATTAATTTGTTTCGATGAGAAATTTACATTTAGATGGACTGTGACTGTCATTGAAGGTCTGCAGATGAAGACAAAGGCTCAATGAGAACTTTACATTTAGATGGGCTAACGGTTTAAAGTAACTACCTTGTGTTTGGGCACGATTAATTTGACTCAATGAGAACTTTACATTTAAATGGGCTGTGACTGTCATCAAGGTCTGGCGATGAAGACGAAGGACAGCTGAGGGAGGATGAATTTGTCTCAATGAGAACTTTACATTTAAATGGGCTGTTACTGTCATTGAGGGTCTGGCGATGAAGAAGAAAGACAGCTGAGGGAGCTCTTTAACGGTTTACAGTAGCTACCTTGTGATTGGGCTCGATTAATATGTCTCAATGAGAAGTTTGTAAGGTTATAGATTCCAGTTGGTTTAATGTTAACTAAGTCATGATATGATGATGAGATCTATGAAAACTTGAGGAAACTCTTCAAACTTTATAGGCACATTTCTTAAGGGATGTTGGAATGTTATAACTAGCTAGTGAATATTGATACTTATGGTTTAGTTCGAGTAGGTTCTTTAGTATTTTCGTTGTTGATAAATCACTAAAAAGTATGAAATAAAAATATTTTAACAAAAAATATAAACGCCTTCAAAACGCACTAAAAAGTAAAAAATAACTACATCATTTACTTACTTTAATTTACTTAATAACATCTATGAAGTCGGTGCCATCCAAGTTTAGGTAAAGTCTTTAAAGTAGAAAGCTCGGGTGGCACCGCAGAAATTAAAGTAAGTAAATGATGTAGTTATTTTTTACTTTTTAGTGCGTTTTGAAGGCGTTTTTATTTTTTGTTAATATATTTTTATTTAAGCTTTTGCATCCACCGCGACAAATTATGGGACCCGTATTAAGAGACATCACGAGTATCATATTCTTCTCTAATGTTCAGAGAATTCCTATAAAGACTTCTAACTGCTGCTTTTCATCTAGGGTCAATGTAGTTTTTGTGTTCTGCTAGCTCGATCTCTTCCTCGATCAAGGTTTTTTCAGCTAAATACAATGTAAAGAATTTGTAATCAAGCTGATTTATTTATTTTATTATATGTATAACAATGTATTTCCACGAAAACCTGAATGTTGGCGACTCTGTGCAGGTATGATATATCATATATTCATCCCTTTATTGTGTTGGAAATTAGAAAAAAACGATTTTTAAATATATTTAGGTGGGTACTTAAGGCCGGTCTGCAAATGTATCCTAACCAACTGTAATCTTTTGAGCAGTTCATTAGCAACATTGTCATTAGTCTACTGGTTAGTCTACAGTTTGTACAAACTTAACTACAACAATTACATTTTAAGCATGTTCAAGAAAAAACCGGACAAGTGCGAATCAGATTTGCCCATCGTGGGTTCCGTACAATGTAAATACATAGAAATAAATTATTATTTTTACCTAATTGATTACGTAGATGTAAAAAAGTAGAAACATTACATTTGTTGTATGGGAGCCCCGATTCAATATATATCTTATTTTGTTTCGAGTAAACACATCATGTGTGAAAAGGAGATCATTTAGACTACTTACATTTTTGGGCTTTTTATGTTGACAACAGTTAATATGGCAGCAAAGCTGTAGCAGTGCACGCAGTGCAAGGTCTGCAGGTTTAGAACGTAATAAGCTATCACAGTTCATAAGACAGAGCCTGGTGATAGATAGACAGACAAACACACAGTGGAGAATCGGGTTCCGTGTGTATTGTGTAGCTTACGGAACCCTAAGAAGGTAAATAACCGCGAATGGTCATTTAGCTACCGACGTTTTAATTCAGTTGACAAAAGGCATTAGTAACGTGATTTTCTTGGTAATTTACAAATCTAATTATATATGCAGAGCACATGTGACTTGTAAATCCGACAGCATGGAGGTATTACTTACATAGCCTGACAAGACAAATCTTTGTTCGTCTTATTTATTCTGTCGTATACTGTGGTATTCAAAGCGATTTGCACATTAGCATGCCATTAACAACCAATTATTTCGTTAATACAGTGCTATCTGTTATAAATGAATGGTTCTTTATAACTTTAGAATGTTAATTGATCATGATAAAGTGGGATTGAACAATCTAAATTTTTACTAGAAACAAAAGAAGTACCATGTGATGCTTGCGTTGTAACTGAAGCATCTGTCCATAGCAACTGCTTAAAAGTAGTTGACGTAAAAATAAATACAATTAAGTACCTATTGAACCTGATCGAATCTGAATGTAATACTCGTAGATTCACATAAAAACCATAGACATCGACATAACTCAACGAGTCGCAAAGAGCTTAACGAGCTAAACTTCAAACTGCCGATGATGTTTTCTTAGGTCATTGATTGGTGATCCCGCACCGAAAAACGTAGTATTGATCGATCCTAGTGGACTGACGACATCAAGCCAGTGGTAGAGAGTCGCAGACGATTCAGAAAAGCATAGTGTTGGTATACCCAATATAAAATGGCCTATGTCTAGTTATGAACGTCCATTGGCTGATGATAGCGATAAATCTTTTCATTACAATGCTTTATTTTTATTATGATATGAGCTTCAAATGTAGGCAGGTATGTAGCATCACAATGACAGAATTATATCGCAATTCTATTGTTCCTTTATTGTACCTTCTCATAAATGTCTACTTAAATATGCAATTACAAGTCACCGACGCTAGTTCACAAGTCTTACACGGCTTAGTCTAAATTAGTCTTTGATGGCTAATTGAATGTCTTCGTTTCTTCGCTTGTGACTTGTTTATCTTTGATTAACATAATGAAAGAGTATTATTAACAAAATATATTAAATGTTCTCATTTTTATTTAATTCTAAGTCAGCCTGTGAAAAATCATCAATCCTAAAAAGTAACTGAGGAAGTGATATGCGCAGTGGATTTATATGACGGAGGTCCAGAGTTCGATTTTCGGCTGGGTCGATTGAGATTTTCTAAATTGGTCCAGTCTGGCTGATGGGGGGCTTCGGCCCTGGTTAGTTACCACCCCCGTTAGACTGCGTCATCACTTACCACCAGGTGCAGAAAGCAGCATATATTTTTGAGTTAACTCAATTGGTGTCTACGTTCTTAATTACAAATGCACAATTTAAACTTATTTCTAAATAGGTGTGTAAGTGTTTAATTCTGGTATTTACATAACAAATGAGGGTAAATCATGATTATCTTCATTATCAGCCTATTAACGGCCCACTACAGAGCCAGACCTTCTTATAGGAGAGGGGAATTTAAATAGGTTTCTTAAATGTGACAATCTGGGGAAAAATATAGAAGCTAGAAGCTTTTGTCTCTTCCACATTCAATTTACGGAACCTTAATCAAAATTTACAAAAAAGAAAGAGTTATTTGGCAGGTCAGTTTAGGAGCGACAGGATGTAGGTACACGTATTTACACACAATGGATTGTCCTTGGAAGTGATATACACTTCGCCAAGCGCATTAGTATTTTAGGAGCGTAAGTGTTATCGCAAATGATGTGGACTTGAATAGGGGTAGTGGTAATAGCATATCGTTTATTATCGATAAACAATAAATGATTACAATTGATGATGATGATTATGTTTATCATGAAAATTAAGTTTTGTTACCTATGTAAGACGGTTTATTAGTTTTATTAATTAAGTTATATGTGAGTAGGTAGCTGACATAATTCTTTTTTAGTTTTTATTGAAAAGTGTTTACCCACACTTTTGGGATTATTTATATTTAAGAATAAACATAATATCGAAAATTGCGGAACCGACGGGATTCGAACCCGCGTCTCTCTAACCGGGTCATGACGAGCCAGGCCCGGTAAGCCTCATATGGTATGTTTATTCTTAAATATAACTGACAATATTATACGACAATTACTATCGGACGACAATATTTTTATATCTCCCACAAACCCTCTGTATATTTCTGTCTTTTAAACCACACGAAAATCGAACCTAAGACTATAAGTCCACCAGGCATACTGATGAGTCACAAAGACCGTCAAAAAAAACTTAGATGAGGTAGATACAATAGAAATAATTACAAAAATACTTTATTTTTTAACCGACGAAAAAAAAACGGAGGAGGTTCTCAATTCGACACGTATATTTGTTTTTATGTATGACCACGCATAACTTTTTACAGTGTTGTCCGATTTTGATAATTCTTTTTTTTTATTTGAAAGGGCATACATCCAAGGTGGTCCCATTGTCCTCATGTTAGGATCTGATGATGATATCCTGGGGAAATTGAAGGAACTCTTCAAATTTTGGAGGCACGTTTACAGCGATTTCGGTTTTTGACTCGGTATCGGTAGCTTTTTGGCTACTAGTGCCATATAATATACTATGACAGTATAGTACGAGTACGGTACGTGGCGATAAATCACTAAAAAGTAAGAAATAAAATTTTTTAACAAAAATAGAACCGACTCAAAACGCACTAAAAAGTAAAAAATAACTGTGTCATTTAGTTGCTTTAATTTACTTAACCATATCTAGGAGTCGGTGCCAGCCAAGGTTTTTACTTTGAAGGACGTTACCTAGAATCCACAAACTGCTTTACTACGTAAAATAAATGTTCCTTAAACTTGGCTGGCACCGACTTCATAGATATGGTTAAGTAAATTAAAGCAACTAAATGACACAGTTATTTTTTACTTTTTAGTGCGTTTTGAGTCGGTTCTATTTTTGTTAAAAAATTTTATTTAACACTATAAATCAATGTTTGTAATGGACTGATAACTCTCACAAAAAATTAGGTGCTAAAATTATTTGAAATTTGAATTTTTCAACGAGTTGTTAGGTGTATTATTTATTTTTTTAGCAGAGGATTTCCTGGACAGTATCCAAGGAGATTGAATAAAAATAATAGGTACATCAATAAATTTAGCTGTTTTTATGCATTATAGCCGGCAGAGCAATAACTCTTCAACGTGACCGCGACGAGTGTCTATAAATCTTTCCTAAACTAAACGTCTTTGTGTTAAATAGATTTATTTAGCATTCCATTTGCGATTGATAATAAACTCTATTAT
This sequence comes from Mycalesis mineus, assembly GCA_034621355.1. NCBI lineage: Eukaryota > Metazoa > Arthropoda > Insecta > Lepidoptera > Nymphalidae > Mycalesis > Mycalesis mineus. Next base: position 8,320,378 of record CM067881.1, read on the forward strand.
AGTATCACACCATACATAATCAGTTTGATTATATTAGAATTTCATTTAAGGAAGTACGAAAAACATTATACCTACTGACGTTATAGGTTATTCCATATTATATTATTTAAAATATAAATACCTATGTCTACATACATTCATACATACCATCACCCCTTATTCTTCCACTCGACCGCGTCCACGTCCTTCCTCTTGCCACGATCCTTGCATATCTCTAAGGTACCCTAAATCGACGTACTTGTATGAAAGGTTTAATAAAATTGGAAGAAGCGAGAGATATGCAAGGATCGTGGCAAGTGTAAGGACGTGGTCTCTGCGTACCCCTATAGGAATAAGGCGTGACGGTATGTACGTACCTATGTTACATGAGTTTTCCAATTCGTCTGCTGGATTGACACAAGTTTAACCAAACTTTAAGCTTATTTTAGTTTGTTTGTAAACATGGCCTTTTATTGGGTTCATATTTTACTGTCAGTTCACCAGCAAGTGGACCAAAGCTGCGTTTTGTTGCAGTGGGTTGAAGTAATAGGTACCTATTGGTTTGTAGGTATTAAGTGGATTTTTCCCCAGAGATTTTCTTTCTGAAATAGTTTCTTTTATAAAGGTACTATTATATGGTAATATTTTACCTCTAGCTAAAATAAGAATGTGCAAATCACAGAGCCCTCTGTACATGCGTGACATGAGAAATCATTAAAAACAAGAGCTGAAATAATAAGTAAATTCTTGATCACAAAAATAACACTGGAGGTAGATACTAAGGCCAATGACCCCAATTTCATTTTAAAATAGGTCTCGATTCCATTTAATCTCCTTTGTGGCGTGTTACATGTTACCATTTAGCCCGAAGCTATCAAAATGCAGAAGCCACTTGTTCGCTTACAGCGATAATTGCTGATAGCTGCCTGTCATCACTCGCCTACTTTCTGAAGTCTGGAATATTTAAGGTTTGTGTAAGTAGTTTACTATATTAAAGTTTATAGTTTGGTTTACTTAAGTTTTACATACTAATATTTATCTTTATACTATATCTACGCGCGTCTCCACGTGGCAACGCGAAAGAACAACGTTGCGCTGGTGGATTTATCACAGGCGTAGCAGATGCTGAGTGGGAATTAAAATACTGCTATAATCTTACTCTTCTGTTTTAGTACACTAGGCAGTAGTGAATAAATGTCAGGCAATTTCCATTTTTAGCCTACGGATCTCTAAAACATAAACGTTTACAAGTAGTAACAAAATATTAAAACAGTAGATACTACACCAATATATTGTAATAGATAGTTTATGGGTAAACAAAATTTATGACTGAAGTTCCGAATAAAATCGTAACATCAAATTTTTTATTGAAATGCCCCTCCCTACCTACCGTACATATTGCTACAACTGAAGTATTTATTTCTGTGTGGAAACCCTGAAACATGACATTCTATATTAATTTTTAAGTATAAAATATCTTTCTCTTGAATCACTTTATCTTTTCATGAAAACCGTACGAAATTACATTGCGTGCTTAAAAAATATCTTTAAGCGTACGGACGCAAAAACTACTTTGTTATATTTTATATGTTAAGAAGTATAATACCTACACATAAGTAACTAACTATAAGAGTGTTGGTGCGTTTCCATCTTCCTTCCTTAATAAAACGTCATAACTTTATGTCGTTTATGTCCAGAACCAGATTATGACGTATAAATTTTCCAGCTACATGATTGGCGGAGACGACTGGCATCATATCGTAACATGCGGTCCCATAATATGACAGTTTTGGTTTAAGGTTTTACGTCCTTGTGGGTCCTAGCTCCTGACTCACTAAACTATTATTATGAAAATCCAAAGAATATATGTATAGAATAATTTAGTGCGAATAAACGCTCTCAACAGAATAAACTTGTTAAATAACAATAAGTATGCGTAAATTATTTTTATCTTCTCCTATGAATTCTTTTATTCTAATTTACCAAAAAATTCAAACTTGTTAGGAAACTTGGCTGGAACTTTTTACTATGAGACTGAAAAGACTATCGGAATTAATATAGCACCATTAATTGATTAATTAGGTACATAGCAGACAACTGCGACTGCAAAAATGTCTGTTGTTTTCGCATAACTTTTCAATTTTTTCCAAAATAAATTAATCAATATCGGAAAAAACAGTTTAAGTCTAGTTATCCGAACCACCTTAAAAATTAAATTTATCGCTTTACTAAATTCAATAAAATTATTTGTTAGTTATTCATGAAAAGTAGCAGACAGAAAGACAAGAAACACAAGACAAGACTGACAGAAAGACAAGAATAACAAAAAAGTGTGGCTTGCCTTTTTATATATTGAAGTATTTGGTCTCGTGTGTGCACTTCGGTAGTAATCCTTAACAAGTATAGTATTAAAACAGATTTATACCCACTTACTACTTAATGCTACATAATGAGTTCATTTCGTTAGCTCTTGAAAAGCGCAGAATAGGATGTATATACCTATCCTATTATTCTCTTTTCTGGTAAGTGTTAAGCATTCTCAGTTTATTAACGGCCCACTACAGAGCCAGGCCGGTCTCCTTATAGGGGAGGAGATATGGAACGTAGACCCACCACGCAGCTCCAATGCGGGTTGGCGGGCTTAGGGTTATAATATTTCATTCAATAATGATTACTGGTTACTTTACGATAGTGACGAGGATCGACAGTTTAACGTGCTTCGAACCCAGAAGTCAGCCCCTTGCGGTCGAAGTCACATATGCAACTGGACAATATATTTGACCAAATAAACAAAAGCTCAAAACTTGCTTAATTCCTTAGATTTCTTATTAATTAAGTATATAATTGGGCATAAGAGAGCAGTGTGGTATAAAAGAAGATGTACTTGGTGAATAAAATCAAAACGGAATGCTGAGATGGTTTGCTCATGTGGAGAGAAATGGGAGAGAATGAATAAAAGGAGACTTACCAAAGTGATTTATAAAGCGAGAGTGAATAGGAATGTTGGAAGAGGAAGATCAAGGCAAACATTCCTGGACCAAATGTAGGACATTCTGATTAAAGGCCAGGTCAAGAGGCCTAATTCATACCCTAAAGGCTTAATTCAATTGGAAGAAGCGATCGAGGTATGCACGGATTGTGGCAAGTGGAAGGACGTGGTCCCTGCCTACTCCAATGGGAATAAAGCTAATGCTATATCTGTAGTTATATGTATACATATGATTCCCTTGGTTTACAGTTTACACGCTACCATCCCTCTGATAAGTAGGTATGTTAAATTCTAGATTTAGTATACTGATCTAAAAGTGGATCAATTTATAATTTATAGTAGCAAGTTATCGTAAAGGTCATATCGTATCACTTGCAATACGTAACAAGATGACCGTACTTTACATTATCCCACTTTGTAAATAGATGCTATTAAAATATCTAGGTAGAAAAAGCAAAAGTGAAAGTGAAAAATGACTCGACATTTATTATTTCTATGACTCGAGCTCATGAAATCGTGTGACCAGAGACCTGCAGTTCTAAACTAAGTAGGTACATGGCACTTTAGTGATTGGTGTCACGTAAATAAAAATATTATGATGATTGATTTGCCTTGGAATAGGAATAATTATATTTAAATGTGGACGACAATAAAAAATTAAATAAATTCATATTTTATTTAGCTTAACACATTTTTTTTTATTTATTACATTACATTGAATGAATCAGAGCTAATGGTAAGTGATGATGCAATGAAAAATGGAAGCGGGCTAACTTATTCGGAGCAGGATAAAATCCACACCCCTTTGGTTTTTACACGACATCGTTTGAACGCTAAATCGTTTGGCAGTAGGTACGTCTTTGTGAACCACCAGCCAGACATGGACTAAATTGGAAAATCTTAATAGGCTCAGCTGGGACTCGAACCCAGGACCTCCGTCTTGTAAATCAGCTGCGCATGCCACTGCGCCACGGAGGCCATATTGTATTACGAGTATGTCTAAACTTCATATCCCGTATTCAGACTTGCTCCTGTTGGGATTCGAAATAAAGGCTGATATGATTATGATTTTATTATAATACATTATTTACTTCTATCATTTATCATTATCATTATCTATTAGTACGTGAAAAGCACTCATAGGATATGATAATTATCTCACAGTTCCTATAAATATTGATTAAGCAGATGATAATGTGAACGAAACAAGTACCCAGGTACCTATAGGGACCTATATATTCCACAGCGACTATGTGAAAAATAGCGAAATTCTGTGAAAATCGGCTAAAAAGCCCCACACCCCACACTACTTTTCACTATGTTTGCGAGAAAAAAAAATTCTCTCAATTTATTTAATAATTTGAATATCTTAGAAAATTTTTAAAACATTGCAACAATTATTTGTTCTTAATTCTTTCTAAAGGCGCAGTTTGCATCGCAATAAAAAATGCACGCATTCCAAAAAGAAGAACGCCGCTTTCAGTACCATTTGCAATTTATTAAAAGACTTAAAAAAAAGGGTTTTCTCAATTCGATATAAGTATAATTTATCAAACATTTGATATGCTGATTCTATTTACAAATAAAACCGAACAAATTCTTTAGCCCCTAGACTTTGAAATGCTATTTTATTTCCGTTATGGAAAGATAAAATGATAGAGCTTATATGTTATAATCAAATGGCAGCGTGCAAAACTAAAGCAAGGTAAGCGAGTAGCCACAGACCCTGATGTGTTCCGCGCTTCCGCGTCCGGACACGACGCATGATATTTATGTCCTGGCAAATTCTTAGCTAATTCAATAAATACATGTCGACGTGTGCTACAGCAGAATCCAAAACCAAGACTTTATATTCAGTAGCTACTCTGGAACAACGAGGCTGCTGCGTATACATTATCAAATAATAAAAAATGGTTTCAAGAGAAATACGAAGCGCCTTCAAATATAACATACATACAGGTAAAACTGAGAACCTCCTTTTTTAAAGTCGATTAATAGTACCAGATAGTCCTAAACGCAAAAAATGCTTAATTTTCTGAAAATCATTACGAAATCGTTTCAGCTAAATACGAGTTAATCGCAGACAAATTAACGTAGGTACACACTTCATATCAAACTTCATACAAAACTAATATGTAATTAAATAATCTACAAAGTCTAAAGAGCTTTTATTAAATTTTGACGGCCTCCGTGGCGCAGTGAATTTTTTAGACGGTGGTCCTGGGTTCGATTCTCGGCTGGACCGATTAATATTTTTTAAACTAGTCCAGGTATAGCTGGTGGGAGGCTTTCACTGTAGCTAGTTACCACCCTACTGACAAAGACGTGCCGCCCAGCGATGTAGTGTTCACGTACGATGTCGTGTACAAACCGAAAAGAGTGTGGATTTCATTCTACTCATATCAAGTTAGCCCGCTTCTTCTTCGGTTGCATCATAACTTACCATCAGGTGTAATTGCAGTCAAGAGCTAACTTGTAACGAATAAAAAAACCACTATAGATTGATAGGAAATATAGATTTTTTTGCTACAGCACAGCATGCATTTGACTGCGCTCGTAGCAACTCTACGTAAAATTAAATAAGAAATGGGGAGAGTCGTAGAACAATCGACATTAGATTGAGTAGCATTGAATTATAGTGCGAGCGCGCAAACCTGACTTATTTGTTGACCTCATTGACTGTGGATTCGAATCTCGATTTGGTAAATCGTTTAAAATTTTTGATTTCCAATAAAGTCTGGTCTAGTCTGGTAGTAATTACAGCTAATATGGCATGTGTTGAAATTGCGTTTCGATCTTAGACTTGATCATCATACATATCACGTGAAGTAGAAGAAATTTAAGCACTTTTATTAAAAAAATCTCTTGAAGATTCTTGAAGTTAAAACAGCCATAGCAACCATTACCGACCAACCAAAAGGAAACAAAAGAATAACTTTGCTGTCATAACTAATAGCCTAGCATAATGAGGACTGACTCGTAACAAGTAAAAACCATGAAAATGGCATTTAATTACCTTCCAAGCATTTACATTTTTACATTTTAAACACAATTATTGTATAAATTTTACAAATAGAGAGCATTGCAGTCTTTGTATTATGCTTTCTATATAGTCTGTCATTGTCAGCCGATTGATGGCCCCTTGTAGATCCAGGGGTTCCTCCTTGTAGGAGAGGGGATATGGAGGTTAGACCAACCATGCTGCTCCAATACGGGCTGGCGGGCTTAGGTTAATAATGTTTGGATTCATTAACGGTCACTATCACAAGTTGTTGATTAACGTTCTCTTCGTGACACGGAGGTGTAGCACCACCAACTTCTCCGGGCTTGTACTGAAAACTTAGAAGAAAGAAAATCTCCACCAACCCAGGATTCAAACCCAGGATATCGTGATCGAAGCCTGACCACTAGACCAACGAGGCCATGATAAATTAAATAAATACTTACATATTGAATTTGTATATTGTGTTATAATTAGATACTTACCTATTTATGTAACTTTGCGTAATCTATGCAATATATTAGATATACTTAATTAAATTAATGCATTAGCATTAATATGATAATAAGGCTTCAGTGAAGAACAATGCAATAAGTTCTATCCACCCTCTCGGTAGGCTCTGTACTTTTGTGAGAACTATATACCTTCGTGTAAAGCTGAGCCCATAATATGAGCGAAGCGTTTTATTCAATGTACTAACTTAGATTCATTTGAATATCGTATCGATTATCCAGATAATATTATTGTGCAGAATAACATCGAGATAGGTATATTTTTTAAAATATTTTTTTGAAGTTGTTCGTTTTATAAAATACTCCATGGCTATGGCTAACTAGTCGACCCATAACCACCGAATTATCGTAAGCGATACTTCTTTTTAATTAACAATTTTAGTACTAGAGGCATTTTCAAATTGTAACAGAACGACTCATCTCGACTTCCCTCCCAAAATTTGACCATTGTAACCAACAGCACATTGTGTTTCAAGTAGGTAAGCCTGATTGTAACCCTGATTGTAACCCTGAGTTGTTTGTACAACTGACATGGTACATACAAATTTGTCGTTTAAGATAAAATATAGGAACGCAAATAAATACGTCTCCTGTAAAGCGTAACTTTTGTCGGTTACGATAATTCGACGGTATAGGTCGTAGTTCTATTGAGTCTACTCGTAATTCTGCGGGAAAGCATTATATACTTACTTTATAGTGAATTTAAGACTGAAAGTTCTATTTTTGTCAAAGGAGCTACATTTTATACTAAAATACTATTTAACTCGTTAAAATATAACTGTAGGCTGGTAAGAATCTACAATTACTGTGTTATCTATATGTCATAGTATTGACATGTGACAAATAATTTGACGTGTAAACATGTAGTTTATTATATAATTACAGTGGATTAGAAAGCGTAGAGGGGCGGAGCGGCTGCAGCGAGCGCTGAGGCCGAGCCGGCGGCCGGAGGCGCACCTCGCGCCGCCGCCGCCAGTGGCTCGGAGGAGTGCGCGCGCGCGGCACCTCTCGCTCTGAGGCTCTTCTCGTCCCCGCGCCCGCGTCCGCGACCGCGCTCGCGTGCGCCTCGTGCACTGAGCTTGACCCTCGTATAAAGCGGAGGCCCCGCGCGAACTCGCACGCAGTCACGACCCAACCACGATCTCATACATTCACCAGCTTTCACGCGACATTATATCAGTAGTGATACAAAGTAGTGATAATGGCTAGCCAGGATTGGGGATACTCGGTTGAAAATGGTGAGTTTACCTCAATTACAGAAAAAGCGATTAAACCGAAGCGAGTAGGTAGAACCGGTTTGTTTACATCGCGGCACGTGACGAAACCTACTTAAGTTTTGTAAAAAAAATATCATCCGACTTTCGTAACTTTTGCCCTAATAAAGAAACATCTTTCATCATCAGGTTTTGGTTGTTAACAAATATGTACTTAGTTAATTAATAAATAGCAATCATTAATAATGAGTCAGAAACCATTCAAATAAAGTGACGTAGTTTCAGGGTTTTCACAATTATTGTTATGTCAAATTACTGTAAGGTAAATATTCACAATACACCTGTTGACCATTTGCGCAAAGTTTACATTAGTACGAATTAATTTATACATATATAAATTATAAATGGAGTCGACAATTTAGGTACCTACCGAAACTAATTGAAAACATTGCTTACAAAAAAACAGGAACTCATCACGCATTCCGAACAAAATTTTAATGAACTTCGCTTTATCATTTATCTCATTACTAACCTTCATCTCTTATCATTTTTGTTGGAGAATTAATTATTTAAAAACTAGTATATATAAAAAGTAGACCGAATGATGTTTTCAGTACATCTAAATGTGAATGAGGAAAATTCATGGACCATAACCATAAACTATAATTGTTAGGTATAAATAATGGAATAATATACGTAATTTCAAAACTATTATTACTTACATACACTATTATTATGAGTATTTTAATATTGTCTACGGCGTAGAATAAAAGGGCAGGTATATTAAAGATTTATTCAGGAGAAAACATATTGAAACTGATAAATTTCAACAAATGCTACGAGGATAAAATGATGTGAATAATAACTGACAGGTAATGTAACCAAACATAGGTAGGTTTTTCCCAGTTAAAAAACTATAAAAAAACGAGGTACCTACTACCTCACTAAAGTATTAGCATGGCTACGATAAGATCCAAATCTTAGAAACATGAGTAGTTAGTATAAAGTGCGATGTCAAACAAAAATACAGACAGAAAAATTCCAATAAAACGACATTGTGGATGGATTTTTCGTCAATTTGCTTTTCCAAACTTTTTTACGACAAGCTTTCGAACAACACTAAAAGATTAAGCAGCACCTAGTGTGGACACTAGGAACATAATTTTTCATGTACCTAATACTGGAGAAAATATGAAAAACGCTATGATTGAGGGACCTACTCATAGGAGCCTAGGCTGAATATAAATCACGGAAGCCTGGCCTTAGATTTTTTAAAATAATTTTTAAAGTGGAGCTTTATAATATTTCTGTTAAATATATACGAATTGTGTAATTTTTAAATGACAACTTTGATACTTATCTTTTTTTATTCCTTGTACACAAATACAAGTACAGTATCTTTTAATAATTTGGACGATGCAGACAGTTTAAATTGTTTTATAAATAAAATTTGTTAACTGAATTTATTTTACAACTCGAAAACATTTACCTCGAATCAAGAATAACGCCAAAAATACTCGTTGCGTGTAGCGAGCATTGGCCTATTTAAAGTGTTCAGTAATTCCGCCGGTAGCCGTGCAAAACTTCGCTTTGTTTTACAACTTGGGCCTTGATCGGTTTTGAGAAACTCGTACTACCGATGGGGAAAACTTATTGCAAAATAATCCGTGTATGTAATCGATATATAGGCGGCATTTAAACAATAAAACAAAACTGGCTACTTACTACCTTCTTTCGTTTAGCCTTAGTTACTTTTATTTCAATATTTCTGAACCTGTTTTAAATCAAGTTACATCAAGAAATATTCTGCCACTTTTGCACGATAAAATTACATATTCACATCCTTACTAATGCTATAAAGCCGAAAGTTTGTATTTATGGATGGATGTTTGTTACTCTTTTACACAGAAACTACTGAATAGATTTTGATGAAATTTCACAATAATATAGCTTATATATCAGAATAACACATAAGCCACATTTTATTCCGAAATTGCCATGGGAACGAGAACTACGCGGGTACAACCGGGGGCGTCCTCTAGTAATAAATAAATCATATTCGACACCTATCTTTTAAAACGAACTACAACTTTGATATTTGGCATAAATAAGAATAGCGGAAAATTCTCCCTGTCGAGCTCTTTGTCATAAAAAAACATTACTCTAAAATAGCAAATTATCAGCAATCAGTAAAATAATTTAGTAAATAACGCACTTCAACCATATACAATTTCCGCTGTACAGAGGTAAACATAGCAAATTGGACTCAACGTTGTTAAGGATGGATAGCGTTCAACGGATAGCTTCCTATTTAACTGCTGGTCCTAGTCAATATTACAAACGCGGCGAACGTTTGTGGAAATGGATAGATGTTTGTACACTTTCACGAACATCTATTTTTAACCGACGAAAAAAACGGAGGAGGTTCTCAATTCGACACGTATATATTTTTTTTATGTGTGACCACGCATAACTTTAAATTCGTTTTTTATTAGTAAGGGCACTCTTCCAATATCGTCCCATTGTCATCATGTTAGGATCTGATGATGATATCCTGGGAAAATTGAAGGAACTCTTCAAATTTTATAGGCACACCTGCAGCGATTTCGATTTTTGTCTAAGTATCGGTAGCTTTTTTGCTACTAGTGCTGTATAATATACTCTGAGAGTATAGTACGAGTACTATCATCATCATCATCATCATTATCAGCCAATGGACGTCCACTGCTGGACATAGGCCTTTTTTAGGGACTTCCAAACAACGATCCCGAGCCGCATGAGCCCAGCGGCTCCCTGCGACCCGTTTGATGTCATCAGTCCACCTGGTGGGGGGTCGACCAACTCTGCGCTTTCCGGTGCGGGGTCGCCATTCTAGCACCTTCGGCCCCCAACGTCCATCAGCTGTTCGAACCACGTGCCCCGCCCATTGCCACTTCAGTTCTGCGACTCGCTGAGCTATGTCGGTTACTTTGGTTCTTCTGCGGATCTCCTCATTTCTGATTCGATCACGCAGAGATACTCCGAGCATTGCTCTTTCCATCGCCCGCTGAGTGACTCTGAGCCTTCTTATGAAGCCCGCAGTTAGCGACCAAGTCTCGGATCCGTATGTCATCACTGGCAACACGCACTGATCGAAGACCTTCGTCTTCAGGCACTGAGGAATTTTGGACGAAAAGATGTCACGCAGTTTCCCGAACGCTGCCCAACCGAGTTGGATTCGGCGGTTCACCTCTTTCTCGAAATTGGACCTACCTAACTGGACCATATGCCCTAGGTATATATACTCGTCTACAATTTCGAGTGCAGAATTTTCAACAATAACTGGGTGGAGCGAAACATGAGCATTACACATGATCTTTGTCTTGCTCATGTTCATTTTAAGGCCCACCTGTTGAGAAACTCTGCTGAGGTCATTGAGCATATTATTAAGGTCATCTAGAGATTCTGCCATTATCACTACATCGTCGGCAAACCGCAGTTGAGTGAGGTACTCGCCATTGATGTTGATGCCAAGTCCGTTCCAGTCCAAGAGCTTAAAGACGTCTTCCAATGCGGCGGTAAATAGCTTCGGGGAGATAACATCTCCCTGTCGCACTCCTCGCTGCAATTGGATTGGCCTCGTAGTCTCATCCTGTATACGGACTGACATGGTGGCGTTTTCGTACAGGCACTGCAACGCTTGGATGTACCGGTAGTCGATTCGGCACCTCTCGAGTACTATACGTGGCGATAAATCACTAAAATGTAAGAAATAAAAATTTTTAACAAAAAATAGAACCGACTCAAAACGCATAGATATGCTTAAGTATATTAAAGCAACTAAATGTCACGGTTATTTTTTACATTTTAGTGCGTTTTGAGTCGGTTCTATTTTTCTGTGTAGTCAATTGTTTACTAAAGGGTATATGTACCTAGCACATAAAACTTTTAAGATTTAAGACAGAGCAGTCTGCTCAAAGAATAAAGCTATAATGGTTAGCCTATGACTTCATAATATATTATTTGAAAGCAAAATTTTATACTCAAATCACAGTTTTACGTAGCCTTGCTCGAACTGAGCAAAAAATTCGCATTTAAGCAGCAGGCAAGTATAGGTAGAGTAAGGAAAACCACGACAAAAATTGATTTATAATCGGTGTGATTATTTGTATATACTACATTCAAATAGCCATTTTTTCCCTTAACTACGTACGTAAAACCTTTTACGGAGACCTTTGGCACAAACTTAACAAGTCATGTCATTGGCTACAATATAAAAGTTTCGTGACAACGGACAATGATGCGTTAGAAAGAAATTATATTTGAAGCGTAAGTGTTTGCTTTAACGACCTACGTCGTACCTACGTCGTAGGCTATTTAGATAGCGTTATATGTATACCTAACGTACTTGCTTTAATTAGTAGATTAACGGCAGAGCGCATTAGAAAATCATTGCAGACTTACGAGAATAACAATTTGTCACGTAATATTGCGATTTATTTTTTAAATAATAATATAATATCTAGTTTTCTTTTCTTGAAAAAAACAAAGCAAAAATAGTTTTATGGTTTTGCGAAAAAATAAACGATAATATAGTTTTATACCGCTTTTGAAAAGGGTTCCTATGTGACGATTATTATTAGTATTTTATTAAAACAAAAACAACTTTTATTCTGATTAATAAAAAATTATCGTCATTATAGCAAGAAGAAACGTGAATGTCGGAACATATGAAGTGATTTAGCGTTACGGTACGACGTCGTTTAGAAACCGAAGGGGTGTGGTCCTACTCTTTACTAGTTAGTCCGCTTCCATCTTAGATTCTTTATTCAGATTTCATCACTTACCATCGCCTTTGATTGCAATCACACCTGATTGCAATCAAAAGCTAATGTTTAATAAATTTTAAAAATGCTTTTTGGTGATGGTAAATATTTGGTATAGCTTGTACATAGTAATGGTACTTATACTTAGTAGGTACCACAGAACATAACAGTACAAGGGAGGAATTATATCTAGTTATGATTAGCTCGACAAAAATAGTAATACTTACCATAACACCGACATATAAATGCAAATAAGCCTTTTAATGATTCTGCTAAATTTTCCTGAAACGTAAATTTGCAAAAAGTTTAGGAGTAGCAGAGTTAATTTCTTGTTTGCGAACTAACAACCGTGAAGGTTGTAACTTACACTCAACTTCCTCAACATCGCAACAATAAATGGGTACAAAAGACTAGAGACAACCATTGTTTATGTCATTAAACCTTTTAAGAGTTGCGTGTAGATAATAATTTGTTATTCAAACCTAAGACTGTTGTTGGAGACCGCAAACTGTTTTATAGACTGAATAGGAATAAGTAAATAATATTTAATTATTAAAGGAATTTTATTTAATCAAGCAAGTTAGTCGTTTGAAAATGGACGAGGTCGAAGAAACTTCTTTAATCGTTAAAAAAAATCGTTCATAAATACGCTGTGGAAATATCGGTCTATTTATTACTGGTATAAACGAAGAGATAAATAAATGAATGTATGAAATAAACTAAAAATAGTATTATGCAAAGATAAATTTAAGCTATTTTTGTATAATATCAAGAAGAAACAATTAAATTATACGTATTTGTATCCATACGATATGGTTTATTCATAAGTTATTAGGATAGGCTGTATATGACAGCCTATCAATAATTTATGAAGGTATTCAGAAAAGTTACGTAGTTTAGTCTGTTATGGTCCATAAGCGATTTAAGTGAGTAAATCCTATAGAGGCCGTAGAATAAAAACAATCCGTCTCAAAAAATACTAGCGCAAAAACTTCAAAGCTATGTTTCTTAGTTGCGCTGTGAGGTACGGGTTATGACTCATTTAATATCCACCTACCCGTTTAAATGTACGATTTGTTTGAGTTCCTAATATAGTTTAGTGGCGTAGGTATTTCCCATGTAATAAACATTAGGTATAATTTATCATACATTATTACGTAGTAGGTACGTAACAACAAAATAACAAAAACGACGAAATAACAAACTTATTGTCGATCATCATAGAAATTTTAACCAAATCACCATGGAACAAAATATCACTGTATCTAACATGCAGTTGTATATGCTGTTTTCAGGAGCTTTCATCGAATAAATTGCATAATTGGAAAATGTTATAAGAATTAATATTATATCAGCTATTCCATTTAAGTTTAATAACATTTTCCTGTTGTTATAATTTATAGGCGTTGAAGATATCTTATACCGACTCAGGTAGACACTTAGAATTTAATTCATAGTAATCATTTACGGTCATGCCCTCTTCAGAACATGTTCGAAGGATTGTGTTACATGCAACGATCTCTATATTATACTATTAGTTATCTTTATTTCTCAATATAAAAATAGGTAGAAACTACATACACTACATACTTGACAGTGGGTACATAATAGTACAAATATGTGTATTAATAACTAGTGGATGGCCGCAGTTTGTGCGCGAGTTTATAAGAAAAATTATGTGAATTTTTTAGTGATGGATCCGTGGGGATTTTATATCGCAAAGGAATGGGGCAGCGTTTTCTATAAAAGTTCCCAGGCGGCTTTAGTTTTTCGACATAGACAAGGGCTACGAACACTGTCGGAATATCGCCAGTACTATACTACTACTAATAAGGATTTATCTCTAATAATAATCCGTATTGATGTCGCTGTAGGTACTGCAAATTAATTAATGTTCTATTATCTGGATCTGTAAACTGATCGTTTAAATGAAAACTGATTGCAGAGGCGTGGGCGCATGCATCTTTAATCGAGAGAGTTAAGTCGTAGTGACCTCGACGTAAACGTTCCAACTTCCAAGTTTCAACGCGGAAATTGACACTAATCGTTTTTCATTCGCAAATCAACAAATTAATTTGGTTCGTGAATAAAACTAATAAAACGTGACCGAACGTAATAAAATTTTATTAATAGGTGCAAAATAATTGTAGTTAACGTTGACGCTAATCAAAGCGTTTATTATTTCAGTTCATTGAGGAGAACGGATTTTGGAATGAAATAAAATTAAATAAGTAAATTAATTTAATAGATATAATAAAAAAATAAGCTATATTATTTAATAGTTACCAGTAAACGACATAGAGTTATTACTTTGCATGATTGGAAAATTGTAGTACTGTCGATTATTTTACAATATTCACATAATCGTCCTTACAAGTCAAGCTGTCGTTTAAGCTGATCGCAGATTGGCGCAAGACTCGTGGCGTCGTTAGACTTGTGGTTGCGATAAATACTCCCGGTAAAGAAAATGACGTCAACGAAACAGTCGTTTAAGATTGATTCATTAAAACTGTTCTTTACTTGCTTAGAGCAGGTATTATAAGCATTAATATAATAATAATTATTTATTGTAGGACTAGAAAGAAACTTTACTAGAAAACTTTCCCGTAGGTATCTATGATTTCCTTAATTTCGTCATTTCGTTTGATTCAAAAAAGGACTACATATATTTATCGGTTAATAAATAAGGGGAATCGCATTTTTATAATAAACTGCTTCATGAAATAACACCTATGTTTCTCAAAAAGTTCAAGACTTTAACAAGGGCAAGCTTATGGAAAAAGCTTATTATAATGTGAAGAATTATAATATCGATATAAAGCTTAGGAATGCACTGCTCTATACGATCCACTTTCTATTTATCTCTAAACAATGTTGTAAAATGGTGAAAATAAGAAAGAAAACCCTGGCTGAGTTTGTCTTCGCGGCGCGTTTGTCTTTCAAGGCGCGTTTAAAGTTTGAATTTTAAGATTCCGTCCTTACATTACCTACTTAGAAATAATAGTTTAGCATGAAGTTTCAAAAGTACTATTCGTAGTCGTTATTTCTTGAAAAAATAATTACAAATCCTTATCGTTAATTAATTTTCTATTCAGTGGCATAAAATCTCTCGTGGTTCATGTGATGCGGGTCTCAGTGCGCAATTTAGATCAACCTGCAATTATTATCGAAAGGATTTACGATACCTACATAAAAAGTCGCGGATACAGACTACTTTTTACTATGAAGTGAACACATTGATATAAAAACAATATTAAATCAACACAAGGCCGAGGCCGTCTGCGATCACAGCGCGTAGCGGTTGTTGGTCTGGCAAAAAAGTTGACCATCCACCATCGCGCATCAAGTGTGAGGTGACGTCACTACTCAGTACTCACAGATTAACATGCGTTACGATTTGAGGCTACTATTTATTTATTCGTAGTTTTTACAACTAATTACGTTCATGTCATATCAAATTACTATTGGACAAGCAGCGTTGGGTATTCAGGCGGAATCATTGTAATATTATTCTCTATTAAAATATTCTACCTTGCTATACTGTCCATGATTTTGTATGATATTACGTAAATAGGTACGTATTTTTGTACTAGTAGTAGTATTAAGTAACAATTAAGATAATCTGTCTGATAATAGTGTTTTCTGTAATATTGCATTCAATATATCAGATAGGAAAACAATATCCACATAACAAACGAGTCAATTGAATGCAATTCTCAATTTCTACTTACTGAATTCATATCAGATTAATTAATAGTAAGTGAATAAAAGGGCAAAGTGCGTTCACTTCATGTTATAAATCTGCCATACATAATATTTCTTACGTAATAAATATCAGATAACTATAATATGATGATGATTTGTTGTTGTGTACGTACACAACAGAGCGGAGAAAATTATCTGGAAAACTGTCTCTATTAGAAAATGTTATGTGTATGTATGAATATTTTAATATATATAATTTATTTTTATTATTGTACTATCCGTTTTCCATAACTTAAAGTACTTCAGTGAGGGTTGTCTCGAGGAGATCGCTTTTAGCGATAAGACCGCCTTTGTACATTTAACTTTTGTTTTGTTTTGTGTCTTTTTAAATGTGCAATAAAGAATTTATCTATATAATTCGTCGTGATGTAGGTGCCTACT
Organism: Mycalesis mineus; assembly: GCA_034621355.1. Lineage (NCBI taxonomy): Eukaryota > Metazoa > Arthropoda > Insecta > Lepidoptera > Nymphalidae > Mycalesis > Mycalesis mineus. The sequence goes on from CM067881.1 coordinate 8,337,024, forward strand.
CATTTTGTACTCCTTTAACTAACATATTATGCAGGTAAGTTCTTAATATATTATGGTTTACACTTTGTAAAATAAAAGGCAATGTAAAATGTATTATTTACCTGTACCCCTTTTGTAATAAATATAAAACGCATTGATATAAATATTAAAGAAAGGCAATAGGTGCTAAAACATTTATTGTGTATCCTCAATTCGATTAAGTAGATGAAGTATTTGTCGCGCCCATAATAAAAAGGAATATTTTCGTATACATTCATTACTTTGATCGTCGTGACCATTCGGTAAGCGACTGAACGTTCATCTGGTACGGATACAAGATAAGTAGTTTTTTATTTTTAAACTAGACCACGTGTTTCTTATGTAGGAAGATACTTGAAATACTGTTTTGTATGAATTAAAAAAGTGTTTAATATGTTAATTTATTAGAACAACGAGCATTATAAATTATTTGGATTAGACTACATACAGTAAAATTTTTAACAAAAAATAGAACCGACTCAAAACGCACTAAAAAGTAAATGCTGTGTCATTTAGTTGCTTTAATTTACTAAAGTGTGTGTGTGCTATTACGTAGCAGCAGTAAAAACCGTTAGCCTAGTATTTGCCTTTTCTGAGAAGGTTTACTATGGTAACATATATATTTTTCCACCATCGAAAAGTAGAGATTTTAACAAACAGAAAGCACACAAATTTTTTGAAAAAAAAAATGATATTTTGACGGCCAATTTTTCGGTTGAAAATTAGGTTATTTTTTCGATATTCATTAAAAATTAGGTGAAAAAATAAATGTTTTAAAACTATACTATAATAGTTAAAAGTTATATATATATAACTTTTTTCCATAGAACTTTTAGTTTTGTCGGAAATGGAGATAATCCGTTTTTTACCCCTAAACCCTCACCCACTACCTCTTTCTGACCTCAGATCGCCCGTAATTTATTTTTCATTTTATTTTTATGATATTTTCTGATGGGTTTCATCCTACTGCTTGTACTTTTTGTTATTTTTAACGCTAATTGCACTGGGGTGACTGGTGTTTCGAAGTCTGTCTTTTAAATTGCGAATGCCTATAGGGGCGTCAAAAGTGTCCGACTGTAGGGTTGCACTTTGCAGTGGACGTTCATAGGCTGCAATAATGGTTGATAAATACATACATAACATCACGCCTCATTTTCATACAGGTGGCCATTCTTTAAATGTCCTGTACATTCGCCTAGATCTTCCCTTTCCCAGATTTCAATTTATCCTCACCTCATAAATTTCTTTTGTTAAACTTCTTTTATCCGTTTTCTCTACATGTCCAAGCATCTCTTTCTCAATTTTAGTCAATACGTCTTCTTTTACACCACACCGTTCTCTTATTCTCTATATTATCTATTGTTAACTCTGCCACTCACTTTTAATCCGTGCATACTCCTCAATGCTCTCTTCTCTGCTGCATTTATTTTACTTTGTTTACTAAATTGGATTCGATTAAAGATTTTATCTGTATTGACGGCCAAGTGGCGCAGTGGGTATTGGATTCCCACAACTGGAAAATGTTTGTGTGATGATTATTATAAGTATTTATGTATAATATATTTAAAAATATCAATATCCATATAACACAAGAAAAGTATATAGCGAAGTGTGTAATTGTCCTATAATATTTATTTATTTTATTTATTAGTTTAACAATACCATATGAAAATAGATACCTAATTGTTTTCCATCTAAATATTATGAACATGTAACATAATATATATAACAATATATCTAAATATTATGAACATGTAACAGTTTATACGCCCGTGCAACTGTGTAAACAAAAACCGCATAGATGAAAGAACTTCAATCTAAAATGGTGGTCTCGTAAATCTTTCTCGAAATATTTATTCAGTAGCACTAGTTTATGTTTATGCAATGAAGTGTATACTATTTTATTTATACGCCAATTAATTATATTAAGACCGTCCTCAGCTTATTCCCACGGCATCTTTAAATCAGGTTTATCTACTTTAGTGTGGCTACTTGTAGGTATATACAAACACTGGCCGTGTCTAGACTTAGATATATGAACATTAAAACGTTTATAAATATGGTAAATAGTAACTTGATCTTGATTTTCATCATGAAGTTATTTTAGAACAAGATACTTTTATGCAAAGGGTTGCTTGTCGAAATGATAGAAATAACGTACCTAAATATCTAAAAATTATGTATTGATTTCAATGATATTTATTATATATATCATTACGAGTATATTGTATTTTGACCCCTGAATGCTACAATGGTGCTACGGTCTACTGCCCTCGTAGATAATAACATTCATAACCTTATGTACCTACTTCTATTATAATATACTAGGTACCTAGGTATTTTTTTTATTTATTTATAACGACAAAGATTCTTAGCTTTCTGTTCTAGATACAAGACGGCATGACCAAGATTGTAAATTTTGAAATACATATTGTAAAATTTATACAGCTAAGTTTCTTTCTGGTTCTTCTCGGTAGAATCTGCCATCCGAACCACAACAGACAGATAGACTCGATATTTCAAAAGACTCGTATACAGGCTACTTGAATGAATGAATTTTGATTTTATAATTTCGATGTTTGTATGCTTATTTATCATCTATGTAAAGTAAAAATTACGTAAAGCAATAATGTTATATTTGAAGAAAAAAATAAATATTAAACACAAAGGTAAATAAATACTTATACCTACACAGTTCAAAGTCTTAGTTTTTAGTTAGTAATTCATTGAATTTCAAAATGTTATTATTCTGAGAATGTCATAGTCATGCGACGGGTTGAAAGATTTTTTTAAATATTTGTATACCTAATGTTTAATTAACGAACGTAAAAGAGGTTTTCCTAAAGAATTTTGACCATTAACCGGTACCACAATAGCTTCAAAGAGCTAACTTATACAGTACGGTAACTAAGTTATATTATAATTTGATATTCTGTACAACTAATATTATTTATAATTTTTAGTTAAATAAGAAGTAAGTGTTGACTCGCTTGATCAGCTATTCAAGTGTCCAGCAAATTTTCGGTCACTTGAAGTGCCAAAGACTAGTATTTTTGTTCACAGTACACAATTGTATGTTAATTAAATATTAGTCCATTTACGTATAAGCACCCATCCTAAATAAATGCGTAGGTACCTACCAGTAACGCCACATTTATTGGATGACCTTTCCGCTTGAATGTTGGTAATAGAATTTTGTTGTCTCATGCGACAAGGTTATGTGACCTTGCAGGTTGCAATGTCACACTCGCCGAAATTCGATAAGTGATTTTTAAACCAAAAAAATATATTTCAATGGAGGTTTGCTACATTAGAACGTAAATGATTGACCTTACTGTTAAACTACCCATATAAAACGGTGGACACGTTATCAACATCATCAAAATCAGCTGAGCAGCCTCTACTTCCTCATGGTTACCATAGTGAATACATAATGTTCCTTAATATCAGTTACCCCTAGCATTCTTCATTCATATCCATTGCATCTGAATTCTCTAGCCTAGGCGATTTTTAAGCTCTAGACTGTAAAGTCTATACAGGTAACTTCTACGCATGTCCGTCTGTCCGCGTGATGCAAGCTATTGTGACTGATATTTTCTTCATATTTTCATTCTAATCTTTCGTTGGTAGTCTGTACAAAACCGGAAAAAGTCAATAAAAAAAAACAAAATTAAATGCATTCTTTTTATGAAATACCATTTAAAACTATATACCATATAAAATACTTCAATAGGATATTTTAGTAAAAATATCGAGATACAAAGTATATATGCCTATCTTCGCCTATATTGACTAGTAGGCATAAGTACTCTATGTGCAGTTCATCCAAATCCGTGCAGCCATTCCGGCGTGATTGAGTAAACATCCACACATTCATCCATCCAATACTTTCACCTTGTTCATATAAGATGAGTATTTTGTTTGAAGGTATACCTGTATGCCGGCAATCTTTTAAAATTAACAAGCGTTGAAGATAATCCGTCTGTTTTTAAACACTTGATGATGCCAAATGGGTTAATGGGAACCATTTTTTTTCCTTGTTCTGTCGGAGATACTATTAATCTTTTTTAAAGAAAAACTTGAAATAAAGCAAAGATGGTTGTATTGTGAATAAGATTTACTTTATTTAAAAAAAAATTAGTAGTGAGAATGTATAGTAAATATTATATGTTTACGGAAAATGTAGGTACGTGTCTTCTTAGGATTCACCCGCATAGATTTTATTCCCGTAGGAGTATCAGGAAATCTGTTTTTAGTAAGCGTTTACATCTCAAAATAATACATATTATACGAGTATGTACGTAGAGTCATTCGGCTCAAGTGCGCGCACTTTACTGTTTTCAGCTTCACTGTGCAGAAATAAAGCAGAAATTGGAAAATAAAAAAAATTATTCGAAAAGAATGTTTATTAGCCTACAAATTGAAACAGAAAATAAAACATCATGTTCCATAGTTAACAAAAAAAAACAAAATTTTGATAATAAGTCGGAATGCGGACATTTGACCCGTATTGCGGCGATCCGTAAGTGAGCGCATTCGATAAATAATCAATATATAACAAAGAAATTGAAATGAAACTTAGACAAAAAATATAAAGTCATTTTAACAAAATATTTGGTTTTCATTTAAACACAGTCAAAAGTATCTTAAGATCTAACATTAAGTCTTGCAATGGAGATCTATCTGTTATTGATCTGTCTTTTAAATCTTCATGAATATTCTTATCACAAATAATAGATAACAATCAACACTGCAGACATAAAGTACTTAAAAATTAAATCTGTTGATATGAATTATAATATTTTTAAGAATTTTAAATCAAATTGGAAGAATAATCACAAGAAATATACTATTATCACTTTCCTGAGAAGCTCACAATTCATGCCACCAATCCTCACATTTTACGCATTGAATTCATTCTTCTATTGGTGGGTCAACATATTTTTCTTGATATAAGGGGCAATAATATGGAGCTAGAAAGTCTAACTTTAAAAGGTTTTCGCGCGTCCCTTCCTGGAGATACAAGCAGTGCGCTCACTTACCCACTGCGCTCGGTTACCCCGAACGACTCTACCATCACGCTTTATTCCAATATGGGTAGGCAGAGAGACTTCCTTCCACTAACCACGAAGTGAATAACTATGCCAAATGACTATTCAGTCGAATGTATAATTTATTGAGATTTCATGATGAGTTAATAGATCAGGGGGTGATTGTGTAATTTAATCGTAAACGTTTGACAGCTCCAATTAATGTGTCATGTTAATGTAAAATCTATTACAAAACTCTCAGACTGTCAAAGATATTGCTATAAAATTTGCTGTCAAATGTTCAACTTATAATCGGGGGGCAGTTATTGTGGTATACGCTTATTATCTACTTACCTAGATAAGTAAGTGTGTTATAATCTGGTATATAACAACATTCTTGGTAAAATTATGACGGGTGTGGTGATTTATCATTATAAAAGTATTATTAGCATTAAATCTTGCGTGGGTTGGAGTGGAAGCTTAGCAGATAAGATAACATATCAGTCTGTCATCTCCGTTACTCATTCATCTCATTCCGGCCGCCCTAAATTAAAACCTAGTGACTGATTTAAACAATATTTACTGAATAGTAAAAATAAATAAAAAAATGTCTTCAAAAGAAATATTAAAATGAAAAGTTGATCACGTTAATAATTTCTATTTTCATTTTTTATTTTCTTCAGTAGGACTCAATTAGGAACCAGCATGGAGCTAGCGAACGCCCGTGATGTTATTCAGCTATTTTGGATTTTTTCCATGTAAATCCGCAGTTTCTGACATTAACAGTCGGATAAACAGTTTGTGAATATATCTTGTATTCTATCTACTTAATATTTACAGGCAGGATATAGGCAATACCTATTTCCTGTCTGTTAATATTAAAACTTGAAATTCTCCCCATTTTAAGTTTTAATATTTTTAATCGACGAAAAAACGGAGGAGGTTCTCAATTCGATGCGTATAATTTAAAGCAAAATAAAAAATTATTAACTTCAGCAAAAACCCTGTAATAATGTATGAGCCCTTTATTTGGGAGTTGGGCGTTCATACCAAATAAAATATTAATATCAGCAAAAACACAGGTAGGTTAGTTACTAGCTGAAAAGTGTAGGGATGGGAAAGGGATGTTTGCAACCTTCCCACTCCCTGACGTTAAGATCATGTTTTTATTAACGAAAATGTACTGACGCATGATCTGTGCATGATGGACGCATGCGTTTAGCGAGTCGTTCCTGAGACTCGTTTGATGCTGTCAACGTCCAAACCGTCTTGTTGACACTATCGCAACTCATATTTCACAAACAGAGCAAACTTTCTTATCACAGCTTCATTTGTTATTCGAAAGGATTTTTGTACGTTGATAATAAGGATATATACTGTCACCAGAGACTTAGATAATTAAATTATAAGTAAATATTTGCGTTTGGGAAGACGCTGCAAATCTTAATGTTTTTTACACAATACCGGAAACTTCTGTAGACACTTAGATTATATGTTGACTTTGCATTAAATAATCATTAAAGAACTTATAAGTTTATAAAATTACACAGTCGGTAAACATCTACAACATCAAGAAAAACATTTAACAAAAATTTCATTCCTTAATATTTACTCGTAGGTACTTGCGTATCTACTACTGCTGAACTTTACTTTAAGTATAGACTCAATGACGGAAATGAACAATATAACTAAAACCTTAAGATGATTACATAACACATTAAGTGTAAAAATATCTTTGCAAATTATAAATGTAAGAAAAATGTTTTTAATCATTAATAATTAATTAGCTATTAAACGCAATTTTTTAACCGACGAAAAAAAACGGAGGAGGTTCTCAATTCGACACGTATATTTGTTTTTTTTTTTTTTTTTTTTTTTATATGTATGACCACGCATAACTTTTTACAGTGTTGTCCGATTTTGATCATTCTTTTTTTATTAGAAAGGGCATACATCCAAGGTGGTCCCATTGTCCTCATGTTAGGATCTGCTGATGATATCCTGGGGAAATTGAAGGAACTCTTCAAATTTTGGAGGCTCGCTTACAGCGATTTCGGTTTTTGACTCGGTATCGGTAGCTTTTTGGCTACTAGTGCCATATAATATAGTATGACAGTATAGTACAAGTACGGTACGTGGCGATAAATCACTAAAAAGTAAGAAATAAAAATTTTTAACAAAAAATAGAACCGACTCAAAATGCACTAAAAAGTAAAAAATAACCGTGTCATTTAGTTGCTTTAATTTACTTAAGCATATCTAGGAGTCGGTGCCAGCCAAGGTTTCTACTTTCAAGGACGTTACCTAGAACTCACAAACTGCTTTACTACGTAAAATAAATGTTCCTTAAACTTCGCTGGCACTGACTTCATAGATATGCTTAAGTAAATTAAAGCAACTAAATGACACGGTTATTTTTTACTTTTTAGTGCATTTTGAGTCGGTTCTATTTTTTGTTAAAAATTTTTTTCTATGCCTTGGGAGCAGAAAGTTATTACTAGACGAAAAGTACCTACACTTACCTTGCTATGGTATTTTCTATACTCCTGACAACGAGTACTAATACGTACGTACGTAAAAATGTTGTCAATAACTTTGACTATTTTTTCAAGTGATATTTTTTTCTAGGGCCAGCAACGTGGGTGGAAAAATTCCCCGAAGCTAGAGGTGCTCGTCAAAGTCCAGTAGATATCGACACATCACGAGCCAGCAGCAGCGGAAAAGCGCCCCCTCTAGTGTGGAAGTACTCCGTTAACCACCCGCGGTCCATCGTCAACCCCGGATACTGCTGGAGGGTGGATGAAAACGGTTATGACTCAGGTATGTATTTTAGTAAAAAATATCGTTCAGTCAGTATCGATAGTACCTAATAATACATATGTAATAGATAATAATGAATTCAAAATTCAGGAAATATTTTTGACTGCCTTAAAACATTGTTTAATACATACATAACATCACGCCTCATTCCCACACTAATAGGCAGAGACTATATCCTTCCATTTACCACGGTCCTTGCATACTTCCTTAGCTTCTTCTACTCTTATTAATCCTTTCAAAAAAATCCGTCAGCTTAGGGTACTCTTGACCTGGCCATACTTTAAAATGTCCTGAATTTGGTCCAGGAAAATTCGCCTCGACCTTCCCCTTCCAACATTTCCATTCACCCTTGCCTCATACATTTCATTTGTTAAACTTCTGTCATACATAGCAAAATCATCTAAGCATCCCTTTCTCAATTTTAGTCACTACAGTGAAACATTATTTAAAAAGGAATTATAAAAGCTTTTTATTTAATGACATCACTATCAAGGACATAATTCATGTTCCATAGCTGCTCCCGCCTGCTAGACAACTATTGTCAGCCATCATTATGATTATTTACATAACTAATAATAACTATAACTAAATAACTAATAACTAGCGCTAACGACGTTACTGTTTAACTGAGATCAACTGCTGCTACCGACCGCACAATGAGGAAAAAGTAAAGGCACAATTCTGAACTTCAAAGAATAACTTATCGTCTATTATGGGCAAACGAGTAAATTGCATAACGACCACAAAATATTGTTTTGAATCGTCACATCTAAGGCACAATTTCCATTTTAGTTTTGTACCCAATTGAGAATAGAAAATTCAGTTCTCTTCGAATGTGCTCCCCGCATTCGTCATGTCAGTGAAAGCTGCATAAAAGTCAGTATGTTAGTTGCAGCGGGATTTGAAATAATATTCTGATGTCTTCAAAATCGTTTTATTCTTTCATAATCTTTTATCTACCGCCGCATCGGAAAAGCAGCCCGTGACGAGAAAAGACGCGGCCAGAAAAACTCGACACATGCTCTTTTTAAATGAGTTACAAAACCACTCAATTACAATAATTAATATTACACTAAAAATGTGCATACTTTGTAACAACCAAAAGAACAGTGCCATACACTATTCGACTATTCTAACATATCCATTTTACATTTTATTTTACGGCCTGGAATCTAGTCCTCTGAAATCATCTCACGGTCGACAGACACAAGCTTACGTTACCATAGACAATATCGTACAGTATTGTCTATGGTAACCAATTGTAATATTTTAAAATGCTAACAGTCGGCCTTTCCTGACCAATTCTCACGTCCCGTGAGAAAAATTTCACAATTGTCAGTAATGACTACAAACTATCAAAAATATCCAACAATTCTACTTTCCTTAAATAACAACAATAAATAATATCTTTAAAACTGCAAGTTACAATTTAGTCCTAACTACGGCTACTTATAGATAAAATACTTTTGAAATTATACAAATATCAATAAATCCAAAACGACACCAGCATTCTATGAACATATAAAATCATTTTGGAATAGTGTAAAAAAATAGAATCTGAAGGATTACTACATGTTCGTACTAACGTAATAACTCTTTTAACGTAATTCTGCTGTCTTTACAATATCAAACAGTTCTTATTCAACAAACATTCTTAGTTCCTACATAATCATTAAAATTTTTTTTTTATCTGACATGTTCATTCAGTATTTTACAATATTCTTAATATTAAAAAAATTATTAATCTTAATAACATCTACCTACATGTTATAAAATTATCATCAATGCAATATTATCTATAATAACAAGCAATTACTAAATAGACTGCATTGTCCTTAATGAATTCTGCAATATCATTTTTTTTTTACTAGTTTTACTTTAGATGCACTGAAGTATCATACAATGATTAATCTTTCTCTAATATCAAACAATTCATCATTTGTGACATAACAAAACATAAAATATTTTTATAATACAAGAGGTATTATAAAAATATCAAACAACTGCATTAATAATAATCATCAATTCTACATCAATTGGTACATGAGATGGTGTGCATTTAAATCTGAATTTCCTAAAAAAATCTACCAATTAAGGTGTATGAATATTAAATAATTGTTATTTTCGGAAAGTAATAAAACATATCATAAACTGATTATGTACTATCACACACATTAACACATTTTTACCTGAGTGATACCTACAAGTCATGAAATAATTCGGCAATATTTCTAACATCAAATAATTATTTATTTTAATATATATGAGAGCTATCTTTATTTATTAGTATAGAATAATGTATAGTAATACACAATTTAATTACAAAAATTATCACAATAAATAAAATAATTCAAATAACTATTTATTATAAACTGATTTTGCATTTATTTTATTTTATCTATAATATCAAACATTTAACCCTCATGACAACAAAATATTACAAAATGATTCTGCAATATCTCAAATGTAAACAACTGTCTTTGTGTCACTGACTGTTATTAACGATTATTTTATTATCTCTAATATCAAACATTTTAACTACAATTTTAACAGTGATAACAACATGTTATTAAATAATTTTACAATATCTCAATTATAAAACAATTATCTTGTGATACTAACATATTATAAACGGAATATGCATCATCTCTATTATCAAAAACTTATTAAATCTCTCTAATACTAGACTCTCTCTTAAAAGAGTCTCTCTCTCTCTTTCTATAGCAAAGTGACCCCTTTCTGTTCACAAAATAGCCTCTATATTCACAACTACTTGGTCGAACAACCTCTTAAGGTTCACACAGCAGCCTAGTAGAGTGACCTCTCTATTTACTGCAATCTAGCCGAGTGACACCTTTATGTTCACAACAGCCTAGTTCTGTCCACAACGACCTAGTCGAGTGACCCCTTTAACAATGATACGTTTGCAATAACTTCACTGTATTTCTAATTACATCAAAATTACATTTAATATTCCGTTATCACTTATCTTTCAAGTAAACTATAAACGAACTTGTTTCAAAACTTACAAATACTAGTCTTAATAGAAATAATTTATACAGAGCTTGTAATTAAATCTTACTTCATCTTATCAAAACTTATAAATTCTAATCAGAAGGATAGTAATAAGACGGAGCACTTCTCAAAATAATTATTCTGACTTGATTCACGAAGTTCTTATTTCTGTACCTCATCTATTAATAGACCTCTATCTCTTTGTAATTAAATAATAACATAATAATATAAATTGGGCAAATATCCTTTGTCCATATAACTTGAACATTTGATTTACTATTTCACAATTATCTCTTTGACTTCCGGTAAAACGCAACTAATATTTTGAGTACTAAATAATTAGTTGATTATTTGTAAGATTTTAATTATTTGTATATATGGCATTGTAATATAATTATTTGACTAGTTTTTCTGCTATTTGATAATAAAACATTTTTTTATTTGTTTATCTAAATACTTTGATATGACTACTGATGAATAAATATATCCTTGCTTAGCAATATATAAATTCGACAGATGTAATTTCGACATAACATATTGTGTGCAAGTTGTATCAATCTACAATTATCTGGACATTTATTTACAGTGTCCAATTACGTACAAGATTTATTGTCTAATATTGATTTATAAAAGTATAATTTTATAAGCAGTCAACAGCAGCAACAATATCTGGTGTATGAGTAATTAGGCAAAATAATCGCCCGTATCCTTTTTTTTGTGTTTACTATTATCATCGCTATATCTTCAGCCCTTTTTTTTAACTCAATACTTCCAAATTAGTGAACGACCTTCGGTTATTTAATATTTATATATATATTATTTTTCATTTATGATTAATCATTACTTTCTCACGATATGATTAATCAGTCATGATTACGATTAATAATTATTTTATATTTAAACTTTTTAAAGAATAATATTATTAACATTGACATTATACGAAATATCTACATTTTAATAAACCTATTTCAATAAATATTCTCATACCAGAATTCTAATTTTCATGTGCGAATATGTGTTTTATTATCAATTTTAACTATAATATTTAATTTGAAGTTTGCGTGTTACACAGTACATTATATAAGATTCGTTTTAACTTTTCTGTTTAATGTCTCTTTTTCTAACTAAAGTATTATCAGCTGAGTTCATTTTAATCTGATTACAAATTATTTTTGCTAAACCTTAATACCAACTAATCTACATTATAATAATTAATCGAGTTTGTCCTTAAGTATTAATAGTAAAATTTGAACCCGATGAACGGTAAATACGTTTTAAAATTATATTATAAATTTCTGATCTCACTTCGCTGACTGTTTCTATTTGATATAATAAAAAGAATTAATTTAGTTGCAAATTCTTCTTGTATTTGTAATTATTTTAATAAGTCTAATTAAATTAGATTTCATGAACTAAATATCTCTATAATTAAATAATAATTGTCAAACCCAAAAATACATAAAACCAAACTAATTGAATATAACTATTATTATATTACTTATCCTTTAGTACCTGTATAACCAGGTCAGATAATATTATTTATTTGATAGTGTTTTTTTTTTAAACCCTTGATGTGTTGCATTGATAAAATATTATGCCTGCCTAAATATTATGACATTATCCACATAAACTTAATTAAATACCTACCCTTCTAAAGTGGTAAATTATAAGAATTCAAATGTTGTTACAGAAGCCATCGATATGACAAACATAATTAGATATTTTAAATAATCTCAAACAGATTTAATTAATTTAACTAGATAAGGTAATATCTTTGTATATCCATATGTTATAAATGTATTCCATTACTTTGTATTACACTGTATTGATTTGGTGTGTATGTAGAACGTTAAATAAATACACAAATGAATAATATTCATTTCACTGTAAAACTGGAGATCTTTGAATTCTTTCTTATTCATGTATCTACACAAAGTGAGATTTTTCTTTGAACTCACATTTCTTCATAATTCTTAAATCATAATTAACAGTATTAAATAACGCTCTTCGTTTTGAGTAAGATAGTTGGTAAGGTCTTTAGGTGATAAAATGTGTGGGATTCTATTGAAGTTATGCTAGACTTGTTATTTAAAAGTTATAATAGTCAAATGATCTAATCATAATAAAAATCATCATAGTCGTCCTAAACCAGCCATTTAGTTATAATCACCTACATTTAAATTACATGAGAAAAATAGAAATTATGAATATCGAATAGTACAACTACTACACTTGTATATTTACAAGAAAAATTATCTAACAATAAAATTATTTATACACACAGTATGTTTCGAGTATGAACCATGTATACAGTCGAAACAACGTAGAAAAGATAGTACTTTGTTACTGCGTGTTAGGACATGGCTCAACAAAAGAAAATAAAATTTAAAGTCTCTTCTCTTAAAGATCTGTACAATAATTTACCCGTCGATGTAAAAATGCTAAAACGTTAAACATATTTAAAATCAAGCTAAAAAAACATGTTGCTTGATTATCACTAATGCACTTACTGTTTGGTGGTAATGATTTCTCACTAAACATGACGAGTACTCAACCGATTTTAAATAATAAATAAATGTTATGCTCAAAATAAATGTTTTTAAGCTGAGTGTTTGTAAAATTGATAAAATTAAGTTACAGTTGTTTCTCTGTAATTGAATGTAAATTTTTGATTCTCTTAAATCTCATCCTTTTCCCTATATTAACTTAAAGAATCTAGGATTTTATTAACTACTACAAGATAACAATGTATCAATTTTATTGGCTGTAAAATATGTAAATTTCTATAATTTATAAATTTTCTTTAATTAAATAAAAAAAAGTAAACAAAAGACCGGTGCATGCAAAAGCAGACGAATATTAACTCTGTTCTTATCTCTTATAAACAAAAATGTTGTTAGATTTTTAAGAATGATTAATTTATTTTCTGTCGTTTCGATGGCTCAATTGTAAAAATAGTATTTTATCTACTAGATACAACTTAATTGATTTCATAAATATTATTCATCGGTTGAGCTGAAATAAATCTATTTAAATTTTACTTTAGCATTTACAAATAAGTACTGAATGATCTTTAATGTGTGAACTCTTTAGTAAACCAAGCTTGGTTTCATTTGGACTCGTCTTTAGAAACTTTCATAATTGTACGCAAAATATCATTATTATTATCCTTCTTTACATAAACGTAAATTATTATCTAAGTCACCTATCAACGCTATTGAGACTCCCATGGCAGGTGTATCTGATGACCACGATACTCCATTTTACTGAAAAGGTAAAAAAAAGAAGAGAATGTACCTAAGTGTATTCTTAAAAACATTGCTTTCAGTTTTGAAATTCTATTAAATTTTATTTCCAAAATGAAAGAAAAAAATTGAATGTAGATAGAAGTGTATGAAATTATAATTTTACATCACCTTCTAGGCAATTAACGACGACGGCGGTTGTCGATCGTAAGCAGCTACAATTCTCCATTTTCCAGTCATCGCTATTAAGACTCCATGACAGCCATACTTGTCGGCCACGATATTATATTTTACTGAAACGATAAAAAAAGGCATGTACATATATTTTAAGCAACATCGCTTTAAATTTTGCAGTTAAATATACATTTTAATTGCAAAACGAAAAATGAACAAAAGATATGATCAATTTCTAATGTGGGTATACGTATAATTCTTATTGTATGGAATGATAATTTTACATCACCTTTTCTAGGTTATTTGTTTCTCGGGCGTAGTCCACAACCGGGATGATTTAAGTTTTCTTCCCAGCATACCACTTCGGAACTGTTAGTTGCAGCGGGATTTGAAATAATATTCTGATGTCTTCAAAATCGTTTTATTCTTTCATAATCTTTTATCTACCGCCGCATCGGAAAAGCAGCCCGTGACGAGAAAAGACGCGGCCAGAAAAACTCGACACATGCTCTTTTTAAATGAGTTACAAAACCACTCAATTACAATAATTAATATTACACTAAAAATGTGCATACTTTGTAACAACCAAAAGAACAGTGCCATACACTATTCGACTATTCTAACATATCCATTTTACATTTTATTTTACGGCCTGGAATCTAGTCCTCTGAAATCATCTCACGGTCGACAGACACAAGCTTACGTTACCATAGACAATATCGTACAGTATTGTCTATGGTAACCAATTGTAATATTTTAAAATGCTAACAAGTATTTCAGTTTCTATAGTTAGCGTTATTCACGACCGGAAAACATTGAAAAAATTAACGTATATATTCATACCCTGCCTTAGTGATTGACCTGATTAAATGTAATTACAAACGTTCAACTTTAACGTTCAAAAACTGTTCTAGAACTATTCCAGAGATTAGCGTCGTAAAAAAAACGATCTTTTTCGATATAATATACATATTAGGCCTACATTTAAATTCCATTCTCTCACACATAAGTCCAAACAGAGTAGCGTTAAACGTGGAAACAAACACTTATCCTAAATGCATGCCAATTTGCAATTCCATCGCGCCGAACGTCCCCTACCGGTTCGTACCGAGTGCCGGTGACTCAGTTGCGACCCTCTTTCATGTATTTTCATCAATTATATTATATGATACATATTGATTCAAGTAAGGGTTCCGTTTTCATGCCGTATGACTAACCGTAGGAGCAAGAACCTGGATTAACTAAATTTTCCCAATACACATGAATTACGGTTAGCTATCAAATAAGAATGACGTAGAAAGAAAACTTATCCAACATTTGTCCTATTATTTTATAATTTTCTGCATTTCATTTAAGATATGTTATATTAGGTTAATTTGTACATAACTACATGTATAGCAGCCAAAGGACACTGACCATTTTTCATACATCGCTGGGCCCAAAATTTGATAAACCGTTACAATGTTCGAATTAGTGTCAATCGGTAAATAATAATATCAATTTTAAACATGTTGAATTTCAGATTAATAGACAATTGTATAATCAATTTGATTGCAATTGTTAATTTTAATTATTTTTAGTGATTTTGATTAATAAAAAAATAAAGAATTTTTGAAGATACATTTTATTGTTGTAACGTGTTGGGCCCAAAATGGTCAGTCTTTCTTCACAGTTTCTCGCTTAAGTTTTTAATCATCTATATTTTAGGTAAATATTTAAGGGAACTCCATGTAGTTTGTATTGTCCTACGAGAAATCACAAAAATATTTTGTTTTAATTATAGATAAGTTTGCTACAAATTATTCTTGTGCCAAAGAATTTATTTCGGTACCCGTTTTCGGTCAAGACATCGCGCGTCTCGCTCTCTTAGCGTAAATCGTGTAAATACAAAAGAAAAAGCATGCTTTTGCTACACTCACACAGTGGGAGAGGCCGGCTTCGGCTCTTATCTGTATTATTATAAAAAAAGTGTCTGTAACGGACAGATTTGTCACGAGCTATGACGTAATGTTACACTCGAAACGCCAAGAGGAAGCCAACGACATCTCATTTATCAAAATCTTTAACGAAATCTCAAGTTCGCCACACGGGAACAATATTATTGTCAATACAGTTAGGTATGGTTGCCTAAAGTTGTACCACAGCGTACATAAGTCGTACTCCGACAATTTAACATAACGTGCGGGTACGTGCTAATTACTACATTTTATTATGTGCATGCTGGGGACGTTAGTAAAAAGTAAAATCACAATCACAAAAATTGCGGCGCTGTCTTTGGGATAGCCGATAGAAGTGAAAACGCGTGCGGTGAAGATGACGCATATTTCACGCTTTTTTCATCCGAAAAGTACATACATACAGTATTCGATACATATAGCTCATGAATAACATTCGGTAACGATAACGTTGCTAACGAGTTTCATGACTTTTGTTCACCCTAAAAATGCACAACGCGCCAAAAGCAGTTTTCACTTCAAAAAAGTGCATTGAAATATTACACGAATTTTCATTGATGTAATCAAATACTCAATTAAGTGGTTACATGTACAATTAATAAATTCCAGAGCTCCGCGGTGGTCCACTTGGCTCGGACGTGTACAAGTTGGAGCAGTGGCACTGCCACTGGGGGGCGGTGAACGGCGAGGGCTCGGAGCACACGGTCGACGGGCGATCCTTCTCCGGCGAGCTGCATCTGGTGCACTGGAACACGTCCAAGTACGGCAGCTTCGCGGAGGCGGCCGGCCAGCCGGACGGTCTCGCTGTACTCGGAGTATTGCTCATGGTAAACTACCTTCTGTTACAACCTTTTAAGTTTTAATATCATCATCCACGTTTATCGATATCCGAAGAGAACTTTTCGAATGATATTAGTTTGGACCCCTTGCCTCATTTCCATGTATCCATTCATTCATATTCAATTCAAAGACAAATACCTTCAATGATAGCCTTCGTAGACATGCAACTTTGTTATAGAAAGTAATAAATTTTTTATAGCATGCTAAACATAATACTTCCGGCAACAAAACTTATTAAAGTGAACGTCGTCACTCTTATCAGTCATCTTCCATCAAAGCCTTTGTATTGTACAGAGTGTTAACATTATAACACCCACGGTAAATATACCTATTCAATATTCAAAGACACGCTAACAGTCTCATTATTATACATGTATTTATTTATTTTATTATAGTTCGAAATGTTCTTACTTAAATAAATAATGGAGTTTCTTATGCAAAGGCTTTTTAAGGCCTCAGTCGTACCGTACAGGGTAAGCTGTAAGGCCTATGAATCCGAATATGTAGGGTCGAATCGTCAAATACGCTTTTCAAAGCGAATTTAAGAAACCTAATTTTCTTTTTTCTACATAAGATATTATGTCTAGTGCCGCGTCATTATCCTACAGGAGGCGTAGTGTAGAAAAACTCCGTTTTTACCATACCATATGCAAATCTAGGATATGTTATGCACTGATGGTGGTTAACGACGGGGCTGGCAAACAGTCACAACCCGATTTCACCTCTTGGATATCCCAAAGGATTTTCCTCTCGATACCAAAAACAGTAGATAGTTAAATAAAAATGTGACTAATTTCTCAATTGAGAACATGTCAATTAAAAAATGTTTATTTTATCGGTGATCACGTAAAAAATGTACCTATCTATATACTCAAGTAATTAAAGCGTGGAAATGAGGAGAAAGTGGTACGCGGATGCGGAGAGAGCAGATTTATACAAAGTATATACGAGTATGTTCCGATGTGTTGGAACGATTATGGCGGGAACATTTTAATATGAGAGACGCGCGGTACTATCAGATAACAGAATATAACGCCTAAACTGCGTTTGTGGATGTGTGACGGATGTTACCAATCATGTTCCGATGCACCGAGCGGTCGCTGAATACGACTAACATTACTATAATATTATATTATGCTAATAAATCTAAACTTATTCGTATCTATGATAAAACATTTGTGTAATGAGATGCCACTAAATCAAGTAATCATTGTTATCTATTTATGTACCTTATTCCTATTCCTGACTTTAATTTATATGAGTTAGTAGGTAACTGGGCTACTTTAATAATAATTTTTAATAGAAAATGTTAGAAATCTTGAATGTCAGGAATTTGTTGCTAATTTCATTTATCCATTTACGTTACGATGTTGGTTACGCTTATTCAGTTCTGTTTCGATCGTCTCGTTGAATTGTGAAAGTTCGTCATACCGCGGTATCTGTGCTGAAATATTAGGTAGTACTAATAAACTGTGTATTCTATGCCTGAAACATGTCCACCTGAGTGAGCAGTGCTGAAACTACTAACTTTGCAAGAATGTACTATTTGTTTTTGTAATTTTCACTTATAGGGAAATCCGAGAGAAATTACGAACAATTTTAAAGATACACTTACCTTGTTGATAATAATAGCGTATGTAGAACATTGTATGTTGTCCAAAAGAATGAAGAAGAATAAGTTAAGTAGGCATGCGGTTTGCGGAAGATGCCGTTGAAAAATTGCTAGGTTCTCACAACCGGTTGTTACCCTTTGTGGGTCAAAAATCTGCCACTGAGAATATATATTTGAAAGAAGGTACCTACTGTCCTCTTTATATACCTACTGCTCTCATATACAATGTAAGAATTGTTCCTTGTTCAAAAACATAAAGAGATGAATGTGTCATTGTAGTAGGTAAACAAACGATGTTTAGTTACATCAGAGAAGCCTCACAATGCAATCATATTAGCATTAACTTCTCTCACACACATATAATGCAGATAAGTACATAAACATTTGCAGTGAGATCAATATACGAATATACTCGTACCATGTGCAGTGTAGCAAGGCTGCGGTGAAGGCGACTATATAACCTACGTTTTAATCTGTTTACGATGACAACTTAAAGCAAGTTACTTAAAGCAAATTTGCGATAACACAATGCTCTTTTCAATGCTAAGTGCTAACAGAATACATTGTACGGTTTATCATTCGTGACGACGAAAGCATTTTCGATGTTAAGTGTCAAATAATGTTTATTCATGCTTTCTTTGTTCTCAATTTATTTTTATGGAGGCGCATAACAAATTGGTGCACATTCTTAAGTACTGTAAATTATGAGGAGCATAACCGAGACCTTTAGTTGTGTTGTATAAAATATACCTATATGTTTATATATAGTTTATTTCCTCCTAGTTTGCGCACTTCAGGAGATTACTCGCGGTTAGAATGCTCCAAGCGACAAATCGCGTGGCCTGTGCGTGCATGTGGTTCACACAACATCTAAAGTCCTACGTTATTTACTTAAATTGTCAACAAAATTTTCCAGACATTCTCCTGACATCCAAACAAATCGTCTTATTTCGCTAATTACAAATTAAATGTGTAATATTGTGTAATGCATTTAGCGGAACCTGACTTACAATTATTAATACCCAAAATAGTATTGGAGAGACAATCTCTATTGAAAATCCCAGGAACTACTATTCAAAAGTCACACTGAACGCCAGGAATTTTTACCTTAACTTAATCTAAATATCTTATTTTCAGGTTGGTTCTAAGCACGCAGAACTAGAAAAAGTAGTGAAATTACTGCCGTACATCCAGCATCGGGGGGACAAGGTGACATTCTCTGAGCCCCTAAATCCCGCCAACTTGCTACCAAAGCAGACCGCGTATTGGACCTACCCCGGCTCGCTTACCACGCCGCCCTGTACCGAGTCCGTCACTTGGATACTCTTCAAGGAACCTGTTCAAGTTTCTGCTGAACAGGTAAGATAAATTTACAGTGATGGTAAGGTAATTTATTATTCCAAAGCAATTTCATAAAATGGCATTTTAGAGTTTCTGAATATTGCTTTGGAATTGGAGGAAAAAGAGCTAAATGACAAATCAGCCCCAAAACCTTTGTAGCTATTTTTTATATTTACATCAGCGTATAATAATATCTAAATACCAACAGAACCATCTAAAATTTTCATGATCAAGTCAGATCGAAGTCACAGATTCTACCTTTAATATCGGAAACTTTATCAAACAAAATGTTATATTTCAGTTGGCGTTGATGCGAAAGCTCCGATGCGGCGAGGCGTCCTGTGGAGTGGAAGCGATGGAAGTGTTGCACAACTATCGGCCAACACTGCCGCTCGGCAACCGCGAGTTGCGTGACTATGGCGGCAACTAACATTCCCAGCGTCAGCAACTAACGCGACCATTTGTGACATTGTGCGAACATTTTGAAAATAACTCTCAAGTCTTACCAAGTTTAAAAAGCCTTACAAAAGTGTAGAAGTTTTCAAGTCAACGTTACTTCCAAGAAAGCCGCCAATTAAAAGAAAAAGAAGAATTTAATGATTGACTAAGTTTCCAATAGATTAGACACTGTTCGATTTTTTGACAATTTCTATTACTTTGCTATACTTAAAACAAAACAAAGTTACTGTCTAAACTGTCAAAAAATCTTACAGTTGGATTTGGGCTTCCATCTTGAATAGCAGCGTTATAGACTATTATGTGAGAGCGCAGACAACTTGATATCATAAAAAATATGATATAGGTATGAAATAAAAACCAGTTCAGTCTTTAATAATATTATGCAATTAACATGCATGACAACATTTATGTTTCCTAATATAGGTTATATCTCCTAATAAGAATATTCAGTGGAGTTAATGGTTTAGTCAAACAGCGAATATCAGCAGTTCTACATATATAGAATTACCGGAACCGGAATAACTAATCTAGTCGGAAGCGTCAACTTTGTGTGACACCTCTATTAATTATTAGTATAAGTAGATACTTACTGCCTCTTTGGTATATATATGTAGTGGTTAGCCTATTAGGCTTCGATCACGAGGTCCTGGGTTCGAATCCTGGGTCGGGTCACGGAATAATACCAAGCCCAGAATCGGTAAGTCGGTGGTGTAATGGTGTTACACCCCCATGCCTCGGGGAGCACGTTAGACCGTCAGTCCCGGTCACTGACATCAACATCTGATAGTGATCGTTAGACGATAAATGAAACATTATCGCCCTAAGCCCGCCAACCCGCATTGGAGCAGTGTGGGTCTACGCTCCATATCCCCTCTCTAATATGGAGAATGAATTAATAGAGAAGGTTTTACAACTTTATACGACCGCGTGGCTGGCAGCATGATCGCCTGCTGACTGCGCGGTGCTATAAAGTAACTAAGATTAATTAACGCGGACCGCAGAACTTAGAATAGCGGCACTCATTCCGATCATCCTTAAGATATAATAAAACAGCATCGTGTCGCCGTTCCGCCCCGTCCGCTGTTTGACTAAACCTTTAGTCTATATTTACGTACCTATTAGTCAATCACAATAGTGCCTATGTAGCAGCTAATAATAGTCAGTATATACTGTTATATTTTATGATTAATAGATGTAAAGTATTATAATACAATTGTTTTCTCCGTTATATAGATTATATGTAGATATATATTGAACGTGCAGATTAACTTAGTTTTAATAATATTATAAGCTAAACTTGCTATTTACTTTGTTTATTAATGTTACGGTTTCTATTTATTGAAAGTACTTCGAATATAAATGTTATACCTAACTACCAATTTATAATTGCTATAAATAAAATCGAATTATATATATTATTAAATACTAATTATGAAGATGTAGATGAATTTTGGAAATATAGAGTATAAAATATCAAATGAGATAATTAAGACGCTGGCCTTCTTAGAGCTTCGGCAAATAAATATTACATTATACACACCGAATCGAATGCGATAAATATAAACAATTATAAATACATATTTGTATAGGTAAATAAATGTGCCAGATGTATATAATCTTCCCATGAATGTTTCAGAGCGTTCAATAAAGGTCGTTCCACGCTTTTTCTTGAGACAGCCTATCACTTTTTGAGGCCTTTCTTAGTGCCTTAAAACTGACCATTTCAATTAAGATAAAATTAGCCAGTGAAAAGTCTCATACCTACACCGATATTTATGGTCTAATTTATTATTGACTGATCTTACCAGTAACTTTTAAGGTGTGACCTCAATAGTTAATAGTCATAATAGCATTTTATTACACAATGAAGTATCGATTTTAAATATGTGGAGATTTTATTGTGATTTTATTTACTTGAGAAATTTTAAAAATTTTATGTATTTATAACATTTAATATATCAATACGTCATTTTTTTTCCGAACAAATGTACTTTGGTAACATTAACGGCGGTATGAATAGATATTTATAATTATAATGCGTGCCTCAAATAGTAATGAGCTATGCTAATAAGTAATAAGTGTAATGACGTAGTTATATTAACTGTGTTGTTACCAATTTTAAGATAGGTATTTTATAAATAAGTACAATCATAAGTATCATATTTTGCATGTTTTGTTTTGCAGTATTCTGCGGCAATCAATCTAGAAGTACATTGCATGTGCCTATACAGAAATAAATGTAGGTTTTTATAAGGTCTTTTATTTTATCACCCTCCCGTTTTCCGAAACTTTTAAAGATAAACCAGATTAGGTAGGTACATTAGCTCGGTCTGGCCTAGTGTTATGCTTCAGCAGTAGCTGAAAATGACGTACCACCCAGCGATTAAGCGTTTTGGTTAATTTTTTTGAAGAAACCCGTCCCACAATATAGGTAAATTACGTCGTCAATTAATATCAGTTGAAATATTAATTTGCCAATCCCCTCGCTGCCATGATTAATAATATGCAACGGTAGTAATTTGGAACGCGCGCGCGCAGATTTACCTAAATTCGCGGACTATTTTTCGCAAAATTCCTATAAAATAATATTATTCAGTCCATCTATTCATGTTTATCTCCATGAATTTATAAAATAAATGTATGTTTATTATAGCCTATTATAGTCGTGAAACGACTATAATAGGTAACCAGATACCTTTGAACGAAAAGAAGGAGTATTTTGGTGCTCTTTTTTGCAAAGGATATTGTTTACTTTAAAATTATTAGTGAAGGAGAAGGTAAAAAATGTCTTTGTATGTCAATGTGTTGGATTTGTGAATGTTTAGTGATACTAAAAAAGACTGGCGAAGTATTTATACACTTCGTATCGATCTTAATTGGTATACGCTTAGTAGCTACAGCTACCAAACGTACGATAGATCGTAGAATATAAAGATAGTTTAAATGATTATTTTTAGATTCAGTATAAGTTTCGCTCCGCAGCGAGACTTCGTTAATCTAACGGGGTGACCTGCGTTAGCTAATGGTTAGCTATAAACGCGGCGTGATGCGTTGGCAGCTTCGTGTCGCGTCGCTTTCAACGAAAAACACCCCGTAAGTGACTAAAATGTTATGGTTTCAAGAAATATGAATAATTATTGGGCCGTTTGTTATACCCATTCGTTTGAAATAGTTTTACAGATAATCGAGATACGACATATTTTGTGGGCAAATAATGTTGATTCCGATAGATGCTGCTGTTCAAGAAATTAATAAAAAAGGTAAAGGAAAACAGCAGTGTGGCGCTGGCAATACTGCGTTAGCTGTCATTACGAAAAAAAGGTGTTACCACCCTAATATTACTGATATTTTTATTAGATATTTGTAATATCTAGTGGGAAATCTCCATCATCTGTAAAAACAGCGGCGGCATAGAATCCAGTTTCACCCACACCATCTGGATAACTGGTTATCTACAACCACTAGATTTTCTAGATAATTTTTGCAGCGAACATGCAGAATCTGGAACTAACTTCCTGCTGTGGTATTACGTGCCAATTTTAACATGGGTGTATTTAAGGGGCGAATAAACTAATTCCTCAAAGGCCAGCATCACATTAGCAGTGTAAATGTATATGGGCGGCGGTAATCAGTCAACATCAGGTGACCCGCATGCTCATTTGCCCGCTTTAATAGCAATAAAAAAAACAATAATAATTTCCTGTCTTATACATAGACTATACCTTAGTCTCCTTTACCTAAGTTTCTAGACGAAACGCCCTCGGAGGAATTTGTGTCATCAAACCAGATTCTACGGTCTGATATAATTTAGAAAACACAGCCTTGTCTATGCTTTTTAAGATCCGTTTATTTTTCTGTCAAAACAGCAATTTAAAAATTGAAAATTGTCTGTTAGGTAAAATGAACGAATTTTTTATTTTTTACACAGTTTTTTCTCTTAAATATTAAGTGCAAATTTTGAATTTGTTATAATAAATCAACTTTAAATTTACAAAGTAATATCTACCTAATGTGAAATATGATGATTACACAGTCGTGTGTGAAGAAAATCAGTGATCTGCATACGTTGTCTGGTGTTGATGCTGAACTAATTTATCCAAAAGTAGTGATATACGTAGATGAAAGGACTATTCATGTTTTAGATATTACAGACCTAAATGAAGTTAACACTACAATCCATTCATTTCAAAGCGATATACTAAATCGAATAATACACAATGAAAATGTTTGGGTGGTTTTGCAATCAGGAAAACTTTTTGTTGTAAACTTGAAAAATGGTGCTCAAAAAGAGATTATGTGCACCAGTAATGCTAATTACAAAATTGGAAGATTTGCTATACACGATTCAAAGTTAGTTTTCATAAGCGAAAGTGGCGAACGTCTTATTACGACGCTTACCGACAAATTATTACAGGAGGAATGGAATAAAAATGTAAATGAAATCAGCGTGCCCTTGGAAAGAGCCCCCATACCCAATAATGCTATATATCGTAACACTAGAAATGTAAATAATGGCTTAACAATTTACATTGATTCTGGGAAACTTTTGATAAAATGCCTTTGTACTGGTTTAGCTGATGTGATTGCAGTCAACCCAGACTTACAGCATGTCTGTCTATGGAATGACATGATTGTTGTATCAATCAATTCAGTAATGTTTCTACTCAATGAAAAGTATGATTTAATATTTGAGTTTCAAAATGCTGGTTTGCAATACTTTCCATTGGGTTCTCATGATGATGTACTATATTACATCACCGGGAGTAAAGAAGAGGTAAATAATTGATTGTATATATTTACTAAGTGCTTTCTACAGATTTAATCACTTAGATCCTGTTTTTGTAGGAATATCTGGATAAAAAAAGTCTTGTTATTTCAAACAATATTTGTTCAACTATTGTTTGAGTAATCTATCTTGAAAGTTTATATAATACAAGATTGTATTATGTAAACTTTCAAAATCTAGCTTGATATTTTATTTTATGTTTAGTGTAATTTGTCATCATCATTCAGCCTATTTCAACAGCCCACTACAGAGCCAGGCTTCCCTAATTATGAGAACGGGGATATGGAGATTATATTTACCATGCCATACTAATGCAGGTTCGCAGTCGGAGAAATCAGTTTGGTGTTTGAATCTTGTAACACATCTTGATAACAATGAGATTGCTTAATGTATTCTCTGAGACTCATGAATGTAGCACCACCGACTTAACAATTCTAGAGGGAGAATTATGATTATACTACTATGTTATTTTTAATGTATATTATGTTGCTTTTTGATTAAAGCATATTTTTCTTACACTTATTGCCTTTTCATCCCAGAAGGCAAGACTGGCTGTGCATAGAGGTGGGCTGATGCATAAAAGTAAAATAAATGCAGTAGAGATGAGACCATTGAGGAGTATGTGCGGAACAAAACTGAGTGACAGGGTTAACAATAGTATAATAAGGGAACAGTATAGTGTAAAGAAGATGTAGTGACTAAAATAGAGAATGGGATGCTTAGATGGTTTGAGCATGTAGAGAGAATGGATGAAAGAAGATTAACAAAAGAGATTTATGAGGCGAGAGTGAATGGAAATGTTGGAAGGGGAAGACCTAGGCGAATGTTCCTAGACCAAATTCAGGACATTTTAAATAATGGCCAGATCAAGAGTACCCTAAACCAACGATCTTGTATGAAAGGATTAATGAGAGTGGAAGAAGCTAAGGTAGTATGTAAGGGCAAATAGAAGGATGTAGTCTCTGTCTACCTGTATGGGAATGAGGCGTGATGCTGTGTATGTATGTATGTTATTGCTTTTAATAAGTACATGTTTACTCTTATTTTCAGATCAGTCTGCATTATGCTTCATTGGCTACTGGCACAGAACAGCAAGTCAACAATTTTTCAGTTGGTTTTAAGGCAAAGCTATCATCTCAAGATGCACTAAAAATGCAATTAAAATCATTGGTGGGTGAAAGTTTATCTAATCCCAAAATACCTGATCAGGTAATCCCAAAATTGCAGGTTTTATTCAATGATATTGATGATTTTGATTTTCTCATTAATATTGTTTCAAAACTTTGTAATCACAACCTTTTGTATAAGTCTATTATATATCCTCTACAAAAACAAATTTATGCAACAGGTGACCAACACCTTATTTATTTGATTTCTGATACAATCATCAAAACCGATTTGTTAGAATATATATGTTTTAAAGGAAGGAATTGTTATCAAGATATTAACATATTTGAACAAAAATTCATTGAATTGTGTGTGACATTCATATCAAAATCTGATTTAGATTTAGCAACAATATGTTGGTTAAAGTACACTGAAATTAAGCATGCATTAAACTCTGATGATGTAATTAGTATATTAAATGCTATTCCATACAATATTAAGATGGGATCCCTTGTCATATGGTTTCGAAATTTTGTTCCACCTCTTTTAGATCAAAACCCTTTTTACATCGATTTATTTGTTAAATGGACTACAGAAAGGATTTTCCTGTTAGAACAGTCACCATACTGGCCAAAAATTGGCTTGAAATTTATAGCAACTATTGTAGAGGTATTAGAAATATCAGTAAAAACTATCTGTGTAAGACCCATCTCAATTGATGATCTTGATGTTATAAAAGATCACATAACATACATAATGGAATTAAAAGAAAAGTATAAAATCAACATGTTGCTCAGTGAGTTCAGTTCTCAAACTCCATCAGAAATCACACTCATTATGTTACGCAGAT
The DNA here is from genome assembly GCA_034621355.1 of Mycalesis mineus. Lineage (NCBI taxonomy): Eukaryota > Metazoa > Arthropoda > Insecta > Lepidoptera > Nymphalidae > Mycalesis > Mycalesis mineus. Next base: position 8,364,276 of record CM067881.1, read on the forward strand.
GTTATACTGAAGATCTTGAATCATTTCTACAAGAAAGTTTACCATCTTACACTTCAAGACATTTACTTGAAATAGATGACACATTACGTTCTTTTATAGAGAGCGAAGCGGCGACTAGTGGAGGTTGTATTGATGGCAATCGCCTGAAGATATTGCTTAACTCTTTCCATTCGCCTACAAATAGACTAGACTGTCTTTTAAATGTCCTGAAAGTATTAGATGTGCCATGGGATACAAATGTCTTAGAGACAGCTGCAGCGGCGGCTTCCCTAGCTTACAAAGATTTCACTCTTACGGATGCTGATCGCTTGTTGGCTCAAGAAATTTACAAGGAATTGAATTACTCCAAAGTTAAAGTTATTTTGAAGAAGTACAATTTTCATTTAACGTGTACTGATTATATTTTAGTTATTCACAAATTAATTAATGCATCTACGGTTGATTTGGATGATTTAAAAATTATCACTGGTATTTTAACTACTTACGCCAATTATGCCAACACTTTGTACTTAGACAGATGTTTACGCGATTGTGATACAAAATTGGCACTACAGTATTTTAGAAATCTGTCTGTTCGTGTCCAACGAGTTTTAATAAAAACTATGTTGAATAAATACGAACAAATAATTTCAGGCCCTACTATGAACCCAGTTTTAGAAAGAAATTATGCAGATTTTCTGAAAGGCTCTTCACTGTTGGATAATATTCAAATCAATTCTATTGAAAATCTGTATTATCTTAAAAATTCGTACAACATATTATTAAATTTAAATACAATTAACAGCAGTGAGTGTCGTGAAAAAGCATTGACCAATTTAAAACAAAATGAAGCAGTTATATCGAGTTCGGGTCGCGGAAGATGCATTCTGCAACTAATAAGCGGAGAACAAACTAAGTTAATATCACTATTGCGCCGAACTTCTTCAAGCAACAATGTACGAGTGCTTATTGAATCTTTAATACTAGCAAATTCTTCAAATAAAAATGATATTAATGCTTTATTGCAGTACAAAGATGGTCAAAATTCAACTCTTTTATCAGAATCATTTGAGATACTTTCTGAAGTTTTATTTAATTGTCAAGAAGAACATTTGCATGATCTACTTAATTACTTATCTATAATTAACGCATTAATACATGCTGGCATTATCTTAAAAAATCTTTCAATTGCTTGGAAATTTCAATATATTTATTTACCGATGTCTTCGCTAAATACTTTAAATGATTTAATTTATTACTATTCATCTTGTACCGAGAAGAATATCTTGCAATCGGAATCGACAAACATATTTAGCAAGAACGACTTTATCCCTTTTCGTATTTTCGCAAATATATTGAAGCACTCTATAAATACGGGGACAACTCTAGGCGACGACTTCTTCAAAATAAGAGACCAAGTTACTAAAAAGCTCCTAGCAAAAGTTGTTGCATTACAAGATATGGATCAAGTTTTAGTAACTAGTTTACTACTAACTCTCAGAAGTGGCGAAATGATGGAAGACAAAATTTGGATTTTAGAATTATTGCGCGGGCAATCAGAATCTTTATCTCCAATAGCCATGCAATATCTTTCAACGCCTCTAATTCGTCGTACCTTTGATCTTGAGAGCATACTACCAGGAAACAGTTTTTCATATCCTCCCCAATATATTCTTAAGTCGAAGTTCAATATCAATTTATCCGAAATTGCTCTCCCAGAAAATACGGAAGAGACGTGGGATGTAAAGGTCTTACTGTTCTATATTTTGCGAAACGATCCTTATATAGCTTTCGAAAGACTTTTAGATTTGTGCCAGACATTAAATATTTCTCGTAATGACGGGTTTTCCTTACTACTCGTATCGATGCTAACAAACTGGAATTTGAAATATAGAGTTGTTGAAAATGAATTAGGATTTCGCGAGCTGTCTATTGTAAATGGATCCGAATTGATGTCCAAATGTATGGTAATGTGGCAAAGTATTGAAAACAAAGATTTTATAAAAGATGTATTAAATGATTTTTGGAAAAATGGAGAACTTGTTATTCACGGCTGTCTCGTCTCTATCAACCCATATTATTATGAAGTTTATTTATGCATATATGAAATGGCATTTGCTCAAAGTAATGATGCAAATAATATAAAATATTTTTATTTACTGAATTTTTTAAAGAATTATCAAAGAAAGAGCAGCCCCAAACAGTATGAATTTGAAATGTTTTCAGTTAAAGGAATGTTTCCTGAAATTGGACATTACAGATTACCATTCCATCTTTTTACGCGCGATGATATGTGGTCGAATTTGAAGTCTGAAATTACGTTAGAAACATATGAACGCTGGTTACCTGTAGTCGCTTTACTCTCACTCGATGGCGAATTACAAACGGCTAAAGATATGATTTGCAGTAATGCTGTGAAACAAACTATGACTAACCGTAAAAGATTTGAAAGTAACGATATTGAATCAAAGGATAATGAACCTTGGAGATTAATATCTCTGGAGGAACCTTTACTTCGTACGGCTCATAAATGTGTAAGATACATCGCAAATATGGAATGGGCGGGCGCGTGTCTTTTTTATGTTCTTCAAGGATGTGCGAGAGGAGCAGATCAAGTAGCTGCCGCTCAGCTTTGTTATCAGTTTGCGCAGCGTTGGGCAACCCTTCAACCAGGCAATCGAGCCGTGAGGCAGATGGAAAGACTACACTCGACACTATCAACACGTCATGCTTTGCATAAAATTGATTGGGCATGTGAAGAGCTCATTCGCCTATCCACTGAACCCGTGCAACTTATTCACGCATTGTATTTTCATCCAAACTTTGTAGATAAATTTTCGCGTCACGACATTAATCGCGCTGCAAATGAAATAGCGGATAAAAATGGTATTAACATAAGTTCAATAAGAATTCAGATATTGGAAAATATACTTGAAAAAACATACAAAGATAATAAAAGCTTACACGGACTAGAAATTAAAGATTTAATGACAGCTAAATATATTTTAAAAGCTACTTGCCCTAAAATGGGAGCCATTTATTTGTCAAGAATCGCCTTTGATGAGGAAAGTGATCACAATAAATGTAAGAAGCTTCGGGCGTTACAGTGTTTAATCAGCGTTGTTGATGCCGACACTGCTATTAAAGTTACTAATCGTCAACGTGACGCCTTGTGGATATCTTTATTAGAACTTTTATATGTTGTCAAGCTTGAAAAAATTGATGTACCATGGGTGGTCGCTACATTTATGCAAGATAAAACTATTGCTCTGAGCCAACTGTTACAAGTTGCTGGGAATAATGTAGAAAGTTTAAAAATTGCAGCAGATATGGCAGATAGATTTGGTAACGTTCAACTCATGCGTGAAATTATACCAATGTTACTTCGCACTTCTTTGTATGAAGAAATGATTCCTTTAATTTTAAAAGTCCAAAATCCTCCAGATAATATTATCTATTCTGCGTGGAAAGCTATAATATTGTCTCCATTCCAACGAGCCGATTATCCGATAACTGAGCGTCAAAAAACTAAATGTCTCAACGCATTAAACTTGTTACCAGTTTGTCCAGTCATTAAAGATGAGGACTTAATTGAAATTTGGAAAAACTGCATAAGGTGTAAATGCCTAGGATTAGGTTGTTTAATATTACCATATATGTCCCCAGAAGCAAGACAAAACCTTATTGAACTCCGAAAAATAGATAAAAGAAATTTAATAATAAGTTTGAAAAATCTTCATACTGAAAGCTACCTTGTCTCTGGGGCTATGTATGTTATTGAAAATTTAACACCAAAATTGTATAAATAACAATGTCTGTTTACATTATTGTTCATGTTTGTATACTATTTATATCTGGAAGTGGCAGTTTATAGGATCTGTGTATGTAATTACCTATAACTGTTGCTTAAATATATTCACTTTTGTAGGTATTTAGTTATTTAAGGTGTCAATAAAAACAAGTTTTGAGAGCTTGAAATCATACTATATTATTTTTGTGATAATATAATTCATATACTTGATGTTCTGTTTTAATACTTATTTACGATTCCTATTTTATTATATCCATATAAATGATATTGAACTTATTATAACTTAATTTCATTCAATCATTCTGTGCTCTTACATATGGATTGCAAGTAAACGACAAAGATCTGATATGTGATGCTGAAGGTAAAACCATATCAAACAGAGGTGCATAGATACCATGACCACGAGCCAACTGTTCAGGAGTTTCTTCAGAGTTATTAGGTCTTCTAGCTGTGTCCACGAGATCTTCTCTAAGAAGCAAAATGAGCAACGTAGATTTACAATGACTCATAGCTGCTGCCAAATGCATAGGAGTTTGTTCTGAAAAAACAAATTATTGCATTGCATTCACAATTCTAATAAGGGTACCAAGTAAAAAATACCAGTCATGTAGTGCAAAATTTAAAGCAACAATGCTATAAGATAATTTTTGAAATTAAACAAAATAGTTAGAGGAGGAGAATCTTACAGTCCGCAAGAAGCAAACATGCTGTTGCTGTTTGTGAATGTCAGAAAAAAAATGTATATCTGCCAAATTTCATTCAGATCCATTCAGCCATTCTAAATAAATTGGTCAGAATTTGTTTTATATAGAAATTTAAAAAGAATAATAAATTAAATTTTTAAGACACCCAACAAAAGTACTTAAATACAGCTTATGTACAGTAGAAGTATAATAAATTAAATTTTTGAGACACCCAACATAAGTACTTAAATACAGGGCTATGGATTAGTAGGGAGAAAAGAAATGCCTTCCTTACACTGCCATATGCATGAGAGAAGGGAAGCCTGACATAATCATGCTTTAAAGCATATACTTCACCTTGCCATAAGAAGTTATCATTTCAACGTTATTGGAAAATTTTTAAAAATATTCATAAATATAGTTATCTTGTATATCTCCAATATAATAATAGAATACAAACCTCCATCTGATAAAGCGGTAGGGTCAGCACCAGCTGCCAGAAGTCTTGCAACAGAAGAATAATTATTCCAATTGCAGGCAGAATGCAGAGGTGTCCATCCAAGTTCTGTCTTGGCACTAATATTGGCTCCAACACTTAGTAAGTATGAGATTATGTGAATGTGATTGCTGTAAGCTGCCCTATGTAATGGTGTGTAGCCATCAGAATCCCTGGCATGGATTAGTCCTGGTTGTTTTATTATGAGTTCTTTCAGAGTGTCCAGCTCACCATTTTCAGCAGCCCACAAAACATGATCAATTGGATTCTCTGAAATGAAGAAAATAATCATTTATATTAAATTTAATTTACAACATATTAATCATTACCCCCTTTTTTGGTCCTCTAAAGGGCCTACCTCATTATAGTAAGGGTATATGAAGCTTAGCCCAACTTGCTGCTGCAACACAGGTTGGCAGGTTAAGGTTGAAATAGTATGAATTTGGTGACACTGTCATATGTTATATTAATTTTGAAGACTGGTTTAATGTGCTCTCTCAGACACATGAGTGCATTAAGATAAACTTTGCAATGCCAAGGACAGAATAATTTAAGAAAATAAAGGTCAATAATTCATAGCTACAGGATGTCATACCATTATAACTAACATAGAGAGATTAATATCTTAAAATTCCATGGATTCACCATCCGCAGGGTCCATAAAGTGGCCGAGAAAATCTCTGAACAGAGCCAGAAACTTGTGACACTGGTGTAGGTTTAACGGGATCCCTTAGTGATGCGCGTCAACACTCGCCTCAGCTGTTCAAGTTATTCTCCCTGCCCAGCCAAATTTGGAGGGACCCTACTAGAGCAGCTTTGGATACTCATTCTAATATGGATTTACTACACTTCTAGTAAGGCAAAGGTCTTTCAGCAGATTACAGAAAGATTTTGAGTACCTCACGCATCCACTTCTACTGCATATAAATTAACCACATAGCCATCTTTTAGTGGTTCATAATATTTATTTACTTTAAATACATGGTCTTCAAGGTTGTTTAATTTCCACAACACTGTACTGTTGAGTTTAGCTTTTTTCTTATCAGCAGCTATTTAGATAGTAATACTAATAACAACTGAATCAAGAGTGGAAATTCAAAATTAATTATTGTGAATTTGAAATTCAAAATTAATTATTAGCCATGTGTAGACTAAGATATAACACAATAATCAATATAAAGCTATCCCAATTCACTCACCCTTTGGATTTTTTACAACATCAACATCCTGATCTGCATCATCCCAACCAGACACAAACATTCCAGAGGTTTCTGGATTTTTCTTACAGCGCTCTATTTCATCAGATATTTCCTTAAAATCTTTTAGTTTGAATTCTTCTTCTTCCGAATCAGACATGATTTAATCTGAAATATAAATATAGGTTTTTATTCCAAATGTGATGGCAAAAATACAAATATAAATAATCAATAGAAAAACGTACAAATAAGAAAAATTATACAATTTTAAAGAGTTCAACAAAACAAATCACACTAAAAGCTTTTGAGTGGCGAATTAATTTAATTTATTATTAATGAGAATGCTGTATTTATTTCAAATAATTATAAAAAATTCACTTTTCCTATTTTCCTTACATGGAAATAAATAAATTAGACATGAGGCGTATTTATCGTCACAGTGAAAAATCACAGCAGTCACAGTCAGTATTTCAGTAAGGTAAAATACTTAACATGTTTGGTCCCTTTTATATTTCATACGCGTAAATGAGATAGAAGCTAGTATTTTTTGTATTGCTGTCTCCTTCTTACTACACAAAAATTTCATATGCTTAAATGAGATAGAAGCTAGTATTTTTCGCAACTATTATACGACATTAAAGAAATATAAGATTAACCGAAGATAGTTCATATAACAAACATCAAATGTAATTTTGTCGTATAATAGTCACTGTGACGTAACTTATTTGCCAACTTTCGTTGAATCTTAACTCAATACAAATAAGGATAGTATTTAAATAATACTAAATATTTATCATGTTTGGTCCCTTTTATATTTCATACGCGTAAATGGGATAGAAGCTAGTATTTCTCGTAAATATTATACGACATTTGAGAAATATAAGATTAACCGAAGAATGTTCATAAAACAAACGTTAAATGGAATTTTGTCGTATAATATATCGGATACTACAGAGTATAATACAGAGTATTAATCGGATAATACAGAGTATTAAATGTCAAATGAAATTCTAAAATCTTAAGGTATTGTTTAGGGAAATTTTTATGATATTAAATAATTAAAAAATGATTGTACTTTGTAATAATTAAAGCTTAATTTATAATTTAATAAATTATATTTATAAATTAATATATGTGACGACAGTTATTTATTTTTGTAAAAGTTTTCGTTTAAAAATGTATGTTTCCGAACCTCAGTCGTCAAGAATTCACGGTGTGATGTGATTGGTCAACTTATTTGCCAACTTTCGTTAGATCTTATTGCTATATTAATAAGGATAGTATTTAAATAATACTAAATATTTATCATGTTTGGTCTCTTTTATATTTCATACGCGTAAATGAGATAGAAGCTAGTATTTTTTGTATTGCTGTCTCCTTCTTACTACACAAAAATTTCATATGCTTAAATGAGATAGAAGCTAGTATTTTTCGCAACTATTATACGACATTTAAGAAATATAAGACTAACCGAAGATAGTTCATATAACAAACATCAAATGTAATTTTGTCGTATAATAGTCACTGTGACGTAACTTATTTGCCAACTTTCGTTGAATCTTAACTCAATACAAATAAGGATAGTATTTAAATAATACTAAATATTTATCATGTTTGGTCCCTTTTATATTTCATACGCGTAAATGAGATAGAAGCTAGTATTTTTTGTATTGCTGTCTCCTTCTTACTACACAAAAATTTCATATGCTTAAATGAGATAGAAGCTAGTATTTTTCGCAACTATTATACGACATTAAAGAAATATAAGATTAACCGAAGATAGTTCATATAACAAACATCAAATGTAATTTTGTCGTATAATAGTCACTGTGACGTAACTTATTTGCCAACTTTCGTTGAATCTTAACTCAATACAAATAAGGATAGTATTTAAATAATACTAAATATTTATCATGTTTGGTCCCTTTTATATTTCATACGCGTAAATGGGATAGAAGCTAGTATTTCTCGTAAATATTATACGACATTTGAGAAATATAAGATTAACCGAAGAATGTTCATAAAACAAACGTTAAATGGAATTTTGTCGTATAATATATCGGATACTACAGAGTATAATACAGAGTATTAATCGGATAATACAGAGTATTAAATGTCAAATGAAATTCTAAAATCTTAAGGTATTGTTTAGGGAAATTTTTATGATATTAAATAATTAAAAAATGATTGTACTTTGTAATAATTAAAGCTTAATTTATAATTTAATAAATTATATTTATAAATTATTATATGTGACGACAGTTATTTATTTTTGTAAAAGTTTTCGTTTAAAAATGTATGTTTCCGAACCTCAGTCGTCAAGAATTCACGGTGTGATGTGATTGGTCAACTTATTTGCCAACTTTCGTTAGATCTTATTGCTATATTAATAAGGATAGTATTTAAATAATACTAAATATTTAACATGTTTGGTCGCTTTTATATTTCATACGCGTAAATGAGATAGAAGCTAGTATTTCTCGTAAATATTATACGACATTTGAGAAATATAAGATTAACCGAAGAATGTTCATAAAACAAACGTTAAATGGAATTTGGTCGTATAATATATCGGATACTACAGAGTATAATACAGAGTATTAATCGGATAATACAGAGTATTAAATGTCAAATGAAATTCTAAAATCTTAAGGTATTGTTTAGGGAAATTTTTATGATATTAAATAATTAAAAAATGATTGTACTTTGTAAAAATTAAAGCTTAATTTATAATTTAATAAATTATATTTATAAATTAATATATGTGACGACAGTTATTTATTTTTGTAAAAGCTTTCGTTTAAAAATGTATGTTTCCGAACCTCAGTCGTCAAGAATTCACGGTGTGATGTAATTGGTCAACTTATTTGCCAACTTTCGTTAGATCTTATTGCTATACCAATAAGGATAGTATTTAAATATTACTAAATATTTCAGAATGTTACAGTGGATTTTTCAAAATTTCGATAAAATAAAACCGCCTGCGAGAATTCATCAACTCTGGTGTGTTTGTTTCCGCATAATTTAAAAAGATTTTATTTTAATTCTCTCGCTCCTAATAGCTTTGCTGTTAGAAGTATTGTGTAGAATATAAATATAGTATAGAATATAGTTTTACATGTAGATATAGTGATTTTTAGTAAATAGTCAATTTCATTTACAGTTGTGTATATATTTGCTAGTCTATTTGAGTTGTGTAGAATAGAAGTTTAGTGTACAATAGAAATATAGTATAGAATACTGTACAGGTATAGTTTTAGATATTCATTTATTTATTTAATAAGTATAGTAGTAGTTATTATAGTAGTAGTAGTATAGTAGTAGTTTATAGATATAGTTTTTAGGTGCAGGTATAGGCCATAGTAAATTTTATTTGTGTACAGATTTAAAACTATTATTAAGTATGGCTAGTGTAAATGATAATAGAAGTAAGAGTTATGAGATGAGCGTTGTATGGGACCATTTTGTTGACATAGGCGGATATTTGGCTACTTGCAACATATGCAAAGCCAAATTATCTTTCAAGTCGTCGGTTACAAATTTAAAAAAACACTTGGACCGAAAGCATCCCACAGTTCGAATGATAAGTAGGCGTGAAGATTTGTTAAATAATGCCATAAACCCTCAACCAACAACGCAGATATCTCAATCGATTACCATAGGTCAAACGACAGTTCAGCCGACAACCACTACCGCGCAACCGCCAACGCAAACGATTGCTCAGCCACCTATCCAAGTAATACCTCGAAGAAATTACGGTCATCAACCAATAACAAATTTCGCACCGAGGCGTACAAATTTTCCAAAACTAGAAATAGACAAAAAAATAATGAATTTGTTTATTATGGACTATCAGCCCTTTAGGATAGTGGAAGACAGAGGTTTTCGAGATTTATTAAGTTATGCATTCCCGGGCTATCAAATACCGTCTAGAAAATTTTTTTCAAATAATATTCTGCCCGCTACTTACGAAAAAACTAGGGCAGATCTTATGCTTGAAATCTCTACGGATGTTCAATCCATTTGTATTACTGTCGACATATGGTCAACATCGACGAACGACTCGATGTTAGCTATTACTGGACATTACATAAAGGAGGAGGGATTTATCCTCAAAAATTATCTATTGGATTGTGTCCCGCTAGAGACAAGCCACACAGCCAAAAATTTGGCACTAACTATTAAAAAAATTTGCGAAGAGTGGCAAATTTGTAATAAAATTTTATTGGCTGTGTCAGACAATGGCACTAATATTAAAAGTGCCATTGAAAAAGAACTGGGGTGGAAACATTTTCCATGCTACACGCACACCCTAAACTTAGCAGTTAACGACGCGCTAAAGCAAACGAATTTAGTCGAAGTAATTAATAAAATAAAAGCTATCGTTAGACATTTCAAACAAAGTAACCTAGCTTGGGAAAAACTTAAAAAGTACCAAGAACAAGCAGGTACTAATCCGAGGAGGCTGATCCAGGATGTACCTACAAGATGGAACTCCACCTTCTATATGGTTCAAAGATGTGTAGACCTTAAAGAATCCTTAAACAGTGCCATGGTCAATTTAACCATGCCAATACTGTCTGATGAGGATTGGAAAATTTGTGAAGGAATGTGTGCAGTGTTAAAGCCATGTGAGGAGGTAACGCGAGAATTGAGTGGCCAAAATTATATTACAGGAAGCCTTGTAATACCGATCACTTACGGGCTCATCAGAGCTTTAGAAAGTATCGATAACGAGGAATTTTTGAACTCTGTAGAGCTTTTGCGACAGGATTTAATCGGAAATATTAAACGTAGATTTTTAAATTTAAACCACAGTAATACATTTACAAATTGTATGTTTCTAGATCCGCGGTTTAAATTATACTTTACCGATCCTCATGTGGCAGAAGACACAAAACGGCGGATTGTCTCTTTGGTCGCACAACACACTCGCACCGAAACTGCTACCTCCACCACAACCGAAGTACCTACAACATCTTCTCATCTACCATCAAAATCCATATGGCAAGATTTTGATATGAAGATGCAAGGCATCCAGCCAGAAGGTACTTCACATTCGAGAGCAATCGTAGAGGTCCAAAGGTATTATGAAGACAAAATAATTCCGAGGACCGATTGCCCTTTGAAGTGGTGGAGAGACCATAAAAACGTATATCCTACGCTATACAAAGTAGCAGTTAAAAAATTTAATGCCATGGCATCTTCAGTGCCATGTGAAAGAGTGTTTTCCGCAGCGGGAAACATAATGACTGAAAGAAGAACCCGCTTGGGAATAAGAAAGTTGCAACAACTTATATTCCTGCACCAAAATTTGTAAACTTGTATATACGAGTATTGTATATACTTCGTCCACGTCTATTTTAAATTTTTACAGTATAATAATTTCCATTTTAAATCTGTACAGTATAATAATCACATTATGTTGATAAAACTCTTTAACAAATATTTGGCAATAATTTCAACCAAACCAAATTTGACTACCATAAAAAAGGTTACAATGAGTCAATCTTAAAAGATAGATACATCCAAAAGCCTTCCTCAATAAATGGACTATCCAACACAAAATAAATTTTTCAATTCGAAGTAGTTTCTGAGATTAGAGCGTTCTAACAAAATAAACAAACAAACTCTTCATCTTTATAATATTATTAATAGCTTTATAATATTAGTATACATGAAATGTCTGCCTCGTTGGTCTAGTGGTTACCTTTGTCGCTTTCGGTCACAAGGTGCTGGGTTCGAATCCTGGGTTTTTCATTCCTCTATGAAATTTTCAGTACATTCCAAGCCTGTAGTGGTTCGTTAATAGGCTCATAATGATTATGATAGATGAATGAAAACTTTTAAATGCGCCTGTTTGCTAATTTTCAAACTGACAGTCCTAAGCCTGATAAAAGCATGAAGGGAAGTTTTCGTTCATAAAAGTATTTATAAATTATAATAGAAACGGTACCCGGCAGTTTTAAAGTTACTCCTTACATAAGATATCTGCAAGTAAAAATAGCATCAAAATTGGTTTAGCTAATTTAGAGAATTATCGTGCGGAAGTGTCCTAAAAGTGCTCTGGCGCCTCTGGCACGCAGAGTCCTCTTACGCTACGGTCGGACTCGGACCGGGACGTGAGATGTGAGAGAGTAACAGGCTGTTATTTAATAACAGGTATTTGTCACTGCTTTTTTTTTGTCACAGTAACAGGGATAACAGATATTGCCTTTGACCTGTTACGTCTCATGCCTAAAATAAATAAATATAAATTGAAAATTCACTGGAATAGGAATCTATACTCTGTTGTCTATGACTGTGATAAAATTCGTTAAGGCTGAAAAATACTATAACCCTGAGCCTTCGCAATAATTAAAAAATCAAGAAGCACTAGGGATGTCTATTTATTAAACCAGGTATTTTCTTGCCCGTACATTGACCGGGTACCGCCGCGAAATATTTGTAGCACATTCAAAGAATACTAAAATTAATCTAAATCTCGGAAACGGCTTCAACGATTTTCATAAAATATATGTATGCAGAGGGTTTTGGGAGCATCGTTATCAGTCACTAGAGGGCTAGGTCTCCTTAAAGAAGAGGGGATATGGAGCGTAGACCCACAACAAAAAAAATACCGAGTAAAACTTTGAAACTAAAGGTTGACCAGGTCTCGGTAAGCAATAAAGAAAATCTTGTATATATGCATATTTAAATAGGTGTTTTGTAATCTTGAGAACAAGTGGACGGATTTAAATAAAATTTTGTAATCATATTAGCATTTTCATCAATTAGCGCTATCTCTTACATAGTTAATGTATTTTCTCGTAAGATTAAAAGATTTACTATAAATTAAAAGCATTTTAATTAGCGTAATCGTCCTCAAAAATCTCCAAGATGGCATTGCAAATAACTTACTTTTTATTTCTTAATAAATAACTGTAAACCTTTAATCTACCTCAAAAGTTGGATATGATATTTTCTAATACATGAAAGTATTCTTGTATAAAGTGTTTGTTAATATTTTAAAAGATTTATTTGAAGTTTCCATTCTCCTGAAAGAATATACCTAGTTATAGTTAGGATTTGTGTTATGCAAAAGATTTACAAACACAAATTAATAAGTGTTGATATCTCAATACCTTATAATTACTGCGAGGAGTGATAATTGATAAACCAAATCTATATCGTATATATATACAAATATGTTCAACAGTTTAGGTGGTTTTAAAGGGTATACTATTTTTTATTGTTATCTAACTTTTCATTTACTTTTTTGACAAGTGACAACACTATAGTCGGCCATGATTTGATTGGTATTATTTTCAACATGGCGCCCAGCCTAGTTCAGAGTGTGTGTGTGTGAAAGTGCAGTGAAATTATGTTAATATCAATTGTTTATAGTGATAAATTTAGTGTATAAGTGAAGAGAGTGTGCATTAATGCAGCGGTTATCTTATCATGGCTTTGGATTTACGCTTGCACTCCCCTGCAGGCGCGGAACCTGTTGTTTATACATGGCCCCTCACATCGGGTCATGGCTCGGTAAGGAATATTATCATACATCGGTATACTGTAAAACATAAACAAGGTTGTGCTAATATAACTTACATACGCATATAGTGGAAGTAATCTTCCAAAAGACAATTGCCCCAATCTCATTTCAGGAGTTAAAATCTGAATAGAAATACTGTCATACAGCATAGTTTGATTCGAATATCTATTATGCATGTATAGGCATTTACTTAGTGTAAACCCTTAATTTGTATCCTTATTTGTTGCTATTGATGATAATCTCGGCTCTCAATATGCAATAATGGTTATCGATATCTTATTATACTGCCCATCACATGGACCATGTATTGTGGAGTGTATTGACCTCGTGTTTTGTCAAGGTGTCGGCTTTTTTTAGATATGTACACACTCTTGCGTAGTCTTTAACCGTCCTCTTTTATTTACATTTCGCGTATTGGAAACACTGTTTAGAAACCAAGATGTATGATTCTTAATTATATGGACTCATAATCTAATAAAACCGATTTTTGATTATAATTTTACAAAGAATAATTTTATGTAAACAAAACCAATTACCTATCTAAGCCTTCATGATAAAGTAACTTTAATATTTGGATTTTGAGGTTACATTTTAGTTGATTGATTTATTGTTGTACTTTATTATCTTCTTACATATATTGGTCTTTGAAGGTACCTTTATCTAGAAGCACAACATAATAGTACATTAACCCTGAATATTTGATATGATCAGGTGATAAATTTAAATTTCAACCAATGTTGTCATTAGTATTTAATTTATTGATAAATTTTGACAGATGTTTATGTACATATCATTTAGAAGATAGTGATAAATTATAGCTTTGTGTTTTGCATAACTTTTACCTGTTGCTTTTTGAAGTATTTTTCTATATTTATATATATCTGCAGAAGCAGTTACTTTTTAGTGCTTTTTTAGAATTCATTAATGGTACAGCACATCTATAACAATACTATATTTATGTACATAGTGCAAAAATTAGATTATGATACAATAAAATTTGGTTAATAGTAGATGACCTTGAACTACTATTAATAAATAAATTATTAATAATATATTCTTAATTAATTTTTGATATGGATTTTCATATTCTTTTTCATTCCTTACCGGCTTTGGACAAAAAACTTAGTTTTAGTTTTATAATTTTAATTTATATTTTAATCTCTTTTCATACCATACCTATAAATAATAACAGTGTTGGATTACTATTTTTATTAGATTTTAAAGTTCAGCCTATCGAATGCCTAAGTATTCCCTATTACACATGATAATCAAATCAAATCACCACCTATACTTAAGCCAAAATCAATGTGGGAAGCATATCAAAAAACAAATTTAAAATGAAGGTAGAAAATGCAACACATTTTATGCCTAATAAATTTTAAATTATGTTTTATTTTTTTATAAATTGTTATTTAAAAGATATTGAATATATTAATTAGTTTTAAGGTTACTAATCTAATTTATTGTCATGAATTCGTCACTAACAAGTTATTAAAAAAATTAGGGGTAAAATTACTAGTGATTTCCTCTTTCATTTTTAATTTGTTTGTTGATAAGCATTCTACATTGAGTTTGGCTTTAGTATAGGTTCATTTGTGAATACCAAACCTCAAATGATTAAACTAACCAAAATCAAAATAATGTTAGTGCGCAATTAACAGTTAGACATGTCAGATTACAAGGAGCACCAGATTAGACAGGGGCTGCATTACCAGTAGGGGATCCACATTACAATTTTTAAAGTTACCTATTAATTTCAATTTTTAAGATTAGATGGTTTACTAGAACCATGCTCTAACTGTTTTGAATTGGCTTACATCACACCTGATAAAAGTTGCAAAATTGATTGCAGATAAATGTTTAACTAGATCACGAAAAAAATCTTTATCAAAAAAGGATATAGTACAAAGGTACTTTCTATGTATGTATGAAGTTACAATAGTTACTCCACTAGATATTTGTCTCTCTTATCAGTTTCATGTTGAGGCCTAAATTATAGTTTCCATCTAAAATTAAATATCTTTCTTAAAAAGTATTCTTCAAAAATTTTACTCTAGCAATATTTGTTGTTATGTTAAGAAAAATATGCAATGTGAAATAAGAATTAAAGTAGCTATATCATTTAAAAGATTTCATAGATATGTGGAATGTAAATGCATGAACTATCTATTAAAAATATTGTACAGGATTTCATACATGAAATATGGTTTATCATGATATTGTTAAGCTTATTGTCTATTTGGTTTCTAATAAATTTTAAGAGGTCCTAATGATAAGTCATGAGTTTAAAATAAGCATCCTCTTACAATTTTATAATAGTTTGAAAAACAATTAGCAGTTCTAAAACTATTGTCCTCGAAAGGTCTCATCAAAGAAAATGTTCTATATAAAATGTATTTGTTTTTACTCTGTTATAAGAGCAGAGTGAAATCCAACAAATTGAATATCATAATAAAGCAGTCATGACCTTGACAACTTTGTTCTATATATAGATAGATAGAGTAGTGGGCACCAGCGCTCCGTTTTTCCCCATCGTCATGTGCATAGTTCCCGCTCGTATGGGAATAAAAGGATACAAAGAAGCCTATGTCACTCTTTATGGGTGTGCTACATAAAAGGATTTTTATGATCAAACTTGTTTCTGAGATTAGCTTAAACACACAGTCAGTTTTAAAAATTAATATTTGACTTGTGCCATTATTAAAAAAAATATACATTCATTTAGAGAAACATTATGACACTTCAATATTATTTATTTGTATACACATATTCTTGACAATTATTTTGCACAAGGTAGGGAAACCCCTATTTGCCAACTGTTGTTATACAGTGTATAAAATATTTAAGTTACCATTGTACAATAATAATTACTTTGGAAAGCAACATGTGGTAGCATTTTACTCCAATGCCAATTTATAATTTTAAAATAGGGGACAGTTCACTTGTTTCAGACATAAAATATTTTATAGAATCTGTATAGTTTGCAATTTTTTTTGCTAGTTTTTTCAAGTAGGCTAACCTTAACAACTCTGTCTACTTTAAAAAATATAAATTAGGTGCTTTAGCTTTTTGTACCTTGTTGAATAATGAATAACATAAACAATAACAAAAACAAAAAAAATAATGAGAAGCATAAATTGTCACTAATTCTGAGTACGGGACAGAATATACCTGATGATTTATTGATAAGCTTGTGTTTATGGATTTCATGAGATCCTGGGTTCAATTCTGGAATCAGGGTATGAAACAGAGTTTTTCTTTAGGCTAGTGGTATAATATGAACCATCACAATTAAGGTTACCTCTGGATTTGTCCTAAGATTTTAGGATTTTTTGATTGCATTGACAGGATTGCAAATCTCATGATTATTAGAATTTTCAATAAACTGCACATTAATTTAGAGATAGAATAATTTAAAAAAAATAATATTAAGTAATTTGGAAATAATTACTCAATTAAAACCAGTTCATTGTGTATTCCTAACATACATATAACGACATATAAATTTTTAGTGGATAGATTTTTGGGCAATTATTGTCAAACTGTTAAAGTATCTCAGGATTTTTCAATGGAAATCAGCCCTTTTCTGTGGATTTTTGATTTTTTCAACTAGTAACCCTAAACACAATACAGTACGCAATACATTACACAACACAATAATAATACAGTAAGTGATAGAAATATCTTCTAAGAACTTCTTAGTTATAATAATACTCAGTTGGAAAGTTGGTGTGGTTATAATCCTGTAGCTCGGAGATCATGTTAAGCTGTTGATCCTGGTCATTATGATAGTAACATAGTCAAATATTCTCACCTTAAGGTGGTCTGTCCACATTGGACCAGCAAGATAAGTATGAAAAGAGGCTTGGCTATGCAGTGGGTCTTTCAAATATGCTGATGATGTTAAATAACAATAAAAGTAAATAAATATTAAGACCTAACAAATGAACTAACTTAAAATGCTTAAAGACCTTGGCCTGATTAGAACTGCAGCAAGTTCTTTACTAGAACATGTATCCAAAGCTGCTCCAGCTGCTGCTGGGGGACCCAAAAGGGTGCATTAATGTAATACTGTTTATATTCATTTCATAATCACTCTTAGATTATAATGATAATGGCCCTGATAACAGTGTCTTTACATGCTCTATGAGGAACTGGGACGTTACACCACTAAGTGGTTAACTTAAGTTTTAGTCTATACTAGCTGTGCCCATAGTTTCACATACTTAGTTCCCATCCTCTAGGAACATCGTGATAGAAAGTAGACTAAAGTTGAAGATTTTCTCTCCGCCACACTAGACCCAGCATCCACATGCTGAAGCTATGGAATGCTAAGATCATCTCTAATCTAGGGGTAAATCTATCTCATTGAAATTTCATACAAATTAGCCTCCTGGTAGTGAGCCGTTAATAGGTTGATAATAATGAGAGAATTCAATTATATTTTAAACTATGATCTACAAAAATATATTTTTATTAAATGTGCTTCCATCATACAGGCGTTTGAAACTGTTCTCAATGTAACTATGGATGGTAAGACAATAAATATAAAACAATTTGCTTTGTTTGTTACAGGACAAACACGATGGAGCCTTAGAAATAGTAGAAACAATAAGGTAAGGAGACAATAAACAATTTTATTATACACAAAAAATGAACAGAGTGAAAGCCTGCAAGGATTTCAAAATGTACATCTATTTAGGGTTGTCAATTATTGTTTAAATAAAATCATTTATAGATCATGTTTTTAGAATTTTTCGAGAGATTTTGGAGTCAGATTAATTTAATACTTCAACATTGCCGTTGCCATTTTTATTAAATGTAATTATTTATAACACTTTTTTTTTTACAAAACATCAAGTAAATTATTGCCTTTATATATATATTTAAACTGAATACAATCAACCGTTATCAAATAATATAACTTGGCAAAAATATTTTAAAAAGAAACATAAGGTGTGATAAATACAACCCTACTTATATCCATTGGCCAAGCTATAATGGAATAGTTTCGCCGCATGCGTGTTAAACGTCCGCTTTAAGCTTAGACATACACTCTGTTCATTTTTTTCCATTTACAATTTGTATTTTTAAGTCATAATTTAATTTTAATTAACTTTGTGTAAACGGAAGTATGCACTGTTATTGGGTATATCATTATTTATGCTAATAAAATAACATTAAACACAATGGTTCATAATTAATTAAAAAATATATAAAACAGGAAGCGCGATTTTATTGTACTGTTTACATAGGTGATAAACCAGTTATCGTAACATATTTATCTATTATATAAAAATAAACAAATGATCTATTATAATTACTCAACTGACAATTATATGGAGATTAAAATGTTTGCCCATCCCTGTATCACGGCACTTGAATAAGGATAAAGAGTCTCGTG
Source organism: Mycalesis mineus (assembly GCA_034621355.1). NCBI lineage: Eukaryota > Metazoa > Arthropoda > Insecta > Lepidoptera > Nymphalidae > Mycalesis > Mycalesis mineus. Next base: position 8,383,382 of record CM067881.1, read on the forward strand.
TCTTAGAGGAAACGTTACCTCAAAGTCGTGCGCGCAGGTCAATAACTTATCTAATGTGGATGTTCAAAAGTCATGAACTTTGTAATGAGTTAAATTAGATCTGGCTTGATAACTCTAGAAAAAATTACGAGTATTAGAATATAAATCAGTATTAAACAACTAGCGGTTGGTATTTTTATTCAATTAATGCATGCCTCCGTAGCGTAGTGAACTTATATGACTGTGGTCCTGGGTTCGATTCCGGCTGGTAGGAGGCTAGTTCGGCAAAGACGTACTGCCCAGCAATTTAGTGTTCCGGTACGATGTCGCATAAAAGCCGAAAGGGATGTGGCTTTCATCCCACTCCTGACAAGCTAACTCGCTTCCATCTTGAATGGCATCATTATTGGCATCAAGAGAGATTGCAGTCAATGGTTAATTTGTATATATTAAAACATAATTAATTAGTACTTTAGTATAGGATTAATTGTCTTGCAAATAATAAACAATATGCTCTAATAACTAGTTGCGTAAGTGTTCGCATAACGCGAAGGACGTCGGGGCGACGACCGGCCGAAACAATTTCGCGCGTTGTTGCTTTACCTACTCGCTAGCCCTACTGGCCGACCTGGAATAAAAAACAATGCGTTTAATACAAAACGACAAGTGCGATAAGCATTTACAAAACGCGCCGTCATTCTAATTAGTAGACTATTTACATGTTACATATCGCTTGGTGTATTTATAACGCATGATAATTACGTGTCGAACTGCAGAGTAGGCAGTTACAGGTAGGTAGGAACTATCCGTATGATCCGATTGTGTCTCACCTGTTTCGCGGGTCGGAAATAAAAGAACTAGTTTGGCAAGTTGACCCGCTCAGTCCCGCGCCGATCGCTCGGGGTGGCGAGGGCGGTCGCGACCTCCTCTCGACCGGACGCGTTCACTCTTCCTTTGTGACCTTGAAACTTCGAATCAGGACTGCCCTTGCCACCATTCAAACAATTATATACGCTTACGCTTATAAATAACAATACGATAAGAATATTTCATGCTTTCAGATAAAATTCATGTTAGTTTATGGGTACATATTTTATTTTGGAGACATCGTTGATAAATCATTATTGTTAAAATAATTGATATTACACATTACAGTAAAGATTAATGTTTATGTGTTCAGTGGCGTTGATGCCCAAGAAGACGCTTTAACGGAATCAAATCAGCTGTGACCTTTTGGTCGTTTCTTAAAACGTAATAGAATGATATTATTAACAGGTGTATATTAGATTGACTATCACTACAAGCCACCTGCTGGTGAACTGCAGAAAGGTTAAAATATAACTTGTGTAAGGTGCTGGCCGCAGCTGTTGCATTTTAAAGACCCACAGCGCCCATTAACGTTAACATTAAACCTTTTGTTGAATTAGCTTCCAAGAAACAAGGGGCCGGTATTGTTAGGCAATAAGTTTTTTACGCACGAACCTATGTAAAATTTAAAAAATACTCTCGGTTTAGTTTCATTTCTTTTAGTATCTACGTATTTATGATCTCGATGATGTACTTATAATTATAATTAATTGAGCTAATGTATTATGTCAAGATGGGTCTACCTAAGTACAGAATGATTGTTTGTTTGATTGATTTTCAATCGTAAAAGAATTATTAGAGCTCTAAATAATATGAACACTTCAGTACATTGCACCCGTGTGTACTGCGTACGTAATACAGTACTAGCGAACTATACTTGTATGAACTTACATTTGATATGTGGTTTTATAACAACCTACCCGACCATCTTCACCTTTAGTAAAAAGCATTTAATATTTATATTGCACTTGGGCTATTAAGACCCAATTTCACCATACTCAGTTAGTTTATTTTACAGGCCAATAAATCGTTTAACGCCCTGTTAATGTTATTTAAAGTTTCGCCAGTTTCTGAGGTTTGATTAAGTGATGGCCTGTTAAATTTCTGCGATGGGATGTATTATAGATTAACATTCATGTTAAATTTAATGTCTGATTACCAAGGTAAAGCGAAATTGGCCCTAAAGATTTCTCAAATAATTAAAATTCTTTCGTTTCGTGATCGTAGATGTGTACGACAGCGGAACACAGTGTTAACGCATATGATTTTATTGTTCAGGTGGGTCTGCGACGACTTGCCGGAGATGAAAGGTGCATTGGAGAAGAACATTCTAAGCGATTACGACACCCACTCGTACGAAAGTATGAGAGCGCTCTGCGATCGCTTCAACCGCGCCATCGACTCCGTTGTCGCTCTGGTAACTATGACATGCTTCAGTAAACCACACTACACTATCCTAACGTTTACATGTATGTACACACGCGGCTGTTGAACGCAAGTGGAACATTATGCATGAATGCGGTTACGAGCGCGGGAATTCAACCCATCCTATATCATTTTTAATAGTGATGGATTAAATAAACATATGTTAGTGTCTGAGTTGTTTTAAACTATTTAAACGTCACTTTGGGATTTCTGTACATATTTTATTCGTGTATATCCTTAAAAGTTCAACGGTTAAAGAGTTGTAGTTATACCGACAGATCTTAAGGTTTGATCATCGCCCGTTGGACTATAGCTCTACCCACTCCTAAAAGAAGCTTTTTCTACCGTTAGAGGATCAGAACGACAACGTTTCGTCTATCCTAAATAGTAGATAAGATATAGAATAGATACTAGATAGTAATAATAATTATAGCGAAAATAATTAATTTATTTGTTTGTTACATTAATTGTTTGTCACGCCATTGAAATAAAATGAAAAGATAAAAAAATATATATACGTCGATTTGAGAAACTCCTTTTTATAAAGTTGTTAAAAAACTTGAAGCCTTTTAGCTAGAATAGCATATGAACGAGCGTAATATTTTTTTATAAATTCAAACTAAATAAATTATAACTTGAAATATGTAGGTACTTGCTAATAATGCTCTTTTATCACATTAAATAAATTACTACTGTACGAAACATACGCATTTTAATAGTAAAAGAATATTTTGTACTTTAAAGTTTTCAATTCTTATAATAATTTTTCTAGCTATCAAGTACTTACGTCAAAAACCAAATACGTCATTATAATACGTGACGTACCTGCGAATTATTATGTCTGGTTTTCACAAATGTGTCATCCGACGTCATATTAATGCGGAAAATCACTACTTGCTATTCAGTAGTTTCCTTGACCATGTAATTATCTAGATTTACCTGACCTAAGTTTAAGTTATCCTGCTAATGTTAATGATATCAAAAGTATATTATTAGAACATAAATCTAACAGGCTTCAGTCGTGAATCCTGCAAATACTGAATGCCAAGCGAATTAGCGTACCGGTACGATGCTGTAAAAAGACTAGTTGGTTTCTACTAGGTCGGCAAAGAGAGATACGGTACTAACTCCTCAATTTCGTCGCAATACCACCTTTGACAACATTATTACTTGACATATAAATATAATAAATAAAATAATAAAAAAATTAAATGTAATAAAAATAAAAGAATTATAATAAATACAGCAATTCTATTGTTTTGCTATAAAAATAGTTTCGTAATTATAGCAATGTACTCGTAATGCGTAATAATAGTAGCAATGGTGTGCACTCCACACATGTGCCAGTACCATCAATATTAGCAAGGGGCTACGCCCTCGTGCGATCGATATCCTGTACTATTACGAGCTAGCAGCAGGCTGGTTAGCGGCCCGGCCGGTGCACCCAGCTACGTCACACGACCTCTGTGCGTATGGACGACGTGACGGACCGTTCGCCCCGCGCTCTTTGTTAAGGGCAACCCTTCGACAACAATATTATCTACATGGTGATTTTTTAATGGTTGGTCTCACTTAACAAAGTGATTGTGTTTTGGTAACACAATTGGCAGATCAGAAATTGTGAAAATTAAAATCAAATCGTTCTCAAACCAATGTAAGATTAGTAAAGTACCTATATAGCTGCTGAGTGGCGTCGGTTTTCAAATTGAGCGTCTCATCAAAATGAAGCTACACTCACAGAAAATTAGCCTGGTAGAAATCAGTAATTGTAAAATGTAAAATATAACGTTTACGACAAAACTATAATAAGACAGATTCCTATTATTGCTGCTGTCATTGTTCATGTTTGTAATAAATAAATTGTTTAATAAAAATCCCTTAAGCGGTAACTGTAAAGATTCAATCAAATCATCCTAACAAACTTTATAACTTAACTAGCAGTCGCCCGCGATTTCGTCCGCGTGAAACCCTCTTAGGTACGCTTCTAATTTTAAAGACAGACTTTCATATAAAGTGTGCATGAGCACTTTATATGAAAAAAATTATATTGAAAGGGGGAGCGGGGAAACGTTACTACAACTCTTATCAAATGCATCAATTTTGACCAAATTTGATTACTATAAAAACGGTTCTAGTGAGTTAATCTTAAAAGATAGACATATACTGTTATATACGTACTGGACATTTTTTTAGATAATTTCAAGAAGATTAATTCTTTTATACATATATTTTTGGTATCTTGAACCGTTTTCGCAGCGGCCGCAACGGAAGCCCTCAAGGATGAATATTTTTCCCCGTTTATTTTTTACATTTTCCATTATTTCTTCGCCTCTAATAATTACAGCATGATGTTATATAGCCTAAAGGCTTCCTCGATAAATGGTCTATTCAACACAAAAATAATTTTTCAATTCGAACCAGTAGTTCCTGAGATTGGCGCGTTCAAACAAACAGACTAACTCTTCAGCTTTATAATATTAGTATAGATTTGAATAATATTAAATATTTCAATGTTTTCATAATATTTTTCAAATGAATACCGTAAGGAGCATAAAAATGCTCAAGTGTGGCCCTTAAGTTTTTTGATCACATGGTCTTTTGCACAATGCCTTTTAAGTCAGGTCGATAGATAGTTTGTACAGCCTTAATGCATACACCTGCCGAGGGAGATACTTATCTATTCTATTCAAGTGATAATATCTTAAGAATTTCCTTATTTTACAAACATCTAACAAGAGCTACTTAATTGTAGATACTTCAAAGGGCTTATTTATCTAAATTATTATTACCTTGCACCTCGACACAAACATGTCATCATTATCAGCCTATTAACAGCCCACTACAGGCTCAGGCCTCCATCCTTATAGTAGAGGGGATATGGAGCGTACACCCACCACGTCGCTCCAATGCGGGTTAGCGGGCTTAGGGTGATAATGTTTCATTTTATTTAACGATCACTATCAGATGTTGATGATAGAGATGTTGGTGTAGTTGAGTAGTAGTACACATATATTAGTGTTTGTGTGTGTGTAATTTATTACATCTTTTAAGAATGCAAGAGTATTGGGATTTGTGTCCAGTCACTTTTAATGCAACATCATGTTTAAACAATGTCTACACAAGCTTAGAGTATGAAGGAGTGTGTTCACGTGTCAGATAAAAGGATACATTTACTGCAATAATAATAAATTGAATAAAAAATCGCAATTTGTCCGATAATTTTCAATATATTTTATAATATATTTAGGTACTTAACCGATACAAATGGTGAAGCATTAATCGGAATAAATCAGACGGATTTATGTAAATCAAAATAAATGAAAACATCGGTCTGTTAATTAATTTATTACATGTTATTATTGTAGTTTTGATTAAGATTCTGCGTAAAAACAGTAAACTTAAACGAAATAGCCATTATGAACACGTTTTCTTGCCGCAGGGCTTGTTATCATAGCCATTAGCACTGTTATCTCAGAAGGTCAGTTTTCTAGTGATGTTCACCTTCAGATCCGCTACGTAGCGGCTTCTAAGTGCTAGTACACACTGGGCGTTTATACGTTGCGTTTGAGGAGCGTTTATAGCGTATATATACCGTGTTTAAGTCAACCATGAACAAGTAGCCATATTGAACTTAACGTGCCTCGAGTTCGTATAAGAGCGCGCGTGATAATAAGAATGCAACAAAGGACGCTTATATTTTATTGTTATTGAGTTATAGTACATTAAGTATTTTGTAGTGTACAATTTGTATTGTTTCGTGCATTTTAGATCTGATATATATGTATATGAGGTGACTTTATTTACATGCCAATGGTATCTTGTCCAGTCTGTACCTTCTCTTCCCAGGTTCAAAAAGTCAATCGTATGCCGTGCGCTTCTAGTCAAACGGTTGAACAAAGCGCGTTGTTAGATTTTGGTTGGACACAAATCAAGCGCGTTCTTTATTATAACATCCAATTTTGTTTTTATATCGATAGTCGCGATTTATGAAGTGCATTTATTTATCTTTAACATAGGTGCCAGCCGGCAGGATTAAATGTGTGTGCACTGCAGTATCAACGTACGGTTAGCAAATGTTAAGCTAAAATCCAGAATTTAATTACACCGCAGATTAAGCGTTTACTTTTTCGGACTTCTTAGTTCATAAAAAGCACGCGCTTTAAAACGCTTAGCGTGTACTAGCTCTAAAGGAGGTATGTAATGTATTCAGTGTTTGCCCGCGATTTTCTCCTCATTCGATTTCTGATTTCACGTGTGTTTCCATAATTTTCCTGCAGTAATAGAACTAAATTTTGCCTGACATTCTTAAAGTTTTTTGGGCTGAAATTTTTTTTAGATCAATTCCTGTGTATCTATTTTCTGCCTGTCAAGTTCAAAACAAAATAAGTTCTTCCGTATTAATGAAATGCCTAGATCAATCGTCAAATAAAAAGTTTTTATATACAACAATAATTTATAAATCGTAAGCAAATTTCATTTTGTATTACGCAAAAATATTTTATGATGCGCAAATGAAATCTTAAATTATAACGATTGTGTTCCTACATTGAAATATTTTCTCGTTCCTGTTTGCTATGAGCCGTTTTATTAGTGTACATCTCCTTGAAGTATATTTTCGTCGGTCCACTGTATTTAGAATTCGTTTTTGAAAAAAACTAGGTTAAATGTTGTTTGGTTTGTTATTATTAAGTACAAGTGGATATACGCGAATGCGTAGCAAAAGGCATAATATATTTCATGAAGACTGTCACTTTTTCATATTTCCACACATATTTCTCATTTATTTTTATTTTTATTTTGTAATCAACAGCGTACAGTTAGAAATACATACAGTTACAAATAGGTAGAAAAATAAGGCCAAATAAGATTACACATAGATAATTAAAAAAAGAAGAATACAGTATAACAAGTTAAATATACGTGAATAAAATTGAATTTAAAAAAAAACAAAATCTAATCAGAAATACACAACTGAAATACTTTTGTGCGAGTGTGTGTGTATGTATGTGGGTAATTATGTGTATATATATGTGTGTGTGTGTGTGTATTGCATTTATTTATTGCATTGCCTTTGGATATCCGTAGAAATTTTAGCTAGAGAGTATCCAGGATGTATCACAATATTTTAATTAGATATTCAATTATAACAAGCATTTAAAAAAGAAATGAACACCAACTAATAATATGCAGGTATTCAAACTTCGTTAGAGGGCCGACTGGCTAATCTCATTATCAATTTTTTATCCATCGACAGCTTAAAAGGGATAATTACGGGAGCAGTTGATTCAACCCATCCTCGTACCTAACCGGTTTCTTAGTGACATCATGGTGGTATAGGTTTTTTACCTGAAGGTTGTAATTAGCCACGCCAGGAACCTACCACCAAATTCCAGAGTCAACATGAAAATTTATTGTATACCTACTTAAGCTGGTAATCTAATCAAAACAGATCTTACCGGAGGGGTCATCTTTACAAATACCTACCTAAGTACCTAGAGGAACGATATGTTAACAAACTAATTTATTGTTATAGAACTTTTGATAAATCTTAATGAGTCACTGAACATATTTAAAAGTGCTGTCAAGGCATGCTATTTGACACAATAAAGACCTTGAATTCATTTTGATTTAATTTTTTATGCTGCGTTATATATATTGTTTATGTATTTCAATTTTTTCAAAAGTGCTTGTAATAAGCCTACTTGAAATAAACGAATTTGAATTTGAATGTATGTATTTATTTGTACGTATTTTTCACCACCTGCATTCTAGTGTCCTAATGTTTTCGCAAACCTAAGGTTGCCTGGAATAAATCGCTGTTAAGCGACAAGGCCGCCTTTGTACTAGCTCTACTTATTTTATTTTATGTTTCTGTTCAATGTTTTTCTTCGTGTGGTACAAACAAAAAATAAAAAAATAAATCTTTTGATTACAAGTGCTTCGAATTAAATTACTAATAAATATTTACTTTAATTTACACAACAACTTATGATTCTTTCTTTTGTTTTTATCTTAAACACGTGCAGGTATTCATAATACAAGTTAAATTAGCTCAACACGGCGCTTTATTCATGTTCTCTAACGAAACGTGAATACTTTTCATTTACTAGGTCGTCGTTACATTTAAAAGCACTGGCATAGTTTTCAGGTCGCGGAAAAATCTTCAATGTCACCTCGGTTTATTTTTATACTTCCTACATTTGTTAAAATGTAAACCGAGTCACATTTTAAACGTTACCTTTCTTTATAAATAATGCTACTGTTTTATATGTACCTTCAATATAATGCTACACTAAAATACATGATAAATAAACTGATAAAGTAGTAGAGAAATGGTTTTTGACTGTGAAGAACTAAATAATTGGATTACATAGAAACAATTCGATCGAAGCTCATTACAATGATGTGATTTGATGGACAGCAGTTTCTCGAGTCGTCATGCGATGATACGGTGCGGCGTGTCAGCGTGTGCGAAACGAAACGTGAATGTGGGGCAGTGAGGGGCATTAGAGGAGAGTGGGGCGCGGCGTGCGGCGTGCAGGAGGGAGACACGAGGGCCAAGATGGCGGTGCTGAGGACGCCACGATCGATGGTCGCAACAGACACCGCACGAGGCTACTCGACTCTATTTATATACGTTGCACACCATTTCTCACCGCGACGTGGAAGTAATCAATTTATTATTAGGAACTAAGCGACTGCTTAGTTTGTGATTCATGTTGAGACTACGTAACTGACGGGTTAAATAACTTAAATAATACCAATTTTGCTGTCTCACTGTAAAATGTAGTCGATTTTACAAAAGTCAGCGATATGTTACGACGTTGCTATGAAATTAATGTCAACGAGGCAGCTAATATACCAAGCATGGAATCACTTTAATAAATAATTATTGTAATATTATTTTAAGCTATTAAACTCAATTTGTTTATTAAAATCAGTATTGAGATATTTTAATATGTCTCTTATGTATCTAGAACAATAATAACTAATGAAATGTTGTTTCTAGGTCTACAATATGTAGGTCTAGAAAGTCGCTGTTTATAAGAATAGAACAAAAAACGTAAATATAATATAAATATGTAGCAGCTAACTTGAACAAAAATACAATAAATTTTTTTTACATTATATTTTACACACATTCTAAACATACATTGAATACATTTCAAAGAAACTGAAAAATAAAAACGGAAATTCTCGCTCTAGCCCTTTAAAGTAGGGCAATACCGGGGAAATGCGGATGGCAGCCCTAATTTAGCGCTACATTCGTGAAGTAGGTAGAAGCGCCATCCGAGCAGAATGCTCTTCTCATGTTTCTATTTATACCTACGAAACTCAAAATACATAGTAATTGTTATGTAGGCACTATCGTGTGCCAAACTGTGTTATGTTTATTATGAATTTCATATTATTTGTGAGAAATAGAACAAAAATGTGATTAGAAATTTGTTGACTCAGTAAATAATTGCGAACGTTTTTTTGTATTAAGTATATTTCATTTGAATTGCACTTTTTGGTTCTTAAATATATTGTCGACCACGTGCTTGTCGACTGCAATCACACTTGATGGTAAGTGATGATGCAATCTATGCTACAAGCGAGCTAACTTGGTAGGAGTAGAATAATATCCACACCCTTTCGGTTTCTACAACACATCGTACCGGAACGCTAAATCGCTTAGCGGTACGTCGTTGTCGGTAGGGTGACAACTAGCCACGGCCGAGGCCTTTCACCAGCCAGACCGGAACCAATTCAGAAAATCTCAATCATCCCTGGTGGGAATCGAACCCGAGGCCTCCGTCAAAAAACCCACCTACTCGTAGGTGCATTGTACATTTGCAGTTTTTACATACTCTTATTTATCTTGCTTCGTAGTTCGTTCGCCTGTATGCTTTTATTTCAAGTTTAATTTTAGACGAACTTTCTAGCATCCAATTGGGCTTCAGATACAGCTATATAACTTCCGGGGCAATGCAACATTGTTGTACAATGAAGCTGGTTTGTTGATAGATACGGGAAGTGACCATAAGTATTCGAATAACTAGTGATATTATAATAAGGCTTTAAGAACTATCTCCGGTCCCCGGTGCAGACGAGCGCTTTGCAGGATTGCGTGTTATTTAATAGACAATGGTTTTCCACTTAATAGGCACCAGGTTAGACATGTTTGTTACGTCACAACACAATAAAGACGCATTTCGGTTTAAAGATATTTATTTATCAATAAGAACGTACAGTTCACTTAAATTGAGTTTAAATATAATGACAATTTTGCATATAGCATACAGTAGTACTGAATTTTAAGTATGATGTGGAAATAATATTTTATTTGAATTTGCAGAGACCTAAGACCTAAGAGAATCTTTAAATTTAAATACTTTTATATTACATTTAGCCTTTAGGCTAGATAGAGCCAGAATTTATTACAAAATCTTTGTAAAAGGGTGCTCAAATAAAGTTATTTAATGTGTACTTAACGGTACATATTGTAGGTATAGGTACTAACAGTGTAAGATATACATTGCATACGACTGTATTTTGCCCTCGTCATTATAAACAAAGAGATAAACCACAAGTACGCAACATCGTCTGTCCGATAGTACGAACTGCCCAAGTAAGCAAGATTCAGTCATGATGTCATCAAGTGATCGGTGACAAGTATGCGCATACTTAACATGTCCGTAACCTTGTGTTTACGATCTAGGAACTAAATGTGTTGGTACTTGTACGTGTCGCTGTAGTAATACACTTCCTTTAGTGTTTCTATGTCGACAGCTGTTGACATAAGTACCTTTTTATGATATTATTGTTGGCATAGAAATCAATGTCCCATTGGACTAGTAGTTACTTGTTCGGGTAAGGACCATAAGGGCTCTGGTCCACTAAGAGCAAGTAGAAATTTCTAATGGAACTTCTGTACTCTAAAGAGCATAATTATAAAACATTTAAGCACTATGCCAAATTTCTGCGGTGTAACAAGTTAATAACGGATAGTTAATAACGGATTTATGGTTTATACTTAAGTTGTAAAGATATATACCTAATATCCTTAAAACTTAAACATTAACCACCAGAATAAGTTTGAATGTATAAAGTTATGTTTCAACTTATTAGGGTAAAACTTACGTTTATGCGGCTTGAGAACATCTTTTTTAAGTTGGAACTTGTTTTTAATTAGTTAGGTAAGTACTTAAATTCACAAAAGGTTTAAAAGAGAAATTTCCTACCAATTATTATCTAAAAACAAGACTCGAGACTTCAAGTCTTTTATAAAATGTAACGGATTTTAAAAAAGACGGTCAAGTGCTAGAAGGTCAGGCGTCAGCGTTTCCGAGTCGGACCGTAATCTCGTGTCGTAAAGATTCATAATTGTAGGTATAATTAATGATTAAGGTACTGTAATATTCCGCTACGCTGACCCTGTACGAGGTCTGACCCTGGCGAGGGGGGATGTGGAACTTAAACCCATCATGACGCTCCATTGCGGCTTTAGGGTGACAATGTGTAAGTCTGTAATTATCACTATCAGATGTTTATCACATTAATGTCTTAACAAGCTTTCCTACGGGGTATAATACAGAGCGGATACTGAGAAATTTGTAACAAAGACAAGCTTCCACCTATCATAGCCATTTTTGAGACGATCATTTGTATAACTATACTTATTTTTTTTAATATAACAAGCTACTGCCGAAGATGTTGTGAAAATCTCATCAACACTGTAAATCGAAACCAGACGTTATTATTAATTGTGACTACTAGGCGATGACATAACCCGTAGAGCAAATCTCATCAGACATCTACTAAGTGATCCTGTAAAGTTAATTATTTAAAATTTTAACGCATGGATGGTTTATTAAATTAAGAGGCTTTTTACTATGAAGAGGTACTTCAAACATTTTAAGAAGGAGAAAGTTTCATAAAAATACTGTCGTAGTGACGTCATCATATTCTTAATAAAATAGGTGATGCAGACGAGGTGTGAGTAGGGTAGGGGAGGTACTCGTACATAGATACATACTCGTACGAGTACGCTTCGTTGTCGTTTGTGAAAGTCTTTGCATTACAAACTCTCAGTCATCGACATTAGTGTCGATCTTCGAGTTGAGTGACCTTAGCATCGGACAGGCGTCTACTAAAAGTTGATTGCCTTCATTTATTGTTCAAGAATTTACGTTAGTTATATACCTACCTACTGCCCACTTGATTTATATTATAAAAATATGTTTACGAACTACAATATTTTGAATGCCTTGAATAATTTGGCAATTCGAGGACAGTGTTTGAAGAAAAAAAACACAAGAGATGATTTGGCTGCGAATTATAATAATAGAAGTTGGTCCGGGTCGCGTTTGGGGGCGTTGACCGCAATATTGAGGCAGCGCGAATGTCTCACGTAGTGTTAATGACCTTTTTTTGGTTGCGCTAGCGTCGTATTGCCTTCGGTGTTTAATTTAATCGAATCAAAAAGTCAATACTTAATTCGAATTACTAAACATATGACGTTCTCTAAAATACCTTCATAGCACCACGGTTAAGGATCGGACTCAATTCGGAAAGTTTCAGAGATTAATTGCCACCCGTTAGACTAATGTCGTATCCACTCCAAGGACTAGCTTATTGGTCATCCGTAAAAGACAGGGGTAATGTTCTGTTTAAAAAAAAATTATGTACATTGTACCTAGTTACTATGTGTTTTACGTATGGTTCGTTATTAGAATGCTGGTTTAATTGCCTAAGAATTGGCACTATCGGCAACGTCCTGTTGACGGATAATCGATTTAATAAATTGGTAATCCTTGTCTCTGGCTGATCCTTGTTCACGCATTGCTGTTAAATGTACCCACTAGGACGAAAACGTTGGACACACTTTTTAGAAACTGCGCAGAACAGGACGTCCTTCAGCGCACAATTTACTCAGATAAAATTAAATTCAAATTCGAAAGCTGTTTTATTAAATAGGTATGCAATAAAACGTATTAATAAATAGCCGCTTCTACCTAATAAAACCTTGAAACAGCATTGTGGCATATGTTGGATGTGACGCAAACGATTAGAAAATAAAACGCCAGTAAGTAAGTAGCGCTTACAAAAGTTGTACGTGAAACATGTAGGAGGTAGAGTTCGATATTAATACGTTGGATGCATGAATGAAATGGGCGCGGAACGTAAACATGGGACGCACGAGGCCACGCACCCACTGCTTGCGGCCCGACAACTACTTTTACAGGCCCGTACCGTCTGTAGGTGGCGGTTTGTTTATAATTTGATTCGTGAGAAGCGAGGTCTCCGGAATTACTTAAATGGATCTGTGTAGAGTACTTCTCTATTAGAGTAATATTAGAGTAATATTATGAATATTATGTTACATTTAAATTTGATTTTATTTTAGAAATTTTGTAATTTTTACAAACCCGTACGGTCTGTAGGTGGCAATTTGATTCGTGAGAAGCAAGGTCGGATTTACTTAAATGGATCTGTTTATAGTACTCTATTAGACTAATACTATTATTATAATATTAAAACATTATTTCAGAAATGCTCTAAGAGCTGAACTAGGTATTTACAAAACGCATTTAATACTCTCATACTATTTACTGTAACAGTATAACTACACAAGGCAAAATGATTATATTTTTTAGTTTATCAAATATGTAGTTATAATTGAACTACGAAATATAATCTGAGGTAGTTATCTTTTGATCGTTATTTCACTTGATATTACGTAATAATTAAGTTTCAGTTAAATAGCAAATTTATTCCAAAAAGATCCATACCGCTTACTGGTTTTTACGCGGCAAAATGCGCAAACGCTGAATAGCTTGACAGTACGTCGTTGGCGATAGGGTGACCTAACTTCAGTTCCTGTTGGGACGTTAAAGGATTTCGAAAGTATATACATTCACATCTCGTATATAGAAAAAGTATAAATTATTAATTGATAAAGATAAAACCATTATCAGAGTCAAAGACAATCAATGAACTTGCATCTAGAGAGTTCGCCAATCTGTGGTCAGAACCCCTTATTTTGTTAGGAGCGCGTGCATGAACAATAAGAGTCGAATTACAATTCACCCATACTTAGGGTGTCACTCAAAAGAACATTTAATACATGATATACTTACTGTCAAACAAAAATTCAAAATGTTTTTGAATTTCCAGCATTTTTGTGACTAGGAAACAACATTCAATGAAATCTTAGGCAGCAAATAAATGTTGAATCGGATTAAGCCCGCCAAGCCGCATGACCTGGCATTGCATTAGACCATAAAAATTGTATTTACGATGATCTTAGATAGCTAGATAGATGCTTAAGTAGTTTAAATGGGAAGATAGATGACAACTGCAGGCGCCTACTACCTATCCTTAAGCGTATTGTTAAGATAGCTCAGCGATACAAATACATATATAGTTCATATATCTATTATATTATGTTATATGTATACAAAAAATAATAAATTCATGTTGTGCATTAAAACATTGTTTGAATAGAACTTAAGGTTATACCTTGCCTAGTACATTTACGCTCGCTATTTACGCACGTAGGTATGTATCAGTCATGAGTCGTAATCGAACACAAGGCCGACTACATTGTTCCTATGTGCGATCAACAGCTTTTATCGTTCGGTCATTTGGACTTGCCGACAATGTCAAGGCTACGCGGGAATTAATATCACCTATTTTTTTAAGCAACGATCAATCAATCGACAAGAAAAAGCCAGAAGTTTATTTTTATACATGAATAAACTGAGTTATTTAAAAAATGTTGCTTTTGTTTACTTTAGATATAATACATGTGACTAATATTTTTTTAGTACTACCGGTGGCTACAACCGCTTGTGTTTATTTATAGTAGGGGAGCCGAAGAGGTGATTTTTGGAAATACTGGAGCACGGCAGATAAACATAGGAGAGGATATCTATCTTGTTATTGAACCAAATATAAGCCCTTAATGGCCAGGACAACCTGTTAAAGTATAAAAAACGTAGATTATCAAAAATACTCAACAAAAGATTAAGATTAAGCTATGATTAGTTGGGTGTTAGCTAAAAAAGATCATTTCGAAAATCTGACGATTTGAGCCCAAGTTAAGAGAGTTGCAAGGTTACAAAGTTGCCAGCTTCCCAAACGCTGACGTTAAGGTAAAATCGTCAGATTTTAGAAATGCACACTTTACAGTTAGTCGTTAATCTACCCTCACGTTTTTATTGAGTATTCCCTATGACAGATATTTTTAAATAATTTAACATGTTGAAAGGCTCATACTTGATGGAGGTATAATGTTCATCAGCTACGATCGAGTATTTCCAAAAATCCCCTCTTAGGCTCTCCTACTATTATAGTCTTTCCGTACTTTTGTGGGAATACATTTCTGCTGTGGAGAAAAAGTGTTCTTTTCTGTACTCCTGATCACGACGTGTATTCAAATTACATGACGGTTGTTTGAGTCATTAGATCGCGAAAACGTAATAAACAACAACAAAAAAAGTTTTTATTATATAGAATTTCAACTGTCTGAAGAATGTGTTCAGTCCATCTCAACCGTATACCGCACACGCTCAAACCAAACACAAACACAAAATAAAGAAAAAGTAGTGTTGATTTAAAAATATCCACACTGTATAAGCCTTTATTAACAATATTGTTCCAGGAAAAGGGTACTTCATTACCAGCCCAACGTCTGAACAAATATCCGTCGAAAGGTCTACTCAAACACATACTGCAGCAAACGTACAATCAAGCAGTGTCAGATCCTGACAAATTGAACCAATATGAACCTTTTTCACCGGAGGTGAGTTAATCTTTATAATCAATTGTTGTAAGTATTCGTATAAGGCAATATTCACACCACAGCGGCAAGCCTAATATGCGTTTTGGATATATTAGCTGGTGTAGAGAAAGACATATTGCCGACCAATTAGCGACTACATCGAAAAAATCGCTCTCCCTTTGTTCTGATGGTACAAATGAGATACAGATATTTTCGATTTTGCCCCTATTGGTTGATATCATGCTTTTATTTCTAAATTTAGACATTTATTGACGTATTTTTGGTATGCCCGGGTACTTAAAGATTATCATCAGGCTCCTTGCAACTGAACACTCTGGGCAAGAGCCCTGGGTGTTCAGTTGCATGCGACGGATGGTTAGTCCCAAGATCCTGTACGATTGCCACTCCATAAGTGATATTAATTAATTACCCTCTTTCATCGTCTTTATACCTATTTCCTAACGCCACGGTCTTGAATCATCTGCAACCATCATCTGTAACCCGCTTGATGTCACCTACCGGTGCACTTTCTGTTCCCATTGTCACTTCAGTTTTGTGACTCGTTAAGTCATGTCAGTATCTTTGGCTCTTCTACAAATCTTCTCATTTCTTCGATTCAATCATTTATTCTACTCCTACTCTTTTGAATTTTCGAATCACAATATAATAGTAGTTACAAAAGAAGAACAAATTGGCAGTCAAGGTGATTTCTATGTTTGCAGGTGTACGGAGAGACGTCGTACGAGCTGGTGTGTCAGATGATCGAGCAGATCGACATCACGGCGGAGGATGTGTTCGTGGACCTGGGCTCGGGCGTGGGGCAGGTGGTGCTGCAGGTGGCCGCCGCCACGCCCTGCCGCATCTGCTTCGGAGTGGAGAAGGCTGAGGTGCCCAGCAGATATGCATCGGTTTGTATTTGTACTATATTATCATATTTATCTGTCTACTAGCAAATTCTTGTTTTGTAATAGTTACAAAAAAGTGACCTATGTCCTTTCTCAGGCAATAAACTATCTTTGTTCCAAATTTCAGTTCGATTATATTTCGCAGTTCCAAAGTTCCATTATATTTCCAAACAGACAGAGCTATTTTCGCATTTCTGCTGCAATGCATTTTGACAAGCTTAGGTTGATAAATGTTTGATTGTTTAATGATTACTGTCTGATTTTGATGACAGTGGCCGGGAACGACGGCTCAACGTGCTTTCCGAGGCTCAGAAATGTAAAAGCAACTCAGAGCTTTGATATTTTGTGAAAAATTTTTAGATGAAAGCAAAATCGGATTTTATTATATCGCTGCCCAGGTCTCGAACCCAGAACCTCATGATCAAAAAATGAGATGCTACATCTGTGGAAGTAGCGCATATAAAATTCAATAGACTGATCTCGATAGTCCTAGGGTGAAGGGAAATTTATTATGCTTGGTGTAAAATATTTCCATCGAAGATAGTGACTATTAAAACTAAATAATTATAATTGTAATTCTTTGTCAGAACATAATTAGTATACAGACATAAAAGAAAGAATATTGACCTGCTTAAATTAAGGTTATCTATAGTTGATACGCTAATGCTTAACCTAGAAAACAATAAACTGATTCACAAGTTCTTATTACTTCTTATACAAATTACTTTCTTAGAAATTGACTTTCAACAATATATTAATTTTTTAAAAATTGATTCGCATTTTTACACTCGCTGAAACTCGAAAACTACTTGACAGATATGAATTTTTTTGTTTGTTATAATGTAATTTATGAAAAAAAACAGTACAAAAATTTAAAAAAAAAACCTGACCAAGTGCGAGTTGGACTCGAGTACGAATGGTTCCGTAACATTGACTAAGGTAAACAACAGTAGGTCCACAAAATTCATATTGTAACCGTTTTTGTATGGGAGCCCTCTTACATATTTATTTTATTTTTATTGTTTATTATTAAAGAAGTATTAGTAATAGGTCCTCTTTTTTGGATACAGAAGCCTAAAAATAAAAAAATCTGAAATTGACAATCTTACATGAAAATCGCACCTTGACTATATTGATCGTTGTTCAATGGGAGACAAATCGTTGTTCAAAAATTCTTGTTGTTGTTAAATTTTCAGAGCATGGATACATATTTTAGAACATGGATGAGGTGGTACGGCAAGAAGTTCGGGGAGTACAAGCTAATCAAAGGCGATTTCCTCATGGACGAGCACCGAGAGAAGATAAACTCGGCCACCATTGTGTTCGTGAACAACTTCGCGTTCGGGCCGCACGTGGACCACCAGCTCAAGGAGCGGTTCGCCGACCTGAAGGACGGCGCCAAGATCGTGTCGTCCAAGAGCTTCTGCCCGCTCAACTTCAGGATCACCGACAGGAACCTGAGCGACATCGGGACCATCATGCACGTCAGCGAGATGTCGCCCCTCAAGGGCTCCGTCTCCTGGACCGGCAAACCAGTATCTTACTACTTACACATAATAGATAGGACCAAATTGGAGAGATACTTTCAAAGACTGAAAAACCCGAAACTCAAGGTCAGCAGAAGGGTCTGTTTCCGATCATATCATCTTTCTATACGATATCTGTTCACATTACTATGTATTTTTAATATATTTATCATCATGGTATCTATTTAAAATGACCGTACGTAATTTATAATATAACTATCCGACTACCCG
The DNA here is from genome assembly GCA_034621355.1 of Mycalesis mineus. NCBI lineage: Eukaryota > Metazoa > Arthropoda > Insecta > Lepidoptera > Nymphalidae > Mycalesis > Mycalesis mineus. The sequence continues at coordinate 8,402,086 of CM067881.1, forward strand.
CGACTTCGCCCGCGTGGTAAATACTGTGTACCTCCACCTAACACCAAAAGTGATATGGGTACAGCAAGTTATCCTTAAAAGATAGCGACATGTCGTCCTGGACTTTTTTGTAGTCCTAATAAAGAGAAACAATTATTCCATACACTGTTTAGTTATATCTCAAATATATAAAGCAGCATTTTCAATGAAAACTCCCAGGCTGCTTAATTTTTTCAGACGTTCCCAACAATTATTGACATATTTCATCCAATTTACACAAAATCTTGACAAATTATATACTAAAACCTTCCTCAAAAACTACTTTATTTTTTGGTGAAAACCACGTGACGCTCCACTCAGTTTTTGAGTTTATTGCGAACAGACAGACAGACAGACTTGAGTGGGTCTTTGTTTTATAGTATGTAAGGATATGCGCATATAGTAAATATAGTGCTATTGATTGTATATACCTTTTATTTTATATACTATCATGTTCGTTTACAATATGATCGGTACCAGATGCCCCAGATTGGTGATTTTTATATTATATTGTCATTTTATATGTATTATATAATATACATATTATTATTGATATCTAATTGCTCGCTTGTATTCGTCGCGTACTACAGATACATGGTAATATGATCATTTATGTTATTTGCTAATAAATAAATAGCCACTAGTTAACGTGTCTCTCGATATCTTTATATGGCATGCTTTAAGTAAAATTATCTGCATCCAACCTTGTAATTTACGGTAACTGGGTGTTCTGCGTAAGCGACAAACGCAACGCGATGCTATGCGACGAACGCGATTAAAGTAACGGCATTCCTTACTGTGGCCTATGTAGCGGTTTGCGGAAGGACGCGACGTAATAGCCACTTGTCGCGTCGCGATAATAGCTTACGCAGGATACCCCTTACAAATCGACGTCATATTAAGCTCTATAAAATGTTTAATGTAACCTCTATAGTAGTGGAGTGGTGAAACTATTAGATTACTTTAATGAAACATGGCAAGAGAGACGCGCACAACGTGGCTCACTAGCGGCAGTGTATGCAGCGTGTGCGTTGCAGGGCTGCCACAACGGCGACGAGGCGGAGGGCAAGCGCAACGTGAGCGCGCCGCCCACGCGCCAGCCCACGCCCGACCTGCTCAACGGGAACAGCAACCACAGCACCGGCAGCCTGCCCGAGCGCCGCAAGCTCTCCAGAGCTAGGCCCGTCAGGTATCTGCAATAAACTTTACTATCTTCTTTCTTTCTAATTAACATTGCCTGTTGACAATGATGATTATGGAACATGGATCACCGGAGTCAATCAGCGGACGTTGGTAAGAGCAATGCTCTGAGTGTCTCTACGTGATCGAATCAGAATTGAAGAACCAAAGTAACTGACATAGCTCATCTACTCACAGAACTGAAGTGGTTCAAAGAGCTGATGGATATTGGGGGCCCAAGGTGCTGGATTGGCAACCCCACCGGAAGCCGCTGGCTACAGGCGACTCGGGATCGTTGTCCAAGGGCTGTTTCATGTTGATTCTGTTTGTGTGCAGGGGCGAGGGCGGGCGCACGCGCGCGCGCGCGGCGGCGGCGGCCAAGCGGCGCGCGGTGCAGCGCTCCAGCGACGAGAGCGAGGAGGAGTCCAGCGAGACGGACGAGCCGCCCGGCCCCGAGCCCGCGCCGCGCGAGTGGGGCGCGCCCTGGGCCTCCTCGCCCTCCAGTCAGTGCACTCACATATACTATGTCGATGTTTAACAAGCTTTCTGTAGATGTAATGTGTTCATTAAAGGGATTGTATTTCTCGTTTTATTAAATTAATAAATCGTCTCGTTTAGGTTGCTCGAGTGAGATTATTCTTAGGTCATCTTTCACCTTATCTGTCTTCCTATTTCAATTCGATTTTGTTAATAAATAGAAAAAAAAGAAATTTTGTAATTATTATTTAATTGGTATAGCAAGTTATCCTCTATTTGCGAATTAGAAACGACGTTCATGGAGTTAGTTCGAAGATCAAAGTAGTGTTAGCGTTAGTGTGTTGCAAGCTTCCAAAAATACCAAAAATAAAAGATGTACCCCTTTTCTTAAAGAATAATTGGTATAGCAAGTTATCCTCTAAAGATAGATATTTGCTATCGCGGACTTTCGGACTTTTTTGTCCTAATAAAGAGAAACAACTCTTCCATATATTGTTTCGTGATATTTTACATGGAAAAAGCAGCGTTTTCGATTAGAGCTCCCAGGCGTCTTTACGAAGTTCATGGAGTTAGTTGAGAAGATCAAAGTAGTGTTAGCGGTAGAGTAGAGTCGGCCTATCGTGTGCCGATTTTTTGACAAAATTTGCAGAAATCGCAACCGGCGCGCGAAAAATGTAAAAATTCTTAAAAGTATGTAGCAACAAGCGCAGCGCCAGCGCGGGCAACGTGCGCACTATACAAAATGATTTTTTACCGCGGCGCGCAGCTCGCACCAAGCGGCGCCGCAACGCGCCCGCCGCCATCGCCGGCCTGGACCTGCTGCACTCCACCACGCTCGCCTCCACGCTGCACAATGGCGCCGTGAGTTCATCTATCTTATTTTCAACTTATATGGTATATACTGTATTTAAGAGGCGTATTAACACTTTCTTCAAAAGCCTGCAGTGCTTCTGGTGTTGCCAATGTTTATAGACGGCGGTAATCTAATCAAAAATACTATGTTTAAGGCTCTATCTACCTATATTTAGAAAAATAATCTACAAGTGGCGCCACTTCAACATTTGCCTTACACACTAATTCATTTATAATATTATAAATGCAAAAGTAACTCTGTTTGTTTGACACTCTTTTACGCCTAAACTTCTGAACCGATTTAAATGAAATTTGGTATAGAAATAGTCTAGAGCTTGAGAAAGGGCATCGACTACTTTTTGTCGAACTATCATATAATAAACAATCGCCATGTTTGTGTGTGTCAGGTGACAGCGCCGCCGCCGGGCTGCGTGGAGCAGCGGCTGTCGGCGCTGGGAGTGGCGCTGCAGCCGGCCGAGCGCCTGCACTCGGAGCTGGACATCCCGCGCGCGCCGCACGCGCCCTACAGTCTGCAGCTGCTGCTCGACATGTTCCGCGACCAGTACCTGGCGCTGCTGCGCCGCATGGCGTCCCCGGACTACGCCGCCGACGTGCGCCACCAGATCGACAAGGAGAAGGTACGGAAAAAGACTAGCGTCAACACCAATATTTTGATTCTCTCTGCAACTAAATAATAAACTTATGCTTTGTTTTTGAGTATGGCTGCCAAGAAAGACATTACTAGGAAGTATATAGATAAAAGCCTATGTAGGCAACATTGGCTTTTATCTATATATTTGACTTTGAAAACGATTGTGAGGTTGTTTACCCCTTAAAAATTGTTCACTTTTAATATGATGAAATGCGTTTCTTTACATATGTTCAAATTGATTTAAAAACAGGAAAGAAACCAAAAGTTAAAATCACGAGCATCACAACTGGACAAGCAGATCAACGTGCTAATTAGCGACAGCGTAGCGCTGCTGAAGGCGCGCATGAGCGAGCTCGGCATCCACGCCAACAACACCGTGGACCTGCTGGCCAAGGCCAAGGAGATCGTGGGCCGCCACAAGGAGCTGCAGAGCAAGGCCAGCAAGCTGCAGGCGCAGGTTAGTGTGCGACACTTTGCTACCCCTAATACATACGTAACATCATGCCTCATACCCATAGGGGGGTCCTTGCGTACTTCCTTAGCTTCCTCCACTCTCATCAATCCTTTCGCATAAGTTGTCCCTTGACAGTTAAAATGTCTGAATTTACATTTCATTCACCCTCGCCTCATAAATCTCTTTTATTAATTTTTCATCCATTCCTTCTATAAGCTTAAACCATCTAAGCATCCGTTTCTCAATTTTAGTCACTACACTTTTACCACACTGTACTGTCTCCGTCTGTCAGGTCTGTATGGTACTCGGGCAAGCGCTCCTGGCTCCTCGAGTATTACTGACACAAGAACAAGGCTTCCCTTGCTGCTCGTGGGAACGCAATGTTCCCATAACATAACATAAATGGCGGCGATGAGATTTGCGATCCATCACATCACGCGGGGGCGACAAGCGACACGGCTATTATGCTCATGCAATATATGATTTCAGGTCAACAGCATAGAAGCCGAGCAGGCGATGTTGGTGAAGCAGCGGACTTACGAAATAACAGAAAAGTATAGACAGATGGGGCACATTCCGCCGGACGCGGAGATCACGCAGAGTATAGCTCACGATTGTATTTTAAGGGAGATATCGGCGACGTTGGCGCACCGGAAGCGGCTGCACGCGCAGGTGGGGCACTTGCAGAACGAGATCGTACAGATGGGGAGGGCGAGCGAGCAGAAGCCGGCCGCGCCGTCCGTGCCGGTGGCGACGGTCAAGCCGCACAGCGTCAACTGCAAGCCGCGCAAGTCGCGGGAGCAGCGCTCGCGCTCGCAGGAGTGGCCCGACGTGCCCGACGTGGGCAAGATCGAGGAGCAGAACCCGGAGCTGCTCGCGCAGAAGATACTGGAGACCGGCCGCCAGATCGAGGCCGGCAAGATCGCGAAACCCAACGTCATCGTGAACGGCTACCCGAGGGAGCCGGACAGGCACGTGGACCACAGGTACTTTCAGTGTTAATAAATAACAAATTGTTATATTTCATTTTAAAGGACGATACCGAAATCCCTTCATTTTTTTCACTGAGTATCACATCAACCAAGTTTACGTTAAAGTTCTTGTATTGAATAATAAATTAGAACAAAATTAATTTTAGTCTGGTGCAAATAGGGATATAAAAGTAATTTAAGTCAAAAGTACTGTATCATTCTCTATACAGAGACGCTATACTTTGGTCAAATCACTGCTATTGCTATATCCTTGTAATTTGGTCATTACATAACTCTGAGCTTATTTTAGATTTAATGTCGTGAGTTTGGTTGATGTGCATTGGTTTAGGCGAACTTTCATACAAAAATTATTTTCAAGGCATTCTCCGTTCATTATCATTATATGTAATAGTAAAAACGTGCCTACTACGTAATTCATGTAAAGAGAACATCAAATTTTGCATATATGACTAAATATATCTTTAAGATTACCTTTAAATGTAATTTTTAGTCATAAATACTTTTTTAATAATATTACCAGTTTCACACTCATTTTACATACACTCATTTTGTATCACCGAAAAATATCAATATTTTTTAAAAATTTTAGGTCTGAAATTCTGGGAGTAGACTAGTCCAAACATGGAAAAGAGAAATGGAACTCTTCCCGTGATGTAGCTTAGGGTACATATTGAACCAAGTACTTCTAATTGTTGTTCCGCAAAGTTAGAGCATGTTCAGTTTCTTTAAGTGCTGGAGAACATAGATGGTTGCAGTGCTGCCTAAAGAGCGTACAGACAAAGCTATATTTTGTATGTGCATTATAATAATTATTTTATATTGCATTATCATATGTTGTTATTAGTTAAAATGTTCTAAATGTATATGTTTTTACAATAATTTACTAGGACATACACAAGTTCTGTTACAAACCTGCCAGTTGCCCTAAAGCAGAATAGTTAAATTTTAATATTGTTTTCACATATAGCTTAACATGCCACCCCTATATAGTTATTGTTTTAAAAATATTCAGGATGTCACACTTGAGAAACAAAGTTGAAAAATAAAAAACTGGCTAAAGAACACTTAAGACTATAGACTTTTTAGATCGTTTGATTGGTCCGTCTGAATAAATTATAAAGTGCGTAAATGCGCACACTACAAACATTCGGAATCGTCCAAAATTACCTTATTGTGCAACATGATTGCTTTCAACTTGAGCACACAATTGCTGATTGTTTAGTAAGCCAGCTTTCTTATCTCTCGCTTTCTCTCCATATTTGACTGCATTCGTTTCATACCTCAAGAGCGGACCGATTTATCGGCAATAAAAAGTCTGTAGTCTGCTGGAAATCTAAAATATAACGTTTAATAACACTGCTACGAGTGTGTGCTAGTTTGATACATTGCTGTTTACGTGTATAGATCAAAAACAATGCAAGTACATCGCGCGCAAGTGCAGGCGCACCGCTCGCAGCCGCTGCCGCTGCAGCGTCACTCGCCGGGCAAAGCGCAGAAACCGCTCAACGTGGTCTCCAAAGTGCAGGAGTCGCCTAAAGTCATCAACTTCGAAGACAGGCTCAAGAGTATCATCACGTCGGTGCTCAACGAGGATCAGGAGCAGCGGAAAGCGTCGCGGCTGGAGGTTAGACTATACCTAAACCAACCTAAAAACCTTTTTTGATTTAAATGTTAAATTACGGACACCTACAGTATTGACCTGAATTATCTTGATCATTTGATTCTTCTTCTTCTCTTCTTCTTCTTCTTCTTCTTGAAGTGCGTCTAACGGAGATCGGTTATAATTCTGGTAACTTGAATATTAGACAGAGCAGCCCTGAATAGTAACCGAGTTCTTTTATTGAACCGCTGGCGAAAGTTTTTCAGGCAGGATATTTTTCTTCTACGCACTCTCCGTTTTCCCTGTATCTTCACGTCCTTTTTGATCGTTCGACTGATTTGTCTATTCTCTTTGTATTCCTCATTATTAAGTCATACCTACCTATAGAAAAGCCATTTTTTTCGTACTCTAATAAAATATTATTATCTTAGCAGCCGCGACAACCTGTGACAAATCACACGTTCGCAAACGGCTACGTGCGGCCGGCTGCAATAGCGGGCGCGTCGCACAATGCGTTTGCGCCGCGCCCGTCCGTCGCGTCTGCACCGGCGTCGCCCTTTCTGCGCAACGTGCGGGACGTGCGCGAACCGCGAGACGTGCGGGACGTGCGGGACGTGCGGGACGCGCGGGACCTGAGGGAGATGCGGGACATGCGGCGCGAGCGCTACGGGTACGAGCGCCGGGAGCTGCGCCCGCTCGTGCACCCCGAGCAGCGCGCGCCCGACCCCAGGCACCAGCACGTGGCGCAACCGGACTACACGCAGGTACTGGTCATTAATATAATAGGTGTATGTAATATATAGTATGTTCCGATCACTGACCAAAATTCCTTTCTCTGATATATTTATAGTGACCTTGATTGGACGTTTTTAAACATTTCTACCTCAAGGTATCACCGGCGAAACTGGCACTCCGCCGACACCTATCACAAGAGAGGCTGGTGACACCGGGCGCGCGCACCATCGGTGACCTCGTCAACGGCGAGATCGAGCGCACGCTGGAGATATCAAATCAAAGCATCATCAACGCCACCGTGAACATGAGCGCGCGCTACCACGAGCCTCCGCACCAGCCGCTCGAAGGTGAGTGCGTGTGCTCCGCGACGCGCAGCCGGAGCGGACCGCGCGCTAACGCTTGTGTGTGTGACAGGGCTGGCGGCTTGTCTGCAAGCGCGCGTGCTCGCGTCCGAGTACTGGCGGGGACGCGCGGGCGGCGGCGCGGCGCCGGAGGGCGAAGACGGCGCGGCGGGGCGCCGGCGCACGCCGTCCGTCGACCCGCACTCCAACTCTTCCACGCCGCTCGTCGACGAGTTCCACGACGCCGCCAGGCCGCCAGGTGAGCCGCGTTCCCGCTCGCGCGCCGCCAGCGAGGGGCGAGCGAGCTCACGCAACCTCTGACCGTTTCAGAAGGCGAGGGCGGCGAGGAGGTCGAGGAGAGCAAGTGGCAGGACCGGATAGCGTTTCGCTTCGATCAGATAATATCGTTCGCGTCCACGGCCATGGAGGATAAGCGGCGGCGTTCGGACGAGGCGTGCAACACGTCGCCCGACTCGGGCATCGGGCACGGCGAGGCGGCGCGCGCGGGCGAGGGCGCGGCCGCCGCCCCCGCGCCCGCGGCCGCCGCGCCCGCGCGTTCCCCGTCGCCGCAGGCGCAGGCGCCGCACCACTTCAAGAAGCGCTTCTTCCGGCGCGAGCGCTGGGGCGCGTGGAGCGGCGCGCCGCCGCCCGCGCCCGTGGACTGGGAGCGGCCGCCGATGTGACGGCCGCGCATCTAGCGCTGCGACGAGTGCCACTTCTCGCACGGCGTCCCAGCGCCTCCGACACTGCCGCCGGGAGGCGCCCCGGATGTTGACTATTGATTTTGTTATTTTTTTTCGAATATATAATGTAATTATGTATATTATTGAGTTTATTTTACGTTTAAGAATTGTAATTATTTAACATTAGACTTATGTCGGGTCGCCCGGACGTCAATCGCGCCGCGACGGATTTGTATTTCATGTGTTCATTTAGCTGTTAGTGTTCGAAATACATGATTCGGTAACTTAGGGGCGATTCGATCTCGTGTCGGTCGAACGTTCGATGGATGTTTGTTGTTTTTGTGTTTCTTTTTTTGATGTTTGAGTGTTCAGACTGAATAATGTCAATCATTTCATTGAAATGCCAAGCTCGTGTGATGAAACGAAAAATTGTAAATATAAATCATTAGAAAATTAAACTTGAACATAACCGCTGCCTTAATGATACATTTCTGTTGTAACAAGATGACTTGTATGTTAACAAATTTCAGCAATATAGTTAATTCTTATGAAATTACTTAAGCGTCGTACATATTGATTTCTACAAAGTGTTCACTTAAATAATAAAATATGTGATAATGTAACAATTTGTAATACATCTTGGTACTCGTGAAATACTAGAGATTTTAAGTAATTTATATTTATTTTTATACATATATTTTGGCAAAAATGTTTTATTGTAACAATTAGTAACCGACAGCTCTATTGAAATATTAGGAACAAAATCTTGTATCATTAAAGGTGTAGGCACAAATAAAAGCAAAAGTGCAAAAAACCAAAACAGTTTGACTTTCATATTTCTATCATTGGATTTGAGTTGCCTATAAAAGTTTCCTTGGAGCTGTAAGGCCGCCTATAAATCTCTAATATATAAAATTTCCCTGTCACAATGTTAGTTTTGTATGCGTATTCAGCAGGTCTGAGAATCGGCTACTATCTAATTTTCACCTAATTTTTTTTTTTAATTTTTAATGCAAAACAACATTTGCTGAGTCAGCTAGTATTTATATATATTTACCTTATCTCGTTTGTGTTAATCAAACTTGCGTGCAATTTAGATTTTTTTTATTGTACTTAATTTATATTCTATATTTGATTTAAATTTATAGAATTTGTTCGACAGATTTTTTTTAATAATTCCAAGTTAATACTTGTCTGCAATCACACCTGTTGCTAAGTGATGATGCAATCTTTGATGGAAGCGGGCAATCTTGTTACGGTTAGGATAATATCCACACCCCTTTGGTTTCTTCATGAAATCGCACCGGAACGTTAAATCGCTTGGCGGAAGTCTGTGTAGGCTGGTCACTAGCCAAGGCCAAGGTCTTCCACCAGCCAAAAACGCATAGCCTAACTACTGGCCACAGAGACCAGAAATTTGGTAGACTGCTCCTTCATATGGCGTGGATTTTCTGTATAAATCGACAAACAAGATTAAATAGACTTTTTATTCTTCACATAACACAGAATTACTTTTGTAAATATTTAAGTAGTTGTGTTCAGGCTTAAAATAATTTCTCGCTGTCATAGTCACGGCTAGACCGCTAGTATACCAATATAACTGTTATATAAAGAAAATTTTTTTTAGTCTGCTCTTCTATTAGAACACATTTTAGTAGCTACCGTTTTATACATAAATTATATAGGGTTTTTTTTATATTCCCTTGTATGCAAATGTTTACAGAACTAAGTATAAAACAGGGTAAAACATGTTCTAGATATTGACACTTGAGTGAATGAAACAACCCGTTAATGAAAAAATATTTAAGTTGTCTAAAAGAGATGTTTATTCAGTGTGGCTAGTGTGAGATTTTACCGCGTCGATACCGAAAACAGTAAACGCAACTTTTATATGGAATCGGAGTAGCGCCATCTGGTTATAGTGAGAGTAAACAATTTTTTTTTCTATATAATTTGACGTTACGAGTGAGTACGTTTTAACGCAGTCGCTCGGTGAAAACTCGCACTTGCCCCACTGTACATGTTTCGTCAACGACGTTCACAATATCAGCCATAATATATGTAAAAGTATAAATAACTTGATCTCCTAGAATATGCTTCACGAAATTACCAGATAATATGTTATAATATTAAATACCACTACAGGAATATAATTTTGTATGTAGTGCCAAAAAGAATTCTTTATAATATACGCGAACATAATGTATCCATTTGAAGGGATGTGATATTGTAAAAAAATCAAAGTAATTTGTAAGGTTTAGCAGTAAACTAGCAGGCTAGATACGCTTAGATGTATGAACTCGTTATACATAGCTAAAACACGAATATAGTAATCCTCTCAAGAAAATATTTTCATACACAGCTTATAAAATGTTATAGGTATCGATAGATAAATAACTTGTATCGAAATTGTGATAATTTATCCAAAATATTATCTATAAAATGTGACTATAGAAGAAACCTTAAATAAAAAAGTAAACACATACCTACTTATATTTTTAGAGGAGTGTGAATATACATATATAACATTATTATATATGTATATGTTTTGTTCCAAATTATAACTGATTTGTATCTGTCGATATCTATATCCTATATATTTGCCTTTAACACTAATATGGATAGTATTAAAACTATCTGTAATTTCTTACGATATTTAAAAAGCGTGATTTCATGTATTAGCTTTATTAACGGGCTCATAAAAATGTTACAGAATATACAAAAATCAGTTCACAAAAAATGCCTAAACAAATAAAAAGCAGTTATGAAAAATACATACATTTTGCGAACAACAAATTATATATGTATAAAATATTCTATACTATGCGAAAAATCAGCGAATGCAAGCAGCATCGTACAATGAGTAGTGTTGCTAGAGTTTATTTGTATTTTGCCGAGAATAGTAAAATTTTATTATTCATAATGAACTTTCGCAAAATATCGTCGACTTTAATACACAAATATATATCTTGTGGTTTTAATTATTTTTTGTAAAACTTTACCATCACAAAATTGAAATATTAATTAAGTATACATTTAAACTATAACTAAAAAATTAATTGAAATATCCGAATTTTTAAAAAATATCTTGTGACGGTTGTTTCTTTATGATGTGCGCGTATTGGTTTACTACTGAGAATCGAAGTTGCAGCAATAATTTATGTAGCAATACTGCTGGATGCAGTTATAACAAATGCCTTACTACATAGTAATACTCGTAATACTATATATTATAATACATGCATGTAAGCCACTATTCCGAAGTTTTAGGTAGTTATTGCTAGAACAGGGTCTACATGTTTCCAAAGTTTTGGTAGTTTCAATTTAAATTTACTTATCTGACCGTGTGTACCCATACTACAGAGATTGCACATCTCACAACTGCCTAATGGTTTTTTTAATGCAGGCCAGAGATATACAAGTAATTTTTGTAATAATATGGTCAAATAATGGTCAAACAGGCTAGGAGGAGCAAATGTCAATTCAGTTAACAAGTTTTTATCGAATATTAGTCTCTTTTCATCAGCCATTTTATACACCATATAGTACGATTATTCTTTCTTTGCCTTCTTGGCCTTTCTTTCTTTTCTTGGCCTTCAAAGCAAACACTAAACCGACTATTGCTACGGCGTCGTCTGTAGACATTGTGGAGAAACACAACAACTCTTGTTCGCGTTGACAGAGAAACTGACGCCGCTTCAATTCTGCACGAAGGTGTGCAGTCGCTTCTAACATCTTGCAAAATTGATAAAACTGTTTAAAGCAACCTGTTCGATCAAATTATGTCTATTGCCTGCATAAGAAGCCAAGTTTGTGATATCAAATATGCCAGAAGTCAGAACTGCCCAAATCACGGATCGCGCGACACATGCGGCTCGGTATTTAAATTTAGGGCCTTCAAAATTATTTTCAACTATTAACAGATTCAGAGCAGAAAATTGTAATGAGCAATGAACAAGTAAAGTAAATATAAACATATGGAGTTTCACATTTTATATTACGTGAAAACCAAAATTTAAATTAAACAAATCTAAAGATTAATACTGGCGTTCGTCATAAGATTTACGTTTCAATGTCAATGCATGGATTATTACACTTGCAGAAGTGGTGGAAGGTGTGCAATCTCATAATAAAGGGATACTGTAATGAACATATTAAAATATCGCTCACGAAGATTGTCCGCCTTTTTAGCAATAAGGCTTTTTACACATACTACTATAATGTTCAAGTTATTCAGATTCAGTGTCTTTTTTGTTATTAAATTTATTTCGTTTTTTGTTTAATTTAATTATATACTGTAATTATAGAATATTTGCAAAATTGCTAGTGGACATGTACTTATGTTAAATGATAGAAAATATTTACGTATATTACATTTATAATTAATTAATTGGTTTTCACTATTGTCCATTTTAATATGGTTTTAAAAATGGCTAGTATTTTTTTAATGTACTGAATGGGATGACTTACTGGAGTTAATAAGGTTGTACGTTAATATTAAATTAAATTGACAGCTCTTGACAGTAGTGCTTCTTTTTCTTCAATGAAATGTCAGAAAAAGAAAGTATCACTGTAAATAGTCGCCTGTTAATTTGGTTTAGAATTAATGTATCAACCAAGTTTGCACCATTATAATTCACAATAGAATTGTTCGTTGTAAAGAATAAGGTGTACAGATGTAGTGAAAATTGAATGGGGTATGGGCATTGTGGTGTTATGTGTTCAATTCATTGATTTATAGGAAAGTAGTAGTTTAACGCTAGAGTCGATTAGATAGATTTTATCAACAGATAGGTTTTTCATTTGGTATAAGTTTTGCATGTTGTGACATATTTTAGATTCTTTTAAATGTCCATATCCTTTTGGTGCACTATTACATTGTAAGTAAGAATTTGTCAAGATTATTATAATTAAATATTAGCGTAAAGTAATGAACTACATGAGCAATGACTAATTATTTAAGACCGATAAAAATTGCGTTCAATGAATGGAAATTTAAGAAATAATGTTTTTAATACAGTGACGACTTGACCTTAAATATTTGAAATATTTATAATACAGCATCATATCTGTTTAGGCCTAAAGTTATACTGAAATGCACCACTTAATAGAAATTATTTTTTTTATAACAATATAACCGTACATCGGTCGTTTCTTGTATTACTAACATCGGAGTGCACTGGTTTGATTGTGCCTGAAACTCACCAATGCCGCTCCAAACCTCAAAATTGTGTAGGTATTTGTAAAATAAGGTAGCTTATAAATCATGTCTGAAGTACTAGGTACTGTGGTACTGTGGTACAGTGTGTATTGGCGTTCAGTTTAGCGTACAAGATTGACTCAAGGAGTGATTACATTATTCAGTTTTGACTAACTATTATTTTTTATGGGGAAAGAGCTAATCAGTGTCACGTTAGTGTCTAAAATAGTACAAATGAGAAGACTTATTGTCGTAAGCCTCGGACTTTTCAACATTGCAAATACTAGGTTTGAGATGTATCCCTGTGTACTAGTTTTATTTTGTACTAAAAGTTAAAAATAAATAAGTAATTATATATTTGAGTTTATTTCATTGACCTTACACACAACCGTAAATGTCACAAGTGCTAGATTTGACTACTAATTTCTTTAAGTACTAATAACTGCATCATCAGTAGCCGAACAGGTTAACTTCTGGGTTTAGATTATGAAGGCAGTTGATGAAATAATGGGATTCTTTCTCCCAATAATTTGAAAAGAGCAGTCTAGAGGTTTTCTTGACCTTTATTATTCCTGCAATCTGTCTTGAGACCATTCAGCTGGATGTTATGTACTTATTTTAAGGCGTGTTTGGAGCAAGATTCATTGACTTGCCCAATTAATATTTTGTACTGTCTATAACAAGACATCTTGTGGTGCTCTTCTCTTGAGCCTTCTAAATGTTGTATGTTTTTCTAATCATCGTGAATTTGGGTTCCATAGCTGTACGTTTAGGACATCTCATATGTTGCTAGGACCTACCACGTAGTATATGTGTAAGCAATAAGGTAAGTACAAGCGAGTTTGAAATATAACAACCGAGTGAGTAAAATAACGGAAGATTATCTTTAGTGTGACTTTTATGACAGCGGCTTATCTGAAAGTTTTATTGTGTTTCAGCGTATGTTTCAGTACTTTTTATCATAACTATTATTATAATTTTATTTTTGTAGATAAATTGTGAAATATATAATACAATGGGCAGTAGCAATTTAGACTAGGACCAAATCCTGTCCGCTCTTATGCAAAGTAACGACCAGATTAGACGAGTATGATAATATGAAATGTTTGCCGTGCCGGTATAATAACGATACTTGATCAATTTGCTAAGGATGCTCTTGCTCTGTGTTATCTACTGCAAAAAAGACTACTAGAACTCAGAGCAAAGAAGCCATTAAAATGCTATAGATGTCTATTCCTTGGAATAAATATACTAAAGACATGGCTGTCTGTACGGTGTTATACCTTTGCCTTTTCCCAACGGGCAAGAATCAAGCAAAAAAAAAATGTCTATTCCTTGTCACTGTCAGAAGTCAGTGTCAGTTTTATTTTCAAAACTCAAATGTCAAACTCAAATAATTAAAAAAAAAAGGAAAAAATATTTATTTTCCTGTCCTGTGAGCAAGGAGCAAGTATTTGCTACCAATTTGACTTTTTATACATGAAATATGTAAAAGATGTAAAATGAAGTTTCAATTTACACATTCAGTTATATTAGGTCCATTTTTTTTGTGACTAATCCAATTTCAGGGACGACTTTAGAACTCCTACAGACTGAGGTATGAGTTGCCTTTGATATTATTAGTTATTGCCCATAATTTGTTATGTATTTGGTGCTGCTACCTATAGTACCTTATCGTTGTTACAAAAATAGCATTTCAGCTTTTGTATTGTTGTGGTAGAGTATAAGTAGTCAGTTATAAATTTATACTATTGGAGAGAATAAAATAATGAGCTTCACTTAAGAAAATATAAGTTTATTACAGAATTAAATCTAAATTTACAAATGAAGTGCAACATTCGAGAACTCGCTCTATTAAGCGATCAGCCTTGTGTTCTGGAAGGAAGACTGAATTACAAAAAAGTAGCAAATGGAAGCTATCGCAACCAAGCAGGTGAAGTACTCATACATCCAGACTATTAACAGTAGCATTGAGAATTTGTCTTTTACTGGCATCAATTTGAATTTATTTGCATAAAAGATTGAAGGTAAAAACATACTTTCACTTTTCACCTAGTTGGTCAATGAATAACAAACAGTTTCTAAATCTTTGCTAGCTTACATTCATCTATTTACTATATTTTTTAATTTTTCACAATGTGTAAAATATATAAAAAATACACTATTATAAATTTATAAAAGATCCACTGCTCTGGTTGCAGAGCTTTCGATTGATCAGGCAACCCGTGGTTAGTGTTCCAGAGTAATCCTAGTTCCTCCCAATGTACAAATGTTATTATAAAAACTTAAGTATATTGTATAATTTTTGTAAAATAAATAAAAAAATATGAAACCTACAAGATTTGCTTCCAATATTTATTTACAGTTGTCTCCTTGATTTTATTTGCTCCTTTAAAAGTTGAAGTAATATGAGTTATGAACTTATGACCAGCAATATATTCTTAAATTCCCTTGGTTCTACAATATTTTCTTTCATGTATTTTTGAAACATTTAGTGAATTATTTATGTAACTTACTGTAATTAGTGTAGATAAACATTAATAATGGAAAAAGATAAAATATAATAAAATATGGTATTTTATTATAACATCCCTCAAAGAGGCAATTTATTAACAATTTGACTTCAACATTCATTTACAGTTTTTAAGGAGAGATGGTTCCGCCTTATAAACAATTATTTATTCTATTTCAAAATCAGTGAAATGGGCAAATTTGATACAAAAAATCCTGCTGGTGTTTTTGTTATGGAGAATTCATCAATACAAATGGAACATGGACCGAGTATATCATTCTCCTTTTCAATATCTTTCATGTAAGTTTAAAAAAATATTATTAATATTATTCTGATTGTAATAAATAAAAAATACTAAGCTATTAAATAATTTAGTTTTAAAATATAACTATAAAAAAAATATAAATAAAAATACAAAATTCTTTGCTGTTTCATGTTATCATATCTCTGGTGTTGTAAGTCTATATGGCTTCCAATCACAAAGTCCAGGGTTTGAAGGAATCTCGATCTTTTTTCCAAGAAAATTCTCAGTAAAAATTCTCAGCCCTGAGTAGAGAAATTGGTGTAGTAACACACCCTTGCTTGTTTAAGCTTAAACTAGCTGTTCCAGCCATTATGCTTTTTAAATCATCGAGGTATATATTTTAAAGATATCACTGTAGGAGTAAAATTACTTTACATTATATGCAGCCTGTTACTGTGTGTTATTCAGCTTACAGTTAGCGAATGTAGTACAATGAATGTCTAAATCTAAAATGAAAAATGATCTTAGAGCTTAATTTCATGTAATCTGTCTTTGCCAAGATATGAATAATTCAATAAAATAAAAGTTACAAATGATCTGCTCATAGTAATCAGTATATTTGAATAATTTCTTGATATAACTTGAAGAATAAAAACCTGCAGCCTGCTAACCTACATTGAAGCAATGTCGTGGGTCTATTCACTTTTCTAAATAAAAAAAAAAGGATTCTTGGCACTGTGATAGACAGTAAATGTTGACTTGTTATCATATTTGTAAACCTAACCTTTTTACAGAGATGAGCCTGAGAAAAAACATGTGTTTGCTGCTCGTAGTGAAGACAATGTTGTCCAGTGGGTCATGAAACTTCGCCAGTGTTCCTATGAGTACTTGCGGAGCCAACTGCACACTTTACAGTCAAAAATATTCTCCATCACTGGCAAGGTATACTTTTTCAGATTTCTTGGTTAAAAAAATTTGGTTTATGAAAAAATACAAGTAACAATAGTTTTAATATAAAACAATTTTGGCTGCACAATCTAAAAAAATGCAACAACAGACTAAGACTTTCCATACAAAAATTAGTTTAGTCAATTGAAGAGAATAATAAGTGTGACACATAATTTTAATATATTAGCAGATGAATATGATAAATGAAATATTTTTAAAAAATTTGGTTAGTACCAAAAAGTTGATTTATCAAAGGAGCAAAATAGTATTACTATTACAAAATTATGATAATCATCTTATCAATATTTTTTATAATTAATGCTAATGTCCATTCCCTGATATCTATAAAATTGATATCAATATTGTTAGTATGTTCAAGGTCAACTATCAATAATAATGTGGAAAAATAAATAATTGATTCACAAAGTTAGCTCTATCAATGAATCTTAGCAATAGAAGATGTGCTAGAAAAGAAAAAATAGGTACAACTAATTTTGGACAGGCATATGAAGTCAAAAAGTAGCTTTGCCCCTTAGTTTGTTATATTCATATAGATTCAGGACCACATAAATCTAAAACTAAAATTAAGAAGTCTAAATATAATGGGATCTATGATTTCTGTGTCAATTTTATCCAGACCTATCCAGCTATTCTTGGGTTATGAATAATGTAAATAAGCTGAACTTGTTTTCAAAATAAATATGGCTAAAAAAATTTTTTTTTAATTTCAGGATCCACTATTGCTAGTGCCAAGAAATGATGGTGCGTGCCTGTGGGCTCCAGCCGTGCCATTTTCAACTGTCCCCGCTTGCACCACCAACACTAGTTCATTCAGCTGCCACCTCCACACCAACAACGCTTTCACACTAGAAAGAAGTAAATCAGACGTGCAGACCCATAGACATTTGAAATCTGATTACTATTCCAAAACAACCTTCTATGTCAGTGATCATAGTAATAGCGAGGCTAAAGAATCCCAAAGTTATGCGTTAGAGAAAAGTAATACATCAGCATTCTTCACCACCAGTTTGAATCCTGTTGACATATCAATATTTGACAACCGGCCAGCGTATTCGCGAGCCGCGCCAAGCCCTCCCGTTAGAACTAAATTGTCCCCCAGTACCCGAAGAATTGAATTAAATAAAGATATAAAGACATTTACGGATCAGAGCAAAATAATGAACTTAGGACAACTAGGCATCCTAGATGTAGCACCAATACCACCTAAAAGAAAGATATCACCAAGATCCTTAGAAAACAGTACAAGAGAATCTGAAAACAATGTTAGTACTGAAATGATATCTGACAACAGTGAAGATCTAATTAAATTTTGATTTAAGTAAATTAAGTCACTATGTGTATCAGTAATCCTGTGCCCACCAAGTGTAATATTTAGTAATAATTATAGTTATGATAACTCTTGCCATACACAAGAGATATCATCGCTCACTAGAGTCCTTTGGCACCTGAACAGCACCGCCTCGATTCTTGCACTTGTACTTCTATTGAAACATTAGTCAATATCAATTCTGTGCCGGTTTAATATTTTTTATGAGGTTATATTATTGGCACCGCCCATGTACCTTTCTAAAATAATAATTTATCATATTAAATTGACTGAATGTCCTGTACAATCCAGCGCCATTCGTCCCTAAGACCCTGTCGCCCCTAGGCCGCGGCCTGTACGGCCTGCTGACAAATACAGGACTGCATCAACGGAAATTAGCGTTCAATTTGAACGTCGCTAGTAAACTGTCACGAAGCGAGGCAGTGCAGGTCAAGTGCCAGGTGGTTCTAGTGAAATTTGACCTTTATGTTATGTAACATTTGTATGCATTGTGATATATAAACGAAATGTATGTTGCATTTAATTAAAAATATTTTTTTATATGTATTTGCATGTATTGTGGCAGTTGTCACTTTTGCCAAACTTGCTTGCATTATCTTTATAATAATTTGTAAGAGCTCTTTATGTGCTATTCAAACTGTTAAATTATTATATCAATATATATGAAATAAAATTATTATATGCCTCTTTTTAATATGTATGTTAGTGATGATCATAATTGGACCTTTGATGTAAACCAAATTCGAGATATAATAAGAAATTGTATAGTACAGGTTCAGGAAATACTACAGATAGGTATTATGATATCTATCCCTGAGTAACTGTATCGTATAATATTTCCCAGAGCAAGGTGACGATCAAATAAAAAGTTGTTACTATTTTGCTTATGCAAGCTGGTGCTAAAATGTTGTTTCCCTTCTTAAATTACCATGACTAACTAACCCGATAAACTAAACTTCGCATATAAATACCTACTATTTTTTTAAACCAACCTAGTCATGTTTTCCTCAAATGTAGCAGACTATCAGGGGCCATTTCTTTCTTTATGAAAGTAGAAATCAAATGAGATATAGGTGTATGAAAGAAGATCAGGTCACGAATACATTTTTTTTAATATTGTCTGTCAATTGCCGCTAATCCTAAGAAGCAGGCAGTTCTCCAGGCAAATGCTAAGTCCGGAGCCTAATGTATATTTCATGAGAATGCTGACAAATTTCGTTTTATGTAGTCTGTAATCTGCATATTAGTAGACGCCCGCGACTTCGCCTGCGTGTTAAAGTGTTGCAACATTGCAAAAACACCAAAAATAAAAAAATATATATGTTTTTAACAAAAATGGCTATAGCAAGTTCTTTTCAAAAGCTAGATATATGCCAGTGCAGACTTTTTGTAGACCTGATAGAGAGAAACAATTCTCTCATACAGTGTTTCGTTATACCTCAAATAGATAAAGCAGCGTTTTTGATGAAAGCTCCCAGGCGGCTTAAATTTCTTCGAGTCTTCCAACAATTATAGTCATATTTCATCCAATTTAAATAAAACCTTACCAAATTTAATACTAAAACCTTCCATCTGGAACCACTATCTATTTGTGAAAACTACCCTCTGACCTTAACGCAAACAGACAAACGCGGCGGGGATATTGTTTTATATGATGTAAGGATATAAGCGAAATACTACTGATTGACTCATTAAAACTACACTTAATTGACTTCAAATTTAGCATAGTTACTCATTTTTTGACACCCACGGGAATGGGCTCTATCTACGCGGGTGAAACCGTTGGGCACGGCTAGTTTATACTAATTCATTCGGGTATCCGTCCGGCCTCCGCCCTATACCGTTGATGTAACTGAGATTTTGCTTTTGTTTTTTTATTGCTAGACAACTAGTCAATCGATCTTTTTAAATATTAAACGATCATGTTATTTTGTTTTAACTCTTCAATAGTTCTGAGTTGTGTAAATAGTGTAATAGGAAAGAAAAATATTTTTGGATTGTATTTCAGTGCTTTATAATAAATTAATATAACATTAAAAATGTCAAGAAAGTTTGCTTCGTTTTACTTGTCTACCTAATCCACACCTGCAGATAATTTGGCGGTTTTAAGGTTACGTAGCTTATTTTAAGGAATACATGAACTAATTAATTAAATCGATTAATTATCCATTAAAAGTTTACCAGGATTGGTTAGGGATTTTAGGGCTCTATATTGAGGGCTAAGCTAAAAGTGCGTCATTGTTTCAGATTAGCGCTACTATTATAACTTTGATGTCGAGCGTGAACAGTTGTGTCGAGTAGATTACGATGGATTATTTACTAATTTATTATTTGGCAAAAAGACGTCAACGGGAAAAACGTCGACTGCATAACCTGTTCTTGACAAGTAGGTTACTGGCCGAAATTGCACCTCAATTATTACGCGCTTCGTCTCGTGTTAAAATATGTGGCGTAGCTCTGGTTGTGTAAACAAAGGAAAAATATATGGCGTAAAGATGTGTGAATAAAACTTTAACATTTCTAAATAATAATTGCTACTTTTATTGCTTTTGATCTCGTTGACATTTGTAAAGTTATTTTTAGTAAACAGAAGCTATTAAATTAATTGATAGTATTTAATATTTTATTTTCATTATGTTTCCTTTTGCGCGGCTTCGATTTCGCAGATCTTTTCAACTCGATGGACTTCTTCACTTTAGTGTTACTTTCGTCATTGATCAATCTCTTTGTTTCGAATATTGCACTCTCGTAGTTCTCCAAAAGATTGCTTAACACTTCTTGCTTTATCTCTATTTGTTGTATATTATTTTTTCCACTGGACTGCATAATTTCCTGGAAATTAGAAATAAGGCAGTTATTTTTAATTTATCTGAGAAACAATTTAAAAATGTGTAAATAATATACTATGTGCAATGTTACGACCGATGGAGATGTTTGCTGTGTCCATTCCCAACACAGCCTTTTGCTTTTTCCTAATTCGAAAAGAAAGGGAATATTGATCATCCTTACACAATCTTGTGCATATTCTTAAAAATACTACTAAGTGCCTAATTATTATGCATATTTTTATATTTAGCTAACTGAGGCACACAACTTCATTTGCGTGAATTTAGAATTTAACACCAAGGCACGTAAATCTTACGGTCTATTCTCTAATGCTATTCTTCATTGGCTATAATATATATATATAATACAGCTAATGCAACCAAAAAACTTATGAAATTTTAAAAGCTTTTTCAGACAATGTGACACGAGATTTTTATATATTAGATGTTTTGGAGTGTTAAATTTTTAATATAAATAATTTCCTCTCTAAATGTCACCTTGAACATGTGCAGTTGGTTATGAATAACAATGGTTACAGCGGTCCCCTTGCGGCCGGCGCGTCCAGTGCGACCCACTCGGTGAATGTACGTCTTGATATTCCGCGGAGGGTCGTAGGAAATTACGTAGTTACATTCAGGGATATCTATTCCTCTTGCTAAAGCATCAGTACTGATTATTCTGAAAAATACCAAAAATATGACATATATAATATACTTTTAACATCAATATGTTAACATTGTGTCTTTGCATATTTTTTTATTAATTTACGCAAGATGTAATTTTCAGTTACTTTAATTGTTGTCACCTTTTATATTTCGAAGACATTACGCAAATTTATATAACACCCTCTCTGTCATAAATAACAGTTGACCAGAGATCAAATCATGCCATTTATGCTGCTTTATCTAGCGAACAGAATTGTCTAACAATCTTAGATCATAGCCATTGGTTGATGGAACAAATATCCCATTAAGGCTATCATTATTCTAGATAATTCTAAAGTTTACCTCTTAGTAATACTTACACATTTATTTCTGACAGCTTGAACTTTTTTAACACCAATTCCCTGCTGGATCTATCCAAAGACGCAGACAGTTCTGCTACTTTCAATTTGCCTTTCCCCCAAATATTCAAAAGTGCTGTCAATCTGTGGGCCGACTGGGATGAATTCGTGAAACACAATGTTTTGTCCCAATGAAGGTTTGCAAAAAAGTTATAGAATATCAATGGCTTCTCTTCCGCTGAACAGACAACATACTGTTCATTCAACTCATCTGGAGTTGAATATTTTTTAACAATATTTTCATTTGGCATATCATTAATAGGTGCAACTGAGAATAATTTTGGCTGGAATAGTCCCCACTGCTCAAGTAACTCGGGGTCTGGTGATAATGTTGCTGAGAATAGAAGCTTGTGTACTGGTGATTTTTGATTAGAGATGTTATTCCAACTTAGATGTGAAAATTTTTTTGTATTAGTTTCAGCCTGAATGTGTTTCTCTAAGTGGTAGAGCCAATCGTTTTGTATGTTGTCCATAATTCTGTCGGCTTCATCTATGACGAGGAATTTCAAATGGTTTAATGAAAATCCTTGAGTGTTATGTAAATGCTCAACCAGTCTGCCGGCGGTGCATACTATTATATCCATTTCGCAAATCCAACCCAATGTCTCAGCTGAAAAACGAAAATTATTCAACAAATAATTTGTATTCATTAATAGATATAAACGTGCCACTGTAATATACTAATAGGTCCTACTATATCTCATAATTTGCTGTTGTTCCTTTTGAAGAGGTGTTGATCCGCTCAACAGTGCAACTCTTAATCCAGTGTTGGTGCAATACTTTTTGAAAACCTTGGCAATTTGTGCCGCTAGCTCTTGAACAGGTAATACAATTAGAGCTCTGATACGGTGACCAAGCTGTTTCATTAGGATCTAGAAATGAAAGAAATTTTAAAATTAACACATTCAAATAACAATTGGAATAATAATTAATAAAATAGTGGCTAAATGGTATACATGTGATAAAATTATGAATTTTTTTTTTCGTTTCATTATTGTAATATAATGAACTAAACAAAAAAAATTCTTTTTTAAAAAATTAAAAACTGAAATGACTTTAAAATTATACAATATTGTCCTTAAAATATGCATGTTATTAACAAAATGCATCCAAATCAGATAATGGATAATGTAGTACATGAGACTTAACATCAGGTCTCACATTGACTGTTGTAGTGCAGAACATTCTAAAGATTCGTAAGGCAAAAAAACTCTTACTTGAATAATTGGCAAAACAAACGACAATGTTTTCCCACTGCCAGTTGGAGCTGACACACAAACATCATGAGGCCTGAATGGTTCTGGCTGTTTATGTTCTCTTAGTATGAACGGTATAACTTTTTCTTGTACTGGAAACAGGTGTGTCACTCCCTCGCTCGCTAATGTAGTCTTTAGTGTATTGTGTATCCAATTTTGCTCACTAATAACACATGTCAAGGTTTGTAGATTTTTTGATATACTGAATGCATGAGAGAGCCAGTAGGGCAACACTCGTTCCACCTAGAATAAATAAGTATTCATTAACACCCAGAACAAAACTTATTAGAAAAAGACCTAGGTTTATATACTAGTTTTACAGTAAAGGCAAACTGCATGAATCAGTACTTGTCTATATCCAGTATTGGGCTGTGAGTATCACTGCAGAAAGAAGAACGGTAATTGCATGGCAAGATGGTCTATTAAATAATAAATTAAAAATTGCATCTGCTAAACACTTTTCACTCTATTCCCTGTGTCTATTAAATGTGGAGGTGAGGGCTTGAGGATTAATCTCTCAATTACCAAATAAATAAGTCATAAGTACTTAAGGATTAAGAATGTAATAAATTAATGTGTAAGGATTCAACCTATGATCTGGTCATGTTGAGTCCTTTGATTTTAAGCTATACATATTTTGATCCCTCACAGATCAGATGCGATATCAAGCTGCCACTGCAAGCCTTGAAGCATTAATTGGTCACTGGTTCAACCCTAATGAAATGACAGACTTACTCTATACTTACTATTGAATTTATTCAAGGATGGATTATTTATCTGTCAGATTATCTCTCTGTTCATTGAACTTGAAGATACTGGATCAATAAAGAATTTAGTAAAAAAATGAATATTCACCTTGTATTTTTTTTCGAAATCTGTATTACCTAAAACTTTAAATTCATTTGTAGGTTTCTCAGCTTTACTTTTGTTATTGGATTGAGTAGTATCAATTTCTGTTTCTGTAATATCTTCTTGATCATTAGACACATCATGGGCTCCACTGGAAGTCCCACTGTCCGTCTTCTGGTCCTTGGATGGGCCCTGGTCTATGGGAGTTGCAGTGTCAGGTGTTGCTTCAGTTAGTTTAATATTCTTTTTTCTTTCTTCGATTTTCTGTTTTAATCTTTGTAAATGCAATGTTTCCCGATCAACAGAATCGTTATCTTCATTTGTATCTGTATATCTGATGACAATTAAAAATATAATAGGCACCTCACCAATATTAATGTCTATTTAATACAAAAAAAAACAATAAGTACTTCAGAAATTGAATTCTATTATATCCTTATACAGCAGAACACTTGAGCTACGAAAAAAGAATATATTGAACATACCTATTTATAATAAACAAATCCATGCTTGAAAATCTATTATAAGCTTATACTTTTAGGACTATAATTTATTGTGATAGTTTATATAGAAAGTGTGATTATATTTGCAGTGACGGAATTTTTATTATTATACAAAGATACACTTCTTACTACTATACAAAATATTCAACAATTAAATACAACATCATAAAAACTAAAAATCAATACTACATCAACAATTCAACAATTAATTTATAACCAAGTTTCAAAAGTTCAGAACATGAATTTCCGGTAATGACAATTGATTTGACAGCCACAATGACAGAAATCCATAACATGTGATTTTACTTTTTTATGAACTTGTGGCCCAAGGATACAAGTCTCTTAAAGCATTGTCTGGGGATTTATCCAACGATACATAGATAATATATCTTTTTCCTTTATGTTTGTGCTTTTATTTATCATTTTTCGATTTCAACCTTACGGTAGAGTACCAGAGTAACTGACTCTGTGTTTTCCATTATTTCGGTGGCAATAGGTTGTTTTTTGGAATTTTTCAAATGAGTGTAATTCGCTGTCTATTTTATAAAAAATAGGCTTTCACATGTTTATTTACTGTTCGGTATATTAATATTGTTGTGGTAAACAAATTCTGATAAAAATGGCTAATGTTTCGTATCAAATCGCAAATCTTCTTGAGAAGGTAACCGGTGCATATTTTTTTATTTACTGGGTATAATGCTGATATCTTTGTTTAAAACAATCTTACAGTCGATAAATTCAATATGAATTGATAAAATGACAATGTATTTTTATTTTAGATGACATCCAACGACAAAGACTTCAGGTTTATGGCTACGAATGATCTGATGACTGAGTTGCAAAAAGACAGCATAAAACTTGATGATGATTCTGAACGAAAGGTCGTAAAAATGCTTCTCCGATTGCTTGAAGACAAGAACGGCGAAGTTCAAAATTTAGCAGTAAAATGGTAAGTAATTTTGCAAGTTTGTTCACTTTTTACACACCTTATATCATATAGGTACCTAGTTTACGCCTCCACAAAAATACCAAGTTAAAAAAATACGAAATCAATCATATCTCAGCAATAAGCTTAAATATTTTAGTGCCACTTTAGAATACTAACTTTGAACTTAAATAAAATTGCTTTGGGTACATGGCTAATTGGATTTAAGTCAATGTTCACTTACTGGTGGTGTTCACAGGGTTTTTATTCAGAATATGCACTTTTTAAATGGTAATTATGTATATGCATGTTATGCATGCTACTGCTGGCAATCAACTTAACCTGATGCTGAAGAAGTATGCTATTCAAAAGTCTTCTTCATGAACTATATACAAACAGTCTGATAAAATGAGAAACTAAAAGTATAATAATATAAATGTCTATTATTTATCATTTGCTTTGTTTTTCTTTGTAGTCTGTTTATTGGGAAAATACATAATTAATAGCTTGACAAGTTGATAAAGCATACAGTAAATTAATAGAGAGTCCAATCACTAATAAATAGTAGTAACCACTCCTAGCACATGCACAGTTTGGGAAAAGAGAATCATGCGCATGTTTAAAAAAAACCATAGCTAATATTGTTTTTTTTATTCATATTGTGCTAATATGTTTTATTTCAATGTTGCAGTCTTGGTCCGTTGGTGAACAAAGTGAAGGAGTATCAAGTAGAAGGCATAGTAGAAACTTTATGTGTGAACATGCTCTCTGACACAGAACAACTGAGGGACATCAGTAGCATTGGGTTGAAGACTGTCATATCTGAACTACCATTAGGCTCCAACACACTTGCTGCTAATGTTTGTAAAAAAATTACTGGAAGATTAAGTAGTGCAATTGAAAAGGTGAGTAATATTTACAAAACTCTCTGGGCTCAAGGGCTGTTATATGTCAATGTGTTTGTCTGTGTGTGTTTCAATCTAGCGTCATAACTTCTAAATAAATTAACCAATTATGATACAGTTTCATATTTGCTACTAATATAATGCAAGCTAATGTGATGGAGATGGATTTTGCTTTATGTAATAATTAGTGAATCCAAAGATATTAGCTGTCTGTCATGATAGAAAAAAAAATCCATTATAAAGATATTTCTCTGTATAGTTTGTACATTTTATTAAAAGACTACATGTTTAATTCTTTTAATAAAATGATTAAACTATAAAGAGAAACATACTATTGTTTATGTAAACATAAGACAAGTATGTAAAAGCAGACAAGTATTATCTCTGTCCTTATTTCTTGTAAGCAAAAATGTAGTCAGGTTCCCAAGATTGTTTTACCAATTAAATAATTATTTCAGCAAGAAGATGTGTCTGTCCAATTAGAGGCTTTGGATATATTAGCAGATTTACTGAGCAGATTTGGTGGTTTACTGATATCCTTTCACCCAATGTTGCTGAATTCATTACTGCCTCAACTAGCTTCACCTAGACAGGTTAGTAATATGATTTTATGTTTACCGTAGGCGGTCGGGGATTTAAAAATGAAATCATTTCCCACTTCTGAGAATTAGTATGTTATACAGTCAGGGTTTCATCAATATTGTTTTACCAATTAAAAAATTATTTCAGCAAGAAGATGTGTCTGTCCAATTAGAGGCTTTGGATATATTAGCAGATTTACTGAGCAGATTTGGTGGTTTACTGATATCCTTTCACCCAATGTTGCTGAATTCATTACTTCCTCAACTAGCTTCACCTAGACAGGTTAGTAATATGATTTTAATTAGTATGATTTTATGTTTACCGTAAGCGGTTGGGGAATTAAAAATGAAATAATTTCCCACTTCTGAGAATTAGTATGTTATATTGTAAATTCTAATAAGAAGATGATGATATATATAAATATTATATTTGAGTTATTACAATTCCATGAAATACCTATTCAATGATATTGCTGTATTATATATTCACCTGAGGTGGCTTCGGATTAGGAGTGAAACATAAGTACAAAAACATTATAAATATTATTCACAGTTCATGTTGTACGTTTTGCACGCCTTTATATAGCCTTTTTTAATTACACATCAAACTGAATTAACAATAAATATAGTGGCATGGCCTTCAATGGAAGATCAGCCGCACATGTCAAAACTCCCTCGACCAATGTGATTATACCTGTCATAGCTGTTGCACAAGGAATATATTTAAAATAAAATTGTACTTTTGCGAACACATGCTTGCATTTAAAATGTATGTTTTGTTTGTAGGCTGTACGCAAACGTACAATAGTGGCACTGTCTCACCTGGTCATGTCGTGTAACGCATCTCTGTACAACAAGCTCATTGATCATCTGCTGGAGGGCTTGAGCACTTCCACCTCGTCCAGTGTCAGTCGCACGCATATTCAGTGTATTGCATCTGTTTGGTAAGCCATTAATGTTTGGGTCTTATTATTAAATTAACTGTCTCCTGTAATTCTACACATGCAGGTCCAATTTCTATAGGACTATTGAGATAAAAGTTTGTGTGTAGTTTGTTATTTCTTTCCACCAAAACTACTGTGCCGATTTGGTTGTGGAATGGATTTAGATTACATCTTGTATTTACACTTGGGCTACATTTTATTTCAATCTATATTTACATCTTATAACATATACAAAGAGAGATCTGACTGTCTGTTCGTTATAAACTCAAAGTGTACTGAACAGACTGTCATGTGGGTTTCACCAATAGATAGTGTTGTCCTCAGGTTGTAGTGTTATTGTTAGGTTTTATGTTAATTATGATGATCGTTGGAAGGTTGGAGAATTTCAAGCCGCTTTATCTATTTGAGATATAATAAAACAATGTATGGAAGAATTGTTTCTCTTTATTAGGACTACAAAAAAGTCCGCGATGGCATAATATCTATCTTTCCCATTATTTCTTAAAAAAAGGGTTAACAACAGCCACACTATTTACCTCGAGAGCACAGTCGTAGGCATTGTAAAAAATTCTAAATTTACGCAGACAACATCGCCGTTATCAGCAAGTTTATGTATAACCTTGGTTTTATTATAAATTTGGTAAAGAACAAAAGATCCTGGAAAATTGACTTTTTAACAACAACTTTATATTACCACATTCAAGCAATGAATGATTTTTGATATGATTTGATTTAACTTTGTTATGCTTGTTATAGCCGTCAAGCTGGTCACAGATTTGGCGTTCAGCTATGGAGAGTAGCCCCGCAAGTGCTCAAGCACTCAACCGACGCTGACGAAGAGCTACGTGAGCACTGTCTGCAAGCGCTGGAGGCGATAGTGCTCAAGTGCCCCAAAGAAGTGCAACCTCATATCCCGACAGTGAGCTTAACCATTACCAACTTAATCATAAATACTTAGGATACTACGAATTTGCCCTTGGAAAGCAAGTTAAGCCACAGGTCCACAGTAGGTCTATGATGCGACTGAAGATTTCTTGCCTAAGAAATATTCATATTTATTTATTTGTATTCCAATTTAATGTCAAGATTTGTAATATATATAGTACAATAGGATGTTTTGTAATATGTCAAATTGGAACCCAGGTACGGCGCCATGTATATCATTTATGACTTCTTTTAAAGAATATTTATATAAAGTATGGGTACCCTTAAGCCTATCCGTCCCGAAAGTCTCGAATTATGTTCGGCGTTTTTCTCTCTGCATAGGTCCGACTTGGTGAATTCATAGAATGCTAAGATATGAATGATGAATCTTTGTTTTGTAGATCATTGATCTCTGTTTGAAAATGATCACGTACGATCCGAACTACAACTACGAAGACGACGAGGAGGGCGGCGGCGGCGAGGACGAGGAGATGGAGGATGAATCTTTTGAACCCGATACCTACCCGGAGTCTGATTCCGAGGAGTACTCTGATGATGACGATATGTCATGGAAGGTATTGATGCTGGACTACTTTATTTTTTTATGACCATGGGGTGGCAACAATGAAAATAATTGTAAAACTATTTATAATATATAATACTGAAAAATTATAAATTTTTTTGTATGGTAGATTGTATTTAACGTCTCTTACTATTTTATAGGTAAGACGGGCGGCAGCTAAGTGCCTGGAGTCTGTCATTACAACGCGTCATGAACTTCTGGTTGAAATGTATCAGACAGTTTCACCTGCTTTAATTGCGAGATTTAAAGGTAAGGTTTTGTTATGTTTCTTAAGTATTCAACGTTTTAAAGAATTTGTAAAGAATAAAGGGCTGAATGGGCCAGAAAAATGCTTTGATAAATAAATAAGGATAAAAAATAACTTATTTATTAAATTCATACATTTAAATTGAAGTGAAAAAAGCTGCAGACAACGGCAATTTTCTTATACAACATTTTCATTTATCCAATAAAATTTTATTTACACAAGGATTGTTTGATGCAGAACGCGAAGAGAATGTGAAATGCGATATCCTGAGCGCGTACACGGCGCTGCTGCGTGCGACGCGCCCCCCGCCCGCCCTGCAGACGCCGATCGCGCCCAGCGAGAACTCGCCGCAAGCTCTACTGCTGCAACGGGTAAGTGCGATATTAGGTAGGCACTTCTAGGGCACGTAAATATATCGATACTTTTTATTGTAACTTGCTAAAAGTTGATACTAGATGGCATTACAGGCCTTACACCTGTTGTAAAAAATCAAATGTGTTATCATGTATAATATCGGAGCTGGCGGTATAGAAACCGTGGTTCAGTTGGTAGAACGCTCTAAACGCGACGACAGTCAAAGAGAGGAGGGTTGGAATCCGCCGGCTCCGCGATTTTTGATATCATATTTATTTTCAAAAATATTAACCTCAATGTGTGGTTAATATTAAACACTTAATAAAAGAATATCGATACTTGTTTAAATTATTTATTTTATATTTTTAACCATCAGGTGCCCGGTCTGGTGCGCGGCGCGCTGCGTGTCATCCGCGGTCGCAGCGTGCGCGCGCGTGCGTGCGCTCTGTCGCTGCTGCGGGAGCTGCTAGTGGCGGCGCCCGGCTGCCTGGCCGACCATGCCGCCAGGGTCATCCGCGCTCTCACGCCGCCTTTAACGTATGTTTTATATTGTGTTTGTGTTTAACGTGTTCTTATTTTTCTTGTCCATTTGTATTAACAACAAATGGATAATGACTGTTAGCTAATGTTGTTGTTAACGAAAACTTCGTGAAGAGACTATAAAAAATGGACACTTATACTTTTGTCGGAAATGAAGGGATATCGATTTTAACATATTTTAGTGGACAATGTATTGCGGACAATGCCATAACAGCACTCGACGAATTCGACCATATAGCCAACCCATGGTACGCGTTTGTCGTCGCCACATGCAAAGCAGTTTAGATATTTGTTCTATGGTCCGTTGCAGCGACAAAGGCACGGCGTCGTCGATGAAGATCGAGACGCTGGTGTTCGTGGTGTGGCTGGTGCGCGGGCACAGCGCGGACGCGATGCGGCCGCACGTGGCGGCGCTGCTGCCCGCCGTGCTGGCGTGCGTGCACGACTCCTTCTACAAGGTCACCGCCGAGGCGCTGCGCGTGCTGCAGACGCTCGTCAAAGTTATGCGCCCTCTAGGTGAGTAATATGTTACTAGCAAACTAGACAGTTGTCGTCCTGTTGCCTGAATGTAAACTTACAGTTGTTGTAATTTTTGTTAAAAAGGGTAAATTTTTGTGCTTATGTATCCTTTAGGCTTCGAATACACGCCGCGAAAAGTTTTTATTTATATATCTTGTATGCATTGACATTTTTAACTGAAAACTACTCTATTTATTCAACCAAATGAAAGATATTAGAGGATAAATATACAATCATACAGGTCAAATTGAGAATCTCCTTGTAGGTTGTTGTTGTATTGTGGTGTAGGGACGCAAACATAGTCTGCATGTTATGAAGAAGTACCCTCCAATAACGCAGATAACGAGGGTGGCGTGGAGCCGCCCGCGGAGGATCTGCAGCGGTTCGTGCCCGCCATGTACGAGTGCACGCTGGTGCGTCTGCGCGCCACGGACATGGACCAGGAGGTGAAGGAGCGCGCCATCGCCGCCTGCGGACAGCTCATCTGCCACTTCGGAGACTATTTAGAGGTGAGATGGAGCTCTTGTGTCAGAACTCGTTTAGATTATGTTTTTTTCTGTCACAAGTAACAATTGAGCCCAGCAATGCTATGTTATGTAAGCCTTGGTCGTAGGATGAACCGCCAGACATACGAGAGCGGGGTGAAAAGTTCTCAAAATAACACATATCATTAAAATTTTATTATGGGATGTGAAGGATCTATTTAATTAATTACTTTGCAAATGAAAACCAATTATGGGAAAACATTAGTCTAACGTATTTGACAAGCTAGATCCCAAAACTCACGATAAGAGACCAGGAAACAACTAAAAAAATAAATAACACCAGGACACACACAACACTGCGAGATTTTGAGTTCAATTAGCGCAATCGCGCCATACTTTTATGGGAGTGATTCACATTGAATGAAAAGGTTGAGACCGTCGTAAATGACTATTTTCACAACCTTCTCGACTCTCATCCTTGGAAAAAAATACTGACATTCGAGAAATGCTAGACCAAATTTATTTAAGTAAGAGGGAGAACAAGCAAAAAAATAAAATGGACTTTCCTTTCCCAAAACTTATACATTGTTTGAGTTGACAATGCTCAGTTCAAGTCCCGGTGTTGATTCATCGCTAATGATAATACACCAGATTATAATTAACCTAAATCATTTATTTATATAGAATTATTTTTAAAATTTTAAACAATGCTTATAAAATTATAAAAAAAAAACTATTAAAAATTTATAAGAAAATCCATTCCGCCTGCTGTGGGGCCCGGGGGTCCAAGCAACTGGTGGTCAGGGCTCGAAACGAGAAGGGAGTGACCGTCGCGGAACCTCCTAATTAATAGCCAAATCATGTTACGACATCGTTTTCATCTGTGTATGTGTTTGTGTACGTTTGCGTGTTTGTGCTTATATATGTTATAGTTTATAGTTCTAATTTCCAAAGATTTCTTATTACTTAAGACATAATTATATAGTATAGATAGTTACCATAAATGAATAAATAAATTTTGACAAGCTTATGGGGAGTAGAAAAATAAAACATTATTATATTGTCAATTTTTATCTTAGATATAAGACTAGTCTAATCTGAATCAGGCAATGTAATACGCCGGGCGTCGCAAAACGGTATTTCTTCTAGGTATATTATTCCCTTTAAATTCATAAACAAACTTAAAAAAACAACAAAATATATAATTATATTTAACAAACCAACTGAAAATTAACAATAATAACAATGCAACTCAGAGCGACTTTTTAAGCTGGTGGATACCTAAATTTTTACTTCTGCGCAATAACGGTCAAAGCTTTTCGCTTGAAGACCGTTGACTAAAACGAAACGAAGGAACAATCATTGTTGAATCAACATTCCACATGACGGTAATCTCATGAGCAAGGTCCAAGTATTTTGATACTTTTTCCTTCTCAGCTTTCACCAGATTATCGTCATGTGGAACAGTAATATCAACAATCATTGCACGGCGCGTTAATCGATCAATTATCACTAAATCAGGTCTATTGGCTACAATATACCTATCAGTGACAATTGTTCGATCCCAGTAGAGCAACGCACTGCTATTTTCGCGAACTGACGCTGGGTCGTACCTATAGTAAGGCACCTCAAAATCGACAAGGTCATACTGAAGAGCAAGTTGTTGGTGGACTATCTTGGCTACTTCATTATGTCTGTGCAAGTATTCGCCATTAGCAAGATGAGAACACCCGGAAACTATATGTCTGAGGGATTCCCCAGGCTGATGACACGCTCGACATATGTCTAGAGCGCCATCTTTCATAATATGTTTCCGGTAGTTTCTCGTCTTGATCACTTCATCCATAATTGCACAGTCAATACCCTCGGTTTCCCCAAAGAGGTCACCGAATTGCAACCAAGATACAGATGTTATTTGATCTACATCCGGCCCCGTGAGGGCCTTGTAGAATTTGTCTATGCAACTCCTTACTCTTCCATATCGCCATACGATCTGAGTTACTAATTACTTTAGGCTTACACCACTTCTCTTTGCCAAGGGATAGTGGGGTAAAACCCTTGTCCACTGCAACGACATCCTTATGCATACCCACATTTATCTTGAGAAAATAATCACTGAGTTTGCACACCTGACGATTATGGAGGTTCTTGGCGTTCAAGAAACCACGTCCCCCACACTTGCGTGGGAGGTACAATCTCATTACAGATGAACGTGGATGGTGCATCCGATATGACGTCAGGAGTTTGCGGACTTTACAGTCCAGGGAGCCCAGTTCAGTTTGAGTCCACTTTAGAATGCCAAAAGAGTATATGAGTAAGGGCATGACCCAGCTATTGTAGGCACGTATCTTAACCTAATATTATTAAGTGAAAGATGATTGTTTAACTAATATAACA
Organism: Mycalesis mineus; assembly: GCA_034621355.1. Lineage (NCBI taxonomy): Eukaryota > Metazoa > Arthropoda > Insecta > Lepidoptera > Nymphalidae > Mycalesis > Mycalesis mineus. The sequence goes on from CM067881.1 coordinate 8,436,222, forward strand.
GATAATCTTAATATGATAAAAGTTAAGGGAGGTTACTACTCCAACAAAGGATACAGTATCTTCACACTAGGCGATTTAATCTGTTTAAAACGATATATTTTTGTTTCAGAACGAGCTTCCAGTGTGTTTACCGATATTTTTGGAAAGACTACGCAACGAAATTACTCGGCTGACCACTGTGAAGGCTCTGACTAAAATTGCTTCGTCGCCTTTGAGAATTGACTTGCGGCCTATATTGGTAAGATATTTACTTTCAAAGAATACTTATCATAACGAATATTTTCATAGTAAACCTTAACTGTAAGCCTAAGATACGCTTAAGGAAATGTCTCATATAGAAACAAAACATCGTAGACCAATTGGTTAGGCTGGTGAAAGCTAAGTGCAGATGGCGTCATCATAGATGGTTCCTTTGTATATTGTTCGTGTGGTTTTTTTTTGCCCGGATATATTGTATAGGCATTTGAAAAATGTAAAATTCCTTAAATTATGTTACTGTAAATTTTAACATTCAATCATCAAGGTTGGTCTTAACTCGAGGCATATATATCTGCGCACTACACAAATTGATTTTGTACAACTGTCAGTTTATTCATGTACTTCAGGAATATATTTCGCTCGGAGAGGCGACATAAATCAGACGATTATATATAACTGATATAGCATATATTGCAGCCTTATCATAGTTGAAAAGGAATAGTACACCATTTATCTGTGTATTGACTATTCATTCCGTTTTAGCATAACCTCAAATAAATAATAATAATAAATAATAAATAATATAGGACAATTACACACATCGCTCGCCCCAAAGTAAGCGTACTCGTAAGTAGCTTGTGTTATGGGTGCTATGATAACTGATTAATATTTTTATATATATTATACATAAATACTTATAATATATAGATAAACACCCAGACACTGGAAAATATCCATGCTCATCACATAAATATTTTCCAGATGTGGGAATCGAACCCACAGCCTAGGACGCAGAAGCAGGGTCACTGCCCACTGCGCCACTTGGCCGTCAACTCAAATACTAGCATTAATTAAATTTTCACGATAGTAAAGCCTTCTAGTAATGAGACGGCTAAAACTCATGTTACTGTTGTCGGAGTATGCCCGACTAGTTTACAACCCATACAGGGCTCTAGCCCTGACCTTGCTTGCAATCGCAGTGTGAAGCAAATTTCGCTTTTCCGTATAATAGAAACTGCGATAGTTTAAATTCCAAAAAGGATGTTCTTCAACTTGATTAGAATTTAGAACTGCTTAAAGCGTCATTGTAGTTACAATAAATTATTTTTGGTATTTTGCCCATAGAAAATCAACATTTATAGGTACCATGTTGGTGCCATTTTGGCACTTGCCTTTCCCATATCGATGAAATAACTGTGTCGCCTTAACGAAATGTAATAAGAGAGACCTATATTTTCGATTGCTGACTATTGGGCGACGGTGTGGTCTTGTTGTATACATGATATATCTCCTGATGCGCATCTTAGGCTTACTGGTCACAAGGTATAGAAAAAAATTAATAAAATTCGTTCTGTTACAGTCCGACGCTGTGCCTATACTCGGATCCTTTTTGAGGAAGAACCAGAGAGCCTTAAAGTTGTCTACGTTGGTGTTGTTGGATACTCTTGTACAAAACTATAGCAATGCTATAAGTATAGAACTATTAAGCAAGGTGAGAAAAGATAACTATTTCATTATAATAAATCACGATTATGAAGCACACACCGGGCGCATGAAAGCTAAAGTCAAAACCATATAGGGCATTTGTCATAGAGAGTGTTGAACCTTCGAAAGTTGCTAAGAACAAAGGAGTAGACAAACTATTATCTCTCTATCTCTCTCTCCCTTACCTACGTATGGTTTGTAAGTTACGCCCTGGGTGACACGCACGCAGGTGCTGATGGAGGTGCCGGCGCTGGTGTGCGAGGCGGACCTGCACTGCGCGCAGACGGCGCTGGCGCTGGTGCGCGGCGCGTGCGAGCGCTGCCCCGCCGCGCTCACCGCCGACGCGCGCAACGCGCTCACGCCCAACATACTCACGCTCGCGCGATCGCCTCTCTTGCAAGGTATGGCTTCCACTACAACAAACAACCTGTACAAAAGCCCCACGTAATCTACTCTAACGTGTTCCATGATATAAGACCACTAGCAGTCGCCCGCGACTTCGTCTGCGTAAGAACCTCTTAGGTACCCTTTTAATTTTAAAGACAGACTTTCATATAAAGTGTGCTCTCTTCCCGCTACCCCTCTCAATTTAATTTTTTTATGGTTTCCCGTGAAGCAATATCCTTCGTCCCGTCCCGTGTATCTTACAGTACATTAACATTTAACAATATATATTTATGGCAAGCTGATGTGAATAGCTTTTAATAGTCTATTTCACTTTTGAGTCTAGCTTTCATAAAGAAAATAATTTACAATCCGACATGCAGATCTAGATATAAGCCCGTTTAAACAAACTTTTTCGTATATTATATAAATATGGTCTGGCATGCCAAATAAATTGAAAGAAAAGATCATAGATCGAATTCGATCGAAATGTTTTTTAGAAATTTTGCAATATCTCCGAAACTATATAACTAATTAACATACTGTAAAAGGCAAATCTTATCTCTGTAATATCCTTGTGATTATTAAATAATTTATTTTGATAAGGATTTAAGTTTAGTTCTATAAATAATGACGTAAACGTAAGCATATGAATTAAATGATTTTTTTAAAACACAAAAAGTTATATATCTGCCAAAATATAAAAGATAAATATAATTATGCTATCGCGGACTTTTTGTAGAACTTTTTAAGATGCATAAAGTTTTCATACAATGTTTTCAATTACATCCAATACCTAAGGCAGCGTACGTACATAAAGCTAAATTTAATAAATTTCACGGTCCGACTCGCGCGACAAAAACTGTGATAACTCGGGTAATATATACAATACTAATGTAAAATATAGCCTTATAGGCTATATTTTACATTAGTATTGTACACTCACTTTACAAACTTACAAACTTTACCTCTTTATAATATTAGTATAGATTTCTTGTCTAAAGACCCTTTTGAAAGATCAAATAAATGCATTTGATTATAACGTTACGATTTCATCAAAGAAGCGTTTAGGCGGTCAAACCTATCCTTCAAACAAAACTTTTTGAACAAAGTTCCAGATTGGAACCAACGGCACAACACAAACTAAAAAAAAAACAACCAACCACGTTTGATGCATAGCTAGTGAGTAGCTGAAAATAATACGCATCATTGCATTGGTTGTCGATCAGGTGGTGCTCTGAAGGCGATGGTTGGCGTGCTGTCTGCGCTGGTGGCGGCGGATGTGGCGGGCTGTTCGCGGCGCGAGCTGCTGTCGCTGCTGGTGGCACCCGTGCACGCGAACGCCGACCACGCCGCCACGCCGCATCACATCAAACAGGTATATTATACTAGTTGTCACGCTGGCGGCTCCCTAAAGACCGTAATATAATTATGGCATATTATAATGTTGGCAGGCATATCACTCGTTGGCGAAGTGCGTGGGTGCGGTGGTGGTGTCGGGCGGGTCGGACGCGCTGGACATCACGCGCGGCTTCTTGCGCGACGCGGCGCAGCCCAGCTCCGACACGCAGCACATGTTCGCGCTGCTCGCACTCGCGGAGATCGGCAGGCATCTGTACGTATCACTCGTTGGCGAAGTGCGTGGGTGCGGTGGTGGTGTCGGGCGGGTCGGACGCGCTGGACATCACGCGCGGCTTCTTGCGCGACGCGGCGCAGCCCAGCTCCGACACGCAGCACATGTTCGCGCTGCTCGCACTCGCGGAGATCGGCAGGCATCTGTACGTATCACTCGTTGGCGAAGTGCGTGGGTGCGGTGGTGGTGTCGGGCGGGTCGGACGCGCTGGACATCACGCGCGGCTTCTTGCGCGACGCGGCGCAGCCCAGCTCCGACACGCAGCACATGTTCGCGCTGCTCGCACTCGCGGAGATCGGCAGGCATCTGTACGTATCACTCGTTGGCGAAGTGCGTGGGTGCGGTGGTGGTGTCGGGCGGGTCGGACGCGCTGGACATCACGCGCGGCTTCTTGCGCGACGCGGCGCAGCCCAGCTCCGACACGCAGCACATGTTCGCGCTGCTCGCACTCGCGGAGATCGGCAGGCATCTGTACGTATCACTCGTTGGCGAAGTGCGTGGGTGCGGTGGTGGTGTCGGGCGGGTCGGACGCGCTGGACATCACGCGCGGCTTCTTGCGCGACGCGGCGCAGCCCAGCTCCGACACGCAGCACATGTTCGCGCTGCTCGCACTCGCGGAGATCGGCAGGCATCTGTACGTATCACTCGTTGGCGAAGTGCGTGGGTGCGGTGGTGGTGTCGGGCGGGTCGGACGCGCTGGACATCACGCGCGGCTTCTTGCGCGACGCGGCGCAGCCCAGCTCCGACACGCAGCACATGTTCGCGCTGCTCGCACTCGCGGAGATCGGCAGGCATCTGTACGTATCACTCGTTGGCGAAGTGCGTGGGTGCGGTGGTGGTGTCGGGCGGGTCGGACGCGCTGGACATCACGCGCGGCTTCTTGCGCGACGCGGCGCAGCCCAGCTCCGACACGCAGCACATGTTCGCGCTGCTCGCACTCGCGGAGATCGGCAGGCATCTGTACGTATCACTCGTTGGCGAAGTGCGTGGGTGCGGTGGTGGTGTCGGGCGGGTCGGACGCGCTGGACATCACGCGCGGCTTCTTGCGCGACGCGGCGCAGCCCAGCTCCGACACGCAGCACATGTTCGCGCTGCTCGCACTCGCGGAGATCGGCAGGCATCTGTACGTATCACTCGTTGGCGAAGTGCGTGGGTGCGGTGGTGGTGTCGGGCGGGTCGGACGCGCTGGACATCACGCGCGGCTTCTTGCGCGACGCGGCGCAGCCCAGCTCCGACACGCAGCACATGTTCGCGCTGCTCGCACTCGCGGAGATCGGCAGGCATCTGTACGTATCACTCGTTGGCGAAGTGCGTGGGTGCGGTGGTGGTGTCGGGCGGGTCGGACGCGCTGGACATCACGCGCGGCTTCTTGCGCGACGCGGCGCAGCCCAGCTCCGACACGCAGCACATGTTCGCGCTGCTCGCACTCGCGGAGATCGGCAGGCATCTGTACGTATCACTCGTTGGCGAAGTGCGTGGGTGCGGTGGTGGTGTCGGGCGGGTCGGACGCGCTGGACATCACGCGCGGCTTCTTGCGCGACGCGGCGCAGCCCAGCTCCGACACGCAGCACATGTTCGCGCTGCTCGCACTCGCGGAGATCGGCAGGCATCTGTACGTATCACTCGTTGGCGAAGTGCGTGGGTGCGGTGGTGGTGTCGGGCGGGTCGGACGCGCTGGACATCACGCGCGGCTTCTTGCGCGACGCGGCGCAGCCCAGCTCCGACACGCAGCACATGTTCGCGCTGCTCGCACTCGCGGAGATCGGCAGGCATCTGTACGTATCACTCGTTGGCGAAGTGCGTGGGTGCGGTGGTGGTGTCGGGCGGGTCGGACGCGCTGGACATCACGCGCGGCTTCTTGCGCGACGCGGCGCAGCCCAGCTCCGACACGCAGCACATGTTCGCGCTGCTCGCACTCGCGGAGATCGGCAGGCATCTGTACGTATCACTCGTTGGCGAAGTGCGTGGGTGCGGTGGTGGTGTCGGGCGGGTCGGACGCGCTGGACATCACGCGCGGCTTCTTGCGCGACGCGGCGCAGCCCAGCTCCGACACGCAGCACATGTTCGCGCTGCTCGCACTCGCGGAGATCGGCAGGCATCTGTACGTATCACTCGTTGGCGAAGTGCGTGGGTGCGGTGGTGGTGTCGGGCGGGTCGGACGCGCTGGACATCACGCGCGGCTTCTTGCGCGACGCGGCGCAGCCCAGCTCCGACACGCAGCACATGTTCGCGCTGCTCGCACTCGCGGAGATCGGCAGGCATCTGTACGTATCACTCGTTGGCGAAGTGCGTGGGTGCGGTGGTGGTGTCGGGCGGGTCGGACGCGCTGGACATCACGCGCGGCTTCTTGCGCGACGCGGCGCAGCCCAGCTCCGACACGCAGCACATGTTCGCGCTGCTCGCACTCGCGGAGATCGGCAGGCATCTGTACGTATCACTCGTTGGCGAAGTGCGTGGGTGCGGTGGTGGTGTCGGGCGGGTCGGACGCGCTGGACATCACGCGCGGCTTCTTGCGCGACGCGGCGCAGCCCAGCTCCGACACGCAGCACATGTTCGCGCTGCTCGCACTCGCGGAGATCGGCAGGCATCTGTACGTATCACTCGTTGGCGAAGTGCGTGGGTGCGGTGGTGGTGTCGGGCGGGTCGGACGCGCTGGACATCACGCGCGGCTTCTTGCGCGACGCGGCGCAGCCCAGCTCCGACACGCAGCACATGTTCGCGCTGCTCGCACTCGCGGAGATCGGCAGGCATCTGTACGTATCACTCGTTGGCGAAGTGCGTGGGTGCGGTGGTGGTGTCGGGCGGGTCGGACGCGCTGGACATCACGCGCGGCTTCTTGCGCGACGCGGCGCAGCCCAGCTCCGACACACAGCACATGTTCGCGCTGCTCGCACTCGCGGAGATCGGCAGGCATCTGTACGTATCACTCGTTGGCGAAGTGCGTGGGTGCGGTGGTGGTGTCGGGCGGGTCGGACGCGCTGGACATCACGCGCGGCTTCTTGCGCGACGCGGCGCAGCCCAGCTCCGACACGCAGCACATGTTCGCGCTGCTCGCACTCGCGGAGATCGGCAGGCATCTGTACGTATCACTCGTTGGCGAAGTGCGTGGGTGCGGTGGTGGTGTCGGGCGGGTCGGACGCGCTGGACATCACGCGCGGCTTCTTGCGCGACGCGGCGCAGCCCAGCTCCGACACGCAGCACATGTTCGCGCTGCTCGCACTCGCGGAGATCGGCAGGCATCTGTACGTATCACTCGTTGGCGAAGTGCGTGGGTGCGGTGGTGGTGTCGGGCGGGTCGGACGCGCTGGACATCACGCGCGGCTTCTTGCGCGACGCGGCGCAGCCCAGCTCCGACACGCAGCACATGTTCGCGCTGCTCGCACTCGCGGAGATCGGCAGGCATCTGTACGTATCACTCGTTGGCGAAGTGCGTGGGTGCGGTGGTGGTGTCGGGCGGGTCGGACGCGCTGGACATCACGCGCGGCTTCTTGCGCGACGCGGCTGTGGTGTCGGGGCGTTTAAATAACAACACAACCGATCGTGATTAAAGTATGTTTATTACTACTCTTAAGCTATTACAGTACTCCTATTTATATTACTCCACTACATCATCGGGGTAAATTTAAAAAAAAAATGTCAAATACGATTTTTTTTTTTTTTTTTTTTTTTTTTTTTTTTTTTTTTTTTTTTTTTTTTTAACAGAGAGACGAATATCTTAGCATTCCATGGATTCACCGTGCGGGTGCCGGGTCCATCGCGTGGCTGAGAGAAAAACTCCGAACAGAGCCCGAGACTTGTGACTCGGGTGTAGGTTTAAGGGTACCCTTTGTGACGCGCGTCAACACTCACCTCCTCTGTTCAAGTTATTCTCCCTGCCCAACCATATTCGGAAGGACCCTACTAGTGCAGCTTTGGACACTCGTTCCAATATGGAGCTTACTGCGCTTCTAGTAAGGCCAAGGTCTTTTAGCAGGTTGTAGAGAGACTTCGCTGGTATACCCCTCGCACCCACTTCTACCGCGTATAAACTAACCACATAGCCATTTTTGGTTAGTTCATTAGTAAGGTCATAGTATTTATTCACTTTGAATACATGGTCTTTAGGGATGTTTGTTTCCCACGGCACTGTAAGCTCGACAAGTACTATACGTTTAATTTGTTTGGAAAAAAGAAATATGTCCGGTCTAGATGTCGTAATAGCTAAGTCTTCCGGGATTTTATAGTGCTTATCATACGTGTCCATTAATATAGTCCAATCAGGAGCAGAGCCCAGAATTGAATAAGGCTTGCTGGTGGAATTTGTACTTGAGCCTGCTTTAACGAAGTTAGTTTGTCTTTTATTCGTCGTCAACCCTTTTTGAGCCCTAGCTACTGAAAGGCTTATAGCTTCACGTATGATTTCTAGTACTCTGTCGTGGCGGCGTGAGTAGAGACCCCTGTCCAGGAGCACCTTGCATCCTACCAATAAGTGCCTTGCAGTGCCCACTGCCTCACCACAGGTATAGCAAGATTTTTCCGAGGCTTTTCCCCATCTTACTAGGTTACTCTGATCTGGGAGAGTCAGTTGAAAGGCATTAAGATAAAATTTCAATAAGGCAGGAGACCAATCATACAGCAAGGCGCGCCACTTCAGAGCCAGAGGGATGCAGAACTCGCCTAAGTTTAACCACTCGTTTTGCATTTCTAGGTTCATGGCATGCACTTTGTAGTTGTCGTCCTCATCTTGTTTAAGAAAAGATTTTATTATGTCTTGGTCTTCCTTTTTACGTCTTGCACCCAACCCGGTTCTATTTACCTGAGCCCCTGCCATAAATTGTTTGTAAAATTGAAGCCTAGAGTCAAGTTTTCCGGCACCCTCGTCTTTAGGAAGTGATGCAACTAGTTCGTCCTGGGACTTAACTAGAATGTGCGTTCTGGTAACCCTGAGGTGTTTATAGAGTTCCGATGGCCTTTTTAGTTTTAACCCAAAATTATTGTAATCTCTGAATAGAGTTGAAGGGTCAGCCGAGAGTGCTAGACCAAACCAAGACTTCAATGTTTTTATGACATTTGCATCTAGTTTTGCCAGATGGGTTCTGCCAATATCATAAACGAGGAATGGCCAAGTCAGACGTGAAGTGAGATAGTTGTCATAGACCCACGCTTTTTTTATATTGTTAATGGGCTGTTGGTCTACCCTATTGAGGTCATTTATGAAGTTATCGACGACTACCTCAAGGGATGGTGTGCGTCCTTTGTAATCAATCTTTCTACCGAGGAACTTAAAAGGCAATGCTTCAGCAATGGTGGTTACACTTTGGCCACTAATAGAGAGACCCGGATCATAAGATGTAAATTTAGTATTTCGTCTCCCCAGACATAGACAGTGACATTTGCTTGGCTTTACCCTCAGCCCACCAGTCCATGAGCAGAACTCATCCACTACATTCAATAGCTCCTGACAGTGCATGTATCTGCATAAAATGCCGAATAAAATATTATATTACTGATAAACTTTTTTTTTTTTTTTAAATTTCTTATTTCCTAAAACTTATAATTAATTAGTTAACACATTCATATCATAATCATATTTTAAGGTGTAAGTATAAAGTGTTTACAAGTTAAAGGAATGACACTGTCATCGTGCCTTGATAATGAAATATAATATTGTTAACACAGGCTTGAAATACAATACCGCTAGGTAGTAGCTAGCTATAATAATGGATAGGTATCTATCGTAACTAACGCTAAACACTTAATACTAGGTTACGTATGGTTTTGTTCTGTTTTTGTGGACACTATCCACTTTTCCGTCTTTTTCAACAGTAACGTTAGGTCCATTTTCACTTATTACTTTATAGGGTCCTTTATATAGCATATCTAATTTTTTACCAGTTTCATTCTTGATTAAAATTAAATCACCTCTTTGATACTTGATCGAATTACACTTTTTATCCCATACATCTTTCCTTTTCAATTTACTTAAAACTAAGTTTTTATGCGCTTCCTTCCATGCTAACTGTAACCTATACCTAAGCTCTAGTGCATAATTATCTGGATTGTAGAGTGGCTTTACCACATTATCTCTTAAATTACTAGGCAAGTTACAACTATTGCCAAATACGAGTTCGTACGGCGTATACTTAGTCTGAGTATGGACAGTAGTGTTGAATGAAAAACACCAAAACTGAAGCCACTGACTCCATGTCTCTTGATGTCCATCACATAAAGTTCGTAAGAAGGCAGCGAGGTGTTTATGAGTATTTTCCAAGGAGCCTATCGACTCATGATGATAAGCTGTCGAGCTTACCTTTTCAATTTTAAGTAGCTTGCACACCTCTTTCATCGTTTCTGACTGAAATTCCGTTCCTCGATCTGTCGCGATAACTCTGGGAAGTCCGTACCTTAATATGAAGTTATTGACAAAAGATTTTGCCACACTTACCGTGTCTTTACGTTGTAAGGGATACGCCTCGACGTATTTACTCAGCTCGCATTGTAAACTTAAAATATAAACATTATTGTCTATGTCTTTATCTAAAGGACCTATGATATCTAAGTATATTTTTTCAAAAGCTTCCGATGCTGTCGTCGTCACGACCATCGGTTCCACTATATTTCTAGAATACTTACTAGTTTGGCACTTGGCACACTTGCTTACGTATTTCCGCACATCGGATTCCATACCAGGCCAAAAGTACTTACCTTTTATATTGTTGATCATGCGTTGTACACCCGCATGCCCACTCGTAGGTAGTAGATGATAATCATGTAGTATGCATATCTTTTCTTCATCATTGAGGACTCGTTTTATACCTTTTAATATATTTAATTGCGGTCCGGACCATTTTTCTCTACTTTTTATTTCATTTATTAGTTGCTTTAAAAATTCTACGTTTCTTTCATCTTTAATTATACATAGTCGTTCAATATTCAATTCATTACAAAATTCCTTCAATAAATTCGCAAATTCGACTCGCGTAAAATGCGACATATAATTGAGGTTTATGTAAATTGAATGAGTCGAGACCTCATACGCTAAACATTCTTTTTCATAAGTTAGAGTTTTCTTAGTTAACTGACTTCCTTGAATAAATTTCAACTCTACGTAGTCACTCGGTTTCCTTAGTATCTCTGCGATTCTCGGTTGGCCAGACCTTGATTCGGCAGGTATACAAGGATCCCTTGTGTCTGTGCTTTTATTCACCTCCTCTTTGCATAACTTAGCTTTCTGTGCTCTCGTCATAACCAAACTAACTTTACTATTTAATGATTTCAATTCTTCCGAACTTATGGTCACCCTACTTAAAGCATCTGCCACGTTATCACTGCCTTTTATGTACTCGATTTTAAAGTCGTATTCTTCCAACTGTAATCTGAACTTTAAAAGTCTCGTTGACGGATCTTTCATACTAAATAGATAAATTAAAGGTTTATGATCGGTCTTGATGACAAATTGTTTTCCGTATAGGTATGGTCTAAAATGTTTTATGCTCCAAACTATTGCCAAAAGTTCTTTCTGAATAATTGGATAATTTAGCTCCGCTTTATTTAGAGGTCTGCTAGCATATGCTACAGGTTTTAAATTTTTATTACACAATACTGATCCGATAGCTATGCCTGACGCGTCTGTTTGGAGAACAAAGGTGTTAGTATGTGAAAAATCTGGATATTGTAAGATTGGGGGTGTAGTTAATTTGTGTTTCAAAGTTTCAAAGCTGTTTTGACATTCTTTAGTCCATAAGAATTTTACATTTTTTCGACATAATTTATTCAATGGTAAAGTGATTTCGGAAAAATGAGGTATAAACTTTCTGTAATAGTTGCAGAACGCTACAAATCGCCTAGCTTCGTCCGAATTTGTTGGTACCGGATAATGTTGTAATACTCTAGTTTTCTCTGGATCGGGCAGAACTCCATTAGCTGACACCACGTGTCCTAAATATAATAACTGTCTTTTCATAAATTCGCACTTATGTGGGTTGAGTTTAAGGTTCATTGTTCGAAGACGCTCAAAGACATCCATTAAATTTTTATTATGAATCTCCATATTTCTTCCAAAAACTATTAGATCATCGCAGTAAATAAAACATTTTTCATAGGTTAGACCTGACATTGCGATGGACATAACCCTCGAGAAGGCATTAGGACTAATTTTTAAACCCATGGCTAATCGCTTCATTCTGTATTGCCCAGTACTTGTGCCAAAGCTAGTGATATTCCTACATTCGGGTTTTAAACTAACTTGATAAAATCCTTGATACAAATCCAAATGGGTGAAATAAATACTTCCGGACAGAGAGTCTAATATCTCAGTTATGTTGGGTAAGGGAAATTTATCGTCCTGTATCGAATCATTAACTTTTCTGTAATCTATTACTAAACGCCATTTTTTGTTACCTTCTGACTTTTTAGGCACTAATAGTATTGGACTATTCCATTCGCTATTAGAGGGTTCTATTATGTCGTCATCGAGCATCCGTTGCACTTGTTTATTAATTTCTTGTTTCGATGACTGTGGAAGCCGATAAGGTTTTGTATACACGGGTTTGGTATTAGGTTTCACCATAATCGACTGTTCTACGACGTTCGCTGTACCTAACCTGTCACCTTCCAAGAAAAATATGTCGGAATACTTGGCACATATTATTTGTAGTGATTTTCTATCGTTAGAACCTAAATGATTTAGTTTTAATTCTGTTAATAGTTTCTTTACACGACTAACATCTTTTTGAGACTGGCTAAATGAACATAAATCGTAGTTTTCTAAATAATCAATATCTCCCGACTGAATAATGTTAGATTTGAGAATTTTCATTGGTTTTTCGCCCGTATTCAATATCTTTACTGGTATTTTTCCCCTAATTGGCTTTACGATGCAACCTGCTAAAAATATGTTTTCATGTAACTGTTTCGGATATATAACACTATCTTTATATACATTTTTACTGATACTCAAATAATGAATTGATTCGCTACGTGATGGAACCGTTAAATATTCTTCTGATACTACATCTTTACTAGTACATTTACTTATTTGTAAGGTACATGTTTCATAATGCTCTAAATGTAATGTGAGTCGGTTCGTAGGTAAGTCTATGTTTGCATTATAAGTTCTAAGAAAGTCTAAACCGATAATACCGTCCGCTCCGCATGGAACGTGATCGAATAGGTATAACTTGTGACGAAATGTAAAACCGTTTGCTGACTGCAATGGAATATACGCGAAACATTTCGATTTTATTTTTCCACCTATACCTTTTATGATTGTATTACTGTCATATTTTATTATGTTACTTTGAATGATTTGACTGTTAATGATAGATAAAGATGCACCAGTATCTAATAAAAACTTACATTTTCGATTGCCGCAGAACAGATAGATGAAATCCAACCCTTCACATATGAATGCATAGTTAGGCTCGAAAAAACTCTGCCAAATTTAGATCTTCTTCCTTCTGCTCGGACTCTGTGACGTAGGCATTGCCTTTGCGATAATAATTATTATTTGAGTTACCTCTATAAAATCTTACGTTATTCCTCGGATATCGGGACTGATTGTAATTCCTTGTTGGTGCCGTATTACTTTGATAATTATAGCGACTTATATTGGGCTGATTGTGTCCTCTCTTAACCTGGGATATGGGTTGATACGTACCTCCTCGCGAAGGTGTATAGCCGCGGTAAAACTGTCGTCCGCGATTGTACCTGGGGTAACGATAATATGATTGATTTCTGTTACCTTGTGAGTAGGAGTATACTGCTGTTTGGGACGAAGACCCGGGGCTTGCCAGCTCCTCGTCTTCCGCTGCGCGCACAGCATCCTTCAGCGCGCTGTAGTTTCTAGCTGATATTATTGTACTCAGCCGCCGATTTCGAAGACCATCTGAAAATCTTTTTATTGCCAACTGTTCGTTTAAAGGTCTCAATATTTCGCGTGCTTTTTCATTTTCGCCAGCTTGTGTTATAGTGAGCCCTATAAAAAGTTCCTCCAACTTTTCCCCATATTTGCTAATGGACATATTATTTTGAGATAAGTTATTTATCTGTGATAGCAAGGAATTGGCTGATTTCTTAGTTAGCAAATATTTCTTTACATCTAATAATAAACTTTCAATTGTAGAATATTCGGGATTCAGCTTCAACTTAGCTGTTTTAGATAATCTTGTTTTCAAAACAAATGAAATCAACAATTTCTTGCTCTCCTCACCTTTTAAACAGTTACTATACATCTCGATGCCATCTATAATTTGCTCAATATTTTCTTGCCTACCATCCATTAAAGGAATCAACGTACTCGCGGTTTTTAAATCAAAGTTATCCATTTTTTGTACAATTTCTATAGGACCTACTTGCATATAATTAACAATTTTCTTATAAGTTTCCTCAATCGCTTCACAAGTTAATTCTATATCTGATGACTTTGTTAAGTGCAAAGTTTTTATATGTAATCTATAATCCTTATATAATGCAATAACATTTTCAAATTTTTGCTGGCCTAACTTTTCTTGCCGCCTTTTAGGTCCCAACTTTCTAATGCTCTCACTTTCACATATAAGATAATTATAAATCTCTAGTAACCTATCCATACACTATTATATTTATATAACTAATACATCAATACTAATATAACTAATACATCAATACCCATTATTTTATTTTTATTTTCACTTTCACTTTTTTCTTTTCTCACTTTTTTTTTTTTTTTTTTTTTCACTTCACTGTTGTACTTCTGGATTAGGTGGGTCGCGGACCGCCGGTTGATGCCCGGACCAACGCGCCCGTATCCTTCTAAAAGCTTCCTCCCGTAGCTCCTGTCTCACCAGCCCGGTGTGGCATTTTTTATATTTTTTTAAGCCAATATAAATTATGGCTAGCGCACAAACTCCCAGAATTGAGGCTATCAATATGTTGCTAGTTGTTACCTCTGTGTTGTTGCCGTCTTGTATCACTACCTCTTTGTTTTGGCATTCACACTTTGCGCATTTGTTGCCCATAATTTTTATAATTTATATTTCCTTCGCTGCACATGTACCCCTGACAATTGACTTATTAATTTTATTCATCGTAAAAGTCTAGATTCGAACACCGAGGCACACACGAATGCCCCGCGTCAGCATTATTCGCCGGACATTGGACACGTCCTGTCACGGTCGCCATGTGGTGTCGGGGCGTTTAAATAACAACACAACCGATCGTGATTAAAGTATGTTTATTACTACTCTTAAGCTATTACAGTACTCCTATTTATATTACTCCACTACACGGCGCAGCCCAGCTCCGACACGCAGCACATGTTCGCGCTGCTCGCACTCGCGGAGATCGGCAGGCATCTGTACGTATCACTCGTTGGCGAAGTGCGTGGGTGCGGTGGTGGTGTCGGGCGGGTCGGACGCGCTGGACATCACGCGCGGCTTCTTGCGCGACGCGGCGCAGCCCAGCTCCGACACGCAGCACATGTTCGCGCTGCTCGCACTCGCGGAGATCGGCAGGCATCTGTACGTATCACTCGTTGGCGAAGTGCGTGGGTGCGGTGGTGGTGTCGGGCGGGTCGGACGCGCTGGACATCACGCGCGGCTTCTTGCGCGACGCGGCGCAGCCCAGCTCCGACACGCAGCACATGTTCGCGCTGCTCGCACTCGCGGAGATCGGCAGGCATCTGTACGTATCACTCGTTGGCGAAGTGCGTGGGTGCGGTGGTGGTGTCGGGCGGGTCGGACGCGCTGGACATCACGCGCGGCTTCTTGCGCGACGCGGCGCAGCCCAGCTCCGACACGCAGCACATGTTCGCGCTGCTCGCACTCGCGGAGATCGGCAGGCATCTGTACGTATCACTCGTTGGCGAAGTGCGTGGGTGCGGTGGTGGTGTCGGGCGGGTCGGACGCGCTGGACATCACGCGCGGCTTCTTGCGCGACGCGGCGCAGCCCAGCTCCGACACGCAGCACATGTTCGCGCTGCTCGCACTCGCGGAGATCGGCAGGCATCTGTACGTATCACTCGTTGGCGAAGTGCGTGGGTGCGGTGGTGGTGTCGGGCGGGTCGGACGCGCTGGACATCACGCGCGGCTTCTTGCGCGACGCGGCGCAGCCCAGCTCCGACACGCAGCACATGTTCGCGCTGCTCGCACTCGCGGAGATCGGCAGGCATCTGTACGTATCACTCGTTGGCGAAGTGCGTGGGTGCGGTGGTGGTGTCGGGCGGGTCGGACGCGCTGGACATCACGCGCGGCTTCTTGCGCGACGCGGCGCAGCCCAGCTCCGACACGCAGCACATGTTCGCGCTGCTCGCACTCGCGGAGATCGGCAGGCATCTGTACGTATCACTCGTTGGCGAAGTGCGTGGGTGCGGTGGTGGTGTCGGGCGGGTCGGACGCGCTGGACATCACGCGCGGCTTCTTGCGCGACGCGGCGCAGCCCAGCTCCGACACGCAGCACATGTTCGCGCTGCTCGCACTCGCGGAGATCGGCAGGCATCTGTACGTATCACTCGTTGGCGAAGTGCGTGGGTGCGGTGGTGGTGTCGGGCGGGTCGGACGCGCTGGACATCACGCGCGGCTTCTTGCGCGACGCGGCGCAGCCCAGCTCCGACACGCAGCACATGTTCGCGCTGCTCGCACTCGCGGAGATCGGCAGGCATCTGTACGTATCACTCGTTGGCGAAGTGCGTGGGTGCGGTGGTGGTGTCGGGCGGGTCGGACGCGCTGGACATCACGCGCGGCTTCTTGCGCGACGCGGCGCAGCCCAGCTCCGACACGCAGCACATGTTCGCGCTGCTCGCACTCGCGGAGATCGGCAGGCATCTGTACGTATCACTCGTTGGCGAAGTGCGTGGGTGCGGTGGTGGTGTCGGGCGGGTCGGACGCGCTGGACATCACGCGCGGCTTCTTGCGCGACGCGGCGCAGCCCAGCTCCGACACGCAGCACATGTTCGCGCTGCTCGCACTCGCGGAGATCGGCAGGCATCTGTACGTATCACTCGTTGGCGAAGTGCGTGGGTGCGGTGGTGGTGTCGGGCGGGTCGGACGCGCTGGACATCACGCGCGGCTTCTTGCGCGACGCGGCGCAGCCCAGCTCCGACACGCAGCACATGTTCGCGCTGCTCGCACTCGCGGAGATCGGCAGGCATCTGTACGTATCACTCGTTGGCGAAGTGCGTGGGTGCGGTGGTGGTGTCGGGCGGGTCGGACGCGCTGGACATCACGCGCGGCTTCTTGCGCGACGCGGCGCAGCCCAGCTCCGACACGCAGCACATGTTCGCGCTGCTCGCACTCGCGGAGATCGGCAGGCATCTGTACGTATCACTCGTTGGCGAAGTGCGTGGGTGCGGTGGTGGTGTCGGGCGGGTCGGACGCGCTGGACATCACGCGCGGCTTCTTGCGCGACGCGGCGCAGCCCAGCTCCGACACGCAGCACATGTTCGCGCTGCTCGCACTCGCGGAGATCGG
The DNA here is from genome assembly GCA_034621355.1 of Mycalesis mineus. NCBI lineage: Eukaryota > Metazoa > Arthropoda > Insecta > Lepidoptera > Nymphalidae > Mycalesis > Mycalesis mineus. Next base: position 8,453,346 of record CM067881.1, read on the forward strand.
CAGGCATCTGTACGTATCACTCGTTGGCGAAGTGCGTGGGTGCGGTGGTGGTGTCGGGCGGGTCGGACGCGCTGGACATCACGCGCGGCTTCTTGCGCGACGCGGCGCAGCCCAGCTCCGACACGCAGCACATGTTCGCGCTGCTCGCACTCGCGGAGATCGGCAGGCATCTGTACGTATCACTCGTTGGCGAAGTGCGTGGGTGCGGTGGTGGTGTCGGGCGGGTCGGACGCGCTGGACATCACGCGCGGCTTCTTGCGCGACGCGGCGCAGCCCAGCTCCGACACGCAGCACATGTTCGCGCTGCTCGCACTCGCGGAGATCGGCAGGCATCTGTACGTATCACTCGTTGGCGAAGTGCGTGGGTGCGGTGGTGGTGTCGGGCGGGTCGGACGCGCTGGACATCACGCGCGGCTTCTTGCGCGACGCGGCGCAGCCCAGCTCCGACACGCAGCACATGTTCGCGCTGCTCGCACTCGCGGAGATCGGCAGGCATCTGTACGTATCACTCGTTGGCGAAGTGCGTGGGTGCGGTGGTGGTGTCGGGCGGGTCGGACGCGCTGGACATCACGCGCGGCTTCTTGCGCGACGCGGCGCAGCCCAGCTCCGACACGCAGCACATGTTCGCGCTGCTCGCACTCGCGGAGATCGGCAGGCATCTGTACGTATCACTCGTTGGCGAAGTGCGTGGGTGCGGTGGTGGTGTCGGGCGGGTCGGACGCGCTGGACATCACGCGCGGCTTCTTGCGCGACGCGGCGCAGCCCAGCTCCGACACGCAGCACATGTTCGCGCTGCTCGCACTCGCGGAGATCGGCAGGCATCTGTACGTATCACTCGTTGGCGAAGTGCGTGGGTGCGGTGGTGGTGTCGGGCGGGTCGGACGCGCTGGACATCACGCGCGGCTTCTTGCGCGACGCGGCGCAGCCCAGCTCCGACACGCAGCACATGTTCGCGCTGCTCGCACTCGCGGAGATCGGCAGGCATCTGTACGTATCACTCGTTGGCGAAGTGCGTGGGTGCGGTGGTGGTGTCGGGCGGGTCGGACGCGCTGGACATCACGCGCGGCTTCTTGCGCGACGCGGCGCAGCCCAGCTCCGACACGCAGCACATGTTCGCGCTGCTCGCACTCGCGGAGATCGGCAGGCATCTGTACGTATCACTCGTTGGCGAAGTGCGTGGGTGCGGTGGTGGTGTCGGGCGGGTCGGACGCGCTGGACATCACGCGCGGCTTCTTGCGCGACGCGGCGCAGCCCAGCTCCCACACGCAGCACATGTTCGCGCTGCTCGCACTCGCGGAGATCGGCAGGCATCTGTACGTATCACTCGTTGGCGAAGTGCATCGGCGACTCGGACGCGCTGCGCGACGCTGCGATTCGATTTGGACTCATTTGATCCGTCTTGACTTACTTTGATTCTAATATTATTGGAACTTAAAACTTGTTAAAAGAGTTTTTTTTTAATTTATACTTGTCTTTACCCAGAGATTTAAGTTCCATACCGAATCTGAAAGAGGTGCTACTAGCGTCGTTCGCGCCGTCGTCGGAGGAGGTGAAGTCTGCCGCGAGCTACGCGCTGGGCTCAGTGGCGGTCGGCAACCTACCCGAGTTCCTGCCATTCATACTCAACGAAATTGAGGCGCAGCCCAAGCGACAGTACCTGCTGCTGCATTCGCTCAGAGAGGTTAGTGGATCATCAGTGATGAATCATCACTGATGAAATCAAACATCACACTTCACACTAATATTATAAAGGCAAAAGTCTTGTGTGTGTGTATGCAAGCATGCGTGTGTACGTGTGTGCGTACGAGCGTATGTATGTGCCAGTATGCTCGCGTGTGTGCGTGCGGAGATAGATGATCTCTGTTTCATTTTTTTCCCATATTACAGATAATAGCTTGCGAGTCCTGCACACCCGAAGGTGTTGAAGCTTTAAGACCTTTTATACCGGAGATTTGGGTTCAGCTGTCAAAGCATTGCCAATGCGCGGAAGAAGGATCTCGTAATGTGGTACGTGTTTACATACAATAGCATTAAATTATTGTGTACAAATAAATGACATCACATGACATAAATGATATAAATGACAGTATATTGTATAGCAATCTAAACAATATACTTAGGCCTGTGTGCACCAAGATTTCGGTTATCATAACCAACGGTTAACATAAGCTAAACGTAAAATTTACTGTTCACGACAACCCGTACACCGTTTGAGAACGTAAACCGGGCGGTTATCTTAAACGAGCTCATGTCCTTAACCGGCGTACGGGTTGTTGTGAACAGTAAATTTTACGTTTAGCTTATGTTAACCGTTGGTTATGATAACCGAAATCTTGGTGCACACAGGCCGTAGGTGATGATTGAAGACATCAGAATGTCAGAATGTATGGAAGTAAAAACGTATCCGCATACATATTTGCATTTCTGCGGAATACTTTATATTCTTGTTGCCTGTCTGTCCGCACTATTAATATGTTCCCATACTACTCCCAAACCTGATATGATAACATATCTTTATAGGAAAAAGTCTGAGGAGTGTTCTTAGCTAGGTCAACCGAAACACCCTAACAACGCATATATTTGATGGTATTGTTGAAACGAAAATGTTTCTAGACATAAAATTGTTTAAAATATGCACTTCTGGTTCAAATTTTCAAATCGGACTAAGTAAAGTATAACATTGGGTTTAATGTCCTGCATAAGAGAAATGCAGGATTGTGAACGGCTGGAATACCTACTATATGTTTATAGTTTTCTGTACTTTTAAATTCTTTTTAATAATTATATAAATCTCTTCTAGGTTGCTGAATGCTTAGGGAAATTATGTCTATTAGAGCCTAAAGACTTGTTGCCGCATTTGAAGGAATTCTTGAAATCGCCGGAGCCACTGACCAGAACTACTGCTGTCACTGCGGTCAAGTTCACTATCTCAGATCAGGTAAGTCAGCATAAATATCAACGACGAAAGATGCATTAATTACACTTTGAGTGATAGCAAAACATCACTAGAATTTTTAAAGAGTGGAAGAAATAAAACTTATCTAATTAAAGGAGCTAAGAAGCGATATAGAGTACTTTTATTTTTGAATTTTACACTTGTAGAACGACTGAACAAAATTGGTGCAATAACGAAAAATACAAAATGGCGGTCACTCATAAGTTTTTTTACTGAATTCTTTATTTGGATGACGATAATGCTAAATTTTGTGCAGCCTCAAGCTATAGACGGCATGCTGCGCGCATGCATGGCGGAGCTGCTGGTGCCGCTGCGCGACTCGGAGCTGGGCGTGCGGCGCGTGGCGCTGGTGGCGTTCAACTCGGCCGCGCACAACAAGCCGTCGCTGGTGCGCGACCTGCTGCCCGACCTGCTGCCCACTATATACGCCGAGACCAAAGTCAAGGTAACGTTCTACAGCCGCAAGCGATAGAGCGCATGCTGCGCGCATGCATGGCGGAGCTGCTGGTGCCGCTGCGCGACTCGGAGCTGGGCGTGCGGCGCGTGGCGCTGGTGGCGTTCAACTCGGCCGCGCACAACAAGCCGTCGCTGGTGCGCGACCTGCTGCCCGACCTGCTGCCCACTATATACGCCGAGACCAAAGTCAAGGTAACGTTCTACAGCCGCAAGCGATAGAGCGCATGCTGCGCGCATGCATGGCGGAGCTGCTGGTGCCGCTGCGCGACTCGGAGCTGGGCGTGCGGCGCGTGGCGCTGGTGGCGTTCAACTCGGCCGCGCACAACAAGCCGTCGCTGGTGCGCGACCTGCTGCCCGACCTGCTGCCCACTATATACGCCGAGACCAAAGTCAAGGTAACGTTCTACAGCCGCAAGCGATAGAGCGCATGCTGCGCGCATGCATGGCGGAGCTGCTGGTGCCGCTGCGCGACTCGGAGCTGGGCGTGCGGCGCGTGGCGCTGGTGGCGTTCAACTCGGCCGCGCACAACAAGCCGTCGCTGGTGCGCGACCTGCTGCCCGACCTGCTGCCCACTATATACGCCGAGACCAAAGTCAAGGTAACGTTCTACAGCCGCAAGCGATAGAGCGCATGCTGCGCGCATGCATGGCGGAGCTGCTGGTGCCGCTGCGCGACTCGGAGCTGGGCGTGCGGCGCGTGGCGCTGGTGGCGTTCAACTCGGCCGCGCACAACAAGCCGTCGCTGGTGCGCGACCTGCTGCCCGACCTGCTGCCCACTATATACGCCGAGACCAAAGTCAAGGTAACGTTCTACAGCCGCAAGCGATAGAGCGCATGCTGCGCGCATGCATGGCGGAGCTGCTGGTGCCGCTGCGCGACTCGGAGCTGGGCGTGCGGCGCGTGGCGCTGGTGGTGTTCAACTCGGCCGCGCACAACAAGCCGTCGCTGGTGCGCGACCTGCTGCCCGACCTGCTGCCCACTATATACGCCGAGACCAAAGTCAAGGTAACGTTCTACAGCCGCAAGCGATAGAGCGCATGCTGCGCGCATGCATGGCGGAGCTGCTGGTGCCGCTGCGCGACTCGGAGCTGGGCGTGCGGCGCGTGGCGCTGGTGGCGTTCAACTCGGCCGCGCACAACAAGCCGTCGCTGGTGCGCGACCTGCTGCCCGACCTGCTGCCCACTATATACGCCGAGACCAAAGTCAAGGTAACGTTCTACAGCCGCAAGCGATAGAGCGCATGCTGCGCGCATGCATGGCGGAGCTGCTGGTGCCGCTGCGCGACTCGGAGCTGGGCGTGCGGCGCGTGGCGCTGGTGGCGTTCAACTCGGCCGCGCACAACAAGCCGTCGCTGGTGCGCGACCTGCTGCCCGACCTGCTGCCCACTATATACGCCGAGACCAAAGTCAAGGTAACGTTCTACAGCCGCAAGCGATAGAGCGCATGCTGCGCGCATGCATGGCGGAGCTGCTGGTGCCGCTGCGCGACTCGGAGCTGGGCGTGCGGCGCGTGGCGCTGGTGGCGTTCAACTCGGCCGCGCACAACAAGCCGTCGCTGGTGCGCGACCTGCTGCCCGACCTGCTGCCCACTATATACGCCGAGACCAAAGTCAAGGTAACGTTCTACAACCGCAAGCGATAGAGCGCATGCTGTGTGCATGTATGGCGGAGCTGCTGGTGCCGCTGCGCGACTCGGAGCTGGGCGTGCGGCGCGTGGCGCTGGTGGCGTTCAACTCGGCCGCGCACAACAAGCCGTCGCTGGTGCGCGACCTGCTGCCCGACCTGCTGCCCACTATATACGCCGAGACCAAAGTCAAGGTAACGTTCTACAACCGCAAGCGATAGAGCGCATGCTGTGTGCATGTATGGCGGAGCTGCTGGTGCCGCTGCGCGACTCGGAGCTGGGCGTGCGGCGCGTTGCGCTGGTGGCGTTCAACTCGGCCGCGCACAACAAGCCGTCGCTGGTGCGCGACCTGCTGCCCGACCTGCTGCCCACTATATACGCCGAGACCAAAGTCAAGGTAACGTTCTACAACCGCAAGCGATAGAGCGCATGCTGTGTACATGTATGGCGGAGCTGCTGGTGCCGCTGCGCGACTCGGAGCTGGGCGTGCGGCGCGTGGCGCTGGTGGCGTTCAACTCGGCCGCGCACAACAAGCCGTCGCTGGTGCGCGACCTGCTGCCCGACCTGCTGCCCACTATATACGCCGAGACCAAAGTCAAGGTAACGTTCTACAACCGCAAGCGATAGAGCGCATGCTGTGTACATGTATGGCGGAGCTGCTGGTGCCGCTGCGCGACTCGGAGCTGGGCGTGCGGCGCGTGGCGCTGGTGGCGTTCAACTCGGCCGCGCACAACAAGCCGTCGCTGGTGCGCGACCTGCTGCCCGACCTGCTGCCCACTATATACGCCGAGACCAAAGTCAAGGTAACGTTCTACCACCGCAAGCGATAGACGGCATGCTGCGCGCATGCATGGCTGAGCTGCTGGTCGCGCTGCGGGACTTGGGCCGTTTGTGAACGAAATCGATGTAGTAATAAGCAAAATGGCTTCGATTTTTGTAACTCCAAAAATTTCAAATTAATCAGGCATCGCAAATTTTTGCGATACCTGAATAATTTGCATGTTGCAACGTGCGTTGCATTGAGGTCTATGCAATAATAAGAAAATTTAAAAAAGCGTTAATTATGTTAATTATATCTGTTATAGTTATATTATAAGTGCAGATTGTCATACACGAGTATAAGGAAAAGGGTCAGATTTTAACGTCCCTTTTTTCGATTTCCCTAACAGAAAGAGCTTATCAGAGAAGTGGAAATGGGTCCATTCAAGCACTCAGTGGATGACGGACTCGACTTGCGCAAGGCGGCGTTCGAGTGCATGTACACCCTGCTGGGCACGTGTCTCGACCGGCTCGACGTGTTCGAGTTCCTGCGCCACGTGGAGGACGGCCTGCGCGACCACTACGACATCAAGATGCTCACCTACCTCATGTGCGCTCGACTCGCGCACCTGTGTCCCGCTGTCGTGCTACAGAGTGAGTGTACATTGATACTATACAAACGAATCGAGTGTGTGTACACCCTGCTGGGCACGTGTCTCGACCGGCTCGACGTGTTCGAGTTCCTGCGCCACGTGGAGGACGGCCTGCGCGACCACTACGACATCAAGATGCTCACCTACCTCATGTGCGCTCGACTCGCGCACCTGTGTCCCGCTGTCGTGCTACAGAGTGAGTGTACATTGATACTATACAAACGTTCGAGTGTGTGTACACCCTGCTGGGCACGTGTCTCGACCGGCTCGACGTGTTCGAGTTCCTGCGCCACGTGGAGGACGGCCTGCGCGACCACTACGACATCAAGATGCTCACCTACCTCATGTGCGCTCGACTCGCGCACCTGTGTCCCGCTGTCGTGCTACAGAGTGAGTGTACATTGATACTATACAAACGTTCGAGTGTGTGTACACCCTGCTGGGCACGTGTCTCGACCGGCTCGACGTGTTCGAGTTCCTGCGCCACGTGGAGGACGGCCTGCGCGACCACTACGACATCAAGATGCTCACCTACCTCATGTGCGCTCGACTCGCGCACCTGTGTCCCGCTGTCGTGCTACAGAGTGAGTGTACATTGATACTATACAAACGTTCGAGTGTGTGTACACCCTGCTGGGCACGTGTCTCGACCGGCTCGACGTGTTCGAGTTCCTGCGCCACGTGGAGGACGGCCTGCGCGACCACTACGACATCAAGATGCTCACCTACCTCATGTGCGCTCGACTCGCGCACCTGTGTCCCGCTGTCGTGCTACAGAGTGAGTGTACATTGATACTATACAAACGTTCGAGTGTGTGTACACCCTGCTGGGCACGTGTCTCGACCGGCTCGACGTGTTCGAGTTCCTGCGCCACGTGGAGGACGGCCTGCGCGACCACTACGACATCAAGATGCTCACCTACCTCATGTGCGCTCGACTCGCGCACCTGTGTCCCGCTGTCGTGCTACAGAGTGAGTGTACATTGATACTATACAAACGTTCGAGTGTGTGTACACCCTGCTGGGCACGTGTCTCGACCGGCTCGACGTGTTCGAGTTCCTGCGCCACGTGGAGGACGGCCTGCGCGACCACTACGACATCAAGATGCTCACCTACCTCATGTGCGCTCGACTCGCGCACCTGTGTCCCGCTGTCGTGCTACAGAGTGAGTGTACATTGATACTATACAAACGTTCGAGTGTGTGTACACCCTGCTGGGCACGTGTCTCGACCGGCTCGACGTGTTCGACTTCCTGCGTCACGTGGAGGACGGCCTGCGCGACCACTACGACATCAAGATGCTCACCTACCTCATGTGCGCTCGACTCGCGCACCTGTGTCCCGCTGTCGTGCTACAGAGTGAGTGTACATTGATACTATACAAAATTTCGAGTGTGTGTACACCCTGCTGGGCACGTGTCTCGACCGGCTCGACGTGTTCGAGTTCCTGCGCCACGTGGAGGACGGCCTGCGCGACCACTACGACATCAAGATGCTCACCTACCTCATGTGCGCTCGGCTCGCGCACCTGTGTCCCGCTGTCGTGCTACAGAGTGAGTGTACATTGATACTATACAAACGTTCGAGTGTGTGTACACCCTGCTGGGCACGTGTCTCGACCGGCTCGACGTGTTCGAGTTCCTGCGCCACGTGGAGGATGGAAAAATTTTCGAATTCAAGTTTTTTTTGAATTTTTACATTTTCTGAGAAGATTTACCATAGTAACATATATTTTTTTTTCACCATCGGAAAGTAGAGATTCCAACGAACAGAAACCATACCAATTTTTTGAAAAAAGCTGATATTTTGACGGGTGAATTTTCGATTGAAAATTAGGGTGTTTTTTCGATATTAATTCAAAATAAGGTGAAAAAATAAATATTTTTAATCAAATAAATTACAGCGCATTTGGGACATAAAAAGGTAAGTTTTCACAAAATTTCGTTAAAAAAAAATTTTTTGTAAAACAAAAATAAAAAACCTAAAACTGGTTTTTTGAATTTTTCACATAAATTTTGAGGTTATGTGAAAAAAGTGTAAAAACAAAAGTTTTAGATCTTTTTATTACCTATAACTTTGCCATATAATTCTTTCCCATAGGACTTTTAGTTTTGCCAGATATCGAGAAAATCCGTTTTTTACCCCTAAACCCTCACCCTCTACCCCTTCCCGACCTCAGATCGCCCGTAATTTATTTTTCCATTAATTTTTATGGCATTCTCTTCCTTTTGAAATGGGTTTCATCCTACTGTGATTTTCTTTTACTTTTTATTATGTTTGAGGCTATCTGCACTGGGCTAAAACGAGTGTGTGTACACCCTGCTGGGCATGTGTATAAACATAATACCAAAATAGTCATAAAGTATTTACTTTTAACTTGGATCTCAATGATCCTGGAGGTCATCATCATGGATTTTGATGAAAATATCCAACATAAAAATAAAATACCGGATGTAATTTTGGTTGAGGGCTTTCTTGTAATGAATACAAAAAAGACATGGCGATGTTTTTCATTTTTCTGGTCAGGCTATATCTAAATGTGGCGCTTTATTTAGGACTAGAGAGCCTGGTGGAGCCTCTCCGCGCCACGTGTACTATGAAGGTGAAGGCTAACTCGGTGAAGCAGGAGTACGAGAAACAAGACGAGTTGAAGCGCTCCGCCCTGCGCGCCGCCGCCGCTCTCTTGCAGATACCAGACGCTGGTGAGATGGATTTACTCAATTTGGCTAGTTACCACCACTTTTATCTGTATAAAGTGATTTAGCGTTCCGGTACGATGTCGTGTAAGAACCGAAGGAGTGTGGATTTCATCCTACTCCTCACAAATTAGCCCGCTTCTATCTTAGATTCCATCATCACTTAACATCATGTGTGATAGCAGTGAAGGGCCAACTTGTAGTCAATAAAAAAAAAATCTACTTTATACAGGTGTCCCATTTAATGGATCAAACGAAAATGGGAGATATGTCACCTATATAATGCGATTCAAATAACAGTAGGAAAAAAGCTAGCGCCATCTTGGACCACATTGGTCGATAACTTCAGACTTTGTAGTATGATGTGCAAAAAAAGTCAGGGTATAGTGACAAAAATAAATTTATTTTTTTTATACATTTTCATCTTGACTCTCTTGTGAGTTTGAGTAATCACTATCATTGATATCTAAATATTATGTAAATAAGTACGAGTATCTGTAAAATAGATTTAATTGAAATAAAATATCACTTTCTTTAAAAAAAAAAGGGTGTTTTAATTACACTCTATTACGTATTGGAGAAGTACGAAAAAAAAAATACGAAAAGCAAAATTTATTATGTAGTTAAAAGAGCCATTGTTGTCATCCTCTAACATCTCTCGAGTCCAGTACTCTTGCTATGTTCTTTTTACATGATTGACTTCTCGCCGCCAATCGTCAGCAGTAATGCTTTGAACTGCTTCTAATTTCAATTTTTCAATTTCACTTTCTAGCTGGCTTATATTCTTATCTGCCACTCTCCTGTTGATGAGGTACCAAATTAATTCGATAAGATTAAGGTTGCAATTGTATGGTGGCAACCTTAGCACCGTCTCATGTCCGTGGCTTCTAAATAAATTGTCCACCACGTAATCATTAAATCATTAGGAGGTTTTTTTTTTTTTTTTATTATTTAACGATAGGAGCGAGGCGGCCATCTTAGATCGACACTATGATTATTTGCTCATATTAATCAATCAGTTAATAAGTACTTATATTATTTAAGTTATGATAAAATAATATAGTTAAATTTTAACGTAATTTATGTGTTCGGTGTTTGTGCTAACGCTACTTTTACGCTGTTTTCAGTATGAAGTTGGTCCAAGATGGCACCAGTTTAATTCCTATTGTTATTTGAATCGTATACTCAAATTTTTATCTGTGGAATCCAGACGTATGTGACATTTTGTCGTTTCTGACGTAAAAACTAATTTGACTACTTTAAAAAAAAACCGTAGGATGACAAAGTCATATTATATTTTCGGATTTTTAAATTATTTTAAGATTTTATTTTTGTTGTTTTGTTGAATATGTATTACGGAATAGATTACCAATGTATTTTGATATCATATTTGGAAATAATGTTTTATTTGTCTTTAAAAAATGTTAATTGGAGTAAGTTTTTCTTACATTCGGAGAACCAATTTATAACGAATGTCGGAAAAAAATTCATGACACCAAAGTGTACCATAATCTTTTCTAAATAGGTATCAAACTTGAATTTTCTCTTGTGGTTACAAAAATGCTCTATATGCTGAATTTTCAATATAAAGAAAAAATTAAAATGTGTGCACATTCTAACTTATTTCATTTTACATTATCTCCTATTTGTCTAAACATATGCAGTTAATTGTATTTCCTTTCTATGAAAAAGCCTGATTCGTGAATATAATATGTAGTGAATATTGATAGTGATAAAGCGTAGTTGGGTAAGGAAATTGTTACTTAACAGTAGACTTACCCACTTGTAGGACTTAGAAACTCACTAGATCTTTACTCATTCAAATCAATCACTTTTCGGAGTCAACTTCGGAATTAGTTATTAAAATAATTACAATAAAATATAATATGAAATATCATTAACTACTCGCATGACCAGCTTCACCGACCGATTCACAGCTGCACTGACTGACCGACCAAAAAATTCTCATTTAATAATATTTATCATTATAATTGCAGACAAAAATCCTCACTTAATGGACTTCGTGACGCAAATCAAATCGTTCCCTGACCTACAGCCCATCTTCGAGTCCATACTGAAAGACTCCTCAGGCACCGGAGTGGACTCCAACCTCATGGACCAGAGCTAGCCGCCACCGCCCGACTTCGCCTGCCTTTGCTAATTATTAGCTGAACCATCACGAGGTTTAATTAACACTATATTTTTCTTTTATACACACACACATTGTCAAAAAAAATGTAATAAATTGATTTGCAATTTTTATTCAACAATTATGTATTACAGTTATAAAAACTATTACAAATACGATTATAAGCTAGATGAATAGTCCGGGTAGCATCTGTAGGTTGCATTTAAGGAGCGAAAGGATATTTGTTTATTAGATTTTTTTTATCTATCTGATATGTCTTGTGATATTACATGCTATGTGGAATATTCATAGGTTGGATAAATACAATAAAAAGCAGAAAATTAATATTGTTTTCAGTTATTTCCCCTTCCTGATAGTGGCGGGCGTGACACTGGATGCTCGTGGGGTAGATTCGTTCTGAAAAAAAAACACATAAATGACATATATGAATATTACGGACTTATATATTTTACTTTCCTTTAATGAGACAGGATAAAAAAATCTTTTAGGGGACCAAAATATTTGAAGCACATTTCAATATGCAATGCATAATAATTTTGATTATTCTTAATTGAAAAGCTTTGTTTGTAAACATCCCAGTTGGAAGTATTCACGACAGTATTCATCTGGGTAGGTAGATTAGTCACCCAATTGAAGGTAGTAATGCAAAAACTACGTCGATGCTCTAAGCGTTATGTCGATGCGTGGGCGCAGAATTTCGATTGCATTCGTTAACACTTTAAATTCGAAATGCTACGTGCTTTCGGCATTGGAATTAGACTCAAACCCGGAGGTCGTGGTGCGGCGTTCTTATAGACTCCGTTAAAATTGTTGTGCACAAAACAACGTTTTATTATCGACGCCGCGGCCCAGTGCTAGAGTTCACACACTAGCACTGCCATCAACAATTTTTGTAGAATAAATACAGAGAATTATACTCGGAATCATATAGATTGACAATTAAGGGCGTTGAGTTTGCGCTGAAGTCCTAAAAGTCGCAAAAGAGTAGACAAACTACTATATCTCTCTTACCTATGTATATTTGAAGGGTCACGCTCTTTATTGCCAATCTATATGGAGTATATCGATTTCCATCCAGTATATCTACTGTCCATTTGGACTGGAATGAAGGATCCCCAACAGTTAAGACAAATGAAAGCTTACCGGTTTAGTCAGAGTGCGCGACAAAGTGGTAGCGCTGGCATTGCGCAGGATAGGCTTCACGGTGCCGCTCCCCGCGGTGCTGCCCGCTGCACTAGCCGGCCGCTCTGGACTCAGCTCTTTGCTGATAACATGGTATTATAATTCAACTAGCGACCTGTCTATTTCGTGGACGGGGTATCCAAGGTGAGTGACAAACGTGTCACGATGTGACAAACGTCACATGTGTCCTATGTGTGTACACCTATGTCGAGTCGCGTAAGAGTATCGTGTTGCATCACGTCGCGTTCATCGCGTACGCAGGATACCCCATATAGGTAGTAGATAAGTTGTATATTGTTACTTTTTGCAAAAAAAATTAATGTAATTTTAATTTTTTATTTTCCACTTCTGATTCCTTCTGTGCATTAGAAGCTGGTTTAAATTATCGGAATTATGTGCAGCACATTTTACTAAGAGATGCGTCTAGACTTTATTGATTCCACAGTAATTACTTGAGCTTTAGTATTTGTTAACATTCCTAATGTTACATTGGATTGTAGTTGGTTCACGTACCTGTTACCCCGGCTGAGTTGTTTCCTGCCAAACATTCCCGACAGTCGGCCGCGCAGATCACGCTTGCTGCCAGCTGCGCTCATGTCAGAATCTGAACCCTATTGTTTAAAAAATAAGTTCGTTATTACCATGACACTTGTCGCAACTCTTATTTTGTAGCTAATTCAAAAATGACAATACTGGACTTGATTATGATCGGATTTGCTTTATTATTACTAAGTAACAGACGCAACATCTTCCCCGTGGAAAGTCGCTGACTCTTCTAATTTAAATGACTAAAGGTATTCTCCCTCCTGTTTCCCTATATGCATGAGTCTGTACGTCCAAATGAGTGCTACTAGTTTTAGTAATTTTGGTTCGGTTTGGTTCGTAAAGTCAGCCAGTCGGTTATCCTTATATTGATAATAAAAGTAAAAAAAAATATTGATTTTAACTAATAAGTCTCACGGAAATTATTTCTGGTTGAGACCATTGCACAAACTTTTCTGTGAGACTATGCTCTGTTATAGGCGAGAGTCATAACAATTTGATAATTGTCATGACTGTTGTTGTTTAATGTGCTAGGTCCATCTGTCAATATAAAAATTATATTAGAAATGTACCTGCGATACAGTGCCGATGGGTCTGAAGTCCTCGGTATCTACGTGATCGTCGATAGAGCGCGATTTGGTGAGGTTCTTCAATTTCCCAAAAAGTCCCTTCTTTTTCTTCTTCTCCGAAGGCAATACTTCGCTTTGGGCAGATCCACCAGATAAACGACTGTTTGTTTATAAATGAAAAGAAATTATATTTAATTTCAAAATAATTTAGCATAACTTTAAATGTAAGTAATCATTATAATTTTGCATGAAACAAATCTTTAAACTATCTCCACAAAACAGGATTTGTTACAGGAGATGTTGTTTTAAATTTTGTATTTCAGTTTATCAAGTCTTAGTTCACAAACACTTTTAGAAAGCCAGAATATACCTTATTTGCTTTCCGAACTGGAGGTACCATAGGATAGACATCATTTACAACTATTGCTATCTTCCTTACTTTGTAAAAAAGAAAGCCGATCCGATTACCCCCTAACTTATTTGTCATTTGAATACTCTAGTTGTATAGTAGCCGGGACTAGTTTTTTGAACTTGTGCAATGGCAGGTTCAAAACGATTAACTTGCCTGTCCAAGCTAGCGTCGCGTTGCATCGTGAACAGGCGCACATCCGAATCACCGTCCAGAGACTGCATCGACGACACGCTGCTGTCGTCTACCAATTTCCAAATTGCGTTCTAAAAAATATGTATTTTTTTAATATTCTTAAAAAGTTCAGTTTAGTTAGTTATTTATAGGTCACTAATTAAGATTTTCTACGTTTAGGTTAGGCGTTGTTAGTTGTTGTTAATGGTTTACCTGTTCTTTAGTAGTTTGTTCGAGGGATATAGATCGTTTCTTCAACGATGGTACACGGGACGGCGTCCGTGATGTCGGCGGTACAGCGAGTGTGTCGCGAGGCTCCGTGGACATTGCCCTGTGGGATAAACAAACATTTATATCACATTTTAAAAATCAATCAACATTTTGTCGAATCAACAATCAAATCAACACGATGCGAAAGTAAAAAGATATTTTTTAAATTCAGACTTGTACGAATCGTTGGAAAGTGGGATTGCAACCATTGGATGCAACACGCCAAACTGTCCTAGTATATAAGTAGTTTTTCAAAATGTTAAGTTGAAGTTTTTAATTATTATCAGCTATTGCTATTTTCAAGATCGGGAATCGGAATCGGGATCGGGATCTTCTATAAGGAGGGCTTTATAGAAGAGGGCATATAGTATGTCATTTAAATTTAAACAAATTAAAGTTAACGACATATACTTTTTTCGTGTAGGTATTTTTACGGTAGATTGAGACACGTTGCCGTGCAGCTCGGCATTCGGTCGCGGATAAAGCAACCCTCACAGGCCAGTACCGACCGACGGCAAACTCTGCTGCATTCCAAACGACATTCAAGCAAGTACCTATTTAACGTGTGTGCCCGTGTCTGTGCTTGTAGAATGTGGCGTTGCTTGCCAACGTGTACATGTGCGTTACGAGTGCGCCAGCCCTACGATTGCTGCTGCGCTTGAACACCACCCTAGCCTTTCGTAATTTGCGGTATTAGATTTACGCTACGGTACCGTCTGGGGTTAGCCTGCTGTCTGCGCTGTCGTTCAGCGATGCGCGAGGCGCGCAGTTCGTCCGTAAGTCGCCGCAGACGCGCTGCAGTTGCGGCCGCGTCGCTTGCCGCTCGCGCTTCCATGTTCTCTGGCGTTGCCGAACGGGAGCGAGATTTTGATGACTGGAATATACATTACATTTTTAATAATAACACACCACTAAATGTAATTAATAGTGTGAACAAAAAATACATCGTTGCCCAATAGCGGTGAAATTAAAAATATCGCTTCTCTTTCATTGGGTTGGGGGTTTTTTACATTGGGCTTTCTAGCAGTATCTTAGGTTGTCCACCTTGGATACCGCTAAAGAGACTAAAAGGGGTAAAATAATATGTTTATGACAGATGCCTCTAATGAGACGAATCTAATGTCACCTCAAAAGTTCAGGTCTTAAAAAGAGCCAATTAAATTATATTTTTATATGAGACAGAGCAAAATTTTTACATTAACATTATATTACTTACCCTATTTCGTCTTGGCGGTGTTGGTGTCATAAGATTCTTTTCTGGTTTTACAGCCGGCTCACTTCGGAACAGATCTGGGCTCTGTTTCATCAGATCGTCAATTGTTTCCAACAACTGTGTTATTACTCTATCGTCTTCCTGTGAAGAAAAGCATGCAACTATAAAATCCAATAATGGTGGATACTTGTCAGATTGCCAATTCTTATTGTTCGAATTTTTACTGGTATACATTTACATGTAATAAATGGAATATCAGTATCTATTATTTTTTCACTTTCGGATACAGAGAACATCATCGGTCTTATATTTCAATCCAGTACATGGTTTTGGTAAGACGTATTTTATCTTCGCAATACACTCTACAGATGTAAACTCGCCTGTTGTGAACGTTTGAGCGACACCACTAGCAACTTGTTCTGGTCGCGGTCGCGGTCGTGTCGCTCCTTGTCGCGGCGCAGCTTCTCATTGGCCGTACGCAGCTTCGCGTGCGCGTCCCGCAGCTCCAACAGATCGCATTGCAACTCCGTCACCTATCCACGACATTCATTCATTTTTAATTATACGGTTGAATCAGATTTATTTCGACTAAAATACTAAATATCTAATGTTTGGCTATTGTTATTATACCTTTTTCTTGGCCTCTTCTGTCTCTTCCTCAGTAGTTCTCTTTATTTGATCAATTCTCCTCTTCATATCTAGTCTCTCCTTTTCCCTTTCTCGTTCTACCTGTAAATAGTAATAACGTTGGTATTCGGAAAAAGTTAACAGTATTACAGGATCAATTTTCTGAACTAAGTTATAAGGCATAATATGCTTAAGATTTGGGATCGTTAAAATAATTAATATATATTTGTTAGAATTCTGTACCTCAAAGAGCGTTTGCCTCAGGTCTCTAGCGAGAGTGGAAGTTTCGTGCAATAACCGCTGCTGTTCGTCGCGCTCTTTGTGCCAAGCCAGCTCCATCCGCGTAGCGAGACCCGCCACGCGAGCTCGCCCAGATGATAGCAGACGATCCTCTTCAATCTAAAATAATCCAATTTGTTTGTAATTTTTATATAGGAACATTAAAAATTAGGTTTACACTTAATTTGTGGGCTAAAGTTACAAAAGAACTAGTAATGTAGAAACATGATTATACTAGAATACAAAAGACCTATTTCGCTTAGTTGCGATTTCTTCCAAGCAACATGAGGACTATAAATGTGGTGTCCGAGGTATGAACTCCTGCTGTAGGGTATAACTGTCTACTGTCAAACATTAGAGGACAATTTATGAAATAAAATATTGTCTTACATATTATATATTGTTTACCTCATTAAGTCTGGACTGCATTTCAGCGAGGCGGACTTCTGCGGTGGATCGTTCGCTTATAAGCTCTGTATTAAGCTTAGAAGAGAGCAGGCGCGCTTCGCATAGCTCATCCTCCGCGCACGCCAGTTGCTGTTCCAGTACTGCCACTCTATTGCGATATTCCTCCTGTGAGGAAGTGATTACGATCGTTAATTAATTTATACTATTTTACTAGTATAATTACAACATCTGCATCAAGCCATGATCCATCGGCTCCCTGTTGAACACGAGTGTTATTCTTAGAATATTCTGAGTTAGGCCGTCTGCCAAAGTCAGCTACGCTGGCCGAGCGTGGATGGGCATATCCATCTTCATCGACTTTCAGAACATTTTAGAAATTGATAAGGTATGTAGGTTTCCTCACGAAGATACAAGATACTTTACAGTTGATGCAAGTCATATTTTATTGCTTTAAACGTTAAAAATCTATTTAATTTTACAAAGATACGGGTGCCCAGGATCGAAATTTTAGCCGCGCAAACGAAACTGAAAATGTCGACCCAATTAGTGTTAAACTAATTTTTATCTCTATGCTGTCGTGGAAACTGTCATGGCGCCGTTATTAGTAAAATTATTACCTCGTCAGTGCTCGATATTGAATTCCTTTGTGTTCTTTTATCACCATTTTTCTTTTCGGTCATTATTTTTTGGGCAGAATCTAACATTTGCTTATAATTATCCCGTTCTCGTCTAAATCTTGATACCTAAAATAAATTTATTATCAATTACATTGTTCGACTGTAGAATTTTAAGCATTTTCATAAATATTAAATCGTTTGCCTGATTATGTAATGATTTCAATTCATCTCTCATTGTATTCAATTGTGCTTCATAACGTGTTTTAGTTTCAGCTATCTCATTCTTCCTCGCCTTATCTGCTTGTTCTAACCTAGTATTCAATGCAGCAAGTTCTCTTTCTAATTCGACATTATCTGCTGACAATGTTCTGTGAACTTTGCTTACTTTCTCGTAATCTTCAAGTTTCTTTCTAGCCTCTTCTAACTAAAAGATAAAAATATGTATTGAATTATCCGTTTATTGAAACATAACATTACGTCTATTGTTATTCTTTAAACTTACTTCTTTCTTTGTGAGATCGTGGTGATGAGAAAGCACTTCATGTTCCTGTTTGGCCGATCGTAAGTCACGTTCAAGTTGATCAAGTCGTGCCGTTAGCCTTGCTTTCTCTACTTCCCATCCACCACCACATAAACGTTCTTGTAATGACGATATCTCTTTCTACGGTTACATAATAAGGTTGTTTAAGTTACATGAGTAAATTATTGTACTGGTTAATAAATGATTAGTTTGTGCATACCTGTAACTCAGATTTTTCTTTTTTCAATTTTATCGATTCACTTTCATAATTATCTTGCAGCGATTTAAGCTCTTCTAAAGTTTTGTTTAATTCTTTTTGAACTTGCATCAGGTCACTGTAAACAATTGCAAATATACGTAGGGTAATGAATATAATTAGATTAAAGACCGTTAAAATCGAGAGACTAATAAACAGACATACAATGACATATTGATTAATGTTACATACCTTTGCGCTTTCTCTTTTTCAACGGTGAGCTTTGCTTTAGTAACCACATGTTCTTCTTCTAATAACTCGTATTTACTGGTTAATTCTTCGTATTCAGCCTTTTCAACGGCTAATGCGTGTTCTAATTCTGTGAAAATATACTGGTTATAAAGCATCAGTGGTTTATACATTATAAGTATACAACCTTATGTAAATTCACACACTTACTTTTAACTGCTTCTTCGTGCTCTTGTTTAAGTTCAGTTAATCTTTTAGCGCCAGCGCCTGAAGTTTGTTCCAATACTTTCAGTTTACCTTTAAGCGTTGCCAGTTCTGCTTCTTTATTTTTTATATCTTTATCATGGTTTGCTCGCATACGGTCTAATTTTTTTCTTTCCGCCTGTAATTTGATTAGCGTGATAAATTATATGATAAAGGTAAAAATAAAGTTGTAGTTTTGGTCTAAGATACTTTGACAGCCAAACTTTTGTAATTTTATAAGAGCTGAAAGTTTGTCAGCCTTACATTATTCAAATCCTCATAGTGTAATGCGTATTTTTTAAATTGTAATATGACAAACTTTTAGTTTTTATAAAATGACCAATGTTCGGCCAGCACATCTTACTCTATGTATTCTTTTAATTACAATCCCGTTTTATACCTGTAAATCAGTATCAGATTCTGACGCTTTCTGTTCCCAATAAGTACTTTCTTTTTTCTCTGTTTTTAATTTATTTTCAAGGTCCTTTTTCTCATTTTCATATTTAGTTATATCAGACTTAAGTTGTGCTACTTCTGTTTTCATTTGAGTCAAATTCTTTTCGTTATTACTGAGTTCTGTCTTAACAGATTTTAATTCCTCTTCCTTTTCGCAAAATTCTGTACTAATTTTATCGTATTTTTCTTTAAGTTGAGCCATTTCAACTGATGATATAGCTTCGTCATATTTCTGATTCGATGTTTCTCTCAAGACGTCTTCCTAAAATCATAAATTTATATTAACAACTAAGATATTTTTAGTCCAAGGTTGCAATTTATATATAATAGAAATATGGAAAATCTGTTTGGATTTAAAAAAAAAATCGGAATACTATAGGGTCATGCTAAGGGAATAAAAAACTTCATACACAAAAATATTAAAATTGTCGCAACCCATTCCATTGAAATTGTATATGGAGGGTAACATGCTATAAAAGGAAAATCCAAGTCAACGTTCCAATACCAGTTGTTTTATATGAACATCTTTTGCAGCTATAGTAGATTCTAAAGTTGAAATTTTATTTTCATAGTCTGACTTCATTTCTTTCATGTCCGACTCTAAAGTGATCAATTTACTTTCAGATTTGAAAAGTTTTGTTTGTATCTCATCTTTTTCACTTGTAAAGTCAATAGACATTCGCCGTTGAGTATTAGCTAATGATTCTGCTTGCTCTTTTTCTTCAGAAAGCTAATTTAAAAATAAATATTTTTAATCATTAATAACGTCCTTAACGAATGTTATTATCATTTGTATACGTGGCATTACGAATTAGACATTAAACAACAATTATTTTAAATTGCTTGGTACTTTTTAAATAACGACTGCCGTTATCTTTGTGTAAGTTTATCGAATCGTGGTTGGTGTATGGTCCAAATTCCTTCCTCAATATGGAATAAGTCTTGGCCTTGTAATCCAAAAAAAAATTAAATTTTTTAAGTAGGCTTTTTTACAAGAATTTTTGAAACGTTAAGTCTGTCAGTACGTAGTGACTCAAGCACCGGTTCGAAGGGAAGATTCTAAGTAGGCTATTTACTGATTACCTGCCTACTTAGAATGTTATATTATATATAAATACTTATAATGTTAAATTATAATAATTTTAATCTTTACTATTCAATAATAGTAAAGGTTAAAAATTTTAAAAATATTCATTTAACTTACCTCTTTTTCTAGTTTTGCAACTTTTTCTTTACGCGTGGCAAGAACTTTTTCATTGCGCTTGCACTTATCTTCTGCTTCTTTAAGTTTTTTTTCTAGTTCTACAATTTTTTTAGCTTTATCACCCACCTAAAAAATATTTAAAGGTACAGTAAGAAGTTTTATATTTTTAGGTTATCACATTTTATTTATTTTATCAATTATAGGTATTGTGGTAATGTTACTGCAGATTTGTATTTACCTCTTTTAGCAATTTACTCTTATCTTGTTCCATTTTAGACATAGCATCTACTTGTTTTTTCAATTTTTCTATTTCCTTATCTTTTACATCCATTTCTTTTTTAAGATCTTCAATTTTCTTCATACAGTCTGACATTGCTATTTGTTGTGAACTATTTTTTTCTGCAAAGAATACATTTTTAGACGTTTTTCTGTATAAGTTTTATAGTAAGATAGAATCCAGTTAGATTTAAATAAAAAATTAGTGTTAAATATTCTTATTTCGATTCAGCAATCGCTAAAATATAAATAAGAATATTTAAAGAGTGTGAAATCTCACACTCGTGTAGTTTCGTAGTGAGAGATCGCGAAATGAGTAACTAGACTGTAAAAGTCACTCGAGTGTTTAGTTTTGAAATCACGTGATGTGACAGTTAGTTTTCGCTTTACATGTGTGTAGATTGACTTACTGATATCTGAATTCAATTTAGCTATTTGAGTTTCCAAATTCTTCTTTTCTTCAGTCATTGATTTATTATCATTTGTTATATTACTATAGTCAGATTCTAAAGATCTGCATTTCTCAGCAAGAGATTTCTTTTCTGTTTCAAGTTTAGTATTTAAATCTTTAAGTTTTACTATTTCACTTTGGAATCGATTTTTGTCATTGGTAAACTCCGTTTCGGCTTTTGTCAGTTTCGTTTTAATGTTTTCAATATCTTTTTCTAGCTGTCCTTTAGCATTTATTTCTTGAGATGATAGTCCTGCGTTTTTCATGATAACGTATAATCCACCTGAAATATACGATTAGTGTGAACAAACAACAATCACAAAAAATATGTAATGTGTACTTGTGTTTTAAAATTTAAGCTAACGTAAGGTTTTTCCTTAAAACTGATATAGATAAATGGCTAAGCTCACTTTGGTTAGGGTATTTTAGTATAACTTTTTGTGTTTCTCGTAACAATCATTTTAATTTTGTATAACATCATTTATTGTTTATGGTGCAATAAAAAGATTACATAGGTACATACCAATTTCACTTTCGAGTTCTTCGACCATTTTCTTCATTTGTAGTTTAGTTGTAATATCAGTAACTTTTTTTGGCGTTCTGGGCTTAAACGCTTTCATGGCATCGTCTTTTAACTCCTTTAAAGTAGTTTGTAATTTCAATTTCTCCTTCTCTAACTATAAATTAAATATTACCATATTAATGTGCATTTAATAGCAATTGCGAAAAATACCACATTTATTTTGTTATGTTACTTGCCTTAGTAAAATTAAGTTTTAATTTATCTAATTCATCTTGTTTCGTTTTAAGTATATCGTTATCTTTTTTAGTTGTATCGCCAAATCGCACTTTTTTCTCAGATTTATCTTCCTTGTCTTTGTTATTTTCTAATTCTTTAATTTTTACTAATGCTTCCTTCAGTTCAGTCTCTAATTTAGTAATTTTATTTGCGTTTAGCTCAAGCGATTTATCTGTTCTTAGCGATTTTGTGTTCTTAAGTAGCTAAAAAATAATAAAAATATAATAATTGACAATAAGTTAAAATAAAGGAAAAATAATGAAATACAGTAAAGTTTTCATACCTGTAACTTTTTATTTTCAGCTTGTAACTTTTCATTGTCAGCTTCTAAACTTTGAGTTTTTGCCCTGAGAACGTTGGCTTCTTGCTCTATTACTTGAAGTTGTCGTTTTAAATCAACGTTCTGTTGATCACTGGCATCTAGAGACCTATTTGTTTGAATGATTAGATTTAATTTTTGTATATTCACAGATAATAAACAAGAGCTATTTAAGACTACATATGAATTTATGTGAAAGTTGGGACTACAGTTTTGCATTTCTTAAAATGTATGTAACACTTTTGTAGCGTTATATTAATTGTCTCTGTTATACCTCACCATTCCCAATTTTTTTTTAAATTAATAATATGTACCAAAACCACTTTTAATTAACATTAAGTAATTAATAAATTTAACATTAAGTTTGGTTTTAAAGTACTAGTTTAAAATAAAAATACTGCTATTATCTTCAACAGTGTATATATTTGAGTGTTAGTAATATACTTACTTGCTTTTTATCAGTGATGCTTTTGGTTTCTTTTGAGTTAAACTTAGTTCAGCGTGTAATCTTTCGCAGTCCCTTTCCTTTTCTATCAGTTTTTTTGTTAATTCAGCAATTTCATCTTCGAGTACCTGTAAATTACCAGTGGTATAAAAATGTGTGTTGAATTAAAATTTGATTTAATTATTATAAACGAGTTTATATGATCAACATATTTACCTTAACTTTTTCTTCGGCCAAGTTACTGTTTTTCGCAGTATTTCTACGTAAAGTGACAGTAGATTGGACGTTTGGCTTAGCACTAACATTGGAAATTTTTTCTGTTAGGTCTTTAACCTGTTTTTTTAATGAATCTCTGTCAATTTCTAATTCTTCTACTTTTTTTCGTAAAACAGCTGCTTCCTGTAATTAAAAAATACTTTAAAGAGATTTACAAAATCAGTATAAATTATACATTCGCATTTAAGATATTATTAGTACATAATGATAATTTAAACATCATATTCAATATTGTTACCTGTTCGTTTAGTTCTAGTAGAAGCCTTAACTCAGCAGGATCCTCCTCATCAGATATACCTTCATCTTTTTCATTAGGGGCCTCAATAGCAAGTCTATTCGTAGGTGGAGTTGGGGAAAGCTTCCGACCTAAAAGAAATAAAATTTGTTACGAGGTAAATTGTTTTAAGGGTATTCTGAAATAAATATGAAAACACATTTTATGATTTAGTACACTGCGGTGGCATTGTTATAATAGTTATAGTATTAATGCAATGTTAGCTTATTAAATTTACAAAAAAGGCTTTTAAATCACGCAAACTCCAATCATTTATTTATTTAAAGTCAGGTCGTAAGCTGAACTGGAGAAAATGGCTACCTCAGAAAGATACGCCTGTTTGATTGCTTTCTAAATAAAGACTTAAAGAAAGTCCCTAGTAAGGCTAAGCGTGTTAGTAACAACGTCGAAGGGTTGCAGGTACAGAACAGATACTAAATAAGTATCCTATGGCAAGTTATGGAATAGAAAAATGGAGATGATATAATGTTATCAGGGGTGATGCAAATGGGAAACGTTGACTAGGATCCGGGATTACACAAACTGAGAATTTGCAATTATAATTTGACGTACTTCTGGCTTTGGTAGCCATTTTCTTCAGCTGTAGAAGTAAGGACTCATTGTCGTCCTCGACTCTTGATGCAGTTTTACGCAAGTTATTTGCCTGAAAATATTCGTTAGTTTATTATTAACTATCGAGATTTTCTATGCTAAAATGAGGGAGGTATTGTTAATTGTACATATACAACTAGGTATAACCAAAGAGAACACTTAGTATATTCTGGATAAAATATGTATACCTACAATAGGTAATCTTGCTGCCAACGGATTGAATAGAGCAAATGGAAATTGTATTTGGTTTGAGGTGCCTGCTGCCGATTTATCAGAGGATAGAGGTGGACTGTCGGATTTAACCCTATTGTTTTTACTTTTTGTACCTGTTTTGTCTTCTAATTTGTTTTCAATTTCATTTGCAACGGGCATACCATGTATTTCTGTTAAAGTACCTTTTTCATCAAACGTTCGCTCTTTGGATTTTTGTTTAACCTCTTCATTTATTATTTGAACGCATTTATCTTTGTATATATTATTGGTTTGTGCAAAAGTATCTCTGGTTTTTGTTTTAAAAGTTTGCGCGTAAGAATTTGACAGAATAAAATCTGTTTGAGTGATCTTGTTTTTATCAAAGCCAATATCTGTTTGCGAACACATATCTGAACATTGAATATTAATTTGTAGACATGAATCTAGAGTAATTTTTTTAGTATCAGTAGCTACTTCGTGATGCATTACTAAATCGGTTTGACAGCCTTCTGAATATGATGTTATAAAATCTTGAGGCGATTGTACACTTTGATTAACACCGATTGTTAATTTACTTATTTCTAAAGAATACAATTTTTTTTCTAATGTCTGTTGCATTTCTAACATTCGCTTTATAGATTTGTCATCTTCGTCATTGGCAGCAAGATTGGAAGTGGGGTGACGCGCTGGTGATGCATCTTTCAGAAGCGGTAACAGCTGTTTTCCAGCGAACCGTCGTCGATATCGACTGGCCTGTTTGAAGACAACATTAAATCTTTTCTTAAAGATACAATTACTTAATAATCTAATAAAATATTATGTATCAAAAACATAATATGTTGAATAACTTATTTATGGATGCAATATTTGTGTCGGATCTCGTTGAGTCAGGTAGGCGTTGGCACAATGCCAGCTGGCCGTCGTTTATAGCTAATGATCTTTTAAATACTATTGAACTATAGTAAAATTAACAAAGTAGTAAATTAAGCATAAAGAATGTTAAATTGTAAATTTAGCTGTGCTATAAACACGTGTGGAGTTTCTTTTTATGTCTTATCCAAAAATGCTTTTTATAGGTGCGTGTAAATTATTATTAAACAGTTAATCGTGTCATAAACAATCACTAAAAAATAAGTGTACCTAATACCTCCCTACCTTTGCACAGAAACGCATGTTTTAGGTATATGTGGTTACTTATATTGAAAGTAAATAAGCTTGTGAAATGTTACTCATAACATTCAAGCATAGCTTAAGTAATGCAATACCTCTTCTTCAGCATTTTTCAATTGTTCCCTCAGATCTGCTTCCCGTTCAAGCGAGTCTTGTAGGTCACGCAGTAATTGCGCAGGATCTTCTTGACTGCCGCCACGTGTTAGTGACGACCGCGATACTTTCTAACAGAAATACGAACATTGGAGTGATTAGACAATTTTATATT
This sequence comes from Mycalesis mineus, assembly GCA_034621355.1. Taxonomy (NCBI): domain Eukaryota; kingdom Metazoa; phylum Arthropoda; class Insecta; order Lepidoptera; family Nymphalidae; genus Mycalesis; species Mycalesis mineus. Next base: position 8,478,879 of record CM067881.1, read on the forward strand.
TACAAGTTCAAACGAAATTACTGTTTACTTACTCCATCATTTAACGCCTGTTTCTTTACATTCGCGGGAGGGGCACCAGATGCAGCAGCTAGTTTAGTATTTGCTTCTGCTAGTTCTCTTTGCAGACGTAATGCTACTTCATTAGACCGTGACACTTCTTTTTCAAGTTCTTTAATACGGTTTTCACGCTGAAGGCCTTCTGTGCCTCCTACTATCTGAAATTATTTATTTATATTATTTATTTAATAATTTTTTTGAATTAATTGAAAGAACAAAGAATAATCTTTTCTATGTGTTTCTCGTTAGACTACAATGTAATAAATAAGTTACTAGTAAAAATACCAACTTCTAAAAGTTTTTTCTCCTGATCAGCTTTTTCTTGCTCCAGCTGTTCAGCTCTTCTTTCAGTCTTTTTTAACTTAAATGATAATACTCTACAATTCTTTATAGTTTGTTCCAATTCTCTTCTAAGAGACGAATATTCATCTGCTTGGTCTTCCCTAAAATGAATTATTGGCAAGAAATCAGTAATAATAAAAATTATGCTTTACAATCCACATCATGCTGTTTTAATATGTAAAATCTCTAACCTAAAGTTGTCTTGCATCTCTTCTATTTCTTCTTCCAAGTCCCGTAATTCCTTTTTCATATCCTCATTCTCATCCATCAGTTCTTCGCACAAAGTTTCAGCTGCTAATAATTTTGCTCTAAGTTGTTCTATCTGTCGAGTTTGAGCTTCTATTGATGGCCGCGACTGTAAGTAAAGTTGTAAATGTTATTTAAGACATTATGATATATCACGTATTTGCTCTTTGTAATATTAAGTTTTAATACATACATCAAGTTCAACTTCCATTTCTTTTATTCTTAGATTCAAATGTTTCTTCTCATCTCTAAGATCGTCATTTTGAGAAGTTAACTCATTTACTTTTTGTTGTAACTTTAACACTTCTGAAGACCGACCAGTGGAATATTTATTAGTAGTGTCGATGTTTGCCAACCTTCGAAGAAGAATATCACTTTTCTCCTTTTCTACTCTTTCACATCGTTTCCTTAATAAGTCTACTTCGCCTTTCAAACTTTCGATTTGGTCCTGTAAAAAATAAATTGTTTTACGCACAATATAACACAGTCAATTATAAATGCATATTTCGGTTTTGCATATGCTTATGACGATATTAAACGTGTCGCAGGGACTTCCTGGCCACAGGCGGCTCAGGATTAGGATTGGAAGTCTCTAAACAGGCATATGTGTATATGATGATGAGTCATATTAATAGTATTTACTTCATTATGATTGGGTTTGGCAGGATTTACCTGATAGTCTTTGATATTGGGATCGATCAGAGTTGTTTCAGTGTCTGTGGTAACAGTGCCGACCGTACTCGCTTCATCATCAGACATATCTTCCTTATCACGTTGTGGGCCTCCGCGTTTGGGAGGCTTGGAATTTGTATTGGCGCGATTACTTTTTACCTTGAAATATTTATTTCAATTAATGACATTTTTAAATTGTTATTAATTTTTTCTTATTGGCTATGTTTTTACAAGTATATCAATTACCTGCATTAAAAAGTTAACGTCCTCTTTTACACTACTTCTTTCTTCTTTTTGCCTGATTGGTTTTTCTTCTTCTTTACTTCTCGAAGTACTTCGTCTTTCCCTTTCTTTTTCAATACTCGATTCTTTGTCGAAACTACTTTGTGCTTTCATTAATTGCATCTACAATGAAGCAAAATTATTTTTACTTTTGTTTTTGTAGTTTGAAACATGACTCCTTTATGTTATGTCTTAAAGGCCACCTTTGACATTAATTTTTGGGCCTTAGGTATACGTAGCAGAGATAGTTTTGAAAGATTCCTATAATCGAAATACTTTCATACTATTATATTCATCCCTAAGCAATTTCGAATACGTTTGCATAACAACAAAGTAAATTATATTTATCCAAAAGTTCTCGTTACAACGTTGACAAGCGAATAAACAGGGCATTTCCTTAATTAATTTCACTGTCTCGTATTTTGCCACAGCATATATTTTAATAGCGACCTTTTAGCTATTTTCGGCATCGCAACGCAGTGGCTTGAGCTATAAGCAACTGAAACAGTTCTATCAAGCTGACCCACTTCAATTTAGTATAGACAATCTTAAACCCAGAAGTTCTACTATAAAAATCAGCAGTTTAATTCATAGTTTAAGTTCTAACACACCTATTGGACTTGATTAATAATGCACTGTATCTTTACGTCGAATCTTTTATTATAGAGTTATACTAAACATGCTTCCTACATTCTAATTTTAAGCGCTGATTGATTCCTAAACAAAACTAGCGAAATAACAAATTATATAAATAAACGGTGCATCCGTATCGTCTACATTTTTAACAGTCAAATTACAGTAAACATTTTATTATTGGAACACGCTTTTTGTAGAAGGCAGATAAAACCGAGAAACCAGGTAAACTTTAAAACCACGTAAGCCAAATATTTATTTTATAAAACCTATTTTTTTATAACTGCTTAAATATAAGTAAAAGTTAATATATTTATGAAAGATGGTATTTTTTTTTAAATAATATGCTTGCGCATGTTGGTGTCCAATTTTTAAATAAAATATAAAATTATCATTAGTTACCTTTCGAACCCGTTCAGCAAGAGAGTCATTTTTGTTGATAGTAATTACTGCGGTGGATTGTACGGCCGGCGGGGGTGGAGACGCGGATGGTCGACGAACTGTTACTGTCTCTGAAATTTTTTCGGAAAACCCCGTTTAATTTTCAGCTTCTTATCGTGTTGTCTAAAGAAACTGTGTAATTCAACCCTTCTCTTCATCTAGTATCTTCTCAAATTGTTACCACTGTGTAAAAAAGCTTGTGTAAAATGTATCCAAGAAAACGGCAACTGATAATATTCAACATCATAGTAACTAGCACAGTACCTAACAGGTTTTTAATGAATTCAACTACTGTAATCTCTGCTATACTCATACACTGTCAGGTCTGTACTATATGTACATTGTAAAAATGTGTACCTAATTGTAGAAACTAGACATTTTTACACACTGTGAAACTAAATTAGGACGATAAGTATATGCTCAAAAGAGCAGACCTAATCTTAGCATGTGGGATTGGGAACTTGCACAAAAAAAGCAAGTTTTCAATAAGATCCTCTAACTCTGTAGAGATCTTTCATGGTTTGTCGTTTCAGGGTTTTCAGCATGGATTCGAGAATTTGTAATTTATTTTTGGTTATATTTGTAATAATTAGGTACTTACGAGTACCTACTTATGTTTATGTAAGTGTATATCTGTTAACGTTTCTCATTATTAACATTATAGTTGCAAGGGACATAATTGTTGTTATATTTTAAAATGTATAAATAGATTATTTCTGTAAGTACTGAGTGACCATTAACCTTTCCGTGACTAATACGTACATATGTCGGAAATGTCTGGCACTGGCAAATGATATTTTTGTCATTATTTATTACCATTACGACTTTAATGATAACAACGGACCGAGGGACATTTTCAACAAGTTCTAAACATTCATATTATTTAAATATACGAGTAGACAAGTGTGCTATTGTAAAATTGTCACGTTTACGATTTAGCAACAATAACTCATATTTTTAAGGAAGATATTTTAAAATGTCATTTACTAGTGTCAACCCTCATTTAAGTTTACTTTTATGACATGGTAAGTGAAATAGCATATAATCCTGGTCACGGTACCAATTTACTTTTTCCTTTAGCGTAGCGTTTTTAGGCAAAGATTCGAAAGTTTATAGCCTAATGTAGCCAGAAATACCACGTCATTCCTTTATCCAACGCAAAAATCCATCCATTCAGCTATTAAAATTCAAGCGTGCAAAATTATTCAATCACCTGTATTCTGACCCGTGTCCAATGATGGTAGGGGCCCTGTACTTCTACGTTTGGGCAACTTGAGGCTGACTGTAACAGCGGTTGCGGTGTCTCCCTCGTTTGCCACCAAGTCGGGAGTCGACGTCCACGTAGTGCTGGTTCTACTGAACCCTAATGAATACGAAGTCATTATTCGATGGGGACTTTTAACTACTAAATGGTTAGTTTAATAATTTTAATTTTTAAGTATCTTAAAACCCAGATCGTTGTAGTTAACTGGTTCTATATTTATAACGATTTCTAAAAGTCAATAGTTCTACGATGTTGCAAATAATCAATATTGATTTAATATTTTTAATGTATTTTTTATTAATATCGAAATAACGATATAAGGCCACTACATCTTCCGGATGAACAGGGATTTTAACACTATACTAAAGCCAAACTCGATGGAGAATGCTTATTAACAAACAAATTTAAAATGAAGGTCCAAAATGCAACACATTTTATGCCTATAAATTTATAATTTTATTATATATTATTATTATTTTTTATTATATATTATATATTATTATATATTATATATAAATTTATAATTTTGTTTTATTTTTTTATAAGATCTTATTTAAAATGTATTGAATATATTTATTAGTTTTAAGCTTACTAATCTAATTTATTGTCATAAATTCGCCATAAACAAGTTAATTAAAAAAATTACGACTAAAACGACTAGTGATTTCTACCTTCATTTTAAATTTGTTTGTTGATAAGTATTCTCCATCGAGTTTGGCTTTAGTATAGTTTTTTAGTTTAATTCTAAATTCCCCTTTTTCATGACTGAATTGTTTTTCTTGACTATATTATATTTTGCTATTAGATATTGTGTTGAATACCTACCCGTGGAGAAGGCGTCCTTCTTGGATGCGTCTGTAGTGCTGAGGTTTGAGCTAGAAGCCCAACCACGGGCCCCCTTCCCCACTTCTGCGCTTTCATCGTCACGTCCCCTGTATTAATATACGCTTTGCTTTACCGTTCTTTTGTAATATATCGCTATACACAGATACACAACTCTCTTAACCAATATTTAAAATGGATAATCATGTATGTACCTAGGTATACGATTAAAACGATCACTCTTTATAATTTTTACTTTGTCACAGAAAAAAAAACAAAAACAGAATGATTATTTATTACTTGATGCTTTCTTACGAAAAACAATTAAGTTAACACATCAACGGCCTCCGTGGCCCCGTGTTATGTGCAGTGGATTTATGAGATGGAGGTCCTGGGTTTATTTCCCGGCTGGGCCGATTAAGATTTTCAAAATTGGTCCAGGTCTGGGAGGCTTCGGCCGTGGCCGACTACCCTACCGACAGGTGTGATTGCAGTCTAAGGCTAACTTGTAATGAATAAAAAATCCAGAATAAATATATATAGTAGCTAAGTGTATTAATAGGCTGATAATGATGATAATGATGAAGTATAAGAGTTAAAAAATTAGAAAATACTATGAACATATGGATTTAATACCTACAAAGCTTCTACAAAAGGTGTCTATGTGATAAATAATTGTGCCTACACTAAAGCCAAACTCGATTGAGAATGCTTGTCAACGAACAAATTAAAAATGAAGGTAGAAATCACTAGTCATTTTAGACCTATTTTTTTTTAATTAACTACTTAATGACGAATTCATGACAATAAATTAGATTAGTAAGCTTAAAACTAATTAATATATTCAATATCATTTAAATACGATTTTTTAAAATGATAAAACATAATTTTAAATTTATTAGGCTTAAAATGTGTTGCATTTTCTACCTTCATTTTAAATTTGTTTGTTGACAAGCATTCTCAATCGAGTTTGGCTTTAGTATAGTTTATAGTGAGATGGAAAATTCCGTGTTACGTGTCACTCGTGCTATGAATTCCTCCCCTTCCATCTAATAATGCCAGGTCCAGGTATATATAATATACATAAAAGATAGTTCTTAAGTAACCAAGATAGCCTTGATCAATGAACAAACTCAGATCGCAAACAACGCAACGCTCGTGTTGTCTAAAACAATAAAAATTGTATCATGGCACTATTCCAAATTGTAATAAACATTTTCACGAATTGTTTGCATTCCTTCGGCATTCCATCAGATTGACGCAGTATTCTCTCGTAAGCACTTTGATTATATTAAACTTTGCACATTAATTAGACCGTTAATTAGGATTAAAGTGAGAAAAATTGTAATTACGCTATTAAAACTAGCTATCGCTGGTCCTGTTAACGACCGTGTTAATGTCTTATCAATTTTATTTTTAAGTTTACTGCTTGGTACAGCGCAGGCTTTTATCATGACGGTTTTAATCTGAGCCAAATAATATATAGGTATCGAATCTACCTAGGTTTGATATGACTAGTCTTATACATATCAGAGGTAATATCAAAACAAACAAACAGACAGACAGAGAGTCAGACATTTAGCCCCTGTGGCACAATGGTATGCGCGGTGGATTTATAAGATGGAGGTCTTGGGTTCGATCCCCGGTTACTCCTAACAAGTTAGCTCGCTTTCATCTAAGATTGCATCATCAGTTATCATCAGGGAAAATAACAACCATTTTATAATGAATAAAAAAAACACAGGCAAAAATTGTTAAAATTGACATTTTGTTGTACCTAATTTACTACCGTATATACATTTGGCAAAAACCTGATAATTTGAAATTTCAAAGAGACACTTCAATTTTAATTATTTGAGTATTTGAGATACTTAATTCAAATGGGAACTACCTTTAACTACTTGAACTCTCGGCATAAATCTCAATTTAAATTGATTTATTTTCAATTATATCAAGATACTCAGATAATATTCATTATGATATATATCTACTGATTATCTAATATTAATATGATATGTATACCTGAATTGACTGCAATGTGCAATAATGTTTGTTATGCAAGACTCGCTTTTTGCTATGCGCGCATTCAGTACCGAGGAAACAAAGGATGCAAATCAAAAAACAAAGAATCCTGACCGTCGCGAGGTATTCAATACATTTGTAAAGGATTAAACTCATTTCTAAGCTTTCATATTAAAAAAATTACTTTGCCTACCTAGGCAGAAAAATGACTAACTTACTTTTTGGTAAAATTTGGTAGTTTATCGAGCAAGTGAGATGAAATACCTATTTATTTGCAATGCCGCAAAATTTATTTTTGAATAGGCAATCAAAGGTTTCTAAGATTAAAGTTCAAAAATAATCCTCACCTAAACTGAGAAGTAAAAAAATAAATGCGCTGACGTGCGTTACACAACATTTTTCATCTCACTACAACTAAGAAAATATTTTTTTTTATTTTTCTCCCGCCACGTGCTTTTAAATGACCGCCTTACATTGTTTTCAATTCTGAAGTTCTTTATTTACTATACAAGTAAAATTTATTCTTGTTATGTTTTATAATTGATCTTCAACTGGCTGTGTCCGCATGTGTATAACTTTTCTCCACTCCAAATTTCAACATCATCGCTTCAATAGTTGTGGCGTTTAGAAGTAACAAACATACACACATACTGACGTGCAAAAATTTTTTTTTAATATTATGAAAGAGAAAATTTGCACGTAGTTATAAAATGAAAATTGATTTTATGTCAAGAAACGGATAACGGATCTATCATATAAATATCTACTTCAAAAAAAAACCCATTTCTAAATTCTCATAAGTATTTAAAAACATATTTTCGCCTGCCCAGATAACAAAAACAACATTTGGTTGTTCATTTTATCTAGCAAGTGAGATCAAAAGACTATGAACCTACTCAAATTTTTAAATGTAACAAAATTATTATGATTCAAATTAGGTAAAAAGGTATTGTAGACGATCATTTGGGAAGTTAGAACTAACCGTGACGACGGCGAGTTCCATGAGGAGAGGCTCGGTGTGGACGAAGTAAAGTCATCCTCCTTCTTTCGTCCGCCGTGCTCTTTGTAGTCGCGGAAGCAGCGCTTGCACCGCGTGGGCCACCGCACCTGCGGGTGGAAGCCGAGCGGGCACAGCGGGTCGCCCTTCGCCAGCGGGTACAGGTGATGCATCGTCACACGCTCACACACAAACTACTAGCAAATGCAATACACAAATGTCAACAATTTCCGCCTAAATGCTAATATTACAACATCGATTCATTCACATCTGCCTTCAATCACCATACCGTAAAATTCTATGAAGGCCAAATCGCTTTGCGCTCAATGCACATCACTGGATATTGTTTATGGAATGAGTTTTACGATTCTACGTTGTTATAATAATTCATGTAAGTAGCGACGTGACCGATACGCTCGTAACTCCGTAAGTCTGCACCGCACACCGGCCATAAAAATATCCCGCTCGCTCCGAACCGGGCGACCTAAATCGACGGTTGTGTGCTGGGCGTCAGGAATCGATTCGAAGTGTTCGGCGCTTAGTATCGTTGTAAAAACTTAATATTCGCGATAGAGTTCTGTGCATATAATCGTAATGAGATTATGGATTATGGGTGGGCGGGTGCAACTGGTAGCACGCGGTCGGCGCGATGGTAGGGCGAGCGCGGCGCAGGCGGCGGACGGGCCGGCGCTCAGGGAACTGGCGGCGGCGCGGGCACCTTGCCAACGCTCGCCGCTGCGCTCGCTTCAGCCTCTAGCACCACGAGCGCTCGTGCGTCCCGCCTCGGCCCTCGACTCCACCTCGGCCCTCTCCCCTTCTCACTCTCAATAAAAATAAATTGAACTCGCCAACAAATTGCGTCAAGTACTCTTAGCGGCCCGCGAGAGCCATGTTGTCTTTCAACACGCTCAACCAGAATAGATGTGAAGAATCCTAAATGATATTCGGTTAACGTCAGAAATATTTTTCTGAATAAAAATCGGATACGTCATCATCATATGAATGACCGGCCGTCGAGGGCTCGACGTCAAAAAGAATAGTGGGGAAATGGAAAATTTTGTTATTAATAAATTCCTACTTACTATCGCCTACAACCATTCCGTTCGTCTTCTGTAATGTAATAATATTTACGTTTTGTTGCTGCCAAGTACCACACCTACATGGCAGATAGTCTTTTGTTATACCACATAAACGTAGGTACATATCTATACATCAAACAAAAGAGTAGAAACGGAGTATCAGTAGGCGCATTGAAATTACCAAAACTCATAAAAGATTTGCAAAAATGAAATTGGCCGTTACCTGTTTCCGAACCAACCGTTGAATCGATCACTATTTTAGAAATCAAAGTGTTGTCACGATTTTTAAAATACATCTAAAATCTACTAATACCTAAAACTAAGATCTTAAAATTAAACAACATGTTAATATAAGGAGTATTTATATATTTTTTTCAATATATTTAACAAATAGATACAGTCTTAAAATATATTAATAATTTCAGGTAAATTCTTAATTTCTAAAATTTGCAGACTTCATTCATAAATTCGAATTATTATAATTATTATTTCATTTCGCTTAAACTTTGCACTAATGTTTATTTCTGTTAAAATTGTTTATTATATCATGACTCATATCGAAGTAATAATTTCTTCTGGGAGGGTAAACAGTTTCTGAGTCTGGCTTCCATTTAAATCACGCATACGGCAGCGGTAGGAAGGCTGCTCCTCTCTCACTCTAACCCACAGCGCTAGCCGTATTAATCACTTATGTCGGGTGTTCCGAGACGCACACGTATTTGTTTTGTATTGGATAGAATTGTACGTTACTTATAAAATATACTTATAGATAACATATATCTCCACCGTATTAGCAAAAGTCCCCTTCGTAAAGCGGTTCGTCCTCTTTCTTATCGTACACGAGTGTTTTATAGATAACCTCTTCGAAATGTAGCGCATTCAAGCCCTTTGGTTCAGCTACTTTGATTTTTACATCTCCAGGGTACAATATTTCCCCTTTATTTTTCGTACTGCCCATTACTAGTGACTTTTGTAATTTGTCAATGCAGGGTATTTCTGAAAACACAAGAATATTTGTTTTAATTCTACTTATTCTAATTAATAAATGCAATAACTATATCTATTTTTTTATCGATATAAAAGCGGGCAAACGAGCATGCGGGTCGCCTGATGTAAAGCGATTTCCACCGCCCATAAACATTTGCAACACCAGAAGCATTGCTACCAAAGAAAGAGCTAACACGCCCCTTAAATACCCCCATATTAACTACCTAAAAAGCGAATTTATTTATCTGATTAATAAGGTAGTGATCAGACCTAAGTCGCTAACCAAATTTAATAAATTTTTTCAATGTGATAGAAAGAAATAAAACACTATAGAGGGACATAAATTTTATATGAGGTTCCATTATTGAGACCCGAATTGCAGTTGAAGTTGTGAGTACGACTTGTTTATGCCCATATGACATAGATTAAATATCAGCGAGATTTATCATTGATCTAAGCCATCTAATCAATATTATTGTAAATACGAAAGGTTAGATCGATGTATGAAGATACTCAAACGTGCCAGAACGCCTAAACGAACCTAAATGAAACTAGGCATAGAGATAGCAGTGTTACTTAGCTCGCAGAATATGTTTGTACACAACTAGCAAACCAACTGTCTAATGATCAGCAGTTATATGTAGTAAAATTACAGCATTTTTGACTTGAATCTCGCTTTTAGGTGCATTAAGTAGATTTTATGTTAATATCCGTAAGGTAATAGTAGATATACCTGAAGTCACCACTTTTTTGATCGGGGTGCCCAGCGACGCTTCAATCACTCGGACGTCCCTCACTAATTGCTGGAATTCGGTCGGAGTTAGCGAACATACGTGATCCGTTCCCTTTGAAGTCTTGTCCAATGTTATGTGTTTTTCTAACACCTGCACATACAAACAAAATGACTTAGATATTTTGATTTAGTTGTTTTCCATAAAGAAAACTTGATAAAATGTCTAGAACATTTGTGGGTTGGTATATCCATATACGGACTCTATTAATCTGCAAGTGATTAGCGGCACCTTACAGTTTACTATTGCAACTGAAGCCAAACTGTCTCTCAAAAGTAGAATAACTATAGGTACCTAGGTAGTTTGCTTGTTGGTAATGTCTGTATTGATCATTTTCGCAGACCTTGTCAAGGTGAAGTGTATTTGCGCACAATATATTTTCTCACATTCAAAATAAATATGTACCTACGAGACGACAGTTTGTATTTTAGATTAACGGTGTACATTTTATTAGATAGGTATTTTTTGGCAAAATATCTTTTATTGCCTTTCGTCCGTATCCTCTTATCGCATATCTAACTTAATAAAATGATAAAGAAAAAAGCGGGTAAATAAAATTAGCAAATATTTTGTCTGGCAATCAATAGTTGAAGATAAAATATATTAAAAATCTAAATTAATGCTTATTTATTTTTATTAATTCAATAAAATAAGAATAGGTATTTTTAGGTACGTAACCTAAAAATAACGACTGAGAGGATCTAAATAAAATTTGGCAAAGAGATAGATTGTAAACTGGAATAGCAAATGTAGAAATTATCTATGCAGATGAAACCGTAAACACAGCTATTTGTAAATTAAAAGTGTTCCAAATAAGTCTGAATACGAAGTTTAAATTAACTGAATACATAGAATGATAAACCTATACTAAAGCCAAATTCGATTGAGAATGCTTGTCAACAAACAATTTTAAAATGAAGGTAGACAATGCAACACATTTTATGCCTAATAAAATTATAATTATGTTTTGTTATTTTAAAAAATCTTATTTAAAAGATATAATACTTATCTAATTTATTGTCATGAATTCGTCATTAACTAGTTAATTATAAAAAAAGATGTAAAATGACTAGAGATGTCTACCTTCAATTTTAATTTGTTTGTTGACAAGCATTCTCAATCGAATTTGGCTTTAGTATAGTTAAAAAATATATTAAAACATACCTTGGCTCCCAAAGCGACCGCACCCAATGCGACGGCAGTGCCGACCTCTTGACCAGAGTATCCCACAGGCACGTCAAACGTGTTCTTGTAATCTTGCAGCACGGTTAAATTGCAGTCCTCGAATGGCACAGGATACGCCGATATGCAGTGCAATAGACAAAACTGCTTATGTTGTGCTGACACTATATCGTAGATGGTCTTCACTGCTGTTTTGTCTACCATTCCCGTTGATATAATGAGAGGCACCTTCTTTGATGCCGCGTATTTAAGGAACAGTAGATTGTTTGAATCCCCTGAACCTATTTTGATGAACGGCACTTTTATGTTGACTAAGAAGTCGAATGATACCTGAAAATTATGTTTTATGAAATGCATTGGCATTAGAGATCAAAAAAATTGACATTTATTAGGTCAGGTATTTAATATTAAGTTGTCTGTACATTAGAACAAAATTCAATTTTTTATTCAAAATGGCCATGCGGGAATATTTCGTCGGATATTTGACAATTTACATTATAGTAGGCCCAAGACCAACCAACCAATCTTACCTAAATCTAATGCGCTCATTGAGTATTTCTAATGAACGGTATACTTTAATTGGGCTTGAAACATGAAAGAAATTCTCCCTTATGTTATTTTGACACACTAGTATTTCTAAAAATTTCCATTCTCTGGCATAATCAAATGAATGGCTTATGCTAGGTTTATATAGGACAAGCATACAAAAATTCATTTTTATAAAATATACCAACCAGTAAAAACGTAACAATTAATTTTATTAGAAACCTCGAGGAGGGTAAGCTAATGTAAATCGGGATCTAGTACCTACGAATACCAAGGAGAATATTATTTAAATCGCTGAGTGGTAAAAAAATGACATACCATATCCATAGCGGAGGCAGTAAACAGAATCCCCACTTCTTGTGCATACTTGAACAGCTCCCTGTACTGATTGTCGGAAAATTCTAAATGTGTTTTATGTTCGCCATATGTTTTGCCCCACGAGTTAGGGTTGTCGTACGGCTTATCTAAATATTTCTTTGTGAATTTTTCTTTGAGGCAAGTCTTTTGAAATTTCACACAACTTGCTCCTGCATCCTGAAACATAAAAATGAATATACTCAATCGAATACCAAAAACGTACCTATACTAAAGCCAAACTCGATTGAGAATGCTTGTCAACAAACAAATTTAAAATTAAGGTAGAAAATGCAAATCATTTTGTGCCTAACAAGTTTAAAATTTTGTTTTATTATTTTTTAAAATCTTATTTAAAAGATATTGAATATATTTATTAGTTTTAAGCTAACTAATCTAATTTATTGTCATGAATTCGTCATTAACAAGTTAACTAAAAAAATTAGATGTAAAATGACTAGTGATTTCTACCTTCAGTTTTAATTTGTTTGTTGACAAGTATTCTCAATCGAGTTTGGCTTTATTTATTTTTATTTATTTATTTATTTTAATAACTTTATTGCATTTAATAAAAGTAACATAGCATAAAAAAACAGAGGATTATTAATTTGCAAAAGGCGGCCTATCTTTAGATATATAGGTCACATACATACATAACATCACGCCTCATTCCGATAGAGGTAGGCAGAGATTATGTACATCCTTCCATTTACTACGGTCCTTGCATACTTCCTTAGCCTATTCCACTCTCATTAATCCTTTCATACTAATATAGTTTATAAGTATTATGTTATTAAAATTTGGTAGTATTATGTAGGTACACTTATATATCTACGTTAGGTATTACAGTGATATGAATTTCAGTGTTACCTATTGCTATAACTTAGGTACCTCAACAAGTATATGTAGGTACTATATAAGTTTATATCTTACAATAGTCATAATTGTTTTTTATCAAGGTAAGGTAGATATTGTACCTAGATATAGATATCCACTTATAAATAAGCATCTTGTAAAAAGATTGCATTCCGTTAAAATAGTTTAAACTACCTGTATTTATTGGTATCTTACTTGAAAATCCTTCTTTACTGCACAGGCACACATCCAAATTCCAACATTGATTTTAACTCCTTTAATTTTATTTATAAAAAAAAATAAAAGTTAATTGTATGATTATAAAACCAATGTGCAATCAATTTTACGACTTCGTACATACATAAACATGTATCTACATAGTTTATATAGGTTAGTTAATCTCTAAAAACTCTATACTAAAGCCAAGCTCGATTGAGAATGCTTGTCAACAAACAAATTTAAAATGGAGGTAGAAAATGCAACACATTTTATGTCTAATAAAATTAAATTTAAAATCATGTTTTGTTATTTTAAAAATCTTATTTAAAAGACACTGAATATATTAATTTGTTTTAAGCTTACTAATCTAATTTACTGTCATGAATTCGTCAATAACTAGTTAATTTAAAAAAAATGTTTAAGTGTCAAATGACTATTGATTTCTACCTTCATTTTTAATTTGTTTGTTGACAAGCATTCTCAATCGAGTTTGGCTTTAGTATAGATAAAATTCGCTTTAGCAGCGTAAGGCCATACTTTTCAGCCACTATCCAGAGCTACTCAATGTTTACAAAATTTCTAGAAATAATTAACTCGGTCTGTTAGGTACATTGACGTTTAATTTATTTTTATTTTTAATTGTTTCTAGTGCCATGCAAATAAGAGTATGAGCTACTTGTTGACTTTGTTTGTGTACTTAATTGAGTAGATGTCCCTATTGAACGTAATAGATTAGCTAATCGACAGTTCAAGCATAGAATAATTAAAAGTGTAGGTAGGAAACGTTGTTAACAATGCAAACATTAAAATGAAGAACACTTAGAAGTACATACATACATACATTACATATTTAATAGAGTAGTTATAGCTACCACGTTATCAAAAAACGTGCTTATTTAAATTAAACAAAATTACGATTCACGATTGATTGGAACAATGAAATGTTATGTTGGAGTTTAAGCGGGGAGTTTATCGAAGGCGTTCCTCTCACTACGTCACCAGTTATTGTTTTGTTTCCGACTCACAACAAAGCCTTACTAACCTTTAGCGATTCGTATAAAATCAACCGGTACTAACCTTAGCCGCTTTGATCAGCTTTTTTGCGATTTCAATGTCACCTTGATGATTTTGACCAACCTCAGCGATGATAAAGCAGGGATTGTTGCCGCCAACTCGAATGTCCTCCGTTATCTTGACTTCGACCATCTTGACCACTGTTAATGTGCCATAGGAGCGAACGATTCCAAACGGGACCGATGCAAACTGATATGTAAAAGTTTTGAATGCCACGAGAAAGGTTTAACGACCCCTCTTTCAAGATCGTACGGAGTAAATAAGGTCAATTCAATATAAAAGCGAGTTGCTCGGTGCGCGCCCGCCGCACTAGTGTGTGTCGGCCGGCTGGTACCCGCGTCGCATGATAAAATAATGATAAAAACCTGTATGTTGCGTGGCGACCAGTGACGGCGCTAGCCCGAACTTGGACACTAACAAAATTTTCTCTGTGACATTGAAATTGTAAATGAACGCGAGATGCATTTCCGGGTGCGAAATAAATATAACATCTGTTTACATTGGTACATCATATCTAGTTTTTGAGAAAAATAGTAATAAAAATACCAATGTTTTTAAACATAACTACCTAATATAAATTCCCTCTTCTATATAGCGAAAGCCTGTGTTAGGAGTGGAAACGACAAAAGTCCAAAATTACCTACTTGTACTTTGGTAGACACTGACAGCCTTTAGTAATAAAACAAAAAAGAGAAAAGGCGACCTTATCATATAGTTGCAAATTCTCGAAGCTACTTTAGAATGACTTATCATCATCAGCCTGTATCCGTCCACAGCTGGACATAGGCCTTCCCGAGAGCGCGCCACCACACACGATCCTCTGCCTTCCTCATCCAGCCACTTCCCACTACATTTTTAAGGTCGTCTAAGAATGACTTAAGCTTGGTTTAATTTTTTTATAAATAATGAGTAGGTAAGTACGAGTATTCATCGTCATCTTAACATCCACCGCATCATGCAACGTTTTTTACTACATAGATAATAAAATAAAATAAACTAAAGTAATAAATAATTAATTTTTCTTTCATAACATTAATTGGATTTCGATATCCTCATAGCCCCTAGCGCCGCTACTGACAACGCCGGTCATGCCATTTGGTAGATAGATACAAGATAAATAACAACGATGTAAAAATATAAACATTTAATAAACTTATATACATTCATATTTACATAAAATATGTTTAATGTGTTATAAAACAAAACCCTTTGTATTACAGCGAACAAGCGGCCATTTTAACGATGTCTTCATAGTTCTTAATCCTGTCTCCGATAGCTCTGTTTACTCTGGATTCGGTCGGTTTTGCTAGGAAGTTGGAAATGTATCGACCAGCTTCGATGAGCTTCACTAGATCTACGTTAGTGTTGACGCCCAGGCCGTATAGGAAGTAAACAAGGTCTTCGGTAGCAAGGTTCCCGCTCGCGCCGCGCGCATACGGACAGCCGCCTAGCCCGGATATAGACGAGTCTACGGTCCTTATTCCAAACTGCAAAAACAAGTAAAGCTAATATTATCTCGATGACGTCAGCGACATTGGATGGGTTTGTTTACATATAACACGCGAAATATTTAAACATGTATTGTTGAATTTTATAATAACAGAGTATGAAAATGCGCCGTACCTACTTAGAACTGCATTTTTTCGGAGGTTATAAGTAAAGGTTTTAATTAGAATAATATGGCAAACTACTTAGAGCTATTGCACTAACAAATGGAACAACAGTCTGAGATGGATAGACCTTTGCTATGTTACGAAACTTTGTCAATTACTCAGTAATCTGCAACCTTTCAAAGCCACCGTTGTCCACACTGCATATCTAGTTGCCTATCGTCTATTTAGAAATGGTGTCTAAACACCACAGGCTCAAGGTAGCTGTAATTTTAAGTGAAACTTACTCAGGTTAAAGTTTGCATGTTGCGTAAGACAAAAAGGTAAATAGTAAACTCGCTCTGAAGCCGTAAAATTGCTACAATATTTACGGAATTTGCTAGACTCTGGAATCTAGAACCAAAAGTAGATAAGAACTTTCCCTTTCTACAAGAACGTTAGCTCAGTACACACACACACGTTGTACTTTGTACTTACAGGTAAGCGTGTCCTCAATAATTCCAATAGTTTTCTTTTTAAATTTAAGCCGTCTGGCGACTTTTCTCGAAAATGCTGCTTTATCTATTTGAGATATAACAAAACAAGTGTACAAAAAGTCCGCGATGGCCGATGTATACGTCTACCTGTCTATGTTTTATGGAGAGATTACTATTGTTTATGCGTTTTTTTCGAAAGCGAAAAAAGTAACTTTTGCTTTTTAGTGCTCTTGGTAGTTTGCAATACACTGTTTTGTTCGCGTGCGAAGCTTCTCGGGCTTCTGCTAGTATAGAGACGAATATCTTAGCATTCCATGGATTCAACGTGCGGGTGCCGGGTCCATCGCGTGGCTGAGAGAAAAACGCCGAACAGAGCCCGAGACTTGTGACACGGGTGTAGGTTTAAGGGTACCCTTAGTGACGCGCGTCAACACTCACCTCCTCTGTTCAAGTTATTCTCCCTGCCCAGCCAAATTCGGAAGGACCTTACTAGAGCAGCTTTGGACATTCGTTCCAATATGGAGCTTACTGCACTTCTAGTAAGGCCAAGGTCTTGTATATAAAATATTATAATATGTAAATAAGCAAAATTATTGTTATATTTGACTACATAATGCCACGATAACTGTTGCCATATATATTTTTATCAAGTCCTGTAAACATATTAATCTTGTCACCTCGTTCAAATTTGTATCAATACTCAGATAAAAGTTCTAGAAACAAACACAACTACAGCTTATTAATGCGCAAGTGCTAAGTGCGGCCATGATAAGTGTTTATTATATGCAAATGTATTCCTTGCAATACAAGCTTGCACAACAAAGGAACTTACATTACTTACTTATGATGCTTATTGTTATTTATACATTTAATCAATTTTAATTTATATTGTTAATGTACACTTTTATACTACAAAATATGTACCTACTTATGGTACATATTTTGTAGTCTTGTTAGGTTAGGTGGTAGTACCTTAGCTATAAACTTTGCTCAGTATTATTTTTTTGAAAAAGCCTAGATCGATTAATCGCTCCCGAAAACCCCTTTATACAAACTTCTTCAACACCTCATAGGGCAAGTATCGAACTCAAGACTTTCCATCCAGTAGTCAAGTCACATAACCGTAGAGTTATTAAGGCTCAATTGAACAATCGAGATGGCATTGATTGTGGTATGTGGTCAATAAACTATTAAATATTACGGTCGGTTTGTATGAAGATGGTGAAATACGATTTGATTAAGTTGTTGTTGGGGCCCTTGCCTAAAGATAAAGATTTTTTTATTTGCTCATATAAGGGTTTAAAATATAGGTACAATTTTTCAATATTCGTTCCGACATATTTTGCCATTCTGGCGTGCAAATATACAGTATTCATATAAATTATTACAATTATTAACACTTAAATTGGTCATATTAAATAATTAAATACAATGTCGAAAAAAAAATAACAATAATAGAATTAAGAATTAAATTTAATATATTCATTAATCTTATAGAAATTCTTTTCTAGAAGCCATTTATTTAGCTCTTTTTTAAAAGTCTGGAGAGGCATTGTCTGTAACTTCGTGGTAAATTATTAAAAGCTGTAATTGCTATAAAGAAAGCATTCTTTTTAAATATGTCTAATGTACATTTAGGTAAAAGGTTGCAAATGGATGAACAATTCTATAAATTGATTTCTTTTAATTATATTGCTATTCTAGTGTTAAAACGTATTCTAGTGTTAAAACGTAAATATGAGTACCTAACTCGAAATGTAACGAAATAAAAAATCTTCAGTTGTTGACAAAATAAAAATTTTGTAGCAGGGAATCCAACCCAGGCTTTCTCGATCAGAAAAAATGCGTGACAATTGTGCCATCATTGTGTTCTTGTTTAGCGTCTATGAAGCCAAAGAGGTAATGTTGCGTTGGAAAGTGACTGTGAAATTACATTGTGCGTTCATTCATCCTTACTTAATTATACTATACTAAAATCTTCCTCAGGAACCACTCTACAACAACCACATGACAGTTCAGAAGTCTTTGAGTTTATTGCAAACACAGACAGTCGCGGCGGCGGACTCTGTTTTATGATACGTAAGGATTAGGTATATTACTCTAAATCGTATCAACATCGCGTGGCCGATGCGCCCCATCCGCTGTGTAGAGCAACCCCAAAGTGAATGAGACCTTACCTCTAATCCCGCTAATAAATTCGATAACCCCTGTCCGTACGTATCGTGGAAGTGCAGCGCGATCTTGTCGGGCGTGGTCACGGCTAACACTTCGCGCATGAGTTTGCGCACGGAGCCGGCCGTGCCCACGCCGATAGTGTCGCCCAGGGATACTTCGTAACAGCCCATCGCGAACAGATCTTCTGTTATCTATGAGATACATTAAGTCTTTTATTTACTTTGCTTCTATTTCGATACAAGTGACTGGGCAAATAATACAAAATTCCAATCTTTGAGCTTATAGGCTTTCATCAGGCTTTTATTGGAAAATTCTTTCTTCAAAGAAATAAAAACACTGAATATTTTCATAAGTCACTTCAGTAGACCAAATCAAGATTCGTAGCCAGGAACTCATGAGCTACATAGACTAACAGTGTTGTGCTTGCTTGCAATGTTGGATTGCAGGACAAGGTATCAAGAAAAATTCATACATCCGCCAGACCACTGACAAATGGAAATAGTCAGTATGCATACAAAAGTGGTTACATAAATTTAAATGTTCACTGCTAGTATATCAATAAAATTTCTAGTTTATCTAAAAAGGTAACATTGAAGCAAATAAAAAATTTGGTATATAAGAAATTCAGATAGCCCACCTACAAAGATGGTATGTGGAAACACTTTCTACTTGCCACTTTTACAGAGCAACACTTATTAACCTGTAACAAGTGTGCCTCATGTGCCTGTAACACACATGCAACCATGTTGTTGAGCCAAGAACACACCAATGCTGTTTGAGAGCAGGAAAACTCATTATTTCCCCAGACAAGCTCTGTATCAAAAAGCTATTACTAAATATATTATTATCTATTTGTGCATTATTTACCTTGGCTATAGCTTTAGGACTGATTGGACCATCGTAAGGGCATCCCACAACACAGGACACATAGCCTCTCACTCTAATACCATCTTTCACCGCCTGATCGGCCACCAACTTGAATCTCTTGAGACCTTCCTCCACTGAACAATTGAGATTCTTTTGTGAAAATCCCTCTGAGCCAGCAGGGAATATTGCTATCTCTTCAATATTGCAAGCTTTCTATAAAAATAAAATATTTCTCAGTACCTTGTGTAATGTTCATATGCAAAAAGAAAAGAGCATTTAAATAAAATTCCTATACTTATATTGCAAAGTGTAACAATTTTTGAGAACTATACTCAAGGACAATTAAATTCTTTATATAAATTTTAATAAAATGTAGCTAGTATTACTTTATATATTTTTGACTACCTTTGATCCACAATTTTAGTTGTGTATTACATGTAGGTATACAACAAATTGTGAGATAGCTAGTTTATAGAGAGGAAGGCTATTTCTCAATTAACAGGTTTTCTAAAATTAAAAAAAAAAAAAAATTTTTTAACTTTGGCATTCTTCAACTTTATTAATTTTTTAGCATTATTAAGTATGTATTTTTAATTAAAACATTTTGTATTAGTTAACAACTTAGCAGTAGGTATTTAAAACAATTTATTTAAGCATACATTACAACTTACAGCAGTGTCATATCCCTTCAAGTTTGGTATTAGCACTGGATAGTTAACACCTGGGATTCGCTTGATACTTTTCATTACTTCACTGCCATCACTCATTTGTTTCACCCATTTGGGGCTAACAAAACTAAAAATTACAAAAAAATATGGTATAAGTTCTAATGATAGAAGCAGTGGCTGCTTCACTGATTGCAAAGCCTAGAAGAATGGACTCAAAATTTTTTAATTGGGTAATATGCTTGTATTTTTTACATATTCTATGTATGTTAGAAATATATAGATGTGAAAGTAGTTATTCTAGTGGTCAGACTATGCGGCTTTTGATCATGTGGTCTTCCGTTTGAATCTAGAGTCAGACTATGGAAAAATACTGAGTCCACATAGGAGTAGTATGTTAGGTCTAAGGTTCATACCTTCTCTCTTATAAAGAGGGAGGACTGGCCCTCTAGTGGGTTATTAATAGGAGTATGATGATGATGATGGCTTATAATATAGAATGGATACAAAATATACATCTTTCAGTTGACTGAACACAAACCCACTGTTATATAACTAATATGAAAAAAATTACATTACCTTGCAGATTCAATATCTTTAATGCCAGCATCGGCTAGTTTATGTATCAGCTCAGTTTTGATTTCTGTTGGCACAAACTTTGACTCGTTCTGCAGTCCATCTCTAGGACCCACTTCGTAAATGCGAATTTCAGGCGTGGCAGTACTCTAAAAATTGGTATTTATTTCAACTTATGTGGAAACTTGGAATGTCACTTAAAACCGTAATCATAATGATATCTTTCAATATAAATGCACATTGAATTATGCATTTTATGTGATATTCATTTGAAGTCTCAGTCTAGAATGATTGCTCACCAGATAAGGTATGTCAACCAAATTGATTTATTTAATTCAATCTCTAAAAACAAAACAAAAATGAAATTTGTTGTAATTTAAACAATGAGATTTGTTTATTTTATACCCTAACACCTCACCTACACCATTTCATCGGATAAGATGGGTCTACACCATTGAAAGGAATTAAAACAACTTAAATCTATCTAAAATAAACAAAACTTAAAGTAATTAAAAATAACACCTACAAATGTTCGACATGCCGCACTAATAGTCGTTTTTAACACAGAATTTCTTACGAATTGCATTGTGCTTTGCATAGTTCAATAAACTATTTAAGAACGAGTTGCTTAGAAATTTACAATTATTTAAATTATTCATGTTCGTTTACATTTCTTATCAGCGCAAAAATGAGTGATAATAACAGATAAACATACAAATAATGAAATAAGGTTAATGACGTATGTGATAACAGTTGTCAAATTAGTTTTTGTAAATCCCTATTCACAAGCAAGACTAATTAAATAATGTTATCCGACTCTCATTTTGATAACGTGATAAAGGGCCAATATTGGGATTTGTAGCTCTCGCTGAAGAGTGAAGATTGAAAACGTATCCCAAAATGTCATAAATTCAAGTTTGTCGCTATATATTGGCATAGCTATGAATACTACGCTACGGCTTGCGAAGGGATTTCTTTGTGGATTCCTTTTTATTTTGTACTTGTTGCTGATTATAAAATAATATTGATTTATTATTCTTAACTGGGTACATTTTATGCTCAGTCCAGAAAGAAAATGATATAAACCTTCTTTCTTTCTTGAACAAAATAAAGTTGAGACTCTGGTACAGAATATATCGTTAGATTTCATAAATGGCAACCATACTTGACATGTCTCTTGCGGTTAGCAGAGTCACGTAAATGTCATCTTATTTATATGTCATTGTTGTCAAACATCGTGTTTGCTTTGCTTGTCAAGTTGTCAATTTGTCAGGTTTCACCGGTGTACTATTTGAATTATTGTTTTTAATTAAGAGAATCTCTTATAATGGGTATGTGATGATCCTCATATTTTAATAGTATTTATCTCGGGCTGTAATTAATAATTAATTCTTATATTTCAGCCGTGAACAGTGCCACGTCTTTCGTCTTATCGTCTATCCTAACCTTGTTGATATTTTCCGGAATGCAAATGTACAAGCCACTTTTAGTAAAGTCTCCCCTTACTATTATATTTGGTGGCTATTTGGGATCTATCATGTTCATGTTCTTCGTTACTGTATCCTTTTTTGATAAATTTATCTTGATACTAGAAGCCTAGGTGAATGTTCCTGGATCAAATTCAGTACAATTTAAGTCCTAATTTGTCCTGAGTTCCCTAAGCCGGCCGAACTTGTATGGAAAGATTAATGACAGTGGAAGAATCTAAGGAAGTATGCAAAGACCATGGCAATTGGAAGGATGTAATCTGAGCCTACCCCTTTGGGAATGAGGTGTGATGTTATGTATGTATCACTTATAATGTCCATATGTATGTATTACTTATGTATTAAAAAGGTATATTTTAAAATTATTCTAATTGTAATAAATTTCTTTATACACACAAAGACTCAGAAAGTCCAAATGAAATGTATTTTCTCCTTTGTAATACAAAATTGAAGATATTAAAATATTACTAATAGTGTAAACTGATAGGCACCACTTTTATCCTTTTAGTCTTAAAAGCTCTGTATAGTTTAATTATAAAGGAAATATATACTCTCTTACTAGTTGCGCTTTTCTAGAGCCGCAATTAGCTCTTAATGTGCCTGGTGCCAACCACACTATCAAATAATTTGATGCCCGAGACAATACTGTCTGGTAGTCTGCATTTTTATAAGAAGTAGTACCATAGTTATTCTATGGTAGTAGATAAATATGTGGTAACATTTTGCTTTTCCTACAAATCAATCTCTCATAATCTGTTATTATTAATACTGCTTGTAACTGATTATTAATATTATCAGATATTCATATTCTGGTTATTTTAGCAGTGCCAGATCTGCGCCTTGGTCTTGTGCACAGCTGACACTGCTCTTATTATGACACACGGGTGCTAATAAAAATGTTAGCATTTAGATTTACTTAGCAGTTAGATTGTACTAATATATTAAATATTATAATAGTTTTTTAGTAGTATTAATAAGTATATCAAGTTATTTACTCAAATATATAGCTAGAATCACTCTGCACAGCACATTTTGTTTTTTTCTAATTATTCAAACATTAAAAAAAATAACAATATTAAGTTAAAAATCCTAAATTTAATGTCAATAAGAACTTTAAATTTTTTTAAGTATTAGTTTCCTTAACTAAAAGTTAAAAACAGGCTATAGGTAACTTGGAGGCTACACTGTTTGGTAAAAACTTCCAGCTGAAACTGCCAGAGATAGCACTGTCTATGGTGATCTCACTCATTGCAGCTGGAATGGTGCACAGGATTTGTTTCACTACATGGTAAATAGAATAAAATGTCAACTCAATTGTAAGTCATTGCCAAATGAGAGATTTTTGCTATGTTAGTTAACATCAATTTATATGGAATTTGGAAATTTGATTGCCTGCTTAGATGCTTAGATTGCATCATCACATGTATGATTGCAGTCAAGGGCTCTTAATGAAAAAAATCCATCGGCGTGGCGCCATCTATTTTTAATGTGAAAAAACTGCTACAATTCCATTCAGATTAATGTAATTTCTTTATGAAGCAATTATGTAAAAAACCACTCTGATTAACTCACTGATACCTTAAACATCTAAAGAGATGGTGTTGTAAGCAAAAATAAGTTAAATATTTTTATCGACATTTAGAAATAAAAACTGAGCCCAGTCAACTGGATATGCATCTTTAGATGACTATCTGGTTAACTATTTTCAAATATCTTGTGTAATATATATTTTTTTTCAAATTTCAGTTTAATATTCTCACTCATAACTATCTACTACATGAATAAGCTGTCACAGAAAATGTATGTAACAGCACCACCAGCCCCCGCACCAGTGAAGAGTCGTCGTCACAAGTAATTTGATATATATTATAATAAATATTTTATTAATAATACAGAACTTATTGTCTTTTATTTATTAACTTTGCTGTAAACTGTAGATCATTATTATTATACAATGGTCTTGTACAAAGCCATCTTTCGAAAATTTTATGCACTGCTGTGTAAAAAATTCACACAGCCCTATAAGAGTCTGGTTTGGTAGGACATAACCAGGGGAGAAAAGATCTTACCCAGGCAAGGAGTTTTACTCAAGGCCCACATTTATCTCTCAATCCCACTATCTCTTGTGGGATCAAGAGGACGTGACCCTTACAAATAAATTCAACTCATTATCATTAGGTTTAAATGAAACATCAAAAATGATTAACAGCAATCACTTTATTAACTTAATATGATAGTGGATGATGAGAATTCTTGAACTCAAAACAAGTTACGTAACTTCTTATTTTTAAACTTACTTTACTCTTACAATTTAGCTGTTAACTAAAATAATTTAAGAGTTAGTAGTTTAATGTCCACATTAGGAAGACATGCATATGATGTAAAACATTCCAAGACTGATACTTAAGTAAATCTCTTGGTAGGTACATCAGTCCTATCGATCTATAACCGCCGAATTAACGTAAGCGACATTTTTATCATAAACAATTTTATTTTGAACAGTAATGGATCGACCGATCTCGACATTTCCTCCAACCCCTCTATTTATATTTATGCCACTATTATCATGAGTAGAACAATTTTTACATTTTCGCTTTACCAACAGGGGTATCTAAAGTGACCCTACTTGTATAGGTTGGCACATGACTTGGTACATAAAATATGATTTTTGTCAGTTACGATAATTCGGCGGTTATGGGTCGATGTATTATAGCAACAAATATTACAATTTATGTTGGGGAATGGCCCTTCAGAAAAAATGTATAGATACTACATATTATATGTAGACTGAATATAGAAAATTAAGGTAGCATTTTGCATTATTATTTTGAATTTTCTCATTTCATCTCTACAAAAAATTAATTAGTTTTAGTTGAGTAAATATATAGCAACCAGTCCTTATTTTTTATTAAATTAATTTTACAATCTTATTTCGTTTTTGAGATGAAACATGAAAGAACGTGCTTACTAACAATATTGTATAATGCCAATTGCCAACAACATAATTATCAATATCAGTAATGCAAATAAATTTGCAAGGATTTACAAGTATTATTAATGGTTAAACAAACTTTGAGTGACAAACTTATAAAATATGTTTTTTTTTTACAAAAATATCTTTTTTGCTGTGTGATAAATTAATAATTTTCTGTGTTGAAAAAACAAACACTATCTAATCAGTTTAAAAAAGCTTTTCAACTTATGAAACATAATTACTTATTTATCTTGATCAACAGATATTTATCTAAATAAACTATGAAGAGTTGCTAATTAAACAAATATTTCGTTTCAGAAGTGTTTAGTAATCTATTCAGTTTACTTATTAGCATAACTATATCATAACAATGAATATAACTTAAGTGAGAAGGCTTCGAATAACTTATTCAAAAGTAATTTTTAGGTTTTTTTAGAATAATAGGTTGTTTTAAATATATCTAAAGCTATAATTAATATATATTGCACAAGGGTATCATGCACCCTATATTTGCACATTATACTCTAATTTTTATAAACATATAAATAACATGACTAAATATAAGCTTTACCATATAAATAACAATATATTTTTCCTGTTAGTATATGCCTATATTTTGACAATATCATTGATGTGTGATAGAATGTTATTTAACCAAATAATTCTATGATACTAACATCACACTTAAAACTAACATCTAAATAATATCTAATCAAGATAATAATGATGAATCAAGTTTTTGTTCTAAACACCTATTTTAACTTATACTGGTGGAATATTTTCTGATTAAAACATAGTTTGAATTTTTTGGCACAGTAAAGACAAAATTAGATATAAAATATATCACAAACCTAAAATGATTGCAGAAAAGAAACCCTTAAAGTAACATGCAAAATGAAATAAATTAATAGTGTATGAATATTTGGATGGATTCTAGTTAAGGCCTGTAGTTTTCTAAAACTATGTTAAGTTTATAAATTGATAAGGCACAGTTTTTGGACTTTAGGCCTAATTTAAATTAGTATATAATATGAAAAGTTTAGAAATGAGCGGTTCAATTAATTGACTACATATTCCATTAGTTTTCAAAACTAGTAAGATTTAGTATTAAATATACCTTTCATATTTAACAGTAAATTTTTAGTAGTCACATTTAGTATAGTAGATAGGATATAAAAGTATGTGTATAACAAAGATAATCTCATGTAGTTATAGAAAAAATGAGTTGAAACAATTAGTTTTCACATCAGATGTATAAGAAAGGAGCACCCCAAATAACAATAAAGTATCTTCTACTTATTCCTGATATGCATGCTATTATTTCTGACATACGGGTTCTGAAGGATCCTTGGTGTTGTTTCCATTACTCTTAGTAGCAATTCATCTAAATAATTTTCTAGATCCTTATTCTTTTTCTTTTCAGATTCTACATCCTTCTGTAAATTGTACACCATAACAATAAGATCTTCTCGGCTCATGTTGTCAAATTGTTGTACAACAGTTTTTGGTATATTACTAAATGCAAGGTTCATTGAGTCCTCCTCGACAATGTTTTCCTCGCCAACTATAATACGCTCCTCTAGCAACTTCTTAGGTTTACTATTACCAAACTTTTTGAAAAACTTTGGACTAGGTTTCTCTTTCAGAGAACTGGGACTATCAAGTTTTTTGTTTCGCTCTAAGCTCGAAGATTTCTCTCTGTCTATCATAGTTTGACTGATGGATTTTCTAGGGTACAATTTTTGAGACCACTCATCATTTTTATCAGGTACCTGTATAGGTAATTGTGGTGCTGTGAATGTGTCCAAGCTCAGACGGACAGGTTTGAGAGGTGCAGTTTTTTCAGTATTTACCAAATTGCTGCTTGTCGAACGTCTTAAAAATTCTCCTCCACCAAGATTTTCAAGAGAAGCATTGACTGGAGATGGAGTGTACTTGACTGTCCTCGGCATGTAAGAGGTCTGTACATTCAGAGAACTACCAGAACTTTTGTGTGATAAATCATCGAATGCAAATTCATCCTCGTCCTCACTTATCACTCCGGGGTCTGCTTCTGTGGGTAACCTTTTAGGTGTAGAAGTATCAGGTGTGGACAACACAGAAGCTCTAAGATTACCGACACTACCACCTAGAGATGATGAGTCACTTTTCTTATCTTTTTTTGTTAGATTAATTTTGGAGCCTAGATTTTTTGCAAACTTTTTTAAGCCCTTGCGTTTCTCAATGCTACCAATACTCATAAGGCTGCCGCCGACATTTTGGGCGATACTGGATAGCGAGGATTTGTGTTTCTCTTTCTTACTTAAATCAGTTAAACTTCCCTCTTTGACAGTGAAGCCTATTTTCACCTCTAACTCGCCCCTGCTCTTGTCGTTTTCTTTGCCAGGTTTACCGCGCAGAGGATACACTCGATTTCTCGGACGTTCGTAAACATCCAGGTCTTTTAACGGAATCGATACTTGACCCAGTAAGTGATCCTTAACAAAATCTTCATCGTAAACTTTCAAAACGATCTCTGCTGTGTTCCCCTGCGTTGGAATCCGTAACTCGCATTCCTCGAACCACTCGACGTTCTCTGTTGCCTTGTGCTTCACGGAAGTTTGAAATTTTTCTTTGCCGAGAGAGATTGTAACAAAACAGTTATTTGTACCGTTTTTGCCTTTTATTAGCAAACCTCTCGCTTTTTGCACTGTTACTTGAACGTGCGTCGGATCCCACATGCTGACACTTTACGCAATAATAAAAACCACTAGATTGTTCAGAGATTGAAATAAATAACGCACAAAACAATATAAAGGATGAGCTGTCGTCTGGATCGTCCGTCACAAATTGTACACAATCACAAATTCACAAATCGGAATCACAATCCGTCATTCGTCATTCCGCATTCCTTAATCATGTCCAGTGCTGCCAACATAATGGAGATATAACTCTAAATAACCCGCAACAATGATTTAAAGCCATAAACAATATTCCAGCCACACGACTTCGATCTACACACAAATGTAGCAAAAGCTATGTACCTAACAAAGCAAAAAAAGAAAGGAAGTAGAATAGTTTTATAGGTTGTTTTATCCGTTACAATGTTAAGTTCAGACGCGCCTATATTATTTTTCAATTAAAATATGTATCACAGAACATGTTTGTCTTGAAGTCGGTCTCTATGTCAAGGAGGTGTGGTAGCATTGTTTTCTTGTTTATTTCACTCATCAAAATATTCTAAACAAGAAAGAGATAACTGATATAATTTCTTTTTATTCGTAGACAGCTATTCTTCCACTACGTTTTAATTGGAATTTATTGAGGTTTCAGGGGTTTCAGTTACAGATTAGTGATAATATACTTTTTTAGAGGGCCTGTCTTCTTAATTATTATTGACTTATTTGTGACTCATGGTGCAGGTATGATAAATAAATAATGCATTATTGCTAGAAACATGACTAAGATGTATGTCTTTTGACGTAATATGTAGATATTTAAACCTCAGTACTTATAACGTCAGAAAATAAGGAGATCCGCAGAAGAACCAAAGTAACCGACATAGCTCAGCGAGTCGCAAAACTGAAGTGGCAATGGGCGGGGCACGTAGTTCGAACAGCTGATGGACGTTGGGGGCCCAAGGTGGTAGATTGGCGACCCCGCACCGGAAAGCGCAGCGTTGGTCGACCCCCAACCAGGTAGACTGACGACATCAAACGTGTCGCAGAGAGCCGCTGGCAACAGGCGGCTCGTCAAAAATCGTTGTGTTTGGAAGTCCTTAAAAAAGGCCTATGCCTAATAGTGGACGTCTACCGGCTGGTAATGATGATGATGATGATGATGATGATGATATGATGATGATGATGATGATGATGATGATGATGATGATGATGATGATGATGATGATGATGATGATGATGACTTATAATGTAATAGGTATTTCCTGCCAACCTTACGGTCAATATGAATGTTAATGCTCGGTACTTTTTATTCTGGAAATTAGTTCCCATTGGATAGTAAAAAATACTAACGAGAGCTAAGACCGATATGGTGATGGTGAACCAGTATTTTGATTATTTTGATAGTCTCCGTGGCGCCGTGGTACCTACACGTTCGTGAGGTATTTGGTTCAATTCCCAGAAGCAGGTTGATTCAGATTTTTTAATTGGCTCAGGTCTGGCAGGCAAAAAAAAAGGTCTGGCAGGCAGGAAGCTTCGGTCGTCGCTAGTTACCACCCGGCGGGTCAAGACGCATGCCATGCGATTAATTGTTCCGGTACGATGTCGTGTAGAAACCAAAACAGTTGAAAATTTTATCGTATACTTGGCCTTCCATCTTAAATTACCTACATCAACATTTAACATCAGGTGTAGCTAATTGTCGTCAAGAGCAAACCTAAATATATAATAAATAGCTAAGAGTAAATAAAAAATCTGATTGTCTGGAACAACTAACCAAAATTTAAATTGCCACGCGGTTAACTCTAATAGGACCGAACGAATTAG
This sequence comes from Mycalesis mineus, assembly GCA_034621355.1. Taxonomy (NCBI): domain Eukaryota; kingdom Metazoa; phylum Arthropoda; class Insecta; order Lepidoptera; family Nymphalidae; genus Mycalesis; species Mycalesis mineus. Next base: position 8,509,058 of record CM067881.1, read on the forward strand.
TATGAACCAAGTTGCATTAAGCTGCGGTTTCAGTCTGTGCGTTGGGACACAATTAATAATTTAGTTAATGTTAATTAAACGTTACCAATTTTAGAAATTTATTGCAGGATACGATGTTATTTAATTACTGTGTTGCAGATGGAAAAAGCAGTAGGTATCATGGTCATGACCGTTTATTATCACCGAATCCACCACTGAAGATTTTCCTCTGGTAAGGATTTTTAAACGCCACGAACTACCTATGTCAGTCCCTTTAATAAAAATAATTTGAATGTTTGTAAACTAGTTTAACTTCCTATTTACCCCTAAAGCCTGTGTGCACCAAGATTTTGGTTATCATAACCAACGGTTAACATGACTTTACTATAAAATTACTGTTCACGACAACCCGTACGCCGGTTAAGAACGTAAGCTCGGTTACGATAACCGCCCGGTTTACATCCTTAACCGGCGTACGGATTGTTGTGAACAGTAAATTTTACGTTTAGCTTACGTTAACCGTTGGTTATGATAACCGAAATCTTGGTGCACACAGGTCTAAGTAAGGCTGTCTTAAACTATGCTAGCCCTTTTAAGTATACAAGAGTTTGGGACCCTTTTGAGAAGTAACGAAAGCAAATTATATTAGCACTTTTCTATTATGATCAGGTGCAGAATGTGTCGTGCTGTAAATAACTAGCGATAATAGTGTCAGGTGCCCGACATTTTTTTGTGAATATACTTACGTACTATATGTGAAATTGTTGGTTCTTCGGGGCCCTTTGAAGATGGTGGCCCTGGGCAACCGGCCTTGTATGCCCTAATGGTAAAGGCGGTATAGGTTATGACGAAAATTTTTTTAAATACCGAGCAGGATTTTTCAAATGTGCCCTACTAAGTATTAGAGCGCTTGTTAACAGGGTTAAATAAGGTCAATTCTCTACACTCGACGAGTAAATTAAACGTAGAGTAGGTAAGTAGCTACGAGTGCCAAGTAACTACCTATGTAAAATGGTTTTGCAATAAAAATATTAGAAGAGCTATAAAACTTTATCTTAATAACTTACACACTGCTTAACTGCTTCTTTGGTCGAGGTGGTAATCCTTTGTGGCTTTGGACTTCGAACTGAGCGACGAGCGTCTTTTTAAAATTTTTTTTTGTAAAAATCCCAGCCCAGAGCACAGGCAGGGAGTTCGTGTTATATCTCCGTGCCTCGGAAAACACGTTTAGTGGTCAATCCGCGTCATTATCATTAACACAATGTAATGGTAGTTACAGAGTTAAACGTTATCACCCTTAGCCATTGATTTATAAATATAATATCCTAAGCCCACCAATTATCCGCATTGGAGTAGCGCGGTGGGATAATTCTAGAATACTGAAACGTGACTCAAAGATTAAGAACACTTTAAATGATTGAGAATCTCTAAAACTCTAAATTCAACCAAATCTCAATCAAAAAATTGAGTAGTACTGAAATTCAGGAGGAATTGAATGACATTTCAGTATTTAGAAATCCATATCCCAATTTTCATAAGCCTGATCCTGTAGTGCGCCTGTAATTAGGTGAATGTTGAATAACATGATTGTTATGTTACATATAGGAGTCATACATACATATGCTCATATCTATCCCTTTATCACACCTTCAGTTACCATATAATTGGTATTGTCCTCCTACACTTCATTATAGCGAAGAGTAATGATCCAAGTTTAATAAAGGCCTCCTGTTTTATCAGTTCCCAACTTGTTATTAAGAAAATCCATTAGCGTATCGTAGTATCGTTGAACTTAGGTACTTAGATTAAGCCAACACTTTGTTTGGAGCCCGTGTCTTATCTTATAGTTGGATGTTTCCTACATATTTCACTGCATAGGTTTTAGCGAAGAGGAATAATCATATTATATGGAAAATATATTATATAATATATCATTTTTAAAGAAAAGGTTTTTTGGTTATCTTATAAAAAGCTACTTTAAATCTCAGTCCACCTAGTGGGGGTCGAAGGTCGGCCTACTTTGCGCCTGCGCTTACCGGTATGGGGTCGCCATTCTTTGCAACTTGGGTCCCCAATCATAAATGGGTTTTTCGCCCATTGCTCATCTGCTGATTTGAGCAACTAGAGACGCTCTGAGCATAGCTCGCTCTATAGCCCGCAGAGTGACTCTGACTTGTTGTCTAAAAATAAGTTGTTCTGTGTCGGGCTATGAAATATTGAGATTTTCTTTTTTCCAAGAAATTTTCTATAAAAATTGTCAGCCCGTAGTTAAAAAGTTAGTGTTGTTATATTGTTGCTCGTATCTCGGAGAGCACATTAAGCTCTCGGTCCCGGTCATTGACATTAAACATCTAAAAGTTACGAGACTCAAACATCGCCCAAACCCTGCCTTCCCGCATTTGAGGGTAGTGTTGGGTTCTAAGTTCATATCCCCTCTCCTATATAGACTGAGGTCAAGACTGTAGTGGACCGTTAAAATAATCAAGCTCAAGTTTATCAGCAAACAGGTAAATCATCTACTCTTCTAGGGACTAAGATGCATTGAACGAGTTCTTTAGTGTTTCTGTGCAGTATCGCCTGGAAACCTTTGGGGATGTTAGTTAGATAAATGATCTGACAGGTGCCTGGTGCTAGTGGCTTTGGCCGTGGTATCACTCTGCCGGCAAATACGTACCGCGAAGCGATTTAGCGTTCCTCTACGATGACGACAGAAATAGAAACGAAGAGTGTGAATTTGCATTGGATTGCGCCATCACTTACCATCAGGTATGATTGCAGTCAAGGGCAGACTAATATTAAATTTAAAAAATGGAAGACTTACTACAAAAGTTCCTATAAGTCTCATTAGTTCCTACTTCGTTCCTGCACTTTTACCTATTTGCCTTTTTTGATTAAAGTCTTATAAACGCCTCTGAGCGCGATAATGGCTTTAGCACGTGAAATATGTATCGTAAACATCGTTAAAGGAAATAGATGCGTCGTCATTACAACGTAATTAACAGCTCGCGTCTTAGGCAGGATTTCCCCTTCTTTCCCCCTCAATTTGCTGAGCAAATCGTTTACTGTGTTTTCTTAACATCTTAAAGGTAATTTGTATAAAATAAATCGAGTTTTAACAAAAATGGAATATCTTAATACAATAAATAAACAAAATAAATACTAATACCAATACAGTACAGAACATTTAATTTTGAATTAGGCAAATCAACGTCTCTAATGCGTAGGTATTTATCTATGTATAGATCTTTGGCATGAAAAATCTCTACATCTGGGTGATTAAACGCTAAAACAATAAAGGTTTAAATTACTATTAAAGGTCTCAAAATGGTGACTGGCTAGATGTCTTGGGACCGCACAAAAAAACGTAGGACCGTCCTTTACACTTTGAATGATATTTAAATGTAAATCTTGAAACAAGCATATTTATAGCTTATTATTTGTTTCGCTGCTTGATTTTCATACTATAATATAATTATCTTCAGTATCAACGTAATAACGACCCACCATGCTGTCCCAATGCGGGTTGACGGGCTTGGAGCGATAGTTTAATTATTTAACGATCACTATCAGCTGTTGAAAGATGGCGGGATATTTTTCAACAGAGAGTAGGACCGGAATGGATGAGCATCGCTAGGGAGCGGAATATATTATGGCGTAAATTGGGGGACTTCTACCACACTTATAATAAACAGTAACAACTCTGGAATAAACACTAACAGTTATGGCAATTAATGTAAATAATTATGTATAGTATTTAGGTTATCGTTTATAATTATTTTGTATTGGTAGTAGGAATAAAAGGCTATTTTATTTTATTTTATTTTACTATCAGCTGTTGATGATAATGACCGGGATCTACGTCTTAAGATGTTATTCGACGCAGGGGGGTGCACCACTACTAACTTCCCGACATCAGGCTTGGTATTTTTTTGAAAATTTTTTAAAAGAAGAGAAATCTTAGTATAATTCCATAGCCCCAGGATGCGAACCCAGGACCTCGTGATCTGAACTTGTACTTACTATACCAGAAACAAATCAGTTAACAACTGCATTCTGAGCGCGGAAAAGATCCTTCTATATGATAAAGAGAGCTAAATGCAAAAAAGAGGATTTTTTATTCCCCCTTCCCTTATAGGTTATGCTATTGTTGATATACCTATACTATAATTAATTCGCTGTACGTGACTTGCGCCTTGGTGACAGGCTAAAGATGATTGATATTAACGGTAGGTCTTCGGTAGGTATGTGGAACGACACATGTCTAATGTTACGTCGCTGATATCTTTTACGTAAATTACGCATATCACATTAGATTTTTTTTCGTTATTTCAGTCAGAGACAAATTGATGATTCATCGCGATCTCACACTCACCTATCTGTCATATATATATGTGATGACATAGTTCTTGCTTATACGGATTTATGAAGCAATTATTGCTTTGAAACTTGTACAATGGAGTCATCTTTTCTGTTCTTAAGCCAATAAAAAGTTTTTAATTGCTCCATACATTTCATATAGCATATAATATAATCGTGACGGCAAAATACTTCGAATATAGAAAGGAGACAGTTTTCTTTGTGCCCAGTAGAAATGATAGAGTTTATTAATCATATTAGAAGTAAAAAATAACCAATTTTTAATAATCAATGGGATATAAATAGTATAAAAGTCTAACCGGAACTGTATCGGAAGTCTGAATCTAACCGGAAATAGCTAGAGATTCAGTATGCCAAATCGCTAATTGTCAAATTTCTCAGTATTCCCGTTAGATAAGGTATTGCTAATATTAGTAATGTAAGATAGAGATCAAAAGGAAGAAATTGACATGCGTTTTATCACTGAACGCCACAATTTTGCTTTGGGCCCATTTCCCATACAAAAAACATTCTCCTTTAAATTGCTCGTGTAAGTGCACCTTTAGTCTAGTAGCGTGCTAACTTATCAAAAGTACAGTTTATTCAAGCCACATGGACGTCGGCGGGATTATATTTGCGAGGCCCTTTTCATTTCTGAGTCAAAAAGTAAACGTTTAATTTATTTAATAAGCCGAATATTACATAATGGTAGGAAAGACTTATGGGAATTGTGAATATGAGCGTAGCAAATATGTTAGATAAATATTACGGGGACAAATATAAATTACCTAAAACAAATGAATGAATTCCTAGTATGGATAACGTTATCAAAATTGTTTTACAAGAACTTATCGTTTACATTTGTAAAACGATAAGATCTTCAAAAATCTCATAGACATTTTCAAAAATCAAAATCAAATTCATTAATGCGAATTTGGGTAAGGACAATAAGAAAGGTACAAGAAATTTAGGTGTTCCACCAAATTACGCTTTACAGCATGCAACTCTCAATTTTTCTCTAATTTATTTTTATTTACATTTTTTTATATTTTTTATGCAATCAATAGTAGGCAGGTACTTACACCAATTAAAACAAAATACTTGTATTGTCAAATTACTATTAAATAACAATATAAACAATATTTTGCGAGACGAATCTATTTACTTACTTATACGTCGTCGATATTGCTGACGGATTGCTAGAGTTTAAAAAAATCCTTTAAAACATATTTACCTATTTAAAAGAAAATAGCGAAGTTTTTCGTTCCAAAAGTGCTTGTAAATTAAGCTTAGGTACGCGTTTGAAGTAAAAGTTTGTTATGATTTAAGCCCTGCTTGCCCTCTATCGCGGCATCGTAGATTTTGTATTTAAGGTCCTTCTCGGTAAGGTATTAACTAGCCAGGGTCGAACCCATTATAGTATTAAACCAATCCTAGTCGGCTTTTGTGACATATAGATTGGTAGAGAAAATGGCGTATTTGAATTATTTGAAATATGAGGCTTTTACGGAGAGATCGTTTCTAATATGGGTCAGGGAAAACATGCCAGCGCTCAGCAATTACACTGAAAATGCGTTTGGGTCATTGGTTAAATGGGTGCGGTGAGAGACGTTATGTCCATCAGATATGTTTGGGCCCGATGGATTTCCTCGCACGTATATTTTACATCATATGGATCATTAATATTCAGTCGACGATTATTGTTCCTATAGCTGTTTTGGTCTTTATTCTTATACCGCTGAAAGCTTTGACTACCTTCTTACGCTTTCGCGGCTGTTGGATCATGGAAAACAGGTTGCTTGGGCCTGCAATAAGACTTTTTTATATAGGTAAATTTTTGAATATTATATTTTTCTTTATATTTCGGATTTTTAATGCAACCTTCTTGACTGTATTATTTCATGTTTCGAGATTATTTGTAGTAAAACAGAATTTTTATCGATGTCAAAATTAAATTGTGTATCGATTCAACGAGAAGAGAAAAAATGTTCGTTCTATACTCGGAATTTTAATACGACTAGTAAGAAATAGTGACGTTGCGAAATTATTCGATATGGAAATGGAATATTTCCGGATCGATTCTTCTCGTTTATAATTTTACTCTCGTAAACTAAGTATATTAGATAATTGAATATTTCTGAACCGATAATTTAGTTTTGACCATTAATTAACCATCTGAAACATTTCTTTTATAATTGTGTGTGAAATAAATAAAAAAATTGATCATGAAGAACATGACAAATAAAACAGATAGATGTATTATGGTAATAATTTATTTTATAAATTGTCGTCGTCATCGCTATCGCTATCGCTGTCACTTTCTGTAACATTTATTATAAATGTGTCTGTGATATTGTCAATTAACATATCTAGGCTACTCATTTTTTCCTCTTCTTTGACAACATGGGATACGCATTTAGACCATTCGGCAGCCGTAATTTTTTGAATGCCTTCCTCATTGACATATTAATACTATGGACTTCGGGTCAGCGATAAAAAGTGTCCGAACCAAAAGTAAGCCAAAACGCGAAATGACTTCCAATCGCAATTCAGTCTCATATTAGCTGACTGACAGAATACACGTCAATAATGCTGTAATGTGTTATGAAAAACTTGTAGGAACTACCCGAGTAAGGTGAGAAAAGAAGACGGTGTACCATATTTTCAGTAAGTAAATATTTACTGATGATTTTAAAGTATTATTTTGCTTTGAAACAGGCTATTTTATTAAAATTTTAATAAACTATAGAAACGAATTGCATAACCAACCAAAATGAACACAAGTATCTATCTGTCCTTTTCCCATACGCTACCCGCGTATAGGATAGAAGGAGTGCAATATATTTATCTAATTAACCACATTTAGTTCGGATCTGCCGTGAGCAATAGAATGTTTTAGAACAACGACTGCATAGAGTTATTTTGTTGTTTAACATTTGAATTATTTACTTACTTAATTTTTGAATTAAAATAATTAGATTATTTTCAATTCAAAAATTTTTATTTATTATGTCAACTTTTATTTTTTATGTCATGAATATTAATCAAATATCTTTGACCATAATGTTATATTAATTTGATAAGTATAAGAATTATCTACATGAAATTAGGAACAGTTATTTAAAAAAGTGATCTAACGTCATTGAAGTAAAAAAATATATTTTCAGTTTAAATAAAAAGAGGAAAATATCGAGAACTTGAAATTTCAAAGTAAAGAACTATATCGAGTGGCATATCATTTTGTACATTTGTGGATTTGATTTGTAATTAAATATTTATTATTTTATACAAGATAATTACAACAATTATTATTTGGTACAAGATTTATCCCAGCATATAGAGGTCAGGGATATGTAAATATAAATTAAAATTTGTTGTAAATATAATATTTAAATATAAGATGCCAAAAAAATTTGAAAGCTACCGACTCCACACCATTTATGTTGTCCTATTTTCACGAGAAGCTGTCATGTCAAAAAAAGGCTGCCATGGTAACCGTCAATTGCAATGCATGCAATTAGACCGTTGCAAATTAGACTGTATAACAATACGATAAGACAAACATTACAATGTTATTTTGTGTATAAAAACATAAATACATCCTAGTGTGTATAAAATATCTTGGGACACTTTTGACGTAAATTTTGCATTAGACCCGAAGTCCATAGTATTAATATGTCAATGGCCTTCCTGAAATAAATTTCTCACGTCTGTCAATTTGAAAGTTAACTTAACTTTTTATAAAATAAAGCAGCGATTACTAATTAATAAATAATTATTTTGAATAATGATGTATTTATTTAAATAAAAATCAATAATTTAGTCTTTAATTGGCACACTGATAGCACACACACTGATTGTTTATCGATTTTTGTGTTCATCACTACACTATTATATGTGGTATCATTATTTCACAAAATGACAATAGCTAATGTCAAATTTGGAATCGAATTAAAATTCTGACTATAGAAAATATTCGACGAATTCGACGTTCATTGTAATCTTCATTTGTTTTTAAAATAATAATTTCATTATGCATAATTCTTCAACTTTTTTTCTCATCCAGAGGCCATCCTCGACCCGCTTTCTGAAAATTATAAATGCAAACTAATTAAGGCAAAGCTTCATTCGGGTACCGAATGCAAATTTGAATTTTCGCCAAACAAGACGAGATCAAAGCGTAAAAACGACTCAAAATATTGCCTTGAAAATATTTTTATTTTGGCAATTGAATAAAAAGGAGGGCTCGAAAGTATTACGTCTGTATATTTTAAAAAGTTGTGCCATTGAAAATGTATCTCTACTTTAAAATATTATCATCAGTAAATATTATAAATGTCTTTGCAACTGTCTGTCTGTTTACGACAAACTCAAAGTCTGCTGATAACATTTTCATGCGGCTTTCACCAATAGAAAAAGTTATTCCTGAGGAAGATTTTATACCTAATTAAAATTTGTCAAGTTTTGTGTAAATTGGTTCAATCGATAAATTGTTATTGTCGCGCCGGCTGGTAAATTGAAGTCGCTTTGAGATATAACAAAACATTGTATGGAAGGATTGTTCTTCTTTGTCATGACTACACAAATGTCCGCGATGGCATACATATATCAATTAAAGATAGCTTGCTATACATTCTTAAATAAACATTCATTTTAAATTTTGTTGGAAGGTTGCGATATACTATTGTGGTCGCGAACGAAGTCGCTGGAGTTTGCTAGTTATTACGTAATATAATAGGGGTTAAAGAATGAAATTGTCGTTTTATTGTGATAGGTACTTCTAATTGACATAGAACCTTCATGGTCTAAGATTTTAAAGTGAAACTTTTTTCATACGGTACCTGTGTAGTTCTTCTTTTAAAAAATGTGCAACATTCGATTATCAACTCTCAGTTGTTTTTTTTATTTAGCTTAGACAATAAAGATGGATACTTCGAAAATTCGTGTGATTTTTGAATACGAGTGACGACAACGGAACCAACGCGGCAGAAACAGCTCGCAATATTAATGTTGCGTTTGGAGAGGGGACTGCTAATGAACGCACTGTGCGATTTTGGTTTAAACGCTTACGTGATGGAAACTTCGATTTGACGAACGAACCACGTGGAAGACCGCCCACACAGGTGAATAACAATGATTCGAAAGAGAAGGTGGAAGCCGATCCGAGGCAAACCACCCAGGAATTAGCGGCATGGTTTAACGTTACTTTACCAACAATATTGACTCATTTGCGTCAAATCAATAAAATAAAAAATATGAAAAATGGGTGCCTCATGATTTGACTGATCTGCAGAAAGAAACGCGTGTTGAAACTTGCGTTGCCTTGTTGAATCGATACAGAAATGAAGGAATATTGGATCGAATTGTGACATGTGATGAAAAATGGATTCTTTACGATCGTAAGCGGAAAATGCAATGGCTGACCCCAGGTCAAACGCCGCAACAGTGCAAAGCAAAGCTTACCAATAAAAAGGTAATGGTAACTGTTTGGTGTGCTCAGCGTGGTGTTATTCACTATAGCTTTCTCCGATCTAGTCAAGCAGTAACGGTAGATGTTTACTGCGCCGAACTCCAAACAATGATAGCGAAACTAGCAGTGAAACAGCCCGGCTCATGAAATCTATCTTCGCCATTATTGCTCCATGATAACGCGGGACCTCATACAGCACGAGAAACCGTTTTAACTCTACAGGAACTGCAATTAGAAACCATTCGTCACCCTCCATATTCGCCAGACCTTGCTCCAACGGACTACCATTTTTTTCGTGATTTGGACAATTTTCTACGTGATAAAAAGTTTTCTTCTCAGGAGGCATTGCAAAATGCTTTCACACAGTTTGTCGAATCTAGATCACCAGAGTTCTATCGCAAAGGCATAAATGAGCTTCCTATGAGATGGCAGCAATGTATAGATAATAATGGTAATTATTTTGATTAAATAAATATGTTAAATTAAAAAAAAACGAATTTTTATTTTTCAGTACAAATCGGCAATTTCATACTTTAATAGTTACTCGTAAATGCCATAAATAATTGAAATAAAATATGTAATAAGTTGATACAAAATATTATATAATTAATTACTTAATGAACAATCTGTGGTACATCATAACTAATGGACTAACGGAATTCCGTATTCTCGTCGCCAACTAATATTTTAGGGATTCGGTCACATCTGCAGGTAAGTAGCGCTTTGATTAACAGAATGTGATAAGCTACTTGATATTTGCCATTTACTTACTGCGAATATATATATCACTACATAGTATATAACAAAGTCTCTATACTAATACGAAAAAGTTTGTTCGTTTGTTTAAACGGGCTAATCTCGAGATCTGCATGTCGGATTGTAAATTATTTTGTTTATTATGAAAGCTAGACTCAAAAGTGAAATAGACTATTTAAAACAAGCTATACACATCAGCTTGCCATAAATATATTTTGTTAATGTTAATATACTGTAATATCGTACAATGTTTAACAAAAATGTAGATCTTTAGTATACGGGACGGGACAGAGGAAATTGCTTCACGGGAAATTATAAAAAAATTAAATTGAGAGGGGCAGCGGGGAAAGAGCACATTTTATATGAAAGTCTAAAATTAAAAGGGTACCTAAGAGGTTATCACGCGGATGAAGTCGCGGGCGTCCGCTGGTATATATATACAATTCTCTTTGGACTGTGTCGTTTAAAGTCTAAAGTGCGGCCCAGGCATCAATAGATTAAACGTAAAGAAAGAATCGATATGTGATAGCGGATGAGTATTATTTCTGTCCTTAGCCTTCGTGCCTCGAAGAGCGCGTTAACCGTCAGTATCGGTCATTTAAAAACATTATGATACTGTATCTGTTAACCTGACTTGGAGTGGTGGTTGGTTGGTTGGTGAAGTAACGTGGCCTAAATTTTGCCACACAAACTGCATACTTTTTTTGTAATTTACAGACATCGAAATGTGTTATTTATCTTAAACTTTCTTCGAGTTTGGTGTTAACGATTCTGCAAACTTATATCCAATAAATAGTATATGCATTTTCAATAACTCTGCAATTATTTTACATAGTGTTTATACCTATCTATGTGTAAATATTTATTTAAATCCTAATCCTTCAATTCATAAAACAGCGAGATAAATTATTATTGTTTACTTTGTTTTACAGTCTAATTAGTAGAATTAATTATGGGCTCGGAGTGTGCCGGATTCTTACAATTTCAACAATTAATGAGTAATTAATTAATTAATGTCCTTTAAGATTATACAATTAACAAAATCTTTGTTTAACTAATGAGCTAAAGCAAGATGATTAAATAATAATCTGTGAATTATTAGCTAAATACTTTGGAACGTATATAGCCGCGGAACCTTGGGTGCTTTTTACTATTCGAGGTAGAACTGTGAAAAGCAATAGTACAAACACTACAATAATGGTAAATTTACCTGGTCCCAATGAGCAACCAGCGAGGCCCGTGGGTGAAAGGGGTAGTTCCCGGGGTGTCATGCCCCCTCGCAACCACCACAACTGGGGTGCAAGGTTCGGGCGAAGTCGTGGTGAATTTAGGTTCAAGGAGCCCACCACTTTGGGTGAGATGGAAGATCTAGCATGGAGGTCCGCCTTGCTGATGGAAAAGTACGGCGGGAAGTCGAAAACTCATTTTCATACGGCTATGGCGCTACTACGACAAGAATACAATATGGTAATTGTTTTGATTTGTCATCATCGCTTATTTTAACAGGACTATGCCTCTTTCTTTATAGGCGATGGGATATGGAGCTTTAGATTTTTAACACGACTCTAAGGTTGGCGGGTTTAGGGTGATAGTGTTTGATTATTTAACGGTTAATATCAAAACTTAGTGATAGTAACCGGACTGACGGCTGAGCGTGTTCACTGATGAGGTGAAACATTACCTAACTCCGGCTCCAGATATTTTAATGATGTTCTTTGAAGGTGTTGTTGTATTTCTATTATAAGATACTTAAACCATTTGTTATAAATTTTTAAAAAATAAAATCTTATTGGTTTGTGAATACGAGTTTTGCGTTTGATCATAGTTATTATTTTAGGTGAATAATATTATATTATTTCTTTGCATTTTGTTACAGAACTTTATTATGGTCTGCGGGAAATGTAAGGGTCCACATTTGTATGACGAGATCACCGCGCCAGAAAGATGATAGAGAATTCAGTCAGTTGTGTGTAATGTGTAATAACTTTAATATAACAATTAATTTATTGATATCTTATATTTCTTAATAAATGTTTTCCAGAGTAAAATGAAGTTTTGCTGTTTTAATGCCCAATAGTTATTTTTTACTTTATTTTCATTTTATGATTTCTCGTATCAGATTGAAATTGGCCAATGAGGTTATAAGCGTTAGGCATTCAGGAATGGATAGTGTCCATTTGGTGCGATTGTAGTCAAGTGACAGAATTAAGAATAGTGTGATAAAATATCGGTGTGTTATACAATATATAGTGACTAAATTGAGAAAGGTGTCCTAAGATGGTTTGATCACGTAGAGAGAATGAATGATAAGAGACTTACGAAAGGAATTAATAAGGCAAAAGTGAATGGGAATGTGCGAATGGGAAGTTCCTTGAATCAAATCCAGGACATTCTCATAAAGGTTAGGCCAAAAGTGCCTGAAACCGATGTACTTGTATGAAGGTTTAATGAGATTGGAATAAGCGAGAGATATATTATGCTAGGATCGTGGCAAGAGGAAGGACGTGGTCTCTGCCTACCTCTATGGGATTGTGGCATGACGGTATGAATGGATGTAGTCAACTAATTTGTAGCGAATAAAAATAGATGGGTTCTTTAATATAAATCTCCAAACTATTGACAGATAGCTAACAATGAAAGTAAATCTTTGTTAGACTGAAATGCGGGAGGTCATTACTTTTGGAGAAACGTGAAAATGTGAAACAAAAGCTTTTACACTACGCTTATTATAACGAGACTAATGACACCACGTTTTCTAACTCATTATTCACAAGTAGTATTTCACTTTACATTGTAATGGGTAGGTATAGACTTTCTTAGAATTTACGAATTATTTTTTGACCTACTTTTTAGGGGGAATGTGATGTCACAATGAAAATGTTCTGTCTTATAAAAATAATTGGCCTGCTTAAAACTTTTGATCGGCATTCTAATATCTCCTATAAATCTTCCTTAAGAACGAGGCAAATAAGATGTTAAAATTTTGTCTCACTTACTTACTTCCACCATTAGGTTTTTTTTTTTTATCGACTACAAGTTGGCCCTTGACTGCTATCACACCTGATGTTAAGTGATGATGCAATCTAAGATGGAAGCAGGCTTACTTGTTAGGAGTGGGACGAAAATCCACGCCCCTTTCGGTTTCTACACGACATCGTACCGGAACGCTAAATCGCTTGGCGGTACGTCTTTGTCGGTAGGGTGGTAACTAGCCACGGCGAAAGCCTTCCACCAGCCAGACCAAGACAAATTAAGAAAAATCTCAATCTGCCCCGCCGGGAATCGAACCCAGGACCTCCGTCTTTAAAATCCACCGCGCATACCACTGCGCTACGGAGGTTTCCTAGCCCCAGTGCCGTAGCTAGTGCAGCTTTAGCGTTGTCCAGACACAAGGGCGCAGAAATGATCGGACCCGGGCTAAACCAACCATACCTTATTATTTATAGAGCCAGTAACAAGTAGTATCAATACGTATCGATACTCTTTAAAACAAGCTAGACCAAGTTGGTTGGTTGTGGCGCGGGCAGTGGTGGATTTTTAGCGCAGTTACGAAGCTGGCACTGGATGCATAATACGACTACATCTTTAATATGAATCTTCAGTGTTTTAAATCCCAATATTCACAGATATTCGGCCTGATTGTTGCAACATCAAATAAACTGTTTCTCAAAAAACGTATGCATATATATCTACCATAAAACAGAAAAGCGCTAGCTGACGTAAGATCTCCATTATAACAGTTAGTTTTGTTATGGAAATATCTTATTAGGAAAATAATACAATAATAATTTCTTTACATACAATGCCAACCTTACCTATTATTACGACATTGGAGTATTTTTTAAAATTCATGCTCAATAATGGATTTTATTTTTCTAGGTTTAATGGCATGAGAGTAGATAAAAGTAATAATGGTACGGTAAAATTACTCATTATTAGAATTCATTTATTTCCAATGAAACACGAAATTGCTGGAAAGTTTTCCGTGTTAAATGTCCGTTAACGTAAATGTAGGGTCATTAAACACACACGCCAGGTTCGGTAGCGTTCGGTAGCGTTCGCCGGCCGTATTTCGCTATGCATACTAACCTGACGTTACCCCTTTTACGGTGACCGTAAAAGTGTTTGCTGAGCTAATAAATACGTGTTAGCTTTGGTTAATTTTATAAATTATTTCACAATGTTAATCCTTTATGCGATGCCTTGGGAATTTAATATGAAATGAATTCTTTTGTTTTGCTATGATATTGTACGACTTGGTTTTTGCTTGCTTTTTTCCTTTTGATTGGGATTTTTCTTTAACGAGAAATTATACCAACAAATCTCATCGAAAGCCACGTATCCGAACTAGCCAAAGATTCGGAAACTGTAACTAACAACAACTATAACTAATATCAGTCTGGACTGTGGAGTTGGGAAGTCAGATACTTCGTGTTGTTTTAGATTTATAAAAGGATACTAGATTTTAATATTTTGAAAGAAGAAAAAAGATATAGTTAAATACTGTATACTTAAATAGGTACATTTCTAAATAAAATCTTTTTATGGAAATAAATTAAAATTAATTTGAATATTCTGCGGTGGTATGCAAACTATTTATGTTTTAAAAGCCCAAATATTAATAAATGCCACAGAATCGCGGTCACAGTTATTTGCAAATTGGTTTAATTAAGAAATAATACCAAAACCTTTGAAGCAAAGTCGGGATTTTGTATATCGCAGAATAATAATTGACATAAAGTTTAATAAAATGTATATCATCGATTAAATGACATAATTATTGGAGGAAGCGAGAGAGATATAAATCTTGGCAAGGGGAAGGACGTGGTCTCTGCCTACGCTTTTGGGAACGAGGCATTATTAAATGTATGTATGTATGTATATATGTATGTATTAAGTATACAGAGAATACAAAGCAATATGGAATATAAAAAAAAAGTAACTGGGTTTAATTTCGATCACATGCTTATTATTTATTAGTGCAAATGTTAAGAGCATTTACACTAATGAAGGTAATGATAATAATGATTTGTAGGATTATAGAATCTGTATTATTTTTGTTCATTTACATAACTATTTTGAAAAGTTATGAAATAGATGCTTTCATTCGATGTTGGTTAATGGTCCCATGTAGACATGTAGGTACAAGTTCTTTTCGAACAGTGCAGAAAATGCTTTTTGGCACACTGCCACCACTGTAGGTTTCAATTTGGGAAATCATTTCTTTTATATTCTAGCCTGATGTCTGATAGAGGCTACAGGAAGCTGTTTTCGCCGTTAATAAGAAATGCTTTAATCTGTATTAATTTTCCCCAATATAAAGCTATCATAGTAGCTACATATAATTATTGTTATCTCAAACTAAATACACTTATAGTTATATTTTAAAAATGAATATTTGAAATGAAAATATGTCTATATTCGCCAATTTTTTTATACATCCCAGGTTTATAAGTTTTGATTTGCAAACATTCATCAGTCGAAATAACAACAATAGGTACTACGCATTTTTAAGAAAGTTTAAAAATTTCAAGAAGCCGTTCTATCTTCGTATTTTGGAACAGTACCTACCTAGGTATAATAATGTAGCCCTGAGTTTTCCAAAGTAAAATACTAATGAAATGTTCGCTGATGTATACGAAATTGAAACACAATTCCAACAAAGTATTCAAAAGTAGCTTCCAAATTAATGCAATGAAACCCAATCCCTCGGAAGTTTTCAGAATTTGCCGCTAAAATATCGCCGTGCATAATTTTGCCTACTAAACATGTTTGTGAAGCTTGTAGGCAAGGTATTGAGTCCAAACATAACATTTACTTTGGACCCGGTTTGTCGATAAAATAACGATACGTTAATGAGTTTTCTGCATAATAAGTTTTCTTTAGGTGAGATAGGTTATAATAATATATTAGTTTAGGGTCAGCATGGGAAATTAATTATTGTTATTGATTGGATTTACTTTTCGAGAGAGACTTTGGCAACGTCACGAAATAAGTAGATACTTACCTACTTACAACTATTTCTTTTATTACTTAATGTGTTTAATCGTACCGTTCCATAGAAGCAATCAGTTTCTATGAATAATATTTTTTGTATTATATTTAAATACATTTTAATTTTTATATGTAGGTATTTTGCTTTCATTAAATAATTCATTATTCTTATTATTTTTTATAATTCACTTTATCCATGATTTCACTCGCTATGAGCTGGTTCCCGTGATTATGTCATAAAAACCCACGTATTATTTCAGGCTACACCTATATCAAATCTATTCTATCTATCTAATAATAAGATTTTCAGTTCTGTAGGTATATTCATCCAAATTTGTTTTACATAAATAAATTATGTATGTTCTTAATACCTTTTTTTATTTACTACTATAACGCCTGAAGGAAAATAATGATGAAGTCTAAATTGGAACGCGCTTACCTAGACGATGCCTATTCACTCTTGCCTTATCTTGTTGTCTTTGTTTTATTTATATCATAGATTAAAGACTACTAGATAGAGTCATAACGCGGCTGTAGGTTCAAAAGCGTGACAGACTTATTTAATTCGGCCTTTATTAGAAAGTGATACAAGATTATTTTTTTGTCCTTTTCAGCGTGTTCGTTTTTATTATTTGTCAAGAGTGGAATTTGTGACAGACAAGGGACATATCTGAGCAATTATTAGCTTTTTATTAAATTTGCTGATAAATAATATAACTTTGCGGTTACGATATTAATTTAAACGTTATCGTGCTATGGTGGGTTGTAATATTTTCGGCTGCAACAGTCGCAGCGAACAGAAAATCGAAGGAATTACGTTTCATACGTAAGTAGGCATAAACTTCATTGATTGATGATTTAAAGCTTAGATATGTTATTTTTTAGCAAATTTCATGTATTATGCGTTTACTAAACTATATTATATAAAGTAATATTTCGTATTTTACGATATTTTAAAACATAACGTTTTGTGATGTACTTTAAATGTTGACATGTCATGTCAATAAGGCTGATTTGCTGTCTCACGAGTGGACACGCTATGGGCTCTATCTAGTAGTCTTTAATCTATGATTTATATAGATAGTTAAACAATAGATTACACATTCAATCTGTATCTTATAATCTGTCAGTATTATACGCCTGTATTTTGTCAAACCACATGAATTGATTATCTACTAAGATTTAGCAAGTCTCCGAAATACTCATCAATCACAGCTTGTCTATGGTACAATATCTCGGATCTAGAGAGGGTTGCGATGTTACAGGGTGAACTTTGCCAACTATGTTTGACTTAAACTTGTACAATTAATCGCTGCAAGATTGCCAAAGTTATGTTCAAAATATGAATAACTAGCAGACGCTTGTATTGTTGTGTAACTTTGTATTGTAAGCTTCCAAGAACATAAAAAATAATTGTAATACCTTTTTTTAAAGAAATATGTATACCAAACTATCCTTTAAAGGTAGATTTATACACTCATGGACTTTTTGTAGTACTAATAAAGAGGAACAATACTACATTACATTGTTTTATCATACCTCAAACGGATTATGCAGCGTTCTCAATGAAAGCTCCCAGGCGGCGCGACAGTTCCCATCAAAATAAATGTCGTCATATTAAACCCAATTTATGCAAAGGCTTGACAAATTATAAAGGAATGTACATAATTTGTTCACCGTTCACTGTAGTCTTTGGGATAATCGCACAAACAGACAAACATATTATTATGTACTAATTATATTCTATTTACCTACTGTATTTTATCACAAATACCTTTTTTCACATTTTTCATTTCAGGAGCAAATATAATAATTAGCTCGTATAATGAAAAAGGTACGATAAATCTCAAAGAATTTGTATCAAAATGCAATACTAAATCCGCGAGGCGAAGTTAGACTGCGAAATTGCAACAGGCACAAAAGTACTCGTGTACTGAATGAAAATTCATGCAATTGAAAGGAAACCATTACGTACACGACAAAATTGCTCGCATAATTTTACTTTTCTACATTTCCACAGTTGGAACAGATTTGATTCTATGAAATCTAAGGATGTAATGACGTCATAAAACTTACGATTATTTTATTACATAGTGAGGATGATTTGTTGTTCAGAAGTTATATTCTATGATTTGTTTAGTGTTTAAGTAGATTGATTTATAACATGATTTCGTTATGTTTCCTATATTTTTTTCTTTTTAATGTGTAGTTATGTACTAGAGATATGGAATCGGAATATATGGCGAAAACTAGGGAAAGGCCTTCGCCGAGGAGGCGACTTCTAATGGCTAATAATAATTCTGGCAAATTAACGTGTATAATTTTGCATTACGACTGTTTAAAAATATCATATTTGGTAAAAGAAAATAAAAGGCTATTTTATTTTACTTCATTTTATGTACTTACTCTAGTTTTCGTCTTGTTTCGTGTAATTTGAGTTCTCATGTTTGTTGTGTTGTGTTTGAGAATTGAGGATCAGAATTTGTCATTTTCTTTAAAGTAGTATGAGCTTGTGCATATCGAATTGATATCATGGAAGCTCTACAATCAGTCGGTAATATGTTTAAGGCTTTATAACACAGTAATTGATTATTTAGTCTGCAAGTTCGTGACCGCGAATAAATGATGCTTGCTACCATCTTTTTACCCGACTGTCAAGGAGGGTTATTTGCATATACAAAATAAAATACGGGTATAAAATTATCGTAAAGGTATCGTTTTTTGTAATAAAAACCAATACAACCAACCAATATATTATTTAAATCGAATTTGGTATAGTGAGTCTAGAGCCTTAAAAAAGCGACATAGGCTAACTTTTGTCGAACTATTACAACACAGAGTTTCTCGCGGATAGAGTCGCGGTCGTCAAATAGTATTTTAATAAACAGATGACGTGTATCGTAATCGTTCCCATTGTTTTCAAAGCGAAACATTTATATTTTTATTTAGTTTTTTATTGAATAAGAATAAATTTCTAAACATCTTCTTCAATCAAGATACGTAATGCAAAATTATAAAGTTTAAAGTTGTTTCTTATACAAAGATCAACTATTCACAAATTTCGTTGTTTCTAAAGTATACCTTTATCAAACACTTTCGCTATATTAGTTTATAAACTATGCAAAAGGTACGGATTCGGATCTGATAAGAGAAAATGAAAATTGAAAATTAGCGTGGAAACTGAGCATTTCGCGTTGATTACACGCCGTGCCGTTTGCAACAATTCGTTTTTAGCACCACACGTAATGTCTGCTTCAACGATGTTCCTTTTAGGTAAGAGAGAATAAAATACTTATATAAAATGGTAATAATATCTTTATTAACAGGTAACCTTAGTCAGTCCAACCAAAATATAATATAACCAGTCGCCATCATCATTAGCAGCCAATTTTAACGATCCACTATATGGCCATACCTCCCTTCTTATAGGAGTGAATATTATAGAGCTTAGAACCATATCACAACTGTTGAGTTTCTTCTTCTTCTCCGGCTCTTCACAGTAGATGACTGCCTTCCGGGCTTGTGGTAAAGTCCTTACAATAATAAAAAAATGTGTGCGTGTACTAGCGTACACTCGTAAGAAGTGAAACTTTTTTATGACGTTATTTTTCAAAAAATAATTTACTATATGCAACTTTACAGAAATTGGTTAAATAAAGTTAAATTATATAAAGTTTAATAAAAGGCTTTTATTATCATAGACATAAATACAAATTCTACAATTATTTCATTTTAGCTTATTACTACAAAGATTATTATTGAATTTCATTAATTGTAATAGAATTATTACTATCATTGATGTCGTAATTACTTACTTTTTTTAGAAATTCACTGAAATTAGAATTAAAATAAATCCTTTGATTTTGCTGATCACTTCATATATTAACATATATGTATATTTATCACGTCACTTCCATAAGTCAAAGATGGCGCGTAACGGAAAAATGTGACGCGTAACGAAAAAATGTTACACAAAATTTTTTTCCAACCCCGATAAAGAAGTTTCACTTCAAAAACAGTTGAATTTGACGTTTCAAAAGTGTTGTTCAAACCTTTTTCAAATTATAGAATTTTTATGTATTATTTTCATTCCAATGATGTTGACTTTTTGATGATTCAACATCATCACCAGCCTAATAACGACCCACTACAGGGCCAGGCCTCCCTTTTTATAGGAGAGGAAATATATACCGTAGATCCCAGCACGCTGCTCCAATGCGGGTTGGCAGACTAAAATTAGCTAAAGCTTTTGACGTTTATCAACTGTCATTTAATTAATGACAGTGATCGGGACCGAGGAAACAGGTTTGGTTCAAAATTCAAGTCTGATAGCTAAAAGATAAGTTCGATATCGACCTTTCGATGATCTTATTGAAACGTAAGAGGCTCTAACTTTGTATTTTAAGTTACTTACGGTCACGGTAACATATTGACTTTCACCAAGTTATAGTTAATGTGTTGGTGCTACATTGTATAAATAATTAGTAGTTTCAGGGTTATACGATTAAGTTCGCCGGATTCGCTTAAAATTCTCATTTAGAATGCCTAAAGCTCTTAATTGAAACTGGAATGTCATTAAGCTTTTATACAAATTCTGTTATGCAAACATTATTAACTTTTTCGGGAGACATACTTGCCTCTAAATTAAAGGATAAAGCAGCTTAGCGGGTTTAATTTTAAAGGGTGAAATATGTGGGCTTTTATTTAATAATAGATAATTAATTATGAACTGCGGGCTTCATAAGAAGGCTCAGAGTCACTCAGCGGGCGATGGAAAGAGCAATGCTCGGAGTATCTCTGCGTGATCGAATCAGAAATGAGGAGATCCGCAGAAGAACCAAAGTAACCGACATAGCTCAGCGAGTCGCAGAACTGAAGTGGCAATGGGCGGGGCACGTTGTTCGAACAGCAGATGGACGTTGGGGGCCCAAGGTGGTAGATTGGCGACCCCGCACCGGAAAGCGCAGCGTTGATCGACCCTCAACCAGGTGGACTGACGACATCAAACGTGTCGCATGGAGCCGCTGGCAACAGGCGGCTCGGGATCGTTGTGTTTGGAAGTCCCTAAAAAAGGCCTATGTCCAGCAGTGGACGTCTACCGGCTGGTAATGATGATGATGATGATGAATTATGAACTTATTATTAAATCGTTAAGACTGTATCGTTGGTTTAGAGGTTAAGCTATGTGGTTTCGGATTACGAAGTTCTGGGTTCGAGTCAAAAAGAAAAATATTAAGCTTTTCCAAAAAAACGTAGGTTTCAGTCATATTATAATTAACATATAATATGGTTATGGAATCACAAAATTGAATATTACTACAAGGCTCACTAAACGCTGGTGGGTGGCTTTGGCCGTGGCTAGTTACCACCTTCCCGGTAAAGATGTACCGCCAAGCGATTTAGCGTTCCGGTGCAGAAACCGAGAGGGGTGTGGATTTTCATCCCACTCCTGAAGGCCATTAAATCACCACTTATCATCAGGTGTGATTGCAGACAAAGGATAACTTGTAACGAATAAAAAAATCGCAATGTAACTCTCTCACACAAAGAGACAGGCTTTACCCTTTTAATAAAAGACTTTAATCGTTGCTTTCACGTGAGCTTTTGCGGAGTATTAATAGAAGAAGAAACCCAAATTCAAATTCTAAATCATTTATTTCAAGTAGACTGTTTTACAAGCACTTTTCAAGTCAGTATGTAGAGACCCTACCACTAGTTCGGAAGGCACATCCATGGATCAAGGGTTCCTTGATATCCATAACTAAGTCACTATTTAGAACTCATAGAACTTTTTAAGGCCTAACTCAGACTGAAGTAGAGGCTAAGCGAAGCGACGCATCCTCATTTTTGCTAATAGCAAAATCATATCTATTTGTACCGGAATGCGTCAGAAGGAGCTTCAGAAGGACTGTTTTTAGGGTTCCGTCGCCAAATTGCAAAAAACGGAACCCTTATGGATTCGTTATGTCTGTCTGTCCGTCCGTCCGTATTCTTCATGACTCTGATAATGATTAAATACTTTATAAATATGGTAAAAGTATGATGGGATTGTAAAAAATCAGACAAAATAAAGGATAAATTTGTATTTTCTCACTTTAAACGTTTCCTGGACAACGACAAACTTCTAAACCAAAATCAGGTAAAACGGTCCAGTCGTTCTCTAGTTATGGCGAGACAAATGAACAACAATTGATTTTAAAATGTGTAGAATTTAATAATTGAATGTTTCTCTTTATAACTTCATAATATTCGTGGACGTGTCCATTTATAACTTCATATAGTATTGAGTTTCTAAAGCTTCGTCTAATGTGGCTGTGTACGTGACATTAGGAAATTGGACCAATTTTCTAGTTACTCTTTATACGTTATTTAGAAGCTTTATAAATTAACTGCCTTGATGGTCAGTTAGCATTAGATCATGAGATACTGAGTTCGAATCCTGGGTTGAGATATGAAATATTGATTTTGTTTTCTTCTATTAATACTACAAAACTGTCCAGTATGTCATTTATCTATATAGATAATTGAAATTCCGCAATTTTTGGTATTTTGTTTATTCTTAAATTTATACTATCAATTAGTGCCGCAAGTTATGTTATCAGTAATGAGATGAGAGAGGGTACTGTTTAATTAAGCTGTTTTTAGGGTTCCGTAGCCAAATTGCAAAAAACGGAACCCTTATGGATTCGTTCCGCAATTTTTGATATTATGTTTAACTTAAATATAAATAATCCCAAAAGTGTGGCTAAACACTTTTCATTTATCTATATTTTAAGTATAGCTTGTTATCCCCATTTTTCTTTAAAAAAGGATCACGTATGTTGTTCTTATTTTTTAGTATTCTTGGATCATCGCAATAGACTATTGTTCTCACGGGCGAAGTCGTGGGTGACTGCTAGTTTTAAATTAAGTAATTAGCTTAAGATGCTTTCAAAAAGATATACTTTAATTCCTTCTTAAATATATTTTTTCAGTGATACTCGTGGCCACATTTCACATACGCAAAATAAATGGGATGGAAGATGATTCTGATATTGAAAACGTTTTGGGTCAGCTACACAAAAGAGGCTTTTCAGCTCACCGTGCGCCTTTAGATCAATCATTAGAACAACTGGATAATACCGAATATCGACAGCTAGTTGAAAACATAGCACGAAGTCCACAAGTTCAAATAGGATACCCTTATGGAGAAAAAGATTTTAATGCCATTAAAAATGATCGCTGGAATAAACACACGCAGTATCGATACTGGCCGTGGAGGCAGTATATTTATGTTAAGCCTGCATGGCTGAAGTCGCTTGGTCCAAGGAAACATTCCTTGTATAATAAAATACAGAAAAACAGTAAAAGCAGTAAATACTCTAAGGTTTATTTAGTACTTGATCCAAATGCTGATATTACTGAGACGGATGTTAGAGATTTAAGCAAAATGTGAGTAACAAGAAATCCTAATGAAATTCAATTCATAAAAATATTAGTAATGTACTACACGGTCACAGTCTTGGGTTAACAAGTCTCGCTGTCGAGTGAAGTGAAACCAATTTTTTTAATATAAGGTACCAAGAAGATATATTAAATCTGAAATGTCTCATTCGACAATTTAGCTTGATTTCTCGGATCCTGGGGTTTGACTTCTAGCTATGAAATAGCTTTTTTTTCTTGCGAGAAATTCGCAGTAAGAAGCTCATTCCTTTGGGAAGGTGTTACACCCAGTCCCTCGTAGAGTAAACTAAGTTGTCGGTCCCGGCCATTGTTATTAACATCGATAGTTACGAGCTCGCCAACCTGCATTGCAGCAGAGTGGTTTAATGCGGTTTAAAGGTCTGGTCTCCAATATGGAGGGAAGGCTTCGCCCTGTAGTGGACTGGTAAAATAGTTTTATAATGACGATATTTTGTATCAACTTCAACAAATTTTTAATAAGGTTTCGTTTTAGGTATAACAGTTAAATGTTTTCAGTATTTCATCGGTCCTTGCAAAACCTAGAGAGCCTTCCGTAAAAGACCGTCTCCAAACAAAACGTCGTTACAAAGGATTCCTAATTAAAAATGATAAGCGAAGACGAATGCGAGAGTCAAAAGAAAGTAAGAAGAAATTATTTAATTAATTAGTTTTTAATTACTTTACTATAAGAAATAAAATTTAAAGATATCTCATAAGCACATTAACTTTGATTACAACTTTTATATGAAGTATTTAACTTTAATAATATACTTAAAAATCAATGTAAAAATTTTAAATAGTATAAATTAAAGTCACTTTTCGCTGGCAGTAAGTACCTACCCTTCTCACTTTCAAGAGGAAGCATAGGTAATATATAGGGTTGCCATCTCTAAAATTTGGAAAACAGGACAAGACGCGTGAAAACCCCGGATTTTAGAGTCCGAAAGCCGGACATGTCAACAAGATCTTTTAAACTTATTCAATGTAATAAAAAATAGTTGAAAATGTCATAAATCACCTTTTTTATTTGGAACGGTGAATATACTTAGTTCATCGGTTGATCGATGTGGTGCGAGCATAGTGCGTGTCTCACGGGCGGCCTAAATTTATTTTATTTATTTATTTTTTAAAACCCGGTCTATAAATGAAACCTTCCCCGGATACCCTCTAAACTAGGACAAATCCGGGGAAACTCGGACTGATGGCAACCCTAGTAATATACCTAATTACGTATAGTTTTCACTCAGACGAAGACGTGGGCTTTCGCAACTATTTATAATTTACATAATTTAAATCAGACTTACCCATATTGTTTAAAGACTAATAATGGCGTTAAACTTGAATCAATGAATAGAAATAATCATCCAATAAAATATAAGTTATTAACGGGAAAATAGTTGTAAATTTTGATAAAAATTGACAAAGGAAATCCTTATGAATAACTCGTAAACTTATTTGAAAAAACTTAATCCTTTCTTAAGATATATTCCACACTAGTTGCTCGAATGCGCTCAAGAGGAATAAAGTAAAGAAGTACGCGATAAGTCTGCAGCAATTCCTTCGTTTACGTAGCCTCTTAAGAGATTAAAGTGATATTTTTATTTCAGTGTATCTAGAGAAGGATTCACAGGAGCGTGAATATAAACCAAAGAGATCTCGGGCAGATCACAACAGCGGCGGCCGGACGCCTATACCGTACATAAGACATCGTGGTGACATATTTGAAAAGGAATAATAAATGTACAGTGTACACACCTGACATAGGTACATAAGTTAGGTGCTAAAGATTAGAAGAGGAAGATCTACTATTAAATAGTAGTTGGCGATACCTAATAGTTGTTTATTATGGAATATAAATAATTAATTTATTTTTAAAGTAGAGTTCATATATTTACAAAATCAACTTTTATAGTGAACTTCGAAAAGTCAACAACCGTAGGATGTTGATCCTATGGTTAACTTCTCGATTCGATTTCGTTTTCAGAGTGAAAGATACGGATATAATTTATTAAGAGCTCGTAGAGGTTTTTGTTATCGATCTCTTCCAGGGAAGTACATCCACTATTGTACGTATTGGAAATTGTAATTGTAAGTAATATCGCATTGCTGAGTTCTGGTCTGGAAGCTGTAACAATTGTAATAACAGACATATGAGGGTTAACGTCTACGCTTCTGTGTGGTTAGTGTACGATTCTACCACGTCGATATCGAAAACAGTAAAGGCAAAGGAGAATGCCAGACAATGTATAGGACTTTAACCCACTAATAAATACATATTGTACAACCATGTATTTTATGCATCATTTTATTGCATTTTTTTTACTATGTAAAATTAATTACAACTAAAATCTCTAGAACTTGGAGTGTTTGTATTAAAAAAAGCATGGCAACGGGTAAACTGAAATCTAACTACGCAGTGGCATGACACATGACAGACGCAAAGCTTCATTAAATACATTTTTAAACAGACTTACCAACTCTGGATACTAACTTAACTTTTGGAGCCTACTTTGGGTGAAAATACAATAAAAACGCTTTAAAAGGCAAGAACCCAGTGTAACAATAAAGATGCGTTAAGAGCATAGATTAAAGACAACTAGATAGAGCCCATAGCGTGTCCACTCGTGAGACAGCAAATCAGCCTTATTGACATGACATGTCAACATTTAAAGTACATCATAAAACGTTATGTTTTAAAATATCGTAAAATACGAAAAATTACTTTATATAAGATAGTTTAGTAAACTTATAATACATGAAATTTGCTAAAAAATAACATATCTAAGCTTTAAATCATCAATCAATGAAGTTTATGCCTACTTACGTATGAAACGTAATTCCTTCGATTTTCTGTTCGCTGCGACTGTTGCAGCCGAAAATATTACAACCCACCATAGCACGATAACCTTTAAATTAATATCGTAACCGCAAAGTTATATTATTTATCAGCAAATTTAATAAAAAGCTAATAATTGCTCAGATATGTCCCTTGTCTGTCACAAACTCCACTCTTGACAAACAATAAAAACGAACACGCTGAAAGGGACAAAAAATAATCTTGTGTCACTTTCTAATAAAGGCCGAATGAAATAAGTGTCACGCTCTTGAACCTACAGCCGCGTTATGACTCCATCTAGTAGTTTTTAATCTATGGTTAAGAGTATAAATTATAAGGAAATAGTTTAATTACTTTTTTTAACAGAATTTTATTCCGAAGTCCAACATTAAAAATTGTAAAACATTTATATAATGATAGGAATATTTTTAGTATATTTATAATTTGTGTTCTTTCTAGGTTAGGATCTGGCATTCTCCTTTTTCGATATCGACGCGGTAAAATCTGAAAGTAGCCACACAAATTGATTGATACAGTACAGCACTCCGTTGGACATGATCCTTGCATGCCCTGTTAAGTGTTTGTTTTGTTTATAAGCGATGGATCATCTGGCGGGCTCTCCGCTTAATGAATAATAATATAATAATATTATTATATTCAGATAAATTTACAAAACAATAATAAAAAAAGATTAAATATTTAGTTCTAGTAGTATCTTCTTTATTTTTTGCAAATCTGTTTACCAGTCGGCAAATGTCTCCTCCAACCTTCTCCAATTATGTCTTTCCTGAGCCACTCTGTTCCATGCCACGCCTGCAACTTGCCTAATATCATCATCCCACCTTTTCTGTTGTCTACCCCTTCTTCGTTTTCCTTCTCTTGGATACCATTGTTTTACAAACTTACTCCACTTGTCTTGCCCCTCCGCTTAGTTTGTCAAATATTATCTACGTAGGAGGTTTAAATAAAACTTCGTTATGAATTTAAATGCTTTACTAATGCATATTTTCTATAATTTATTAAGAGTATATCACAGTCATCACTTTAATAAGTGCATCAATATAAATAGTTTACTCCTGTATTACAATTAAGTACCTATGTATGTATAAATCGAATTTCTATTAAGTTATTATTAAATAGTTTGACTACAATTTACACAATAAACTGTTTAAATAAATGAATGTTGTTTGGCATCGGCAACTTTTACATAAAAGGTTGAAATGTGAACAAGGGAATAAGAGGCTACATGTAATAGTACCTAATAGATAGAAAACAATAAAGATACGAGTCCGCTCTGAACACGAGGCGTATACTTATGTACTATACAAGTTGATTTTATAATTCAAAATAGTTCTCAGCACTGCCACGACACTGCACAGTTCGGTATGTAACAACTTCAGAGGGGACTCGATGTTTGAAGGAAAAACAAAATATAATTGTTATATCACCCTTAATGTAAAATATTGACGACACGTCTAATTATATACGTGAAATGGTGCATTAGTAATGTTTGGTGTTCTACGATCAATGTGAATCCTAAATTTATATTATATTTGTGCTGATAAATGACATCGTATTGTTTGTACAGACAATGTTTGTTTTTATAAATTGCCCCGCGCACTGCGGCTCGGTGTTACAATTTGAGAGCGACCGATTGGAATGGAGTGACATATAGTATAGGTATATGACGACATATAAATGTAGGTTTATGACAACGAATGAACTTCCTGGATGCTCAACATATTCACACATTGAATTTCTATTGAATCATAAAAACATAATTATCACTTTCAGTCACTTTTAGTGTGAGGTTGTGAAGTTACAGACATACTGTAACTTCACAAGGACAGCAAGTAAATAAATGTACCAGATAAAATTAATACATAATTAATTTAAATGTAAATCTGACATACGGTATCGAAAAATTTTAATTATAATAATAGCCACACACACGCTATAAAATTGTTAGTAAAGGAAGGTAAAGTTCCCTTAAGTCATACCAGTTGTATCTCGACAGTACTTCTGTATTATTTATTACGATTTAAGGCAATCTTTTTTATTTACAATAATACTGTGTGTGTGGTTCTGATGACTGTCATTTGGAAAGACCAAAGTTGAAATACAACAGAAAATCTGGAAAATGATGAGTAGCATGGGTTTTAATTATCATCATCATCACTACCAACCATTGACATATTAATACTATGGACTTCGGGTCAGCGTTAAAAAGTGTACGAACCAAAAGAAAGCTAAAACGCGAAAAAGATTTCTAATCGCATTTAGTCTCATGTTAGCTTACTGAGAGAATAAACGTCAATAATGTTTTAGAACAACGACTGCATAGAGCTATTTTGTTGTTTAATAATTGAATTTTTTAACTTCTTCATTTTTTAATTGAAAATAATTTTAATGAATAAACTTTTATTTTTTATGTCATGAATATTAATCAAACAGGTTTTACCATAATGGTAAAATGGAACCCTTCCGTCCGTCCGTCCTTCATACTCGATTATTTTGATAACTATAAGAATTATCTACATGAAATTTGGAACAGTTATTTTTAAACAGTGACCTAACATCATTATAGTAAAAAAATATATTGGTTGGTACTAGATTTATCCCAGCATATAGAGGTCACTGATACATTTAAAGTTTGCTTTGAATATAATATAAAAAAATTCAAAGCTACCTACTCCACACCATTTGTTGTCCTATTTAACGAGAAGCTGCCATGTCAAAAAAAGGCTGCCATGGCAACCGTAAGTCAAAGCTGATTACTTATTGCAAGCAATTAGACCGTAGCAAATTAGACTGTATAAGAACAATTTAAGACATGTATTACAATGTTTTAGTTTGTTTATAAAAATACAAATACATTCTAGTATATATAAGACATCTCGGGACACTTTTGTCGTGAGTTTTGCATTACACCCGAAGTCCATAGTACTAACTATTAATATCTCAATGTTATCAGCCTATTAGCGGCCCACTACAGGGCCAGGCCTCCTTCCCAGTAGGAGAGGGAATATGGAGCGTAGACCCACCACGCTGCTCCAATGCCGGTTGGCGGGCGTTGGTGATAATGTGTCATTTATTAACGACTACAGATGTTGATGACAGTGACGGAGACCGACGGCTTAACGTGCTCTCCGAGGCACGGAGGTGTAATACCACCAACTTCCTGACTCCGGGCTTGGAATGTACTGAGAATTTCATAGAAGAATAAAAAACTCAGAATAATTCCGTGACCCGACCTAGGCTAACCACTAGACCAACGAGGCAGTCAATTATTGTTTTATTTATTATTTAATTTTTAAGTTTAATAATAAAAATAAAGCAATAATTATTGTTTTATTATTAACGCAAGATATTATTTTTTTGTTATTATAAATTAAGAATCAATATAAATTTGACATAACTTTAAAGTTACATCGTACTCTTTTCAACCATTCAGAAACTTGAGTATTCAAAAAATCTGTTAAAATAAAACGGAAATTGGTGCATCTTAAGTAAGCAACATTAAAATTGTTCTTTTCACAAATCACAAAGCGTTTTGAATGTCGTCGATGTTGTTTAAAAGCATTGATATTCAACAAATCATGGAATTTGTTGATAAATTATAAGAGCAATTTTTCCTATTTTCATTTTCTTTTGAACAGCTATGGTTCAAGGCAATTTCCCTTAAAATGAGTTATATAAATTTACATTTCATTTCATGGTTTATATAATGGGGTACGTTTGGAAAGGCTGCGACCGCGCCCTTCCTCTGCCACTGACGTGAATAGAGTCGTGATTGTAAATTAATATTGGGTATACAACATTGTTGCGGTTTGATTGACTGACTACTAAATTGTAGTAATGGCGCATTCATATAAACGATTCGAAACAAAATTACGTATTATCGAGAATACACGGCGGTGTCAATGTATGTACCTTTATTCACATTTCACAGAATATGATCCTCATATATAAGTCGTAAAAACATCCTGTGTAATAAAGGGCTGTTTCTTTTTTGTCGGAAACAACGGCCTCGTGTCGTTTCGTGTGACATAAATTATGTATTCAAAATCTAATGCTGCATAATATTTCATGTTCATAAAAATGAGCTTTCTTAATTTGTTACTGCCACTTTTACAAACTGGTGCATCACGAATATAGGGCAGTTTAGATATGAATGTTTCTGGTGTATTTTCAGGGTTTTTAATTGTATGGTTTCTTACCAGCTTACCACCCCGCTCTTCAAGTGCTATCAGATCTAGCTTTTCGATACGAATGAAGCATACATATGAAAACCATTAATACATTTTTAGGTCGTCCATACACACATTATTATTGTCAATAAAGAAGCCAAAACGTTGCCAAAGATCAGATCGGGCGTAAGTGAGAGTACAACCTTATAGGTTGAACCTCTAGGAACTAAGCTCTACTTAAATGAAAATATATCGACACTATTATAAAATGTAGTCGGACAAACTTACAGTTATAAAAACTGTTAAATATTTAGGCCTGTGTGCACCAAGATTTCGGTTATCATAACCAACGGTTAACATAACTTTACTATAAATTTACTATTTATAATAAACCTGTACGCCGTTTAAGGCCTTAACCGGACGGTTATCTTAACCGAGCTTACGTCCTTAACCGGTGTACGGGTTGTCGTGAACAGTAAATTTTACGTTTAGCTTATGTTAACCGTTGGTTATGATAACCGAAATCTTGGTGCACACAGGCCTTAATATTTTTTATGTAAAAGCAAAGTCTTACTATATTAAATTTGGTATTTCATCATTATTGACGTTATGTAAGTATACATATATTATGCTCTCAATGCTTATGGATGCACCATTAGAATATGCATATATATATGCATATGCAACTGCTCGAATGATATTTATGTAATTATTACTTATACTAAATATAGATCTATAGATAATCGCTATTTAAATTATCTTTATTACACGACTAAGTAACTATAAATATTAATAATAATTGATCCTTTGATAAATACATTTTTGGGACTTAAACGATAATTGACTAGAATATGCAAGCTAAGCTATATACTTCAATGTCGACTAGGCCATACTTAGAAACTAAGAAACATAAAATACGCTCCTAAGTAGGTACTTTGGTTATGGTATATTAGGTTGTCCACACACATAAAATAGTACAGTAGATTTGTGTACGGTAAGGTTACCACGGTCTATGTGGTCATTATTGGCAACCTTACTCTGCATATTGTCATTGATAATATTGCGTGTGTGTGGGCTTCCTTATAATAAAGAATTTAAAGACCGAATGAGAATGATAACTTAAAGCTGAGTTCATATTATAGGTACCCTATCATTATCATTCGAGTGACAATTATTTGCGAACATCCACTCTACCTAATATTGTATGTAATGTATTCTCGTAATATAGTTACATTTAATCTGCATAGCCACCACATCGAACTAACAATGTACAACACATTATACGAGTACATCTACAGTTACAAGTTCATTTGGGTTTACTAGCACGCATTAATATTAAAATTAATAATGCCACCGTCCTTCAACTAAGAGCCAGCTTACCTAATTTTCAAAAAAGGTATGTCGACTTGTATACGCAATTTTTGTATATGTTAGCCAATACCGGCTTCCAAAAATAATATAATATAGATAACCTTTTATGTTTTTAATATTGTATGGAACTTTTAAAAAACAAAGCATCAAGAAATCAAATACAAAAATGGTTAGTAGGTATGAATACGAAGTATATTTACATTTTCATTAGTATTTTAAATTTTCCTTTTTTTGTCACTATATTGTATTTTATTCGGAAATAAATTTTATTCTTGACATAAGTTGTCAAAATTTTATTTGGTGTCAGCTACTTTTAGTTAAAGGACGACAGAGTCGTATTAATGTTCTATATCGGTAGGTAGCTTTGACTTCTTAGTCATTTTAAATCACTTTATATCCATATAATATTGAATAAAGTAAAGTAAAACTTAGAAATACTTAGGTCAAGTAACTCTGAGTTATACATTCTTTGGGCATTAGCATACTTTATAATAAAATATATTTAATGGACAATTCATCAGGCACAATAATACAATTTTTTAAATAATTATTTTGCTTACATTATTCGTAAAGAAAAGATTATTCGTAAACAATAAAAATTTTTAACAAAAATAGAACCGACTCAATACGCACTAAAAAGTAAAAAATAATTGTCATTTACTTGGTTTAATTTTTAAGCAATCGGTGCCAGCCAAGTTTAAGGAACATTTATTTTACGTAGTAAAGAAGTTTGTGGGTTCTAGGTAACGTCCTTAAAGTAGAAACCTTGGCTGGCACCGACTCCTAGATATGCTTAAGTAAATTAAACCAAGTAAATGACAATTATTTTTTACTTTTTAGTGCGTATTGAGTCGGTTCTATTTTTGTTAAAAATTTTTATTTCTTACTTTTTAGTGATTTATCGCCACGTAACGTACTTTTACTATACTGTCATAGTATATTATACGGCACTAGTAGCCAAAAAGCTACCTATAACGAGACAAAAACTGAAATCGCTGTAAGCGTGCCTCCAAAATTCGAAGAGTTCCTTTAATTTCCCCTGGATATCATCATCAGATCCTAACATGGTGACAATGGGACCACCTTGGAAGTATGCCCTTTCTAATAAAAAAAGAATTATCAAAATCGGACAACTCTGTAAAAAGTTATGCGTGGTCATACATATAAAAAAAAAAAAAAAAAATATACGTGTCGAATTGAGAACCTCCTCCGTTTTTTTTCGTCGGTTAAAAAGAGTAGTAGGTACAATAAGATAAATCAGTACAAACTAAAAAGGCAGTCTCTGGTATAGTATTAAAAGGGAAATAATACAAAATTATTAGCAATTACCATTTTAATATAGTAACTACTGTATTAAAGGTGCGAGTTCGTAGTCGACCGTGGACGACTATGGTTTGTATGAATTTGTATGAAATAATTTCGTCGTTTCCATATAAATACATAGAACTCGAAGTGTCCCTGCAATATGTCGTTTGCGGTCGGCTATCAAGATGTACCCTAAATAAATTGTCTTTGGTCAAATAAATAATGTTTTCTTAAGGCGTTATTTTTGTATAAATCTTGCAAAACTTCTACTCGACTTCTGAATACGAGGTGGATGACTGCGTATTGTGCAAGTTGATTTTGTAGAACGAAATACTTCTCAGCACCGCTATTGAGCCCGTTTGCAACTCCAGAACGGACTAGAAGTTTGGCCCAGACTATATACCAATACTTATGACTAATGAGATCTTTGT
This sequence comes from Mycalesis mineus, assembly GCA_034621355.1. Lineage (NCBI taxonomy): Eukaryota > Metazoa > Arthropoda > Insecta > Lepidoptera > Nymphalidae > Mycalesis > Mycalesis mineus. The sequence goes on from CM067881.1 coordinate 8,543,189, forward strand.
ATCTTCTTCTAATGATGGAAGACGAGAGAATTGGACATAGTTTCACTACTTCAATCGTACCTGAGAAGAAAATATTTAATCCATACCAATTAAAATTTTACGGAATATTAATTAATCTTTTTGTTTATTAATGATTATAATGATTATTGTTAAAATTACATGTTCTAAAGTAAGCTAAAGATTTAACAAATAAGAATCGATTTAAAGTAATATCACTACGTCCAATTTACCACTGAAATATTTGACTAAGTATATAAATATAGAGCTATAAGTAAGACAGATTTTTAAGGAGATATTTTAATATATGAGCTGTAATGCATGAAATGTAATAAATACAAGAGCTGTACAAACATCTCGTTTGTCATCCCACCTTCAGTTTGACTGTCAGTTTAGTAAGGCAAAATGTCATTCGAGAATACCGATTTCTGTCACATCCGCTTTGCAACCGTGGTACATCGACTTCAACCCTGACGTTTTTTTCAAGAATCGACATACTGTATAAAACATCATTTTCATTATTATTATACGACCTCCGTGGCACAGTGGTATGCGCAGTGGATTTATAAGACGGAGGTCCTGGGTTCAATTCCCGGTGGAGCAGATTGACATTTTTCTTAATTTGTCTTGGTCTAGCTGGTGGGAGGCTTTCACCGTGGCTAGTTACTACCCTACCGACAAAGAAGTACCGAAAAGCGATTTAGCGTTCCGGTACGATGTCGTTTAGAAACCGATATTGGTGTGGATTCATCCTACTCCTAACAAGTTAGCCCGCTTCCATCTTAGATTGCATCCTCACTTAACATCAGGTGTGATAGCAGCCAAGGGCCAACTTGTAGTAGATAAAAAAAATACTATGGTTACAAAGCGAATGTAACAGAAATCGGAATCGGGATGAACCGACTTACTGTTTTTCTGTATTGTGATTATCTATGTCACACATATTAAATAGATCATAAATAAATTTATACAAAGTACATAGGTGAGTTTTATACCGTGTTATGATGTTTAAAAACGAGAAATATAAAAATTAAAACGAAGAAGCCTGGAAATATACAAAAAATAAGAAAATATTACAATTGGTGTTTTTAATAGTGTATTATATACTAGCATGCCATCACACCTCATACCCATGCGGGTAGGCAAAGACAACGTCCTTCCACTTGCTACGATCTTTGCATATCTCTCACACTTCTAATTTCATAAAAAATTTCATGGAAGTACGTCGGTTTAGGGTAATTTTGACCTGATTGTTCGCCTTCGTCTATAATATACTATTATATGATAGAATTATCATTATTAAAAAGAAACAATCAAGCAGGAATTAGCAGATAGGTTAGAATTTCTTCTAGAATAGATTCTTTCATGTATTCTGATAAGAATTTAATTAATAATTGTGCATTAAATATTTAGCAGATAAGTCTTTTATTAACTTTATTTATTAAATAATTGTAAAAACCATTTACCGTTGCAGCTATAATCTATATACGTAAATACTAAGTGCAACATAAGGTTTAATTATAATCTACTTAACGCAATTGATCCCACTCCAGGCTATTCACAATAATCTCCTTTATTATACGTGTGCACCTAACTCTATCACTATTATAATGATATAATTAATTGAAACATTCACTTATGAATCTATGTACCTTCAGCACTAAAATAACCTATTCCAAAAAAAGTACAATAATTTTTTTACAAAAATTTTGAATTTTTTTAATGGCCTACGTGGCGAAGTGGTATGCGCGGTGGATTTATAACACAAAAGGTCCTAGGTTCGATTACCGGCGGGGCCGATAGAGATTTCCTTATTTGGTCCTGGTCTGGTTGGTGGGAGGCTTCAGCCGTCGCTAGTTACCAACCTACTGACAAAGATGTACCGACAAGCGATTAAGCGTTCCGGTAAGAATTCGTGTAGAAACTGAAAGCGGTGTGTATTTCGTCCTACTCCTAACAATAAATATATTCACTTACTATCAGATGAGATTGCAGTCAAGGGCTAAGTTGTAGTATATAAAAAATACATATCTAATTACACGAAAATCAATTAATTTCTAGGATCATTTTGTGTAGATTGTGAAAGATTCATGATGCTCCCGGGACCCAGTCACCAGGCGACGCGATGGAATATTGCTGGGTCTTAGTGGGTATTTCAGCTGCTTCTCGGCCGAGGAGTCCCACATACCCCAAGGGAAACAGCGCAGCTATAGCCGCTCTGTTACCGGAGGGGATGCGTAAACGCATTTCGCAGCGTAAAAAAAGGATCATTTTGTATTGCACAGATTTCTATATTGTTATTCCTACTCGCATCATTAACTTTGTTAGTAGCTTGTGATGCAGCTCTAAATGAAGAAAAGATAATTCATAGGAACTGGTATAAATTATAATGGAATAAGATTTTGTCTTGGAGTAGGTTATTTTAGTATTAAAGGTATGGGGCCTTTGTGAACGAATTTGCTATTAAAAATCAAACGAAGCGCATGTTTCACTAGTGTAGCAATCTAATGGACCCTTTCATTTCTACTCTTGACGAATCATACATTCCTTAACCTACTTAGTTATATGTGTTCACTTGTTGAACTTTTGAGGTTTTTGTTACTGTTACACTGGTGTTTTGAACTTTTGAGTAAGTCCTTGGTTTAATCTGTACCCCTAAGCCGCCGCGTTGGCGAATGGCGTCACCCTCAGAGGTAGTTGGGTCGGGACATACAACAGAGCACTCCCATGCCCTTGTAGAGAGATCCACGCCGTTTGTTCCTCCATAGGCCGTTGACGTCGTCGCCTTTAAGCGCTACGCTGGTTTCTGTAACAAAAGGTATGTTTAATAGATATTTTGTTTAATAGTTATTCATCATCATCATCATCATTACCAGCCTGTAGACGTCCACTGCTGGAATAGCCTATTTGGACTTTCAATCACAAGATCCTGAGCCACCTTCTGCCGCGGCCCATCCGATATGTTTGATGTCGTCAGTCCACCGTGAGGCACCAAGACTGCGCTTTCCGGTAAGCGGGATCACCATTTTACCACTTTGGGCCCCCAACGTCCATCAGCTGTTCGAACTACGTGCCCCGCCCATTGCCACTTCAGTTCTGCGACTCGCTGAGCGATGTCGGTTACTTTGGTTCTTCTGCGGACCTTCTCAAATGTGATTAATCAAAAAAAACTCACTTTTTTCCATCGCCCGCTGAGTGACTCTGAGCCTTCTTATGAAGCCCGCAGTCAGCGACCAAGATTCGGATCCGTAGGTCATCACTGGCAACACGCACTGTTTGAAGCTATTAAACAAAAGTAATAATAAATAACGTGACTGCCTCATTGGTCCAGTGGTTAGCCCATGTGGCTTTGAACCACGAGGTCCTGGGATCAAATTCTGGGTCGGGCTCATCAGTATATAATAGTGATCGTTAAATAAAAATTAACCAAACATTACCACCCTGAACAAACTCACATTGGAGCAGCGTGGTGGGTATATGTTTCATATCTGATCTACTACAAGAAGAGGGAGGCTTCTATGTAGGAGAAATTAAGTTACGTCATATAAGGTATTCTCAATTCTAGGTTACTGCTCTTCTATCTTGCTGCGCTGTTATTTACGCAGACAGCGACAGCGGAAATGAAAACAAATAGCTACGAGTATAGTACGATTACTACTGGAGCGCTGATGAGTTGCTTACCTAAGGTGCACTTTATATTTAATTCATCTCTGTATTTACGAAACGTAGATAAAACTTAATTTTTTTGTAATAATAAATGAAAGAAGACTTACGAAAATGATTTACAAGGCAAGTGTAAATGAAAATGTTGGAAGACCAACATTGCAACAGGCAAACGTGCTTGAAAAATGCAGGATATTTTCATTAAAGACCAGGTCAAAGGTACCCTAAACAGACGTACTTGTACGAAAGGAAGTTGGAAAAAGCGAGAGATAGGCAAGGATTGTCCCTAGCCTCTAGCGTACCCTTAATTTTCTGAACAAATTACTTCAAAATAAATACCTATTAAAAACTTCAGTTTCTAAAAACATAGTTATTTTTTTTATATATGACGTAAAATTTTTGGTTTTACTAAATATTTTTTTGGAATTTTAAATGTCTATTAAAATAAATAACCTAGTATTAGGTTAAACGTATTTTAAGGAAAGTTATAACCACTGCGGGCTTCATAAGAAGGCTCAGAGTCACTCAGCGGGCGATGGAAAGAGCAATGCTCGGAGTATCTCTACGTGATCGAATCAGAAATGAGGAGATCCGTAGAAGAACCAAAGTAACCGAATAAACTGTGGCAATGGGCGGGGCAAGTTCAACAACTGATGGACTTGGATTACAATAAATATTGTCGACCCCCAACCAGGTAGACATCAAACGTTGGGAGCCGCTGGCAAACGTTATGTTTGGAAGTCCCTAAAAAGACCTATACCCAACAGTGGACGTCTACAGGCTGGTAATGATGATACCCACACATACATTAGAATGTGATATGTAGATATAATATTATGTTATTGAGAGTATAAAACGCATAAATACGGTAAACATATTTGTATATATTGTGGCAAATATCTAATGGAAATATTGAAATATGGAAATGTAGTGCGTGGGGAAAATAAAAGAACGTTTCATATTTTCCTTGGTGTGTTTCTAATATCCTTGAAGGGATCCGCAGCCTATACAAAGCTCGTAATCCTTGCATGTAAATCGAGGATTTACTGTACCACTATGATCTGTGAACTATGCTTTGGAGGGATTGGGTAATATAATATTTATTTTATTTGTACTTTAATAAATGTATAGATGAAATCACAGGCAGGTCCCTCAATACTTTAACGTCAAATGCAAGATTATCGGAATATCTTATTACCTCGTAAAGGATTAATTAAATTATAAAAATGTTGGAAATGAATTACTCTCAATGAGTGAGTATTTATAACAATATTGTGTAATGGAATACGTAACGTACAATAAAATAATTTCGGATTATTTTATTCGAGAAAAGAATTTTATTAGAAAAGATCCGTCTCTTCTCATACCAAGGATCACAGGTTTAATTTTTAATTTATTATAGTGACTTTACTTATCACCGTAATTTTTTTATCATCATGTAAAAAGTGTAAAAAAGCATATAGAATCGTCTACCAGAACTAAAGTGGTAAAATAAACAAATAGGGACTTTTGAAATGCTTAAATATTGACAAAGAAAGAAGGAAAAATGGTTTAATGGACGTTAATTTGGCGATCTCTCTGGTACAGCAATGCCTTTTCTTTATACATATACCCGGGTTCCATTCCCAGGTCGTGTCACTGTAAGATTTTATAATTTTTGAGATTTTTAATGTTTAGATTTTTCTTTTTGAAACTTAAAGTTCTAGAGGATTACAGAAAAAATCGTATCAATACCCGTAAGATCATTAGAAACCTTTGTTCAGTGTAATTTGCACAATATCCCAATAGTACCTAGGTGATTAAGGTTTTCGTGCTGCGGCAGGTACTCCTGTATGTCGTTGACGATTCTGGTAATTTCCTGCGTGTCTTTGGCGATGCTGCACAGCTCCTCTTGATTGAAATCAGGCGTGATCTGTTTACACAACAGTATCTGGCTTATCACGTTCCCGAAGTTTGAAGGGCCGGCTCGGTTCTCTGTGTAGATAAACAAATAAATTAAAAACTAGGGTTCCTGTTCCTATACTACTACCTATTTTCTATTCGCAGGACGATGCCGTTTAAAGCATTAAAAAAGTATAATTAACACTTCATTTATTGACGAGATACTAGATCCAATATTATTTAAGATAAAATATTTGTTTGTCTGGTATCTTTTCATGGATCACTGAACAGATTTTTATAAATTATGGTATAAAGATAAAAGACGGTGGAGAAGGACACAGGTTTCTTTATGTTGCGAAAATTTCGCCTTCAGAGGTTTAAGTAAGTACCGCACCCAACAGTAGGTTTTCTTTTACTTTTGCCATAAGTTTTATAATTTATTAACACTATTTTATAGCTTGAGAGATACATAAACCCAGTGACATATCCCTTCAAGCCTATGGTAGGTCAATCTTTCCATGTAATGCACTCTCTACACTTGGACGCGATTTCATGCCGTGAATTCACATCGTAATTCGCGCTTTGAACTCCACGTAAAAACGATTCGCTCCACTCACAAAGTGTCAAAGAGTCACGATTTCATGTACCAATCTTTGACATGAAAATGGATGACAAATGGCTTTTGCCGATGCATTCGCGTTCGCGCGCCGCAAACCTTTTGTCGCGCGGCGAAAACCGACAACGATCGGGGAAAGGAACAAAGCGCGAACGCAAAGGCGCAAAGACATTGTATACATTCTTATCTCGGTATCCGCCATTCACCATTCACACCGTCATAAAGTACCTGCCACAAGTGGTAAAAAATTAAGTAAATGTGTGAATAAATGCGGTATTGCGCGCATAATAATTGTTTATTTAAAATAGTGGGTACGGCATGGCGCGCTATTGGTATTGGTTCGGCGACAATTTTTAGCCTTACGATGAAGCCGTTTTCGCATCGAATTGGACTTTTAATTGAGAGATGATTATAGATAATTCAATATGGATACGTCATATTATATTCTACTTTGCGGTATTGTACCACAAAGATTTAGCCGCACGAGCAACCTAATTGGAGAATACAAAAGATGTCAGCCGAATCAAGGCGCCTATCCTCCTTCCGCAAAGTCTTGATGGTTTGAAATATGTCGGTAAGTAACTACGGGTATTTATATGCAGAACGTCGCAGTGGCAGGAGTTGTGTTAATTAGTTCTAACTTTGCTTCGTATCTTAGTTTGATACCCAATGCAGGGAATTCTTTTGGGTGCAGCGTGGCAACAGATCGTGTGCACTGGCCCCATTTGCTTATTTAAATTGATTAACCGATATCATATAAAAGAATATAAACGTCCGTTGTTTAAGGATAGTTTCTAAATTACCATAGTATGAAGTCATATCCATAGGCACGAGCTGCACCAGCCGATGGCACTTGGCGAGCTCTCGCAGCAGTAGTTGAGACATGAAGTACAGCAGCACCAGTTGGGGTTGGTCAGCGCAGCCTTCGCTGGTTGATCTAAACAAAACAGGGATTGTTAGAAAAATAGATTAATTAGGTACCTACTCGTAAGTATGTCTGTGCAAAGTCGTCCTCATTTTCGTTATTATAAGCTTTTGTTTAATAACACAAAGTATAAGTAAATAATAGACAATCAAGTCGACGCATTTGCCATGTCTGCAAACTTTGCTCGTAAATATCTCGCAGACTGCAAGCTCTGTATTGCCTCCCACCTTCATTTGCGCCTTTGCGTTTCCTATTTTCAACGAGACAATGCTTCTGTGTATTTCTCTCCGTATTTAATACGTACAATAGCGAAATATTGTGAAGATTTCAAAATTTTTGATGAGAAAAGTCGGATACAACGCGGTGCTTTCGTTATTTCTGTAGGTATTCTTCGTTCTCTTTAATTAAATGTTTTGAAAGATATATTGTTTGGTTGAACAGGGTATAATTCAATAACATTAATGGTTTTAGTGTAATATGTTGTTGTACTACAGCGTGCCACACTGGATGATCAGGATGGATGGATCAGGATTCAGGCCATAATTCCATAACAATTATCATAAGCCGTTTAGTTTATACAAGACATGGTGGCTGTCTTGAAAAAATCACATATGATTTCAGCTCCGGCAACGTCATTAAGAAACAAAGTATTTCATATGATTCTATGTTAATCACCAAAAAGAATATTAGCATTCTCAAGGATAGTTCCCTTCGCTGTGAAGGATTGGAATTTCGAAATTGTAAATTACTGATTTATAAAGGGTGGAATATTAATCAATCTCCATTTCAGTAAACGCCCCAATTCCAGCAAGTGAAAGCCACAAGGAGGGTTATAATATGTTTTATTTCAGTTCCTAAATCAAGGGTCGCAGTGGAAAACTTTTACCATTATAGTTTTCTTCTACATAATATTTGGGCGAGTCTGTTGTTTATTTAGGTTATACCATGTAAGTAGAGAATTGTATAGTTAACGTCTATATTACAGACATCATGCGTTTAATGATATCATCTATGAGGGAGGACATAATTATCATCATCTTCATCGTCATCACATCATCACCATGCAGCATCATGGATGTCCACAGCTGGCCTTTTTAGAGAATTCCTAACACAACGATTTTGAGTCGATGTGGCCAGCGGCTCTTTCGATTGTGCAAAGATCCTGCGAGCAGTGCTCTCTTCATCACCTGCTGAGTGACCTTCACGTCCTGCTTATGAGGTGACCAAGTCTCCGATCTATATAGGTACGAAGTTTTGTTTTCTTCTTTGATGAAAATGGTTCTCCCAGTCCTCAAATCAGATTTACTTACTTATGATTACAGTAAGATGAAGCAAAGCCTCTGAAAAATCACTTAATAGTCAATTATCTTATGGAGAAAAGTTTCGACAGTTTTTCGCATGACTGCTAAATAAAGTAGAACCTTTTTTTAAAATGAGGAACCTCCTGTGTAGGAACACACACATACATAAGATACGTGGTAGAATACATGGAGTATTGTGAGGTTCCTCTACTGGAACCTTGACTTGTTTGGGTTCTGAAACCTCTCCATTATTTAGTTTTTTAATAAGCATTGTTAAACATTGTAACAAAATGTATATCATTAATATTATCCCCTCTCCTATAAAGAGGGAGGCCTGGCGCTGTAGTAGGCTGGTAATGATGATGATGTGTTTTTTTATATCGAATACAAGTCGACCCTTGACTGCTATGACACCTGATGTCAAGTGATGATACAGTCTAAGATGGAAGCGGGCTAACTTGTTAGGAGTGGGACGAAAATCCACACCCCTTTCGGTTTCTACACGACATCGTACCGGAACGCTAAATCGCTTGGCGATACGTCTTTGTCGGTAGGGTGGTAACTAGCCACGGCTAAAGCGTCCCACTAGCCAGATCAAGACAAATTAAGAAAAATCTCAATCTGCCCCGCCGGTAATCGAACCCAGGACCTCCGTCTTATAAATCCACCGCGCATACCATTGCGCCTCGGAGGTCGTCAAATGTAATTAAATGAGAGTGAAAAGTTATTAATGGAGAGATGAGGACAAGAAGCTTATAAATAACTTAAAAGTTTAGTACATACTCAATTATATATTGAGTACCTAGGTACATTTATAAATAACACCAACGAATTTAGAGATTAATGATAAAGAAACGGTCAGTAGTATCCAGCAAGTATTTTTTTACTTTAAGAAGTCAGAATAGTGATTTCCAAGTTGATGTAGTATTTCGGCAAACTTCTACATGTCTTAATTTTAATTTAAAAACAAAAAACACAAGTGCAGTCGCTAGGAGTAGATTACGTCTATATTCAACGGTCGTTACAATATAGCGGGCGGGATCCGTGCCTTGTTTAATATGAGTGGAGCAGCAACTTAAAAGTACATTTTCATTTAAATTGTAAAAGTGTACCCCGTCACCGGGTCACGGCCTACATGCGCTTCGGAATGTCAATGAGGCTGCAGTACCTATCGTAAAGTTAACCTCAGTTGGTTTAAAGTTAAACTAACATTTGGTCCGGCGACTGTTTTATTAGGAAAGTTTTCATTGAATAACCAATTTGCAGCACGAATACTCGCATGTAGGGGTCATAAATATATTTGTTCGGGCACAGCTATTTGTCTTGTAGTGGAACATCATTAATCTATCGTTCTCGTTTATACTTCGAGTATACGATATAAAGGTGTCACGCAAAAAGAACACTGACGGTCACTGACTTTTATAAGCAAAATTATTTATGGTTATACTGAATAACTAGTATACTTAGTGTAGTACAGTAACTTGTTTGTTGTTCTAGTGGTTTATGTGGTTTCCAACCAGAGCATGGTGGGTCAAAGTTCTATATCGTCTTTTCTATCAAGAAGAAAGCCTGACACTGTAATAGGCCTTAATAGATAGTAGATATACACACACCGGCATATTTAGCAGATCATAAAAAAAAAGGTATGATATCAGTATCCTATAAGGTTGCTGGCTGGTTTATACGTCATTTAATTTAAAAAAAATATATTTTGAAATTAAAAAATCAACTGAACATCACATTTTATGCATTTTTTTTAATTTTATTCAAATACTTATCTGGAGCGAACTTCGAGTATTTCTTCCTTCTGAGTTTGATTTAAAATTTCATTGAAATACTGTTTTTTGTTAGTTTTTTTTAATCGCGTATCTTTCTGGAGTTGAGGACTGAATTATGCCTGACTTAGCCCCAACGGAGATTGCCAGGGCACTCGAAATGCGAAGAAATGGTCAAACCTACCTATGGTGATATCCAGAGATCTTCGTCGACCAGTTTCAACGATCCATCGTAGTATCCAACGGTTCAGGGAGACCGGTACATATGTGAGAAGAGCAGGACAAGGCAGAAAAAGACGCACTTCGAGTAGGGATGATCGTTTCATTCGGCTTCGTGTATGTAGGAACCCTCGTTTGACGGCCGTCCAAGCCCGACATGAGTAAGAAGCAGTGCGGGGTGTAAACATAAGTGAGCGTACGGTACGAAGAAGGTTCGAAGGTTCGTGGTTTGGGTTTATTTGTGCCCGCCAAGGCTCCAAGGCTCGAGGTCAATCATCGTAGAAACAGGTTAACGTTTGCTCAGGAACATCGACTTTGGAACGCGGACCAATGGAGTAAGGTATTATATACAGACGCAAAGGAGAACGATACATACATTCAGACAAATTTTGAAACTACAGTTGTATACGGTGGTGGATCAATAATGGTTTGGGCGGGCATTTGTTTGGAAGCTCGCACAGACTTGGTAGTGATTGACAGAGGGAGTCTGACTGCAGATCGCTATATCAGAGAAGTTTTAGAAGAAAATATCGTACCGCTTGCGCCATATATCGGTGACGATTTTGTTGTTATGCAGGATAATGCTCGGCCGCATATCGCTCGGGTAACTCAAGCTTATCTTAATGATATGCATATCACTGTTATGGAGTGGCCAGCGAGATCACCGGTTATGAACCCAATAGACCACGTTTGGGACTTGCTGAAAAGAAACGTTAAGTCCAGAATTCCAGCTCCTGCCAACGTGGGTGAACTGCGAATCGTCGTAGTTGAGGAATGGCGGAGACTATCACAGGAGATCATCGATAACATCATTTTTTGTATGCCTAGACGGGTAGAAACTTTATTAAGAGCACGTGGAGGAAATACGCGATATTAATCACCATTTTTCTAATTTACTTAATTGTTATTTTAACCCCTGTGGGCCTGACATTCAAACCTTCTTTGAGGCCCGCGGCTACCCGGGTAGCGACGGAGCTATAATGACAGCTGTCATTATTTGCCTGACGGTTGCCAGGGGACCCCTCGGGGCTGTGAAACTTTAATATTAATTTTCACTTTTCCCATGAAAACATGAAAAGTCACATCACAAATAGCCTTTACTCGCAAAATCTGTTCTTAATGTGATCTCATTTTAAGTAAAACAAATAAAACTTTAAATAACAAAAGAAGTGTAGTAAGTAGATTTTATAACTGTTTTTTAGTTATTGACTTTTTTTATGTTCCACTAAATATGCCGGTGTGTTTAGATAATAGAGAAACACGGCACTTTACGACTAAGACTCAGGTTGACAGGTGCAAGAACGCATGAACAATGTATATTTTCTTGAGGTATCGATTTTCCACTTAGTATCATATCAAATCTACCTGTCTAGATCAACTATTTATCTATAGTACTGCCGAGCTATCAAAAGAATAAACGTAAACAAAGGACCGGTATTTTCAAGAATGATTCATTTGTTTTTTGTTGTTTCGATGACTCAACTATGCGAGTAAATTATAACATTGAAAACAGCAGAATAACTAAATAAAAGGTTAATGTATTGTAAGGCAGACATTTCTTTTTTTGTAGAAAACAATTTATACCCCAATGTCGACATATACACTAAATTTTCCCAATTGACTGTAGGACCTCTACGAAACGGGCATTCATTACTGCTATTCGCGTGTAGCGAGAATTCAAGCCCTCGAGTTTGTAACTAATTTATGTTTTTACATTGGAGTTAGAGTTAGTTAGTTTTAATTTTCTCGTGTAGAGAAGTCTAATTAACTCTTTTTTGCGAAATATGCGTTCGAGCAACTAATTAGTAATTTAGAATCGATATAAATAAAACATTATATAAGATTATGACCTGACAAATTAACGCAAATTAATTCGAGCAAATACTGTTTATATTAAATAATTCTTCCTAGTTTATTTAAGTGAAAAATTCATTGGTTTGGGAAATCCTACTGCTATTATAAATGTTTGTATGTTTGTTACTCAATCTACCCAATAGGAGTTTTGTAGTGTAATTCTACCATCGGTTCTACGGCTCCTATCATAATTATCGTGAAGTTTATGGGGTGCACAAGTTAATGATGATTGATAAGTATTATGAAACAAATCGTAACACATCATTATCTTTTCGTATTTTACTAAATCTAAAATGAAACATCTGAGCCCGCCAACCCGCATTGGAGCAGCGTGGTGGGTCTACGCACCATATCCCCTGTCCTAAGAGGTTAATAGCCGGATAATTATGTTGCCTCCTTGGTCTAGTGGTTAGCCTATCTGGCTTCGATCACGAGGTCCTGGGTTCGAGTCCTGGGTCGGGTCACGGAATATTTCTGAGTTTTTCTCTTCTGAAATTCTCAGTACATTCCAAGCCCGGAGTCGGGAAGTTGGTGGTGTTACACCCCCGTGCCTCGGAGAGTACGTTAAGCCGTCGGTCCCGGTGACTGTCATCAACATCTGATAGTGATCGTTAATAAATGAAACATTATCACCCTAAGCCCGTCAACCCGCATTATACTTTGGTCAATTCATTAAGGCTCTCCCCACTATTTGTCGCGAGGAGAAACCGAAGGGTGCGGGGAGTACATTTGGAACATCAGTCTCGAGTCGACCACGGCTCGGTGTACACGGGCTATTGTAGGATGTGTCGCTGCATGTCATGACCGAACGGAATGATGCTTCACTTAATTTTTTTTACCAATATTATATTTATAATGTCAATAAAAACGTATCTTATGATGATAAACTACATATTTAAATGTGACTTTGCCAGAAGAATCATTCCGTTGCCCATTCCTTCTGGTTGACCGACTCGACTTTAATTTTTCTACAAAGGTCACTTGATTGGCTTGTTACAGCCGATATAGATTTTCCAAATTAGTCCAAGTCTAGCTGGTGGTGCTGGCTTTGGTAATTGGTAGTTACCATCCTACTGACAAAGACGTTACGTCAAGCAATTTAGCGTTCCAGTACGGTATCGTGTAGAAACTGATCAATGTAGATTTCATGCTACTTCTAACAAGTTAGTCCGCTTCCGTCTTAGTTTGCATCATCGCTTACCATCAAGTGTGATTATAGCTAAGATATACCATCAAGGGCTAACTTGTAATGAATAAAAATAATAACAGGTATCATGGGTTCACGTTTTACAAAAACACTAGGGGTATGGCAGACAAGACAGCGTGGAGTTGAGCTCAATCATTAAACTGTTTAAACAAAAGAAAAATAGATATATTTATACTAGGTACCTATCTGAGATGATTGTGGGTGTGTGTGTTTTTAAGATATTGTTAAATTGGTTAATATATATGTCGAAGTAATTAGACTAGAAACTTAGAATAGATTGTTGTAATATTATGATAGATGTCTTTGTTTATGGAAATGTTACTGTCTGTGGAAGTAATTATTTATGGTATGTCACGAGTTTTTTTATGGAAGTAATCGAAATGGAACCAATTGTTAATCATTCAATGAGAGATATGAGATAGGTGCTTACTTAAAACTTTAACACAAAGTTAAATTCAATTAGTTAAATTCAATTTAATTTGTAACATTCAAATGATGCATAATATCTCACAACAACGGAGTTGTAAGAGAGACCGTTGTAAGAGAGACCGTTGTAAGAGAGACCGGTGTAAAAGTGTTCTTAAGAAGTAAATTAAATTAGCGAGTAAAGTAAGATGGGTGTAAATAAATTACTGTTCTGAATCTTTATAATACATGAGGAATTATAGAATTCTACTTCATGTATCAAAACATTGTGAACTTGCAATATATCTGTTCGTGAAGACAAAAGCTCGAGCAAGCACAAAACATAGCCTTTGTAACCCTAGAAAACGCCCAAGAGAATAAGATGATGTCAAGGAGAATGGTGATACTCCGATATATATATTAACCTATATCACAATATAATTTTGCTGTGCAGGACCAACACGACATATTCATTTTTAAAAAATGGGTTAAAATGAAGTAGAGCGTACTGCTAGTCAAACATGACATTCTTGTTGACTTAACTAACTTAACACTTTGTGTGAGTGTGCACACATTGCTACTCGTCACGTAGTAATAGAACTCACATTCTTGCAGTTTTTATTGGACACTTGCACTGTAAGCGTTTGAAAAACAAAAAACGACGAGCCATCATGGATTGACCAATCTATACTCCATATCCCCTCTCCTATAAGGAGGGAGGCCTGGCCCTGTAGTGGGCCGTTAATAGGCTGATAAAGGCGTTAAATTGTAAACAAATTCCCTACCATAACATATCATTAGGTATAACAACAAAAACATTTTTCTCACCTCTGTATTGAACGAAAGAGAAAACAACAAAACAAAAACTCTTCAAGTTGGTCAAGACATCATTCATTTTTAACTTTTAACACTCATTTTATATTTTTTAAAAATTTCCTTAGGTTGTAAAACCACTAGACCACAATATTAATCTAAAATAATTTTATAATTTAAAATGTACTCATAACTTACAATTGGAATGGGCTTTGTTAACAAAGCACATTCCGAATTTAGTAATTATTAAACTGCAGTGTGATTTGAATTAACATTTAGTTATTTTTTACTCGTGGTTTAACGAAATAAAGTGCACCAGTTAAATTTTTCTGCAGGTTATGTGTATACAGGGAAATTGCTTTAAAAACTCACCTGAGATAAAATTCACATCCAGGTACGCTTTTTCGAAACTACGTTACGTATTGTCTCGTTCTTAATATTTTCGACAGCGCTGTAGCCTAGTGGGTAGTGACGAACCTACGGATATACCTAAGGATTTGATTGGATTCGAATCCAACAAATCGTTGGTTCAATTCCTATTTCTGCAAAATATTTGCGTGATGACCTTGAACGACAGTTCAACATCCAAGTTTAACTGATCTTATTTATAGTGTTTATGGTTGAATATTTCGAGAAAATCATTAAGCACTTTTATAATTATTTGCATTATTAAGCAAGCAAGGCGATATCAAAAAGGGATCCTAGCTTATATTTTAGGAACGTCCACTTAATTAAAATACTTCTTTGTTTAGGGTTACTTGCCCAAATTAATTTGTTAACAAGTAAGGAGTTTGACAAACTTTAAACCATCTACATGCGCCACTTTGGGTACTGTAGGATCCACTGAAGTGGAGATTTATAGGAGTAGAAATTTCTTTTTAGTTAATTTTCTCCTTAACTACTTCGGCGATTTAATTAACTGGTATAAAAAGTTTGAAGGCATAAGTTTACATAGTTCACTAGTTTGTTTATGCAATAACATAACAATACAGATTAAAGTAAAACAAATTAAAGTAAACAAACATAACTACAAAGTTAAAACTAATAATCGGCAAGTTTTGTTACTATTCTGTAAGGTTTTTATAACTCTTTATAACTCGACAGTGTGAGTATTGAATTAGTCTGTTCCTCTATTTTACCTATCGTGTCTAGGATGTAGCATAGAAGAGATGAACTCGAAATCTACACTATCGGGTCATGAACACATCGTAACAGAATAGTGATACTCTACCTACTCGTTTGTTCGCGAGATTTCTACTCAAGGATCACTGAACAAGGTTCTCATGCGGTTTTCACTGATAGACGCTGCTGTTTTACAGCATTAAAGCTTTCATCGAAACGCTGTTCTATCCCTTTGATACAAAAC
Organism: Mycalesis mineus; assembly: GCA_034621355.1. NCBI lineage: Eukaryota > Metazoa > Arthropoda > Insecta > Lepidoptera > Nymphalidae > Mycalesis > Mycalesis mineus. The sequence goes on from CM067881.1 coordinate 8,559,211, forward strand.
AATACAATTGTTCCTTTTTATTACAAAAAAAACCTTCGATGGTATATATCTATATTTTATGGATAGCAAACAGTACCCGTTTCATCTCTTAAAAAAATAGCCATGTACAAATAGATTTGCTGGAGGTGTCTTTAAAGTTTAGTAACGATGGAAAGTTGCAATAATTTTGTAGCATATGAAGTGGGTCTCTTTCAGTTTGTAGATGTAGCTTGGCGGTACCGTCTTTGTCGGTTTCTCCCACTAGCCAGACCAAGACAAATTGAGAAAAATTTCAATCTGCCCCACCGGGAATCGAACCCAGGACCTCCGTATTATAAATCCACCTCGCATGCTACTGCGCCACGGTGGCCGTCAAATAAGTTTATTACTATAGAAAACATTGCAGTCACTTACTTTTTGGAGGCTGGCAGGACTAGCTGGCTGGTCTGCTTGGTGGCCTCTACGCACGTCCGCCTCAGCCTACGCACTCGCTCGCGCAGCTCGGGACAGTCGTGCGGCTGCCCGATGTGGATGAGCAGGTCGCGGAACAATGCCAGCTGCACGTTTATGTCTGTTATTAGCTGGAACAATGGAAACTTATCGTTAATTACGAGAAGAAACTGCAATTCAGTAGTAGTAAGCGTTTTTGTTTAAACCCTTAATGATGATGACACCTTTCTAACGGGCTACTGGGCCAAGTCTTTCTTTTTATCACACGCAGTTTCACGCGCGTATTTCCTTTTTCCCGTGGGAATACAAATTACCCTCTTACTCCTCATGTGTCTGGCTATCATATATAAAAGGCTTTTTTACAATCTGACTGGTAGTTTCAGAGATTAGCCGGAACAAACAGACAGACAAAAATTATAAAATATTTATTTTGGTATATGTACCGTATTTAACGGTTATTTCAATATTGCAATTGCAACAGACACTCCAATTTTATTTACACGTAGGTATAGATGTACAGATTAGCGAAAACAGTCCTAGCGTTAATCACGATTGTGCGGTTGCAAAGGGTGTAATTAAGCCGTAAGTGTTTTTGTTTAATTTTATCAGCATTATGAGACTTTTTAAAGGCTACAGCTGCTATGTCTTATAGAGGATGTGGATCAGGAGGTCGCGGAACAGCGCCAGGTGCATGTCTGTCTGTTATTAGCTGGAGCAACGGAAGCTTAGCGTTAATTACGAGTACGCGGTTGTAGAAATTGCAATTCATAACTTGTTAGCGATTTTGTTTGAATTTTATTTAATTTTATCACCATTAGGGGATTTTAATAATGGCTTGCAGTACTAGATTGTTGTTATTAAAATATAAACTGCTGTAACTCACGTCACTGTCATCGAACCGTTGATATTTTAATAACATGGAAAATGCTCGCAATAGTTTAAATTCTAATATACTAGGTCTTTCTTCTTTTAGGGTATAAGGAAGTTCATCACACTTTTTGACGTGACAACGTCTTATAATTCGATAGAGCCGGCTGCACGCACGAAAAAACGTCGACGTCATGCGTCGTTACCTCGCTTTGAGGCGTTCCATGTAAGGCTTGAAGTGCAAGCGAGAGCGCGGCGCGAGCGACAAAGAAGCACAATCGGCCTTTGCGTTCGACAGCGTTCGACATCCGTCTATTAAATATAATTATTAAATATATTAATTTTAAATTAAAAATTAATATATTTATTATAAATTTAAAATATAAATTTATAAAATCAAAATCAATTATTTTATTAATTTAAATTAATATTTATAAAAATATACTTAAATTAAAAATTTTAATAACCAATTAAATGCTACCATTCCATCAGTATTTTCTTAAGACATTGTCACATTCAACTATCGTCAGTAAACCGACTTTACAGACAACCAATTTTTTTTTCATGGGGAAATCCTCATGGATACCCTCTCGTTACTGGGAGGCGTGGAGGTTATGTCGGACTCTTACCGACTAAAACCCCACGGTGTTCCTACTCGTCGCGCCAAAATTAGACCACGGGTACGAAAAGCCGCTTCCGAGTTAAGTTCACCACACTGCTCCAAATTCAAATTCAAATTTCAAATTCAAATTCAAAATCATTTATTTCAAGTAGGCTTATTACAAGCACTTTTGAAACGTTAAATTGGACTATTTGTAGTGATCGGAAGGCAGGCCCTGTTGAGAAGAAACTCAACAGTTGCTCTTTTTATAATATTATCAATTTTACAATATTAATGTGTTGTTACATAAAGTTTTTATTTTACTTCCTGTGTGAAGTTGAAAGCCTATCCAATTGGATTTGAACATCTTTGTCATTTAAAAATTCATCGATAGTATAATAACCCTGACCAGTAAGTGAGTTTTAATACATTGATTAAACTAATGCAATGGCAGATCTAAAACTGACTTGGGCATCTTGTTGTAGAAGAGTACACCCAGTCCTACGAAAGATTTTTGTACTTTTCGGAGGCGATAAGCTGATATGACTAACTTATGTCCACTTCTAGGAAGACGATCGTTTAAATTCTTTTGTTTATACATATTTATATTTTGTTTATGTTATGATATGTATGTATGTAAGTCCATTTCTTTAAATTTTTCGTGGTTTAAGGCAAAAAGACAGAATTTATGTAGCAGCCTTTCCAAACAGATGCTAAGACATCACACGGGAATTTCTACAATTGTCTTATGTGTCTCACTGCAAATGCGGCTGAGCTAAGTTTAGCTGTCAGTGACTCTATATGAGCGCTCCACTGAAGTTTACAGTCCAAGGTCACTTCTAGAAGTGACAAACTCAACACATTGAATTTTCTTTGCATTTAATAAAATTATCGCAGTAAACCAATGCGACACATGGGATACAGCACAGGGTACGTGTGCACTTTTTTATCAGTTTTAAAAATTAAAGATGTGTCATCAGCAAACAGTACAATTTCACAAATATGGATATACTAAATGAAAAGGCCCAAAATTGAACCCGTGGAAAACGACCATTTCAGAAATATACTTATATCATTATCATGATTAAGTGCAACATTTTTAATGCCAAGTGGCAGATGGTCAACACAATCGAAAGCCTTGGACAAGTCACAGAATACGCCAATAGCAGCGACCTTTAGTGAAACCATATTGGTCAGGATGAAGTAAGTTATTTAAGTTAAAATGACTAAGCAGTTGATTTAAAACTATTTTTTCAAAGACCTTACTTAGTGTTGGCAATATTGAAACCGGTCTGTAATTATTGAGATCTGCTTGGTCGCCTGATTTAAAAAGTGGAATAAGTTTTCCATGTTTCATTAGGTTTGGAAAGTACCGAGTCCACACATTCATTAAAAATAACAGCTAAGTGTGGAGCAATGATATTTATTATATTAGATATTACTTTTACTGACATCCCCCAAGATCGCCAGTCCTCTTTGATTTAAGTAGTTTAAATGTTTTTAAAATATCAAAAGCAGTTACATAATTAAATTTAAATAGAATGTTGCACTCTTTCACATTGTCTCTTAGTAACCTCTGGGCTGACGTAGGAGACGAATTTAGCGAATCTGTTAATAAGATAGGTACATTTTGGAAGAAGTCTTCAATAGCATTAACAACCTCGTTTTTATTGTTTATTTTTTTTATTATCAACAATTAATTCATAATTCATATGGCGAGGTTTAATTTTGCCAGTTGCGTTATTTATTATGTTCCACGAGGTTTGTATCTTATTGTCAGCTCTAATTAGTAACTCTTTCATGTGTATGGATTTTGCATTAATACATACGCGTTTGAATGTTTTTGAATAATTTCTAACAAATTCCGAAAATTTTTGACTGTGATTATACTGTTTTTCATCATACAACTCATACAATTTATCTCTACTTTTATAAATACCTACAGTAGCCCAGTCACTGAACTTTAATTTTTGGCTTAAATTAACACGTTTTAAATTGAATATTTTAGAAAACTCACTGTCTATTGTCTCAAAAAGTGCACCAAAAAGAATATTAGGGTCACGATTAACAAAAGATAGACTTGGAATTTTGCTACAAATTACGCTTTTGAATCTCTCTAATTTACCTTCAGTTATTGGCCTGAAGTTTAACCATTGGTTGCTTATGGGTTTGTTGTTTAGAATAGTGATAAGTTGACCGCAATGATCAGAGCTTAATTTGTTAATTATCACCTTGTCAACTATATCAGTATTGTAAAATATATTATCTAAACAAGAAGCTGAAGTGGCTGTAATTCTAGTAGGTTCATTAAAAGCGCCAATGTAATGATCACTATCAGATTTTGTTGATTCGGGTATGATGGCTTATAGCTGGCTCATTAGCCAGCTATAAGCCATATGATAATAATGACGGCGTTGGATATACCTACAATAGTACATACAACGTTCAACGTAATTTAATTAAAGTAAACAATTTTCTCAACAATTTTTTTAATTGGCATTTAAAAAATTGTTGAGAAAATTGTTTTCTTTCTGAATTATTAAATAAAAATGTGAAAACCTTATTTTTTCTTACTTAAACAGCAAATACACTTTATTTTTCGTACAAGACAATTATCGTTAGACGTTAACAAATGTATCGCATTTCACGCTAGAGCGGGCTATGTTTAACGACGCTGATACCAATGGAGAAACTTAAGCTTCGAGCCAAGATACGTCATCGCTTGCGTTCAGTGTTGCGTTTGTCTTCCTATTATTTGCTCTGTAATCAGAATATATACGCACTATATTTGAAAAAAATCTACCTTTGAAATTGAATACGCTTCAAACTTTTTCTAGTGCTGAGCTTACTAATTTAAGTTTGTCATATTAGCAGAAGTCTGCGACTTCGCCCGCGTTAAAAAACATATTGCAATTTTAATAAAAATATTGTTTTTAAAAAAGAAAATGTGGGTTTGCCAGGCTGTTCGTAAAATATAGATTTATGCCATCGCGGTCTTTTTGTACTCAGTCAGAAGAACAATCCTATAATACATTGTTTGGTTATATGTGATTATATATAAAAGTTTTTACGCAGCGTTTTCAATGAAAGATCCCATATACTCTGACACATCCAACCTTCTAACCTGCCTTGCTTTCAAACCTTCTAATCTATTGCATAAAAATTGAGCATAGTCGTGTCAACATAATTTTTTATCGGAATATACTAAAATTTATTCTAAATATTATTATTTAATCTAGTGTTATCATATTTGGGTCCAAGAGCCAAGGTTAAACGCCTTTTAACGCATTATTAAGCCTAACGCTTTAAGGAATTATATTTTCTTAGTGCATGCAACATTGGAGAGGCGTAATTGGCCGAATTACTTTGACCCGTGATGGACTGACTTCTTAACGATGGTTTTGATAGCCGAAATACACGAAACCTTATTAATTTCACAGCCAACTTCGAAAGGAAAAGTTCAATTTTTTTCAAATTTAAGTTAAGGAAAAAGGGATGGTACGTCGTGTAAATGTTTGTTTTTTGTGTCTGTCTGTGGATTGGTGGAGACTTTATAGAGCAAGAAGTTAAGTAAGTACAAATTTAAAGATAATTATTAGCTGTTTTGAAATTAAATCAAAACAACAAATAAACTTACTTGATGTAAATTAATTTCATTTATTTCTAGTACCTATTTAACGTTATTGTACAAGCGTATTTAATATTTCAAATTTATTTTCTGTGTGTAGTGACTACAGAAAAATGCACCTATGTTCGAAAGCCAGACTTTCACGTAGAAAGGCCGGCAAGTGCATTAAAACTATTTAAATATTAAATATAAATGTTTTTAACAAAAAAAAAAACCGACTCAAAACTTCCTTCAATTTTCCCAGGATATCACCATCAGATCCTAATATGATGACTATGAGACCATATTAGAAGTGCGCCCTTTCTAATAATCTAATAAAAAAAGAATTATCAAAATCGGACAACTCTGTAAAAAGTTATGCGTGGTCATTCATAAAAAAGTGTACGTGTCGAATTGAGAACCTCCTGCGTTATTTGTCGTCGGTTAAAAAAGAGATGGTGTTACATGACATGAATATGGTAATAAATAATGACGATACAGTTTCACTAAACAAAAGCACAGCTCAGTTGCCGAGATATTTATAATAGAGTTAACCTATGACGTCGTGTTTATGGTATAAAAGTTTTTCGAATAACGCGATGCAGCAATAGCAGTCCTGCGGCAAGTGGGGTGGCGGGCGTTAATTGAGTGAATGCTCGCTAACCCTCGGCGACCGATTGCTGATTGACTAATTTGTATCTCCAATAAAAAAACGGGCCGCGATTATTGAATCTCTCCCGGCAATAAATCGTGACAGATTTAGATCATCCTGTTATCGTTTATTTGTTTGGCGCTTTGTATTTCAGTAGTGAAGTTGTTCGTAAATGGAGCAGTTATATTTTATGATTTTTTTATTAACTGTCTAGTAATAATAATATTCATACTTACGACCAATTGTCGATTAACTAGTTTTGTGTCATCTTTAAATTAAATAGCTTCATTATAATGTCAGAGTTCAATAGTATTGTAACGTACTAAGTTCATACTAAGGAATTAAAAGACCTTTTATTTGGATATAAAAATTAAACATCATGCATAATTTTATCACCATCGCCGGGCAGCTATAGAGACATGGCATCGATTCCCGTCGGTTCCGCAATTTTGGATATTATTTTTATTTTCAAATACAAATTGTCCCAAAATGTGGGTAAAACTATTCAATAAAAATATAAAGAATAACATTTGTATATTCAATAAAAGATGACTCGTGATTATTACATATGTCCCGGAAAGAAACCGTGACAGATTTAGATCATCCCGTTACAGTTTGTTTGTTTACTTGATGTTTTATATTTCGGTAATAAAGTTCGTAGTAAATGAGGTTGTTTTCTAATAACTTTATCAATTTTTTTACTGACTGAGTCACAATAAAGAAATCCCTGACTGCGACAGATTGCTGATTGACTAATTTGTAACTTCAATAAAACAGGCTGTGATAATTGAATCTCACCCGGCAATAAACCGTCACCGATTTATGACTGTTATTGTTTGCTTGGTACGACAGGGTAGTTTTATAACTAGTTAGATTGACTGTCTATTTCAGTAGTAAAGTTGTTCGTAATTGGGGCGGTTTTGTTTTATGAGAATAGCTCACTGTGTGAATATTTTTATTCACTGAGTCACAATAAAGCAATGGAGTTACGGTAAATGGAACACGATGTTTTATTCCTTTTATAACTGACTGTAAGAGTTTGAAAAACCAGAGCTTTTACTTTTTCATATACAATAGCCCAGATAGAGGGAATCATGAGACGGCAATAATAATTTATTTAAAGATTAAACTTTTGCAATCGATATTGTATGTAATCCAAAAAATTTAATCCAGAGACATTTTCATTCTACAGAAATTGGTTTTCATTGTTTCTGAATTATTAATGATGATTATTATATTATTAACGAAAATAATTATATCAGACAGAAAAGAGAAATTTTATTTTTTCGAAAAGGTATTGTTTTCATGCTTCGTCTAGGTATATAAATTCAATAATAACTGATTGAACTTTTGAATTAAAAACAGCAGTGAAAATAAAACGAACAATGAAATCCGAGTCTCATTATGGATATCACTGGAGATTGGAGCTGATATTTCGCGAAAATATTTTTATATCCCATAAAAATTACCGTACAATTGAGCTTATTAAGTTCAATTGCTCTGCTGAATTTTTATATAGGTATAGGATGATATTTAATAGACTTTTAATAATTGCTTTCTTTTCATTGATACACGGTTCCTGATAATGGCGATTTAAAGATTAAATAAAAAATAAGACATTATATGAGTCCAAAATATTTAATATTATTTAAGGAAAACTGAGTTTTTATTATTTTTTAACCGAATTTAGAAATGATGGGTACAGTACAGTACATACCAAATAATTTGAAATTTATTTTTTTAGATTATATGTTCAAAGATTTATTTTAATTTAAGTACATTAAACCGTAATCTTAATATCATTAAGTAATCTATATTACTGCTAATAATTAAATTAAATATAAACTTTCCTCAACTCCACTGCAATGAGGCAAAATTAATATTGTACATGTTTTACAATATTTATTTTTATGGAATAATTGGATAAACTTGTGCTAAAATCTATACGTAGACTTTTAGAACTTGAGGTTAGATCGTTTAGCTGTTGAGATTTATAATGTTAATTCTAAACATTATAGAGTACATTAATAATGTAATCAAAGACTACACATACATAGGTAACCAATAACATTACACTAATAAATAATTCACCTTCTAACATCACATTGCGTATGCAAACGTCAATGTTTAGGGATCAAAAAATATGTACAATATTCGGGCCACAAAACAGCGCTGAAAATTGTAGCGATATTTGCTGTGATTTATACGAGCGTTTAGTAGTTTGACGCATACGTATCGCGAGAGAATATCTTGTTTTTATGGCCTTGTTTTTGTGCTTGAAATGGACGCGGGCTATTGGTAGGGTTGCCATCTCTAAAATTTGGAAAACAGGACAAGACGCGTGAAAACCCCGGATTTTAGAGTGAGTCCGAAAGCCGGACATGTCAACAAGATCTTTTAAACATATTCAATGTAATAAAAAATAGTTGAAAATGTCATAAATCACCTTTTTTTATTTGGAACGGTGAATATACTTGGTCCATCGGTTGATCTTGGTATGGTGCGAGAATAGTGCGTGTATCGCGGGTGGCCCAAATTTTTTTTATTTATTTATTTTTAAAACCCGGTCTATAAATGAAACCTTCCCTGGACGCTCCCCGGATGCCCTATAAACTAGGACAAATCCGGGGAAACCCGGACGGATGGCAACCCTAGCTTTAGGTATGTGGACCAGTATAAAGTAACAGCCCCGTATTGAAGACTATCGAACGAAGGCAATCCTGTTTAATAGTACCTGATAGAGTGACAAAGACCATCAGGGGAAGTCCTTACTAGAGCCAAGATAAATAATTTTGGCAGTAGCCAAAAAGTTACTATAGTCTGAACTGTACTAATGTAATTACATGCACTGATCACCTGCAGCTCATGGGTGTTACACAGACAGTTCGTGGCATGTATTCCTTGCATATCCAACGAAGTATTGCTTTTTTGTAGGCAACGGTAGATTTATAAAACGGAGGTTTTTTTTTATCGACTACAAGTTGGCCCTTGACTGCTAATACACCTGATGTTGTGATATCCCGTCTGGGCCAATTGAAATTTTCTTAACTGACCCAGATTTGACTGGAGGCTTCGGCCGCGCCTAGTTACCACCCTGACGGCAATAACGTATCGGCAATCGATTTAACGTTCCGGTACGATGTTGTGTAGAAACCTGGGTTGTGGATTTGATCATAACAAGCTACACCTGCTTCCATCTTAGATAGAATAAATAAATATAATAAATCTTCCATCATCACTTATCGTCACGTGAGATTGCAGTCACGGGTTACCTTATAATTATTAAAAACGAAAATAGGCGATGGTTTTCTACTTACGATTGGGTAAGCGATTTGGTTGGTCCGTCAATTAGTACACACCATGTAGGTACAAAAAGTCACCACTTTTGTACAACTTCAAGAATTTTATACTATAGTTTAATGACTGCCGTTAGTGGTAAATGCGCATTTACCGGCAATCATGTAAGCAATTTGTGTGGGGGCTATTCAGGATCATTAGACGGTATACTGTACTTTGTGAATTCCTTATTTTCATATCAAAAGTTACATGTACTTTAAGTATTTCATTCTTGTTCGTACGCTCGATTTTGTGGTTAATGTGATGTTTAACGTAAATTTGATATTAATCTTTTCATATATCTTTTGTATTTAATATAGCTTTTTCATTCTTCTATGAAATGTTTAGTACATTCCAAGTTCGGAGTCTGGAAGTTGGTGGTGTTACACTCCCGTGCCTCGGAGAGCACGTTAAGCCGTCGGTCCCGGTCACTATCATCAACATCTGATAGTGATTGTTAATAAATGAAACATTATCACCCTAAGCCCGCCAACCCGCATTGGAGCAGCGTGGTGGGTGTACGCTCCATATCCCCTCTCCTGTAAGGAGGGAGGGCTGTAGTGGGCCTTTAATAGGCTGATGATGATGATGATGTATATAACATAAATTTATTCCCATTTGAAACAAAATACAATAAATCATTAGGTACAAGCACTCTCAATATACTTAAAATTTATTACTTTAAATTCTAAAAAGTCAATGTATCAAATACTCGTACGTTCACAATTCTATACAAGGATGCCCGCGGTTTTACCTGCGTAGTTCTGGTTCACGTGAGAATTTCGGAATAAAATGTGGCCTGTATGCTAGTCCAGGATGTCAGCTTACTCCATGCCAAATTAAATTAAAATAGATCCAGCCATTTAGTCGTGAGGAAGTAGCAAACATACAAACTCACAAACTTTCGTCTTTGTAATAGTAGTATGATAAGCAAAGATTGCTAGAACTTGCAAGAGCATATTCACATAGACTGATGTTTCTGGTTTACATATATATAGATGTAGCATGACATGAATCGTTATTCCATAAAGCATCACTAAACAAAGGCTCAGATAGTAAAGTTAAATCTCTCCATCTAACGGAAGAAAGCTCGTTCGAAAGAGTGGAACGTTAGCAAGCTGTTAGCAACATTGTTTTCTTCAACACTGCTTTTATAAAGAATAACATTTGTTATTCCTTGACAAGGAAGTGTTTTATAATAGGTAATGCTATGTTTTACTAAACCATGTTAGCAGCATTGTATACTCTGTTTGAAAAGACTATAGACAATAGAGTGGCCATATTTGCTGTGTTGTGGTACCCCGTGGCAAGCATAAACTAAAGACTGTAGTCGTTGATCAAAAATGGCGCGGTGTAGGCTATAGGAGATGACCATATGGAAAATTGTTATTATTCACCTTAGTCATGTGCAGTTATGCTGTTTAACTATTGTAAGAATCTGTGCACGTAATGTTTAATTAAGTGATACTGTAAGAATGTTTTATTTTGATCATATTTGATGTCTTTGTAAATAAATTGTTCCGATTAAGTTTGTCTTTTGGTGTCTTAAGTTTTATTCTCTTCTGGCTGTTTGTTAACAGCCACTGTCAAAGTTCTCGCAACTTAGTGTACACGTATATTAATTCCCTTAAAATTAATTTAAAATTAGTTTTATCGATAAAATCGATACCAGCAGAACTCGAACTGTGTGGTCTTAGACCATTAGATTTGTGAAAACATAATTTTTGAAAATAAACTTGTTTTATTGTAACTTGTTAAAATACAAGATGGCATTACATATGTTGTAAAACTCAATCAATAAAATGGCGGTACTTTTTGATATCACATTTTTTTTCATAAATTATAATATCCTAAAGGTTGGTTAACACTATAATATAAATAATAATACTGTGTAAACATATTTGTGAAATTGCACTCTGCATATGCCCGCTGCCTATTTATAAAAAATCAATTTTGAAAATTAGATAAACTGATATGATAAATTCTGAAATAGTTATGAATAAAGTTGTATTATGTGTATATGTATTATGTTTTATAATAAGTAATTTAAATCTAGCCTGTTTTGAGCTTCTACAATCTAAAATCGGATCTGACCTTCCCAGGCGCCGTATGAGGAATAATAGTCACAGATCTCAAATCTGTGCCTAGTTAGTTATTCACATTATAGGAAAAGTGTGAAAAGTTATTCTTTTCATAAGTCAAGATGTGTTGGAACGAGAAACTAGGAAGTTTTGTGCCAAGTTATAGCGTGGTAAGAGCCAAATTGAGTCATTAATGCAGACTATTATCTTTAATTCATAATTTAGCCTCTTTATCCTTACTAGCTAGCACAAACAACTTAATTTTGCGTAAAATTTCTCATTTATACTGCAAATACCTCATACTTTAAGCGACTGTCCTAGACGGAAAGTTTATTCTATCAAAAATCAAATCTTAATTTTAAAAATCCCAATTCTAGATTACATATAAACTAACAGTGACTAAGCACTAATTCACGTAGGTCATGTTCCCTTGGGAGTATCAAAAAAGCCGTTCTTAGTGAACTGAGTAGGTACTATGATTCAAATATAATTCTATTCTTGAAGTCAATCGAATATGTAGTGTCATAGATTTTCTGATGAGTCTGTTATATTTCGGTTTTATATAATTATGTAGATTTTAGACAATGTTAAAAATGATCACGTAGATATAAGATTATTTTTATCTTGAAAATGACTTAGATCCGATGAGCATCCTCGTTTGCGATGTTCTACTAAAGATTATAGAAAAACCGATGATTAAGAACACTTGAAGATTCATTATCGTGCTCTTTTGTTGCAGCACAAGCTTTATAATATGAACAACTTATATTTTTAAATCTAATCCCACGTCTATCTATAAAAATAGTAGTAATTTAAAAGTGTTATGTTATGTTTTGTTAGCGGGATAAAAGAATTCTAATATTCAAAGGAGAATGCCAGACAATGTATAGGACTTTAACCCACTAATAAAAACATTTTGTACAACAATGCATTATTTTATTGCATTATTTTTTTACTATTTAATATAAATTGCATTAAAAAAAATGGCTTATTGTAAAACCTTTATTTAATACTATTTTTAATATAAATTGCATTCAAAGGCTCTAGAGAATATGGAAGTGTAGATTATAGTAGGTATATAGATTCCCGAGCCTAACCTATGTTTTTAGTAAAACCACTATCCTTATTGTTATCACACTGACATTACAGTTGCAAATGCTTTATTAAATACAATTTTTAAACAGGCAAAATTAACGACTCAGAATACGTATTTATATATATATTTTTTTGTTTAGTTTTAAAGCCCACTTTTGATCACAAGAATATACATTAAAAATGAATTAAGTATAAAAAGGCTAACAACCCAGTGTAAACAATAAATATTATAAACATAATTATAATAATAAAATAAAGATTAACGCTTTTGTATTGTATAAATATGTTACAATTGTTGATGCCGCTGCGCACAACCACGCGACATGCAAATAGTGTACAAGTATCCGATTGTATTTTGACAGATTTTAAATGTTTTTTTTTTTATATGGAACAGTCATATGTTATGTAATAATAATGACCGGGATGAATTAATTCGCTTTAATAAACTAGAATAAATGTTTAGTACCTACTCAATCTCCTTATATACCAATAATCTTAACCCATATACAGTGGCGGATTTACCAGCAGGCTGAGTAGGCTGGAGCCTAGGGCGGCAAATTTTAAGGGGCGGCAAATTTATTTCATAAATTTATTATTTCGGTTTACAAATTAAAAAAAAATTATTATACACATACATAATACGAATTTCGAAAATTGGAGAGAAATTGAAATATTTAACAAAAATCGAAATATTCTCATATACTGTATATATAGTGCTAATTAATAAATATTTCAACATCTCTGCATGAACAATTCCCAAACGCTTTACTAATTATACATCAATGATTATGAACTTTTAGAATATCGTGATTCGATATTATAATCGAAATTTAGTAATTTTTCAATATTCTTCATATCTGTTAGAATTTATTCTCTGTGTACTTTATAATTAGATCTGCTTACCCAATTTAATCGATAGAATATAGAGTAACAAAAAGCTGTAAAATTGACTAATTTTTATTAACCGACGAAAAAAACGGAGGAGGTATATATATTTTATAGAATATACAGCATTAAATGCATTTAACAACTTAGCTAAAAACTAATAAGCTCTCTTATAGATGAATTTATCAGAAAAATCTGAGTCTTAGAAGATACATATACTTGGAGTAAAATTTATTTCAAGTAATGTACACATTTATATGGCTGTGTACGTACTCGTACACAACCATACAAAACCATATTTTCTGTTCTTAGGCCAAAATACTTCCAAAAGTCAATAAAGTTGTGATTTATGTTGCGTTAGATAACGAGCTTAATAGAAGTTATGACAGGGTGTGATCTCGTCACGCGAAACTAGAATTTGTCACGACACAACTTAAGGGTTGTGGCTCCCGTGGACGTTTGGAAGCGTGATTTATGGCATTATCGTTGCCAAGAGTTTGTTTCACTTGTAAATCTAAATAAAATGAATGTAGGTCTGTCCTTTATACATTCCTGACTGCCTCGTTGGTCTATCGGTTAGTTAGTTATATGACTTCGATTACGAAGCTCCGGTTTCAAATCTTGATTTTTTTTCTTTATTAGTTTCTCTCTCTTTAGAATTTTTCAGTAAATTCTAAGCCCGTAGTTGTGAGATCACGTTATGCCGTGGGTCTCGGTCACTATCATCAATATTCGATAGTAAACGTCAGTGAATTAAACATTATGATCCCGCCTGCCTACCCGCATCTAAGCAGCGTGGTGTGTGTCTACTCTCCATATACAAGGAGGGAGGTCTGGCCAATAATATTATTAATAGGCAGATAATAATGATGAAAATGACATTCCTATGTATCAGTTTTTTATAAAAACGTAATATGTCTCCGGTCAAAAAATAAAAATCAAGATATGTTTGGTAAATTCTATTTCCGTCAGATGTTATCATAAAGCTTTGAAGATAAGGTAAATTGCGCAATAATTTTGTCGTTATAAATATCAAACGTAAAACATTTAATGACGTGTTATTACGCAACGAAATGGGAATCGACTGAAATAATTTGTATTTCCAATAGTCTCCAGAGAATACCGAATATTTAACAAAGCTAACGCATGTACCTATCAATTAATTATGTTTATCACAATGTATCTAAAAATATCCATTAATTGTCTATTACCGTACCTAATTATTAAATATTATGAATTAGTTTACAATTGAACTTTAATAAACATTATTAAACTATTTGGATCATAAATAGCTAAATCATCATTATACTAGACGATGGACATCCACTGGTACGAGTAGACATAGGCCTTTTTGTGTCTTTGAAACAAAACGATCCTGTGCAGCCTGTGGCCAGCAGCTCCCTGCGACACGTTTAATGTCATCAGGCCACCTAGTGGGGGGGGTCGACTAACACTGCGCTTTCCGCGGGAATCGTCACTCTAGCACATAGGGCCCCCAACGTAGCTATAACTAAACCAAATTCATAAAATAATTATTTATAGCTGGAAAAATCTTCCGCATAGAAAATGCCTACAACTAAATCATATTTTTTTTAATGCTTTTGTTGCCTATTTCTTTGTTAAGGATATTAATTGTTTATAATTTTAGTATAATAAGCAGAATAAAACAGGAAAAAAAGAACATTATAGAATAGGGAATATGCATAATTTTTTTTAAGTCTTAAATTAATCATTTACATTTTTATAACATAGAAAAAAATATAAATGGGCTTGAAAATAGTCAAGTTTTTATATAAAGTGAAATTGAAAACATTGAATAAAATTGAGCCGTTGAAACGCCGCCATTTTACGCGCGCTTATGATGACATCATTGGTTAGGGTTTGTTTGTTTACTAGTAGCGTTTCTGTTGCTTAGTACTAATTTTCAATTTAAATTAGCAAACAAGAACTGGTACCGAAGTCTAAAAATACTACTATCAGTACACCCGATAAAGTGTTTGAGACAAATTTAAATTTTATGCATATTCCCTATTTCAGTTCTTAATTAGATTAGCTTAGATAGAAGTGACACTATAGATAGATGCGCAATAGCGACGGCAGCATTCCACCACTATGACCTCTTTACTACAACGACAAAAAAGAAGTTTATGACCAACATGTATATAAAGTATTGAAACCAAGGCACAAGTGAAATGATGTATTGCTCCGCAGTGGCGTGCGGTGAACAAAGCAGCTCGCGTTAATTAAATCAACGTACGCTAACCGCGAGATATGGCCGATTTAAATTGGATTTATTTTTCGTACTCATTTTTTATGTACCAGTAGCAACTATGTTACCATATTTCACTATGGTTGGGAATACTTAATTAAGTTTTGATTTTGTAGATCGATTTTAGTTCATCTGCATCTTATTTGAGTTTTATGTTATTAATAGTATATACTTTGATTTAGAGGTTTTTAAAGATTTATGTTTACTTTTCGTGGCATATATATGTATAATTATTATATACACGTGTTATTTTAGACGCATATATATGCTTTAGTATATTCATTGTAACTAACAAAGTAAATACCAAATTGCAATAATAACTTTGAAAACCAAAATATGTTTCTTTAAAAAAAATAAAAAGAACATTTTATTTTTACATTAAATATTTTGTTTAATTTCAAATATACAAGAAGTTAATAAGTTATTTAAACTTATGATGCCAAAATGAAAAGATATTATTACAGTTTGGAATGAACTTCATTAGTTATAATCGTACGTTTTGTTGTTTAAGATTTGCCTTTACAGCAAATAACTATTAAAATTAAAAGAGGTAAAAGCTCGGTGGAAGTTTAATAAATTGAATGGGCTTTGACACGCAAAATTTATTACATTACCCGGGTGACGTAGCGAGCTCGCCAATTTGTATGGTATTAATTGAACCGGGTAAATTATTGCCTATTAAAATAGCGATTTTTATTAACCTACTTACATATATGATGGCTGTTAATAAGTGTGCATAAAACGGTTTCGTGTTACTTATTTTGGTTGTATATTTTTTTTTATTAACTTTCTTATTATATTACTAGTAGAGCTAGGTCTCTGGAGGAAGTCTTTATAAGGAAAACAAACATTTCTGGCATTAAAAATAGATACTATACGAGTATGTCCGTTGTTAGGTTGTAATCTATTTGTTTCGTAGTAATTTCTAGTCTAAGATGACTAAGAAACAAAACTTTGACATTTGTAATATTGTATCTCTTATAAGATTTGTAAATCTGGATGTTATTCAGCAGAGATAGATATCTTATATGACAGGTCTGGAATAACAAATCTTATCTAGGTGTATTCCGAAATTTTCACGTGAAAAATATCTATACTAGTAAAGCCACCGAGCACCGTCATTATCCTTTCTTACATAATATATTATAAAAAGCCCACCGCCGCGTCTGTTTGTCTGTTTGCGCTCAAAGATTTCTGAACGGATTGTCATGTGTGTTTTTAACCAATGGATAGAGTGGAGGTTTTAGTATATAATTTGTTAGGATTTTTTGTAATATGGATCATATATGACGAGAAATATTAGAAACTGAGAAATTTAAGCTTGTATGGAAGAATTGTTTTTTTTTATTAAAGTTACTAAAAAGACCGCTATGGCATATCTATCCTTTGAGATTAACTGGCTATACCAATTTTACTACATATTTTGGTGTTTTGGAAGTTTTCCGCACACTTTTTACCTCGCGGGCGAAGTCGCGGGCCTATGCTAGTTAATAATATTATTAATTACTACTTGGATAGTATTACTAGTCTATTCGTTTTTATATACTGTCTAAAAACAAAAATGTAATAAGAAGCAATAGCAATATACAATTTGTATTCGTAAAGCGTTGGGTAAATCGTTTTTTATTCGAGTTCTCAATTTTCAGATCCTTGAGAGTGATGAAAGTTTTCTAACTGGGTCGTTACTGGGTCCTCTAATTCCTCTCTACATTATGCTCGGTGGAGATAAAATCAATTACAAACGATCCCTTCGGTTTCCCGAACGTTATTTCAGTTGTTCTGGTATTTTACGGGCGAGTGGAGAGCGGACAAAGAACGGGAGTTTTTATCGTTGACTGACTGACTACGATCTTATTCGATGTTTATTGATAATACAGTCCTGGGATACGCTTTACGTTAATGTAGAGGATTTTTTTCTGTACAAATTCAATCATTCATTTTTTATACAATGAAAGTATATATATATATAAATAAAGAATTTAAATAAACCTCATCCCATATGGATGATTTTGGAAGTTACGTAAGGTATGTCAAGAAATTATTTTGTAACTTGCAGCTCTTCTCGGTGCGAATTCTTCCATCGATTTAGTTTCATCAAAATTGATTTAACAATTAGAGGTGAAAATGTATCATATTTATACTAAAGCCAAACTCCATTCAGAATGCTTGTCAACAAACTAAAGATAAAGTTAGAAATCACTAGTCATTTTACACATATTTTTTTTAATTAAGTAGTTAATGACGAATCCATAACAATAGACGATAGATTTAATTAGTTAAAACTAATTAATATATTCAATATCTTTTAAATAAGATTTTGTAAAATAACAAAACATAATTTTAAATTTATTAGGCATAAAATGTATAGCATTTTCTACCTTCATTTTAAATTTGTTTGTTGACAAGCATTCTCAATCGAGTTTGGCTTTAGTATAGATATAGTAACTTTTACAATCATCCGAATGGGATGAGGGTCCTTTAAGTTCTTTACCTTTACATATTTGCTCAACAAAAATATCGTGAGCAAATAAAGATATTTCTAACAGAAATGAATCACAAAATACCTGAGTGTTCTGAAGAAAATCGTCTTTTTGTGAATGAAAATGCTTTATCTGTGCCAATGCAAGGCGGCGTTTTATGATATTACGAAAATGTCACGTGACATATTGATATATGGTTTTCAATAATTCTTTGTTATTTCTCGTCGACTTCTATAAAGAATCCATCATATTTCACGGCGTTGACACGTACAACATAATCGACGAACATGCGGCGAAGATTACTTTTAGCGTAGCAGTAGAGTTTTTATGACAGTGCTCGTGTGGGGGGAACACTAGTTCCTTGTTTTTTGTGTTCCCTCGTTTGGAGTGAAGGATTATAATTATGGTTGTCAGTTTAATTACAGGTACTTAATGAAACACTATGGTCTGTCTAAGTTCAAGAAGAATAAATTATGTAAATAGAGAATATATCGGAATTGCCTTATACCGTGTCCAAGACCTCAAAATATAGGTACATACGTATAAAAAAATGTACAAGAATTGTACGTCATTTTCATCATCATCATCATCATTATCAGCCTATTAACGGCTCACTACAGGGCCAGGCCTCCCTCCTTATAGGAGAGGGGATATGGAGTGTAGACCCACCACGCTGCTCCAATGCGGGTTGGCGGGCTTAGAGTGATAATGTTTCATTTATTAATGATCACTATCACTGTTGATAATAGTGACCGGGACCGACGGCTTAACGTGCTCTCCGAGGCACGGGGGTGTAACACCACCAACTTCCAGGCTCCGAGCTTGGAATGTACTGAACATTTCATAGAAGAATAGAAAAGCTCACAATTATTCCGTGACCCGACCCAGGAATCGAACCCAGGATCTCGTGATCGAAGCCACATAGGCTAGCCACTAGACCAACGAGGCAGTCATTGCAAATGAAGTTAATTGAAAATGTAAATGAAATCCTTTCAAGTTTCAACAAGATTTCGTAGCACTCTGATGCCGTGACATAAAAGTAAGGTAAGGAAGGTAAACGTTTGTCACATTATTTTGTAACAAATGATTTCCAGGAAATGAAAAGTTATGACCTTGTCACGCAAATGGCTCAGACTCAATGTCCACAATATAATGTATTGATACGTAGAACATAATTTGATAAACCTGTATCAATGTGGTACCATTAGTTGTCGTTTGAGGTTTATGGCTTAATGGTTAAACTTATGGGCTTATCATGTAAAAGGTCAAAATATTGGTATTGTTGTACATTTACCTATTGTGTGGTTATTTTTTGATAAACAATGAAAAAATTGTAGGCAATTGTTCTTTTGTAATTTAATATGACTTTTAGAAAGAACAGTAATTTATGTTTTTACAAAACATTGTGACGTGTATAATGTACTCGTAGAAGAGGTTTTATTCTGGATATCATTTAGCAGATTTACTCTGGATATCATTTAGCAGATAAATGTCGTGAACCTTGAAAAATGAAAATTTCAATTTTTTTTTACTTAATGTAAGTGAATTTAAACATGGATAGTATGGTCCCGTCTGCGTTATAAAGTCTGTGTATGTTTATTATATTTTTATTATCTCCTAAACTATATTTTCAGATCGACAACACCATCGATTTGTGATAAAAAGAAACTCATTAATTTGGGCGTTTTTGATATAATTTTTCTACAAAAATAGGCAAACCCCAGGTACTTTAAGGCTCAACTTACTCTGGCACGGAGTCCAAAGTGTTGACGCTCGATCCATTCCGCATAGCTTTTTATCATTATGCTAATGGCAAAATAGAGATGAATATTTATACTTATACTATAGGCGAAAACAAGACACTTCGCGCGATGACATTACGTGGCATTAAACATCGCCGTTGCAGTAAGAAAATAACCCAATTATTTCTGTTTTTGGAAATATTATACATTTAACACAGTTTTAATTTATAGATCCAGATGTTTAATTTATATTTGAATTTTTATTTTATTCAAACTGCGTTAACACACTCTACTCTCCTCTCTCTCTCTACTCACACTCAACTCACACAGTTGAGGTTTAACTTCCTACATTACAGAACATCCATGCGTTTTTTTTAAAACTAGGATTTTATTATTTTTTTGGAAATTTATAAAACCTTAAAATTTAAGAAACTATATGATGAAAACAAAATGTACTTTTACTTTGCTTTCTAAATCAAAAATTCAAAATATTGCCAGTTTTCAAAAATAATCCTCTACTATTAATGCTGATATCTATTAAATAGACAAGAATATGTTATTACTAGAGGACGCCCGCGGTTTAACCCGCGTAGTTCTCGTTCCCGTGGGAATTTCGGTATAAAATGTAGCCTATGTGTTATTCTGGTGTATAAGCTATATTGTGGTAAAGTTTCATTCAAATCCATTCAGTAGTTTTTACGTGAAAGAGTAACAAACATCCATACATCCATACATCCATACAAACTTTCGCCTTTATAATAGTAGTAGGATTTACATTATCGTAAATGATGGTGATAAGTAGTCGTAATGTAAATTTTCGTTCCCGTGAGAATTTCAGTATAACATGTAGCCTATGTGTTATTCTGATATGTAACCTATATTATTGTGAAGTTTCATCAAAATCTATTCAGTAGTTTTTGCGTGAAAAAGTAACAAACATCCATACATCCATACAAACTTTCCCCTTTATAATATTAGTAAGGATTTGTAAACCAACTGATATTTCGTCGACAAAATCTCGTATGCCGTAGCCAATATGCCGTAGTGGTTCGAGCAAACAATTTTCCTTCTAAATGATTGATTGAGGTAGTCCACAATATCAACATCTACGGTATGCCCGCAGTAGTTGGCAGTGCGCTACATATTTAAACGTACCTGAATAAAAAAATAGCACTGCGTGAAAATATTTATACAAGCCTGACCTTCTTAAATTCCATATTGCTGACCTCTTTAGGAATTTTTTGTATTACGGTAGTATTTTTACGTTCATTGTACGTTTCCGTGAAATCATTGAAATGGTTTTAACACATTATAACTACCATACCAAGTTCTATTAGAATTTTTGTCTTGGTTAACTGAAATCAGTTTTACAATTGTTAATGGCACCGCTATATCTTGGACTTCAATTTTGATACTAACTTTAGATTTCGATACTATAACATGACTTCATTTAGTTACAATTTGGTCAACGTTTTCGAGTGTGTGACTCGACATATGTTGTGATTCCATTTTCTTACTTGAGCAGAATTAAAAATGGATCGCACCCGGTGTGCGGTTAATTGGACTGTTTTATTTTTAATCATTAAAATAACCTTTGTTTGGTTCAAAACATTGTATTTTTTCACGGTTCCATACCTAGACACACAGATATAAAGACATGAAACTTACGAGCCTAACACCCTTTTTTAAGTCAGTGTTAAAAAAGGCTGCTAGCTTGACTACGTCGTCATTAAAATTGGATGACATCGTAGTTTTGACGGCCTCCATGGGACAGTGACAGTGGCGCAGAGGTATGCGCGGTGGATTGAAATCCTGGTTTCAACTCCCGGGTAGGTCCATTAAGGTTTTTTTTTATTGGTTCTGGTCTTAAAGTTAATCGGAAAAGATGTACCTACCGCCAAGCGATTTAGTGTAGATGTCGTGTAGAAACCGAAAGGGCTGATTTTATTCTACTTCTAAAAAGTTCCACTTCATTAGATTGTCTTGACTGCTATCTCTCTTGAAGTTGTGGTCCAAAATTTCAAATAAAAGAAGTATTACCATATTATACAGCTCAGATGATATACAATATACATATTTATTATTTAGTTGTTGAAACTTGAGTAATAAAAAATAATAATAGGTGTACGTGGTTGTGTCCGCATAGTTTTACGACGAAACTAAAATTCGTTGATTGACGAAGTTTCTAAGCTGACGACACTTGCGGGATTCTTTCAGCCGAAGAGCTTGTCTGATCGAACTAACGTTTATATTACTAAACTATTCAGAAGCAAAGTTTTCGATGTTATCTACTGAGATATGTACCCATTCAGTGCGGAGTTTTCAGAATATTTTCAAAGAACAACTTTTAAGCGCTTTCGGTAAACAAACTAAATAGAGAAAATTTTAAACAAAATATGGACAAGTATATTTTTAACAGAAAAAATAAAAATAAAAGTAAAGCAATTATATATATATATTTCTATAATTTTGTTTTGGTGTTATATATTTTGAATTGTTGTGTAAATTGCGTCTGAACTTGAGGCAAAGGTCACACACCTTATTATTTTTGTAAACAGGAGATGATCCTCAAGAGAGAAGAGGCAGGTTTGGCTCTATAGTGGGCCGTAAATAGGCCAATAATGATGATGATGATGATGATGAAACAGGACATAAACGACTAGTTAGTATTTTTAGTCATTTTGCAGTTCGACATAATTCATTTTCGCTCATTTCGATAGGTACATAAAGTTGTGCGAATTTCACAAAGGTCACAAATGTCATTCATTTTGAGCTTAAAAACAAAATAAAAAATTCCAAATTTAAAATCGTTTATTTAAAGTAGGCTTATTATAAACACTTTTGAAACGCCAAATTGGACTATTTGTAGTGACTTTACTACCGTCTCGAATGACAGGTCCTGTTGAGAAGAGACGGCAAGAAACTCAACACTTGCTCTTTTTATAATATTATCAATTTTACAATATTAAGTATGTTGTTCCATCAAAATATTTATTTCACTTCCTCTGTAAAGTTGACAGCCGATCCAAATGCCTTTCAACATCTTTGTCTTTTAAAAATTCATCAGTAGTATAATAACCCTGACTCAGTAAGTGGCTTTTATTACATTGTTTAAACTTATGCAATGGCAGATCTAAAACTGAATTGGGCATCTTGTTGTGTACTGGGTGTACTCCTACGATAGATTTTTGTACTTTTCGGAGGCGATTAGCTGATATGACTAACTTATGTCCATTTTTAGAAAGATTACAAGAAATTATATTCACAAAGAATAAGTTAAAATGATTAGTTAGCAGTTAGCGCTATAAAGAAATGTAAAGCCAACCAATAATATATGCCTTAACGCTACATAGATGTTTAGAATACACATACATTCCACTACTTAAACAACATACTTACTAGCGTATCTGAGATCTGATTGTGAATAATTATTAAGATTAAGTTTATTATGGTTATTGGTTATTGTTTGTTAATTGTTCATGAGAGAATAATATTATGGCTCGCCGGTAAGTCATCTTCAAGTTTAGTAGTAGTTTAGTTGAGATAACTAACTTCTGCCCAGAATTCATTGTGGTTGTAGTATTTTTTTTTATTAACTACAAGTTGGCCCTTGACTGCTATCACACCTGATGTTAAGTATTAAGCAATCAAAGATGGAATCGGACTAACTTGTTAGGAGTAGGATGAAATCCATACCCGTTGCGGTTTCTACACGACATCGTTCCGGAACGCTAAATCACTTGGTACGTCTTTGTCGGTAGGGTGGTAACTAGCCATGGCCAAAAACCTCCCACCAGCCAGACCAAGACAAATTAAGAAAAATCTCAATCTGCCCCGCCGGGAATCGAACCCGGGACCTCCGTCTTATAAATCCACCGCGCATACCACTGCGCCACGGAGGCCGTCATTTGCACAATGTTATTTTGAGCACATAAAGGAAAGAAACTGACTTCCACGTCACAGGGAATCCTAGTGTGGAAGTTACATTCTCACATTAGTTAATGGGCAAATCGCGGACACCGTCAGATAATAATAATTAATATGATTTTTTTTCATTTAAAAGAAAGACGAGTACTATTAGACTCTCGTTAAATGAGCCAACGTATACCTACTATACAAACATTGTACATAATATCCAGTAGTGGTAAATGGATGTCATAATATGACGGCTATTTTGAAGATTTCAGCCAAGCTTATCTGGAAACCCTTTCGCGTCATAAGGGGTGATACTGCAAATCTCAATATGCATCGTGTTTCTTTATTATCTCGTAAAATTTTATTATTACCTTCACATGTGTATAAGATACGAATCTATTACAACTTTTTCACTTTTATAAATAAATAATATTGTTGTTTGTTATTGCTATTTTTTCACTGAATGCATATGAAAGTATATACAATACTTTCAAAACTTACTAAGGCTACATAATCTATAAATTTTCATTATTTTAATTTTAATTCCACGCGGAAAAAGTCGTGAACATCCGCTAGTTTATATTATGATTCAATTAAAATGGCTACTGAAATCTATGTTTATCGGTTTAATTTTCATAGCATTTCACCAAGTTATACTGGAAGATTGCACTCGGGTGGTTACAAACTTTAAAGTTCAAAGTTTTCTTTTGCATTATGCATTATGTATATTAAAGTTTACCTGCCAGTCCTTCATGGGTAAGAATATTATTATAAAGTTAAATTAAATTAAAGGGAAAAAATTGTAACTGTGTTCAATTTGAAATTTCCTTCTTAACCGACATCAAAAAGGAGGAGGTTTATTGTAGTGTGACAATAATCCAACCAAAATTTCAATAAAGTGATAATTTTGAGCTTTCGTCTATTTTGAGTAATAAATAAAATAAATATTAAGTGTGTAGTATAAAGTAAATAACAATAAGATACTTAAGCTTACTTATCCAATTAACTGTGCAAATCATGCCAACGCGGGATGGTCGCAAGAATAGGTACTGACTGTATTTCCGCTTTTGATAGCCTGTTTGATTCTGGCAGCAAAAAATGAGCCAACAACCCTTTTACCCCCAAAATGTTTCGGAAAATATTAAGTCAAAGTAAAATATATAGGTAAGATATTTACTTGGTTTAAAACAAAGCGCAATGAGACCGTCAGTATTTTTTTCGTTGACGCAGTTAAAACACACCTACACAGTTTTATTAACTATATTTTTGCACGTAACTGGTGGAAGCTTTCGTAAATAAAACGTGCATTTCAAAACGTTTGTCTGGAAACTTGATTTTAAAAATTGTGGTCGGAAACGCTTTTTTGAGCAACAAAAACCCCAGTTTAACAATTTTTAAAAACTCACTGTTATTTCTTAATTTTGTGAATATGAACGTTTGTATTTATTTACTCGTATATACTTGCATTTTTATTTATTAGTATAATATAATAACGTATAAGTACGAGTAGGTACATACTTCATTGGCTCAGATCTGGTCTGATGCAAGTTTTCGGCCCTGACTAAGTTATAATACGTTGCCGTACCCACCGTAAGCCGCGTAGAAACCGTCAGAAATACTTATAATTAAGAACAACAAACTTGAATTTCTTCCAAGTTACCATATTATGTGGTATCGTCACTTAACAGTGGAGTCTAGGGCTTATTTACTAATTTGTCGTTAAATAAATATAAAGTATGTAATTACCTAAATGATTACTTACCGAACTTGCATTGGGCTCGGGTGGCTCGTGGTGGTAAGTGGAGAGATGTCGTATGGGGCCCGCCATGCCGCCCTGCATGCATCACTTCAATCACTCCACTCGAATTGTCATTTCAGCTTTATGCTAGCTGTGCTTTCTTCAGTCCGTAGCACCTTCATTTTTACGGTGTCGTTTATTTTAAAGATAGATAGGCCTAGGAAAATTATTTGCTTAAGGAATTATGAATACCTCTATTATAAATATTTGTTATGTGGTCTCAAGGACCATATAAAGTTGACCAACACTATGGTTGTTTTAAACTGTGCTGGGGCTCTTGGACATGCAAGATTTTGGGGCCCTTTTGGAACATAAAGAAAGCGAATTATACTACATTTCTATATGATCAATTATTGTGGATAATAAAATGTAATATAAATCTTGCCTAGTTCCCATAGGAATATCAAGATAAAAAGAAAGTTATGTTTTGATTCAAGGTATAATCGGATCGGATACTTGCAGCATCAACGAATACACTTAAATATTTATCGAAAAACAAATTTCCACCTTTTATAATATTAGTGTGTACTATTGTAAATATAGCCTATATAACAAACTTCACTACCATGTTTTTCCTCATGGCATGCCCGTCGAATGAACATCGATGCAGGGATTTACAGAATGGTACTCTTTACTGTGACTGCAGTGAATTAAAGTGAAACTAGCGGGTGAACTGCACAAACAGATCCTGCCCCTGTGCGCTCGGAGAATATTAATGCGTTCGGGGTTCTGTCGGCTCGCCTCAACAGCGCGGCGAGCGTATGGGAAATTTACAGAATTGAGTGTGTTTCAGCGAAACAATGGGTGACATTAAGGGTGGGTATTATAGTGAAACGACACTACGTTTATATGTAAAAAGAATTGTGCAGAGCTTGTGTCTATTTGAACAAAAAGTAATGTTCATTTGGGCGCATTTTTAATATGCATTGCAGTGAACTAATGTGAAACTGGCGGATGAACTACACAAATAGATCCTGCCCCTGAGCGCTTGGAGAATATTAATGCGTCGAGATTTTGGGAGTTGTCGTGAAATGACACTACAAATATGTACCTAAATTAAATTTTGCGGAGATTTTTTCTATTTGAATAAAAATTAAAGTTCATTTGGGCGTATTTTTAATAGGCATTGCAGTGAATTAATGTGAAGCTGGCGGATTAACTGCACAAATACGAGTAGATCCTACCCCTGAGCGCTTGGAGAATATTAATGCGTCGAGATTTTGGGAGTTGTCTTGTGTCGAAATGACACTACGAATATATGTACCTAAATGAAATTTTGCGGAGATTTTTTCTATTTGAATAAAAATTAATGTTTAATTGGGCACATTTTTAATATGCATTGCAGTGAATTAATGTGAAACTGGCGGATTAACTGCACAAATACGAGTAGATCCTGCCCCTGAGCGCTTGGAGAATATTAATGCGTCGAGATTTTGGGAGTTGTCGTGAAATGACACTACGAATATGTACCTAAATGAAATTTTGCGGAGATTTTTTCTATTTGAATAAAAATTAAAGTTTCTTTGGGCGCATTTTTAATATGCATTGCAGTGAATTAATGTGAAGCTGGCGGATTAACTGCACAAATACGAGTAGATCCTGCCCCTGAGCGCTTGGAGAATATTAATGCGTCGAGATTCTGTTCGCTCGCCTCAACAGCGCGGCGAGTGTATGGGAAATTTGCAGAATTGAGTGTTTCAGTGAGACAATGAGCGACATTAGAGGTGGGAATTGTCATGAAATGATACTACGATTATATGTAAATGAAATTTTGCGGAGCTTTTGTGCTTTGTAAATAAAAATTAATGTTTCTCTTTTATGCGTTCTACAACAATTCGTTTTATTGTAATGATGCTTTGGTAAATTATACACGTACAGGAAGGTTTCTAAATATCTTCAGGAGCACTTTTATTGAAAGTCCATTCAGGTTTTAAGTATGTGGCATTATTCGTCACAACTCCTAAACGTGATCAAAAGTCCCTTTTCATTCTTTATTCTCATCCAGTTAATCCTAAAGGCTATGCTTAACTGAGCGGTTTTGTACATGTAAAAATTTAAACAAAAAATGTAACATGTCAAAATGAATATTATAATATCTGTATAAGGTAATGTTAGGCAATAATTCAACAGTAATAGATCTCAATACCTTACGGCCATAAGCCCCTTAACGGTAGAGTTATTGAGGCTCAGCTAAAAAATCGGACATAGAGATTTTTATCAACAAAATAAAACCGAATTTCATTTCAAAGCTCTGACGTGTGCTAGTAATATTTTATTGAAATAAAAAAACTCATGTATCTCTTAGTCGGTATTCAGTTTTCGATTTTTATCTTGTTTAAATGTAAAATGCTGGCACAAAAGCGAAAAGTTGTCTACAAAGCTACGAAGTACATTACTTATTCCTTGACATCCACGTGCGATGGAAAAATGTACAATCCGATGTGTGTTGCGTTTTTAATATTATATAGAGTCTGTTGAATCTTGGGAGTCGTCTTGTCATATTTGGTTACGTTTCAAGTTAATTCTTTCTTCGTTTACTAGATACAAAATAAAACAAATAAAAACTCTTTATTTTGTAGTTATAACCAACTGTTCCCCGCGGTTTTACTTGCGTATAACTACCTATATTTCTCCTCATACATCTGGTTATTATAATTACCTATACAACAAGAATTTTTTAAAAGTTTATTTATAACTCTTCTGCTTTGTTTGACGGCATCCGTGGCGTAGTGGATTTATAATACAGAAGTTCCATTCCCAGCAGGGCCGATTGATATTTTCTGAATTAGTCCAGGTCTGACTGGTGCGAAACCTCGACCATGGCTACGCCTAGGACTGGGCCACTCTACCGAAAAAGACGTACCGCCAAGCGATTTAGCGTTCCGGTACAATTTCGTGTAGAAACCGAAGGAGTGTGTACATTGTCTAGCTCCTAACAAGCTAGTCCGCTTCCGTTCTACACTGTATCACCAATTAGCGATGGGATTGCAGTCAAAAGACTATCTTGTTATAAATGAAAAAAATTAAATATAAATTATAATATACAGGCTCAGACCCGACAAATTAACATTAACAAATTATGGACTTGTTTTTTTCGAAAATGGTGCTAACATTTATTTTTACTGATAATATAAAAAATGTGGAAAAACGTGATTACCGGACGCCCACGGACCTTCGTCCGCGTGGACCTTTTAATTGGGCGTCAATTTATAGAGACGCGAAAGTTCAAACTGTCAAACCTTTTGTGATTCATTTTCATTTTCTGTGTATTTCACGCCATTTCAGACCCCTAGTCCACCAGGGTTTTGCGAGCGTCACTTCAGCGTCTGCACAACGCGACGTCGACGTTGCGTTTCTTGAAAACAAGTACAATCACGTACATTTTTAACAACCTGTATGACAAATTTAAATATATTCTTTTTCTTACCTCAAAGTTATAACAAGCATCTCTTCCATGTGTACTTTTTGACATTCGCAAATATTCATGAAATTCAGATTCGTTATTTTTAATACTATCAGAGTACATTGCGAAATATTCACTTTCTTGTAATCGATTGGACCATATGGGATTTTCCCAAAAGTGACGATGATATTTTTTTCGTTATTTTCGTCGAGTAGTGTTTCTTGTCGGAGTCTATTTTTTCTCTGATTGTAAGCGGAAACGCAACGTTGACGTCGCGTTAGCGCGACGTCGACGCTGCGCAGACGTTAAAAGAACGCTGACGCTCGCAAAATGCTGGTGGAATAGGGACCTAAGCTTTTCTTTTCCAGTTCAGGGTAATCGAGTAACAACTACGTCTTATTTTCACTAATTATTATTGATATTTTCCATAACTAAGTCTTTCTAAATAAGAGGTCTCTTACTAAGCATAGATAATATATAATTTTTGAGAGAGTGTTGAGATTACAATCAATTGTTGTTAATGACCGATGACTGAGATGTCTTAAAACAAATAAAATCTTATATTTTATAGTAAATCAAGATCCTAAAGAACTGTAGCCAAGTAGTCTAAACAGTGAACTAAAAAAGCAGTATTTAAGCTGTGTTTATCCAAGTTTTAAACTACCTATGTACCAAATTTCATCTAGTAATTTCATCTAGTAGTTATAAAATTTGTAAATTTGGTACATAGGTATTTAATTCTTTTTCTGAGTTATCACTGACCTCGTATATTTGAAGATACAGAAACTATTACCAAATGTGCTACGTAGCAATATTTTGATTGTTGCTGATTTGATATCCGGTTGAAATTTATTCCATTGGATATTATTTTCTCGTGCATTTCGTTTTTGGCGTAAAGCCAAAATTTACTTCATAAAGGCATTTCGGTGTCGCTCGTTTCAGCAGCTTAAATGATCATTAAGTGAAATATTATGAAACTGATATGATTTATAAATTAAAATTATTCACTATCACTTTTATTCATTTTTGATTTATATTGCGTTTTTAGATAATAGGTGTCTTTTCCTAGAACTGTACTTAAACAACCTAGTACTAATATTGATAATGTTAAAAGTCTTATCTAAATAGAAAATTCAAACAAAGTTCATACACATGTATGTAAATAAAAGTATGACATATCAACATACAGCCCAAACTATTCCATTAATTAATGTAAATTTGTGTAAATAACATAAAAGATAAAAGTTACTTTAAAATCGTTAATTTTTTAAGATAACAGTTGCTATTTTATCTACTTTTATGCCTTTATTAATAGGTAAACTTATTGCTAAAATTATAAACCTTCCGTAGTTAGGTACAACGCATTATTCTCTTCTATAGAATTTGAGGGAAAAGGGCAGATGTAATATTTGCTAATCCCAGTACAATAGAACCCTCAATGTCAAAACGGGTATCAAATAAATTGAATAAGTTAAAGTATTAATATGATTTCTATTTTAATGAAAATGTTAGGTTTTTCTTGTTTCCAAGTAATACTCTGTACCAGTCCTGACTTGGTTTGGAGAGCACGTTGATCCGTTAAACATACTCGTATTATAGTCATTGTTAGAGAGTCTACCGTTATCATCTTATGCTTGTCGAATCGCACTAGAGAGGCATGGTGGGTCTAAGCTTTAAATCGACGAAGAGGAATATGAATTTTTAACATTCTCAAACTTTGTGGATTTAAATTGCTATTAAGGATACGAAATATTAGACTAAGTTATTTGTTAAAGGTAGGGTCTCAAAAAGACTTATTTATAATTTGTAGTGAAGGACATGATAACAGACAATAAACTATATGAACAAATATCAATAAATTTTATTACATTTTATTATTAATTTATTTGTAATTGTATTGTATAGTACTTGTTGAGCTTACAGTGCCGTGAGAAACAAACATCCCTAAAGACGACCATGTATTCAAAGTGAATAAATATTATGACCTACTAATGAACTAACTAAAATGGCTATGTGGTTAGTTTATACGCGGTAGAAGTGGGTGCGAGAGGTATACCAGATAAGTCTCTCTATAACCTGCTAAAAGACCTTGGCCTTACTAGAAGTGCAGTAAGCTCTATATTGGAACGAGTGTCCAAAGCTGCTCTAGTAGGGTCCTTCCGAATTTGGCTGGGCAGGGAGAATAACTTGAACAGAGGAGGTGAATTTTGACGGCCGTTACTAAGAGTACTCTTTTAAACCTACACCCGTGTCACAAGTCTCGGGCTCTGTTCGTAGTTGTTCTCCCAACCACGCGATGGACCCGGCACCCGCACGATGAATCCATGGAATGCTAAGATATTCGTCTCGTCTCTCTCTAGTTATAATTGTTAGCGACGTTTGAAAAATTTAATTTATATTCACAACGAAATAAAATTATTCAAATCCTCACTAAATATTATTTAATTAAAAATACTCTCCTAATTTATTATTTAACCACCTAGTTCCTGAGAATTAACATTTTGAGTCTAAACAATAATTTCAATTTGTGGTACTCAGGCGAGGCTTAGACATTCAGGCGAAGACCAAAATACTTTGACAACAGAAACAGAAACTTTTTTTTTTTTTTTATATTACAGTTGGTCCTTGGCTGCTATCACACCTGATGTTAAGTGATGATGCAGTCTAAGATGGAAGCGGGCTAACTTGTTAGGAGTGGGACGAAAATCCACACCCCTTTCGGTTTCTACACGACATCGTACCGGAACGCTAAATCGCTTGGCGATACGTCTTTGTCGGTAGGGTGGTAACTAGCCACGGCGAAAGCCTCCCACCAGCCAGACCAAGACAAATTAAGAAAAATCTCAATCTGCCCCGCCGGGAATCGAACCCAGGACCTCCATCTTATAAATCCACTTAAATTTACAAATAAACTTTTTTCATATACCTAGCTACTGAATATGGATTCATATATTTATTACTAGGCGTCCACCGCGATTTTGTCTGTTTGCAATTTAGTTTTTTTCGGATACCTTTTTTTCATGCCTCCCATCTTAATATAAAAACTATAAGTAAATGTTGTCCAAACCTTGGTTTTGTGTAAAAAGCCGTGTTTAATATTATATTTTCTGTGTTTTATTACTGTTTCTGTTCAAATTGTTAGCAATTTCCAATTTCATCTTTTTTTTATCTCTATATATATGTTAGCCTTCACTGCAATCACACTTTAAGGTGTGATGCAATCTAAAATGGTAGAGAGCAAACTTGTCAGGAGTAGAATAATATGCACACCCCTTCGGTTTCTACACGACTTCCTACTCGAACGACGACTTCCTTCCTTCGACTTCCTAAATTGATCTTCGTAACTAGCCACGGCCGAAAAATCTAATTTAAGTGCAATTTATAAGAAGTGGATAACGATTTTTGGCTGCTGTGGCTATTAGGTAGGTGGTTTTGGTACCTATTGAAATTTTTGGGTGTAATCAGCAATTTTAAGTCACGTTTTTAAAACGTGGTTCATTTACTGATAGAAGTTCCCTTGATTATCAAGCATTTATCACCACTAAGAAATCTCAGACGGATATAAAAAATGGCGAACTGGAAACGATACGTTTGCGGTAACTTCGCAAGAGTTCTGCTAATAAATAATACATTATATGAGGGAGAGTTTAGCTTAGAACAAAGTTTGATGCCGTGACTGCATGAATCTATACCTACCAGCCAGTGGTTCGGTTTTCAAACTTTTGGTATATTATTACATAGCCTATCTACGTATATCGAGTCAACAATTTTGTTTGGTGTAGATATTTGTGAATGGTTTCATTGGCAGATGAAGATTAAAAGCTTGAAGCTTACTTTTCAAACGTATCAAGTGAAATAAAAATCGTAATACTCGTAACAATGTTTGCTATCTCTAGAACTTTAATCGTAAGGTTTCATCAACAATCTAATCCAAACGGCTTGGAAATAGATCTTAATTATTGCGTAACTAACACGAAGGAGAAGTCGAAGAAGGATAATAGATAGATAGATAGATAGATAGATAATAGTAATCAATTACCGAGACACGTAAAGACGCTGTTAATAGGTAAATATATCCCATATTTTACTAATTACTTCGGCAATATTAATTAGAGGAGCGACGTGTTGTACCTTGTTATCTTAATAAATAATTAATTAACTGATTAAAATGATTATTTTGATTAGTATTTACATAATTTGTCGCTTTATAAATAATATCTATTGCATTTGATTCAAAGTTAAATTATTGCGATAAATACGAAATTATATTATGCTTATTGAAGAAAAGAATTCGTCACTTCCACCGTAAGGCAAATTTATAGAAATAAAATTATTAACCGTCTCAATCAAAGTTAAAATATCATAAAAAATATTACAAATACAAAATTATATCTAAATAATTTATCTTAGAACGAAAGTTCTGAAAGAGCTCGTTACATGTAACGTACAGCTTCATAAATAATATTGTATTAACATACAAAATTATTTACCGCCTCAATCAAAGTTAAATTATCGTAATAAATATCCGCAAATACAAAATATAATTAATCTAAATTTTTTGTAATACAAAAATAGAGAAACGGCGCGTCACATTTACCGCACGGTCGGTATTTACACGTTAATGTTCAGCACGCGTGCCATGTGCGCGCCTCGTGCCGTCGCGTGCCGTGCGAGGCCCGGCGTGCCGCGTGCCGACGTCGCGGCCACCAACGCTCGACTGCCGCAGACCGTTCGCCCGCGCACTCGCCGTAATCATTGACAAAATACTTTACCTGTGTTTTCTTTCGGAAAACATCTTGAACAGGGCCTTACCACCATCGATTTCATTTGACTTCAAAACTAGCAAATTACAGAAATATTGAAGTAATATTGCCTGATATGGTGCCATGATCTAGCAAATATTTGATTTCAGATTCATTGATTAGAGATATAGATTGTATATAATTTTACTAGCTGTCAAAAATCATGGTACGATTTAAATAACTATCAAAGTGCAGATAACCACCATGTACTATGATATTCATGATCTAGCGAATATTTAATTTTTTGATTGATAAAGACGAAATAGCAATTTCATCGGCTTTCTAAGGTCATGGTTCGATTATAATGAATGATGAGTTTTTCGATAAAAAGAAAGCAAAACTAACTTGATTTTTTGCTTGATGAAGTCGCAATTTAACCAGCTGTGAAATTATTTTGAGGTAATAGTATTTTGACTGAATTATATTGTCGATAATGTCAAAAACGCAACAACATGGCAATAAGCTTCTTATAAATCTGGAAACATTATGAAGACATTACTGCTACTCGAGCTGAGAGTAAGGCCGCAGGTGGCGGGAAACGTATCGGAAAGGTAATCGGAGAAACAGCCTTATGTTCACGGCTTACCCTGAAACAGCTCGCGTAATGAGATTCATGTACTTTTTTATTTCTCATTTGATATGCCGCATCGATTGGTGGTTTTATTTGCCGCCTCATTGGATGTTATTAGCTATTTGGAGGTGATGTTGAAGAAAATTATAGGACTCTTCCAACAATATAATAATATAATATTGATTATTGATGGTTGATTCAACAATGATTGTTCCTATAGTCGTTTCAGTCAACGGTCTTATAGCGAAAAGCTTTGACTAACATCTTAAAAAGCTTTCGCTTAGTTGTTGGATACAGAAGGCAGTAATTCTTGAAACGGCGCGTATTGTGAGGAAGTTCCTCACTCTGGAGCCCTGACCACCGGTTGCTTGGACCCCCGGGCCCCGCAGAGATTTATAAATTTTTAATAGTGTTTTTATAATTGTTTTATAAGCATTGTTGAAAATTTAAAAAGAAATGTAAATAAATAATATTGTATGGTGTGCCAAAATATTGGACTGCTTTCTTGGTATGACAGAGTGGTTAGCTTATGTGGCTTAGATTACGAGGTCCTGGGGTCGAATCCTTAGCTGAGCAGTATAATAATTATATGCCTGGAGTGGAGAATTTGGTGGTGTCACACCTCCTTGCCTTGGACAGCATGTTAAAACGTTGGTGCCGGGTATTATCAGTAACATCTGATAGTGAAGGTGAAAGAAAAAATGAATTGGGCATTATCATCCTAACCTGCATTGGAGCAGCGTGGTGAGGCTAAGCTCTATATCCCCTCTTCCAAAAGGTGGGAGGCCTAGCGCTGTGGTGAGCACTACAATGAGCTCATAACGATGATTAAATAATAGTAAAGGTCTATTCAAACAATACCACACAATACAATTGTATTGTAACATAAATAGAAAGTATTATAATCCAATTCAATATCTCAACTGAATGCGATACTTTGCTGTAAAGATAGTAACGTGACCGTTGAAATGCCACCGCTACCTGTTGAAAGTCTAAACAAATAGAGTTCTATCTATAGGAGCAGCCGCGGCGCGCACTAATTGTGGGTCAGTGATTTGTAAAGAATCTGAACTTTTGCTGGCTATTCATTCGAAACTCCGTTGTGTTTTAATTAATAAATGTTACAGTACTAATCTAAAACTCGATTTAGCTTATTAGAATAGACAATAAGGAAGATAAGGTCAGTGTTTTTTGCATTTATTAAAAAATAAGCAAGCTTAAAGTGTCTTTTCTTTTTAGGTACCATAGGGTAAAATGGAAAATTATTACTAAGTTCGAATTTAAAATATTGCGAGTATTTACAATATTATTGAAATAGAAAAGACGTGTGGCACTCGGAGACTGCCGCGGTAAAGCTATTGCATAGCATTTTTTATCAACTTATGTTTACCTATCGACGTCATCGGGAGCGTGGCCTAGCGGTAAGGCGCTCTAAGTGCCCGGACTTTTTGCAATATCACGCTTAAAAAAAAAATAATTGCGGAACCGACGGAATTCGAACCTGCGTCTCTCTGGCAATCCGGGCACTTAGAGCGCCTTACCGTTAGGCCACGATCTCTGATGACGTCGTTGCCGAAATTGTGCTTTTGATATTATGTGTCAGGGGGTGTTAGGTTTTTTCGTTACGGAATTTCTGTATTCGGTCTCCACGCTCAAGGCCCGCGATAAAAGCTATACAATAGCTTAAAATGACTGACTCTCACGACACTGTTTTCGGAGCATGTACTAGTTTCGAACCCATACGGAATCCTTAGTCATGACCTTGCTCTTTTATGCAACGCGGCGTGAAGTAAACTGTCTTGGTTATATGTCATAAACTGTAATAACTAGACAGTTGATATTGTCATAGTTGATTTATTTCTGTTGTCGCTAGCAACAAATACTAAAAACAGAAGAAAATAAATATGATTCTCATATAAAATTTGTATTGCCGTTTTGTACGGAAATCTTCGCGCAACTCCAACTCGCGCTTGACTGGTTTTATTATTATCCAATAAGGGAAATATACATTATGCTAATTGGTATATAGTATAATAAGTTAAGCAAATATTTGAAGAAAATTCTACTTAATACGCGCAAAGTTATTTGATATGGAAACTGAAGAGCATTGATAACTTTAGCGTCAGCAATTTAAAGTGGCTTGTGATAGACGTTTTCAATACTAAAGGAGTGTTCACTTCTTACGTAAAGGAAGTCTAACTGCAAGGCTCAATTTCAGTCTTAGTGAAAATACAGAGATAAACTGCACTTTTCGTTTACTCTACGTGACTACGCCAGCACGTCACAATATACTGCATTTGGGTTCCGCAGCGCGTAGTTGTATAACGCCTAAAACTAGTGTACAGTGTATTAATTTATATATTACCAGCAGACGTGCGCGACTCCGGCCGTCAAAACTGCGTATTAAAAGTTTTTAATACACAGAAGATTAAATACTTAGAAATTTCTAAGAATACCAAAAACACAAAAAAATACATGACCCTTTTTTCAACGAAAGCATCATTATAGCAAACTATCCTTAAAATTTAGATATATATATTATGTATGTTATGTATGTATGTATGTATGTTATATTACCAATAAATATAGCGGCGTTTTCGATGAAAGCTCCCAGGCGGCTTCAATTTTTCTGTGTCTTTCAACAGCTATCGTCATATTTCAGACAAATTTCACAAAACCTTAACAGATTAAATACTTAAATTCAGAACTTCAGGTATCACTCTACCCATAGATTAAAGACAACTAGATGGAGCTCATAGCGTGTCCACTCGTGAGACAGCAGGACAGCCTTATTGACAAGACATGTCAACATTTAAAGTACATCATGAAACGTTACGTTTTAAAATATCGTAAAATACGAAATATTGCTTTATAAAAAACGCATAGTTCATGAAATTTGCTAAAAAAATAACATATCTAAGCTTTAAATCAAACTACTTACGTATGAAACGTAATTCCTTCAATTTTCCGTTCGCTGCGACTTTTGCAGCCGAAAATACTACAACCCACCATAGCACGATAACGTTTAAATTAATATCGTAACCGCAAAGTTATATTATTTATCAGCAAATTTAATAAAAAGCTAATAATTGCTCAGACGTGTCCTTTGTTTGTCACAAACTCCACTCTTGACAAATAATAAAAACGAACACGCTGAAAGGGACAAAAAATAATCTTGTGTCACTTTCTAATAAAGGCCGAATGAAATAAGTCTATCACGCTCTTGAACCTGCAGCCGCGTTATGACTCCATCTAGTAGTCTTTAATCTATGACTCTACCTATCAGTGAAAACCGCATGACAGTCTGTTCAGGCGCTGTGGGCTTTATTTTACAATTTGTAGTGATTATCGTATTTTCAGATTACTAAAGTATACATAAAAAGAACAAAGTGTGAAGTAGAAAAACAGTAAACTGTTTCACATCTTCACAATCGATAATTTTAAATCATATATAATAACGTGTCAAAAAAAATGTATAATAATAAGTCAACCGCCCTTACGTATCATGTAAAAGCGTCCTTACTGCTTGCAAAAACGTGTTTACGAAAAGTTCTCTAATTTCATCGGTTTTTATTGCGTTGAAGAGCAAAAAATTAAGTATCCTTACATAGTTTCATATTTAAGTATATATCAAGTAAATAACAACAGAGTAAAAAATGTATATATCGAGCAAGTATAAACCCTTATACATCTTTAACAAAAGCAATCGTGCTTTACTAAGTGTAGCCGAGGTTTTGTCGGCGCGCGGTAATTTAGCTCTATAAACAAGCGCATTCAAATTGCTGCAATTTGAATGGCCCTCGGGGTCGCCGGGATTATGAGCAGCCAGATTGTGTGGTGGCTTGCAACGGGCGGCGTGTAAATGTTTTAGCTGGCTGGAAGCTGATAGCCATTAATAGCTGAGTTATCCTTTCGGCTTGTTGCCAAAATCTGCTTTATCTAGATACTAGTGGTTAAGGGTTGTCCGCGACTAAGAAGACTAGAAAATCAGTTTAAGCGTTCATCTTTATTTTTAAATTTGCTGCAACGTGGAAGCTCTTGGGGTTGCTGGGATTATGAGCAGCCAGATTTTAGCTGACTGGAAGCTGATCGCCATTACCATTAGTTACCCTTTCGGCTTGTTGCCAAAATCTGCTTTATCTATATACTCGTACTAGTGGTTAGGGGAGGCCTGTTACTTGGTCCTTAAGAAAATCAGCATCTCTATTCTATATCACAGTGCACGTCTCGCCTTTGTCACTGTACCTCTCTATCCTGTGGTGTTCGTATATCAGACAAATACAGATCTCTATATCTTATATATGGATATATATCTTAATTTTTATATCTATCTGTAATGTGCAAGACAGAGATAGATAGAGACAATGTCGAGACTCGCACTATCGAATTTTGTGCGGAATCGACATGCAATTTAAGAGTTCATCCCCTTTTAATCTAATTAGCTACTAGAAGACCACTGTGGCTTCGCCCGCGTGAATGTCAGTGCAAGTCATCGTTCATACCCTTTGTAACTCCATTAGTAATACATTTTAACAATAGTCATTGTACAATTTCCGTAGTTTAACTAAATTTGTTTATTTTTGTAATATTTTTTTTATAAAATTGCTATACCTCTTTGAATTTGTATGGTGTATCCATATACTACATACATATATAATAGAGGACGCCTGCGGTTTCTCTCGCGTAGGTCTCGTTCCCGTGAGAAGTTCGGGATATGTAAGCTATATTATTGTGAATTTTAAACAAAATCCTTTCAGTAGTTTTTCCGTGTAAGAGTAACAAGTATCCATCTATCCATACATAAAATCTTTCGCCTTCATATTATTAGTAAGGATTAAATTAGACGTAGAGTTATATGTAAAAAGTCAAATTCTATTACAAATCACTTAAAAATAATATCGTGAATGCACAGTAGAAGTGGGTCACATGGTCACAGCGCAAAAATTACAATTCGTTGACTTTTGATATGCAATACGGCTCCCCGGGGAAATGTGCGCTAACCTTTAGACTTTGTATAACAGGATGACAAAGTTACGACTTTGAAATTGAAAAACGATCTTCGCAATATTTACGAGTATATTTTGTTCATTTTAATAAAAGAATAAATATAAATGAGGAACCGATATGTGTAAGCTGGCGAGTGTTTTTGACTGTTTTAATCTGTCGTACCTAAGTAAAATGTTGCCAGTTTTTTCAAGATTGATTAATTTGTTTTCTGCCGTTTAAAAACATAATTAACTATAAATAAAAATATTTGCTATATGTAGCGATCGCCATCCTTCGTTCTTAAATAAATATAAATGTACCTGTTTCGCGAACTTACTCTACCTTAAAACTTAAAAAACAAATTGAAAAGTATTTATTTCTTAGACCTGGAAAAGATAGAAAAGGTTAATCGTAACACGCCTACCATATATGTCGAAAACTGAGACATAGAATTTTATATATTAGATATTAATTTTAAATAATTATAAAATATAATAATTATTAAATAAATTAATATATTTATTATAAATTTAAAATATAAATTTATAAATTAAAATTTTAGTACCAATTAAAGGCGTTACCATTAAAAATTTTTTAATTTCACGTTAACTATTCAGTGTTTTTTTACTGTTTTAATCTGTCGTACCTAAGCAAAATGTTGCCAGTTTTTTCAAGATTGATTAATTTGTTTTCTGCCGTTTCAATAGCATAATCAACTATAAATAAAAATATTTACTAGGTATATATAGCGATTGCCTATTACTTCGTTCTCGAGAAAATAAATGCACATGTTTCGCGTACCTACCCTACCTTTCAACAACATCAAAAACAAATTGGCAAGTATTTATTTCTAAAGAAAAGAATAGAAAAAGCTATCGTAAACTTTAAATAATAAAGAGAAACACTCCTACCATATATTGTCGATGAAAGCTCCCTGGCCGCGTAAGTAATTAAAACACTTCCAAAAATTTTCGTTACATTTCAGCCAATTTACACAAAATCTTATTAAATTTTTTATTTAACCCTTTCTCATGACTCACTCTATCTATTAGTCAAAACCGCAAGAAGATCCGCTCAAAAACACAAGGTGGCTACTGTACAATATTATAAAGCGAAGAGTTTGTTTGAACGCGCTAATCTAGGAACTTCATGTTCAAATCGAAAAATTCTTTTTGAGTAATAGCCCATTAATCTGTAAAGGCTTTGTCTATATAAGATCACGCTGCAACTATTAGGAGCCAAACAAAAGTAGATACTGTAAAAAACTGGGAAAATTATCATCCTTCAGGGCTTCCGCTGCGTTCATCGCCAGACCGTTGAAGACAGTCACAACCCATATAAATGTAAAGAATTCTCATTGAAATGACAAAAAAATATCCAAACACAATATAGTTATCTTTAAGCGTTAGGAGCTCCCTGAACTGTTTTTATGTTAATCACAATTGCTCAAGACAGTTACAGCCCATTTGTTAAAGTTTTATCAAGACAATATTAATGCCCAAACACAAGGTAACTGCAGTAAATCAAAAATGTAGTTCTTTATATGAGACGGGACGAAGCATATAGATCGACGCGAGACCTAAAATCAAATTGTAGTGCTTTATATGAAAATCTTACTAAAATTACCGGGAAAATTAACAAACGTACTTGTTGTCCCTACAATATTAATCTTTGTTGCATAATATGTTCTGATAAAACTCCTTAATATCGTGCTCTACCAATAAAATACAAATTTACTTCTTCGTAAAATCAAAGAGAAACTTTAGATCGTTCGTCTTTCATGTACACCCATTATTTAAACGCCCTCATTTATAATGAGGACCGCAGTCAATTGGCATAATATCGGAATTGCTCAGCATTGCTTATCGATTACCGATCTCCTTCTGCGCGAGTGGGTGGCGAGAAACGGAGATGTCATTTTAAACAGAAAACCGTCCCGGGCTTTAGTCCACCGGTGTGATTATCAAATCATTTGTAAGTTCTGATAAGGCTTCAGTTACAAGTGTTACCGGCGCTTTTGTGTTTGCTCGGGTACGGAAGAAGTAAATTTGTCTAAGATATTATACGTTTAGTTAGCAAATAATCGGAAAATATCAATAAAAGCATTTGATTTCTGTTTTTAATTTCAAATTCATAGCTTTTCATTAAATGCATATTAATAAGAAAGTATTAGTATATACGGTACTTATA
The DNA here is from genome assembly GCA_034621355.1 of Mycalesis mineus. NCBI lineage: Eukaryota > Metazoa > Arthropoda > Insecta > Lepidoptera > Nymphalidae > Mycalesis > Mycalesis mineus. The sequence goes on from CM067881.1 coordinate 8,600,920, forward strand.
TCAAATCAATGTTTATCATTTTTGTTTTGTATGTCTTTATGTTCTGACTAATCTCTGAAACTACCAGTCGAATTGTAAACTTGAGAGGAGTTACGTGCGCTAATTTGTATCCAGATATTTCGACGAGAACAGAAACTACGATGAAACCGTAGTCGTCTGTTAGTAAATTGTTATTTGCAATTCAATTAACCTAAAAATATATTTAGTAGTAAAATCATAACTAAAAAATTTGATGCATCGCTTCGCTTCCAATCTGAGTTGAGTTTTTTCGAGATTGACATACTATGATAAGGATCGTAAAGAAAATAACAGAATATATATATCAGATTAAGTTATAAGCTCGCTACTAAAACTAAATTCAAGCTTAATAAAAAGAGTACATACAACTAATAGTAATAAGTAATCCCACAATATCAATAATATCACAGCAAAACCACTTCCGTTCTTTTACCTCTTAATCGGGCCTAGCTACAATATTCCCAACATTTTCCGATGCTATCGGAAGGGCGGATTATATCAACAATACAGCTGGCACCTAAGTAGGTCATTGTTCACTGGAAACACATTTATACATATAAATATACTCTCGCTCAATCGGGTTCCAGGAAATAAAATCGTATATTGAATTTTATGTCTAGCTACTGCAGCATGTTAGGTAATAAAATAATCTCTTAATACCTACCCAGTATTAAAATCAGTCATCATTGTTAGTCTAGGTTATGGCATCCGTGGCGCAGTGGCATCATCATCATCATCATCATTATCAGATTATTAACGGCTCAATTCCTTTAGGAGAGGGGATATGGTGCGTAGACCCACCAGCCCACCACACAACTCCAATGCGGATTAGCGGGCTAAGGGTGACAATGTTTTATTTATACACGATCTGTATCAGATGTTGATGATAGTGAGCGGGACCGACGGCTTAACGTGCTCTCCGAGGCACGGGGGTGTAACATCACCCTTCCAACTTCCACTTCCCGTCTCCGGATATGGAATGTATTGAAAATTTCACAGAGTAATAAAAAAAAAATCACAATTATTCCGTGATCCGACCCGCATATGCTAACCACTTGACCAACGTCAATAGACTAAAGAGTGGCATGCTCGGTGGATTTACAAGATGGAGTCTAAGTCATCGGGCGATTGAGGTCTTCAGTTGTCACTTTGGCTTATAATAAAGAGGTTCTGGATTCCCAGCTGGGTTGAATTTGGTATTTTATATTTACAAACCAGATCTGGGTTTCTGGGCAGCATTCATCCGTGGCTAGCAGCACTAAGCGATTAAGCCTTCCAGTATGATTGTTCAAGTCAGCTCACATCTTAGATTGCATCGTCACTTATGCACTATGGAAAGATTACAGTCAATGGCGAACTTGTCTATGATTGTCTACGGCCCAGTTAATTAGTTTGAGGAAAATAAATTCCTTTTGGTGACAGTGAATGTTAAAATTATAATTATTCCCTTTGGTGAATACAAAGTATGGCGTCGCGTTGCTAATTAGCGGAAAGTTCGTTTGCCTCTGTCTTAAATAATTTTCTCGTGTCCAACTTTACTTTTTTGTAGATCGGTCTAGAAAACTAACCCATTATAAAATAACTTTATAGTTGTTAACTTATACGTGTTGGTTCAACCTACTTTTTACTCAAAAAGCAAGTCAAGTAAGGTAATTAATTATCGATAAGATCAAATATTTCCACAGACGACATACAATTGTAGGTTATTATAGTTTAACAACCACGAAAAAATTCTGGTTTCGGAAAATAGGTTTACTTTAATCGGGTTAGGTTACGATTAGCTACAATTTTTAGTGCCATGACAAATACTGATTACATTCATGGTTGTATGCGCGGTGGTATAAGACGGAGGTTCTAGGTTCATTTTTTTTTTATCAACTACAAGTTGGCCCTTGACTGCTATCACACTTGATGTTAAGTGATGATGCAATCTAAGATAGAAGCGGGCTAACTTGTTAGGAGTAGGATGAAAGTCCGGTACGTCTTTGTCGGTAGGGTGGTAATTAGACATCGTCCGAAACCTACATCGCCAGACCAAGACAAATTAAGGAAAATCTCAATCTGCCCCGCTGGGAATCGAATCCAGGACCTCCGTCCCATAAACCCACCGCCATACCACTGCGCCACGGAGGCCGTCAGAAAATTTTCCTGTGCACATCTAAATTTTCTTAATTGGTGGTTGATGGACGGAAGGTTTTTGCCATGGCTAGTTACTACGTCTACCGACATAGACGTACCGCCAAGAGCTCTAGCGATCCACTACAATGTTGTGTGGAAATCGAAAGGAGTGTGAATTTGATCTTACTCCTAACAAGTTAGCCCGCTTCCATCTAAGATTGCAAACTTGCCATCTTGCAGTCAAGATACTTTACTTTAGGTACTTGTGATATATAAAGAAAATAATTAGGTACCATGACAAATATTGACTAAAGTGTAATGTTAGTTTTTAGTTACAAACTGTGGAAGGTAACTAATTATCCAACTTGTGAGAACAGGTTTATTAACAAAGTTAAGTACCCGTCTATAACTAACGAAAGATAAACTATCTTTTTGACGGCTTCCGTGGCGTAGGGGTATGCGAAATGGATTCATAAGACGGGGGACCTGGGTTCGATTCCCGGCTGGACCGATTATGATTTTCTAAAGTGGTCTGGCTAGCGAGAGGCTTCAGCCGTGTCTAGTCAACACACTACCGACAAAGACGTTCCGCCAAGCGATTTAGTGTTTTAGTGTTCCGGTACGATGTCGTGTACAATACAACCTGAAAAGGGTGTGAATTTTATCCTAGTACTCCTAACAAGTTAGCCCGCTTCCATCTTATATTTCGTCATCACTTACCACCAGGTGTGATTGCAATCAAGGGCTAACTTGTAACGAATAAGGTGTAGCTACTGTTGTATATCTAAAAAGTATCTGTCTTAATAAGGTTTATATCGCGAAATGAGAAACTAATATTCTAGTCAATGGAGCGTACAGTTTTAGAGATGATTCGCTTGCTAAAAGAAAGTCAAATTCTTATCTACTAGATTTTTTATTCCAGTTCGCCTCCTGCAGGGCCCGGGGTCCAAGCGACCGGCGTTAGGGCTCCGGCCACGAATCTTATTTCAAAGAAAAACTTACATACAAACCAGCAGTGCCGCTGCGACATGTCGCCTGCAGATGTCGTCTCCGAACTTACACCCTGTCTTAACAAATAAGCCTTAGGTTAACAAGCGCAATGCAGCATATTGTAACACGTGTTCACTATAAAATATTGTTTTAATGGCAATAATTTTTCTTTAAAAATAGGTGGTGGTATTTGTTCTATTAAGTATTGGCAGCTAAATAAAATTAAATCTTGTGTAATGGGGCAAGGTATGAGTTAAATTAAATTCATTTTAAAAGTTTAGAAGTTGGTTAGTACCAATAAATTGTGTAACCAAAAAATGGCAAATAAAACGTATTAAACTCTAATATACACAGTTACTTTTATTCGTAAAATACTTGTAATTGCTGAAGCTCGCGTGATTTCTTTTTGATTCCCTACACTTCATTGAAAGGCACTTTTCACGTAAAGTAGCGCAGTATCTTATTGAACCTTTACAGTAAAATACTTATTCAACTCATTGGAAATTAGGTTAAAAAGCTTCTTACGGCCTTTTGATGGTTTTGTAACGTGAATTCTACGGTCTACTTATGGGAAGATTCTTAATTAATTAAAGCGAGTTTTATTTTCAGTGACCATGAGTATTTTTATTACTAAGTCTCATAAGATTGCTCAGAGCTATTCGTGGGCGATGGAGAAAGATATGCTCGGAGCATCTCTGCGTGATCGAATTAGAAATGAAGAGATCCGCTGAAGGACAAAGTTACCGACATAGCTCAGCAAGTCGCAGAACTGAAGTGGCAATGGGCGGGGCACGTAGTTCGAACAGCTCGTGGACGTTGGGAGTCCTAAGTGCGAGAGTGGTGACCTCGGACTGGAAAGTTGTACCGCAGTGTTGGTCGACCCTCCATTAGGAGGACAGAGGATGACGGTCGACATTAAACGTGTCGCAAGGAGCTGCTGGCCACAGGCATCGTTGTGTTTGGAAGTCCCTAAAAAAGGCATATAATGATGATTATGAAACTTATCCGTTTTAACATAGTTTGCTCTATAGCCCGCTGAGCGACTCTGAGCATTCTTCTCTCTCTCTGAGCAGTCAGTACCAAGCACCTAAATCTCAGATTTGTCGTCACTGCGAACACCACTGTTCTAAGACAATTTGAGATTTTATACAATCGTAATTCCGAGTAAAGCAAACAATTTTCTCAAAGAAAAGATAGTTAAATTGAAACCTTAAGTTAAAATAAATCCCGTCTATCAAGCTGCAGCGGAGCGTGGCCGCTATCAGCGAGCGCGTTTGTTATTGTGTTCCCGAGGCGAGCACTCTACAACTGATGCAATTTGAATGATCTCCACACTCTACTGCGATGCTATACTTCTTACATTTTAGATTGTGTATTTGTAGGATGGCGGCGACATCGTTTGACGCAGGTACAAAGACTGGAATCATATTCGAATTAAGAAATACTGAATAACTCGGAACGTGGCTGAGAGAATAACTCCGAACAGAGCCCGAGACTTGTGACACGGGTGTAGGTTTAAAAGAGATCTCTTAGTGACGTACGTCAACACTCACCTCCTCTGTTCAAGTTATTCTCCTTGCCCAGCCAAATTTGTCGAAAGAGGGTAGGACATTGTGAATAAATTAGGCCTTTGTATTCCAAGTAATTATAACTCAAGCTGAGAGCAATAATTAATTCGTTTGCACAAATTAATTATCAGAGTTGTCTAGGTTAAGCGATAAGCAAAGTGCAAGGTCTGCACCGTGCCACGCCAGAGCCTAGACTGCCCGCCAGTTTTTTTTTTTTTTTTTCTGTTTGAGTAAGTGCCGTAGGCTCCATACGGGACCACAGCGGCGTCACCGGGGGGGGTTGGGCGAGCGCAGAAGCATCGCCGGAGAGTGCCCGAAGGCGAAGAAAAAGTAAGAGGGCGTAACGACTCTCTAAGGGCGTCTCCTGTGAGACTCGGGCCTCGGCTTAGAGGGACGTTTGGAATGGGCATGTGGTTTTGGCGTGACTGTTAAGTCAGGCCAAAGCGTCCCCTTAATGGACGTGGGTGAGTTCCACGTCCGGGTGACGTTAGGAAACGGGGACCTCGTCTTCGCCGGCGAAGACGCTGTGTTTGTTGTGTGTGTGTATCTTGGGAGGCGTTGTCCGTTGTTATGTCGTCGTCAGGGTCGTAAAGGACGTTTTTGGGGCGTCTGCGTGTGCAGTCGGCGTCTGTTTCGGGAGTGTAAGAACAAGTTTCAACCACGAGTGGATTGGGATGTGTGGCGGCTTTCGAAAAGTAGTTTTTCGATAGCTGCTTCATGTGTTGTGTAATGGTTGGTAGATCCAGGTCTCTGTGGAGGTCGTTATTACGAACGAACCACGGGGAGCCCGTGGCAAGGCGCATAAACTTATTTTGAACCGATTGTAAGCGCTTGATTGCGCTCTTGGGACGGTGGGCGAACACTACGCTAGCGTAGGTCATAATGGGGCGGATGCACACCTTGTAAAGGGTGACTTTCAGTCTAAGTGACAGTTTGCTTGAAGAGCAAAGGAGTGGGTAGAAACGACCTAACACCCATCTGGCTCTTTTTGAGACCTTCCGGATGTGTGACGAGAAGCTCATGCGGGAGTCAAAGGTTACTCCGAGATATTTGGTCTCGGATTGCCAGGGAAACCCGCCAGTTGTAGACACGCTCTTTTTATACAACTATGACTCAAGTAGTGGGGTGAGTGGGGGTATCGAACGATGCGCAGCCGCAAGAGGGCGTAGCTGGTGCACGTGCAGTTCACAGACTTCTGTCTAGTCGTGTACGATGACGCAGGCGCCGTCATATTTATAAAACTAATTTATTTATAACTAGATTTTACTGTGATTCTACTCTATATACATACTCGTACATACCATCACACATCATTCCTTTAGGAGTAGGCAGAGACCACGTCCACTTACCACGATTGTTACATACTCGTATCTCTCTCACGTTTTGGATACTTTTTAACCGACTTCAAAAAAGGAGGTTATCAGTTCGACGCGTATGTATGTAATATTTCCAGAACAGCCCAGCATATGTTAGTCTATATCAGCGTCTGAACAAATGTGCCAAATTTCAAAAGTGTATGTATGTATGTATTTATGTTTGTGGAGGCATATCTCCGGAACTGCACGTCCGATTTAAGTAATTCTTTTTTTGTTGTATCTACTGATGATGAGATTTTGAAGGAACTCTTCAAACTTCATAGGCACATTTGCAGCGATGTCGGTAGTTTATAAGTGGCTGGCAAATACTCATAGTATAGAACGAGTTGGTTTTACGTATGTTCGTTGTCGATAAACCACTAAAAAGTATAAAACATAAATTTAATAAAAAATTAAACCGACTTCAAAAGCGTAGCGTAGACTCACTACACTGCTTTAATACGGGTTGGCATGCTTAGTGATTAGGCGGACGGGTGATAATGTTTAATTTATTAACAATTACTTTCAGTTGTTGATGAAAGTGACCGGGACCGACGGTTTAACACGCTCTCCGAGGCATGGGGTGTATCACCACCGACTTCCCGACTTCGACACTTCGTGATCGACGCTACATAGGCTAAGCACTAGATGCACGAGGCAGTCGGAGTAATGAGGTAAAAAAATGCGTCGAATTTAGAACCTCCCACTTTTTTAAAGTCGGTTATTTTTAACATGAAGAAAGAACCTTGGTACCGATGTATAATATTTTTAAATTTTTTTTATTTTATTAGTAAAGATTCAAAAATAAAATATGGGTCACATTTCCAACTGTAAACAGTCCTACATCCCTAAAATAAAGCCAAAAGGCACTCGTGTTTCGACAATGAACTTGGATTTGTATTCCAAAAGCGAGAGCTTTCAAAGCGATGCAATTGTAATGGCCCTCGATGCTCAATTCACATTGTATGTATCGAATTGTAGCCGCTGCATCAATAGAATCAAGTGGCACATAATTGGATACACTTGCTTTATCTATCTATCTGTCTATCTATATAAGTTAGTCACTAACTTAGCTAATGTTGAGTTAACTATGTAAGCTAATCTTATTATTATATTATATCTATACCTATATCAAGCTCTTTCATAGAAATCATTGTTAGTAGCCTATTAGCGGCACGCTGAAAGGCCAGGCCTCTCACCATATATGAAAGGGGATATGGAGCTCAATACCCACCACGCTGCTCCAATGCGGGTTGGCGAGCTTAGGATGATAATGTTTAGTTCATTAAAGATCACTATCAGTTGTTTATGATAGTGAACAGGGCCGATCGCTTAACATGCTCTCCAGGGCAATGGGGTGTAAAACCACCAACTTCCCAACTCCGAGCTAAGAATTTACGGAAAATTTCTTAGAAAGACCCAGGATACAAATCCCAGGTCCTCGTAATAGAAGTCACATGGGCTAACTGATAAACCACCGAGGCAGTTAACGTAATGGGATACACACGCTTTATCTATATATGTGCATTAGTCATTAACTTAGTTAACGTTGAGTTAAGTAAGCTAACTGTATTATCTATCCCCATATCAAGCTCTGTCACAGACGTAGAAGGTCCAAATTGTGACATTAATTAGGGCAATAATGACGGTGACAGCGATTTTATATTTCATCACAAGGTCCTCATAGGAGAACATCAATGGGGGTTGGTTAAAGTGGCAATGTTTTAATTCTTATAATGATCTAGAGATCAATATGTTAATGATAAATAAGTCGCGCTCTCTGAGGCACCAGGTGTAACACCACCAACGTTTTTTTTGTTATCGACGACAAGTTGTCCCTTGACTGCTATCATACCTGATGTTAAGTGATGATGCAGTCTAAGATGAGAGCAGGCTAAGTTGTTAGGAGTAAGATGAAATCTACACCCCTATCGGTTTCTACACGACATCGTACCGGAACGCTAAATCGCTTGGCGGTACGTCTTTGTCGGTAGGGTGGTAACTAGCCACGGCGAAATCCTCCCACCAGCCAGACCAAGACAAATTTAGAAAAATCTCAATCTGCCCCGCCGGGAATCGAACCCAGGACCTCCGTCTTTTAACTCCACCGCGCATACCACTGCGTCACGGAGGTCGTCAAACTTTTTGACAAAATTTTTTTACTGAAAATTTATTGTGTTTGTTCGTATGTTTAAAAATACTAACACGTAGTACCGAATGAATTTTAAAATTTGTTGCATCTGAATAATATGATCAAATTAAACCGGACTTTTATCTGACTATATTAAATTTTCTACTTTTATCTAACTATATTAAATTTTCTACTTTTATCTAACTGTATTTCTATTCACAAATGCACAAAAATTTTAACTCATTCGAAAATATAATTCGATTCAATTTGCTTCAAAAGCTATTCATTCGTATTAAATTTATTCATTCGAATGATGATTTTTTGGGAGTTATTAAATTGCATAAAGGATGTCGAGTGATTTAAATCGATTAATTAATTTTTTAATAGCATCGGATTAATTGAAATATCAACAATGTGAATAAGTTAACATTTATAAAGATTCAGACACGTGGACCAATGAACGAGAGAACAAGATTCTAGTTTTTTCGGTTGAAATTTTAAGGCCGCAAAAAGTATCTTATGTTCTCTATCCAGGTCACATTTATCTTTGTACGAAAATTTATCAAAATTTTGAATAAAAAACTGCATCTAAATAAGTACCTTAGTAAACGTACAATGCTATAGATACATCAAAGTTATAATACATTTTTTACGTCTGGAGCTAAAAAGTGAGGTCTCAGTAGCTAGAACTAAATAAAAATAGGTAAAAAAACTTTTTAAGTTAAACGGTTTTATGTTAAACATACATTGCAATGTTTAAGATAAATGTACTAAAAACCAAAAAATAATAAAATAGATACAGTCGTGGGAATTATAAACATATGCATATGTTTATAATTCGACTGTATCACGACTAGACTAAAATAAAACCGTGGGGCACGTCGTTTAACATAAAACCGTTTAACTTAAAAAGTTTTTTTACCTATTTTTATTTTCTAGTTTTTAGTTTTTATTTCGCATTCTGTTTAATTCATTCAGATACCTAAATTTCAGATTCATTATTATACGCCATTTAGTGGCTGCGCCCATCTTAAATATTGAGGTTGTATATTGCACTGTATTCTTCTTGTCAAGCCCTTTTATTTGATACCCATATTGGTGGGATTGATAAAAAATTGTTATCAGCCATTTGGTAGCGGCGGCCATCTTAGATTTCAATTTTGCATAGTAAATTGTATTCTACTATTTGAGACCTTTCATTTGATACCCATGTTGATGGGATTGATAAAACCTAAGTTATGCGCCATTTTGTAGAGGCCGCCATCTTGGATGTTAATTTTATATAGTACATTGTATTCTATTGGTTGAGCACTTTAATTTGATACCCATATTGATGGGATTGATAAAACCTACGTTATCCGCCATTTTGTAGCGGCCGCCATCTTGGATTTAAATTTTTTATAGTATATTGTATTCTGCTTGTTGAGCCCTTTCATTTGATACCCATATTGATGGGATTAATAAAACATAAATTATCCGCCATTTTGTAGCGGCGGCCATCTTGAATTTATAATAATAATGAATAAACATAATTGTATTGTCACCAAAATCCAAAGTGTATACAAAATTTCAGATTGGAAGAGGGTGAAATTTGAATTACTAAATTTGACCCAAGAATAAAACAAACGGGGTGAGCTAAATAAAACCGTTTAAAAAGGATAGTCGACAAAAAAAAAGACAAACTTACTTCGTTAAATATGATTAGTTTATACGCAGTAGAAGTGGTTGCAAGAGGTATACCAGCGAAATCACTCTAGAGCCTGCTAAAAGACCTTGGCCTTACTAGAACTGCAGTAATATTAGAACGGGTATCCAATACTGCTGTCGTAGGGTCCTTCCAAATTTGACTGGGCAGGGAGAGTAGCGTGAACAGAGGAGGTGAGTGTTGACATGTGTCACTAAGGGAAACCTACACCCGTGTCACAAGTCTCGGACTTTGTTCGGAGTTATTCTCTCAGCCACGCGATTGATCCGGCACCCGCAGGGGAATCCATGGAATGCTAAGATATTCATCACTTCTACAAAATGCATTTCCATTATAAATGCATAGTGTGCGAGGGTGTACTATTTTGAAAGAGAGCGTGTGAAGTGATACAATTTGGATCACAGTCAGCTAAAAACCATCTCTATCACGTCAGATTTTAAACAAAAAAATCTTAATGCAATCGGTAGATACATTCATTCCACAAACAAAAAGATCAAGCATATAACACCCCTCAACAAGCTTTTATTTAATTTCATCTGTCTTATAACTGTTGAATCCCGATAGGCTGAAATTTTGTATGCATCGAGTTTTAATATATCTATTTATTCTTTATTTGTACACCATAACGAATAAAAACAGAGATAAAAATACAATAAGTAGAGCTGGTACAACAAGCGGCCTTATTGATTTATGGTGATTTCTTCCAGACACCCTTAGGTTTAGGAAAACATTGGGACACAGGAATGCGGGTTAATTTGTCTTGAAAAGTTAATTTTTAATAAAGGTTTTAAATTACATGTTATTTACGTTAGGGTTAAAAAAAGTGGCCACGATAAATCGCATTTCCATTATAAAGGCATTGAGTGCGAGGGTGTATTATTCTGAAAGGGAGCGAGTGAAGTGATACGATTTGGATCGCAGCCAGCGCATACTTCGTTCGAAGTATTGCACACAAGTTGTTTAGCTTTTTGCTGTAGCTTCCACGCTCTTTTTCAGTTACTCGCTAATTTTTCATTTTATATGACTGCAATCTCACCTGATGGCAACAGATGATGCAGTCTAAGAAGCGGACTAACTTGTTGAGAGTCGATTAAAATTCCTTTCGGTATGTTTTCTTACAGGAATTCTAAATTGCTTGGCGGTACGATTTTGCCCGCAGAGTGGTAACTAGCCACGGCCGAAGCCTACCACCAGCCTCCTGGTTCGATTAAGACAATCTAATTTGGCCTAGTCGGAACACGAACCCAGGACCTTAGTCTTATGAATTCACCGCTCATTCGGCTGCCGTTAATTTTAAAATATCACAATGTCGTCACTACCTACTAGAAATGAAATAAGCACGTAGAGATGCAATGCACGTTGGTATGCATTAATGCATATAATATAGATTGGGCCCCGATGTCGTATTTAGGTCATTAGTTAATTGATTTAATTTAATAATCGCAACAATTTGCTGATTGTCGTACCAGCGGATGGGCAGAGGAAAGAGACATAATAGAATCTGCACATATAATGCTTTGTCATCATCATCATTACTTACTTACATTAAAACAAAGTCGCTTTTTTATGTTTGTCCCTATGTATGCTTTAATTTTTAAAACTACGCAATCGATTTTCATGCGGTTTTTTTATCAGATAGATTGAACAGGAAGGTTTATGTATATAATACATGCATGATATAGTAGAGGAACACTGATAAAGCATTTTTATGTTTACATTGCAAACGCTGGCTAAACCCTACGAGATATATCAAAATACTGTACTACAGTATTGCACACCTTAAAAAGGTCAACAAAAAGTCCGCGATGGTAAATGTCTATCTCTTAGGGATAATACACAATAACCATTTTTATCTTTTACTTTCAACCAAAATTAATCATTTATTTACGAAGCGATTTTAAAGCAATACTGCATTCATTCTTATCCAAATAAGTATCTTAAATACTTTATGCATTCAATATAGATCACTATTGCCCTTTACAACATGTTATTTAAGTAATTATTTTCCAAGATATATAAGATTCAAAATGCAGGGACATTGCGAGCGGTTGGAAAGCGCGCGTGCACCGCCGCCGGTACCAGGTCGCTAGTTCTAAATTTATATCTATTAGTGTATCTTTACGATTGTACATTAATTTATCTTAGTTTTTTTATTACAATTCCCCGTCTCTCAAAAGTAAAGGTTCTTTAATCTAGGTTACCTGGCGAATAATCAGTGGAAAACGTAGAAAAAAGGGGTTAATTATTCATCTTCAAGAGCTAATTCTAGAAATCACTAGTCATATTACACCTTTTTTTTAATTAACTAGTTAATGACGAATTCATGATAATAAATTAGATTAGTAAGCTTAAAACTTATTAATATATTCAATATCTTTTAAATAAGATTTTTTAAAATAACAAAACATAATTTTAAATTTATTAGGTATAAAATGTGTTGCATTTTCTACCTTGATTTTAAATTTGTTTGTTGACAAGCATTCTCAATCGAGTTTGGCTTTAGTATAGTTGTGCTAAGCGGGTTCACCCGCGTTTTAGAAAAGAATATTATACAGATAATAGACACAGGTACACACGTATCGAAGAACTTTTTTTTTAATATTTTGTGATTATAGCTGTTTTGGTATATAATTAAATGGAAGATAAAGTAATAACTAGAGATCGCGATTTTACCCGCGTAGTTGCGGGAATATCAGGATACGAATAAGTCTTTGTTACTGCTTATGAGTCTAGCTATCACATGCATGTTTTTCCAATCCGATTGTTAGAGATTAGCTAAAACAATATCTAGAGGGCGTTTCAAGAAATAAAACAACCTCAATGAAGCAAAAAAAGAAGAGAGTATTCACGAACATTCTAACATCGCTAAGCTACGTCGTAAAGGAATTAAAATCTTTCAACAATTCTATCCCATGACCCGCGGTGTCCATTTAACAGTAGTGTTAAAACTAGTTTCAAGTTGGTACTTACTAGTTTTAAGTATGTATTAGTTTTAATTAATTATTATAAGTACCTAGCATAAGGTTTCGTATCAAATAGCGAACCCTACATGCTCGTGTCCCAATTAAGATATTGTTATTGTTTCAGTTTGTCAACTTTATTTCTCTATTTTGCGCTAAAGGGCTCTTGTGAATAAACTAAAACAAAACATCGCACTGCTTCGTAATTACGAAGTTTAGTATTAAATACATTTTACCCAATTGTACTAGTCAGTATTCTGTATTCGAACGAAAACCGATCGAATTTCAAAAATAATTGTGAATATTTTTTTTGGACTGGTATCAAATGTAACCTTACGCATAACTCTTGCTTGTATGTTACGAGAAGAAACAAACGAAAGCGCGATTTAATATACATACAGCGCCATCTAGTGAGGGCCCTGGTAAGCATATCGTTACTAAAAGTACTACTTTTTTGTATACAGGACCTATGACCGGAAACATGATGTATATCTGTTAAGAGGTTATAGATGAGGTCAAAACTAATCGATTTTGTTATATAATATAGTATCCGAAAATTGATGGTTTGTGAGTAATTTGAATTTTGATAAATATTGGATCAAAATACGATTTAGTCCATTTAAATTAAAAAAAAAAACCCTGTTTTTGCGTGTGATATTTTTGTTGTTTTTTGTAAGAAAACATTGTAATTATTTATAATAAATACTAAAATTATTAAAAATCACAAGCATTTTCCAAAAAAGTAATTTTGAATGATATTTTTTGTTAAGTGTTTATTTTTACATCTGTCGAAAATAAACACAAATAAAAAAAAAATTTTCCTTGTGATTAAATCTGCAAAACATTTTAAAAACATCTACATTTATCCAGCTTTCAAATAAGGTATTTCTCTTGCAAGTAGGTTTAGTGAAACGATGGGTATTGATAAAGGAACAATAAAAGAATAGTATTAAAATTAAATTACACGTCTATTAATTTACAAATCTTGTTCGAATTGTGACCCCCTATCTCTTATACATGCCCGCATTCTGTGATCATCATAAACTAAAGTTTTTAGGTGACATACACATAAAAAGCAATACTGAATCATTATCCAAAAAAGTATCTTAAATACTTTGTGCATTCCATATAGATTACTATTGCCTTTTACAACATGTAATTTAAGTAAATATTTTTCAAAATATGTAAGATTAAAAATGCAGGGGCGAACGTTGGGGGGTCGCGCGGAGCGTGCGTTCTGTAGTATACTTCAGTACCAGCATTGCACCCGTGATATCATTTCTGCTGCTGTATTGTATTGTATACTCTTCATTGATATTCCTCTTCAAGCTTGTTTTCGAAAATCTCCTTGGCTTATTTGGTAATGCCTTTTTAATTGTAATGTGAGTGAGAATTTGCCTCTATATCTCTCTGTCTAATAAGTACTATTCCATAGACACAGAGAGATAGAGATGAGTTCGTAAAGCTACACTGACGAGTTTCGTTACAGAATTGGTCTAGTCTGGTTGAAAGCTTTAGCTGTGTTAACTCTTCCAAGTTATCCCACGACCATTTTAGACTGCATTGAGCTCGCAGACAAGGGCCGACTAGTCATTGAATAAAAAAACGTGTGCGTCTTGGGACGCCCGACAGAAGTAATAACTTAAATATGACTAGTGCTGTGAGTTACAGTGAGAAGGGAGGAGCCAGGCTTCTGACAGGCTTCCCTTTCCCTCACGGGTATATAGACAGCCTGGCGCCGTAAAGCGTTACGTATAATAGAGTTATACTTCATATATCTATACATCCTTACCTACTATGTCCTTCTACTTGCCACGATCCTTGCATATATAGCTCGCTTGTTCTAATTTCATAAAACCAAAATACAAGTACATACGTAGTTGAAGGTTGGAAGGAACTTCCGTGGCGCAGTGGTATGCGCGGTGGATTTATAAGACGGAGGTCCTGGGTTCGATTCCCGGCGGGGCAGATTAAGATTTTTCATAATTTGTTTTGGTCTGGCTGGTGGGAGGCTTTCGCCGTGGCTATTTACCACCCTACCGACAAAGACGTATCGCCAAGCGATTTAGCGTTCCGGTACAATGTCGATTAGAAACCTCCTCCATTCATTCATTCTTTCCACATGACCAAAACATCTCAGCATATCTTTCTTAATTTTAGTCACTACATTTTCTTTTATCAATATTCTAAATTCTGTCACTCAGTTTAACTCCACTCATAATTCTCAATGCTCTCTATAATCTATAACCTTCTATAATCTATAATCTATATCCGCTCTGCTATAATCTATGTCCGGTATTATATAACCTTTCGTTATACGTGTGAATACGGAACTCAGAACGTTTTCCACTAGCGAATTAGTAGGGTAATTAAGCTGACCGCTCTTGTTCGCACCGAATATTATAATTCTTTGCATAAAATCCTCCAGCGTTGATGAAGGCACGCCGAGGAAACGCGGGGAAATTAATTATGTGTGCGTGGATTTAATTATACACAAAGCATTCATATAATCAGTGTAATGGAGTTTTCTTTCCCTGTATTTTTACATACGTATGGTATGGATACTTAATATGGTATGGTCATGCTACATGATTGTCTCGTTTATCTGGTGATTTGGTCGCAAGGTCCTGGGTTCAAAACCTGGGTCGCGCTATGGTAATACTGAGCTTTTCTTTCTACTAACCGCATTGGAGCTGAGTGCTGGATATGAGCTACGTATCACGACTCGTATAAGAAAGGAGATCCAGTCATATAGTGAACCAATGATAGGCTGATAATGATAATTATGGATGATGATATCGTGAGCTCACTACATATTTTTATTATTTTCTTGGGACTTATAAGCTTGATCTCCTTCTCCACAAATTGTCCTTAAAATACTGTACTTTACTTGTCGATACTTGAAAATAATTTTTTTTTAAATAAAAATAGAACCGCTTTAAACGCTTTAAATGCTTTAATTTACTTAATCTATGAAGTCGGTGCCAGCCAAGTTTAAACCTTTCCTTAAACTTGGCTGGCACCGTATTTATTTTACGTAGTAAAGCAGTTTGTGGGTTCTAGGTAACGTCCTTGGCTGGCACCGACTCCTAGATATGCTTAAGTAATTTAAAGCAACTAAATGATACAGTTATTTTTAACTTTTTAGTGCGTTTTAAGTAGGTTATATTTTTATTTAAAATTTTTTATTTCTTACTTTTTAGTGATTTATCGCCACGTGTCGTACTCGTGCTATACTGTCATAGTACTTACATTTTACATACTTACATTATACGACACTAGTAGCCAAAAAGCTACCGATACCGAGACAAAAACCGAAATCACTGTAAGCGGGCCTCCATGATTTTAAGAGTTTCTTTAATTTCCCTAGGATATCATCATCAGATCCTAACATGATGACAATGGGACCACCTTGAAAGTATGCTCTTTCTAATAAAAAAAGAATTATCAAAATCGGACAACTCTGTAAAAAGTTATGCGTGGTCATACATAAAAAAATATATATACGTGTCGAATTGAGAACCTCCTCCGTTTAGTTTCGTCGGTTAAAAATACTAGGTTTCAACTGATAAATGTCAAGCTGTACTGAATTGAATTGTAGTTATAGTCAAGTAAAGCGATTTAGCGTTCCGGTACGATGTCGTGTACAATTCGAAGGGGTATGGATTTCGTCCCACTCCTAAAACGTTAGTTAGCCCGCTTACATCTTAGATTGCGTTATCACTTACCATCAGGTGTGATAACAGTCAAGGGCTAACTTATTATGACTAATAAAAGAAAGCTATCGCGGCTACTTCATCTAAATTCCCATATATATACCTACATGCATGTGACTTATAGCAATAGTAAACAGAATCCCAGTAGCATTTCCCGGGAAGACATTCAATAGGAATATTGTTAGAATTGATCAACAGAGTGTATTGCTTATCGATTACCAATAGATACCCACTGCGCTGGGATGTTGTGACAACTGAGATGACATCAAAGGCAGGCTTCATGCAAATAACGTAACTTAAATTGAGATCATGTGTACTTATTGCATTTATCTTAAAGCAGACTGTAATAAACTAAGTCAATATCTCTTTTTATGAATGTTATATTGTGCCTAATTAGTATAGTAGATGCTTTCTTGAAATAATGAGGTTTTATTTCCTCTCAGATTTCAGTAAAGTTTCCAGAAGTTTCTGGAGTTGGGAAGTTAGTGGTGTTTACATATCTGCACCTCAGAGAGCACTCTAAAGACGTCAGTACCATTCTTTCATTAACATACATACATAGCTCTCTCGGCCGTCTCAACTCAATGTTCCCATAGGGGTAGTCAGGGTTCGACTTACCATGATCTATCCATATCTCTCTCGTTTCCTCCAGTTTCGATAATCAGACGATAGGACATTCTAGTCACTGGCCAGGTGAAGAGTACTTCACCTGCCCTTTTGTAGAATGTCCTAATTAAGATGACAGTGAATTTTTAGATTTAAACATACCAGCTTAAGCACGTTTACCAGTACTGTAGCAGTGTGGCGTGAGTCGTGACATTGTGAATTTCGAATTTATCTCTATCTTTCCTTATCGTGTGAGACAGAAAGACATAAATACGAATTCGTTAAAAACAAAGATGAGAGTCAAGTTTGTTTAATTATTAATAGTAGCTTCTGATCTAGGTTGCCCAGAAGAAATCGCCTGTTGGCGTTAAGGACGCCTATATTTGCAACCTGATTAAAGAAGAGAAGAAGAAATTCTTATATCTAATTTACTGTCTTGGTAAATTTAATAAAGTATATTTTCTATTCATTTCATTTCGAGTAATAAGAATATCGTTACAGAATAGCTCCTCTGTAGTGAAACTTACAACAATGATTATTGTTTAATATTACTATGCCGTGCTTACACCCCCTATAAAAAAATAACGCCAAATAGAGCGTTAAATTATACCATATCATGGTTTACTAGAAAAGAGATATTGGTCAAACGAAAAGGTGTCAAAAAGAACTCGCGTTTGCGTTATCTCGATGAATAACGGCTACAATATTTTTCACATTTTCCGTTCCAATTCAAAAGGCGGATTATATTAACGATAGGTACGACAGCCGGCAAAGTAGGTCATTGTACACGGGAAATGGGTCTATCTACGCATAAACATATTCTCAGTCGGCTGGGTTTCGAGGAAAAATGTACGATTGAGTTTCTAGTCCCGTGAGGTTACTGCCAAAGCTCGCAGTAGCGAACTTTCGGGTAATTACTGCGGTTGGGCTTATTAAACATTTCATGGGGAATATTCCCTATGAAATGTTTAATGAACCTAAATTAGTTTTTTTGTGTGTAAATTAGTGCATGTATAATGATGTAAATGTATAGATGCAGTTACACACAATTATTAAACAAAATGCCAATAATCATATAAGACCTAAGTGATTCTAAATTCCTATTATATATACATATATATATTTAATAAAACTCAGTGTCTATACCACCACAGACAATTACAAATAATATATTTTAAAAACATAAATAATAACACAAGAAAATATACAAAATATATTAAATTAGTGCATGTATATTGATATAAATGAGATACTGGAACATATTTCAATTCCTGTTATCTTCAGATAATTTTTATTTATGGTGGCGCGAAGATTATGCGGAACTCTTACTGACTAAAACCTAACAAGGAATGAAGGAAGGAAGAAGTGGAAGGAGACAAAATGTCCGTGTACTCTGACGGTGGATGTTCACCGATGCAGATGTTCTACCTCAGGCACTTTGCTTTCCATCCGATGCCTAACGGAATGCTAGTACACTAACCAATTTGAGAGCCCTAGGCAGGGCGATAGACGTCCGCGTTACCATCGTTCACAATCCCACTAAAGCGTAGGCAGGCGAGTCAACTCTGCCGCCCTTAATATTCTAAAGCCGATCATCCATACAGCGAACATTCATCGCCATAATCACAGAGTTGAACATATCTGCACTGGTTCATCAATGTACTTGACCAAATTTCTGGGGCTATACCCTGCATCCAGAGCTGAAGATTCAGAGGCTCCCCACTGCACATCTAATTTCAGTATTTCCTAGATTTAATGTATCAGCCAATATATTGGTTTGCATCGTCCCATTTACTGTTCTTCTCCCTCAACTTATTTTCTACTCTGACCCTAACTAGAAAGCTAACCTATGAACTTTATGTTGTAAATGTAGCACTGTACAAGAGTGGTCAGAATGCTGAAAATAATATAAAAGTAGGTACCATAAACTCTCCACTAAACATTGCAAACGACAATTAAATTACTCTGAGGGTAGACGACATTTTCTTGACAGGAATATTTACCTTCCGTATTATATAATAGACGGCGACGAAAACAAAGTACTGTATTTCACTTCTAATGAAGTTGTGTCAATAAAACTTATAACATCGCGCGCTTATTTATTTAACCAACTTGTAAAAGAAATGAAGTATTTTGTTTTACTCGCTGATGATTTTATAAGTATATCTTACCTACTTAAGTATAATGTCTCCAGTTTTGTTTGCGATGATTTTGAGTAAGTATCTATTTATAACTTTGATAATTATTGTCATGGTGTCGTTTATTAATCAATATTATCAGCCTATTTTAAAAGCTCACAACAGGGTCAAGCCTTTTACCACCTGTAAAACCACAACTGTAAAATACTACTAAGAATTTCTTGGAAGATAAGGACTAAATTTTTAAAGTTGAGGCAGCTCAGGGCCCGAACCCGAAGAAGATTAAGTGAGCTTTTAAAAGTCAAGTCTTGAATCATACGTTTGCTAAAAATGTATACCACTCAAACTGGCAGTCGCGGAATGCTCCGCGAGGTCAGTATAAAAGCAATCATAATATCAATTAGCCAATTTACAATGTTAAATCTAAAGGTTAAGGATATTGAAGTCCTGTAGTTACCTGATAATATAAGTTGTTAATTATAATAATAAATCTTTTAAAGTATCAAAATACTTGGACCTTGCTCACGAGATTACTGCCATGTGGAATGTTGAGTCAACTATTATTGTTCCGATAGTCATTTCAGTCAATGATCTTTTTGCGAAAAGCTTCGACCAACACCTTAAGAAGCTTTCGTTTAATTGTTGGATCAAGGGTCGGATACAGAAGGCAGTAGTCCTTGAAACGGCGCGTATTGTGAGGAGGTACCTCACTCTGGAGTCCTGACCACCGGTTGCTTGGGCCCGCAAAGGCCCCGCAAGTGGAGGAGCAGATTTTTTTTTATAAATTTTTAATAGTGTTTTTTATATATTTTTGTATTATATAACATTGTTAAAAATTTAAAAAAAAATATGTAAATAAAAATAAATGAGAGAAAATGAAAATCTTTTAACATAGCCCAAGCGCTACATAATGTGTATGCTACAATAATGTAACATCTCCAATGTTTTCTTGTTTGTAATTAATGGTTGGCTGGTGACTCTGGACAGTTGTCGCAAGCCCTCTTTCTATTATTGTTAGTGGAAACAAATGTCTCATTGCATGCCGTTTGTAGCTTAGTTAATATGTAAGTGGTTATAAGGCGTCACAAGTTAATCTTTCAAAGATATCTCTGAAGAATGTCCCTTTTCTGCTCTGTATTAATCTTAGACAATTTTCTATTTAATCTTCCTCAGATTCTCAGAAAGAACTTCAGAAAAAAATTTCATTCATAGGTAAAGGTGAACAGAGAAGCTCAGAGTACGAGACGAGATTGACGAAACAAAATGAGAATCAATATTGGTTTTCAAGAGACCTTATAACCGAGTGGAACAACATCATGTCCAACTAACGTGAGAAGCGTAGACGCTGTGTAGAAGTTGAGAGTAGAATATACAAGAGTGTACACGCAATGATTTTTTTACGTGGCGAAGGAGATAACTAGCGATAAAAATGGCAATGTTTTGTGGCTTACTTGTCAATCGAGGTAGAAATAGTATTGTAGGATACTTGGGGAATGGTAAGTAAATTAACAATTCCAAGTCTAGTAATAAATTCACACCGTATGGCGTAGCTTATGCAAACTTTATTTTCAATCTCCCACCAACTTTAATTTCAATTTTCGGAAATTGAAATTCGCATATTACGCTCACACGTAACGGGTTAAAACGCGATTACCTCCAACCAGTCACCGCTGGGAATCCCATCAAGTGCAATAAGATTGCATTTAAACTACAAATTGATACGTTTCCTAGCAATCATGAGCGAACGTAAGCGAAGTTTAAAAGTAAATTGAAGGAGAATGTTCAAACAAATCGTTCGTTAAGAAAATTAATTACCGAACTAATAGAAACACTTGAAATGTTATGGTACGTATATTTTCTTATAAGCAGAATTTCTTACAACTAATTTAAAATTGATTTAAAAGAAAGTTAGCTGCATGGCAACATTTGCCAAATTTCAATCTTAAAGCCACCATGGTGCAAATTCTATAGTAGAGACCAAGGAGAAGCAAGGGTTGTCAGATAGCTTTTATAAAAGTCACAAAGTTTTCCCTGGCTCGATATTTTTATATTGCCATCACCTACACGCTCAGTTTGTCATCAAAATAACGTCACTTTGATAAATACGCGCCATTTAATTTTTCCACCTATCAAATGTCAGCAAATGTCACATTGTAAAATGATCACGAACGTATTTTCACGATGTTTTCCCTATAAGTGCGTTTCTATGAGGGTGAACAATAAATATCATTGACTTTTTGAACCCTGCCGTTTCATTCAGGGATTATCTAAGTATGTAACACCTACTTATACGTACATTAAAACTTTCGCATATATCATATCAAAAGATCAGGGGCCGCCCAAAGTATTTCAGTCTCCAAAATTTTTTAAAATTCGATATCCTACCGCAAAGCCCCGTTCTTTGTAATTAGTACCGGATTGAACTACAAGTATTCCAACTGAAATAAAAATGTGTGCGTGTACTAGCGTACACTCGTTAGAAGTGAAATTTTTTTATGACGTTATTTTTCAAAAAATAATTTACTATATGCAACTTAACAGAAATTGGTTAAATAAAGTTAAATTAGATAAAGTTTAATAAAAGGCTTTTATTATCATAGACATAAATATAAATTCTACAATTATTTCATTTCAGCTTATTACTACAAAGATTATTATTGAATTTCATTAATTGTAATTAGAATTATTACTATCATTGATGTCGTAATTACTTACTTTTTTTAGAAATTCACTGGAATTAGAATTAAAATAAACCCTTTGATTTTGCTGATCACTTCAATATAACATATATATATATATATATATATATATATATATATATATATATATATATATATATATTCACTTCCATAAGTCAAAGATGGCGCGTAACGGAAAAATGTGACGCGTAACGAAAAAATGTTACACTAAATTTTTTCCGACCCCGATAAAGAAGTTTCACTTCAAAAACATGTTTCATTAAATTCGGTTTAGTAGTTTAAGAGATACGGAGTTCAATGTGTCTGACTCTAAGAAAACGTCTCGTCGATCATATTCAAATGTGTAACCAGTGACAAAAGTAATGCATTAAGAGGTCTGTTGAATTTCTTTTTCAACGAATTTATCACTGAATACAGAAAAATAATAATTGTACCGAGGTACTCATATTACTTTTGTGAAGGCCGTAGATCTTTTATAATTCGCAGACGGACGGTTGTGTGAGACCATCTTAAAAGCTCTTAAGCTCATTAGAACATAAGTGTAGTTTGTAGCTGTTCAGATAATTGTATAAGTTATAAGGTGCTCATGCTCTAGTCACGTAGCCTAGTTAAGACTAGGGATGTGACGGGAGCGGGTTTGCCGAAACTGCAGTCGGAATCGAAATTTTTTTTTAATCGATTACAAGTTGGCCCTTGGCTGCTATCACACCTGATGTTAAGTGAAGATGCAATCTAAGATGGAAGCGGGCTAACTTGGTAGGAGTAGGATGGAATCCACACCCCTTTCGGTTTTTACACGACATCGTACCGGCACGATGAAACGCTTGGCGGTATGTCTTTGTCGGTAGGGTGGTAACTAGCAACGGCGAAAGCCCTCCACCAGCCAGACCAACACAAATTAAGAAAAAATTTAATCTGCCTCTCCGAGCATCGAACCCAGGGCCTCCGTCTTAGAAATCCACCGCGCATACTACTGCGCCACGGAGGTCGTCAAATATTTTCAAAACTAATATTCATACTTTATTTATTTCATACTAGAGGTCGCCCGCGGTTTTATCCGCGTAGTTCTGGTCCCCGTGGGAATTTCGGAATAAAATGTAGCCTATGTGTTATTGTAATATGTAGGCTATATTATTGTGAAGTTTCATCAAAATCCATTTTTTTTCATGTACTACAACTTGCTGTACGATTGGTCTCCTGCCTTATTGAAATTTTATCTTAATGCCTTTCAACTGACTCTCCCAGATCAGAGTAACCTAGTAAGATGGGGAAAAGCCTCGGAAAAATCTTGCTATACCTGTGGTGAGGCAGTGGGCACTGCAAGGCACTTATTGGTAGGATGCAAGGTGCTCCTGGACAGGGGTCTCTACTCACGCCGCCACGACAGAGTACTAGAAATCATACGTGAAGCTATAAGCCTTTCAGTAGCTAGGGCTCAAAAAGGGTCGACGACGAATAAAAGACAAACTAACTTCGTTAAAGCAGGCTCAAGTACAAATTCCACCAGCAAGCCTTATTCAATTCTGGGCTCTGCTCCTGATTGGACTATATTAATGGACACGTATGATAAGCACTATAAAATCCCGGAAGACTTAGCTATTACGACATCTAGACCGGACATATTTCTTTTTTCCAAACAAATCAAACGTATAGTACTTGTTGAGCTTACAGTGCCGTGGGAAACAAACATCCCTAAAGACCATGTATTCAAAGTGAATAAATACTATGACCTTACTAATGAACTAACCAAAAATGGCTATGTGGTTGGTTTATACGCGGTAGAAGTGGGTGCGAGGGGTATACCAGCGAAGTCTCTCTACAACCTGCTAAAAGACCTTGGCCTTACTAGAAGCGCAGTAAGCTCCATATTGGAACGAGTGTCCAAAGCTGCACTAGTAGGGTCCTTCCGAATATGGTTGGGCAGGGAGAATAACTTGAACAGAGGAGGTGAGTGTTGACGCGCGTCACAAAGGGTACCCTTAAACCTACACCCGAGTCACAAGTCTCGGGCTCTGTTCGGAGTTTTTCTCTCAGCCACGCGATGGACCCGGCACCCGCACGGTGAATCCATGGAATGCTAAGATATTCGTCTCTCTGGCCCTTGACTGCTATCACACCTAATGTCAAGTGATGATGCAATCTAAGATGGAAGCGGGCTAATTTGTTAGGAGTATGATGAAATCCACACCCCTATCGGTTTCTACACGACATCGTACCGGAACGCTAAATCGCTTGGCGGTACGTCTTTGTCGGTAGGGTGGTAACTAACCACGGCGAAAGCCTTCCACCAGCCACTTAGTGGTTTTTGAGTGAAAGAGTAACAAACATCCATCCATACATATAAACTTTCGATTTTATAATATTAGTAAGGTTAGGCTCAGTTTGCAAGCACTTTGAAACGTCACATTAATTTCTTTTAATAACTCTAGTTTCAATAAAACTTATGGGACTGGAAACCAGATTTGGCAATAATCATTATAAATATGTATCAGTCGGTAAATAGATACATTATGACATACATGCGTAGGTAAAGGTACGTTAATATCCATTAGTAGATTGTGACTCTTTTGAACACAGAGGTACTCAACGCTGCACAAACGTCATGCTGGCGTGACGGCACTATAGTCAGAATTTTAATTCGATTCCAGATTTGACATTAGCTATTGTCATTTTGTGAAATAATGATACCACATATAATAGTGTAGTGATGAACACAAAAATCGATAAACAATCAGTGTGTGTGCTATCCAGTGTGCCAATTAAAGACTAAATTATTGATTTTTATTTAAATAAATACATCATTGTTCAAAATAATTCTTTATTAATTAGTAATCGCTGCTTTATTTTATAAAAAGTTAATATTTTTGTTTTTATATTAAAAACAAAACTTATAATGCCTAGATATGTTAATTGACAATATCACAGACACATTTATAATAAATGTTACAGAAAGTGACAGCGATAGCGATAGCGATGACGACGACAATTTATAAAATAAATTATTACCATAATACATCTATCTGTTTTATTTGTCATGTTCTTCATGATCAATTTTTTCATTTATTTCACACACAATTATAAAAGAAATGTTTCAGATGGTTAATTAATGGTCAAAACTAAATTATCGGTTCAGAAATATTCAATTTTCTGTTTACGAGACTATACTTAGTTTACGAGAGTAAAATTATAAACGAGAAGAATCGATCCAGAAATATTCCATTTCCATATCGAATAATTTCGAAACGTCACTATTTCTTACTAGTCGTAACGTTGCAACACTGAAATTGTCAAATCTGGAATCGAATTAAAATTCCGAGTATAATTGATCCATTTTACGTAGCAGAATTTAGGTGTTACAGTGACAAAGCGATGCAGAGTATGTTTACGTGCAAAAACGACACGGGAGACTGGCTAGTATGTGCTTTAGCCGCATCAAGTATCTATATTCTTAACTACTAATATATTAAACGCAAAGGTTTGTTAGGATATATTACGTATGTTACTCTATCATGGAAACAACTGAATGGATTTTAATGAAATCTTACAATAACATACTTTATGCTAATGGGAAAGATACCTTTTTTTTGTTAACGGGGGGGAAATCTTCTCAAAGATACCCAAAATTTGAGGGAAAAGTCAGGTTATGTGGGATTTTTACCCGCTAAAACCCCCTCGGTGGCCATCTCAGTACAATTAGGGAGACTCTGGGATCTCTATGAACCAACGAATACCAGTGCCTCCCTTGCACATTGCCCATAGAGGCTCAGCTCGGGGAGAAATAGTACGCCCCCTGGTCTAGTCCGTGGCCGCTTTCAAGATGGTGATGAGGTAAGCTGCCAGAGCCCTCACTATAGCAGCTCGCGACCTAAGTGCCTCTACGCCTGAGACTATTGGGAAGAAAGAACTTTGGCGTTTCGGCGTGTCGGCGATTGCGTCTTCGAGCTGAGTCAATTCGCTCGCGCTCCCGCTCAGCGGCCTCCTTCTTTGAAATCACTGCTTCACAAAAGGTAACGGGAAAGATACCTACGCTAGTGAAATCACGGGTGTCCTGTTGTTCTTTATTAGCTCCAAATTAAAATTATTACTAACAAAACACAATCGGAAGTTTGCCGGAATCGAAGATCCGTAACATCCCTAGTCAAGAGCTCTCCTCCTCCGTTGCTAACGCACTCGTACTACGAAGCTAAGCTGCGAAACGTTGTGTTATTCACATCAAAGCTGAGCTTTATTATAACTTGTAGCACTATTCTCTGTGTAAAATAATTTCACAAACACTTACATATTAAGAAAGTTTTGCAATACAGCCGTATGTAAAAACAAATCATGAAAAATTTCCTAACTTTTTTTCTGGAAGATTGAAGGCGGCTAGGTCTAAAGTCTCTAAAAACTCAATGACGCTGACAAACTGCATTCCCTGGAGCTAATCCTTAATGGCTTGAAACAATCCGAAGTTACTGGATGCAAGATCAGGACTGTACAGAGAACATCCAAGCTATTTTACTAGTTAGTAAAACAACAATAGTTAGTATACATAATACGTAAATACAAACAACAACGTTGATTTATTTACAGCAATATCAACAACATTGTGCACTTAAATCATTGCATCTATTTCCAAATGTATTGTGTTGACGGTTTCTAATTAATATCGTGTCATTTCTAAATAGCGTATGCTCAAATAGCGGAAACAGATATAAATTCCCTATTAATTTTACATGTATTGTTGCTTATGAGTGCTTAGTCACATTAATGATAATAATTGATATTATATATACTGCATAATGTAGGTAGTAGCTGCTTATAGTTGTAAATATAATATTATCTGGGAATAACCTATCAGAGTATGTTGCAATTACTCTTAATCATAAGAAAGTATAGCTTGAATTTAGCTCTCTAGATTACCGTCATGTGGAATGTAAAGCCAAGTATTATTCCGATAGTCATTTCAGTCAATGGTCTTTTTGCGAAAAGCTTCAAATAATGTCTTAAAAAGCTTTCGCTTGGCTGTTGGATCAAGGGAACAAGGGATACAGAAGGCAGTAGTCCTAGAAACGGCGCGTATTGTGAGGAGGTTTCTCACTCTGGAACCCTGACTGCAGGTTGCTTGAGCACCTAAAAACCCAGCAAGCGGAGGAGCAGATTTTTTTAAATAATTTTAATAGCTTTTAAATATTTTTTTGTATCATATAACATTGTCAAAAATTTAAAACAGAAATATAAAAATAATTGAGAGAAAAAAGAAAGTATAAAAGTTATTACGATAAGAAAGTACCGGAAATATCCCGGACTCCCTCAGGATAGTAAGATACAGATGCGATTTACAGATTACAGAGAACGCTTAGAGCAAGGTATTGTTTATCATCTATGATAGGCTGTTACTTTGATGTTTCATTGAGATTGGTCGTAATGGAAAATGAAGTTATCAGAAATAAGCCGAATCTGAATTAGCGGACAAATATTGTGTTGAATATATGTGACAATGATAGACTGATTTTTCCAGAAAAATTGCAAAATAGATTCTAATTTATTACCTTATTAAAATTGCAAAATTATCTTTCTATTACCTCGCGAAACTAAGTAACTATCACTTACTGTTGTACACTTCAAATGTAAGTTTAAAATTGTTTCTACCGAAAATGAAACTTTTCACTGGTGAACATTTCAGTGCTTATTATTTCGAAATTGAAGATAAAACCGAGTATCTATTATTTATTTTTAATCTTGCCTCTCCCTTGTGGATGAGCGAGGCGAAACAACTCTTGGCTAAATGATACTTGCTGTAAGTAATCTTCCATCTTTATGGTAGCCTATGCCTTCAATTCAAGCGAGAAGATTTGTGTTGTTTATTAATTTTATTAAATAAGACAATTACATCAGAGTCGTTTTAAAATAACATTATTTGTATTTAATTAGTATAGTATACATAATGAAATTTTAGTAACCTTTAATACATAATAAAAAAATAAATAATTATATTACGTTAATTATCTTCAATATCTGTTAATAATCGTTAATAAATGAAACATTATCACCCTAAGTCCGCTAATCCACATTGGTGTAGCGTAGTGCGTCTGCGCTCCATATCACTTCTCCTATAAGGAGGCCTCACCCTTTTTCTTTTTTTTACGCTGGAAAATGCGTTTACGCATCCCCTCCGGGAACAGAGTAGCCACAGTTGCGCTGTTTCCAGTGGGGTATGTGGGACTCCCCGGCCGAGAATCAGCTGAAATAAAGGCGGCCTCATCCTGTACTGGGTCGTTAACAGGTTGATACTGATAATGATATTACAAATTGTACTACTTTTAATTCCTTTGCTTTCTCCTCTTTTTTTATTAATTTGAGCTATATTGAATAAATAATACAGTCGGTTTTATCGATGTAACTTATTCTTTAAATTATTTCACTGAAATTATGCTTAAAATTGAACCTACGAACTAAAATTCGAAAAGGTAGGTTTATACTAAAATAAGAGTACCTAAAATACTTAATTTGGAAGCCGTTATATGAGGCCTATGTTCAACAGTGGAAGTACATCTGTTTATAATCGTAATGATGTATGATGATGAGTTGTAGTATATTATTTTTGTAACATTTAAATTTTTTATTTCTCATGTATTGAGATATTTTTTAGTATAACTTCCGGTGCCAACCTCAGTTTCTTGGCAATGCTATATACTCCAGCCAAATGAAAATTATAATTGAATTACTAATTAAAGCCCAGGTCAAAGTGTACGCGCGCTTAATAAAGCAAAAAGCATATTGGAGGCGGCGATGTGGAAACGCGCCGGGACCCGCTCGGCCAATCAAACAACAAGGGCCAATCGTGTTTATGCCGCCATCCCACCTGCCACCTGCCACCCGCCTGCACCTGCTCATGTGAAAATCCATCACAAGCTACACTACTTCCATCAAACAAACAGAACATGGGGGATTAATAACGGAATTATTGATTCCATGCTCCTAACTTGTTTCTAAATTGAAACTTGTATTGCTCTTCATAGCTTTTCGTAATTTCCTACTTCACTAACTTTCACAGGATTGATCCTTTATTGTTACAACTCTAAAATATTTATTTTAAGCTATTGTATAGCTTTTATCGCGAGCCTTGAGCGTGGAGACCGAATACAAAAATTCCGTAACGAAAAGACCTAACACCCCCAGAGTATCAAAAACATAATATCAAAAGCACAATTTCGGCAACGACGTCATCGGGGAACGTGCCTTAGCGGTAAGGCGCTTTAAGTGTCCAGATTACCAGAGAGACACGGGTTCGAATCCCGTCGGTTCCGCAATTTTTTCTTTCAAGCGTGATATTTCAAAAAGTCATTTTTTAAATTAATGACTTTTTGCAATATCATGCTTAAAAAAATTGCGGTCCCGATGACGTCGGTAGGTAAACATATGTTGAGTGCCACACGTCTTTTTATTTCGGTGGTATTCCAAGTCATTATTAGAATTTAAACTGACGCGACTATTTTCCATATTATTAAAATATAAACGGCTGAAATTCACGTCACTGTTGTCGGAGTATGCCATACGGGGTCCTTAGTCATGAACTTGCGTGTTCCCGTAACACGACGTGAAGCAAACTCCATATGGGTTCGAAACTAGTCGGACATACTCCGACAACAGTGAGAGTTTCAGCCGTTTATATTTTAACCATTCCAAGTCATGTTTATTAAGCTCAAGAAGTTAAATTCTTGGTGTGCTATTTCTGCGCTTGTTGATGTGATCTTTCACAAGCTACTTCCATCAATAACGGAATTATTGATTTTATGCTTCTAACTTGTTTCTCAATTGAAACTTGCCCATTACTTTTCATTGCTTTCTGTAATTTCCCACTTCACTAACTTTCATAGGATTGATTTTTAATTGTTGTAATTAAATATCTCCTTTATTTCAGTGGTATTTAAAGTCATGTTAATTAAGCTCAGTAAGTGAAGATTTTGTTGATGTGAAAATCTATCACAAGATACACTCAACAAACAAACAAACAGTAACTGTGGGATTAACAACGGAATTATTGATTTCATGCTGCTAACTTGTTTCTAAATTGAAACTTGTTTGTAGCTTTTCATTCCTTTTTGTTACTAAATTATAAATTACAGAAAAGTTGTAAGTAAAGTTTAGTTTGGTTTTTGTTTCGTGAACTAACACTTATTTGTGGTAAATTTAAATTGGTTTCTGTACTTTTTTCCAACTATGTACCGCGTGTATTTGGACTGTTGCAATATTTTTATATTGCCACCCTTCAAACAAAAATGTACCGCCAAGTGATTTGGCGCTCCGGTACGATGTCGTGTAGAAATCGAAAGGGGTGTGGATTTCATCCTGCTCTTTATGAGTTATTTGGATTGGCTGTTGTAGTTTTCCTATTCGTAAACTAGGTCTTGGAACAGATATTTAATTGATGATAAAACAACTGCAAAGCTCTAGTAAAGCTTTGACGTAATGTGAGTCTCTCTTATAATAGCGTATAGGAATAAATAACAACGTTTCCATTTTAAAATAAATCGGCGCCCAGGGTCCTGTAATTTATTACGTTACATGCAAGGAAAAAGGTCATTTTTATGAAATGTAATATGAGGTGCTAAAAAGTTATGATGACGCGGAAACGTCATAAAAAATTAAACGTCAACCATAGGCCACGAACCACAAGCCTTAAAGCTATTATACACTGTTTTATAACGATAGATAGCGTCAAGCGAGCGTGTTTACCTAAATAAAAAAAACCGACTTCAAAATGGACTAAAAAGTAAAAAAATAATTGCATTCAGTTACTTTGATTTACTTAACCATATCTGTAAAGTTTGTGTCATCTAAGTATAAGGAAGGTTAATTTAACGATTCATCATGATTGCATCCTAACACGATGACTATGGGACCATTTTGAAAGTATATTAGAATTATAAAAATCGGGCAACTCGTTAAAAAGTGGTTGATACTTTAAGAGTTTTAACTGCTAAGAGGCGCTGTGACACATATATTTGTTCTGCCCCTCTCGCAGCTATGGTTGGCTGGGGATATTTGAGTTATTTATGATTACTATGAATGTTTTTATATATAAGAATATAAACTATCACGAGTGATATCCATATTATTAAAATGTAATAGCTGAAACTTAAGTCACGGTCGTCGGAGTATGCCCGACTAATTTCGCAGTTAGTCTAGTTTGCTAGTTCGTCTAGCAAGCTGTTCAGTTTGCTTCACGCCGCGTTACTGGAATAAGCAATCTTATGACTAAGGACCCCGTATGAGTTTGAAACTAGTCGGGCATACTCCGACGACCGTGACGTGAATTTCAACGACAATTTCAAAACGTTATATTATTTTTAGATATTTTTATTCGTGTCGTTTAGGACTGTGTTTTTATTTTATGCGGATCAGAAGTTTCGTGGCCCAGCGCTCGTAATTTATAAGGATGACCCTTTTTGTTGAGCGGTGTTATTAACAAGGCTTCATCAATTTATTTATTTCATTTATTTGAGACTGTTTCTAAATTACTGATGACGTAACATTCGTATAAAATATATATTATTTAGAATTATTACCGGCTCGCTACAGAGCGAGCGTGTCGATTCTGTCATGATATTCGACAGTGCGAGTTTCGACTTCGTCTCCATCTCGCTCTGCCAACACTATAGATAGAGAGATATAGAAATAAAGTCGAAACTCGCACATTCAAGTTTCGTAACACAATTGATATGCAGGCCTCCATTCTTATAGAAGTGGACATATAAAATATTTATATAAATATAAAACAGCCCACCACTCTGCAACAATGCGGGTGAGCGGGCATACAATTCTTGCAAAAGATTATCAGATATTAATGATAACGATCGGGAACAACAGCTTTAATTTCTCGTAATTATTTAGTAAATAGTGCCTTTATTTTAAAGCTCCAAAAGACTATATACTATAGTATGGTCTTATTTTATTTTAATTAAATTTTTATACCTCCAATTTTCAAATGTAGAAATTGCCAAAGAAAATACCCGTTCAACTTTTAAATGGCACAAACCGATACGTATCAGATATGATTTAACTGTTCTACGGATGAGGTTTATGGGTCTACCGAGATATATTATAAAATTTATGGGTATAAGGTGTAATTTATTATTTTAAGGTGTAATATAAGTTTTTCAACGGGTGGTAGAGTCACTACAAACAATGCACTTGTTCACTAGGTATACTACTTCACTAGTTGGTTAATATTTTGAAATCAACTTTGAATATGGCTTTTGAAAGATGTAGATTTGTTTTATTAGCAAGTTTTTCAACACAATAAAAAGACATCTATAAAAATTAAAAGAACGTGCAATGTTTTATATCCTTAATAACCGTTAAGAAGTATCCTAATGACCACACCACTATCCATAAGTAATAGATTAAAAATGTTAATACCGGAAAAAATTAGATATTATAATCTGTTCAAAAATCGAACGTCTGTGTAAAGTTTTATGCAGGCATTATTAACCTTTGAAGTAAACTATGAAGTGGACGCAATCCTAAGACCAGTAAAATTAGATTTTAAATCAAAAGGACATTGCCAAAATTTGCCCCAGGCGGTCCAAACTTATGCTCATATTTAACTGTTTTATTTAAAAACACAATGAATTTTAAACAACTACCCACGTTTCATAGCAATCACTTGAAAATATATCAAAAAAATAAAAATTTCAATCGATTTTTTGTGTTCTGAATCACGTGACCGTCGTTGTATTATGAAAAGGTAACTTTTTCAACCTTCATAACTTTTTCCTGCGATTGCATAGGTACATACAACTTTGTTTTTCTGTAAATAGAAAATCTGCACTATTTAATGACATATATATCATTACTGAGCAGCCTGGGGTGCACTTCCATATAATTTTTGGCAATGTCCTTTAAGATACAACATTAAGACTAGCAAGTTATTTAAGCAAGTTTTAAAGAAACTAAAACCTATAATCTTATAACAAGATACTTTTCTTGTGTAAAGTTTACAAGTACCTAGTTGGGTAATCCTAATAAACTTTTAATTTTTTTTCTACATTTGCCGTGGTTTACAAATACAAAAACCTTTACACATTGTTTAAGTAGTTACATTATATCCATTTGATTTCAATTCTAATTGTACGTAGCTACGGTATCAAGTTATTTCAATGATTTGTATTATATTTGTATGATTTTATGTACTGAACAAGCGTTAATAATTTCAAATTTCTAATCTCCGAGATGACAATTCTAGCTTGCTAGGATTTAACTCTTACATAAATACATACTAACAGTTAAACAAAGGCTTGAAAAAATACAAGGAGAGTCACGTTGGCGCTTCGCACTAGGTAAGTAATTATTCATATTAAGCTCTCGCGTGTGTAATGAAAGTATACTGCAATAGCCTAGCAAGAACACCACAGGTAGAGTAGGTAGTCATGATTAATCATGTTTCTGTTTAGATTGTTTTTATAACTAGAAATAAACTTTTAAAATTCTGAGAACATAAGTAACAAAGGAACACGAGCGGAGATTGTGAATTGTGATACATAAATGTAACCTCATTTTGCATATTAAACCTAAATTATTTTATTTAACTAAAGTGGTGTAATTTAAAAGCAATGGTATTAATGGTATGATATGGTATTGTTGAAAGTAGCTACAAAAAAGTTCGGTTTATGAATAAAAAACTATATTGTAGCATTTAATTGGTTATTAGAATTTTTAATTTAAGTATATTTTTATAAATATTAATTTAAATTAATAAATGCCGCACATCATGAATTTTCGCAATATTATACCTACAATTCAATATTACAAATTACACTTGCTAAATATTTTGAAAATTTAAACATAATATAACAAAGTCGCTTCCCGCTGTCTACGCTTAGATTTTTAAAATAACGCAACGGATTTTAATAGTTTTCATTACTAGATAGCGCGTTTTTAGAGGAAGGTTTATGTAAATGTATATTTTAATAAAGACTTCTGTAGTTTTGGGTTTTTACGCAGATATAGTTGTCTTGTTAACATGACTTAAATGCCCTTTTTATAGTTAAATAGCCGGTAATCAAACTCGAGGTTTATTGGATCGGGATTGAAATAATCCGATTTCATAACCGTGAAGCTATCGCGGCTCAAAGACCGAGTGCATGTAGGTTGTTAATATAAATAATTTTAAATGCCAAAGCAAAGGGCAAAAAGTTAGTATGCGAGTGAACTTTAACATTACTTGTGGGTATATTATTACCGAGTTAATGAACACACATTAAAATTTTTGCATTATTATGTAACGGAAGCAATTTTGAGTACCAACTGATTTATGAGAGAACTTGATAATTTTATGAGTAGTTAAATATTAACGTCGTAACGGCTAAAACCAACTAAACCGTTTAGACCAGTGTGGCTAGTGTAAGATTTTACCGCACTCAGAGTGCCTACAGTGAGTGAGCTTTTACCAAAACAATTCGAAAACTTCACATTCGGGTAAAGGCAAATTTTATGTGGAACTGAAGCAGCGCCCCCGGTATCGACAGAAAACTCAAATAGGTGAGTTTTAATATCTACGCGGTAAAATCTTACACTAGCCACACAGGTCGTGAATGTCTACGAAATGTAAGAGAATAAAAAAAATGAGTCAAGTGATAACTCATGAATGTGAAAAAAATAGTGAGTTATAAAATTAGAGAGCAGAAAAGACACGAAGTAGGCAGTTTGAATGCTTCTCATGTTATGTATGAGTTAAGACTACTTTGCAAAGAACTTTCTGAAAGGGGATTTTGTTGACTTAGCACAACTTTCGAAAAATTACCTCGGACAAGTTTGCTTCAACTTTGTGAAGTGTGTTCAACTAGTATAATATTTTATGAAATGCCCCCAAAGTATTACCAAGTTATTTCTATTATCAATATTTATAATATGTTAACCGAATAAGAAAAGGTAAAAAGGAAAATAAAGTAGTAGGTTTATAAACGGTGTTTTCTTTTTTATTAAAAACTAAATCTATAAATATGTGACAATTAGGTACAACAAAATATGGAATTACTTGTTTATAAAGTAAAACTAAAACCAGCTTATTTAAGATTAATTCCATCCTGTCCATCTGAAAGGACTGTAATGAAAAAATTAAGATTTTTAAAATATAATTTGCCGTAGATAAAAAGCCTTGCGTTAATAGACTGGTTATATGTGGTATAAGGTTTTAGACTATTCTGCTTAATAGTACTCAGACAATATTATATAGTATAGCAGCGACATCTAGTACGATGAAACTAAATCATCATACTGAGTTTTCAGCGGTTCTTACAGGAAATTCAGTATACATAAGTTCTGAACCTACCGAAGCGCTCACCGTGTTAGTTTCATGATAAGATTTTAGATGGCGCTACTAGGCGTATAAAATGTTCTGAAAATTTTCTATAATATTTGATATAATTAGATATTATCAATTCACTTCACTTTTGTTTTTTTCAATTGATTATGTTTAAAAGTGTATATATTTTTTAAAACTGTTTTTCACGCGACATAGCATTTCATATAATATATAATAGCAATTTATAAATTCTTTACTGAAGTAATAACACCTATTAATTATCTATAAAACTTCGTGACAGGACAGATTTTGTGAAAGTGTTTTGTATTTAAGGGATTTTGTACGGCAAAAAATTAGATTCTTTTAAAGCAACCGATAAATTTTGTGGCTGGACGTTCGCCTCATTTTTTCCGCTTCGGTCGGTCTGAGGACTCTAGCGAGTAAGGACCAAGGAGGATATATATCAGTCAACGTCCGTCGACCATTTTAATTGTAGACCAATTTATTTCCCATGATGTAAAGAACCGAAGAAATAAATCTCTAAGCAAAATGTCCCTAAACTTTTTCTGCGTGATGTAGAGTTTTTGTTTTTGTGTAGAGTTTTTACATAACGAACGTAAAAATTTTAGGTTATTATCATAGTTTCAAATAAATCCTAGAATCACGTCCTTTTGATTAAATAAAACGTTATCTTCGCCATTATTTACATAAATTAAAATATTTCAAGTATAATTTCGTTGACGTACGAGTAAGTACCTGCAGTTGAACACGTTTTCCGTAATTCTGAAACGTAGATAATATTTATAATGAAATAGTTAGATTAAGCGTTGTATTCAGTCATTTTAATATATTGGTATTTGGTTGAACGAGCTTTACTGGGTATTTTTATTAAATATACCTTTTTTAAAAATGAAACCTTAATAGATCGATTAATTGCCCTCGAATCTCCCTGTATACAAAATTTTAAGAAAAGCGTTTCCGAGATTCAGATTATATATATATAAGAATTGTTTAAAGGCATTAGATTAAGATATAGTTTTTGAAAATATCTTAACTTGTCGAACAGCCATTCTGAAAGGTAGCATGCGCTCTCTAACTAAGAGACGTAATAAATATTATAGGACAATTACACTCATCGGTATACAGCCCCAAAGTAAGCGTAGCTTGTGTTATGGGTACTATGATAACTGATGAATATTTTTATATATATTATACATAAATACTTACAATACATAGAAACACCCAGACAATGGAAAATATCTATGCTCATCACAGAAACATTTTCCAGATGTGGGAATCGAACCCACAGCCTAGGACGCAGAAGCAGGGTCACTACCCACTGCGCCGCTCGGCCGTCATCGTAATAATACAGTGGAGTCTAAAAATTACGTCTATATTTTGAATGCAGACATTTTGACACAGCGCTACACTATTGGATACCGGACAGTTCGTGTAATAAACAATTCGTTTATGACTATTATTATTTCCGGCTATTATACGAATACCATACAGTTTCTCAGGGTAGTAATAAAGAAATCCTATGCGCAAATTTTACTTGGCAAGATTACACTTTGATACTACCACGAGTAGGTTCTACTAAGTGCGCTTTCCCACGTTTTGGCTTGGAGCCTGAAAAGGCTTAAGCTGTCACTGAATTTGCATGTGAAAACTTCCTCTTTAATTAGGCAATATAAAAGCATTAAGTAAGCCACTTTTTTAATTTATTCTTCTTATAAAATCGTTTACTAATTTATTTTTAATCCTTATTAAGTAAAACAGCAAAATAGATTTAAACATAAACAATAAATTAATTGTGGTTGTACTATTAGCAGCCTGTAGATTAATAAAAGTAGTAATAAAATTTTAGTATACATTGACCATCGTTTTAATTAAGGTGTTAAAATTTTATCAAGACCTTTTCATAATATCCACTAACGAATGAAAAAGTCACGCAAATTGATAACAACTAGAAGCCTACATTGTTACTTAACATATAGAACATAACGTAATGTTATAAATTTAAAAGCACAATAATTTCCATGGAACAAAGAATGTGAATCTTTTTATATTTGTATGTATGATGGCATGTATAAACAAACATTGATAATAATTATGTAACTAAAAATTAAAAGATTGGTCTATATATTATTCTAATTTGGTTTATTTTTAGGGTTGCGTACCTAAAAAGAAAAAAAACGGAACCCTTATTATAGGATCACTTCGTTGTCTGTCCATCTGTCTAACAAGGCCCTTTTTCTCAGGAACACGTGGAGGTATGAAGCTGAAATTTATACTCAAATACTCAAATCTGCTGTCAAAAAAAACCCCAATTTTCGACACTGTCAAGTAAATTAAAACCTAACGGGTAGTTCCCGTAAACTTAGAATCTTGAAATTTGGTACGAAGCAATATCATATAGCACAGATAATGGAAAAATTACGAAAACTGTATATTTTTAGTTATATCATATACCAAAAATATTTTTAATAATTTTATACTTACCCCCTTTTCTCATGAATACGTAAAGGTATTAAATCAAAATTCATATCAAATACACTTGGGCCTATAAAACTTTTAAGCTGTAACAAAATCAAACTTCTATGTCAATACAATTAAAAGATTTAGCAATATAAGCCGCAAATTTAACTCACAACTAGACGCAACCTAACAAGCTATGCTAATCTATAAAACCTTTAAACTGTATCAAAATCAAACTTCTATGTCAACGCAATCAAAAGATACAGCATTAGCCGCATATTTAACTCTCTACTACACGCAGCTAGTTCTAGAATCTTGAAATTTCCTATGAAGCAATGTTTTATAGTACATATGAAGGAAAATTCCGAAAAACTTAATATTAACGGAACCCTCGGTGCGCGAGTCCGACTCGCACTTGGCCGGTGTTTTAAATTTTATACCTACCTAATGAATTGTAATTTATTGTTGACCTCCTGTCTCATTACATTAAGTGCCTACATATCCCGGCTTTCACACACAAGTGCAATAAAACCTGAGCCTGTAGCCTATTGATAAGGCAAATAGACTCTATAATGAAGCATAATTATGTGTACGTAATTATAACGGCAGAACAATTATTAATACGATACCTACTTATTTTTTACAATTTGAAGCTTTTGAGCTTATCAAAAGCATAATAATATAACAATTGTAATTGTCGTACTTGTTATCATATTAACAAAGTTAATAAGGTTTAAAAACTGTTAAATAACAATGATTTTTAGTTTCAGCAATGTTGGGCAGCAAAGTATGAAAATGCAGTAAGCAAAGTCCTAAATAATTTCATTTTTAAGTCCCACTTTCTATACAGGAGCTTAGTATCTACTTTCTTTGGGATTCACGAGTTTATAATTTTTTAACTATTGATATGTATAAAACCTAAATATAACAAAGCATGTCAAATAAATAACTTATTCAAATATCCATAATCTCTTTGGTTCAGTCCCTTTATTTTATCACCACATGTTGCCACTTCATAAATCTGTACGCTAAGCGGAGTTGTACCATTTGTGCACTACATCCGAAAATGATACGACAAAATACGCTCTCAGATATCTTTTTATAAAATATTTGATTTACCCATGTACACTGACTTTGCAGAGGCTCAAAATGGTAGAGGATATTCCTGATTTGTTTATACCCCGTACGGTACGTCTTTATCGGCAGGGTGGTAAAGCGCTACAGTGGAAGCCTGCCGTGGATAGGTATCTGATACCTGAACGAAATTAAAAAAATCACTACATTTTCTTTAAGCTATAGTAGCCAACTAATATACATATTTTATAAATATTTATGCTAAGTACGTAGTATAATTTTTATACTGGGATCTGAAACTGAGCCGTGGCGTTGAACATGTTTTATATTGGAATAATATAATCAGCTCAGCTGACATACGAATTTAAAAAAACTTATTAGAAATATACATGATCGCATTGAAATCTAAAATTGTGCACAAGTGTTTATAGAATGAAAGGACCTTACTAAACTCAGTTGCGACATTAAACATTTGCTCGGGAATTGTGATCCCTGAATATTTCAAGCCCGGAATCCTTTAGCACAAGTACGAATTTATGTTTGGAAAATAGCCATTTAGTATTTGACTAATAGGCCGGTTTATTATAGGTAATAGTAATAGGAGCATTTAAGGGTTAAAGGTCACAAGTATTAAGCAAAGCTGGCGACTTTACGTACTTACGTTTACATGTTAGTAAAGTTTGACGTTGAGAGAATGTGTGAGTCTTAATAAGGCTGCCAATAAACTTCGAAATATATGTATCATATTTTATTACTTTGAAAAGTTTATTTGCAGCTTGTTTACATGCTTCCTAATCGTATCAAGTCTAATTCTTTGTAAATCGGATAAACATAAATAATTTAATATGTTGAACAACAACGGAATACTTCTAAGTTTAAAGTCAAAAGGGAAATAATTTGGACTTTATCCCTCAGTTCAAAATATCTTTATGAAATTGTTATGTAAACTGCACTT
The DNA here is from genome assembly GCA_034621355.1 of Mycalesis mineus. Taxonomy (NCBI): domain Eukaryota; kingdom Metazoa; phylum Arthropoda; class Insecta; order Lepidoptera; family Nymphalidae; genus Mycalesis; species Mycalesis mineus. Next base: position 8,640,719 of record CM067881.1, read on the forward strand.
TACAAAACCAAGAAACGTAACTCCTTGCTTTGCAATTTTGCTTACAAACACGTGAGGGAGTCAACCAAGCGTTAAATGCTAGGTCGCCTGGTATAAAGTGGAGCTGGGATTTGGCAGCCGAGCTTGTGTTGCAAATGCAATTGAATTGTAAGCAAATTGCACACGACTGCAAAGTTGAGTGCTGATTTTGTATAAGACAAATATGACATACTTTATTTCGCACCTGCTGTATCCTTTTATTCTATTTGTTTTCGTGAAAGGGGTTTGGAGAACAGGTTTTTTGATTGAAATTATGGATTCCATATGGAGCAGCCTTGCAATAAAAGTTGTAATGAGCAGAAGTTTCAAAGCTATTCTATTATATCTAAATAAAAATACTATCGGGGCAAGCACTATTAAAATCTGCATCGAGATTTCTTTCTGTGGTATGTTTGCACTTAGAAAAAAGATTAAAATAGTATGAAAGTTCCTGTGAAAAACCTTCGCGGTTGAATTCGCAGGCTACGACTCTACGTCATTTTATTTTTAAGTCAACTTATTTCAAAATCCTACTAATTGCAGTTAAAATTGACTTAATTCATTACAGATTTCACCAAGGTTTTATGTTACACTTATACTAAATGGTATTACGTATAAAACCTTTGATATAAAACTAATTCTCAAATTTATAACGTCTGCATACTATTTCTAGGGCACCGAACTCTCATTTCAACATTGAATACTTTGAATTTTAAGCAAATGGAAAGTGGTTTAATATATTAAAACGATCCTAATCCATCACAGGGGTAGATTGTCACGCTCGGGTCAAATGTCTACATTTTCTGTGGCAATATTTCGTGACGTCTGGAATTGATAATGTACTTACTAGTGGTATGACCCATTAAACTAATCAGTCAAAATATATTCAGCGTTGTATAATTATATAACTATATTATTTTTGATGACCTCTCGAGCGTAATGTGTGTGCTTTATTTGTGTGTGAGGTTTTATGGGATGGGATTCATTTAGGAATTTATAATTTTTCAATTAGATTAGGATTTAGTTTAGGAGTGTTAGGAGGACTGCTCCCTCGCCCTTTAGTTATTGTTTTTCTTATGTAATTATAAATTCAGTACATAATTGATTGTTTAAACTATAAGTTCTAAACCAAGATGATCGTGTTTCAAACTTGCATCTTGAGTATACTCTTGTACGGAGCGGAAACATGGTCGTCCTATGCAAAGCAGGAGCCCCGACTTAATTCATTTTATATGCGCTATCTTCGCAACATCCTTGGCATCACTTGGAAAGATAGGATAACGAATAAGAGGGTATTAGAGATTGCACAACTTTCTAGCCTCACCGCTTTGCTGAAGCAAAAGAAGCTGAGATGGCTAGGGCATGTGCACCGTATGCATTCAAATCGTTTGCCACGGTGCGTCATGCTTGGCGCCATAGCAAATAATAAAAGAAACGGGAGTTACGTTTTAAAGATTGCGCCAAACGGGACATGACCGCTTTTAAAATCGACCACCAGAGTTGGAAGTAATTTGCGGAGGACAGGAATGAATGGCGTAAGAAGGTAAAGCAAGGCATGGAGTGTCATGACAGGGGGTGGTTGAAGTTCCTGGCAGACAGGAGACAAAAAAGAAGGGAAGGTTACAGCTCTCCCAGCTTTTCTCTTTCTTGTGAGCACTGCGGCAAGTTGTGTCGTTCTCGAAATGGCCTTCATAGCCATCAATCTTGGTGTAACTCAAAAGATGCTGCTTAAATCGTCTGTCACAGACGAATAGGCCATGACTGACTGAAGTTCTAAACGTGGGCGATGACGCCCCATCTGATAGAAGCCCAAAAACACGTCACGAGTGCCTCAGTTGGAGTTGTTCTAAAGGCTGGTGGTAATAGCCATACATGTCAAGCGCTTTACTCGTAGACGATTCGCTTAAGATGTGTTGTTATGTTAATAATAATAAATATTATAGGACAAGTACACACATCACTATATAGCCCCAAAGTACGCTTAGGTAGCTTGTGTTATGGGTACTATGATAACAGATAAATATTTTTTATAAATATTATACATAAATACTTATATAGCTAAACACCCAAACACTGGAATACATCCATGCTCATCACACAAATATTTTCCAGATGTGGGAATCGAATCCACAGCCTAGGACGCAGAAGCAGGGTCATTACCCACTGCGCCACTCAGCCGTCAAATGTTATGTTATGTTATGTTACGTTATGTTAAGGCAAGCGTACAGGATAAGAGATTCAAAGATGAAGCTGGTATACTAACTGTAAAATGGTAGCTAACATGTTTGTGATAACATTGAGTTAGTTATATTAGCCTGTGCCTATTCAGTATATCCAAATATTGTGATAATATATTGCGAGTATCGCGCGTGTTAGCAACGAGCGCTTCTTGTCACTGGCAATACTACCCGATGATAGATCGAGGTCCATGGAGACTGCCCATTAGTGTCTATTCTCTAAACGCACTGCTTTGCTTTCAACGTTGCAATGTGTTTGTTATGACTTACCTCTAAATCTTTACAGTATTGATATAATAGCCTGATATACTTTATTTAAATTTTTTCTTTGTCACAAAGGTTGTTTAGCGAAGTTAAATTAAAATCTTATTAGATAGACATCGATGAAATGGCGACATTCGATTGCAGTCACATTAGAAATTTGATGAAGAGAAATTTTAGTACCGAAAAATGGCAAAACATTGAAAGGATTATGCATGAATATATTTCATTTATGTATCAGCATTGACGAGCGTTATATTCAAGTCAATAGTGGCTCCTATACATACGGCTGTAATTATATTATGTGAGCATTAAAAGCAGCGTCTGTTGATTTACCATTGATGCAAATGTGGGGAAAAGCGATTATTTTACTTTGTTTTGTTTATATCTTGGTTAAGTTCAGATAAGTCTAATAACAGCTATTGACTATTCTGCGTACTTCACTTTAGCTAAAAGGCTCTCCATCGTTGTGTCAACGATGAAAACGTTTCATAAAATAGGTTGCCTATACGTTTTTACCATAAGCAAAAACATTGCCCATACTAGTATTCACTAATAAATAATGGAACCCTTACAATAATGACGGGATTATGTGCTTCCATTGCAATTTGTGTGTTGAGGAGGACATGATTAACTAGGGAAACGATACATCCTTAACATTTGTTTTATGGGTTATACAAAAGTAGTATTATATAGTAGATTTCTTATTTTTGAAAATTATTTATACAAAAATTATTTAGACAAAATGATAGCTGCATTGAATATTGAATTTTTTTTATTCACTACAAGTTAGCCCTTGACTGCAATGATATCTAAGATGGAAGCGGGCTAACTTATATTGTATATCCGGTTTCTTCGGGTTCTACACGACATCGTACCGGAACGCTAAATCGCTTGGCGGTACGTCTTTGTCGGTAGGGTGGTAACTGGCCACGGCTGAGGCCTCCTACCTTCCAGACCCGGACCCGGCCGGGAATCGAATCCCAGGACTTCCGTCTTATAAATCCACCGCGCATACATACCGCACCACGGAGGCCGTATAGAGGGATTCTGATGAGCAATGCGAGGGAAAAATAATCCAGAGCGTCGTGAGCGATACACCGACCGAGAGGCAAACTTTATGGACGTGATATTTTAGATATCTTACATGTATAAATATACTTGACAACAGCTAAGTAACATTTTACTGTTTAAGGTGTTTATTGTACTGTATTGTAATTGTAATAAACAAGAATTAAACGTGTTTCATTGTGTTACACATAACTTTTTGTCACAATGTGTTGTGCTCGGTTTCACATCAACTCGGCAAATCGAATGAAACGGGACAGCCTGTCAATACGGCCGTGTGGAAATTTATTTACCCGCTAATGGAAAGAGATTTGTCGAGTCGAGGGTGTATACGGTTCAATAGTGTCAGCTTTATTTAGGATTTTTAGATTTACCAGGATCAATGTATTTACTCGGTGTATGTAATTGTTTAAATCTATCTAACCTTATTAAATACGTGAAGCGTTATTAAGCCATATAGAAGTGAACTTTTAAATAATATTTATCATAGACCTTTGTTAGAAGCGGAGAATTCAAGGAAAGATCGGCAGGTTTTTTTCTGGATCACTCTTGATCAAAATATGTTTTGGACATATTTATGACTAGAAGCTTTTGTTAGAGTAGAAATTTTACAAGACTTCTGTCTATTACGTTATTCTGTAACGATATTCTTATAACTATACTGCGTACGTCTAAAGAATATTGAGCGCAACAGAACCTATACTTACCGTAGAACAAAGTTGCATAATGAAATTAGTAGGAAACGACTATTGGCGAAAAACGATTCTATCGAACGCCTTGTTTCACCATCATCATTATCAGCTTATTAACGGCCCACTACGGGACCAGGCCTCCCTCCTGATAGGAGAGGGGATATGGAGCGTACACCCACCACGCTGCTTTAATGCGGGTTGGCGGGAACGCCTTGTTTGAAACCGTGAAAAGTTGAAGGAATCAACTACTACAGTCTAACCACTGTACCAACAAAGACTATTAGAATAGTATTGGTATTGTTAATAATTAAAACTTAAAAATGACACCTGCCACCTGTCTGACAAACAACATCAAAAATATTAAAATAATTACAAATATGTAAATAATCAATAAAAATATCAAACTAATAGCTTAAAATGCACGCAAAATTAAACAAATAATAATGAAAACATAAAAATGAGACGTGGTGGCGGCCGATCGAAAAGCGCACAAAGAACACCAAGAACATTGTCGTCGTCGTCGCCGCCGTCGGACGAATATGGTACCCCACCATCATCCGCGAGGGATGTGACGCCCTCTCCACCTCGGAGGACACATCGGGGCGTCACCACACGGCACAAAACGACGACGGACGATTCACCACCAGCGAGCTTGGGGCAACAGGGGCCGATGGCCCCCGCAAATGCTCCCGCTGCCGGTGGTATAGTGCGCCGCATGAGATGGTCTCATAAAATGAATGAGAGTGTCATGCGTGCGTACTACGGGGCGACAGAGGGGGGAACTAACCTCACTGCGTACCGTTCAAGAATGCTGTCTCTGTTTCAGGCGCTTGAACCAACAGTGACCGTGACTGCACAACGATTGGCGGATCAAGTACGGGCCATCCAGCGACGTCATCTGCTGGATGAGGCTCTACTTGAACGGCTGCGTTCAACTCTACCACAGGTTAATACCACTTGTAACTTACCTCAGCATGCAATACCAACAGGATTGCAAATTAACATCCAAGAGGAGTTACAGAGTGGTATTGATCTGACAGTAAGTAACCAGGATGATGAGCAACTGAGGAGAACTTTGGAGGATGCGATTCTGATGTATAGGTACATGCCTCTTAATTTAAGACCACGTTTGCCTCGGTTGCCTATACATTGACGAAATATGGCATTAGTGGGGGTTCTAGACCAGATATTAGGTAATTACCTTTTAACATCTGAGGACCTAAGTGATACGCATTCGATCCTATACTGTGGAGCCGTTGCGGCGTGTCGAATCGCGGGAGTTAGATTCCCTGAACCACGCACGGCCCCGCAGAGGACGGGTCAAGCTCCAGCTTGGCAGACCAGAATCGAAAGGCGTATCACACTGGCTAGAACTCTCATTGCTAAGCTAATCTGCTTTAAGGAGGGCAATAACCGCCCTAGGGTCATGCGATTCGTGAAACAGGCTTTTGCTGGGACTGATACACGTCCGTTCCAGTACTTGGACTGTGTCACGGAACGCATCGACTTCTTAAAGCAGAAAGTCTATGCATGGGCAAAACGTATCAGGCGTTATAAAGAGCGCAATGACCGATACTATCAGAATCGGATCTTTCAAAGTGACCAACGGAAAGTATATAGGAACTGGGAGCAATCTAGTGTTTGTGTGACTAATGGAGAGTTTCCAACTTCTGATGCTATGTCAGATTTCTGGCGTAGCATCTGGTCGGCCCCCATTGATCACACAACCGGCGTTTGGATGAATATTGTCAAGGAGAAATGCGCGATGGTAGAACAAATGGTTCCAATAACCATAACTGCGGAAGACGTAGGTTGTGCAATTCGGCCGGCTTCCAACTGGAAATGTCCTGGTCTGGATGGATTGCACAACTTCTGGTTGAAATGGTTCCGTAGTGCGCATTCTATCTTGGCAATACAATTCCAAAGCGCCGTTGACATTGGATCGCTACCGACATTCTTAACAACTGGTGTCTCGTTCCTATTATACAAATCCGGAAGTACCACGGATCCCAAAAACTACCGACCGATTACATGCTTACCTACCATCTATAAGCTCCTTACATCCATTCTGACATCAAAAATAACAATGCATATTAATGCAAATAATATTTTGGCCCCAACACAGAATGGATGCAAGGCCCGGTCTCGTGGTACAAAGGAACTGCTCCTCATTGACACTGCTATTTGCCAGCAGGTTCGGCGAAACAGAAAAAATCTCACAGTTGCTTGGATTGACTATAAGAAGGCCTATGATTCAGTGCCTCATTCATGGCTCATGGAGGTCATGCGGTTGTATAAGGTCGATGCAACACTATGCTCTTTTCTTGAATCGTGCATGAGTCAGTGGATGACAGTCCTTAACCATCCAGGCATCTCTGAGAGTTCTGAATTGAGTGAACCGATAGGGATTAGGCGGGGTATTTTCCAGGGCGATAGTTTGAGCCCTTTATGGTTTTGCCTAGCTCTTAATCCTCTCAGTACTTTGCTGATGGATTCAGGGCTAGGCTTTCGCCTTCGCAGGGGTGGTGAGCTCATATCTCACTTGCTTTATATGGACGACCTCAAACTGTATGCATCAAAGCGTTCAGACCTTGTGTCACTGTTGAAGATCACTCAAACCTTTAGCAATGACATAGGGATGGAATTTGGTGTAGACAAGTGTGCGGTAATCAATATCGAGCGAGGCAGAGTTGTGAGCTCTGAGAATATAGTACTTTCAGAAACTATTATTCTCAAATCACTTTGCGAAGGGGAGACCTATAAGTACCTTGGAATGTCAGAAGCACTTGGTATTGAGGTAGGGAATATGAAACAACTAGTGCAGGAACGCTTCTTTAGCCGCCTGAAAAAAGTCCTAAAAAGTCTTTTATCAGGTGGTAATAAGGTGCGTGCCTACAATAGCTGGGTCATGCCCTTACTCATATACTCTTTTGGCATTCTAAAGTGGACTCAAACTGAACTGGACTCCCTGGACTGTAAAGTCCGCAAACTGCTGACATCATATAGGATGCACCATCCACGTTCATCTGTAATGAGATTGTACCTCCCACGCAAGTGTGGGGGACGTGGTTTCTTGAACGCCAAGAACCTCCATAATCGTGAGGTGTGCAATCTCAGAGATTATTTTCTCAAGATAAATGTGGGTATGCATAAGGATGTCGTTGCAGTGGACAAGGGTTTTACCCCACTATCCCTTGGCAAAAAGAACTGGCGTAAGCCTAAAGTAATTAGTAACTCAGATCGTGTGGCGATATGGAAGAGTAAGGAGTTGCATGGACGTTTCTACAAGGCCCTCACGGGGCCAGATGTAGATCAAATAACATCAGTATCTTGGTTGCAATTCGGTGACCTCTTTGGGGAAACCGAGGGTTTTGTCTGTGCAATTATGGACGAGGTTATCAAGACGAGAAACTACCGGAAACATATTATGAAAGATGGCACTCTAGACATATGTCGAGCGTGTCATCAGCCTGGGGAATCCCTCAGACATATAGTTTCCGGGTGTGCTCATCTTGCTAATGGCGAATACTTGCACAGGCATAATCAAGTAGCCAAGATAATCCACCAACAACTTGCTCTTCAGTATGGCCTTGTCGATTTTGAGGTGCCTTACTATAGGTACGACCCAGCGTCAGTTCTTGAAAATAGCAGTGCGTTGCTCTACTGGGATCGAACAATTATCACTGATAGGTATATTGTAGCCAATAGACCTGATATAGTGATAATTGATCGATTAACGCGCCGTGCAATGATTGTTGATATTACTGTTCCACATGACGATAATCTGGTGAAAGCTGAAAAGGAAAAAGTATCAAAATACTTGGACCTTGCTCATGAGATTACCGCCATGTGGAATGTTGATTCAACAATGATTGTTCCTATAGTCGTTTCAGTCAACGGTCTTATAGCGAAAAGCTTTGACGAACATCTTAAAAAGCTTTCGCTTAATTGTTGGATCAAGGGTCGGATACAGAAGGCAGTAATTCTTGAAACGGCGCGCATTGTGAGGAGGTTCCTCACTTTGGAGCCCTGACCACCGGTTGCTTGGACCCCCGGGCCCCGCAGCAGGCGGAATTAATTTTTTTATAAATTTTTAATAGTGTTTTATTTTTTTATAATTTTAGAAGCATTGTTAAAAATTTTTAAAATAATTGTAAATAAATAAATGAGAGTAAAAACTTCATACAAACTTTTCCTATAAAAATCAAGTTAGAGGCATTAAGTAGTAAAACTTAAAGGTAGACTGAGGTAGTAGTATTAATACAGTCTATTTCAATCATTATCCGCTATCTGAAAGTTTGTTCATAAGAAGTAGATAGTACGTGTAATACGTTTGGTAGCTTTCTGGCCGCAATGCATGAGTTTCGAAAGCTTTCATTCAAACTTCCCGGTGGGAAGAAAAGCGGATGCCCAAAGTTTGATTTTGTAACTTTCCCCATTTAACTGTTTGATGGTTTCTAGTATTTTTATCTATTATAGGAAATATAGATTACTAGCAAAGTATACATTAGTACTAGCTGAATAGCTCTGAAATTGGCGGATTCAACACCAAAAGGTTATAGGTTCGATGTCCGTTAGTTGGACTATTATCGTATAATATCTAAAACTAAAAAATATATTCATATTTAAGAAATATATGTAACAAAAAAGTTAGTTGATACTTACGACACTGCTCGCGTGCGATTTGATTTTATTCGTATAATAAAGTCTATAATACGTTATTTCATACATTTAGTTTTCCCAGGTATTACTTACCAGAAAGCTTCAAAAAAGCTATAGTGACAATATAAAATCTATGTTCTAATCTCTAATAGGTTCCAAAAAAATATAACAAAATTCACCAGCGTTTTAGAAAAAGAGAAAACTTTGGCTTTAAATTAAAATACGAATAGAAGTATGTCTGTATAAAATGAAAGCGTATTTTAGGATAAATTATTTAATATTTTATTGGCACCAATTTAAACTTTGTATTGCAGTTTTCTTTACTGTTTGCTGCTTAAAACAAATACGGTAGGTATAAAATTGTGCCAACTTACTAAAATATCATGAGTGAATTTTGATAAATAGGCAGATACTTTGGTTTTATGATATTTTGGCATATTGCTAGTGCGCGCTTTTTTAGTTTAAGATTTTTAAACATCATTTAAACTGCAGAATACCATACCATAATATTATATTTATCACAAACGTTGTCCGATATGATTCTTGCTGTAACAAATATATAAGAATAATTAATTTTACGAAAAAATGCGTTAGTTAACAAAAAAAAAATATATTTTAAATGGCTTATATCAGCTTGCTATGCATATCGTCAAGTTTGTTTCTGTTTAGTAAGAAACACTTAAGTTATTTTAAATAACTATCAACAACATTCATTGATATTAATATTGAACTACCCCCGAATTCATTATTGTGGAAATTAAATTAATATAAATAAAATTTCTGAAATAAAGATAGCCTCATTTTTGAATTATTAAAAATAGTTTTGTTAGCATTTTAAAATATTACAATTTGTTACCATAGACAATACTATACGATATTGTCTATGTTAACATAAGCTTATGTCTGTCGCCCGTGAGATGATTGAAAAGAACTTGATTCCCGGGCGTAAAATAAAATATAAGAATTGATATGTTCGAATAGTCGTGTAGTGTATTTTACTGTTCTTTTGATTGTTACACAGTATGCATATTTTTAGTGTAATATAATTTATTGTACTTGAGTGGTTTTGTAATTCATGTAAAAAGAGCATGTGTCGGGTTTTTCTGGCCGCGTCTTTTCTCGTCACGGACTGCATTTCTGACGCGGCGGTAGTTTACAAAAGAATAAACAATTTTTAAGTCATCGGAATATTATTTCAACGCCCAAGTTTAATAGTTTTTTTTATTTTTTCGTTTATTTATGCAAGAAGTAGCTGTTTTGTAATATCAACCATTTCTTATAAAGAACTGTTCTCCCAAGCCTCAAGGGAAATTCTATGATATGTTTATACAGCTTATTTACATTAGAACAGCGTAGTAAGTTGTTCTATGCCTACTCACTATATGTCTATTGAAAGCTTTGCGTACTAGGGGAATATTAATTAACGTAACTACAGGATTATGGCACATGACGTATTGGTTTCAACTGCTTATATTACGGTTCCTAGACAACTAACCTAATATCTCATCATCAACTTATTTGTAATAACCTGGTGCAAGACATAGGCCTTCTATAAAAGGGGGGTACTTAAACGTCATTCAAATCCACCACTCACTTGAAGCCCTCCTGAATTTCAGTGTTGCACAGCTGTTCGAGCCGTCACGATTGAGTATACGAATTTGGGTTTACACTTTTCAACATTTGCACATTAGTATCTAGTTTTCTTATTGACTAACTAGAACAGAAAAGTTTTAGCTAGCTCGGGATTTTCGTTTAACACTCAAAGTGACGTCATCACGGCATAGACTACATCAAACAACTACATAATTATGTGCATACGTATAGCAACATGGGAATTTACTTTGGATTGTGTTCATCATCATCATCATTATCAACCTATATAAACGACTTTATAGGTACTATTACAGGAACAAGTTCTACCGCCTTCTTTAAATTAATATGAAAAATATAATAAAATTACATGAATTCTATTAGCCAGTTGGTTAGCTTTTTAGGTTTTGAGTAAAGAGTGTAATTTAGCTGTAAATTCAACGAGCGTGCAATACCGCATCGTTATAAACTCAAGTGTCTCGTTCGCTTGTGGTTTCTGCACATTATTAATGAGATTAATAATTAATTGAAAGTTCGGTTAAAATTTTAATGACCTGTTAAGTATTTTAAATTAGGATTTCATTTCAAACTCGATAACGTAACGAAATTTTTCATTTCGTTCGTATGAAATTTTGATGACCTCTGTGGCGCAGTGGTATGCGCGGTGGATTTACAAGACGGAGGTCCTGGGTTCGATTCCCGGCGGGGCAGATTGAGATTTTTCATAATTTATCTTGGTCTGGCTGGTGGGAGGCTTTCACCGTGGCTAGTTACCACCCCACCGACAAAGACGTACCGCCAAGCGATTTAGCGTTCCGTTACGATGTCTTGTACAAACCGGAAGGGGTGTGGACTCCATCTTACTCCTAACAAGTTAGCCCGCTTCCATCTTAGACTGCATCATCACTTTACACCAGGTGTGATAGCAGTCAAGGGCCAACTTGTAGTTGATAAAAAAAAATCTCTTATTACCATTGCGACACAAATTATGACCCTTAATTAGGCTTTCACCGTGGCTAGTTACCACCCCACCGACAAAGACGTACCGCCAAGCGATTTAGCGTTCCGGTACGATGTCTTGTACAAACCGGAAGGGGTGTGGACTCCATCTTACTCCTAACAAGTTAGCCCGCTTCCATCTTAGACTGCATCATCACTTTACACCAGGTGTGATAGCAGTCAAGGGCCAACTTGTAGTTGATAAAAAAAAATCTCTTATTACCATTGCGACACAAATTATGACCCTTAATTAGGCTTTCACCGTGGCTAGTTACCACCCCACCGACAAAGACGTACTGCCAAGCGATTTAGCGTTCCGGTACGATGTCTTGTAGAAACCGAAAGAGGTGTGTACTCCATCTTACTCCTACAAGTTAGCCCGCTTCCATCTTAGACTGCATCATCACTTGACATCAGGTGTGATAGCAGCCAAGGGCCAACTTGTAGTTGATAAAAAAAAATCTCTTATTACCATTGCGACACAAATTATTACCCTTAATGCGCATTGGAACAATGTGGTGGGTTTTAGCTCTAAATCTTGGAGCAGGGAAAGGCATTGTAGAGACCACAAATGTTGTTCAGACGTAACCTAGGGATAGTTTTTATTAAAATAACAGGTGGTTCACGTTCTCGTACCTATCTACCTATGATAGAATGTTATATCTGAATTTTTATTACAATAGAAAAAATATCTTTATATACGAGTAATTAAAATACCGCCAGCAGCATCGTGGGTTTACGCTCCAAATCCCCTCTCCTACAAGGAGAGGTCTGTACCCACTACAGACTACGTTCGTGAAACGGAACGGAAAAGCCAAGCAGAAAGAATTATCGAATTCATTTTCGGAAACATTTGCCCTATAAATACCTACCATTTGGGAACGCAATATAAAATGAATAATTAGGCATCATAGGCACGAGAACGTATTTTATAGCATAATCAATCACGTTTGGGTTTCGTCAGCTTCAAAGGCAGTATAAAGAAGTTGACATATTTATAGAATACCGTTTGAATAATGAAAGATAAATTTTCTTGCACCTTAACATTTAACGATTACAATTTACAAGTTTACAATAAAATTATAACAGTTTTTTAGCTACCTAGTGTATCTGATCTATGATTCATTCAACCACTTAGAGATCAAAGTGTTCGTTGTCTCGGAAAGCATGCCAAACCGTAGCTCCCGGTCATCAACACAACCTCCTGATAGTGATCGTTATCGGTTATTACTATCATTGTCACCAAGAACCCGTCAATGCACTATGGAGCAGGTTTCTAGGTATATGGAGCTCAGTGTTTCACCCCTTGTCTCAGAAAGCATGCTACTGTATGCTCCTCTCATTATTTATCATTACTGTCTGATGTGAGTATTATTCTTATTGGCACCTTAAGTCCAGTAACCCACAAGGGAACAGTTTTGCACGTACATACGCTCAGAAAACATAGACGTCAGAAAACATGCAAGCTCCTCATATTAAACTTAAATCAAACATTATCACCGTCCATTAGTCCAGTAACTCGCAATGTAGCAGTTTTGGAGGTACATAGATCACAAACTGTCTAACCCCTTGCCTCGGAAAGCCTGCTAAGTTCTCGATCATTAGCTTTACCTCCCAATAGTGATCGTTACAGGTCAAACAAGCCTGTCAAATGGGTTGTTGTTGATGAGATCTCTAAATCCCCTCTCTTATTATTAGTGACGTCAGACCCTGCAGTGAGTTATTAATAGAATGTTATGTTTAAATTAGATGTTATAATAATTTGCTATCCAACGTATTTTTACGTATGCCCTCCGTGGCACAATGGATGTGTAAAACGGAGATTGTGGGTTCATTCCGCAGCTGGGTCGATTAAGCTTTTCCAAATTAGTTTAGTCTGGCTGGAGTAATAACGTACCGCCAAGCAATTAAGCGTTTCAGTACGATGTCGTGTAGAGTCCGAAACAATTGGCGTACTAACAAGGTAGCCCGCTTCCATCTTAGATTGCATCATCACTTACCATCAGGTATGATTGCAGTCAAAGGGTCATCTTGTAATAAATATAAAAAATTATTATTATAAAAACAAAAAACCCGACTGCATAGAAGTTATGAACTGAAAAGAGAAAAACAAGGATCACTATATCTATATAAAATTCTAAATACTTTATGGAGATGCAAGCGGGGACAAAATACTTTATTTTCTGCGGGTAAAGAAAGATGTACCAAAACTACGTTTTTCCCCGCCTGCAGCACAAAGTATTTAGAATTTTGTATAGATATAGTGATCCTTGTTTTTCTCTTTTCAGTTCATAACTTCTATGCAGTCGGGTTTTTTGTTTTTATAATAATAATTTTATTTGAGACTTTTTTTTTTAGTTTATGGTATAGAAATGACACGGTACACTTTATGCCAATTTTTGTTAAAACGGCGATATAAACATGATATGATATTTATATTTTTGAAATGGTCTTTTTACAACCTTTCATTTGATACCCATATTACTAAGATACAAGAAAGATATACACACATTCCCCTTTTTTCCCCATTTACAGCCGCCGTTTTGAAAATTTTAAAACTATGTCACTACCACTATTTTTACAAATTCAACGTCACCTTACATGTCAAAATCCGTTCAGTCGTTTAGGCTGTAGCGCGTGCCAAAGAAATGGGCATACATACATACATACATACGCTCGAAAAACATAACCCTCCTTCTGACGCAGTCGGGTAAAAATATACGAACTCATAGGTTGAAACTACAAGAAGTTTACATTAAAAGCGATTAAAAAAAATATTATTTAACTGATTTTACTTGCTATCATTAAACAAGGGGGAAAATAATAAAGTAAAACAAATTCAAGTTTTTATTTATTTGTTGCTCATAGTTTTGCCATTTCATTGGAGTTTATCACTTACATTTATTTGGTGTTTATATTTAAAGTTCCAACGACCTATAGCCCCTGAATCAATTAGGACTGTACTGATAAAAATTAAAAAAAAATTCTAATATTAAGAACTAACTTAATAAATATCTATTTTTCAGCAAGAATGAGGTCAAAGTAACAAGCTAGTACTTCTATTATAAGTATTTTACTATTAGTGTAATAACACGTTCAGTTTGAATGTAAACATCTACGCATGTAAATAATAAATCACGTAAGGTTGTTAGGTCATAAAGTTTCTTTTGATAGTCTATAAATCAACACCGCTGATTTACTTCAAAGAAATATAGGTTATATTATTATTAAACGTATATTATAAGTTTTTATATAGTTGTACAACTTATATAATAACGTGCTTCGGAGAACACGTTAAGCCGCCGGTTCCAGTCACTATCATCAACATCTGATAGTGATAGTTAATAAAAAAACATTATCACCAATTATCAGCCCGGAAACACGCATTGGAGCAGCGTGTGAGGTCTTCGCTCTATATCCCCTCTCCTATACGAAGGGAGACCCGTAGTGGGTCGTTACGTGGCTGACAATGATGGTGACAACTAATAAAGGATTGCTTATAGTCTAGTATAGTTAGGTAGTGTAGTATAGCTCGGTATAATACAAGATTAAATTGAAAATTTAAAAACCCACTACAAAGTTGTGAATTGCCATTTTTCCGTGTCGGCATTCTCGGATTTGATACTTTTCATTGTAGTATTCTACTCGTCAAGCCCTTTGATTCATTTGATACTCATTTTAAAGGAGTTGTGAAAAAAATGTAGGTCTGTAATTTAGTAGCGGCGGCCATAATAGTAGAAGATCCGAACTGAGATCGACCTTCACCGAACTGATAATAGGATGAAATATATTTCATGACAAATTTAGTGTATTAGAAAATATATTAAAAATAGGTTGCCTAAAAAAATCCTGGACAGTGAGTGTTATTTTACCATAACACTCCTTTTTTTGCGTCGCGTATTAAAAACAACAAAGTGCAAACTACAGTAGTAAATACAAGTATAATGTTACAACAAACGCGATTTTTTACTAGGCAACCGTACCTAGCTCAGCCTTCATCACATTTTCTTTCGGAAGTGTTCACTGTACGCATTCCATTACACACATACGAGTACGTACCTACACGTAATGTAAATGTACACACGTATGTACATAGGTATTCGTAATGCGAGAGGTAAAACAGCTGTCGGGTTTCAAGCCATTTGCTAGCCCTCTCCCATTTATTCTGGGAACAATGACCTATTTTCTGTTACCGCGAAATTAAAATATATCTACTGTTTACTCTCTGACTGCCTTGGCGGTCTAGTGGTTAGTCTGTGACTATGACCACTAGGTATGGGTTCGACCTGGGTTGCAATCCAGGGTCGGGCCCGGGAACGACTGAGTTTTTCTTTTATCTAAGAAATTTTCAGTAAATTCTACGCTCGATCTCGGGAAGTTAGTCTTTTAAATCAGGAAAAAGATTCTAAACGTTACATTCCCGTGCCTCAGAGTCATTCTGGTCTCTATCATCAATATTTAATACTGATCGTTAATGTAAGCATGTAAGTAAAGCAGTGTGGTGGGACTGCGAGGGTCTGCAAGGGAGGCCTGGCTCTGTAAATGGGCTAATAATGTATATTTACTGTTTGCAGAAAAGAACTAGATTGTGATCGTTATGAGCTAACTTGCCCTGCCTTCCCCCTCAAGCCGCCAAGGGCTAACTTGTAGCTGATAAAAAATAAAAAAAAATCAGAAGCGTGCGTGCCTCATGCAGCTGCGAGCAGCATCTGGAGCTCACTCGTGCTAGAGAACAATTAAATATCCACAGGACAGGCAGTCGACAAATGAAATACAGATAACGTTCCCTCATAATATTATTATTGAAGACTATACAAGTAGAATAATATTATAGAACGCTAACGGGTAAATAACATTATTATGATTTACCGTTGACACTTGTACGTTCAATGAAAAGGGTGTGCTTGACACAATTCAGCGCGTCCCGTAGTCAATTTACACCCCTCTACATTATTAAACTTAATCGAACCCCTCTTAAGTGAGTAATTCACGTAAGTACAAGAAATATGTCGGAAGGTTATTTTCTTTATTTCTCTGCAATGTTGTTTAACCTAACGTTTGAAGAGGAGTTTATTTTTATGGTCGCTCTGAGATTGGAATGAAGCAATACGCAAATAAATAAATATTTTGAACATATTAATCAAAGTTTAATACTAAAGTGTCCGGAGTCATCACAATCGACCGCTTTTTGAGCTTCAGACGGTGAAACACAAACCAATCCATACGCTGCGGCAGGTTATACAAAAGTGAAGAGTTTACTTTGGACGTTTCTATGAGAAAGCCTTTGATTCGGTGGAAACCTGGGCTGTGTTAAGGTCATTGCAGAGGTGCTCGACTACCGGGACATCCAAGCGTTGCAGTGCCTGTACGAAACCACAAAAGCCATCCACTAGGCAGCCAATAAATAAGTAATTAATTTCTTTTCCGCCGCATTGAATTTTGCTGTTGGACGGAACGGACTTGGCATCAACATCAATGGCGAGTACTCTCAACTGCGGTGGACGATGTAGTGATGATGGCAGAATCTCTAGATGACCTTAATAATATGCTCAATGACCTCAGCAGAGTTTCTCAACAGGTGGGCCTTAAAACGAACATGGGCAAGACAAAGACACGATTAAAATCAATGTGACGAGTATATAACTAGGGAATATGGTCTAGTTAGGTAGGTCCAATTTCGAGAAAGAGGTGAACCGCCGAATCCAACTCGGTTGGGCAGCGTTAAGTGCGACTACAATGTCTTATTCTAATGGATGTTGTTGGCAGTTGAATCATCATCATCATTATCATCCTATTAATAGCAGGACCAGGCCTCCCTTATTATAGGAGAAGGTATACGGAGCGTAGACCTACCACGCTGCTTTAATGCGGGTTGGCGTGCTTAGGGTGACAATGTGTCGTTTATTGCACATGCTGATCGATATATTTGGAACCAAAAAGACCAGTCCGTGGCGCAGTGGTATGTGATGATGATGATGAATCAAAGTTTGATGATAGTGACCGGAACCGACAGATTTTTGAGCTTCAGAGGTGTCCACCAAGCAATTTCCCGCCTGAGCGCATTATTGAGATTTTTCTATAAATTGTCTTGAAGTCAGGCCCTCGTGATAAGTGCGACTACAATGTCTTATTCTAATGCATGTTGGTGTTGGCTATGCAGTTGAATCATCATCATCATTATCAGCCTATTAATAACCGTCAATAGAAGTATCGCTACCACGCTGCAAAGCGAGTTAGCGGGCTTCGGGTACAATGTCGTTTATTATAGATTATAGATATATGAAACCTCCGTGGCGCAGTGGGCTGTGAATTTATAAAACGGAGGTCCCACTCAGCCAACAAGGTAGCCCGCTTCCACTAGCAAGACTTCACCATCACTTACATACCAAGGTATGATAGCGATTTAGCGTTCCAAGGTGCCAAGTTGTCGTCCACTCCTAACAAGGTAGCCCGCTTACATCTTAGACTGCATCATCACTTAATATCAGATGTTGATAGCAGTGACCGGAACTGACGGTTTATAATTATTAAGATAGTTTAACGGGATAGTCGCAGATAACTAAATAGACGCGACTTATATTACTTAACGTGAATTTCGTTTTAGATTTTTATCTTCCACGCGCACAAGAACGCGGGCGTCCACTATGACATAGTACTTTGTATAAAATATGATTTGTTTAGTAGTACCTTTTTTATAGCAATTTAAAATCAACGACTCCTGTACTACTTTTACTAAACATTAACCAGTGTTGTTTCAAAAGACGTTAATCACTAACTAGGCGCCATAGTTCTTCATCGAAAGGGTGTTATTTATTAACTCCGTTATCGGATTGACGTCGTTCAGCTTTACCCTTTTAACGGCTTTGGGCGAGTTCGTAACGCCTTGAGAGTTACTTGTTTCTCAACATCCAACAACTATCGACGTTGCTTAAAGATTTAACATGCAGGCACTTAGAGCCGGCGCATACCTATTTGCCTTTGTTGGCAGCGCGGTTGTAATTTAAAGGTTAGTAAAAGGAGCGAGTTCATAATCACCCGCAGAGGATAACTCCAGACGACGTGTCCCAGTGACACTATCGATATCTACGAGTATATATACTTAGTATTTTATATGGAAACAAACATTCGTGCCAGCCAAAATGTTACTTAATGGAAACACACAAAAACCAGTACTGTCATTTGCAGTTGTCTCTGTAGTAGGCTACGAAATTGGACTTAAGATTGGACCTGGATTGGTTTATCTAAGACTGGCGGCGAAGCGACGCATCATCAGTTTTGCCAATAGAAAATTTATTTCTAGTTTTACATGACTCAAGTAAAACTTAATTGATAACTTCAAACTCACAAGTAAAAAGTTGTATTATACAAAAATGATATCAAGCGCAAAAAGCTCCGTTTTTAATTTGGCCATATTTGAATAATGCACCTTTGTACCTTGATAATCAGAATATAGAGATGAATATTATTTGCAATTGAAGAAATGGGCGCGTTGCTTCGCTTTTAGTTTGATTTAACCAGTGGACTAACACAGGCAGTTTTAATATCTACAAAAATATTTATTAAATACACGAGAGACGAATATCTTAGCATTCCATGAATTTACCGTGCGGGTGCCAGGCCGGCTGAGAAAAACTCCGAATAGAGTCCGATACTTGTGACACGAGTGTAGGTTTTAAAGGAATCCCTTAGTGACGCGCGTCAATACTCACTCTTCTGTTCATTCGGTCCATGTTTTACGGTCATTAAAAACACGTTTCGAATAATATGACACGCTTTTACGATATTGAACTAGAATTGATCACTCAAACTAAATTAAAATCAGAGAAGCGTATGCATAAAACTCGATTTGCAATTTTAATCGGGTACTAAAGCTTTTAGATGGAAATATATTTTTATTGAAAATTCGCGTTTATTTTTGTTCCCAATAATAATATAGTGTTCAATAAACATACACGTTTTTATGGTTGACGATTTTCCAATTAACGTCAGATGTTTCACCTGACGTTTATCGGATCGGAAAACTATGGGGTATACTCGTATAATATGATAGACTCTGGGCTATAACAGAGCAACGTTTTGCAGTTCATGCAAGCGTCGCATGCATGGGTCTATAATTTTACTGGTATATCTTTCAGACCAGCACAGCAAAAATAAGTACGTAGTAATACGCCGTGGATTTGTAAGAAGGAGGTACTGGGTTCGATTCCCAGCTGGACTGATTAAGACTTTCTAAATAGGTCCAGGTCTAGCTAGTGGGAGGCCTACCCTGCCGACAGACACATGCCGCAAAACGTTTTAGCGTTGTTGTGCAGAACCCGAAAGGGGTGTGTATTTTATCCTACTCTTTACAAGTTAGCCCGCTCCTATCTTAGATTGCATCACTTACCATCAAGCGTGATTGCAGTCAGTTCAGTAACATCTAATGAAAAAAAGTATCAAAACTTAATGCCATAAGTAGTATTTTATGTGTCTCATACGAGTTTTATAACTTTGTCTCTAAAATTCTGCCGCATGCTCCTATCAACCTCGTCCAGAATTTTTAAGGATTTCCGTAGTAAAAAATCTTATGTGGTCATATCAACATTTACCCTCTGTTATTTAGTTGTAACTGGTCTAATTTCTCCGCCCCTTTCAGGTTTACGCTTTGTTTCTTAGCGTTGCTGCCTTTGCTCTAATTATGGCACTGGTAAGTTGTCACCAAGAGTTCAAATACCAGTAATAATAATAATTTAACACAATTTTATTTATATTGTGTAACTTAATAATTTCTAAAATGAAATAAATTGTAAAACTTGCTACCCATTCGGGTCGCCTAGTTTTATAACTCGCTTGAAATTGATGAAGTTTTTAATTCCAAGAACAAATGAGATATTTTAATAAGGAAAGCGCAACTAAAGCCTGGAACAAACGAATAGAGTTAAATGGGCAAACTTTGGGAACAAACTGCGCCGGCATTCATCGCAACGGCAACTTGAATGAACGCTTTCCAAACTTATGTAGATTGGGTGCACTGTTCATATTTGTTTACGAAAAACTTTCAAGAAATTACGATCAAGAAGAAATAGTAGTTTGAAAAACGGGGACCACAATTGTGGTTTTAGAAAATTGAAAAAACAAAGTTTTTCAAACTATATCGTATTATTATTAATTAATAATGATAAGATATAAATAATTTTGTTTTTCGAAATTTTAAAGAATTAGGTACCTATGCATGCGTACATAACTGTTCCTTCCATTCTTTTCCTAGGTTCTTCCATTCTCATTAATCCTACCATACAAGTTCGTCGGTTTAGGGTCCTCTTGACCTGAGCATGTTTTAAAATTCTTTTACATCACAATTTTCTTATCATACTATTTATAACTCTATCACTCAGTTTTAAATAAATATTTTTTCAAGTTATTTAAGAAAATAGGCAAAATTTCATCATCTACCCAACCTTGTAGCATATAAGCCATAGTTTAATCCAATGGTAATAAATGATCGGAGAGAGAATTAAGTTTTCAGCACCATAAAGAAAAACTCTATTTTTTTTTCGTTAGCCTAACATTGACTTTGGACGCTGGGCATTAGGATCTGCAACAAACAATCTATCTTCCAACAAGATTCTTGTCAATTTTTTAAAATGTTCAGTGTGGTGACAGTGATAACAACAGCAGACATATTTCGTATCCTATATCAATGCCATGTCGTCATTGACATATTAATACTATGGACTTCGGGTCTAATGCAAAATTTACGTCAAAAGTGTCCCAAGATATTTTATACACACTAGGATGTATTTATGTTTTTATACACAAATTAACATTGTAATGTATGTCTTATCGTATTGTTATACAGTCTAATTTGCAACGGTCTAATTGCATGCAATAAGTAATCAGCTTCGATTGACGGTTACCATGGCAGCCTTTTTTTGACATGATAGCTTCTCGTGAAAATAGGACAACATAAATGGTGTGGAGTCGGTAGCTTTAAAATTTTTTTGGCATCTTATATTTATATATTATATTTACAGAAAATTTTAATTTATATTTACATATCCCTGACCTCTATATGCTTGGATAAATCTTGTACCAAATAATAATTGTTGTAATTATCTTGTATAAAATAATATCTAGTTATAATAATAATTAATTACAAACCAAATCCACTAATGTACAAAATGATATGTCACTCGACATAGTTCTTTACTTTGAAATTTTAAGTTCTCGATATTTTCCTCTTTTTAATTAAACTGAAAATATATTTTTTTACTTCAATGACGTTAGATCACTTTTTTAAATAACTGTTCCTAATTTCATGTAGATAATTCTTATATTTATCAAATTAATATACTATTATGGTAAAAGTTATTTGATTAATATTCATGACATAAAAAATAAAAGTTGACATAAAAAATAAAAATTTTTGAATTGAAAATAATCTAATTATTTTCATTCAAAAATTAAGTAATTAAATAATTCAAATGTTAAACAACAAAATAACTCTATGCAGTCGTTGCTCTAAAACATTCTATTGCTCACGGCAGATCCGAACTAAATGTGGTTAATTAGATAAACATATTGCACTCCTTCTATCCTATACGCGGGTAGCGTATGGGAAAAGGACAGATAGATACTTTTGTTCATTTTGGTTGGTTATGCAATTCGTTTCTATAGTTTATTTAAATTTTAATAAAATAGCCTGTTTCTAAGCAAAATAATACTTTAAAATCATCAGTAAATATTTACTTACTGAAAATATGGTACACCGTCTTCTTTTCTCACCTTACTCGGGTAGTTCTTACAAGTTTTTTACAACACATTACGGCATTATTGACGTGTAATTTGTCAGTCAGCTAATATGAGACTGTATTGCGATTGGAAATCATTTCGCGTTTTGGCTTACTTTTGGTTCGGACACTTTTTATCGCTAACCCGAAGTCCATAGTATTAATATGTCAATGCGTGTCGAATCACAAATTTTCATGTTGTCATAAAAATTGTACATGCAATATGTTTGTTTGACTTTTAACGAATTGTAAAACAAAACAAATCGTAACAACAACAACAGCGTGAATTTGCACACAACATGAAAACAAACTTGGGCAAATTTCTATTGCACTTCTTTCGCAACCTAAACTTTTTTAATGTAAATTATAATACAGGTATTACCTATTTAGCGAAACGTCTGTAACTTATTAAATATTAAAACCTTACCCCAAAATGCATTTAAATAACGAGAAACATCTTTGGAAATCGCGTGAACCACCGATAATAAATCATTCTTACAAAAATTCCAATATGATTGTATGCCTAACGTTATAGACGATAAAAAATATTAAATTAATAGTTAAAAAAAAAACCGACAAAAAAGTAATTCGCCATTTTTTCGTGGCTGCCATCTAGGATTTTTAACATTTATAATGTATGTATGTTGTATTCTACCATTATAACCTACCATATTATGCTTCTCGTTCAACATAGCTAAGAAGCACCGCCAGGAAACTGCTTTTCAAAGGAAAAAAAATTGGACCACCCGCTTGCTATGATGCCACAAACAGCCACACATACACATACACACACACACACACACAAATATCGACGTCAGACGTTGTTAGCATCGGGGGTTAAAAAAGTCGATAAACTCAAATCTGTATATAGTAGAGAGGTAACCTACCGAGATTAAGGCTGATAGCAAATGGATGAAATGATTATTATTTATCGGTTCAAGTATGATTACTTCTCGCATTTTATCTCCAAAATTAGATGAACATCGATGTAAAATTTGACCCTTAACTTGGAAAATTCGTGCCGTAGCTTAAATTTTCTGCGACATTTTATCATAACCAAAATCTTCAACGATAGCCTATTCGAAGACGCAAAAACAGTTTGGTGGAATATCGTAAATATTAAACTTTTGGTGCTTTTCGAAAGTATTTGTAAATCATAGCATTTCTGATTTCAATCAAACAGTCACTGATCAGTTTTAGATTTTCAAGTTGGTTATGAAATACGCAATTTTCACTTAACGCATTTATGGTATTCTTTTCTTATTGTCGAGTAGAGTTTGTTATATTTTATTTTTAATTAGTTAATTAGCCTGGGTTGAATCATGAGATTTTGGATTCGAGTCCTGCGCCGGGCCATGAAACATTGTGATTTAGAAATTTTCCGTAAAAGTTCTTAACCCAGGTTATGTACGTTGGTGGTGATGTTACACTTCTGAGAACATGTTAAGTCATCAGTTTCTGTAATTATCATTAATTTCTAGAAGTGATTCTCACATGATTTTCACTCAATATTTATCATCTTTAGCTCCTTAAAGCTTTGGAGCAGCGTGGTGGTTCAAAGCCGCTTTTCTACATATAATTCTATACTAATATTATAAAGAGGAAAGATATGATTATTTGTTTTCATTGGATAGGCTCTGTAACTACTTAACTGTAGTGAGTGGATCGTTAAAATATACTCAGAATGATGAAGAGAATGACCAATTTAAACAAAAATGCGGATTTACTTGATGATTTTATCATGTTTGAACTTAATACGCAATAGAGTCTTGTTACTAACCGAAATTAAATTACTATTACGTCTCGCAAGCTTGTATTGTGTTGTTTTCGTCAGCACATATTTACCTAAAGCACCAATACATGAATAGTTAAACAGGCGAGTCAGTTCACAAGGTTAATATTGTAGTAGCGGTGTGAAGTAACTGCGGCGACGGATTGAATTATGTAGCGCTTTGATACCGCTTTCAATTAGTGTATGGTTCAGGCTGGTGGTTGAATGTTGTTATAGCAAATTGTAAAGGTTCAAACATTAGTGAAATCGTTTCGGTTTTTATATACTTCATGCTCTAAATATTTATCCAATGATTGTAGCAGACACGTTGACTAGCCATACAGAAATTGATAATGAAACGGTTGTAACGGTTAATAGGGGTTCTTAAACTCGAGTGCATTTTATAAACGCATGATGCATGAAATTCATGAATAATTAAACAGGCGAGTCAGTTCACAAGGTTAATACTGTAGTAGCGCTGTTAAGTAGCTACGGAGACGGATTAAATTATGTAGCGATTGATACAGTTCTCAATCAGTATATGGCTCGGGCTGATGCTGAGAGTTGATATAGTAAATTGTGACGGTTAAAACATTAGTATATGTCGAAAGAGGGTCAGACATAGTGAATAAAATAATAGCTAATTAACTGTGAAACACTACTGGCAAATTATGGTATTGCAATGATACGTAACGTCTCGTGTTAATTAATATAACCCCAAGACACTGCGACTCAAGCTGAGAATAATAATTAATTCGTTTGCACAAATTAATTATCCGAGTTGTCTACGTAAAGCGATAAGCAAAGTACAACGTTTGCACCGCGCCACGCCAGAGCCTAGACTGCCCACCAGTTGTAGACCCGCTCCTTTTATACGATTTAGAATAACTCAAGTAGTGGGGTGAGTGGGGGTATCGAAGGATGCGTCGCCGCAAGAGGGCGTAGCTGGTGCACGTGCAGTTCACAGAATTCTTTCTAATCGCGTATGATGACGCAGGCGCCGTCATATACAAGTTCTGCAGTTTTTATGCTTTAATACTCAACCGATCATCATCATCAATGTAAGAACACACAAGAGATATGTGCTGTGTCCATCTGCGTTCTATTTAATCTTATGGAAGAAAACTTTGAATAAAAGACACACACAAATTAAAGTCGTCACAATTATTATCAGTTGATTTAAACTTTATTTAGACACCATACTTACGTATTAGCTACAATGAGTTCAAATAACTCCCACTGCCTCCCATACATACTAACATAAAATAGTACTACGTGGTGAGGCCATAGATGCACCGACTTCATAGATATGCTCAAGTAAATTAAAGCAACTAAATGACACAGTTAGTAGTTTTTACTTTTTAGTGCGTTTTGAGTCGGTTCTATTATTTGTTAATTTTTTTTTGTTAATGTTATTATGTACCTAATTATTTTATACACAGTATTGTGTTAACAAGATCGAAATGTTTCGGGATGTTATACCATTTACCTAACATTGTATTTATTGTACTGTATGGGTATTATCATGGATACCATAGCTTTAGGCCGGGCGCCCATTGTGATTTTTTGTCACGGTAACATTTTGTTGCCGTCATTCCCTTGTACCATTAAGGCATCCACTGTAACTGTCACTGGGCGACAAGGTGAGCTTATTCAAGTCCGAGATAGATTTCAAGTATGTTGCTGTGATATATTCTCTCAATATTATATAAGAAACTAAACAAAAAAATATTTAACTAATTAATGGGGCTCCCGAAAACGTCTAATCGGACCTTTCAGTAGTCCAATGTCGAAAAGTCGCCCAGTGAGCGTACTCGAATAGCGATGCAAAAGTCGAGTGAAAGTCACGTCGCACGTCACCATAGTGAGCGCACTCTCTAATATCTTCATTGCACTCGATTAAGTGACTTAAAAGTCACGGTGACTACAAATCACAATGGGCGCTCGCCTTTACTACGAGGCATATACTCGTACGTTATCTACGGTTTCCGACTAACACTGTTCTATCTCATCCCGAGATTGACAGAGTAAAAGATTATACTACCTAATCTATCTCTGATAAAAGATATCATAGTAAACTTGTATGGCTTAGGGATATAGTATTATTTCCCGATACTGTATTACAATTTTCGTTTATATTATCTGTTTGCCTAATGGACTGCCTTTTGTTGTTATATCCAATGATACATAATATATTATTTAATATGACCAAGTTATTAGCTAAGCAAGTAATTACACTAATACGTAACTAGTTAGGTACTAAATTATTAATGTGTATTTAAAGTTAAAGCTTACTTCATATACCTACCTACTCGAAGTATAGAGCACTAGAGTAAAATTTTGTATAATACTAGCAGTCGCCCGTGACTTCGTCCTCGTGAAAACCTCTTAGGTAATCTTTTAATTTTAAAGACAGACTTTCATATAAAGTGTGCTCTTTTCCCGCTACCCCTCTCAATTTAATTTTTTTATAAAGCAATATCCTCCGTCCCGTCCCGTGTACTAAAGATCTACATTTTTGTAAAACATTGTACGATATTACAGTACATTTACATTAACAATATATATTTATGGCAAGCTGATGTTGTGTATAGCTTGTATTAAATAGTCTATTTCACTTTTGAGTCTAGCTTTCATAATAAACAAAATAATTTACAATCCGACGTGCAGATCTAGAGATAAGCCCGTTTAAACAAACGAACAAACTTTTTCGTATAATATATAAATATGGTCTGCCATGCCAAATAAATTGAAAGAAAAGATCAAAGATCGAATTCTCAAAAAATATCGGTACCAAAATGTTGACCCCCATTCAGTACGTATAACATAACACGGAAGAGGTCAACTTAATTTGGACGATATAGCGGCATTGTCATGTTTTTTAGAAATTTTGTAATATATCTAAAACTATATAACTAATTAACATTCTGTAAAAGGCAAATCTTATCTCTATAATATCCTCGTGATTATTAAATAATTTATTTTGATAAGGATTTAAGTTTAGTTGTATAAATAATGACGTAAACTTAAGCATATGAATTAAATGATTTTTTAAAACACAAAAAGTTATATATCTGCCAAAATATAAAAGATATATGCTATCGCGGACTTTTTTGTAGAACTTTTTAAGATGCATAAATGTTTCATACAATGTTTTCAATTATATCCAATATTTAAGATAGCGTACGCGCATAAAGCTAAATTTAATAAATTTCACGGACCGTGACTCGCGCGACAAAAACTGTGATAACTCGGGTAATAAAAAATAAAGAATTTTAAAATCGGTTCAGTGGTTCCGAAGACAGCCCTGATAGAGTTTTAATTACAAACTTACAAACTTAACCTCTTTATAATATTAGTATAGATTGCCATTTTGTGTATAATTGTTGTACAACAGAACGATTTTATTATATAGGTAGGTAATATTTTTTTGTATATCTCGTCCTATATGCATCCTTAAACTAAATCAAGAAGTACTGTAATGCGAATACAACTCGTGTACGTGTCGTGTAGAAGACATACATAAACGAATTTTTTTTTATACGATAAAGGAAAGGATTTTAACCAAAATGTATATATGCATGTAAAATACCTTTCCTATTTTCATCTCAATATGAACTAGAAAATATTACAAATGAAGTAGCGATCGCTGTTGTACAACTGTACGCTTTTTAGAGTCTACACGTCATAACTACAAAGTTAATTGAAAATAACAATAATTCAAACACCATGTCAAATTAAAGTATTAAATATTGTATTTATTCGTCGGACTCGCGTAAGCATTCCGTACAAGCCTGTAGATATTTTTGATTTTGTTACAGCTCAAAGGTGTTATAGACTTGAGTATTTGATATGAATTGTGTTGAACTTGTCTACGCGTTCATGAGGGAAGTTTAAATTTATTAAAAATATTATATTCATTTTCGTAATTTTTTCTTTATCCGTGCGTTGCTTTGCACTAAATTTACAATATTGTGAGTTCCCTGTAGGTTTTGACTACCTTGCGAAAATTTGCAGCATTACAGCTGTATATTTTGATTATGTTGGCTTAGAAGTGTGATTTTTTCACAGCTCCAAGGGTCTTTAGACCTAAGTATAAATATAAATTTCGATTTAATATTTCCACACCTTCCTGAGAAAAAGTATATTGACAGACAGACGGTCGGACAGCAAAGTGAACCTATAAAGATTCTGTTTATTTCATTCGAGGTACGAAGCCCTAAAAATATAATTTTAAAAAGTTTCCTCTTTGTTAATTTATTTAATTGTACTTTCATGCTGTGGCTTGCGTGTCGTAAACAATCAGACACTATGTGAACATTGTCACTTTACTGCGAGTAGTAATGGCTGACATTTCCACTACGACAATATAACTCCCACAAACTCCCAGCGATGCGCTCCAAGCATTCGGAACTAACTGATACTGTTACACGAAATGTCACTGTATTTTTTCGTGTGTATCGTAAATTCTTTTTGAACTGAAAATGAATTTGTTGCGTGAATCAAGTAACTATACAAATAACTATAATATATAAAAATAAATATATAAATAAATATACAAATAAATATATAAATAATTGGACTTACATCGCAGAATACATAACTTTTGCATACATAAAAACTAAGACCCTATATTTTGAAACGGCTGAAATATACTTATCTAGTTTACAACAAATCGAAAGGATTAAACTAGGAATAGGTAAGACTAAACTCCCATGGGTAGAGTTTGAGGTTGATCCTAATAGAGCGTTTATTTCAGTCGCTTTAGTAAACTTAACTAGTGTTTTAGAATTTAAACCATTGTGAATTTTTCAATGCATCGAATTTGAAAAATCGTCACGTGATAAAAATGGTTTTAATAAATTAATTTATATGCAAGCAAACAGTTACGCAAGCGTAGAAAATAACAGTGTTCAAAAGGCTTATGATGTAAGTAATCTTCTTCTGAATATTTTGATATTGTGTAATACGTCGTAACGATCAATCATGCTTTAGTTTGCCTCAAAGGGTATAAAGAAGCGTGGCATATTTGTGGCATAAATAGCATATGAAATATCGAGGCATTCATATCACAGATGATAAAATGTAGAATAATAAAAATAATGTTATCAAATATTTTTATGGGGTGATAAAGGAAGAGCATGTTGAATTTTTCAATGACAAGGATGCTTAGAGTGAAGACATACTTTTATTTTAATAAAGGCATAATGGAAGTAATAATAATTTGCAAATAATATTGTATATATATGACCAACAGCTACCGCTGCTTTTTTTCCGTGGGTATACCTGATGAGTTGATTACTAATGTACAGTTCAATAGTACACATAAATAAACTAATTGAAATAAACAAATTTTAAATTTAAATTTTGTATAATATCTGTTTCCTCATGTTATTCTCTGGAGATAATAATGATTTTTAATGCATGTAGTAAGTAGAAACATTTTATATTATATTTATGCTTACTTTTCTTTCTTGTGTTGGACGTAGTGAAAATAACTTGTATGAAAAAACCTGAATTCTCCGCGGACAATTTCGCCACCTACTGTAGGTTTTGTTTATGTAACAAACATATTCTTTGAAATTAATTCATTTATGCTGGGGACAATGTAATGCTTGTAGTATATAATCAATACCGTTAATTTTCGCATACAATGGCTTACAATACCATCTTACGACAATACAGTTATTACATAATTTGTTCCCGGTTCCCAAATCGAGTTCTCTTGTTCTATTTTTGGCATGACTTTCGTCTATGAAAAGACCAATATTATAACAAAGAAATACATTTGATAAAATAATGAATTAATTATGTAATTATTTAGATACACATTTACCTAAACTGCAAAATTTTATAGTTAACATTACGATTGAAAAGGTTTTATTTTTTTATCTAAATTTGCACTTGGTGAATTTTTAGGAATTGAAAAATGCCTGAATATTATCCAAGTCCTAGATTAATCTGTATCGTGAGTTTTAAGTTCTCACGATGACTTTTCATCAAGTTGATACTTTAAAGCCTAGAGGTATGTCTTTTGCGGATGTCACTAGCAGAGTAACTGTATGGTTCCCGATCCCCGGTTTAACAAAAATAAACTGGCAAAATCTGAATATAAATCTCTGTTAAGAAAAGGCAATAATATGTTAAAATAATTAATATACCATATACGGATACATATAAGAAAGACTGTGCCTAATGTATCGCTTATGTGTTACTTTACCATTCAGCCGGCAAAGCTGAAACTTTATTTCGTTTTTGTAGAGCCTACACTCGTACCAGGCAATAGTGATATATTATCGGCAAAGGACACGTCGCTGGACCTAGAATATTCTATTCGTATTCCGTTGGAAAACATTTCACAATAAATAAAACAGAGATCAACAAAAGATTGTTTCCCGTTATAAGGAATTGCAGGCCTGAGACCTTCCCATAATCGACTTCACAGACTTGGGGCCATAAATTGTACCTTGGGGATTACGATTTCGTCAAATTCTGACCCTTAGCAATAAAGTGCGGAGAAAACCATTACAGTGAGTCAAAACTAATCTTATAGCTCGGATCGCATATTACATGGGTTTTATTATCTATTCAAGGGTCGTTGTAAAAACTACGGACACACGTGGGGAATATGACTATAAAACTTGGAATTAACGTCAGTTACTTGAATCCAGAGAAAATCTATCAGCTTCTCCAATTCGAGTTGGGGGTGTAACACCACTAACTTCAACAGATTTTTTTTACTGAATATTTCTTAGAAGAACGAAAAAGTCACTATTATATAGTTCGTTGTTTCGTATTAATGCCAAACTGCTTATTCTATTTTAATATTGAGATAGGATCGTTGTAGAAGTCCGTGCAGCTTTTATATACTTCGAGATAAAAGCTAGCAAAATATGTTCCTTAAAATATGCACCATATTACGGACATGTTATTAAATTTTCTTTTTCAGCAGATTTCAAGTTGGAGACGCAGAGCCGGCAGCATCTGGCGCTGTGCTTTCATTTATTTTGCAAAGGATTTCTTTTTTTGGTTTCTACGTAGTATGACTCTATTAAATACTTATTAACTTTATAGTTTATTTTACTTTAGAGGTTACTGAGAGAAAATTAAATGAGAGAATAAAAAATTAGAGAAAAATTATTTTGACGATCTCCGTGGCGCAGTGGTATGCGCGTTGGATTTAAAACTGGAGTTCTTTTCCATGGATTCACCGTGCGGGTGCCGGGTCCATCGCGTGGCTGAGAAAACTCGAACAGAGCCCGAGACTTGTGACACGGGTGTAGGTTTAAGGGTACCCTTTGTGACGCGCGTCAACACTCACCTCCTCTGCTCAAGTTATTCTCCCTGCCCAACCATATTCGGAAGGACCCTACTAGAGCAGCTTTGGACACTCGTTCCAATATGGAGCTTACTGCACTTCTAGTAAGGCCAAGGTCTTTTAGCAGGTTATAGAGACTTCGCTGGTAAGGTCATAGTATTTATTCACTTTGAATACATGGTCTTTAGGGATGTTTGTTTCCCACGGCACTGTAAGCTCAACAAGTACTATACGTTTGATTTGTTTGGAAAAAAGAAATATGTCCGGTCTAGATGTCGTAATAGCTAAGTCTTCCGGGATTTTATAGTGCTTTTCATACGTGTCCATTAATATAGTCCAATCAGGAGCAGATCCAGAATTGAATAAGGCTTGCTGGTGGAATTTGTACTTGAGCCTGCTTTAACGAAGTTGGTTTGTCTTTTATTCGTCGTCAACCCTTTTTGAGCCCTAGCTACTGAAAGGCTTATAGCTTCACGTATGATTTCTAGTACTCTGTCGTGGCGGCGTATTCGAGACCCCTGTCCAGGAGCACCTTGCATCCTACCAATAAGTGCCTTGCAGTGCCCACTGCCTCACCACAGGTATAGCAAGATTTTTCCAAGGCTTTTCCCCATCTTACTAGGTTACTCTGATCTGGGAGAGTCAGTTGAAAGGCATTAAGATAAAATTTCAATAAGGCAGGAGACCAATCGTACAGCAAGGCGCGCCACTTCAGAGCCAGAGGGATGCAGAACTCGCCTAAGTTTAACCACTCGTTTTGCATTTCTAGGTTCATGGCATGCACTTTGTAGTTGTCGTCCTCATCTTGTTTAAGAAAAGATTTTATTATGTCTTGATCTTCCTTTTTACCACCCTACCGACAAAGACGTACCGCCAAGCGATTTGCGTTCCGGTACGATGTCGTGTAGAAATCGAAAGGGGTGTGGATTTCATCCTACTCCTAACAAATTAGCCCGCTTCTATCTTAGATTGCATCATCACTTAACATCAGGTGTGATAGCAGTCAAGGGCTAACTTGTAGTCGATAAAAAAAATACCACTTCTTTAAACCTGAATAACAAGCTTACTGTTTTGTATTTCTACAAGTAGATATGTTTTTAATTGTGCTATTGCTCGAATACGAGTTTTCCGTATGATGCGGAACTCACGTTTGAATAAGAGTATATATTTTAACAACAACATTTATTTAATAAATTATTGGAGAATAAAAATGGAAAAACTCGCAGTCAACGATTCACGTCAAATGTTCAAGGTCAATGACCGTAGCATTAAGTATTTCTCTACGATTGGCAATAACTCAACCGCTTACTTGAATGCGATATTACGATGGAAAATCTTTAGAATAAATGATTTTCTCTTGTTATCTGAGTCAAAGTTCAATCAGTGTGAATTTATGATTCGATATTGTTCTTTTGTTTTTATTATTATAAAAAAAGTAATGTCGATAAGTAAAGTCGTAAAAAACTTAAAATTTAAACAATGAAAGTTTCAAACGCGTATTGGGTCGAAGAAAGCCCACAACAAACTCATCCTCAAATTCCTTATTATATTAAGCCCCAGTACCACGCGATATATTAGATATATTGTTTGGTTAGATTTACATAATTCAACATGTACTTGTACATACCTTAGCCGGGTCTTGTTGATTGCTCGTGACATAGACGGAGGCTCGGCGACCCAGCAATGTTCTACTCACAATAGAACTGCTCCGACGGCCTGACATGCGATCTTGTGGTACAGGCAACATGTTGGTTTCCCTTGTATCAATCACTTCACGTATCAACTACACTAGAATAATAGCATATTGAGATTACATAGGTACCGGTGTTTTATGTTTTATGCACTTTTTCATCAGTTACACTTTTACTTGTACTTTTATAATTACTAAAGCAAAATCACTATTTAAAATTATGATTTTCTGCTTAAAAAATTACTTCTTAATCGAGTTTAACAGGAGATTTCTCGAAAGATTTCACGACCGTATATATTTTTTTAATTATTTAAAATAGCTATTTCTTGTTATTTATTTTTATTAAATATCATTTACTCGTAATACTAGTAATAGGCACAATATAATATATTTTATTTAGCACGTTGTAGTTTTAGGTTGCACGATTCATCTGTAACAAATAAGATGAGTTTTAATATTGTAACCCAAATAAGCGTCGTATTATTGAGGAAAATAACGGGTTTTTATTCCACGAATTGAAACGAGTTCAATATTGCTTATAGGAATTTGCGTGATAGGGAAAAATCGAAATGTATTCAGCTTTCTATTAATAGATCAGTAAATAAGGAATTATTGAAGACGCCTACTAGCTTTAAATAGAAGCTTGTTAGATCGAAAGCCTGTTATGAGTGGGCTATTACCATATTATAAGAGCTGAAAGTGACAATGTGTCAGCTTTTATAAAATCACGAAGTTCTGGTCATCATAGATTCTTTGGACTTGTACTATTACGCGTCCAATTTTTCAAAAAACCAACGAATTAAAAGCTAAAACCGAAAACACTTTGAAAAAAATGAAAAGTAAAAAATATTTTACTGATTTAAATTAATGAACTGAAAAGAGAAAAACAAGGATCACTATATCTTGTGGTGGCTGCGTATACACACACACACACACACACACCAACGTTATAATGAAAGGTCGACTAAGCATTTTTATCCAAATAACCCCTAAAATCTATATACAATTCTAAATATTTTATGGTGCTACAGGCGGGGACAAACAAAACTTTGCTACCTGCAGGCAAAGAAAGATCTACCAAAACTACGTTTGTCCCCGCCTCGAAAAACATTACACTCCTTCTGACGCTGTCGGGTAGTAAATAAATAATTCATTAAGTCATGAATGCTTGACTATTCAATCGAAACCAAAGCGCCCCCAAGATATTGACTCTACAATGACTCACTTGACTTGCCAAATAAATAAATTTACTAAGCTAGTCAATCACCTGATATCCCAAGGCGCAACTCACGTTTCACCCTCAGGCTTGTAGAGAAAAGAACCGTATTAAGTTATGGTGTTAGATAAACGAGTAGCATTCTGTAGAAATACTCCTACCAGCAGAGATAGGCCAAACAGTAAAAAATGTCTGTCCATGATGAGGGTGTGTAATTTGCGACGCCCATTTCTTGTCCGTGATGGAACTTATTCCTAAACTGATGTGGGTACATTACTTTCCCTCAAACTATTTGAATGAAAAACATCGTCATGTTGTTTCTATCAACATCAGCCGTGGTAGCGTAATGGTATTTCAAACATTGTCAACTTTGACGGCCGAGTGGGTTCGATTCCCACATCTGGAAAAATGTTTGTGTGATGAGCATGGATGTTTAATATTCATCAGTTATCATAGCACCCATAACACAAGCTGCTTACGAGTATGCTTACTTTGGGGCTATATAGCGATGTGTGTAATTGTCCTATAATATTTATTTATTGTCGAGGGATCTAACATTTCTGGATGTATTTTAGAGATAAAGCAAAAAAGAATGTTATGTTTATTTTAACGAATATTCTGTTGGAGTAGTTTGGTAGGCCTAATAAGTTTCATATTCATTCTATTGTCAGACCTTGTGATACAGGACTATCCACTAAATTTAGTGCAGTTAGCCACTTATATGGGTATCATCAAATCAATGACAAAAACACATTTTTCGCATTCCGTAAAAATGTCAAATTAGTGAACATAAAGTCACGTGACTTTAGAATAATTGTTAACAATACCTATTTAGTGACTTACGTGTCTGTACGTTAAAATTATAGAAATAGGCCAGCTTTGTGCGCCGTTTCTAGACTGATAGTGATGACTAATTCTAACACATAGATCAAGGCTTTTTAACTTTTTTTTGAGTATATAAACTGTAACCACATTATTTTTTTTTCGTGGAGACAACCTCATGGATACCCTCTCGCTATGGTCGAGGAGTTTATGCTTATGTCGGACTTTTACTGACTAAAACCCCACGGTGTTTCTACTCGTTGCGTGAAAATTGGACCAAGGAAACAAAAAGCCGCCTCAGAAATATTTAAACTGTAACCATGCTTGTTTTCTTTCGTACATGCAAATTTCTACAAACTTCAAATTCTTTTACTGCTGTCACCAGCAAGCAATCTCTCGCTCGTCTCGTTGTACTAGCATACCCACAGCCACGCTAGCAGCATTGATTTTTTTTATTCTATGCCCATCGAATACCGACAAGATTACTCAAAAATTTTCAATCAAAAAGTTGAACCGATTTGAAAACGCACTGATAAGTAAAAAATCACTGAAATACTTTATTTTACTTACGCATAGAATACAATACAAAACTTTTTACGTTAGGACGTTTTCTAAAACCCACAAAGCTTTCCTATTTCCTTAAATAAACTATTCTTACACTTAGATATCATCTATAAAGTCGGTGCTATATTTCATATTTTTAATATTATTATGTATGTACATCGAAAAAGCAATGCAGAATGATACAAAAATGTTAGTTTCACAATCGACATCACCAGTCAAAATCAAAAACATGAAAATTCATGTCAAAACAGTAGTTACACAAGTCAAAAATAATAAGAGGGTAAATGGCGCAGAAAAATGTACCTAACTTCAAGGAATCTTCCGTAAGCATCGGGAAGGCTATAAAGCGGGAGCGTCCAAACGTGTATTATGAGCATTCACAATATTACCCACAGCTACGAGTATATCCCAGGCTTATAGTATTACGATACTAGATACCTAATAATAGTGCTAGGATAGGTATTAGACCCCAATATCCGTGGTAATATTAAGTGTTATCTAGAAATGCAAAAAATTCGTATATGAAGTATCGAATAAAATATTAAATTATAAAATACCAGCAATCACGTATCAAATGCCGCTCGATACCTGTTGTACATGTAAAATTTAACATTTTCAATTTTACATTTAAAAATCGGTGTAAAAAAGAAAATTTTAGGGAAAAAAGCAAGTTTTTCGTGTTTTTTTTTGTAATTTTTACAATCACTTTTACTTGGCGAATAGAAACCAGAAGTCACTTTAATTCCTGATAATATGCAATAAAAATTATACAAATCAGTCTGCTGGTTTTTGAGCTATATGTGTTCACACGGACGGACGTACGGGCATTCCAACAAACAACATGTGCAGCGGAATTTAATAATGTGATTTAACATTAATTTTTAGGGGTCATTAAGGGGTTAAAAAGGGGTGTGCAACTTTGTGTAAAAATATAATATGGTCATTTTTTCATGTTATATAATATTTGTATAATGGTACATAAACTACCTATGCGGATGTCTGTAAAACAAAAACGAAAAACGAGTAAAACAAGGCGAGAGCAAACTCAATTGTTCACTTTATTTATTTGTCTTTGTATTGTAAAGAAATAATAAATATCGAATGCGAAAGAAAGCCAATATTTTATTTAAAAAACCGCTGAAATATAGGTTCGGGCTATCGCGCGATTCATCAATGCCAGCCTGAAACCGCAGAGGGTAGAAATATGAGAAAGCAACATCCATTTACTCCGTAGGCTCCCAACTAAAAGTACTTTTGTTGAAATCAATAAGGGATATCAAAGCCTGTCACAGTTTCACTTAATGGTAGTTACGTTGGTTTTAAACGTTAAAACCAGCTCGTTAAATCTATCAATTTTTTTATTAAAATTGTTGTATTTTATTGTAAGTTAAATAAATAAAATTATTGTTTTTAAAACATTTAACTTGGTTGAACGTATTTTTTGTGGAAATTATACGTTTTATAAAAACTAAGAATCCTAGCCAGTTCTATTAATCGCCCCCGAAAACCTCTGCATCGTTTGCAAGATCTCGTTTCCAAGATTCAGATTTACCACCTTGCTTGCAAAGAAATACCTACCGCCAAGCAATTTAGCATTCCAGTTGGAAGTCGTGTAGAAACTAAAATAATAATAATAATCATTTATTTAGATATAAATTTATAAGTGCGTTAATAACCCACTCTAAGTTAGTGTTGTTAGTTTACATAACATCTATATTTAAGTTAGCCCGCTTCCATCATAAATTGTATCATCCTTTATTATCCAGCGAGATGGTCAAGACCTAACGTGTAATAAATAAATCATAAACAATCATCGATGCATACCTACTAATAAATAATTGTTTTTACGCAACATATTTTTCCATCAACAGTTACTCCAATTATACAACAAAAAAGAAACAGCAATAAGTAATAGTAGTAATTATTTTCTTGTTAATGTTCGTGGAAAATCAGAGCTTATTTCTAAGAAAATAGTTGGCAGATGACAACGCTCGAGAGACTATTCTCTAAGTATAAAGGACAACGACAAATCTCGCTCAAGTTCGATAAGATTAAGGGCGAGAGGCCACGGACGACTGTCAGACGTTCATCTCGACTGATCTGCCCCAATAAAGGTTGACATCTTTCCGACGGCGCACTTTAATTCTAACGCATCTGTAGGCCCGAAATTAATAACTGTCTAAAAAAATTTTTTCAATGGATTATTTTTAAACGTACGCGTCCGATTTAAAAATTTGAAATGTTTATCTATGTGTCTCTGTGTATTCCTGTGACAGTGTAGCTAAACAAATGAAGCGATTACTACTATTGTCTTTGAATTAAAATTGCATCAATTATTTTTATCACAAAGCTGATATTCCGTCCCGGCAATTATCTGTTAATTGTAGAGTCAAATATTAGGGGCCTTAAGCCGCCAACTTGCATTGGATCAGCGCGATGGGCTTAAGCTGGCCTTATTCAAATTTCGAATAAATGTTTATTCCTTCACTGCGAACGACAGCTTTATGAGTATATCAATAATTTTGTCCCAGCGAGGTCACAAGAGCATTAAAATAAGATATTAATGTTATGAATCAGCAAGCCAGTTTACTGTCCTAGTTTCAGTTGCTACCTATAAAGTCATGCAATGTAATTCTTCTTATATCTGTCAGTTGAATTTAATAGCTCCTGCCATTACTCCATCCGACGTTGTCCTTGCTTTTATGCTTCCTCGGAGGATGCGCTCGCTACGCTACGTTTTATGGCTATTCACATTTAAATTTCATAGCAAATCACATTTTGGACGTAGGTATTCTTTGATACGGGATTTAGGTCATACTTCATAGGTCATGATGCTATTATGTATTAAAGTTTTAACGTGTGATCCTTCTAAAATATAGTAATAATTAATTAAGACATCTTAAACCTGACCGCATTAGATGTAGTGGAAAATATACGGGAATATACCCTGTTAATGGTTTCTGGTATTAGTACTTACCGGAAAGCATAAAAAAATATTAATAAATAGTTCAATTATTCAATCGAACTCCAGGCCAAGAAGTTCAAGGATTGATCGCGCCCACTGGATATAGGATTTTGCGTAATTATAGGGAAAGCAAATATTGATCAAGTATAAAAAATATCAATCAATAATAATGACTAACTTATTCTTAAAAGTGATGATAAGATTTTATGAAAGTGAGCCACTACAGATTATCGTGTTTAAAATATGTTAGTTGATTAGACTTGCTTTTCTACTACTACCACTTTTTTCACTACAAACAACATTTACTGCCAAATAAATAACTAAAATAAACGATTCCCATCAAGTGAAAACATGGAAGTACTAAAAAAAGAAATAAATAAAAAATATAACATTATCGAACTATAAAAAAGAAATATTACATACAACATAACTTGTATCACTAAATCATACAAGTACATACAGGCCAGGCCATAGCAGATCAATCGTAGGCTTCATATATAAAATATAAAAATTTCGTATACTAAAATTCTTTGTCTTGCCTCTTATTTGAATATTATGCCTTGTCTTATACGAAGCCTTGTAGAGTCTTGATGCAGTCTTAAAGGGCCTCACTATTATCAATTTCTCTAATATCCACGTAATGAAAAAGAATTAAATAATAATAA
Source organism: Mycalesis mineus (assembly GCA_034621355.1). Taxonomy (NCBI): domain Eukaryota; kingdom Metazoa; phylum Arthropoda; class Insecta; order Lepidoptera; family Nymphalidae; genus Mycalesis; species Mycalesis mineus. The sequence goes on from CM067881.1 coordinate 8,680,026, forward strand.
ACCCTGACTTGTTGTATTAACTCATACTATCTAATATCTATAGTAATCATCACATCATATCATGCTAAAGTAACTCTGTTTCTTACTCAATCACGCCTAAACTACTGGTATAAAACCCTCGTACACTAAAATTCATATTCTCGCCTCTTACGTAAATATGATGCCTTGTCTTATACGAAGCCTTGTAAAGTCTCGTAAATATCGAAATAATAAAAACAAATAAAAAATATATAACATAATATCAGTGAAACATAAAAGTACATAATTCAGTCCACAGCAGATCAATTGCAGGCTTTATCGGTTCGTGAAAACCGGGTCTGTGTAACATATGTCGAGCAAACCTAAACATAAAACTTTCGTATGCTAAAATCATGTTCTCTCCTCTAACGTGAATATGACGCCTTGTCTTATACGACGCCTTACAGAGTCTCACTATTATTAATTTCGTAAATGGGAGCTCCTTAGCATATTTTAACCTATTACGAGGTTAATGGGCAATGACGGCGCTTAAAGTCTCAGCCTTCACGTTGCGAATCTCTGCTAAAGTAACAGATGTTCCTTTTCATACTTACCTACTTTACATAATTTTTGCATTCAATAGTACTTAGCTGTAATATTTAACAGCCAATAGGATAACTTGATTTTTATGTTATTAATATTTATTTATATTTTTTATTTATTTATTTATTTACTTTTAATTTTCATAACCGAATTCAAATTACCAATAACGCTAGCGTTCGTTTGAACTATTATATAGCTCAACGAATTGCCAAGCAAGTGGCAATGGGCGGTGCGCAAAATTTGAAGAGTCAATGGACGTTGGAGTCCTAATCTAGTGGCGACCCCGCAAGAGATAGTGCAGGGATGGTCGCTTCTCACTAGGTCTATTAATCTTTTATGAATAGCGTGTTATAATATATATTTCTTTAAAAAAAGATAAGACATCAATCGAGTTGCTGGATGCCGGCGAAGTGGAAAGATAAACTAACAACTAAAACACTAGCATGAACTATTGAGTTGGTTTTACAATTAAGTCAAAATAACAACAATGGGAACACAATTGCCTTATTTTTATAAGCGCTATTTGGTGGTATGTAGACCTAACTAAGAATTTCATTTCTTAGTGCCGGACATTATAGTGTTTAACTATCGCTATTAGTGCTAGCTCATTGAAACTCAATAGTCGGCTTAAACGTAAATAGTCGTAAAATAAAATGCGCACTTAGCGTGCAGAGCGGATTCTCCGACGTGACGAGAGATGTTTTTCATCTAGGGATGGCGCAGCGTGAATGGGCTTAAAAGCTTTCGCACGATTCATTTGGTTTGATGGTCTAGGAGAGACTGTTGTAAGACACTGTTTAGAGAACTTTTGTTAGCGAAAATGGAAGAAAATCGGTTGACTTTCTTGACTTAAACGTTTTCGTTTAAAGAAATTGTAACAATTATGTATATTGCTACATATTACAAAACAAAAACCCACGTCTTCTGTCTGTCTGTCGCGATAAACTCGAAGACTACTGAACGTATTTACATGCCGTTTTCACTAATAGATAGAGTGATTCCTAAGAAAGGTTTAAGTATGTAATTTGTCCGGGTATTGAGTACATTAATTGAAGTATGACGATAAATGTTGAAATAGCTTTATCCGTTTGAGATATAACAAAACGATGTACATAGTACATCTGAGTCGGTATTTATCTATATTTTAAGGAAAGTGTCTTATATTCATTCTTTCTTTTAAAAAGGGTTACGTATTTGTTTTGTTTTTGGTGTTCTTTTTGTCTGGTTCACTGCGATACTTCTTGATATTAGAATAGGTATGGCAACAGTATTTTTTTGAGATTTAATTAATATATTATTTTATTTGTATTCCGTGGCCATTTCTCTCACAGTAATTGTGAAACAAAATACCGTCCCGACGATTGTTGTTATTTAATTGGCTATTGGGAAAGCGTTGCCAAGTGACAAGGAAAACTAATTACTCGCAAATGAAAACAGAGCAATTCGATAGACCATGAAAAACATATTTACAAGAAAATTCATAGCAACGTAATAACAGATTAATATAATGGATTAGTCAGGAATATTCTCATTACTTCATAATTGATTACATACATATTATCATTGGAAGTAGGCGGTATTACACCCCCGTGCCTCGGAGAGCACGTAAAACTTAGAGTAAAGCACGTAAAAGTCGGCTTCTATTATCAACATCTGATAGTAACCCGTATTGGAGCAGCGTGGTGGGTCTACGCTTCGCATCTCCTCTCCTGTAAGGAGGGAGGTCTGGCCCTGTAGAGGACCGTTAATAGGCTGATAATGATGATGATATTATAATAATAATAATCTTTATTTCAGGCATTGTAATAACCCATATACGAAAAAAAATTGAATTTAAAAACTATTACAAAAGATACAATTAAAATAGCAATAATAATTAGTAAGATAATAATAATAAATTCATTGTAATATAAAATCATTAAATCTATTAAAATTTTAAAATTTATAACTAGGTAATTAAAACATTTAAAAGCAAAACTTAAATTACATTTACTTCCGATTCGCACTGCGATGCTGCTTTAACCAGTGCCGGAAGATATCGACATCCAGGTGCGCATGCATTGCTCTGAGGATTTCGTTGATTGTTATGTATAAGATATTACTCTGTTCCCATGCTTCGCTTATGATAATGCAGATTATCAATCAATTTTATGTTGTACGAACGTCTAAAATGATTTTTACTGGGTAACAATTTATTAAAAAATATATAGAATAAGTACATTCATTTAAGCATGCTGACCAAGCTGTCTATGGCACCGTAGCTGCTAAACGTAGGTACCAATTATGATACGGTTTATTTCCAGTTAAATTAAGTGTCAAGGAATATTCTAAATCTTTTATTTAAAACTTTGTATACAGATAAAAATATTTACTAGTAAGCTGTTGAGGCATGTGTGGCTTCGCTTTTACAATAAGCTCCTTATATTACTCTAAAGCCATCCTTAAACTCTCCCAAAGGCAAAGCTTTTCCTTTGGCAGTTAAATAAAAACTTTACACTCCTCTTGTCAGGGAAAACCGCTAAAGCGTTTTAGAGAGAATTTTATTTTATATTTGCCTAAAGCTCCTCCTATATTTGCTCATTTAAAAGACTAATAGTCATGCCGAGCGCCAGCCTGTTATGAAATTGAGGTGAGAATGAATAGGTGTCTTTAAAGGAAAATATAAATGTTGAAAATAAACAAGGTAATTCAGTTTGAAACTCCATTCATTTTCACCTCGGCATAACAAATTGAAGTAAGATTTAAGATTTTTTGTTTTTCTGGTCAGGCTATAAAATGAATAACAGTCATGTTGAATGCTTTTATCAGTAATGTATTTTAGGCAAGATTGAATAGATGTCTTTTACTGAAAATATAATATACTAGTGAAAGAATTGCTTAAATCGGATAAGTAGTTCCGAAGATTAGCCCCAACTGATCCATTTACAAACTTACAAACTTGACTTCTTTATAATATTTGTATAGAAAAGTAAGGTAATTCAGTTTGAAACTCCATTCATTTGCAACTCGGATTAACAAAGTGAAATAGGATTACATTTGCCTAATATATTTTAAGTGATTGCTATAAATGAATATAGTCATGCTGAACGCTTCAACTCGTCATGAGACGAGAATGAGGTGTCCTTAACTGAAAATATAACACGAAAGTAAACAAGGTAATTCAGTTTGAAACTCTATTCATTTGTAACTTAGAATAACAAATTGAAATAGGATTACATTTTCCTAATATATTTTAAGTGATTGCTATAAATGAATAATAGTCATGCTGAACGCTTCAACTCGTCATGAGGCGAGAATGAGGTGTTCTTAACTGAAAATATAACACGAATGTAAACAAGGTAATTCAGTTTGAAACTCCATTCATTTGCAACTCGGAATACTAAATTAAAATAGGAATACATTTTCTTAATATAAAATGAATGCTATAAATGAATTATAGTCATGCTTGAACCTGCCATGAATTTAAGGCGAGAATGAGTAGGTGTCTTTAACTGAAAATATAACATGAGAGTAAACAAGGTAATTTAAGTATTAAACTCCATTCATTTGCACCTCGGCATAATAAATTGAAATAGGAATAAATATTCTTAATATAAAATGAATGCTGCAAGTATAAATGAACAATAGTCATGCTTTAACTTGTCATGAATTTAACGCGACAATGAGTAGGTGTCTTTAACTGAAAATATAATTTGAAAGTAAACAAAGTAGGAGTTTGAAACCCAATTCATTCGCACCTCTCCGCATAACAAATTCAAATAGGACTACATTTGCACCTCCGTATAATAAATTGAAATAGGATTACATTTTCTCTCGGTATACAAATATTGCAGAAATAAATATAGGTATCGTTTAAGAGTAAAAAATAAAATGTTAGATTGATTTCGACCCGAAGATATAAACGAGACTTTTATTAATCTAAGGATAAAGTAATATAATTAACTTTATAATTAAAAGTATACATGCGAAATTCATATATAGATTAATTTTAGTTTTGCACACTATAAAGGCGGAATTGTGAGACATCTATTTTTGTTAATGCTTTACTCGGCATCTGATTTGCATATCGCGATTTATATTGATATTTAGCAATCGATTATTTTTAAGCCTAAAAAGGAATCTTTTTACCCGACTGCGTCAGAAGGAAGGTTATGTTTTTCGAGCGTATGTATGTATGTATGTATGTCCATTTATTCGGCACGCGCTACAGCCTAAACGGCTCAACGGATTTTGACATGTGAGGTGTCGTTGAATTTGTAAAAATTGTGGCAGTGACATAGGCTATATAAGTTTTCAAAATGGCGGCTGTAAATGGGGGGAAAAAGGGGGGACGTGTGTATTTCTTTATTTAGAATTTTATTTAGATATAATGATCCTTGTTTTTCTCTTTTCAGTTCATAACTTCTAAGCAGTCAGGTTTTTTGCTTTTATAATAATAATTTTTATGTAAGTAGTTTTACTATTATGTATTCTGTGGTATTAAGAACATTGTGAAACATGACATACCACTTCATAACTTTATTTATCAAGCATCCACTTACGTACTAAGTAATCTCGTATTCTTAGTTTCTCCGTATCATAATATTAGACTTCGTACATGTTCTGATGACAGGATAGGAACTGTGCTGATTAATCAAAGCGTACGTACATGGAAGCGAAACTTTAATACGATTACATGCTGCAGTACAGACGCGAGGCGTTCGCGTCATCTCGAGTACTCGTATTTTATCAGTTTTACCTAAAGTAAGACTTTAATCTCGTCTCTCCTCTAACCTAAAGTAAGACTATAGGTAAAACTGATAGTTGTTAATATGGTAAAGACACGTAGTTGTTAATATGGTAATTTTTTAAGCTATTGTATAGCTTTTATCGCGGGCCTTGAGCGTGGAGACCGAATACAGAAAACCTAACACCCCCTGAGTATCAAAAACATAATATCAAAAGCACAATTTCGGCAACGACGTCATCGGGGAACGTGGCCTAGCGGTAAGGCGCTCTAAGTGCCTGGATTGGCAGAGAGACGCGGGTCCGAATCCCGTCGGCTCCGCAATTTTTTTTTTCAAGCGTAAAATTTAGTAATTTTTTTTAATTAATGACTTTTTGCAATATCACGCTTAAAAAAAAATAATTGCGGAACCGACGGGATCGCAACCGCATCTCTCTGGCAATCCGGACACTTAGAGCGCATTACCGCTAGGCCACGGTCCCGATGACGTCGGTAGGTAAACATAGTTGATAAAAAATGCTATGCAATAGCTTTACCGCGGCAGTCTCCGAGTGCCACACGTCTTTTTTATTTTTTTTTCTTACAATCTTTGTTAACAATCTAACTTTATATCATTATTATGCGCCTATTTACGACCAAATACAGGGCCAGGCTCCTTTCCTTATAGGAGTACGTAGCGTAGACCCACCGTACGGCTCCTATAAAGGTTGGCGTGTTTAGGTTGATAATTTTTCATTCATTAACGATCACAATCAGATGTTGATTATAGTGACCGGAACCGACATATCGTGCTCTCCGAGGCACGGGGATGTAACACCATCAACTCTCCGACTCCGGGCTTGGAATGTACTGAAAATTTCATAGAAAAAGCCAGAATTATTCCGTGACCCGACCAAGGATTCGAACCCAGGACCTCGTGATCGAAGTCACATATGCTAACCAGTAGACCATCGAGGCAGTCAATTATTATTTAACTAAAATCAATCAATCTATTATTTACCTAGCACTTTACCATCGTTGTGTTTACAGTGTTTTAGCTGTGCCTACCGGTTTCACCCGCGTAGATAGATTCTATTCCCATGGGAGTATCGATAAATCCGTTCTCTTTGAGTGCTTTCATCGCAAAATGAGTGGCTATGCTAAATAAGCCTGATACACTTATAAAGTTTTAGAGATCATATGAGAGTGAGACTTTATGACACGTAATAATACGTGACGTCACACTGAAAGGCTAATTTGCGTTTAGTTATATGGAATCATTCATCATCATCTGGCTATTTAAATAACCCATCCTCTTTCCTTATTCGAGAGAAGAAATGAAACCTAGACCCATCATGCTACTCCACTGCGGGTTAGTGGGCTAGTTAATACACAAACACATTGTGCGAATGAGGTACAAGTTAAAAATAATTCAAATAATATTGGTATTCAAGTTAAAAATAACTCAAATATCTACATAAGTTTTAATACCGACCAAAATAATTCATTAGTTAATTGGGTTACGTAAATTAATGTTCATTACAACCCGGATAGCCTTTTCAAATCCAGTGACTCGGCTGTTTTGTTTTGTTTTGTTTAAGGTTTTACTTCGGTGCACCTCTTTGCGCTAATGTAAGCATTGTTTTTGTTGCCTATTTGTCATATACAGGAATACATGGTTACAGTGTACAAATTATATTGTTGTTTTTTTGGGCTATCAATTTTTTTTTATAGTGTATAGGCTAGCGCTTGGCTATGATCACGCCTGATGGTAAGCGAAGATGCAGCCTACGGTGAAACGCGCTTGCCTAGAAGGTGCCTATTCACTCTTGACTTGAAGATACACATATTGTAGGTGTTAGGGAAAACGTGAGCTGGAAGGGCATTCCATATTTTCGCAGTTCGAATCAGGAACGAGGAAGCGAAACGTTTTGTACGCGTCCACGGAATATCGACTACGTATGGGTGCAGACTACTACGATGTCTAGCACTTCTATGGTAAAAGGGCGAGAGGGAAACTAGATCAAAAAGTTCCCATGCACACTCTCCAAAATATATTCTGTAGAAAATCGACAGACAGGCAATGATCAAGTGTTTGCAGTTTTGCATTGCATAACGCCTCGATGATGCAATGCAAAACATCAATCCTAAAGATGATGTGTATCTGCAATCGACTTATAATGAAAAGGTGAAAAATAAATTTTTGGTAAAATTTATGTTTATTTAATTAAGTATAACACTATACTTAATTATTTGAAATAATTATATGAAATGTCTATTGATTTATTGATCGATAGACACTTTACTTCTCTGACACTTAATAATCTAAATATTTTTTACTTGTAATAAAACTGTAACAGATCCAATTCTGTAGGTACATTTGAGATGTTTTTAAATAAAAATTTTTAACAAAAAATAGAACCGACTCCAAACGCACTAAAAAGTAAAAAATAACTGTGTAATTTAGTTGCTTTAATTTACTGAAGCATATCTATGAAGTCGGTGCCAGCCAAGTTTAAGGAACATTTATTTTACGTAGTAAAGCAGTTTGTGGGTTCTAGGTAACGCCCTTGAAAGTAGAAACCTTGGCTGGCACCGACTCCTAGATATGCTTAAGTAAATTAAAGCAACTAAATTACACAGTTATTTTTTACTTTTTAGTGCGTTTGGAGTCGGTTCTATTTTTTGTTAAAAATTTTTATTTCTTACTTTTTAGTGATTTATCGCCACGTAACGTACTTGTACTATACTGTCATAGTATATTATATAGCACTAGTAGCCAAAAAGCTACCGATACCGAGTCAAAAACCGAAATCGCTGTAAGCGTGCCTCCAAAATTTGAAGAGTTCCTTCAATTTCCCCAGGATATCATCAGCAGATCCTAACAAGCGGACAATGGGACCACCTTGGATGTATGCCCTTTCTAATAAAAAAAGAATTATCAAAATCGGACAACACTGTAAAAAGTTATGCGTGGTCATGCATAAAAAAAAAAAAAAAATATACGTGTCGAATTGAGAACCTCCTCCGTTTTTTTTCGTCGGATAAAAAATATTGGAGGGCACTATATAATCGATACTGAAGCCGAAAATATATTTTTTTTAACTTCTACCTGTACTGTTTATCTGTCCATATTTTATTGGCCGCGCATCACGATTTTAGTTTTATTTTAAGTCATTGGATTGTAAAGAAACTTAGCACGATATGAGTTCATAGCACAAAGACAGTTATAGGGTATAGGAAGAACAATTGGTGATTAAACTAAGTTAACTGTAAGTGAAGTTCTATCCCAATTATATGACTGCATTTTATTAGAAGATCTGATGAAAATTTTGTCACTTGAATATACTAAAGAGAAGATCAAAAATAATTTAATCATTGTACCTCTTCTTATTATGAGCCCAGACAAGCATTTGGTTTATGCGGCACTGACACTGATACTAGTGGACGCAGGCCGACGCTATTATCCCAAACAAATCCTACTGAAAATTTGAAATGAAATTTGACCGTGACCGTAGGAGATGTGTTACCTACGGAATTATTAGTAGGCTGTCAGCCTTCATTATCCCACATCGCTAGCTGCGCCTGACGGCCGGTCACGTCCCCTGTTTTGTCTTTAATCTCACATTGAGCTCGTATTTACGAGATTTACATTGTATTTCGACGTTACGTAATGGCTTACGAACCGATCATTTGATGGGCAGATTGCTAATCTTAGATAAATGCTTTTGAAATTATTACAAGGTTCGTATATGTTACATTTGGACGCTTCTTCTATACTTAGAAAACTTACTTAGGAAATGTGATTTTTAAGTGAAAAAGAAGTGATGGTTTTGCTTGTTCGGTTTTGACAATAGTGCATACGTAAATAGTAAAAATAACTTGATACTGCATAAGGTCTTTCAGAGAGTTTTGTTTAACATTAATAGTTATGGGACTGTACATACACGTTTAATTTTGATAATATTTTTTGAGCACTTAAATTAAGTAGTAAGTAAAAATATTTCTCCCAATTCAATTCTTAAAAGGCCAATAAATATTTTATCGTTTTCATAAATATTTTCATTATTTTAAGTTAGATGACAGTAAACGACGTAATCTTAAATTTAACGCCACGAAAGTTCCAAATGGCTGGCTATTAAAAACATATTTTTTATTTATAAATATTTTATAGTCACCACATTATTTGTACTTTTATTGATGTTTTAACTGTCTTCAGTTTTATGGATGCGAACAAAATGCTTGGACAGTACAATAAAAAAGAACGCAGACCAAGTGAAAAGTAGATGTTTACGAGATAAATGTAGCTTCAAAAGCTTCTTACGATACATTTGATGTTCACTTAATTTAATTCACGACGTCTCTCGTCTAGACATACTGATCAAAGGTCTTTGCGTGTTTCTAGTGGCAACTTGTCTAAATAGGTAAATAAATAAATAAACAGTCCATTGCTATGTCCCACTTATTATCGGCTTGAATTATAATGTTACTTATATGACGGCTTACAAACAAAAACGGAATCTAAAGGACATTGCCAAAATTTGCTCCCGGCTGTCCAAACGTATGCTCATATTTAACTATTTTATTTAAATACACAATGAATTTTAAACAACTACTCATGTCTCATAGCAATCACTTGAAAATATGTCAAAAATATAAGAATTTCAATCGAATTTTTGTGTTATGAATCACGTGACCGTCGTCGTAGTATAATAAAAAGTCAACTTTTATCAACCTTCATAACTTTTATCAACGACTACTTAGCTACAAGTAACTTTATTATTATTTAAATAGAAGATCTGTACTACTTAATGACACATGTCTCATCTCTGGACATCTCTGGGCAGACTTCCATACATTTTTTACCCATTTCCTTTGGTCGTGATTATCTAATTTTTTTCCACGACTACTAGTTGTTAAGAAATATTTGTGTACAAGGTTAATAATACACCGATGCCAAAAAAATTGATTCATTGATAAAAATCGCTGATGCTAGCAGTCTCTTCTGCGGTCCTGTGACAACTGTAAAAACTATACCCATACTATTCAAACGCGTCAATCATAAAATAGAAAAGAGCAGAATACTTTTTAGGTAAGTTGATACGTAGGTCCAATGACAAAGTAAAGATATATGTAAACTTAAATAGATATATGTAAACAGATTTCTCTTTCTCTGATAAGGAGTTCGCAAACCACATAAAAATATATTACTTAATGACAATATTATATGCAATACTAGATAAATTTGTCTTTAGGGAAATAATGTTTAACTGCCAGGGTCACGATTTACGGCGTACTTAGTGCGAGTTTAGCAACTTAATCCTATACTAACGGTGCCACACGGTTTTACCCGCGTAGTTCCCGTTTACGTAAAAGTATTAATATAAAAAATACTCTATGTTCTATACTAGACGATAATCCATCTCTGTCATATTTCATACAGATACGCTCAGCTTTAATTGAGTAACAAATATCAATATAATAGTCGTTATTTTATTTTAATTTTCTTTTTTCGGCTCAAGTCGGCCCTTGACTGCTATCACACCTGATGTTAAGTGATGATGCAATCTAAGATGGAAGCAGGTTAACTTGTTAGGAGTAGGATGAAATCCACACTCTTTTCGGTTTCTACTCGACATCGTACCGGAACGCTAAATCGCTTGGCGGTACGTCTTTGTCAGTAGGATGGTAACTAGCCACGGCGAAAGCCTCCCACAAGCCAGACCAAGACAAATGAAGAAAAATCTCAATCTGCCCCGCCGGGAATCGAACCCAGGACCTACGTCGTATAAATCCACCGCGCATACCACTGCGCCACGGAGGTCGTCAAATAATCTATCTTTCTAATACGCAGGAGAATTTCTGGGTATTAGAAAGCTCTAAAAAAAAAAATTAGAGCAATCCGTTCATGTGCTCTCGAGATTTTCGCTTAGCAACACAGATAATGTGAATAATAATGATTAACAATGTTATTGAGTGTTGACGGGCAACTAATCGTATGTTTTCAACAATAAATTGAAGACTAAGTTTCTCTATCATTACATAATCTGGGATATTAAACTTGCTTATACATTACATTAAGTAAATCCCTTACGCGGATTCATTCACCAGTTTTCTCTCACGCGACAAGTAATAAATTAAATAAGTCTGTAAGTATGGTGCTACTGTTTCAGGAACGATCCATTATCTAATGTGTTTGCGTATCACGTGTTATGACTGTTCTACATTCATCACACTAATATCATAATGAAAAAATATAGCATGTTTTCTAGTATAATTTTTCAATTTGGCCATAAATAAATTTTGTTACTATCGGATTGAAATCATAAATCTATTTTTTGGCTATAAATACTTCTATAATGTTTGATTGTATATATTTTTACGCTAGTACAATCACCGTCAAATGTCGTCCGTCGTCTGTTTCTCGCAAGCCCGAAATTCCTACTAAATTTATTTGAAAAATTTATCATTAACAGATATAATTATGACACATAGTTTATTCATTATAGTATAAAAAGTAACCGAACGATATGTGAAAGTGACGAGTATTATCTCTGCCCTAATCTCTCTTTACCAAAAACGTCAGTTTTTCAAGAATGATTCATTTGATTTCTGTCGTTTCGATTGTTACACTTTAGTATATAAGTATAAAATACGCGTACTAAAGCATATTTCATCATCATCATCATTATCAGCCTATTAACGGCCCACTACAGGGCTAGGCCTCCCTCCTTATAGGAGAGGTGATATGAAGCGTAGACTTACCACGCCGCTCCAATGCGGGTTGGCGGGCTTAGGGTGATAATAATCTTTTATTAACGATCGCTATCAAATGTTGATGACAGTGACCGGATACCACGGCTTAACGTGCTCTCCGAGGCATGGAGGTATTTCCACACCAACTCCGGGCGAATGTACTGAGAATTTCTTAGAAGAATGAAAAACTCAGAATTATTCAGTGACCCGACCCAGGATTCGAACCCAGGACCTCGTGATCGAAGCCAGATAGGCTAACCACTAGACCAACGAGGCAGTCTGCAAAGCATTTTTAGTATTCAATAATAATCCGTACTAATATAATAAAGGCGAAAGTTTGTATATTTATATAGATGGATAATATAGCTTACATTATCCAAATAACACATAGGCCACATTTTATCCCAAAATTCCCACGGGAAGAGTACTACACGGGTGAAACCGCGGGATACCTCTAGTAATAAAATATTTATTATTTTATTATACTCTGTTTGACATTTATTAACGTAATTATAAATATGACTTCATGAGGAAAACTTTATGAAATATTTTCCTTTAGCTATTTTGCATATTTGTATTTTAAATTTCATAAATTGTCCATAAATGTGTGTTCGAGTAATTTATTGAACAAAAAATGCGACAAAAAGTAGAAAACAAGGGAAAAAATGTTAGAACGACTAAAAATAGGTAATAGACCTACATCCAGTTTTCCAGAGCAAGGAATAATATTAAGGAAAATACGGGCAGTAAGATGTGTTCGGGTTCTCCCATTTATTAAGCCTTTTCTTATTTTATGCTTTCCCTCGCAGTTCGTATTTTTTCACGTAAGGACCTAAAGACTTGGTGACTCTAGAAACACATATTTTTGATAATAGTCAAACGGAATAGTAAGAAGAAGAAGAAACACGCTATTTATGTATTGTAACCGAAGCCATTTCAATAACGCTATCATGGTTACATAAAAACTCTAAGAATGACAGCGCGGGGAAGTCTGTTGTCGCTAGCCTAACAAATATTATTCAATTTGTTAGTTAAATACTTGTAATAGTGTTTTGAGTATGTTACCGTAATATTGTTTCATTTTGATGAAGTTTGTAATTAAAATGTTCTAATGATTTGATAAAAGTTGTTTAGCCGCTCGTACATAAGTAGTTTGGAATTTATGCCTTTTGACCCCTTCTGGTGAGGTTCCTTACAGTATTAATAAATCTTGATTGTAGTTGTGACACTTACGGTACATAATAATTTGCTACAATAAAGTAAATTTAAAGACAGTGGATTGATCACAATATTTTAAAGTAATAATTGACTGACGAAAAAAATTTTAACAAAAAATTTAAACGTCTTCAAAACGCACTAAAAAGTAAAAAATAACTACGTCATTTTCTAACTTTAATTTACTTAATCACATCTTTGAAGTCGGTGCCATCCAAGTTTAGGTAAAGTCTTTAAAGTAAAAAGCTCGGGTGGCACTGTCTTCATAGATGTGATTAAGTAAATTAAAGTAAGTAAATGACGTAGTTATTTTTACTTTTTAGTGCGGTTTGAAGGCGTTTTTATTTTTATACTTTTGAGTGATTTATCAACAACAAACATACTAAAGAACCTACTCGAACTAAACCATAAGTATCAATATTCACTAGCTAGTTATAACATTCCGACATCTCTTCAAATGTGCCTATAAAGTTTGAAGAGTTTCCTCGAATTTGCGTAGATCTCATTATCGGATCAAGACTTAGTAAACATTATACCAACTGGAAACTATATCCTTTCAAACTTCTTATTGAGACATATTAATCAAGCCCAATCACAAAGTAGCTACTGTAAGCCGTTAAAGAGCTCCCTCAGCTGTTCTTCGTCTTCATCGCCAAACCCTCAATAACAGTCACAGCCCACCTAAATGTAAAGTTCTCATTGAGATAAATTAATCGAGCCCAAACACAAGGTAGCTACTGTAAACCGTTAAAGAGCTCCCTTAACTGTCCTTTGTCTTCATCTGCAGACCTTCAATGACAGTCACAGTCCATCTAAATGTAAATTTCTCATCGAGACAAATTAATCAAGCCCAAACACAAGGTAGCTACTGTAAGCCGTTACGGAGCTCGCTTAACTGTACTTCGTCTTCATCACCAGACCCTCAATGACAGTCACAGCCCATCTATATGTAAAGTTGTTATCAAGACAAATTAATCGAGCCCAAACACAAGGTAACTGCAGTAAATTGTCAAGGAGTTCTCTTATATGTAGATTGGTTCCATCATCAGATCGACTCCAGACCTTCATCATATTGTAGTGATTTTAAATACTTACCGAAAAAATTAACAAACGTACTTGTTGTCCCTACAATTTTTGAAGGTTCCCCTCGGTTTCTCCAGGATCCCATCATCAGATCCTGGTTTCTTTGTCATGGTACTACCACCGGACTATCTACTTTCCAACAAAAAAAGAATTATCAAAATTGGTTCATAAACGACGAAGTTATGCGCGAACACACATTAGTCACATACGGTCGAATTGAGAAACTCCTTTTTTTTTGAAGTCGTTTAAAAAGGTGGCTGACGAAAAAAAAGGATGAATGGGATTACCATGAGTAAGAAGAAAAGTAAAAGTAGAAAACCATCGGCTATAACAAGGTCATGAGTAAAAGGTGAGGAATGAAATGAAAATATATTTTATTGCACACATTCAGACAGAAAAGATACGAAATAATTCATCATCATCTTCATCATCATTACCAGCCGGTAGACGTCCACTGTTGGACATAGGCATTTTTTAGGGACTTCCAAATTCAAAGATCCCGAACCGCCTGTTACCAGCGGCTCCCTGCGACACGTTTGATGTCGTCAGTCCACCTGGTTGGGGGTCGGCCAACACTACGTTTTCTGGTGCGGGGTCGCTAATCTAGCACCTTGGGCCCCAACGTCCATCAGCTGTTCGAACTTCGTGCCCCGCCCATTGCCACTTCAGTTCTGCGACTCGCTGAGCTATGTCGGTTACTTTGGTTCTTCTGCGAATCTCCTCATTTCTGATTCAATCACGCAGAGATACTTCGAGCATTGCTCTTTCCATCGCCCGCTGCCTACAAACTGCTGCAACCTAGATAACAAGCTACCAGAGATGTACAAAATGGTTCCATAAAAGCATTTAAATACAAAATGCAAATTACTTTTCAGATTTACTATTTGAAATGCAAAATACCAAATACTTTTGAATTTTGTATTTCAAATTCAAAATGCAAAATAGGTATTTTCAAAATGCTTTTTCAAAATAAAATACCTTTTGACCAAATCATATGATATTTTTATTTATTTTGGAATAGTCACTTATAACATTACTAAAATAAGATTAACCTTAGTTACTTATAACATTAGTAAATAAGTGTTAAATAGGTCCAGGTGTTTCAGAGATTGGCCGGAACAAACAGGTTGACAAAAAAATTGATTGTTGGTGTAGTAAAGTTAGTAATTCTATAAAGATAATTTGATTTGAATATTTAAGTTAAGAACATTTGAAAGGAATTTTACATAGAAACTTTCAACCCCTTCTACTTTAATTTTCGCGATAAAACGTATCCTATGCAATACCTCGAAATATGAACTACAAACGTGCCAAGTTTAATTTTAATACATTTAGTATTTTAGCGTGAATCGCGGCCGACAAAAATCCGTACAGACAGACAGTCCGACGGACAAAGAGACAGACAAACATTTTTTTAAATTAAATTTTTTTGACTAGTGTCAGACATAACATAAGACGCGCACTCTGAACAAAGAAGAAAAATAGGCACGCTTGGCTAGGAGGCGCCATCATCGGACAAATTAGCCAATACAAGCGTCATTTGTTCATTTCATTTCGTTTGACTGGTAATGTTGGCGAAACTTAATCACAAAGTATTTTGCATTTTGAAATGTATTTTAAAAATGCAAAATACATCTCGAAAGGTATTTCAAATAAAATACAAAATGTTTTTGTTAAAAAGCATTTAAATGCAAAATACAAAATAGGTATTTTGCATTTTGTATTTGCATTTTAAATAGAAGTATTTCAAATAAATCACATCTCTGCAAGCTACTACTAATAATTTAAAAGAGAGCATGCATGGACAATATTTTACAAAAAAGCCGTCCTATGTCCTCCAGCCTAAGTGTTAGCCCCTTCATTAAACCGGAAATGAACAATAATATTGCTTAGCGGCAGAAATAAGCATGGCGGTAGTTCCCTAGGCTGCTCCGTCACAAAAACTTAACTGTTACTGCTTGTACTATTAGTAAAATAAAATTAACGACCGTGATTGAATGATTTTAAATATTTCAAAAAAAATATTCCAAATCAATTCATAGATATCTAACAAACTATCAATTTTTATTAATAGTAAATGTAACGGAATCATTAAGAAAATAGAGGTTAAAAGCTTGTAGGTCTACAATCGATCTGTCAAAGCAAAGAAGCCTGATATTTTGGTAATGGAGCGGGTACAGTAAAGAGTGCGGCCGGACAGAACTTTAAGTGGATACTGCTGTCCCTCGCGACATATGACCGTCAAACGATACGATCAGAACCTCTTTGAGGCGAAAACCTTGATAAAATCCAAGTATAATAAATTACTTTATATAGATGATACATGAAAATTGTTAGGTACAAAAATAATCTGACAATAATAATAAAAGATTGAAACCATTCTAGAATAAGTTATTGTTTAGGATTAATTGCAGATAGAGAAACAATTAGTAAAATTGAAATACGAGTTACTGCTCAGTGTTAACATTATTTAAATTTCAATCTTAGCTGGTTTCTAGTTAGGAAGACCACTCACAGAATAATTCTGTCAATAATACTGATTGGTACTTTGACATTTTGGTACATTTTGCATCATAGATAGCATCATAGATAGCATCATAGATCATATTAAAGACAACTAGATGGAGTCATAACGCGGCTGTAGGTTCAAGAACGTGACAGACTTATTTCATTCATGTTAGAAAGTGACACAAGATTATTTTTTGTCCCTTTCAGCGTGTTCATTTTTATTGTTTGTCAAGAGTGGAGTTTGTGACAAACAAAGGAGATATCTGAGCAATTATTAGCTTTTTATTAAATTTGCTGATAAATAATATAACTTTGCGGTTACGATATTAATTTAAACGTTATCGTATAAAGTAATATTTCGTATTTTACGATATTATGTACTTTAAATGTTGACATATCATGTCAATAAGGCTGTCTTGCTGTCTCACGAGTGGACACGCTATGGGCTCCATCTAGTTGTCTTTAATCTATGTTTTGCATGATCTCTTTTAACTTTCATATTGATAGAGTACATCTTACGCTAGGGTATGATTTTAAGCAACTTTAAAACATAAATATATTAATGTAAGTACATACCCAAGTCTACTTAAACACTAAATTTATCTATTAATCTATTTCATTTCAATTTAAAGGTCTACTTGTAAGATTTACGTAGCACTTCTAACAAATAGCCGTACCAACATAAAGTGAAAATAAAACGTATTTTGTTGGCAACGTGAATAAATATTTAACGAAACGTACACCACTCACAAAAACATACATTTTATAAGAATGAATTTTTTTATGGAACAATTCGGCAGATAGCTTTGAGGTAGTGTTACAAAAATGAATATAAAATTTTGTTGCGCCCATAAAACTAAATATTTCAAAAAATGGACACGGGCAACTGCAGTAGAGGCGATCAGGCTCTAATAAAATTCATCACTTTAAAACCGATTCTCTGATAAAAAAAATATGTTTTTTTATTCACTATATTGTTTTAAGACCTATCGAACGATACCTCACACTAAGGAATAAACGAGGAATAAAAGTTCATACCCACTATATATGTAGAAGAGGTCCCCGAAAAAATTTACGGTGCCAAATTATAGCTTTTTAGCTATTTCTGAGCTAAACCGCGGACACTGTGATACTATAAGGGTGTAAGTGTTGCGTATGCAACTCTAATAAATGGACATGGACAGCAGCAGCAGAGGTGATTATAAAGAATACTATTCTCCCGTATTGACGGTCGTAAAAGTGAGGCGAAGTGAAACTAGTAGGTAATTCAATAGAACTTGCTATCAAACTGGACCCAGTTGCCCAGTTGGCATTTGTTTTAGTCGCCTACGTTTCCCAGTTTGACCTACATATACAGAGCAATTAATTTTAAATTTGGCTTACTCGATGAATGTAACTAGTGAATAAGCATTTGTATGCTTTCCTCTTTATCCTGCATGTTTATAGTGCCAAAACTACTGCTTTTCTTTTGTGTAGACACATAGTTCGCAACGTAGGTAATATACTTAGCTTTTTGTGAACTTTTAGGGAGTAGTATATAGAAAGCGTAAAGTAGGCGAATAAAGCTTGAGAACTCTCACTACACTCTTTTTTAACTTTAAGCCTTTAACTGCTATCACACCTGATGATGCAATCTAAGATTGAAGCGAAATATGTTGTTAGGAGTAGGATACTTGGCGTTATGTCTTTGTCGGTTATGTCGGTAGGGCAGGAACTAGCCGTGGCCTAAGCCTCCCACTAGCCAGACCTAGACCAATTAAAAAAAACCGGTTTTCTAATGTATTCAAATTTGCAATTGAGATTCTGGGAAATTGATGCAAATTTGACTTTGAAATCGAAACACCGTAAGCTATGCAACATTTAGCAAAAGTAATTAGATGTAAAAATATTATATAAAAACAGTTTTCTATAAGAGTAACTGGATATAAGATTATTATGACTTTAGAATACGTCACCGTAAATTGTTTACAGCATTAGCTAATTGAATAAATTTTTAAGAAACTACATAGGGATTTTTTGAAAATAAAATTTAAACTTCATTTTTCGAGTGAAAGTATTTACCCGAAAACTGAAAGCACTCACGTCCCTGGCTTATCCTAAAAATGTAACTAGTAGCAGAGGAAGCGACCTGAGAAAACACACACTGTGTCTTGAAAGAATTCACAAGATTTATGGACTGGACTATCCGCAATGCAGCGGCATGAATATTAGCTCCGAGACCCTTTTCTTAATGTCACCGACATTTATTTTAGTAGACGTAATTTTTTTTTCTAAGACAGAGCTTAGGTTCATGTTGTTCCTTTGTTTTTGATATTTCTTTCTTAGCTAGCTGAACAGTAGGAATATAACTGATCTTCAACTTACATAGATCATGATAGCAAAAAATCTAGAACATTTTTAGGGCATGCTGTGAAACATTAAGTCAAATGTACACATTTTGCAAAACTTGTTAGATAACATTGCAAGGCCAATAGGTATCATCGCATTATTTAACCTAATACATTATAACAACCCTAATTTTATTACTGTTTTAAGATTAAAAGACACGAATTCCAGTCGAAAAAGTCTGGAGTTTGGTCTCTATCCCTTAGTTAGATCACAGACATTCTCACAGGCGTAATAGTCAGTTTTGGAAAGAATTTTATTGGTGAAATGATTGTAAAAAGCCGCTGTGACTAGTTGTGGAGTCTCCTATTTTCTCAGTATAAAATATTTTCTTGTCTCCTTTGATGTTCAGTGAAATCGGCTGCTGTATAGCATAGTATAATATCTAAGAGGCATAGCCCCTAGATATGCCGATCTACCCACGCGACTGCAACATGAATAGTGATTGGTTTAGTCCGGGCAAACGATATGCATAAACATGGATCTGATTTGAAGGATAAAGTAGTAGTAGACTAGAAGTGAAAATCTTTGTGACAGAATTTGTCCGGGGAAATATTACTACAAGAGTCGTTTATACTGCCAAGAAAAGCTGTGATTTGGTCCGTAACGCATACACCTCAGATATAGATGATAGCTAACCACTAAAAGTTTGTTAAATATTCGTATAAATTGTAGGCAAGCGATTTTTGTCCTCTGTCCCTGACATTGACGAATGTTTCAAAGAATGAAGGGATAAAGCAGGAACAATCTCATCGAGACACGCTCGGTTAAACCTAAGGCCCCCAGACAGACCAAATTGTAGTTGTAACACTAATTTGGCAATATCAGCTAATGGCCCAGATTAATACACCAGCAAAGTGATTAAGTACGCATCATTTAGTAATCAACCCTTTGGTTCTACGTCACGCCCTTAGTCGATCGTTCTACTTTCGTTGATTAATTTTTTGCAGATAAATTGTGGAAGGAAATTAATTAGTTTTTATTAGGCATAGCAAATATTGGATAAAATTTACTATAATCTGTTTTATGAGTAATTAAGGAAATAGAATAGAAGAAATTTTAATTTCAGACAACAGGTTAATTGCTGCAATAAAAATATCTTTTACAAGCAACCTCTGATGACGGAAACTATGAAAAAAGCAAAGAAAGCTAATTTTGTGGTATTCTGAAATAGATGAATTAACTAGTTGAGCATATTTTGCAAAATTGACACAAGTTGAGCTGAAATTAAACGATTCCAATTCTTTTCAAACTATAACCGAACATGTGCAAATAACTCTATAGTTTGTTATTTAATTGAAGTTTTGTTTACGCATGTTTCAAACTGGCAACAGACATGCTGCCTACAGAAATATAGTCTAGTGCCAAAATTCATTTTGTTTTTGCAAGTTTTTTTAACGTGCGCTATTAGTATGCCTTTATAGGTCAAATCTTAGGAGATAAAGCGTTCTCTCTTACATTTAGAACTTTGAAATTTGGCATCCTTTAATTATTGTGACAATATTTTTAAATTATAAAAACCATTTAATTCTCAACAAATATGAAATTTTTCATTTTAAAAACTTTTTATAAAAAATTTAAAGCGGATTCAAAACGGACTAAAAAG
Source organism: Mycalesis mineus (assembly GCA_034621355.1). Taxonomy (NCBI): domain Eukaryota; kingdom Metazoa; phylum Arthropoda; class Insecta; order Lepidoptera; family Nymphalidae; genus Mycalesis; species Mycalesis mineus. The sequence continues at coordinate 8,700,845 of CM067881.1, forward strand.
TAAAAAATAAATGCAAAATTAAGGCGGTGCCACCCAAGCTTTCTACTTTTAGAACTTCAACTTTATCATTAAGGAAATGAAAGATACTTCATGCCGCAATTATTTTTTTACTTTTAGTGCGTTCTGAAATCGGTTTAATTTTTTATTAAATTTTTTTAATACCAAGAATGTAAGTTTTATTGTAACATGAAACTTAAACGCTTGGTGACAGTTGAAAGTTTTCTATCTCCATGACCTATATCGCAGCCGTTCGTAATAATGGAGCAGACATAACACTTGAGACTACGATATCTTATTGGAAACAGTATTAGAGGTCACCTTACGTTAGAATGACCAAAGCATTATCATATAAATTGTTACGTTTATGCGAAGTACTTACAGCCTGCTTTAAATACAATGAATTCTATATTTCCACATAGTACTTAATTCAGAAGCATTGAAATGAGGAATGAATTTTCTCTTCGAAGTAGTAATAATTTTCCCCAATTTATCCTCTTGATAGTTTCTAGAAGAGTCGAAGAGATTTCACGCTTATCCATTTTTCGTGGGAAATAAAATTTGCAAACGTAAGTGATCCAGTGCAGATTGGATGTCGAAGATTTTTGCTCCCGTATATCTGCATGAATTTTATTTCAAGCAAATTGAATTCCAAGTAAATGCAAGATCGGATTAGATGATTGATTTTATTTGCAAACGTGTTATATTCCAACTAATTTTTAAAAATCCTTATAAAGTGAACTATTAAAATACACTTAAAATATATTTAAAAAAATAAAAATTGTTACAAGAAATAGAAATTATAGAATTAACTAAAATATTAAAGTTACTCGATCTCTATTCTGCCAGAGAACTGCAAGACTCCGTGGACATGGACTTCTTAATATTTTTGAAACCGATTTGGATCGCCTGAAAAGTTTCACGTGGCCGTTCCTAATTTATTTGAAAAGCTGGTCTCTTCGGCGTCAATGTTTTCCGATAGGGATTAGGGTAACTTCAATACAAGCATTTAAACGACATTTTATAAAAAAGCGCGCCCCAACCTAAAACTTATCGTTGTTTTCCATCAAGCGTAGGTCTATTAAGTTTTATAAAAAAATATGTCTTTCCTATTCACTCTAGAGTTTGCTTTAGCTAAGTTTTGGCTTTAATCTATTCAGCAAAACGCGTTTTGGTCGTTTAGCTTGTTATTAAAAAAAATTAAAATGTACATTTTTTATATATAAAAAAAATACAACTTTTAGAATTTATTTATAACAAATGGGCAAGAAATCTCGTAAGAATATGTGTTCCAAAATTTTACCCTATCACCCATTGTTACTAGACACTTCGTAAAAGCTCAGCAATTTATTTTTGTGGCTTTATTATTGCAATGCATGTAGGGAATATTACGCGGAGAAATTAACCACGTGTACGGTTGAAATGTAAATGTATTCGTTTTATGTTATCTTAAATTGGGTAGGTACATACCGCGGGTTACACGTCCGCTTTGCGAATGGAATTTTTATTAGGCGAAGTCATGGCTAAAATATTAACGAAGTGAAACTTTTCTCAAGCTAATGATATAATTTGTTTCTCATACTTTCTAACTTAAAAATAAGTATACATAATCTAAGTATATCGACTCTGTTTTGTCCGCACGTCAGATATAGATCGTTCAATCCACCAATCCACCAGTTGTTTTTTTGTTTTTCAAACGCTTACAGTGCAAATGTGCAATAAAAACTGCAAGAATGTAAGTTCTATTACTACGTGACGAGTAGCAATGTGTGCACACTCACACAAGTATCAATTTAGTCAAGTCAAGAAGAATATCAAGTTTAACTTCCAGTATGCTCTACTTCATTTTAATCTATTTTTTAAAATAAATATGTCGTGTTAGTCCCACACAGCAAAATTATATTGTGATGTAGCTTAATATATATATTAACCAATATAACAATATCTGAAACACACTCACACAATGATCACAGATAGGTACCCAATACAAATATAATTATATCTAAGTATCTTTTATTTAAACAGTTTAATATTTTAGCTTGACTGCACGCAGTCTTGTCTACGATACCCCTAGTGATTTTGTAAGGCGTGAACTCGTGATACCTATTATAATTTTTAATCATTACAAATTAGCCCTTGACTACAATCACACTTGATGGTAAGTGATGATGCAAACTAAGATAGAAGCGGGCTAACTTGTGAGGAGTAGCATGAAATCTACATCCCTTCAGTTTCTACACGATACCGTACCGGAACGCTAAATCGCTTGGCGGTATGTTTTGTCAGTAGGGTGTCATCATACGATACGTTTTTCTTGACATTATAAATATAATATTGTCAAAAAATATAAGTAGAGCATCTTTCTGTTCGGTCATCATGACAATTGAATTATAAGATTTTGGAAAATCTGCGGACGTACAAAACAATTTACATTCATATCATTTGCAACGAATAAAGAACCTCTTTTTTGTAAAATGTAGTATTAGTATTATTCATAACATTTTACATATTTTTCATATTCAGATATTTAGCGTAACGTAGTAGGTAAACTAACTTTGGCAGAAATAACAATCGCTTAATTCATTCCAACTTTGCAGATGTCTCATTCTTTTAATATTACAAGTAGCAAAACTGTATGAATACGTGCTTTTTAATTATTATTATTATGGAACATATTGTAGAAATGAAACAATCAAATATAAGCTTATAATCAAGTAGAAAGAGCAAGAAACTCGAATAAAAGATAACACGTCTTTTCTTTCTTATTTCGTTCCACCGTTTCCTGGCAAATAGGTTTTCTTTTCAGAAAGTCCTGTCATTTTCCTTTGTGATTTATAACAATAGAAGTGAGTACTATAATCATTTACGAAAATATTTATTAAAGCAAGAACTTAACCACCCTTAGCTAACGTCGAAATGTAAATGTACCTACTACTCATTTTGCTATCTGAAAATACTTCTACATCCCTCGGGTATAACGTGGCGCGCTGGGAATGGAAATTTTTATTATGCTATGTCATGCCTAAAATTAATATAAACGTGGTTACGTCGAGCTTTTATACTTCTTTTTCTTAAGTGTTTTTTTTTACTTGTATACAGATCGTTGTATCTTAGCCCGCCTAAGGAAGTAATACAGCGACGCTTATTTCTTAAGTCGGACAGCATAGATAGCTGTGTCTGGATATAAAGATTATGGTTGCCGGTTTAATTACAAAGATAGACAGAAAGAAAAAACGTTCAAAAAAAAATTGGTTGTCTGTAAAGTCGGTTTACTGACGATAGTTGAACGTGACAATGTCTTAAGAAAATAATGATGGAATGGTAGCATTTAATTGGTTATTAAAATTTTTAATTTAAGTATATTTTTATAAATATTAATTTAAATTAATAAAATAATTGATTTTGATTTTATAAATTTATATTTTAAATTTATAATAAATATATTAATTTTTAATTTAAAATTAATATATTTAATAATTATATTTAATAGACGGATGTCGAACGCTGCCGAACGCAAAGGCCGATTGTGCTTCTTTGTCGCTCGTTCCGCGCTTTCGCTTGCACTTCAAGCCTTATATGGAACGCCTCAAAGCGAGGTAACGCCGCATGAGTCATGTTTTTTCGTGCGTGCAGCCGGCTCTATCGAATTATAAGACGTTGTCACGTCAATAGTGCCACAACATACAAGCATATTGTAGTCTCAGATGACAACCTCCTGGACTTGCTTAAATCAAAACGTGAACTTGCTTAAAAAAAAAAGGTGGAAGCATCACTTTACGGCACAACCCTGAAAAAGGTGCCAGCTGTTCATTGTGCTGCATGATTCAAACATACTCATATGCTGGAGCATACAATACTATTACTAACACTTAAATCATCTACGTTCAGGACATGAGGCATAACATTGTATGACTATTTCATAACAAGTGTCACTCTGTAATTAGTTAATTTTCTTCCTAATACCAGGTGGGGCATTGATATTTCATGTTGGAGTTTTTTTCGGTGTCAGACCACTTAGTGTGCTTGTAGAGCACACTAAGTCTTCGCATCTGGTTGTTATTATTATTAGATTGTAATTGTTAAAAAATCAGACTCACAAAGTTGATACTTACAACATTAAGTTCTGATTTTTTCATGTTGATCTATCCAGCCAACGTGCATTAAGCAACAAAATTAATAAACTCTAACACCTTCAACATATTTATCATACTAGCTATGCCCAGCGGTTTACTCGTGTAGTTCCCGTGAGAGTAACGAGAAATCCGTTCTTAGTGAATGTCTGTTACATCGCTAAATGAGTCAATATACTCAATTCATAGTTTCAAAGATCTCGTGACTTAGTGGTATGTCCGATATGTAAACTAGCAGACGCCAGTGACTCCGACCGCGAAAAATTCAGTTGTGTGATAATTCGATAAAAGTATCCTATGTGCTTTCTAAGGCTTTAAACTATCTCTGTTTCGAATATCATTTTAATCGGTTCAGTAGTTTAGGCGTGATTGCATAACATACAAACAGAATTACTTTCGCATTAATTATATTAGTATAGTTTACATTCGTTTCCAAATAGTATAGTCAATGATACAATTTACCAAAACAAAAATATGTTTGACGTCACCAATTCGTGATAAGGCACCATATAGGTAAATTTTATCGCTCATTCATGTTTTTCCGACGTGTTATATTACTCTTCGAGTATCATAATGCCTAACCATTGAGCACCTGCTGTTTTTCTAACTGTCAAGTAGTTAATAATGTACAAAGATCGTAAGGAAACTACTTAGAAACTACCTCTACTATGAGAGAGTAGAAATAGAGTATTTTTGCATTAAAATAAATTAGGAGATAAATGAACCAAATTCAAAAAATCTAATTATAAAAATCCATCTTTATTTACGCTGATTTCCGGAAAAGCTTACTCCGTGGGGACTCAGTAGATAGAAATTCGACATAATGTTGAGCCTAGAACTTGTGCAGTCAAGTGTTCTAAGTTCTGCATTATACGCCTTTGTGATGCTGTAACTTTAGCTAAACCACCAGGCGTCCAGTTACAAACACCTGAACTCTTTCTGAGCTATAACTAGTGGTTACACAAATTAGCGTGCGTTTAGGTAACGCGCGTAAATCTGTACTTTAAATAAAAAAATACGTGGATAATTTAGTTCAAATTATTGAAATGAGCGGCGAGGAAACAGCGGTATAATCGAGGGTAGGATATAGTTTTATAATAATGTTGTCTCTTTTTATAAGGACATTAAAAATACATTAAATGTACCCATTTCCGAACCTTTTAGGTCCATCCGAAGGTATAAAAGAGGCAAGTAAATTAGCGACCAATAAACATGATAAATTGCTTAAGTAAACATGTCATTAATTGGTCATTTGGAAAAACTGTAAAGTTTTCCATTACTAAATAAATAATTTTGTGTCATGTACCTACTTTTCTATGCCCAATTTAGCAGAGCAGGCATAACAGGACGCGCTCAGAAGGAGAATGTTTTGCAAAGGAATTCCTCTTAACCTATACTCGTGTCACAAGTCTCAGACACTGTCTGCCAAACTGTAGTCTTGGCATGATATTAAAGATAAACCTTAAAAATAGAGAAACTTACAATTAACAATCCCCTTCGAATAGACGAATTACTGTTCAAGGACATTGGCCTTAAAGAGACTACATTAGCAACGAATTTATGAAAAATTTAACTACAGCAATTAGGCATTTATAAATGTCTTTGAAGCTATAACTTAAGACCTAAAATAAAAAGTTTACCGCGAATGTTGATACTTATCAAGAACAAACCAAAAACGCCGTCTTAACGAGTGCAAACACAGAAAAGTTTTAATTAAACGTAAGTTGTCTTAAAACGGGCACTTATAATAACGTACTCAAACTAAAGAGATTTAATTAATGGAGCGCCTCTTGTTGTCATCAGCGTAATTGCTAGTGAGCTTAAGTGAGAAACTTATAGTTCTTACACTTGCCTCACTAAATGTTTAACCGCACTACCAATTTAGATATATATTAAGTAGCGTCCTGACGAATCTTTAGTAAGTTGAGTCAAGTAAAAAGAGCGCTGATAGTGCTTACTTGGAATTGGGTAGTTTAGAATAAAATCAGCACGTATGGGTATGGCGGTCCCGCACTAGAAAGTAGTGTTGGTCGATCTCAAGCTGGATACAGGAATTTTTTTTAATCATTACAAGATAGCTCTTGACTGCAATCACTCTTGATGGTAAATGATAATGCAATCTCAGATGGAAGTCTCCTAACTTGTTAGATGTAGGATAATATCCACACCTCTTTGGTTTCTACGTGACATTGTACCGGAACGCTAAATCGTTTGACAGTACGACTTTGTCGGTAGGGTGGTAACCGATGACCGAGGCCTCGGCCTCGGTGGCACCGGACCTGGACCTACTCAGAAAATTCCAATCCGCCCTGTCGGGAATCAAACCCAGGACTTCCATCATATAAATCCACCACGTATACTGTGTCACGGAGGCCGTCAAAAAATGAGATGAAAGCATGAAAAAATGAAATGAAAAATGTGGTGTTTGGGCGTACTTACAAGTGGCCTATGTCTAACAGTGAAAGTCTATCTGCTGATAATATTAAAAAGATGACTATTTAATAAAGTTTAGGTTTATTTACTCGTCTTCGATACACATTGATTTAAATTAGCGTTTCCTTATCAATTCTACTTTCTTTTTTATTTCTTGTTTTATGAGTTTCGGCATAAATGTTCAACCAAAGATGAATTTTGCCGATTAGTGGGATTTGTAACGCACACACACAATATAGATTGCAAATGCAATGCACAGACAAGAATTTAGCAGCCATACTTGCACGCACATTTATCGATATTATAGTGATATCGTTATACTTTTTTAGTTTTATTGTAAAGTGTTTACCCACACTTTTGGGATTATTTATATTTAAAAATAAACATAATATCAAATAGACGGATTCGAACCCGCATCTCTCTGGCAATCCGGGCACTTAAAGCGCCTTATCGCTAGGCCACGATCCTGATGACGTCGATACCGAAATTGTTAAATATTATGTTCTTGATGTCCAGGTATACGGCCTGTAACGCCATCTTTTAGCATGAACTTATTAAGTTCATTTTTGATATTATGTTTATTCTTAAATATAGATGTCGTTATAATCTTAAGAGACCATCACTAGCAACAACTTGGCTATTTTATTGTGGCTAAAGTGTTCTTTTCTAGTGGCCCAAGCTATATACTAGTTAAATGTCTTCATAGCTTGGGAAATGTCTTCATAGGTCTCTACATATTTTGTTCTCGTGAGAAATTTGGTCGCGGTTAGTTACCACTATTGCGCCTTAAACCGCCAAGGGATTTATTGTTCTAACGCTATGCGAACGAAAGGTTTACCCTTGAAATGTCTTGACTATGATTGATATGACCGACTTATAATTGATTCGCAGATGCTAACTAATGATACTGTCTATGGAATTAATTAATTTCCTCATATCTCTATCGAATGGTAATTTACATAAATGTAACCATAAATTATCCTGCCAATGGAATAATTTGGATCTAAGCCCCCTAACATATCTCTCTTAGAAAAGGAAAGGCTTTTGCTACAGCAGTGCATTAAAAATAGTCATGACGAGATGATACGGGCCAAGCTTTGCCTCACATTAATTTATATATATTTTTTATTAAATATTTTTATTATTAACAATTTTGATAAATATTTTAAAGAATATAAATGAAATACTATTAAAAATGATAAAAAGCCGCTCCACAGCTTATGGGCCTTTTGATTACTGAAGCAACGTCAGGGCTCCAGAGAGAGGAACTTTTTTTTTTTTTTTAATGACTACAAGTTGGCCCTTGACTCCTATCACACCTGATGTTAAGTGATGATGCAATCTAAGATGGAAGCGGGCTAACTTGTTAGCAGTAGGATGAAAATCCACACTCCTATCGGTTTCTACACGACATAGTACCGTAAATCGCTTGGCGGTACTTCTTTGTCGGTAGGGTGGTAACTAGCCACGGCTAAAGCCTCCCACCAGCCAGACCAAGACAAATTAAGAAAAATCTCAATCTGCCCCGCCGGGAATCGAACCCAGAACCTCCGCCTTATAAATCCACCGCGCATACCACTGCGCCACGGAGGTCGTCACTTCCTCATTATAAGGATCTTTTTAAGCTTGCTAATAAAGCATTGCTCGAAGCTTTCGCAATAAGACCATTGGCTGAAACCACAGAACAAAAGCACTACTGTGACGACTATCGGAAAGGGAAAAAAATAAAAGGCAGGTTTACTATTGCAAACTATCAACTGTTAGTAGTTTTTAAATTGTTTTTATAACAAATAATTCTATTTTTTTGAAGCTAAATAATAAAAAAAAATAACTTCTGAATTTAAGAAACATTACGACATAATTTTCTACGATTTTCTATTAAATGCTTTCCACGAATGAAGTTTTCATAAAAGTTGATAAATGTCAGGTTTATACAAAGGAAATATAAAGACCGTATGTTTTGTTCGTCATGTTTTCTAGATGTAACTTTAATCATCATCGAGATCCAGCTAGATTGTTTTCAGGCCTTCAACTATGACATTTACAGTGCACACATGTATGTGAATGTTGTTTTAGATCTATATCGTTGTTCATATTGCGAGAAATTTTTATCTGTCGGACGTTCCGCCTGGAAAAACTGAGACATAAAGAACGAGACTTTACCCATTGTATATTTCGCAACTCCAAACAAAAAATCTTTGTAGGAAGGCTTTCAGATATGCATTGTAGCTGTAGTTTTTACGTGGCACCACTTCGCAAGGCTAAACGTTGGATGAGTGCGAAGTATGTAGCATGTCTAAGATGCGAGTTATTACCCGACTGCGTCAGAAGGAGGGTTATGTTGTATATATGTATGTATGTATGTAGGATTGCATGTAGCATGTCTAAGATGTGAGTTATTTCTTAGTTGTCGTTTACAGAAAAAGACCATTTCAAAAATATAAATATCATATCATGTCTATATTGCCGTTTTAACAAAAAAAGTACCGTATCATTTCTATACCATAAACTAAAACTAAAAAGTCTCAAATAAAATTATTATTATAAAAACAAAAATCCCGACTGCTTAGAAGTAATGAACTGAAAAGAGAAAGACAAGGATCACTATATCTGTATAAAATTATGGTGCTGCAGGCGGGGACAAACGTAGTTTTGGTAAGTCTTTCTTTCCCTGTTTGCAGCACCATAAAGTATTTAGAATTTTAACTCATACTCTTGTAGTCATTTTCTATTTAATACTTATCTGTACACATAAAAGCGAAATACCGACTCATCACGAAATCTATAAACACACTCGAATTACTTTAAATTCAGCTTAGTCACTTATTTTGAGATGTAGACACTCACTCAATATTTAGATTAGTTAGTTAAACATCTAGCCATCTACTTGTGTAATATAAAAATAAATCATTGAATATGTAGCTAATCGCAAATCTCGAGAACAGCTGAACTGATATCAAAAATTCTTTTTTATTATGAAAAAATTAAGATAATAGCTCGGAAAATCAGAAAATTGAACGACTATTTGTTGGTCAACTAAGGCTTAACAGGTGAGGGTATCAGAATGAAATAATGCACAACGCACTTAAGCATATCTAGGCTTCGGTGCCAGCCAAGGTTTCTACTTTAAGGACGTTACCTACAATCTACAAACTGCTTTACTACGTAAAGTAAATGTTCCTTAAACTTGGCTGGCACTGACTTCATAGATATGCTTAAGTAAATTAAAGCAACTAAATGACATAGTTATTTTTTACTTTTAAGTGCGTTTTGAGTCGGTTCTATTTTTTGTTATTATCCTAATACGTTACATAAACGATAACTTCGCGGGAGAAACCGTGGGCACTGCTAGTTAAAAATATAATTGGGTTTAAAATTAGGAGGGCGCAAGGGCCCACTAGTAATCTTTTGCATCCATCCATTTGATCGGTATATTTAGCCATTGGTCGATTACTGTAACACTTTCCAAACATATACAAATAAACAGATATAAATTTAGTTAGGGTAAACCGTTCATACATAAGAAAAATATTGACCGGACCATTTACTTAGGTAAACTGTACTTTCTCTACGTAAATGTAAAAAAATACCCTGTATTATTTGTAGACAGGTAAAGTCTAACAACCCCAATATAGAAAATAGATTTCAAATTAGTCGGGGTAAACCGATCATATCATTTAAAGCAAACATTTACCCAACCATTTACTTAGTAAACTATATTTTCGCTATGTAAATGGTGAAAATATCCTATATGATTTTTAGAAAGGTGAAGCCTACTGTTATTGGTCGCAAATATTGACAATCGCCGTGTCCGAACAGATATTTCCCGTGAGACTGATTACCGTCTGTTATTTGACTGCGAGCTTTAATAAAATGTTCCCTTACGAAAGGCAGTTTTGTGCGCCCATAATTAAATCACATAATAAAAAACAAATTCGCGTCTGTTCACGACAAACTCGAAGACTACTTAACTTTTCATATAGAATATTGTCATTTTAGAAGAAGGTTTAAGTATATAATTTAGCTAAGGTTTTATATAAATTCGCTTAAGTATGACGATAATTGTTAAAAGTGACTAGGAGCTTTCATTGCATAACACTGTCAATACCTTTGAGATATAACAAAATAATGTATTGTAGGATTGTTCCTCCTTATTAGAACTTATATCTCTATCTAGTTAGAATGTCTTACAATATTTTCATAAAAAGGGTCACATGCAATGTTTTGTAAGCCGCTGAAAAGCTGAAATTCTATCAGCCCATGAAACTAATATACGTAAGAAAACAAATAGGAAAAGCCACAAGCTTGTTCTTTGGATAATTGCCTAATGCCTTTCAAATTATTGATCCAATTAACAAAAAGTTACAAAATATGTACGAGTGAGAGTATCAAAAAGTAACTATTAAAATTAAATGTAGAAAATTTCATTTTGTTTTACGTTAAATATAAAGCAATTTTCAAATAACACAGGTTAGTGGGTATACTTACCTTATCCGTTACAGGTAAAGTTTAAGATACGATTTTTGAAAAATTCCTTCGCTTAAAGGTAAAAAGGGTAGGAATGTTAATTAAATTCCGTTCGGAAAGGAAATCGCATGTAGTGGCTTTCACATTCCATGATGCAACAAAATTAAAAAAGATATTTGTTCTGTTGCAAAGTTTGAGTAGTAAAATATAAAAAAATTAATGCAAAATCTTTCTATTGGTTGGTATAAAACTAAGTCCGGTTATTTCCAGACTTTTTGAATAGAATTTAAATTTTATTCAGATTCTAAAATTTTACACAGTAGTAGTCTGGAAGTGCACAAATCCTAATTTTATTTGCAATAATCCCATGGGTATGTGATCCAAAACATAATCTAACTAGTATCCAGGGGCAATTAAATAGCATTTTAATAGAATTAAATATATGAAGACCTAAGATAATTATGAAAAATTGATATATAAATATTGGATAACTAATTTTTTTGCCCAAGTCTCCAAATGGACAGCCGACTTCAGGAACTTCTAAATAGAAGTTCCTTTATAATAAAATATCTGTACATTTAAAATAAAAAAAATATTTCCGTTATAGATTTTCAAATCATCGAACCGATGTGCTACTATCCGGTTTAATTAGAAATACAGCAATATATATGAGTATCATTCATGATCTTTATTCATTCCTCTTTTTCTTCTCTTTAGATTATGTTATTTTAAGTATCATGATAATCAATCAATCATCAATATCCGCTCGTACATCTAATTAAAAATAAACGGTGCAACTACTTTATTAATTTTCTGTTCATTACAGAAACACAACTTACCTACTTGTTAACTCAGTCAAAGCAAACTTTGCAAAAACGCTAGCAATATATCAACAAATAAAAAGAAAAAAACTTCAAATAGCATCAAACACTTGCCTTTCACTGTGGAAACTTTGCGAAAAGTCACAAATAACTAAACAACGTGGCGAAATTCCGCTGGAAGCGTTGTAAAACTAACGAAAACTCTCACGGAATTCCGCCCGGAGTATTCCAAGTCTGAGAAGTGGAAACTAGTAGGAATGTAGAGAAAGCGGCCGGCGCTTACGAACCGCGCGCGCGGACTGGCTACGGGCTACGCGCTACGACTGTGCCAGCCATTCAGAACTGCGCTTTAATTGACATCACTAACAATACATTTCTAAGTTTTTCTTTTTAAATGTATGCCAATATTAACTCACATACTAAATGACTTTTTTATCGACTACAAGTTGGCCCTTGACTGCTATCACACCTTATGTTAAGTTAGATTGCAATCTAAGATGGAAGCGGGCTAGCTTGTTAGGAGTAGGATGAAATGCACACCCATCGAACCGAGGACCTCAGTCTTATGAATCCACCGCGAATACCACTGCGCCACAGAGGTCGTCGAAGAGGAGAACGGAGAGGAGCCAGGAGGTATATAAAAACACTATTAAAAATAAAATCTACTCCTCCACTTGCTTCCTATTTGTAGATAGCTATACACTTTATTAATTCTTTAAAAAAAAGGTCAAGTACAAATTCTTTTTAGTATTCTTGGTAGTTTGCACACATTTTTAGGAAAGATATGGTTATAACATAAACTGTAGAAAAATTTTTCTACTTTTATTTTGTATAGATATGTTTTCCCTGTAAAATGCGCCGGAAAGGAGTTATTATCAAAAAACTGCTTTTGGGCGCCATGTTTTCAATATGGCGGCGCGAGCGACAAACATACAAGGTGGCAAAGTTGAAATTTGGAAAGAGCATATCAAATTCTATAAAATTACCAATTTTCAAAACTCCCGGAAAACTTTCTAGGTAAAAATACTAAATGATTGTAGTATATTCAGTTTATTTTACTTTAATCATAGTTAAAGTTCTTTATTTGACAAAAGCTAAATGGTTTGAATACGTCCGGGAGAGATAACAGAAAATAGACTGATGCCGCTTTTATTTTAGTCTCCGAGGTAGTCTTTGATTAAATAAATAGGGATGTTTACAAAAAAGTTAAATTACTGAATAGTTATGAATGAAATATTAATTATTTTTTCTTTCAGATAAAAAAGAATAGTTATTGAAAATTATTATACTTATCGTTCTATTCAATTTTAGGAGTATAAGATCTAAAGCTTAGACGATGCAGCAATGCAGACTGGCAACCTTACGGCGAGTATTATTTTAGTGGTCGTAATTATCAGAGAGAAAATAAAATGTATTTTATAAATGGTTCATATGCTTGAAGCTAACTGCTATCATAAAGATGCTAAAAATAAAACCTAAACAAACCTTTTATCTAAGATTTAAAATGACGTTACATAGTTATAAATCATGCACTGTCATGCCTGACACACGTTTACATCTTAATGTGTGATTAATTTTAAGCGGACTACTCTAGCGGCATTCATAACAGTGTGAAGTTCTAATAGGTCTCTATTTTTCGCTAAGCGAGATGAAAATTCCTGAACCAAATTCAGGACATTTTAAAATATGGCCAGGTAAAGAGTACCTTAAACCGACGAACTTGTATGAAAGGATTAATTAGAGTGATGAAGCTAAGTACGCAACGAACGTGGCAATTAGACAGATGTAGGCTCTGCCTTAGAGTATGAGGCATGATGTCGTGACTCTCTCTGATGTCACTGCAAATTATAAAATAAACTGCCCCGTCGCGTTTGTCTGTCTGTCTGTTCGCGATGAACTCACTGACTATTTACTGAACAGATTTTTCGCAGCTTTCACCAATAGATAGATAGTCTTTAATTTGTTAAGACTGGCTGAAATATGACAATAACTCGTGGAAGTGTCGTACCGTCTGAGCGCTTTAATCGAAAACGCTGTCATTAAAGGCATTTAAAAACATTCTCATCATCATCATCATCAGCCTATTAACAGCCCACTACAGGGCCAGGCTTCCTTCTTATAGGAGAGGGGACAAATAATGTATCATAATATCCAATTCAAGGACTCTTCTTTCTTTTTGTTAAGAATACAGAAAAAGTTCGAGACTACATCTATCTTTTAAGCATAGCTTGTTATACTAATTTTTAGTCATAAAATTTATTTAACATAGAATAGAACCGACTCAAAACGATGAAAAATATATATACGGAAAAGTAAAAAATAACTGTGTCATTTAGTTACTTTAATTTACTTACGCATATCTAGGAGTCGGTGCCAGCAAGGTTTCTATTTTAAAAACATTACCTAGAACCCACAAACTGCTTTGCTACGTTTAATAAATGTTCCTTAAACTTGCTGGCACCGAATTCATAGATATGCTTAAGTAAATTAAAGCAACTAAATGACACAGTTATTTTTTACTTTTTAGTGCGTTTTGAGTCGGTTCTATTTTTTGTTAAAAATTTTTATTTCTTACTTTTTAGTGGTTTATCGCCACGCAACATACTCGTAGTATATGATACGGCACTAGTAGCCAAAAAGCTACCGATACCGAGACAAAGACCGAAATTGCTGTAAGCGTGCTTCCAAAATTTGAAGAGGTCCTTCAATTTTCCCAAGATATAATCATCAGATCCTAACATGGTGACAATGGGACTACCTTGGAAGTATGCCCTTTCTAATAAAAAAATTATTATCAAAATCGGACAACTCTGTAAAAAGTTATGCGTGGTCATACATAAAAAATAAATATATACGTGTCGAATTGAGAACCTTCTCTGTTTTTTTTGTTGGTTAAAAAAGGGTCATGATTTTTACTCTCTTTATGGTGTTCTTAGACGTTTGCAATACACTATTTTTCATGCAGCTCAGATCAAAGCCTTTAGTAGTAAATAAATAAATAAAACAACGTTATACAAAACAAAACAAACAATACTTAAATAGACAACAGTTCCAAGTGATAAAAATGTAAATCACAATTAGTGTCACTGAACTTATTTCATGTTTAACAATAAGACCTATGTTTATTTATGAGAGACCTTGATATTATCATCTCCAAGACAAAAAGTTTGTATCAAATACTTCTGAACGATATTTGCACTTCGTTTTTATGAAACATAGCTTTACAAGTTATGTCTTAATATGGGTCAAGAACAACTTAATAATTCGTTTGATTTTCACTATAATAATGTGGCTGATTAAAGTTTTCAACAATTGAGAGGGCTGTGTTGTTAATTATTATCATCATCATCATCATCAGCATTAACAGCTGATGGACTTCTGCTGGAGAGAGGCCTTTTTTACGGACTTCCAAATACAACGACCCTGAGCCGCCTGTGGGCAGCGGCTCCCTGGGACACGTTTAATGTCGTCAGTCCACCTACTGGGGGGGAATCGACCAACACTGTGCTTTGCAATGTGGGTTCGCCATTGTAACACCTTGGGCCCCCAACGTCTATCAGCGAATTTTTAATTTTGAGATAAAATCTTGCACATATTTCTACTTAATATATTCCCCCCTCCGAATAGACAATGTAAGGAAGTGGACCTATGAGATCTCTATGTTGAGTCCAGCCCGTAGATTATACACCGTAAATTATCTGATCTTATATATGTTGACGCTAGAAGTTTAATTTATTACCTAAGTTTAGAATACTAGCGGCAATTTAAAAAAAAATAAGTTATGGTATAATTTAAGTCATTAAAACATTTTCAACTCCTCTTATCGGTCTGGTTTATGTACATAACTCATTGTTTACATCGTCTTAACTAGCATGCTTTTACTGTTCTTGATCACCGCATACAGGGAACATGGTCGTATGCATATTTATGCGCCGGGCATGTTTGCTGTGTCGATACAGGGAGTGGCGGGGAACGGCGCTCTTTGAGTGGTAACTACCTGATGTTTATGTACACTTTTTGTGCCATGTTGAAATTACTTGATATATAGCAGATTTTTTTTTATGTAGCTCTATTACAACTTCCTTAACTCTTTACGTCTTTGGCCTGTGTTAGATCTTGCCCGTGGCTAGTATCACCCTAGCGACAAACACATACCACCAAGCGATTTAGCGTTCCGGTACGAGGTCGTGTACAAACCGAAGATAGTTACCTCGTTTCCATCTTATAGATTTGACACATTACTTTCTATAACGGTGATTGCAATCAACGGCTAATTCACAATGAATAAGTTATTTTTAACTTGGCTCTATGGGATAAATATTATAGTCTATACTATTGATATACAAGAATTCTAAACATGGCTGCCGAACGCAAGATGCATTTTATTAATTTTGAATCGGGAGGTCACAGTCCATGCAGTTGACCGACACAATAAAAACAATAGACTCTGCTTCATGACCGCCGCATGGAAATAAACTATGTTTTGCTTTTGACAAAAGTTTAGAAATGCATGTAGGCACACTTCAAATTCAAAATGCCTTTACAGGTACCTAAAAAGTCGTCAACGATTCCTCGGTAGATACTCCAAATGTTCTTTTGAGACGGTAATTACTTAAGATGAGGTGGCGCGCGAATGTGAAAAAATCAGATATGACCAATATCTGGCAATAATTTCTCAATATCAGTCCGGATTTAGGAAATTATCCATCAACTCCGGTCTACACATCTTAAGCAACAAAAATAAATAATATGTTCAGCAAATTGGTAAGAAAAAATATTAGGAAAGAAGCTAATAAAATATATATAGTTAGGGAAACCTACTTCCGACTTCCAATGAGGCATTAAAAGCCTTATACAAACTTGTTCGAACATCGTTAGACACGAGTTAAAGAGATTAGAAAGTGAACAGTTCCTCGCAGCTGGGGGTAATAGGAAACACTCTCGGAATCTACAATTAGTGTCGTTGTGTATTAGTTCAAATGCTCCACTAGCAATTACTAACTGGATCCTCTGCTTTCATTGCTTAATAGTGAGGTTCTTTTCCACAAAAATTCGATCAAAACTTCTCTTAGTTAGAAAACTATGAAGTTCATCATCATTATCAGGCTATTAGAACTGCCTCGTTGGTCTAGTGGTTAGCCTATGTGGCTTCGATCACGAGGTCCTGGGTTCGATTCCTGGGTCGGGTCACGGAATATTTCTGAGCTTTTTCATTCTTCTATGAATTGTTCAGTACATTCCAAGCTCAGAGTCTGGAAGTTGGTGGCGTTACTCCCCCGTGCCTCGGAGAGCACGTTAAGCCGTCGGTCCCGGTCACTATCATCAACATCTGATAGTGATCGTTAATAAATGAAACATTATCGCCCTAAGCCCGCCAACCCGCATTGAAGCAGCGTGGTGGGTCTACGCTCCATATCCTTTCTCCTATAAGGAGGGAGGCCTGGCCCTGTAGTGAGCCGTTAATAGGCTGATAAGTTCATCATCATGAGTCCATTAACGGCTCACTACACAGCCAGGCCTTCCTTTCCCTTGTGTGTGTTAGACGTAGAGCACAGACACACTACGCTTTACAGGGTAGGCAGCTTAGGGTGATAATAATAATTCATTTTTGATGATAGTGATCGGGTCAGATTGACTCGCTTTTAAAACTTAGAGTTATTCCACAACAAATTACGTTACGTCACTGAATTTAAACATTGAAAAGTTTTCTAAAAGCATATATATCTATCAAAATTAACTCTCCAAGATATAAAAATATAATATAGCTTCGTCGATGTCTTATAGGACTTGACGCCATCAAAAGTAACTGTGGCAATTTACATAAAGCCATAAATTTTTATTTCCATCGTATCCGTATATTTCCATCGCTCGCTGCACTTTTATCTTTAGAAGAAAAAGATCCTCATCTTCACTTATCCCATCTACATATCTAGAGTCATTCGGGTCAAGTGCGCGCACTTTACTGTTTTCAGTCTCACAGAGCAGAACTAAAGAAGAAATTGGAAAATAAAAAAAATGTTTCGAAAAGAATGTTTATTAGCCTACAAATTGAAACAGAAAATAAAACATCCTGTTCCATAGTTAACAAAAAAAATCAAAATTTTGATAGGAAGTCGGAATGCGGACACTTGACCCGTATTGCGGGTAAGTGTACGCATCCCTGTGGGGTAAGTAGACGCAATAGGGTAAGTGAGCGCATTCGATAAATAATCAATATATAACAAATAAATTGAAATGAAACTTAGATCATCAAACAAAAAATATAAAGCCATCTTAACGAAATATTTAGTTTTCATTTAAACACAGTGAAAAGTCTGTTAAAATCTAACATTAAGTCTTGCAATGGAGATCTATCTGTTATTAAATCTTCATAAAGATCTCTAGTACACAAATAAAACTATCAACACTACAAACAAAGTATTTTAACATTAAACCTGTTGATATGAATGACAAT
Source organism: Mycalesis mineus (assembly GCA_034621355.1). Classification (NCBI taxonomy): domain Eukaryota; kingdom Metazoa; phylum Arthropoda; class Insecta; order Lepidoptera; family Nymphalidae; genus Mycalesis; species Mycalesis mineus. The sequence goes on from CM067881.1 coordinate 8,719,147, forward strand.
ATTATATTCAAAAATTTGAAGAATTTTAAATTAAATTGGAAGAATAATCACAAACAAATATACTATTATCACCTTCCTGAGAAACACACAATTCATGCCATCAATCCTTATTATTTACGCATTGAATCCATTCTTTTGTTGGTCAACATATTTATCTTGACACAGGTAACGGGGAATAATATTGGGCTAAGTCTATCTTTAAAAGGTTTTTTCTTAGTTTAAGCGCGCGGGTAAGTGAGCGCATGCGCACACTTATCCGCGCACACTTTACCCAGAATGCCTAATATCAAACAAATGGCCGCCGACTTGCAAACACTCAACTTAACCTTAAATGATGCTTTAAAAAAGACAGGAGAATATACACTTCATAAACTAAAACGTCGCTTACCGTCTTCACATAACAATTTTAGAAGTATCCGTGTTTTCCAACACGCTAAAAAGTTTAAATTAAATCAACAAAAATACTTTTTTGACAATTACTAACAGAGTGCACGTAGTAAGGCGTTTGGGCATGTCGAAACTAATTCACCTTACCGGTGCCCCTGATTGACCAAAACAAACTCCTCACTTCCAGTGCCCCTTCCTGGAGATAGAAGCAGTGCGCTCACTTACCCACTGCGCTCGGTTACCCCGAATGACTCTACTTAGGTATATAATGTTACTTAAACAAAACTGTTTAACTTTGTATAGAAACGTAAAGTTAATCAAGTCCGCTCTGAACACAAGGTGTTTACTTGCGTACCTGGTAGTGCAAAGTAGTTACTATGGCAGCTGCGCAGTTCGACATGCAGCAACTTCATAGCTAATATGATTTTTTATAACCTACTTCTACTAGGTACTAATGGCTTTGTCGTTAATCTACCTATTGATTGGAGTCAACCAATATGGCGCTTTGAAGTTGCCTGCACTCCAATGTCCATCGGCTCTTCGGACTGTGTCTCACATTCTATGGATGCTACAAATTACCCGACTTTAAAAAAGGTTATGAGAAACCTTTTTCGACCGTACTACATATTACAGTTTAAGTAATAATGATGTACAATAGACTAGACCTCAGTTTATATAACCGTTTCATAATCTTCTATTATCACAATCACATTACGCATATTATATAGTGAATAAGTTCTCTGTTTATAATCTTCATAGACACACACATGCACACACACGAATTGTATTTTTACAACACTGTAGACTTAACATCTCGTTCAAATACTAACATTCCAAAGTGGAACGTATGTAAAGACCAGAATGTAGGTAAATTCTCGCAAAAAACATCCTACGTATAACTAAGTAAGTTGTACATAGGATGTTTTTTCGCCAATCATTCAGTCCGACTATCAGTTCAAAATGACATAATGTCATTACAGAATTCCAATTTCTTTTACATTCGCTTTGCAACCGTAGTACATCGGTTTCAATTCTTTATTTCTAGAATCGACATACTGGCTAGCACTCATCGACTTATTGCGGAAAATAAAACAAATAAACTTCAAATAACTACATTATTAATAATGAAGAAGAAATATGCTGAATAGAAGTGGTATTTTGACACTTCTATTCAGCATACCTATCTACTAAAACATAAACCCGGTATTTTATATTATAGCTGTACAGCCTGTTAGTGTATTGTGGTACGTGCAGCCGAGATGCGGCACCCTTGGACAGTTTAATTACGAGGAATGGGCGGGAAGAAAATAAAAGACGGTATTGTCTACACCGCCTCCATCTCACTTAACACGCTCGTTTTATTTTATCTGTAATTAGAAACGGAACGCGATTTCATATCATGTCATAATGTTTTACAGGATTCCCAGCAGATTGATTTATGACCGTATGTCTTATTTTTTCGCGTCTACGTCCTAGGCTGTGGGTTCGATTCCCACATCTGGAAAATGTTTGTGTGATGAGCATGGATGTTTTTATATATTATACGTATTTATGTATAATATATATAAAAAAAATATTCATCAGTTATAATAGTACCCATAACACAAGCTACTTACGAGTACGCTTACTTTGGGGCTATATAGCGATGTGTGTAATTGTCCTATAATATTTATTATATTTATTTTTATTACCTCTTCGTTACTCTTTTACTTCCTAAATCCCTTACAGGATCGTCCGTAACAATACTTATGGACACTGGTTTGAATTAAATATGTCGAAAAATACTTTTTACAGTGCCGAGATTATGAACGGGACGAGAAGTCGACACCTCTGAAGTTTCATTCAAATCTGATAACGGCGGACCTATTGATACCAAAGCCTCCACCAATACTCAACGGCAAAGATAAAACAATATCAAAATTCTGTAAGTAGTGTATTAATTATATTCGATCGCTACCAAAATTAGACTTGTTCATATAACACCGCCCATTCAACAAAAGAAACGTTTAAACGAAATCATACACTTGCTGGAAATAGAAATGTCGGTAAAGGTCGGCGCCATAAAACGTGCCCCTTACCTGTTATTATTCGCCTTTGACTAAAATATCCTTTATACTCACGGGGACTTATTAAGATTTCACTTGACCCTTCATTGATCACGTTTCTGTTTGTATCGTTGTTTTGTGTGTGATGCCTTTACAGGTCCGCCATTGTTAACCGATTTTGACAGGGGCATTTGGGACGTTTACGAACCACACTGCTCTTACGACTAGAAGAAGAAACACTTCATTGCACATAAAATAGATATAACAGATACATGAAAAAAAAGGGTTAAAATAAACATGCAAAGGCGTTTATTAGAAGATTATTAGAAGCAATCTCTTACAGGCAACCTATTGAAAGGACATTTGAGTATCATAAGCGCGGTGGTGCAATGAGAAGACATTACTTAAATTTATTATAAATATAATAATACTTAAAAAAATAAATAAATAAACTACATAAAAAAGTAAACATTATATATAAATGTATATAAATAATATCAATACACATAAAAAAATACATATAATTATTTTCTTTAAACGACAAATAGTAGACTAGGTAGGCTTATAGTGATAAACTAAAAGTACTATTAATAAACAAATGTAATTAGGTTTGCACACGCTGCAATTGACGTAACATAAGTATATAAAAGCTGTGAACAAACAATAAAACAAAGTTATATAAGGATATTTGTATTCGAGATAAACAAGCTTACAAATAAGTGCTAGTATAAAACTACTCTAAGGACACAAGTTATAAATAAAACACACCTTTTAAAGCGATACCGCAGTATTTTAAAACCCATTTTGTCACAAAGTGGCCCCGAGAGAAGCATGTACATGTTCAGCATTGCAGTATTGCAGGTGAATTTCGCTTTATCAGCTTATACTTCGTCAGAAATAACATCATCTTGAATCGGTTCAAATAAATAAAACTGACGTAAGGTTCTGTTTGTAATTTCATAATAATAGCTTTTCACTAAATGTAGAAAAAAAAAGTAAATGTGCTACTAACATCAAAAAATCACATTGTAAAATTTTGTCTGTCTGTCTGCATATCTGTTTTTCCGCCTAATCTCATATGATAGTCAGACTTATAAGAAGTGACATAAACTAATATACAAATGATTATGTCATTTCTTATGAGATATGTAGATATTATACATAGAGGAGGAACGAGGAGGAACTAAGCGAGTGGAATCTTAAGGTTTCCGTTAGTATTGAGTAAAGATTGTTATTTTATTTATTTATTTAAACATCTTTATTGCAAATAATAAAAGAAACAATGGTATGATATAAAATTACCGACAAAGACGTACCGCCAAGCGATTTAGCGTTCCGGTACGATGTCGTGTAGAAACCGATAGAGTGTGGATTTTCATCCTACTGCTAACAAGTTAGCCCGCTTCTATCTTAGATTGCATCATCACTTAACATCAGGTGTGATAGCAGTCAAGGGCCAACTTGTAGTCATTAAAAAAAAAAGATTAAACGCAAAAGGCGACCTTATCACTAGAAGTGAACTCTTCCAGGTAACCTAGATAAATGTACCTTTATACTTCAGAGACGGGAAATTGCAATAAAAGACAAGATAAATTAATGTACAATCGAAAAGTTACACTAATACACAATAATTATTTATACAAATAAATATATAAATATGATATATAATATATAACACTAATAAATACATTCATAAATAAATATATACACAATATAAATACATATTTGTACACGAAATAAATAAATTACAATGATAGATAGTGCTGTCTAACTCCGTTTTTAAATATTGTTAACTACTTGTTTTGTATGCTTGAAGGTTTTCTTGCCTGTTACGAAAAAACGATTTAACCTGACTCTTGTTCTCAGATGGCAGCGCTCTTTTTGTGTGATGTTACTCAAAAAGCTTATTTATTATTACAATAAATAACAAAATTACAGAAATGATGAATACACATGCTTGCAAAGGTGGTCTTATAGCAAATTAAAGCAATCTCTAAAGATAAAGGATTAAAATATAACGTTTCATTAGGTATTCGATGTACATTTTCCGAAATTTTGGTTACTTTTTAAGCACTCGTTTTTTTAATTTTGTAATCAATTAGGTGCTTTCTTATGAAGTACGAGTATACTCAGATTGTTATCGTTATGTTTGCGAAAATAGTTATAGTATTGAGTTTTCTACACTTTTGTTGTTTTAGAAATGAAGATTATTATTAAACGTGAAGAAAATAAATCGAAATCGTTTATTTACTTGCAAACTTACTATACAAAAATAGAAACATGACATCTGTTTGTTTATTCTTAATTTAATGATCAGTTAGATTAAAGGTTTACTGAGAAGAGCCATCGAGAAATTCAGTAGTTTCTCTTTTCCAATAGCTAATCAAAAGTTTATAATTTATTAGGTTACATCAATATTCATTGATCCTACATAGTGTGACGCTAAAGCTTAAAATTTCCATTATAAGGTGGTCATCAACTTTAAAGTACTACAGTATTACCCCGCTTTACGCGAGGGATACGTTCCGGAAAAAATCGCGTTAACTGAAATTCGCGTATATCGAGGTTAATGATTAAACTTAGTACATTTAATACACATACAAAATTTAATACAAAAAAATACGATTCATTTTAATCAATCACTTTAATTCTAAGAACCCTTTAGGCAATAAATATAATACTATTAATTATTTTTTACGGAAAAATATATCTATAGTCCTTTGGGTAGCGTTTTTTTAACTTCTTGTAAAATACGTTTATAACACCCAACACTGTTTTTAATTGTTTGACACATATACAATATATCCAAACCTAAAAAATTTTTGAAAAAGCATGTTGTATTCCCGAAATTCGAAATTCGCGTTATAGTGAAACCGCGCACAACAGGGTCGCGTAAAGCGTGGTGTTACTGTACTTAATTTATGACAAAAACACGATTTTTTTAAAGCGAAAATGATTAAATAATTGTCACCAGAAATACAGACGAAATTGCTGGAATGGTAGCTTCATCACACACAGTCAATTGTAAAAAAACAATACTTTAATCAGTAAAAAATAATATATATTCAAAATTTTACGCTTTACGCGAGGGGCACGTTCCGGAAAAAAAACGCGTTAACTGAAATTCGCGTATATCGAGGTTAATGATTAAACTTAGTAAATTTAATACAGATACAAAATTTAATACAAAAAATTATGATTCATTTTAATCAATCACTTTAATTCTAAAAACCCTTTATGCAATAAATATAATACTATTAATTATTTTTTAGCGTTTTTTTAACTTCTTGTAAAATACGTTTATAACACCCAACACTGTTTTTAATTGTTTCACATACGGTCATCGTTATTGTCTACACTCTGCAATATATCCGAACCTAAAAAAATTTTGAAAAAGCATGTTGTATTCCCGAAATTCGAAATTCGCGTTATAGTGAAACCGCGCACAACGGGGTCGCGTAAAGCGGGGTATTACTTAATTTATAGCAAAAACACGATTTTTTAAAGCGAAAATGATTAGATAATTGTCACCAGAAATACAGACGAAATTGCTGGAATGATAGCCTCATCACTCACACAGTCAATTGTAAAAAAAACAATACTTTAATCAGTATAAAATAATATATTCACAAGTAAATCGATGGAATATCTTTGATAGAAACGAATGAAGTGAGATCTCAGTAGTGTTTGAGCCTAAGAAATATCCCCAAACATTGAATGTTCAATGTATGTACGAACACGCCGCTCGCACAAGTTTATGTACCTAATAGTATGATTTATCGAGATCTGAGCATCCCTCGTCTCACCCGGATGCCGGGCGCCCATGCATCATATAATACTGATAAAATTCACACGATCACGTAGTCTGAACGCCTCGCTGCTATTCCAAAGGTTTTTCCACACAAATATGTAGAAAAACCGGATAAAAGCTTAGATTTTCCAAGTAATAAATGACTGGAGGGCATGGTCTAGAGTCTAGACTGCTTTTTATTTGGTGACAAGTTAATGCGACTGCTATTTTATTCGGTGGTTGCCTGTCAATGCATAATCACTAATTGTTTTCCGCATTTAATTTATTTCTTTTTTTAAATAGTTGCCCCCATTGCACAGTGGTATGCGCAGTGAATTTATAAGGCGGAAGTCTGGGTTTGATTCTCAGCCGATTAATTTTCTAAGTTGGTCCAGGTTTGGCTGGTGATAGATACAGGGAATCTATAGCCCTTAGGAGATACGTCCTCGAGCTGGAAGGCGCACATAGTGTTTCCACTGCGCCTTTGAGGCATTAAATAAAACAGTGACGAGCCAGCTACATTGGGCATCGCTGACTGAATTACGGTGTAGTGCATTCGTTCCCGTACCTCAGTTTATCAGGCGGCGTGTAGGAACACCGTGGGGTTTTAGTCGATAAGAGTCCGACATAACCCTCTCGCTCCCCTCACTTGGCGAGAGGGTGTCCATGAGGATTTCCCCACGAAAAAAAAAAGGTTTGGCAGGTGGGAAGTTTCGGCCGTGGATCTCTCACTCTACCGACAAAGACGTACCGTCAAGCAAGTTAGTGTTCCCCAAGTAATGTCTGCATTTATTTAATATTTTTTCACGCTGCAATATCCGATTTGACCTATCCGAAAAGTAGAACACACTAAGTGTTAAGTAATTAAAAGATTACGTCAATACCATAAAAACACATCTACTCTCAATAGATGACAACAATTTGTCATACAAATCCGCGTAGGCGAAAAAAAGATTACACCATAGGACATAGCCATCGATCATTTGGAGAATGATTGAAACGTATACTTAAAGTAATCTATTACCATAAAAATATTATAAGTACGCATATAAGGTTATAGGATATTCTATCACGATCAACATATTAATTAGTAACTATAAATTAACAAACAAATTAAAATGCAAATCATGCCCACGTGGAATGGTATGTGGTATGGTATTTTATACTGAGCACATCTATTAAATTAATTAGATTAAAGTGTCCATTTTCATCTCGAAATAAAATTTAGCTAGTAGTATAAAGATTCAGGTCTACGCGAGAAGAGTAACTGTTATATTTCTGGGGTTCATCTTACGCCGTGGTACTACTATACATAACTTTCCTCTACATATTGCCAGTAATATTGACAATATTAATGAATGTAAGTTATGACAGAGCAAAGCCTCGCACGCTAAAATGTATTATGTGCTCTACCCAGCGATAATACCTGAGGCATTTACAGGAGGTATGCCTCCTACAAATTATTTTTAATTGATGTATTTAATAATGAGTTGAAAGAGACTATGACTTCAAAAAGTGTCGCTAAATACGCTATTAAAGGAAACAGATAATAATTAGTTGATACAATCCATTTAATTTTACTAGATTATGTAAGAGAGCTAGCTAGAGCTACTCTAAAATACTTGTGGTATTTTTACCCGACTGCGTCAGAAGGAGGGTTATGTTTTTCGAGCGTATGTATGTATGTATGTATGTCCATTTCTTCGGCACGCGCTACAGCCTAAACGGCTGAACGGATTTTGACATGTGAGGTGTCGTTGAATTTGTAAAAATTGTGGTAGTGACATAGGCTATATAAATTTTCAAAATGGCGGCTGTACATGGGGAAAAAAGGGGGGATGTGTGTATTTTTTTCTCTTATCGTAGCAATATGGGTACCAATTGAAAGGTCGTAAAAAGACCTTTTCAAAAATATAAATATCATATCATGTTCAAATTCATAAACTAAAACTAAAAAGTCTCAAAAAAAATTATTATTATAAAAACAAAAAACCCGACTGCTTACAAACTAAAAGCTTAGACTAAAAACAGGGACAAAATATTTTAACCTGCAGGGAAAGAAAGATCTACCAAAACTACGTTTGTCCCCGCCTGCAGCACCATAAAGTATTTAGAATTTTATACAGATATAGTGATCCTTGTTTTTCTCTTTTCAGTTCATAACTTCTAAGCAGTCGGGTTTTTTGTTTTTATAATAATAATTTTAAGTTAAAAAGTGTCGTTGTACCTAATTGTCTTGCTTCCAAGGATGACAATAGGTGAAAAAAAATTAAGGCAGATTTTCGATGCCAAATTAAAAGTTTACAAAAATACCTAAATCTTGTTCACATATGCAGCTGTATTTCAACTTTATGAAAATACAAGTTGCACTATCCTACAGACCTGTGACACGGACATCTCTCATTTTATAGTCACAGACTGCACGCCAGACTGCGTTGTACCACAGAAGACTGTTTTGCAATTCAATGTTCTTCTGTCCTGCACTTGTTAGTCGCTGTTCCCGAAACAGACTAACATTTCATTATAAAATAGAATATGTAGTAGCACAGTCTACAGTTATGAAAAAGTTCTATATAAATAACAGTGAGCCTACTACTTAATTTAAGTTGACTATCTTTTCAAGCGACTTCCAAAAGGAGGAGGGTAAGCAATTATTCGGAGACGGCTGGACCGATTTGGAAAATTATTTTTGTGTTTTAAAGAGCATACTTCCGAGATAGTCCCATATTCATCACATCAGTATCTGATAATGGGATCCCGAGACAAACAAGGAGGCTCTTCAAATTTTCTACCTACTACAACTTTTATCCTGATTTTTTTACGGGAACGAAAACGGGTGAAACCACAAACGACCACTAGTATAAAATATTTAGATTAAAAATTTTTCATAGTTACGAGACGTCTTATCATTACCTAATTGCTGACAAAGCCTTGTATAAAACAATTTCTTATGATAAAAGTTACGATGGAAATTATGGAGCTGTAAAATTAATCGTGACAAAAGCAGACACAGTTTAATGGGATGCTTTGCAAAGTTAAAATTATTGTACCGATAATTATACTAAAGTAATTAAAATTTAACGACAGAAAAAATTAAATCTTAATGCGTCGACGAATGCTAATTGAAACGACAAAACAAACGAAGACGAGACGAGATGACGAAAGGAGAATAAGAGAATATTTTTTTAAGTGCAACATCACTTGGTTACTTTTAGTGCTGATAAAATATCATTTGTATGAATACAAACACATGAGACCTCAAAGGAAATTTTAAATTTGCTTTTACATAAATAAAAAAATTTTGAATATTTATTATGAGTTATTCTTATAGGTATGTACATTTTATTGTGTTATAAAAATTATATCTAATAAATAAGATAATTAAAGTAACTAACTTAACAACAAACAAAACTCTAAATTTTGGCTGTTTGGTAGGGCGCCCATCATGGAGGCAGCATTCCCACGCTGAATTGCTAATATTCGTTCGCAAAGCTGCCTCCCCGAGGGTCACCTATTACCTCCCTGAGGCGCTTGCTCATCTCAATTAAAAACTGTGTTTTTATTATGTCAAGGATATAATAAAATTGTTATTCTTTATGGTTGTCCTTTACATATAATTCGCAGAACAGATGGTGGCTGGGGCCAGCATGTTCTGGAGTTGTGACCACGAACTACTAAGCGCAGTAGAGGACGCCCTCCAGCCCGATGGTTCAACGACCTCAAAAAGGTAGTGGGGAGTGCCTGGATGAGGAAGGCAGAGGATCTTGTGTGGTAGCGCGATCTCGGAAAGGCCTATGTCTAGCAGTGGAGTAATACAGGCTGATGATGATGACGGTGATGATTATGATGGTTGTCCTGCTGGCTCTTAACGTAGGTAGAAGTCAATCTTCATTTAAAGACTTTGTCTTAATAAATTTTAGTTAGAAAAAAAATCCATTGAACATTTACAGTTTATACGAACTGAGTAGGCGATAAAACTATTGTACCCACTAACAAATGGCAAACCTAAAGCAGTAGCAATACAAATTCGAATAGCTCCTGAACCTGTCGGAAGTTTTCAGGTCACGTAGTTAACTAAATACGATTGACCTTGAGCTCACTCCACTGGAACGTGTTCGTAATACTTAGCAGATTTTTTGACAAAAAAATGCAAACTTCGATATCAGAGCCTAGCCCTAATCTTTTAGGTCTTAACGTCCATAATAATGAAAGAATAAATTAAGTAAAATGCTCTATTATAAATTGCTATTATACCACATCGCCACCCTCACGATAACGTAATGTTTACGAGGGTGGCCCACATTGTTAGTAACAAAGGTATTTACGTATTGCCAACCATGAACAATCCAGATTAAAGTTCAGAACCTAAGCACCTTAATGCTAGAGACGAAGGAAAACTGGGAAGTGACTAAAATGTATTTAGAAAATAAAGGAGAAGGATGAAAGGACAAAGAAAGGGTGATACAGACAAGGGCACTCGTGGTAGGCTAAAACGGCAGGTACACCAGTGCCGAGGTGATAGGGGGGGCTTTTTAGCCGTTCGGAGTCCGGCACTATCCGTGAGGATGTCCATGAGGATTTTCTCCTCCTAGAAAAAAAAAATATGAACAATAAAATTACAAAAAAACAAGATAATGATAAAAACTTAATGATACTGACCAAAACCGATGGCGTAAGGTTATCTCCGATACTCCATCATGATCCCAACTTGATTTTTTTTATTCACTACAAGATAGTCTTTGATCACAATTAGACCTAGTGGTGAGTACTAAAACAATCTAAAATGATGTAGGCTAACTATTCACACACCTTTACGATATCTATACAATGTACAACGTTAAATCGGTTGGCGGTATTAGCCACGGCGAAAGCCTTGCAAGCCAAAATTATCTCAGGGCTAAGATTTTGTTACTGAGAATTTCTTAGAAGAAAGAAAAGTTCAATATAGTCGGTTTTAGATCTCGAACCCAATAGTGATTTAAACACGCAGAGGCACGCCACGCAGACACACGCCACGCAGACTAAACGGGGCAGTTAGGTACATTTCCAATATACATTAATTTTAGGCAATGTTCAATAGCTGATTATTTTCAATCAGCAATAACTTTTCAACTCGATTACCAGCGATCGTTTGTTCGACACGATTTCCTCCCTTTGATTGAAATAAAGAGAATGAATCAAATAAACGAGCCTTGCAGACGTCTTTCGTAAGAGAAAATTTTCATTAATCTGGATTACTGACCACAAATTCGTCGATACAATTTAAGCCCCGTTACACGATTTATGTAATGGAAGGCTTTACGGTCTAGCGGCGACAGAATATTATGTCAATACGAGTAGGCTGTGCCAGTTGCAATATTTGCCCGAGTTCAACTAGGTTATTGAACTTTGGGTCTCCTTGCTTCGATGAACACATTAAACTAGGGTATATGACGTAGGTCTACATTGAGAGATGTTTCAGATCCTAATGAGCATGTCCCAACATTCAAATTCTTATAGTCAATGATGACTCAAACATTGAATTTGAGGAGTAGCGAAATGTAGGAAGGTTTCAAGTGAGTGATGGATCTGAGTGACGTTTCAGTATTTGGTTGTGTTAATGTTAATAAAAAGGTATCGCTTTACTCTACCGAAGCGAGAGCGAATGTAAGGTCTATTATATCTGAATATCTGACATGTCAAAATACTGCGGAAACTACCTACTTAAGCTAGCGAGCTGAAAAGACAGGAAAGGAACCCAATCACTCATTTTTCGAAACTAATAACTAAAATATAGGTGATAGAAACAGAAGAACCTAGGTATATATCTCAGAAATATTTTATTCATTTTAATTTCCCGAGCTTATCGCAAAAAGATGAAGCGAATGAAATATAGCCGTAGCAATGGAACAACCCTTCATTAGCCGTTATTTATCTGCTAGTGGATCCTCTCACCCACGCTACGCTGCGCAGTTGATTTCAATTTAAAGTTTAAAATAAATTATTAAGGTATTGAGTAGTAATAGCGTTATTTTGCGGGAGATCGATGTGAGTAGGGAAAAATTTGCTATTTACTCTCAAAAACAATTAACTTCTTTTTATTCGTTACAAGCTATGTCTTGACTGCAATCGCACCTGATGGCAAGAGATGATGTAATGGAGGGAGGAGGAGGAGTAGGATGAAATCTACATCTCTTTCGGTTTGTACACGACATCGTACCGGAACGCTAAATCACTTGGCGATACATCATTGTCAGTTGGGTGATAACTAGCCACTACCAGATCTGGACTTATTTAAAATATCTTAATCGGCTCAGCCAGGAAATGAACCCGAGACCTCAGTCCACTACACACATCACTACGCCACTGACCGTCAATATTTACATTTAGTTTTATTTTTAAGTGTTAAAGTAAAAGTTTACAGTTACTACGGTAGGAATTTTCAATATTACTCGGCCACGAATTACCTTGGAGCCTGTTGCCAATATAGTTTGTTACAAAATTCTAAATTAAAATTGCAGGGCTAAAGGCAGTACATTAACTTTTAGTTTAAACTTTGTGCGCCACGAAAATAGCATTATAAAAATGCACTAAAAAGTAAAAAAATAACTGTGTCATTTAGTTGCTTCAATTTACTTAATGTATGAAGTCGGTGTCAGCAAGTTTAAGGAACATTTATTTTACGTAGTAAAGTAGTTTGTGGGTTCTAGGTAACGTCCTTAAAGTAGAAACCTTTTCTGGCATCGACTACAATTTTTTATAAATTTTTATTTCTTACTTTTTAGTGATTTATCGCCACGTAACGTACTCGTACTATACTGTCATAGTATATTATACGGCACTAGTAGCCAAAAAGCTACCGATACAGAGACAAACACCGAAATCGCTGGAAGCGTGCCTCCAGAATTTGAAGAGTTCCTTAAATTTCCCCAGGATATCATCATCAGATCCTAACATGATGACAATGGGACCACCTTGAATATATGCCCTTTCTATTATCAAAATCGGAGTACTCTGTACAAAGTTATGCGTGGTCATACATAAAAAAAAATATATACGTGTCGAGTTGAGAACCTCCTCTGTTTTTTTTCGTCGGTTAAAAAGGTAGTTTAGCTCTTAGCCAGTTTTTCCATAAATTAAGCCATCTACCTTATGGAAATTAGATGTATAACTCATGATGACAATGTATTAATGTATGAATTGTACTATAGTAAACAACAATAAAACAAATTAAAAATTAAAATTAACACTATTTTTATTTTTCACATCAATTAAGGGATTGTTGGAATTAAAGTTAAAAATGTCAATAATTATAAACAAACTTAAATATTCTAATAGTATACTCTGGATATTTCGCAAGACGAATCAGCCCAAACCCAATGGTTTTAATTTGTTTAGTTTAGGTTTTCCCGTGGTCACCTATTTACTCAATCATCAGGTAAGCTCAGTGGCACTATATTACTGCATTGTTACCAAAGTAGGTAAATATTTGCATACCAAACCAAAGTCCAAGGTTGTTAAGATGGCCAACCGTGAGGAAGGGTTTGTAACTTATCTTTCTAGGTTTGATCCAAATATACTTTTTATAGCTGAACTTAGATTGACCCAAAGTCCAATCGTCGTGATGCGTCATGTTTTACAACTACAAAAAAATTAAATTCATCTTAATTTTGTAAGCGTCGACGCTCGTCGCTCAATTCCATGTCTATATACTTAACACAACTTTGTATCGGAGCATACTGAACAAACAACATGAATGCTGTGCAAAAATTCATGACGCGTCCCGACACTTCGACTCTGCACCTATTCGAGTTGATCCTTGCAGTCAATTTTATTCGAAAGCTTCTAAACTGTTCTCATAATAGCTATCGCATCCCTTATTCCTTAACTCGAGCCTTGCTTGAATCTCATTTTTTTTTTTTTTTTTATTTATTTATTTGTTTAAACAACATAAAATATAACAATCACATGAAAGGTGCGAACATAAACTTAATTAAGTTTTTCCGCGCACCCTGCGCCGTCGACAGTAATATGTTATTAAACTTTTATGAAAGTAAATCTAATATTAAGAGGATACACTAAAAACTAACATTCTATTAACAAACTTACTTAACTTACTTACTAATAAAGAGAGAAAAAAAATAACAAATTGAGGGTATGCAACCAAAAATCAAAATAAAATATCATCATACAACAAACAAAATCGGTGTGATATTTTGTGCTCGTGTATACAGGACGTTACTAGTACAAATGTTATTGATATTTATCAGTGATAAGTGTTTGATAGTATTGTTTCAATTTTTGTTTTATGTTTTTAGATGTAATTGTATCTTTTATACACTTAGGTAGCTGATTTATTAAATTAGGTATCACGTAATCTAGTTTTCTTTTTCCATATGAGTTATTATAAATAGGTAAATTGATTTTTATTTTATCAAGTCTGCGGGCTGAGTAGGTTTCCGGTTTTTTTACTAAATGTTCTGCAAAATAATTTTCTATTAATAAAGTTAGTTCAACTTTTTCATGTACAGGAATAATTTTACAATAAGCAAACAATTTTCGGTAATCATTTTTGTACATGTTTTTTATTTTAGGTGGAACTATTTCTTTTAGTATACGCAGTTGCAGAGAAAATATGCGATTAAGATGTGTTTTAAATGTTCGACCGTAGCTTGATAAGCCATACGAAATAATAGATTCGACCAAAGATTTGTATAGTAATAGTAGTGTTCTAAATGGTATTTTATACTTTATTATGTGAAATTTTGCAAGTATCCCCCTTAATTTATCACACACGTGATTAATATGATCTTTCCAGTTCAATCGATCGTCTATTGTGAGCCCTAGGTATGTATGTTTATTTACTAAATCAATGGCACTACAGTTACAAGACATCAGACGATCAATACTATAGTTATGAAGACATTGGTGATTGTGTGCAATTAATTTAGGTTTGTACGAGCTTCTATTATTGCTTGTGCTGATGTACAGTACTTTAGTTTTAGTAGCATTAAGAACTAGTCCTACGTCGTGTGACCATTTTGCCAATAAATCAAAATCATTTTGAAGTTTATCTTGGGCCTCTTTTATGTCGTTCCCTGCTGCAATTAGACATGTGTCGTCTGCAAATTGATAGATTTCACAGTATTTAATTATATTAGGTAGATTATTCACGTATGAGATGTAATGCAAAGGTCCTAACACTGAGCCCTGAGCCGTGCCCTCCGTTACCCTCACCGGAATACTGTCCGCTTTATTTACTCTTACCTGGTATGATCTATCCTGGAGATAATTTTGACACCAATTCAAGAGTTTACCTCTTATGCCACAATCATCAAGGCTTTGCAATAGGTTATTATGTCTGAGAGTGTCAAAAGCCTTACTATAATCAATAAAGAGGACTAAAACGTGACGTTTATTATCTATGTGATTATATATTGTATCTGTAAATGCTGAAAGCAGTTGTGTAGTGTTTTTTTGTAATTGAAAGCCATATTGCCTCTCAGTTAGTATGTTATTGCTTTTATAGAAGATTTGAATTTGTTCGCTAATGAACTTTTCTATTATTTTGTCAATGGTGGACAAGATAGTTATGGGTCTATAATTATCAAATTCTACGTGACTGCCTTTTTTATAAATTGGCCTGACGATTCCAGTTTTTAAAAGGGGGGGATATTTTCCAGTAATTACGCTAGAGTTTATTAAAGCAGCAAGAACTTCTTTAATTTTATCACATAACATTTTTATATCAACGGCTCTTATTCTGTCAACGCCTGGAGCTTTGTTACTATTTAACGATTTTATAATTTTTTTTACTGATTCAGAATCTGCAGGTTTAAATCGCATACTTACATTTGCAGAGAATTTTGAAGAAGAGTTGTTTAGCATAGGTATATTACATCTTGGGATTATTTGTTGAACACTATTTTTAAAAGTATTGGCAAAGCTGTCCGCTACATCTTTGGGAGTTTTACCATTACTACAAAAAGAGCTCAATAAAACCTCGTCTACAGTATATTTGATTTTACCCGTTAACCTATTCAGAATAAACCACAAATTTTTAAGATTGTGTTTATTATATATAATATCTGCTTTTGTATGGTTATTTTTAGTTTTAAGAATTAATTGGTTTGCATAGTTTCTTGCTTTGTTATATTTTAGTTTTACAATTAAATTATTAGTATCTTTCAACCATTTTTGAAATAAATCGTCTCTAACTTCACAGGCATTAATAACACTTTTTGAAATCCAGTCGTTGTTATAGCGATTCTTATTAGAATTTATTTTAATTATGTATTCAGATTTACCATAGCATTCTAAAAAAGTATTGTGTATTTTATTGTATATGTAGTTAGGGCATGTACTATTGCATACAGATACCCAATCCACTTGATCCAGTAAAGAAAACAGTTTATCATTATTTATGCATAATTTAAACTTATGTACTGGGACATCCTGTGTACGGGAGCTGACGCAAGCGAGTACGACCGCCCGATGGTCCGCTAGTGTCGTTCCGAGCGCTGCAGTATATAAGTTGAGTGAGTGAGATCGAGCGTAAATATGATCTATGCATGATTTACTTAGACGTCCATTAGATAATTCAATTCTAGTGTGTGCTGACGCTGAGATTCCACACACAAGGCCCAAGCTGTGTAGGATGTTATTATATTTATGTTTTATAGGATTATCGAGTTTTAAGTTTATGTTTGTGTCGCCTAGTAAGTATAAATCAGTGTTTTTAGGATATTTTTGTATAATAGATGATATTTCGTCAATAAACAAGTGTTTACTCGAATTAGGAGGGCGATAAATAGCACAAATATTTGCAGTGTATTTTGTGTTAGATGTGATTGTGAATAATATGCTTTCAGAGTGAAGAGTTTTCGTGGTGTTTATGATACATTTATGTTTGTTACTGACATATACTATTACACCACCGCCTTTCCGACTCTTTCTTAATTCTGTAAACATTTGGTAGCCTTGAATATGATACAGACAGCTAATGTTATCTGAAATATTAACTTCAGTGAGTATAATAACGTCGATACATTTATTAGAAGATGCTATACATTGTTCAAGAGTGGAAAAGTTTTTTATAAGCGATCGAATGTTAAAATGGATACAAAGAAGGTCCATATTATTTTTACAAGGAATGTTCATTAAAAAATTGTTGATATTTAAACAATCTAAAATCTCATTAATTTCATCTAAAACAACTGTGTCCATAATAGGGTATAAAACAATTTAAGAATCTAGATAAAATAAATTTAAATAACATAAAATTAACCTACTTAATCTACCTGATTTACTCGTATTAGGGCATGCAAGTTTTCCATTGTTTTTAAAGTAAAAATTTTTGAACTGTCATCCTTGCGTGCTTTAACGAATCCTTTTTTGAACCATACATATTTAAACTTCTGTTTTATTTTAAGTTCTTGTTTCGCCTGCCAAAGAATCGCCTTATTAGTTTTTGTCATAGCTTCTCTGATGTAGAGGATGTTGCTATTATTACGTTCGGAAGGGCATAAGTCAGCAACCGTAGTTTTGCTGGTTTTCGATGCCGTTATCCACTGTTCTTGAGTATTTTCATCACGTAGTTCAACTTTTATGATTGCCGGTTGATCTTTTTTACCTTGCAGTCTTTGTGAACTTTTTACAGCATCAAGAGGCAGATTAAATTTTAAAGCTAATTTTTCCACCATTTTATTAACGGGCTCTGTGATTTGAGGGGGAATATTAGCAATTTCGACACTTTTACTTAGATTTTCTTGCTCAATCTCATGTAAACGTTGTTCTAACGCCCCGACACGAGTTTCTAGGTTATTATTTTTGTTTGTTAACTCCTGATTTTTGCGTTCTAAAATTTGTATAGTCTGCTTAAACGCATCCACACACTCTATGATATCATCTAGCTTCGCACTGTGAAATTGTAAAGATTCGTTTAACTCACGCATTTCATTTTTTATAGCCTTTTCGACTTCCTTAGATACATTACTAAGAAGCCTCTTGGCATTAATTTGAACGGGTTCATCTTCTTCATTATCTTCTTCTGGAATGACTATAGAACTGTTACGCCGCGGTGATTCCCGTTGGCATTCCAGGCACGTCCATTCCAGGCTTGGGGCTGCTTTGAGGGCAGCACTCTGCTTGTTTGTCAGACCGCTACATCTCGTGTTTAGATGAACAACTCTTTCACATTTGCTACACTCCAATCCAGGCATAGATTTAGAAATACTTTTATTACAAATATCACACTTAGACATTGTAGGTATTTTGAGAAAATAAATTGTAATCGTAAAAAATGTGTTAAGCTGACGACTGTCTGTCAACGACTGGATCATTGCAATGTAAACTAAAATTGACTTGCAAATGCGCTACATGTTCGGAACTGAGATACATGATGGCATTCTGAGAACACCATTACAGAGCTTTCTAAAGCTTTGCGCACAGTAATTCATTTAAAGTTAGGGTCCAGCTGCACAAATCTTAGGAGATAACAACAAACAAGGCGTCTATCTTAGATACATTCAAAGATGTTAGAGCACAGCCTTCTTACCACTCATCTAGTGATCGAAGTCCATAAGCGAGAACTTTTAGTTTTCAGTCCCAAAAAGACACGAAAATTATTTAGTAAATTATATTGTCTTTCTCGTAACCTTGAACATGTCAATATGACGGAAATGGCTTTAGTTAAATCAAAACCGCCCCGTAATACCACGTGGCCCTTTTTACCGCGGAGCTTTGGGATCAGAGGCCATATTATGTATCAACTTTAATGATACTCGACGGTGTGCGATTCAAATTCGTATATGTGTCTCTCTATCTAAAATGTTTTTATAGATACAGTGGGACTGAGACAGATTTGAAACATACACTGTAGTGTCTTTACATAATTGCCCTACAGACAAGCCGGTCTGAGCGCACACCAGTGGCTACTCTACTGCTTCTTATGTCTACAAATGCAATAGTTAGTTAAATAGTGAGTCGTGTCAACAAACTTTTAAGACAAAGTTTGGTTATACCAGTCTCAATGCGGGTGCACTTTAGAAGTTGAAGCTAAAGTGTGGCCTTTGACTAGTACCTCAAGGACGATATCATTATAGTAGATAGGTTATATATGGACCGCCACCAAAAGATCAGAGTTGTTTCCAGGTCTGGAACATTTTAGAAATTTATTATTACCAACAAAAATAATATATCGTCATTTGATGTAGATCTACAGTACCATTCCGCGTTGAAACTATTTAGAGGTATTTCGTAATTTGTATAAACTACGTATTACTTATGTACTCAATCGTGTATGTACTACGGAACATAGTTGAGTTGGAAATTCGGTTGTGGTATTACACACCTGTGCACGGAGAGAACGTTTAGCCGTTTGTCCTGATCATAGTCATTCACATCTTAATGTGATCATTGCAACATTATTTATGACACTGCCCACCAATTCGCATTGGAGCCTGGTAGATCTAAGTTCAATATAACCTCTACTAGAAGGAAAAAAGCCCGACCCTGTAGTGGGCCATTAAAAGAGGCTATTGTGATGACTTGAACATTTTAGTATTAGCTATTTACACTTGGGAATTTATTTTCAGTAACTCTCTTTATTAGAAAAATCACAGCAATGTCGCAAATATATAAGTAAAATAAACCGTGAGAATGGCAATCATATTATTGCGTTAAGGTTATAAATAAAAGTTATCGGTGTATCCCCTGGAGGTTCGTTCTCATATAACTTTTTATTATTGCTTGCTGTCCTTCATCATAATCAAATCATTATAACGAACAAGCGCTTTTATGTCACATATTTTTCGTTGGTCCTGTCTGTTAGTTTTATTTTTGTTTTAATTTTACTTTCCTTGTAGTTTTCAAGTAGAAATATAATAAAAGACACAACTACTTGATGGTGAAAATACGGCAATATGAGGCATTACATTTAAACTGGGCCTATTGCAAGATAAGTTCTCATATTTTAAAAATTTTCAAAATATTTTTAACCTATTGCATAGCTTCTATCGCCGGCCTTGAGCGTGGAGTCCAAATCCAGAAGTTCCGTAACGAAAAAAAACCCAACTCACCGACTGGCACAGTGGTGATACTTTTTAGTTTTTCCATACAAATACCAGAACTTTTAATGACTTTTTGAAATATCACGCTCGTAAAAAAAACAACAAAGAAAAAAAATACTGCATAAATAAAATAAATATATAATTAATTGCATAAGTTGAAAAAAATACTTTGCAATATCCACACCCCTTCGGTTTCTACACGACATCGTACTGAAACGCTAAATCACTTGGCGGTACGTCTTTGTCGGTAGGGTGGTAACAAGCCACGGCCGTAGCTTCCCACCAGCCAAAATTCTAAATTTTAAATATATAATTAATTCACGGTTAGCTGCGAGAGGCTTAAAGTTCTATCCCCGTTTGTTATCATTACTGTATGAACTTCAGAAAAAATTGGAATTTTAGTTCCAGTTTCAAAAGCACATGGTTATCTAGCAAAAAAATCAATTTCTTTTTTATCAAAGCACATGGTGATATAGCAAAACAGAATTGGTGAGAACATCACACAAAATAGCATAGCAGCAAAACAAAGCATTAGGTTTAGGTACACAACATTTTTAAAACCTAAGCCACGTAATATTCAAAACTTGAGGATTGTGAAAGTAATTTACGGATTTCCATTAAAATTCTTCTTGCGCTCGCAATAAAGTTGAATGGAGTGGATGCGTAGATTTATTCTTATATCGCGGGATTAGGCTGTTCCCCGCTAAGCTGCCATCGACCCCGCTTCTCACAATTGAGTGCTTTGTTTTTGTTACTTGTATAAATAAATTGCAGGTTGTTGTGGTTTTATATTGGTGAAGGCTTTAATTTTCAAAAATTATCTTTCTTTTTATATACCATAAAGAAATATCTGGTCTGGAAGTATATGTTTGCAATTTCAAATAAAGTAATACGATATTTATACCAAAATATCAATTTTTAACATTTTTGTCTTTTTACCCGTCAGAAGGAGGGTAATGTTTTTCGAACGTATGTATGAATGTATGTATGTATGTACGTATGTCCATTTCTTTGGCACGCGCTACAGCCTAAACGGCTGAACGGATTTTGACATGTGATGTGTCGTTGAATTCGGCTAAATTGTGGAAGTGACATAGGTTATATGATTTTTCAAAATAGCGGCTGTAAATGGGGAAAAAAAGGGGGTACGTGTGCATTTTTTTCTTTTATCTTAGCAATATAGGTATCAAATGAAAGGTCGTAAAAAGACCATTTCAAAAATATAAATATCATATCATGTACCAAGTGTACCGTCTCATTTCTATACCACAAATTTAAACTAAAAAATCTCAAATAAAATTATTATTATAAAACAAAAACCCAACTGCTTAGAAGTTATGAACTGAAAAGAGAAAAACAAGGATCACTATATCTATATAAAATTCTAAATACTTTATGGTGCTGCAGGCGGGACAAACGTAGTTTTGGTAGGTCTTTCTTTCCCAGGTTGTAAACTATTTTGTCCACACCTGCAGCACCACTGAAACTATAAGTAGTATTGTAAATATTTTTTTGTATATTATAGCTAGACTTTTAAGAATTGTTAGGTATAGGAGCGGATAGTTTGTATATTGATATATATCAATATATATATTTGTATACTGATATTCCTTCGAGATCGGGTACTACGCGGGTGAAACTGCGGACATAATGTAGTATAATAAAAACTGGTTATACTAAAACAAGACATTTTCTTTTATTATAACAACAAAAGTATATCCATTTGACATTTGACCTACAGTACGAACATAAATAAAGCAATGCAACTCATAATTTCTGTTCAGAATTTTTTTTGTAACTAGTTAAATGTCGATGGCACAAAGATTTATTTTCTGGCGTTCTGCCAGTTTGAAGTTTTTGGTTATTGTCTTATTTTGATTAATAACTTTAAACTATATTTTGCGAAATGTTAAATCAGACAAAAGTTAGGTACTTCCGACATTGTGAAATCGGTTTCATAAATCTGATACTTGAACCACGGCTTATTTCAAATTCTTTTGTTCTTTCTCAGATCTTACAGTAATAAAAAAATATAAAGTATATAATTTTTGAAAATAAACGTAATATGTATATACCTTGTAATAGCTCCGCAGTAAAGTGCTGGCCATGAGGCCGAGAGGCTCCGGGTACAATTCTCGTCGACTGTACATCGTGCTACGTTTATTCCTAGCATACTCGTAGGCTCTCGCTTAGTTGCATAGTTGGACATGACCAAAATAAAGCAGATAGATCTATAGAGCCAGATTATACAAAATTTTATAGAAGCTTAAAGTTTCCTAGCTCTTGCTCCTACCGACAGTCCAGTACTGTACAGTACCGAACAGCAGACAGTAGCCAAGTCAGGAATTTGGACTCTTCGATAAACACTGTTCAAGGTTAAGCTTCTTTGGAAAAAAATCTCTGGCGAAGAGAAGCTAAGAATTTCTTGTCCTTGGTCTCGATGGCTCATATTCATCATCATCATTATCAGCCTGTTAGCGGCCCACTACAGAGCCAGGCCTCCCTCCTTATAGGAGAGGGGATATGTCTCATATTATGTAGAAGAAAATAAAAAAATACACTTTGTTCTTAGATAATCGGACCATTGTAACCTGCTACCTCTCTTGACTATCTTGGTCCAAAATCTATAATTGGCTTCCGTGTACTTACTTGCGATAGGCTTACAGACTTTTAACGTTTTGTTAAATAACGGATCTTTTTTTTTTTATCGACTACAAGTTAGCCCTTGACTGCTATCACACCTGATGTTAAGAGATGATGCAATCTAAGATGGAAGCGGGCTAACTTGTTAGGAGTGGGACGAAAATCCACACCCCTTTCGGTTTCTACACGATATCGTAGCGGAACGCTAAATCGCTTGGCGATACTTCTTTGTCGGTAGGGTAGTAACTAGCCACGGCGAAAGCCTCCCACCAGCCAGATCAAGACAAGTTAAGAAAAATCTGAATCTGCCCCACCGGGAATCGAACCCAGGGCCTCCGTCTTATAAATCCACCGCGCATACCACTACGCCACGGAGGTCGTCAAAATATGATCTGTTCGTCTTAAGCTCTTATGCCGAAAATATTCAGCTAATATTGTTTAAAGAAAAATCTCAAAAGTAAACTGAGAAGTGAGAATAAAGAACCCATCCTGCAAATGCCTTTCACGTTCCATAATGATCTAACCATCGTAGCGTATCCACTAGATAACTTTTACGGCAGCTTATGTATCCTCCACATATCATGAGATACGCAGAGGATGAGGCGCGGTTAATATTAAGCGATAAGGGAGGACACGATAGCGAGAAGTATCAGTTAGGGGATATTGCACCCGGCTTTCTAGTGACTTTACTTAAAGTTTATTTGCTATATCTTTTAAATATGACGAATATTTCCTTTCAGTTACTGTTTAATAGTTTTACATAATAGTGACAGTGAGTCAGAACTTCCTGAGGGATAAACAAAAAACCCATGCCAGTTTTAAAAGTTGTCTTGTCTTCTGTGCGGGACAGTAATTCATAGTGTATTTATAGTGTGTAATTTATAGTGTATTTATAGTGCGTAATTAGTTTATAGTGTATTTATAGTGTAATTTATAGTGTATTAACTCAGTAATATTAAACAATAGACATTAATAGTAATCATAGCGTACATAACCAATAGTTTATAATAAGCGAATGTATAGTCATCGATTTTTTAGGTCGCGCAATAGTATAAATATTGTAAACACGCCTCGCGTGACCAACTTGTTTGTAAAGAAATAGGTATATAGGCCCTCTCGCTCTAACATCGACCAATCAGAAAGCCCGTTTTAATAGAGCGAGAGGGCAGACGTTAGACAGGGATAGATAAACGCGTTTGATTGGTTGTTATATGGGCTCTCTAATTGGATATCATTATGCACCAATTAGAGGGCCCGAATTAATTTGTATAAATACGGGGCACTGTGCCGACAGCGACACAGTTCCCAATCGACCACCGAGAAGATTGTAACAAGAAGAGGTACCAATAGAAGAATAAAAAGGCGTTCTTGAAGAAGTGTTTCATTGAAGAAAACCCGCCCAGTTTCGTCCAGAGCAATCCAGTAAATAGTGAATGTACTATCCCGTACATTGAATGGTCCTTCGTTCGCCGGATCGTCTCTGCGAAACTGGTGAAATAGTGCAACAGTGAAAATTCGTCGTGTTCAAGAAAATGCCACAGACGCGTCAAGACAGTCGCAAGGCGAAGAAGTCTGACGACGGCACCTCTTCTTCTGAAACCAACACGTGGGACGCTGGGTCCCCGACGCCTCAGAACTCGAACGCGTCCACCGCGTCTGCGCACGCATCCACTGCGTCTGCGCCCGCGTATTTGTCCGTGTCCGCCGAAAGCGCGCCCGTGTCCGCGTCCGCGCCCGTGTCCGCCGGAAGCGCGCCCGTGTCCGCGTCCGCGCCCGTGTCCGCCGGGAGCGCGCCTGTGTCCGCCGCGTCCGTGAGTGCATTCGCCCATCCGGCGATGGCGCCCGTAGCGCCCGCCGCGCTCACGGAGCCAGCCGCTTCCGACGCGTCCGCCGCAACAGTACAGTGTGTGAAGACTTCGACAAAGAAGCAAATAGAACGTGGTCACGTTATAGAAAAAGGAACTGTCAAACATCAAGAGCCGATGGATCATCAGACAGCGCGACCCCCGCTCAAGAAGAGAATGGGTGGGGCGTCCACTCATAGCAAATCCAAGACGCTCAAAATAGCAAAGGCGAAGGAGGAACTACTACGCCTTCAAGTCGAACTAGCAGCCGCGCGCCTCGCGACTCTAGAAACGGAGAACTCAGATCAAGAAATAGATGAAGAGGACGACATCTCCGTGCATTCGAGAATAGAAGCAAATGAATTTGTGCATAGTTGGTTACAAGACCAGCCGCCGCCACCGCCGCCACCGCCGCCATCGCTGCTGCCGCCACCGCCTCCGCCACAGCCGTGCCCCGTATTAGCGATCACCGAAGTGCCTCACAACCCAATCAAGGGTGCGGCGGGGTCACGGAAGAACCCAGAAGCGCAACGGGGTCACTTCAGTGAACTACAGCCACCGGCGGGAGCGCCGCCGAGTGTTCCGGCCGGCGCGCCCACAGGTATACCGGCGGGAGAATCGAACGGTGTCGCTCAGCTAGCAGAGGCTATCACCCACGCCATTAGAGCAGCGCAGCGCCCCAAGTTCATCGAACTGCCCATCTTCAGTGGATCTCATCAAGAATGGCTACCGTTTCGTGCGGCGTACTACGAAACAGAAAATTCGTTCACAGCAGTGGAAAATACAAACCGTTTGCGGAGGAACTTGAAAGGAAGAGCTCGAGAAGCTGTAGAAGGCCTTCTCATCACCAGTGCACACCCTTCAGACGTCATGAAAACCTTGGAGTCAAGATTCGGAAGACCAGAGTCGATCGCTATAATGGAAATGGAAACTCTTCGTGGACTAGCGCGGCTCACCGACTCTCCTCGTGATATCTGTATATTTTCTACGAAAATTTCTAATGTGGTGGCTACACTGAAGACTTTGAACTGTGCAAACTACATGTATAATCCAGAAATTTCGAAAACTATTGTGGACAAATTGACGCCTACGCTTCGATATAGGTACTACGACTTCGCAGCACTACGACCTAGGGAAGAACCCGATTTGTTGAAAATAGAAAAATTCCTTGTGCGCGAAGCGGAGCTGTGTGGACCTTATGCCCTACCTGAACAGGTAGCACAAGTCACTCTTCAAAGAAGACCACAGAAGGTGAACAGCGTCACGGAAAAGAGAGAGACATCGGAAAAGAATTTCACAAACAAGTGCCTCGTATGCTCCGATGAAACCCACACCGTGGTCAATTGTGAAAAATTCAAGAACTTGGATTCCAACAGTAGATGGGACGCTGCCAAGGCCAAGCACCTGTGCTTTAGATGTCTTCGCCATAGAACCAAGTCGCACAGCTGTCGGCCAAGGATGTGTGGACTGGATGGGTGCAAGTACTACCACCACAGGATGCTGCACTACAACAAAGCTACACGTATAGATAAAAAAGAAGATCAAGATAGTATAGAAGTGATTAACTCCGCGTGGACCATCAAGAGGAAACAGTCATACCTAAAGATTATACCAGTGCAAGTGGTAGGACCCAAGGGGGCTCTCGATACCTACGCACTGATGGACGACGGGTCAACAGTGACATTGATAGACAGCGCCGTGGCCGAAAGCATCGGCGCGACGGGACCCATCGATCCTCTGAAAATAGAAACAATCAACGATATGAAAACCTCGGAGTCTGCCTCGCGAAGAGTCAACATCAAGCTAAGGGGACTAAACGATCACGAAGAGCGAATTCAAGCGCGCACTGTGAATAACCTCCAAGTTTCATCGCAGCGCGTTTCAAAGGAAATGGTAGACACGTGCAAGCACTTAGAAGACATACGCGAATATCTCGTGTACACGAACGTGAAACCACGAGTGCTAATAGGGCAAGACAACTGGCATCTCCTGTTGACTACAGAGGTGAAGAGAGGAAGCATACATCAACCGGTGGCCTCCCTCACTCCGCTGGGATGGGTGCTACATGGCAGCCAGACCCGTACGATCGGACGCACAATCGATTTCGTGTCACACGTCACAGAAGATTCAGAAGATAACTTAGAAGGCCTCGTGAAGCAATATTTCGAAATGGATGCACTCTGCCTACAGCCGAAGAAACCGAAATCGGATCCGGAGGAGCGAGCGTTACGCCTACTGGAGAAGACCACCATCAAGATAGACGACAGCAAGTATGAAACGGGTTTGCTCTGGCGCACAGAAGACGTCACTCTACCGGATAACTACGACAACTCGCTTAAACGACTCTTCAATATTGAAAAGAAGCTAGATCGAGATCCCAAGC
Organism: Mycalesis mineus; assembly: GCA_034621355.1. NCBI lineage: Eukaryota > Metazoa > Arthropoda > Insecta > Lepidoptera > Nymphalidae > Mycalesis > Mycalesis mineus. The sequence goes on from CM067881.1 coordinate 8,746,287, forward strand.
TGAACCAGAAGTACACGGAACAGATGGAAGCCCTTATCTCAAAAGGATACGCCGAACCAGCTCCAGCACAGAAGCTGGAAGGGAAGACCTGGTACCTACCACACTTCGGAGTCATTAATCCAATGAAACCAGAGAAACTCAGAGTGGTGCACGACGCCGCGGCAAAGACCAGAGGGGTGGCTCTCAATGACATGCTGCTCAAGGGGCCTGACCTTCTACAGTCACTGCCTGGTGTTGTCATGCGGTTTCGGCAACACATGATCGCGGTGACGGCTGACATCAAAGAAATGTTCATGCAGGTGAAGTTACGAAATGAAGACCGCGACGCACTTCGTTATCTGTGGCGAGGAAATAGAAGAGACAACCAGCCTCCGGAGGAGTACAGAATGACGTCTCTGATATTCGGCGCGTCAAGTTCCCCATCTACAGCAATATACGTAAAAGACTTGAACGCGAAACAGCACAAAGACTCTCATCCGGAAGCCGCCGCCGCCATAGTACAGAAACACTATGTTGATGACTACCTGGACAGCTTTAGAAGCATAGAAGATGCGGTCAGAATTACGAAGAGCGTTAGAGAAGTTCACTCGAAAGCCAACTTCGAACTAAAACAGTGGAAGTCAAACTCTCCGTGTCTACTGGAAGCACTCGGAGAAAACGACCCAATAGACAATAGAGAGCTTTACAAGTCAGAAGAGCAAACAGAACGAGTACTGGGTGTGATATGGAAAATCAACACCGACGAGCTGACGTTCAACCTCAACCTCGCGCGCATAGCCCCCACCATAGCAGATGGCAAGACGCCTACGAAAAGGGAAGCCCTGAGAATAGTGATGTCGTTATTCGATCCTCTTGGGTTCGCCTCGCCCGTCACCATAAGGGCGAAACAGCTGCTGCAAGAAGTATGGCGAAGAGGGACGTCATGGGATAACGAACTCGACGAAGACTTAGCGACGCAGTGGCAAGACTGGATGACACATCTGAAGCAGCTAAGCGACGTCACGATACCCAGGCGTTACCTACACTATAGTGACGCGACTTCGCTACAGCTACACGTCTTCACCGATGCAAGCGAAGCAGCCTATTCAGCAGTACTCTTCTGGAGGGCGGTGGCGCCGGACGGTCAAGTTGGCCTCTCACTCATCATGGCCAAAGCCAAGGTGGCTCCATTGAAGTTGACGTCCATCCCGAGGTTGGAACTACAGGCAGCAGTCATGGGCGCACGTTTAGCTGAAACAGTAATAGATGAACACGAAAGAAAACCAGATAGCAAGATTTTCTGGACGGACAGCAAGACCGCGCTCACATGGATACGTACCGGTTCACGTACCTACAAGCCGTACGTAGCGCATCGTTTAGCAGCTATAGAAGAGACTACTAAGGTCACAGAATGGCGATGGGTTCCAACGAAATTGAACGTGGCTGATGACGCAACGCGCGACGTACCTAGCGGTTTCAGCAAGCACCATCGCTGGTACACGGGACCCGACTTCCTGTACGAAGCGGAAGAATTCTGGCCTACTGAAGTCTCCACTACAGTTATACAAGAACCTTCTGGGGAAGAGAAGGTGCAACACGTGGTCGACAGGGCGAAACCGAAGCTCGCCGAAGGCCTGCCAGAGGCATCACGCTTCTCCAATTGGGATAGACTTCGCTACAGTGCAGCTCGAGTCCTGCAATTTATCGAGCTCTGCAGGGCTACTAAGGAAAAAATTAACTACAAAAGGACACGTAAAAACAAAGAAACGGACCCGAGCTGGCAGAAAATAAAGAAACCTGTACCTAGGAGACAAGAAACCAACATAAAGTTTAGGTCTTCAGACAAGAAGTACCTACCTGTTTCCGCCGAGTTACTTAAGAGAGCAGAGGAGCTACTATTACGCGCTTCTCAAGAAGATTCCTTCACAGAAGAAATAGAAGCCTTGAAGAACGACAATAGAATGAGGAAAGAAAGTCGTCTGTATCAGCTCAGCGTCGCTTACGTTAACGGCGCCGTGAGATTAAGAAGTCGTATTCAAGCAACAGAAAATGTATCGGAAAGCGTAAAGAGTCCTCTAGTGCTCGACGGTGACCATCCGACGGTCAAACTCTGGATTCAATCAGTACATCGACAGCTGCATCACGCCGGTGTGGAAGCTACAGTGAATGAGTGCAGACAGCAGTACTGGGTGTTGCGCGCGCGTCCTGTTACCCGAGTAATAATAAGGAGATGGTTATTTTGTAGAATGAAGACACAGACGCCGCCATACCCGAGGACCGGGGACCTGCCCGCATGCCGCCTAGCACACCACAAGAGATCCTTCACCTTCTGTGGACTGGACTATTTTGGACCCCAGTCTGTCACCGTGGGCCGAACGCGACAGAAGCGGTACGTGGCCATATACACGTGCCTAACAACGAGGGCTGTGCACCTAGAAATGGCAAGTTCTCTCAGCGCAGACTCGGCGGTGATGACTCTCCGAAGAATGATAGCAAGACGGGGATGTCCTACAGAAATCTGGTCCGACAACGGCACGAACCTGAAAGCAGCAGACAAGGAGCTTCGTCAGGCAATAGACAGCGCGACAGCCGAGGAAGCAGCAAAGAGGACCATCGCCTGGCGCTACATACCGCCAGGGGCGCCGTTCATGGGCGGTGCTTGGGAGCGCCTGGTACGCTCCGTGAAAACTGCACTGGCAGCCACCCTTCACGAGCGACATCCAACAGAAGAGGTCCTGACCACCTTACTGGCTGAGGTGGAATACACAGTGAACAGTCGTCCGCTGACCCATGTCTCGGTCAGCGCGGACGATCCCGAGGCACTGACGCCTAACCACTTCCTGCTGGGCGGCCCAGGACGTGTGCCGCTGCCTGGCACCTTCGACGAGCGAGATGCAGCATCCCGATCTTCGTGGCGGGCCTCACAGAGACTCGCTGACCTCTTCTGGACGCGGTGGGTACGAGAGTACCTACCGGAACTCCAACACCGGCGGGAGCCCTACGGCCGTGGACCGGCTGTATGCGTCGATGACCTAGTACAGGTCGTTGACCCCAACCTGCCGCGCAACGTATGGGTTCGTGGGCGCGTGATCGCCACGTACCCGGGACCAGACGGCGTGGTTCGAGCCGTCGACATCCGGACCAAGGGAGGCGTGCTGCGACGACCCGTGCGGAAGCTGGTCATCCTGCCTCTACCTACGAGCGACGAGCCCGCACCGGGAGATGATGCGACACCCGTCGCACGGCGGGAGAATGTGCGGGACAGTAATTCATAGTTGTGCGGGACAGTAATTCATAGTGTATTTATAGTGTGTAATTTATAGTGTATTTATAGTGCGTAATTAGTTTATAGTGTATTTATAGTGTAATTTATAGTGTATTAACTCAGTAATATTAAACAATAGACATTAATAGTAATCATAGCGTACATAACCAATAGTTTATAATAAGCGAATGTATAGTCATCGATTTTTTAGGTCGCGCAATAGTATAAATATTGTAAACACGCCTCGCGTGACCAACTTGTTTGTAAAGAAATAGGTATATAGGCCCTCTCGCTCTAACATCGACCAATCAGAAAGCCCGTTTTAATAGAGCGAGAGGGCAGACGTTAGACAGGGATAGATAAACGCGTTTGATTGGTTGTTATATGGGCTCTCTAATTGGATATCATTATGCACCAATTAGAGGGCCCGAATTAATTTGTATAAATACGGGGCACTGTGCCGACAGCGACACAGTTCCCAATCGACCACCGAGAAGATTGTAACAAGAAGAGGTACCAATAGAAGAATAAAAAGGCGTTCTTGAAGAAGTGTTTCATTGAAGAAAACCCGCCCAGTTTCGTCCAGAGCAATCCAGTAAATAGTGAATGTACTATCCCGTACATCTTCTGTGTATACCTTAATAAACAAAATATAATTGCATATGAATTCACATACAATTATGGCGATTGTCTACTGATTTCTGGCATCGTAATTCAATGCTTTGGCTTTTGGTTGGTGGGAGGCTTTCGCCATTGCTAGTCACCACCCTACCGACAAAGACGTATCGCCAAGCGATTTAGCGTTCCGGTACGATGCCGTGTAGAAACCGAAAGGGGTGTGGATTTTCGTCTCACTCCTAACATGTTAGCCCGCTTCCATCTTAGACTGCATCATCACTTAACATCAGGTGTGATAGCAGTCAAGGGCCAACTTGTAGTCAATAAAAAAAAATGCTAAAGTACTTATAAATATGTTTTTGTTTATTTGTTATTAACTTAATTAGTCAAGTAAACACTTCATGCCTTACGCCTTAAGGTCGAAGCCAGAACTGAGCTAATTCTAAAAATATATTCGCTGAGCTGAGAATTAGCTACTTCTTATATGTCATTATGTGCCCTTCTTTGATAATAAAGATAATAATAATATTAAATGTGTACGATCAACTATAAACTGCGACTAAAACAGGAAAAAAGTGTATTGTCGTGGTGCGCCTCGAGCAACGCGCTGAGTTAGTAGATTGAGGGTTAAGTATCAGACAATTTTCTGTTACGCTGATGAAATTGCGGCCATCTGCTTTCCGTTAATTACATTTACAAATAAAGCCTTCCATTAAACCAGTCTTCGCTGGTTTATATAACAAAGTATTTTAAAACTAAATATTTTTAAGTAGATATGAAAGTAGAAATATGAAATATTTAATTAATATATTATTATTAATAAAGTAACAAAAGATTGTATGTGGACTAAATAACAATTTTCTTTATTATATAAAACAAATCCCGATTAGGTTATTAACGATTAAAATTAATCGGGTAAAAACATAAACAAAGTTTCAGTGAATTTTGCTGTAAGGGGCAGATTTTTGAATCGTATTTAAATATTGTTTAGCAAAAAATTTGGGCTGACTGCGAATTTCATAACTGGTATTTTGCAAGTCATTTTGTCTTCATTATTTGCATTCTTAATTGCTCTTCCGACGCTGAAATGAATAAAATGTAGGAACGTTTTTGCTATTGTGCTTCACTTTTCAAAATTTCACTTTTTCATAAGCACGAAATTTTTATTTACTCCTCTCGCGAAAGATAAATTAGTAAGCCGAAATACAGCGAAGTTTTAAAGGATTACTTTTGGAATTGGTTCATTTATTTCACTGCCCCGCCATGCAGATAAAATCTTTTTGCGAAACCGCAGCAGGATATTACTCTAAAACTTTTAGGTTTTGCTTGAATGTTATTGACGAATATCAATATATATAAATGGAGTCATAATTATCAGCCAATTTGACAGACCACTATAGTTCCAATTTTTCCTTCTTATAACGGGCCGGAATGTTCTTAAACCCATCACATTACTCCAAAGCCGGTTGGTGGGCCTAAGCCAATGATGATGAGAATGATAATGTTTACTCTTGTAGTGATCACCATCAGATGTTATTGATAATGATCGAATAACCAACAAAGCAGATTTAATGGAGTTTGAATACGAAAACTATAAAAGTACAATTATACGGCACTTCTATAATTCTAGACATAAAAGTCACTTAATATCTAATACTTGCAAGAGTTGCAGCGATTTCGACCTTTCAAAGAAGACTTTCTTCAATTTTCCATGATAATATGATGACTGTACGGGCCATTTTGGAAGTTTACCCTATCTAATAAAAAAGAATTATCAAAATCAGACTACAAGAGTTGTGCGTGGACATACATAAAAATATACGCATCGAATATGAGAACCGACTCCGCTTGTTCCGCCGAAAATAAATTCCTAGAAGATAGAGCTGACTGAAGAATTTATCAGAACAATCCAAATCGAATAGATTCCCAAATTACTCTAATTATCTCCGCTCACGCTGAAATAAAATTGCTGAAACTCCAACTCCAACTTTATTCAACTCCAAAATCTATTGTTAATGCACCGTATGTATGTAAACTACCCAATTTTGTTATACCAACGTGTACATACCAAACCAACTTTATAAAATTACCTAAGTTAAACTTGCTTACTGACTTATTTGCACAGAATATATTAGACAAGTTTTAAAGTAATATTATTTTATTTAAATTTCCCGTTTCCCGCATTGTGAAGTGCAGTAAAAGCTTGAAATGAATGTAAATGTATTAAATATCAACGCATTAAATCTGGCAGTACAGCCAGAGGTTTATAAAAATACAATAAGAATTTGCAAAGTTTTAACGGAATCATTTCATTCCCACGATAACCGAGGAAACCTCTTGTTATCGTGTTATGAAATATAGCACTTTTACGCTGTGTAGCTTTAAATAAATTGTCCCGAATGTCGTCTTTGAGGCATCGGAAGATTAACGAGCGGTGGTTGTTTTTTTTTTATAGCCACTGCTGTAGATACCATCTTTTTGTACTTATTCCTTGAAATGTTTCCACTCTCTGTTCACTTTTTGCTTTAATATACCCCGTGTTGTTTTTCGTGCCGTACCTACTTACCCCGTTCACTACCTTAGGTTTCTACTGCAGAAAAATAAAAACTAGGATGTGAGCTCCGATTTTTGTTATGTATTAAGAAACAGGAACTGTAACAGGAGTATTGTTAAGTACTCTTGCTTTACTTAGAGTCAGTTTTTTTAAAAAAAAATAGATGAAAAAGTTCTACTTTTATTTACATTTGCAAAAGTTATCATCATTATCGGCTTTATTTTTGAGGCTGATAAACACAGTTCTCCAATAAAACAAGGGGATTTGAAGCTTTTTTTATGTTATGGTTGTTCGCGCGAGTTCTTATAATATTGTGTATATTTAATTTGGTACTTATAGCTAGTCTTATAAGGCTCATAGTTGGCGAGCGCCCTGCGACACGGGCTGCACCTTACCACCCGTACAAATTATTAATTAAAAACGCATGACAATTGACACGAAGTACCATTCCCGCATTCGCCGTGATTAGATCACCTCGTAACGTCGCATACGCAAAACCGCTATAATCCTTCTGCATCATCACTAGTTCTACAAGAAGTGTACTGTGCCGTTTGATCTTTAACCAACCAGCTCAGCGAGCAAGGTAAGATTAGACTATAAGCTGCTAATTGAATTACACAGTGTAGTCATTTTTGTAAGAACAATAAAAATTCGCCGCACCCCCCACGTATAGGTACTATTTACACGTGCCTATACAATGGTCACTAACAGAATGTTAATGAAAATGATCGATATCAGAATGAAAGAAAACACGACAATTTATACAATGAACTTCAAATCTCAAACCCAAAACTTAATCATTTGTAACCGCAATAGTTTTATCATGTAATCAAGTAGAAAAAATACTGAAAGTAGTGCATGTTGAAATGGATGCTTTTTATTTCGAAATAATTGCAATTATAAAACATTTTACCATCTTGTACAATTATGCCATTACCCTAAATTTAGTAAAAACATTAATAACTCCAAAGCATACAGAAAGCAACTGTAACTTTGCAGTAAACTGTTTATATAACGGGATTTCTGAGAAAGGACCGATTTATCATGTTTTCAACATATACTCCAAGTTTCTGAACCGTTAATCAAATCATTGCAAAATTAAAGTGCCTGAAAAAAGACAAACGACATGTTTGACTGCCAATTAATGTACAAGTTAGTTATCACCAAATATCGTAAATTAGACATTAAACTTACGAGCTTTCTCAATTTTTTCAAGTGATTGTTTTTTATTTTGTTTGAAGTGAGTACTTTAAAATATAGAGGTATTCTATTTTCCAAGAAATTCAACCCGGTGTAGACAAGTGGTGATATATCCACGAACTTCGGTGAGCATGTTAAGCCGTGGGTCTCTGTCATTATCATTTACATATGAATGTAATAGATACTATTGGAGTCAAACCGTTGTATTGAAGCAGCGTGAGTAACCTAACCTCCAAATTTCATCTCCTACAAGAATGATGGGACTGAATCCAAGTGGCTTTGTGGCTGGTGGGAGGTTTTCGCCGTGGTTAGTTACCACCCTACCGCCAAGCGATTTAGCGTTCCTATACGAAGTCATGTAGAAATCGAAAAGGGGGGAGAATTCATTCTACTCCTAACAAATTAGCCCGCTTCCATCTGAGATTGCACCACACCTACTTAACATCAGGTGTGATAGCAGTCAAGGCCCAACTTGTTGTAGATAAAAAAATCTGTAGCATGCCATTTGATTAGATAATGATAGATTAATCGTTGATTGAGTAATTTGAATAACAAACAACGTTTCAGAAGCTAAAGTAAGAAGTTAATTTTGTTAGTGCAAGGAATTAGCTTTGCTCTAGCGGACTAATTGTTTCAGTAACGACCTACATTTCTACTGTACTTCACTTTTAACGTTCGGGAAATGAAAGTTGGATAGTATTGTTGTAATGAAAATTAGATTTTCCTACGTTTTCTGGGTAAAAGTCTTTAGTATTTATTCACAAAACAACAATCAAATATTTACAATCCAGATATGAAAAACGTAAAAATTACCGAAGAGTTTCAAAAACCGTTTGTACGCTGTATAGTTTTGTAACTATTATGCTGCAAACATTTTAAATTGTGTATTTACAAGTATAAGTATTTCAAATTTAATGTTTTCGACGTTATTTATCCACGTTCAGGAAAGTTCATTAATATTACTAAACAATCTATATGGTTTCATATTAACCCGCTTCCATAGCGACTCCTAGATATGCTTAAGTAAATTAAAGCAACTAAATGACACAGTTATTTTTTACTTTGTAGTGCGTTTTGAGTCGGTTCTATTTTTGATAAAAAAATTTATTTCATACTTTATTGTGATTTATTGCCACGTCACGTACTCGTACTATACTGTCATAGTACATTATACGGTACTAGTAGCCAAAACGCTACCGATACTTACACAAAAACCGAAACCGCTGCAAGTGTGCCTATACAATTTGAAGAGTCCCTTCAATTTTCCCAGGATATCATCATCAGATCCTAACATGATTACAATGGGACTACCTTGGAAGTGTGCCCTTTCTCATAAAAAAGAATTATCAAAATCGGACAACACTGTAAAATGTTATGCGTGGTCATACATAAAAAAAAATATATGTAGGTGTCGAATTGAGAACCTTCTCCGTTTTTTTGTCGGTTAAAAAGTACATTTATTTTTTGCTTAACTATACCTCGCCCAAACCAAATATTGCACTATTTACTTGAGTGCAAGATAATATGCCAGGATAGTTTATAAATAAATAAATAGTTGAGGAAACGGCATAAAAAGCAAAATTGGCCTTCCTTTTAATTCAGGATATATTCTATCTCCATTCCGAATTTCAGTTACAAAATGTTAATATTAATATACTTGTGAAAGACTAAAAAACATACACACACAAAAAAATTTGAGTGATAGTAATCCCTGACGATTGAAAATTAGTGCAATTTAATAGTGTCACTTGCATACACAACAGGTACCTACCTAGTCAATTAAGCTGTGTATCTACCCGCATTGCGTGGCTCAACAGCACACGATTGTCTTTATAGATAGAGATAATGCCTCGTGCTATTACGTTCTATAGTATATTAATTTACTATAGGCAAATCTATAAGGTCGGTGTCATCTAAGCTTCAGGCAATTTTATTCAATATATCAAAAGTAGCAAATCATTTTGTGGATTTTATGTAACGTCTTTAAAGTAGAAAACTTTGATGACACAGACTTCATAGACATGCCTAAGTAAATTAAGGGAACCAAATGATGTAAAGCTACTAAAAATATATGCAAGCGTTACAGTGATTTCGATAATCTGAAGATTTCCTTTGATTTTGATAGCATCCCATTACCAGATATTGAACTTGATGACTATGGGACTACCTTGGAAGTAAATTTACTAAGAAAAATAATTATCAAAATCGTTTTATTCTTTAAAAAGTTGCGTAATAAAAAAATACGTGTCGAATTGAGAACCTATCCATTTTTCGTCAGTTAACGGCAATTATTATAAATTATACAAATACTGATATGCTAGCAGAGTCTAAAGTAATGGAAAAATTATCAGTCACGTAAAAATAGAATATAAATATTTTTCCACTTGTAAGTCAATTCCCATTGGAATAGAATAATTTAGTCAACGGCACCTGGCCGACAGTTTCAGGGGAATTTATATTCGTTCAGCAGAAAAAAACAGGCCATACACTTGACAAACCTGCATATTTTAAGGCGACTATCCTGTAATATTTTCTTATAATATGGACACCTGCAATGTAGTGTATTATAGTTGAGCACTGGATATATAATAATAATAATAAATCTGGAGAAGCAGTTTTTTGATGATAATAATTGACGGACCAAGCAAAAAATCCTACGCAACTACTAAATACTGTCTATTAACTGATACATTTTTTTAATAACTATCATGTAACAGGAAGCAAATGTTAATATATTACAGTAACTTTGTAGGTAGACTACAGAACACTAAAGCTTGTACGCCACTACACAAGTCCTACATTTATTTCTATTTAGCGGGAAAGCTACTCTAAGCTTTCTTGAGCTTGCAAACTCACGGAATCGAGAGTTATTATTACAAAAACTTAGTTCATAGGGACAGGAGAGATATAATCACATTATAATAGTTCAAATACCTGTAATATGAAAAATACGCTTTATACTTAGGGCTATTCTCTGTAACGTGTAACCTTCTATGATGGATATATGGATGAATGAATGAATGATAGGACCTATTATCGAAAATAATAAAATTATTATTATTAGTATTACATTACAATTTTTATAGGTGCAAGCCTGAATAAGCGACGGTTTACCGATTTATGGTGGTTATCTACTACCGAAGTCGTGAAACAATTACTTTCTTTTTTGCCTTAGGCATTAAACTAATAAACCCTAAAGCCTTAGACCTAAGCGAATGAAACACATTTCCTAGACAGCGTGTTGATAAATTAATCAAGTGTTTTTGACGCGCTTTTTTCATAAACAAGTCTGGTTTTGAGTTTTTTCATATGAAGATTTTTTTAAGAAGAGCCTCCTAAAATAACATCATTACGACCGTCATAGATGTAAATCACTCACAACAAGTATTTCTCTAAGCCTTTTAAGTCTATTTTTAAGAACAGTCTCCAAAATTGGTGTATCATTGACATTAATGCGCGTACCATAGATGCTCTACAAACATCTATCTCGCTTATAAATAATGTATGCGCCGTTTTTCTGAGACATGTGGCAGTTCTGCAACGGGAGATTCCCTCGAGAGAGATTAAAAGCTCAACTCTTAAATCCAGCACTCAGCACTGAAATGTTTGCTTATAATCCCGCTTTAAAAACTATTGGTATACCTACAGCTGTTACAGGGATAAACATGTCGCAAATTGTTCGTCTCTATGAGGATTTTATTCGAAACAAAGTGAGTTCACTCGTTTTGTTTAGTTAATTTTAAATGTGACGTCACAAAGGTTTCAGCTGAATATTTGCATGGTGATTGTTTAAAATGTACTATTCATGCTAACATGGCAAGTTTTCTGTCTGGGGTCACAGACATATTTACTGATACAGATCTATTATAAAAGGTTAAGTTTAACACTAAACATCATGAAATTTCAAAGCTTATAATGCCTGGTAATGGCTACTCATACTGTAAAATATTATCATAAACTTATTTAATAACACTGTCTTAAAAAATAAAGTTTAGGATATATATTAATTACTTTATTATTTACCATTATAAATGTGGGTCAATGCAGTCTACGCGCTTGCCTAGAAGATGCCTATTTACTCTCGACTTGAAGATAGCTAAATTGTAAGTTGGGAACACGAAAGCTGGAACCAAACCGCTTAATACGCGTCGAAGAGATATCAAACACGTAGTAGTGCAGATCTCTGGGATGCCGAGCAGTCCTATGATATAACGAATAACGATACTGCCCTAAGCTTAACATGTTCTTTGAGATATCAAGCAATACTAAACAATTTTAAGTTATCTTTTAAAATAAAAGTATTTCAAGACCTGCTGCGTTTGAGTAATTTTAATTTGAAATATTGTGTGTCTTGTTTTGGCAATCGATGGCAATGATTATAGATAAAAGTAAAGTTTCATGCACCCTATACTTACAATTAACACACTATCAGTGTCGGTTGGCGCTTTATTTCAATTTGCTCGTGTAATGAGGACGAGATTAGATTGTCCTACCAACATGGCTCGACGTCCCAGCGGCTGGAGGGCGGCTACATACTCGTATCTGGGGTAATGAACAAGGGAACAGTGTGCCCTCGAGAAATTTAACAACTCTCTATTTACGCTATGCTCTCAGACATAGAGATAGGTCTTGTCTATATCTTGTACTATTTATGTCATCATACTAGTCATCAGTCTATTTTATCAACATACTGTCTACGAGGACAAACGTCACTCCTTTTAGTATATTAGATCTAGAGTTTTAATCCTTGTCACCCGCGAACCTGCATAGAAACAGCACGCTCTACGGCATTCAGAGAAAACACTACTAACTTCTCAATCAGACTCAATTCAACTAACAACTATTATATTATTTTATACATTACAAGTTAGCCCTCGACTTCAATCACATCTTGTAGTAAGTGATGATACAGTCTAAGATGAAGCGGGCTAACTTGTTAGGAGTAGGATAATATACACACTCCTTCGGTTTCTACACAACATCCTAACCGGAACGCTAAATCGCTTGACGGTGCCTCTTTGTCACTAGCCACGGTTGAAGCTGAAATTTAGTAAGAAAGGAGAAAGAATTTAAAGTTATATTATAATTTGATTTTTGTAAACATTTTATTTTATTTTTTTACATAAGATTAGAAAACTAGAGTACGTAACGGTACGTAACTAGGTATGAAAACTCGTGTCTGTATTATAGAACTTAAGACCAAAAATATTACCATACTGGATATAGGTGTTATAAGAGACGACATCTGCGTATGATGAATGGTACAATTTTCCCACGGACGGAAGAGAACTCTCCGTGCCGCGTCTATCAAGATTTGCGTTATCGCGCTCGCACAAACTCGTCACATTAAAAGCTATTTAACTTTTATTTAGTGCCTCCTTTTTATGTTACATTACCAAACTTTCGTGTCTTTTATATTAATTTAATGCCAGCAAGATATGCCTATTAATATATATGCTTATGTATTGTTGATAGTAAATAAGTACTAAGACATGTGATGAAATGTAAGGCAAGCTGTGAAAAGAAATTTTTTTTGTCCAAAACTTTGGTATAACAATTGTGACGCTTTCCTATTTTATAGTATTACTAGCTGACCCGGCAAACGATATTTTGCATTAAAAATTAAAAAAAATTTCAGATGAAAATTAGATAGTAGCCGATTCTCAGACCTGCTGAATACGCATACAAAATTTGGTAAAAATAGGTAAAGCCGTTTCTGAGGAGTACGGTAACTAACATTGTGACAGGGAAATTTTATATATTAGATAGTTATGAATTAGTGATAGTATCTATCTGTATCCTAAATACGAGTAGCTTGCATTTCTGACTTTTTAACCAATTTTATTTTAAAGTTAGAACTGTATTTCATCATCTTCTTTGACCTAAATGTTTAAAGACGAATATAAAAAATTGTTAAAACAACACACAAAAAACAAATATCAAAACGAAACTTTATTTACTATACTAGAGGACGCCCGCAGTTTCACCCGCATGGTTCTCATTCCCCTGGGTATTTCGGGATAAAACGTAAATAAATAATATTAGGACAATTACACACATAGCTATATAGCCCCAAAGTCAGCTTACATAGCTTGTGTTATGGGTACTATGATAACTGATGAATATTTTTATATATATCATACATAAATACTTATAATATATTCATAAACACCCAGACACTGGAAAACATCCATGCTCATCACACAAATATTTTCCAGATGTGGGAATCGAACCCATAGCTTAGGACGCCGAAGCAGGACCACTACCCACTGCGACACACGGCCGTCAAATGTGACGTAACCTATGTATTATTCTGATATGAACCTGTATTTCTGTAGTTTCATAAAAATCCATTAGTAAGGATGATAACTAATATTTAATATTTTAATTAAATTAAATTGCACTACACTTTACACAAATAAAGATAATCACGATAATTGTCTATGCAATACATTTAAGAATAATATCTTCCCGCTTATCTGGGGTTACGAACTTCGAAGAAAGCTTAACGAAGAGAGACAACTTAATCCGACGATATAGAAATAAATCTGCTCAGCCACTCACCTCATTTTACTTTATTACGGACCTTTAGAGAAACTCAACGAATGGAATGCAGTTACTTTTCTTTCATTTCATTTCTTATAACGGGCCGGAATGTTCTTAAACCCATCACATTACTCCAAAGCCGGTTGGTGGGCCTCAGCCAATGATGGTGAGAATGATAATGTTTACTCTTGTAGTGATCACCATCAGATGTTATTGATAATGATCGAATAACCAACAAAGCAGATTTAATGGAGTTTGAATCCGAAAACTATAAAAGTACAAGTTCAATTTTCCATGATTATATGATGACTATGGGGCCATTTTGAAAGTTTACCCTATCTAATAAAAAAGAATTATCAAAATCAGACTACAAGAGTTGTGCGTGGACATACATAAAAATATACGCATCGAATATGAGAACCGCCTCCGCTTGTTCATCGGATAATTACTAACTTTTGCAATAAAATAAATTCCTAGAATATAGAGCTGACTGAAGAATTTATCAGAACAATCCAAATCGAATAGATTCCCAAATTACTCTAATTATCTCCGCTCACGCTGAAATAAAATTGCTGAAACTCCAACTCCAACTTTATTCAACTCCAAAATCTATTGTTAATGCACCGTATGTATGTAAACTACCCAATTTTGTTATACCAACGTGTACATACCAAACCAACTTTATAAAATTACCTAAGTTAAACTTGCTTACTGACTTATTTGCACAGAATATATTAGACAAGTTTTAAAGTAATATTATTTTATTTAAATTTCCCGTTTCCCGCATTGTGAAGTGCAGTAAAAGCTTGAAATGAATGTAAATGTATTAAATATCAACACATTAAATCTGGCAGTACAGCCAGAGGTTTATAAAAATACAATAAGAATTTGCAAAGTTTTAACGGAATCATTTCATTCCCACGATAACCGAGGAAACCTCTTGTTATCGTGTTATGAAATATAGCACTTTTACGCTGTGTAGCTTTAAATAAATTGTCCCGAATGTCGTCTTTGAGGCATCGGAAGATTAACGAGCGGCGGTTGTTTTTTTTTTATAGCCACTGCTGTAGATACCATCTTTTTGTACTTATTCCTTGAAATGTTTCCACTCTCTGTTCACTTTTTGCTTTAATATACCCCGTGTTGTTTTTCGTGCCGTACCTACTTACCCCGTTCACTACCTTAGGTTTCTACTGCAGAAAAATAAAAACTAGGATGTGAGCTCCGATTTTTGTTATGTATTAAGAAACAGGAACTGTAACAGGAGTATTGTTAAGTACTCTTGCTTTACTTAGAGTCAGTTTTTTAAAAAAAAAAATAGATGAAAAAGTTCTACTTTTATTTACATTTGCAAAAGTTATCATCATTATCGGCTTTATTTTTGAGGCTGATAAACACAGTTCTCCAATAAAACAAGGGGATTTGAAGCTTTTTTTATGTTATGGTTGTTCGCGCGAGTTCTTATAATATTGTGTATATTTAATTTGGTACTTATAGCTAGTCTTATAAGGCTCATAGTTGGCGAGCGCCCTGCGACACGGGCTGCACCTTACCACCCGTACAAATTATTAATTAAAAACGCATGACAATTGACACGAAGTACCATTCCCGCATTCGCCGTGATTAGATCACCTCGTAACGTCGCATACGCAAAACCGCTATAATCCTTCTGCATCATCACTAGTTCTACAAGAAGTGTACTGTGCCGTTTGATCTTTAACCAACCAGCTCAGCGAGCAAGGTAAGATTAGACTATAAGCTGCTAATTGAATTACACAGTGTAGTCATTTTTGTAAGAACAATAAAAATTCGCCGCACCCCCCACGTATAGGTACTATTTACACGTGCCTATACAATGGTCACTAACAGAATGTTAATGAAAATGATCGATATCAGAATGAAAGAAAACACGACAATTTATACAATGAACTTCAAATCTCAAACCCAAAACTTAATCATTTGTAACCGCAATAGTTTTATCATGTAATCAAGTAGAAAAAATACTGAAAGTAGTGCATGTTGAAATGGATGCTTTTTATTTCGAAATAATTGCAATTATAAAACATTTTACCATCTTGTACAATTATGCCATTACCCTAAATTTAGTAAAAACATTAATAACTCCAAAGCATACAGAAAGCAACTGTAACTTTGCAGTAAACTGTTTATATAACGGGATTTCTGAGAAAGGACCGATTTATCATGTTTTCAACATATACTCCAAGTTTCTGAACCGTTAATCAAATCATTGCAAAATTAAAGTGCCTGAAAAAAGACAAACGACATGTTTGACTGCCAATTAATGTACAAGTTAGTTATCACCAAATATCGTAAATTAGACATTAAACTTACGAGCTTTCTCAATTTTTTCAAGTGATTGTTTTTTATTTTGTTTGAAGTGAGTACTTTAAAATATAGAGGTATTCTATTTTCCAAGAAATTCAACCCGGTGTAGACAAGTGGTGATATATCCACGAACTTCGGTGAGCATGTTAAGCCGTGGGTCTCTGTCATTATCATTTACATATGAATGTAATAGATACTATTGGAGTCAAACCGTTGTATTGAAGCAGCGTGAGTAACCTAACCTCCAAATTTCATCTCCTACAAGAATGATGGGACTGAATCCAAGTGGCTTTGTGGCTGGTGGGAGGTTTTCGCCGTGGTTAGTTACCACCCTACCGCCAAGCGATTTAGCGTTCCTATACGAAGTCATGTAGAAATCGAAAGGGGCGTGGATTTCATTCTACTCCTAACAAATTAGCCCGCTTCCATTTGAGATTGCACCGCACCTACTTAACATCAGCTGTGATAGCAGTCAAGGCCCAACTTGTTGTAGATAAAAAAATCTGTAGCATGCCATTTGATTAGATAATGATAGATTAATCGTTGATTGAGTAATTTGAATAACAAACAACGTTTCAGAAGCTAAAGTAAGAAGTTAATTTTGTTAGTGCAAGGAATTAGCTTTGCTCTAGCGGACTAATTGTTTCAGTAACGACCTACATTTCTACTGTACTTCACTTTTAACGTTCGGGAAATGAAAGTTGGATAG
Source organism: Mycalesis mineus (assembly GCA_034621355.1). Classification (NCBI taxonomy): domain Eukaryota; kingdom Metazoa; phylum Arthropoda; class Insecta; order Lepidoptera; family Nymphalidae; genus Mycalesis; species Mycalesis mineus. The sequence continues at coordinate 8,763,504 of CM067881.1, forward strand.
TATTGTTGTAATGAAAATTAGATTTTCCTACGTATTCTGGGTAAAAGTCTTTAGTATTTATTCACAAAACAACAATCGAATATTTACAATCCAGATATGAAAAACGTAAAAATTACCGAATAGTTTCAAAAACCGTTTGTACGCTGTATAGTTTTGTAACTATTATGCTGCAAACATTTTAAATTGTGTATTAAAAGTATAAGATATTTTAAATTTAATGTTTTCGACGTTATTTATCCACGTTCAGGAAAGTTCATTAATATTACTAAACAATCTATATGGTTTCAAATTCACCCGCTTCCGTAGCGGCTCCTAGATATGCTTAAGTAAATTAAAGCAACTAAATGACACAGTTATTTTTTACTTTGAGTCGGTTCTATTTTTTGTTAAAAAATTTTATTTCTTACTTTTTAGTGATTTATCGCCACGTAGCGTACTCGTACTATACTGTCATAGTATATTATACGGCACTAGTAGCCAAAAAGCTACCGATACTTACACAAAAACCGAAATCGCTGCAAGTGTGCCTATACAATTTGAAGAGTTCCTTCAATTTTCCCAGGAAATCATCATCAGATCCTAACATGATTACAATGGGACCACCTTGGAAGTGTGCCCTTTCTAATAAAAAAATAATTATCAAAATCGAACAACACTGTAAAAAGTTATGCATGGTCATACATAAAAAAAATATATATATATATATATATATATATATATATATATATATATATATATATATATATATATATATATATATATATATATATATATATATATATATATATATATCTAGGTGTCGAATTGAGAACCTTCTCCGTTTTTTTCGTCGGTTAAAAGGTACAAGTTATTTTTTGCTTAATTATACCTCGCCCAAACCAAATATTGCACTATTTACTTGAGTGCAAGATAATATGCCAGGATAGTTTATAAATAAATAAATAGTTAAGGAAACGGCATAAAAAAATTGGCCTTCCTTTTAATTCAGGATATATTCTATCTCCATTCCGAATTTCAGTTACAAAATGTTAATATTAATATACTTGTGAAGGACTAAAAAACATACACACACAAAAAATTTATGTGATAGTAATCCCTAACGATTAAAAATTAGTGCAATTTAATAGTGTCACTTGCATACACAATAGGTACCTACCTAGTCAATTAAGCTGTGTATCTACCCGCATTGCATGGCTCAACAGCACACGATTGTCTTTATAGATAGAGATAATGCCTTGTGCTATTACGTTTTATAGTATATTAATTTACTATAGGCAAATCTATAAGGTCGTGTCATCCAAGCTTTAGGAAAGTTTATTCAATATATCAAAAGTAGCAAATCACTTTGTGGATTTCATGTAACGTCTTTAAAGTAGAAAACTTTGATGGCACCGACTTCATAGACATGCCTAAGTAAATTAAGGGAACCGAATGATGTAAAAGTCACTAAAAATATATGCAAGCGTTACAGTGATTTCGATAATCTGAAGATTTCCTTTGATTTTGATAGCATCCCATTACCAGATATTGAACTTGATGACTATGGGTAGTCCCATAGTCATCAAGTTCAATATCTTCGATCGATAATTATTTTTCTTAGTAAGGGTTTACTTCCAAGGTAGTCCTTGGAAGTAAACCCTTACTAAGAAAAATAATTATCAAAATCGTTTTACTCTTTAAAAAGTTGCGTAATAAAAAAATACGTGTCGAATTGAGAACCTATCCATTTTTCGTCAGTTAACGGCAATTATTATAAATTATACAAATACTGATATGCTAGCAGAGTCTAAAGTAATGGAAAAATTATCAGTCACGTAAAAATAGAATAGAAATATTTTTCCACTTGTAAGTCAATTCCCATTGGAATGGAATAATTTAGTCAACGGCACCTGGCCGACAGTATGAGGGGAATTTATATTCGTTCAGCAGAAAAAACAGGCCATACACTTGACAAACCTGCATATTTTAAGGCGACTGTCCTGTAATATTTTCTTATAATATGGACACCTGCAATGTAGTGTATTATAGTTGAGCACTGGATATATAATAATAATAATAAATCTGGAGAAGCAGTTTTTTGATGATAATAATTGACGGACCAAGCAAAAAATCCTACGCAACTACTAAATACTGTCTATTAACTGATACATTTTTTTAATAACTATCATGTAACAGGAAGCAAATGTTAATATATTACAGTAACTTTGTAGGTAGACTACAGAACACTAAAGCTTGTACGCGACTACACAAGTCCTACATTTATTTCTATTTAGCGGGAAAGCTACTCTAAGCTTTCTTGAGCTTGCAAACTCACGGAATCGAGAGTTATTATTACAAAAACTTAGTTCATAGGGACAGGAGAGATATAATCACATTATAATAGTTTAAATGCCTGTAATATGAAAAATACGCTTTATATTTAGGGGTAGGTATTCTCTGTAACGTGTAACCTTCTATGATGGATATATGGATGAATGAATGAATGATAGAACCTAGGACCTATTATCGAAAATAATAAAAAAAAGTTGAGAGGTGTCAAGGGACACCCGGATGGAACGAAGTTCCTTTCGATTAATAAGTGAAGGAATTGTAATGAAATTTTATTTTTTTTAAGTAATAATAATATTTGTTGTTGTACACCGAAACACCAGAGGGCGCCACGAGAGCGCGAGACAGCATACAGCGCGGGCGCCCCACGCGGCTCACGCGCACACACATCAAAGGCGGCGGCAAGATCCTTTGATCAAAAAGTGTCGTGACAATATTAGTATTACATTATAATTTTTATAGGTGCAAGCCTGAATAAGCGACGGTTTACCGATTTATGGTGGTTATCTACTACCGAAGTCGTGAAACAATTACTTTCTTTATAGTTAATATTCTAGACCTATCTATTGGGTAACTAATAATCCATAATTATGGATAATCAGTAATATTTTTACTACCCTGTAAATTATAAAAAAAATTACGGGGTATAACACATATTTGAAACCCTCATCGCTTATTGCTTTAGGCATTAAACTAATAAACCCTAAAGCCTTAGACCTAAGCGAATGAAACACATTTCCTAGACAGCGCGTTGATAAATTAATCAAGTGTTTTTGACGCGCTTTTTTCATAAACAAGTATGGTTTTAAGTTTTTTCATATGAAGATTTTTTTAAGAAGAGCCTTCTAAAATAACATCATTACGACCGTCATAGATGTAAATCACTCACAACAAGTATTTGTCTAAGCCTTTTAAGTCTATTTTTAAGAACAGTCTCCAAAATTGGTGTATCATTGACATCAATGCGCGTACCATAGATGCTCTACAAACATCTATCTCGCTTATAAATAATGTATGCGCCGTTTTTCTGAGACATGTGGCAGTTCTGCAACGGGAGATTCCCTCGAGAGAGATTAAAAGCTCAACTCTTAAATCCAGCACTCAGCACTGAAATGTTTGCTTATAATCCCGCTTTAAAAACTATTGGTATACCTACAGCTGTTACAGGGATAAACATGTCGCAAATTGTTCGTCTCTATGAGGATTTTATTCGAAACAAAGTGAGTTCACTCGTTTTGTTTAGTTAATTTTAAATGTGACGTCACAAAGATTTCAGCTGAATATTTGCATGGTGATTGTTTAAAATGCTAACATGGCAAGTTTTCTGTCTGGGGTCACTGACATATTATAAACGGCTAAGTCTAATATTAAACATCATGAAATTTCGAAGCTTATAATTTTTATTCATTCATTCATTATAGCATTCATGTACATATACATACGCATGAGGCCCCGCTAACATTATTTACATTATCATTATTAATAAAGATATATATCGTCACATACATTAACACATTTATCATATTTGTAAATTATCAATAATTACAATACATTAAATTAAATTATATGTTCAATATTAAATAATTATATGTTTAATATTAGGTCACTGAATATAGTTAAAAGTATAATGTCAAGTAATGTATAAAGAGAATGTCATAATTATAATTTAGTAAAGTTAGTGGGGGAATAATATCCTAGATAGGTTTTCAATTATTGAATATTAAAAATTAGATATGAATACAATGTCAAGGTGCAATGTAGGTCTAGAGTCAAGATAAGATTTGTTTTAGAGTTTAAGCAACTCATCTATTTTATAAAAACAGTTCTGTATAAGCCATTTTATCAGTTCCCGTTTAAAAGTTAAGTTATTTTCTTTGTCAGTGATATGTTTTGGTATTTTATCATAAATACGTACTGATCTAATTAACGGTCCACTGCTCGCCATTTTAAGTTTTAGCCTGCCTAATGCCTGGTAATGGCTGCTCATTCTGTAGCCAAAATTATTATTATCATACACTTATTTAATATGACATGTCTTAAAAAATAAAGTTTAGGATATATTAATTTCTTTATAATTTACCATTATAAATGTGGCTCAATGCAGTCTACGCGCTTGCCTAGAAGATGCCTATTTACTCTCGACTTGAAGATAGCTAAATTGTAACTAACTGGAACCAAACTGCTTAATACGCGTCGAAGAGATATCAAACACGTAGTGGTGCAGATCTCTGAGATGCCGAGCAGTCCTATGATATAACGAATAACGATACTGCCCTAAGCTTAACATGTTCTTTGAGATATCAAGCAATACTAAACAATTTTAAGTTATCCTGCTGCGTTTGAGAAATTTTAATTTGAAACATTGTGCGTCTTGTTTTGGCAATCGATGGCAATAATTACAGATAAAAGTAAAGTTTAATGCACCCTATACTTACAATTAACACACTATCAGTGTCGGTTGGCGCTTTATTTCAATTTGCTCGTGTAATGAGGACGAGATTAGATTGTCCTACCAACATGGCTCGACGTCCCAGCGGCTGGAGGGCGGCTACATACTCGTATCTGGGGTAATGAACAAGGGAACAGTGTGCCCTCGAGAAATTTAACAACTCTCTATTTACGCTATGCTCTCAGACATAGATATAAGTCTTGTCTATATCTTGTACTATTTATGTCATCAACATAGTCATCAGTCTATTTTATCAACATACTGTCTACGAGGACAAACGTCACTCCTTTTAGTATATTAGATCTGGAGTTTTAATCATTGTCACCCGCGAACCTGCATAGAAACAGCACGCTCTACGACATTCAGAGAAAACACTAACTTCTCAATCAGACTCAATTCAACTAACAGCTATTATAATTTTTTATACATTACAAGTTAGCCCTCGACTGCAATCACACCTTGTAGTAAGTGATGATACAGTCTAAGATGAAGCGGGCTAACTTGTTAGCAGTAGGATAATATATACATGTCTTCGGTTTCTACACGACATCCTAACCGGAACGCTAAATCGCTTGACGGTGCCTCTTTGTCACTAGCCACGGTCGAAGCCGAAATTTAGTAAGAAAGGAGAAAGAATTTAAAGTTATATTACGCTTTTATTTTTATAAACATTTTATTTTATTTTTTACATAAGATTAGAAAACTTGAGTACATAACGGTACGTAACTAGGTATGAAAACTCGTGTCTGTATTATAGAACTTAAGACCAAAAATATTACCATACTGGATATAGGTGTTATAAGAGACGACATCTGCGTATGATGAATGGTACAATTTTCCCACGGGCGGAAGAGAACTCTCCGTGCCGCGTCTATCAAGATTTGCGTTATCGCGCTCGCACAAACTCGTCACATTAATAGCTATTTAACTTTTATTTAGTGCCTCCTTTTTATGTTACATTACCAAACTTTCGTGTCTTTTATTTTTATCCTAATTTGATGCCAGTAAGATATACCTATTAATATATATGCCTATATATTGTTGATAATAAGTAGGTACTAATACAAGCGATGAAATGTAAGGCAAGGTGTGAAAAGGAAATTTCTTTATCCAAAACTTAGCTAATTGTGTGACCCTTCCAGGTAATATATTTTATAGTATTATAGTCATGAATTAGTGACATAGTATCTATCTGTATCCTAATATGAGTAGCTTGCATTTCTGACTTTTTAACCAATTTTATTTTAAAGTTAGAACTATATATTAAACTATATATTAAATATTTTAAAGTTAGAATAATTATTCATCATCTTTGACCTGTTGACATCAATGTTTAAAGACGAATAAAAAAAACTGTTAAAACAACACACAAAAAACAAATATCAAAACGAAACTTTATTTACTATACTAGCGATGCCCGCAGTTTCACCCGCGTTGTTCTCATTACCCTGGGTATTTCGGGATAAAACGTAAATAGCTTACATAGCTTGTGTTACGGGTACTATGATAACTGATGAATATTTTTATATATATCATACGTAAATACTTATAACATATACATAAACACCCAGACACTGGAAAAACATCCATGCTCATCACACAAATATTTTCCAGATGTGGGAATCGAACCCATAGCTTAGGACTTAGAAGCAGGATCACTACCCACTGCGCCACTCGGCCGTCAAACGTGACGTGACCTATGTCTTATTCTGATATGAACCTGTATTTCTGTAGTTTCATAAAAATCCATTAGTAAGGATGATAACTAATATTTAATATTTTAATTAAATTAAATTGCACTATACTTTACACAAGTAAAGATAATCACGATAATTGTCTATGCAATACATTTAAGAATAATATCTTCCCGCTTATCTGGGGTTACGAACTTCGAAGAAAGCTTAACGAAGAGAGACAACTTAATCCGACGATATAGAAATAAATCTGCTCAGCCACTCACCTCATTTTACTTTATTACGGACCTTTAGAGAAACTCAACGAATGGAATGCAGTTACTTTTCTTTCATTTCATTTCTTAGTAACTTACTAGGAGCTTTGGAATTGGAAATAAGCTTTTAAAACTGTATTTTCCAGATGTTTGTGACATTATTATCCTACTCTATTAAGTAATCAACTGCCTCGATGATCCAGTGCTTAGCCGATGTGGCTTTATAGCATTATTTTGGGTTCAAGACTTAATTCGGGTTATGAAATATTGAACTTATCTTACTTGCAAGTTCTCAGTAATAATTTTTAACCCGGAATTGAATAAATAATCTGGAATATATAAAACGTCAGATAAATTTCATTATTTGAACGACTAAACTAATCTGGATAACATATGGCATAGAAATAGATTATAATGTGGAATAGAAAATAGTACATGTTATTTCTCTTTTCTATATTTTCACAGGAACGAGTATTTATGCTGGTGAAGATATATTAAGCCTCATGGTCCTGTAATTACACTTTCGACGGAAACAGCAAAAATACTGCTTGCTTTCCATCAAGCATTGCTGTGTAGTTACCTGTACGAGCTCACAAAAGACTACTACTAGTAAAATATATTCAATATAACATAAATACTAGAAAAAAATAAATCCATAACAGCGAGGTAAATGTAATAACAGAGGAACAACAGTAAGGTAGCTGTGTGGAGGAGATACCAATGTATGCTGCGACCCGTCACTAATACAATATATTGGATACGTGGAGCCAGAAATTTAACACGGGCGTAATATTTTACGATTATTTTACTAATCACTCGTATTGACTAAATTTTACTTTACTCTTTAGTCAAACAATGAATGAGACTGGACAAAGAACAATGAACGCCTAAAATTATAACTAAAGGAGACTGACCATTTTGGGCCCAACACGTTACAACAATAAAATGTATCTTCAAAAATTTTTTATTTTTTTATAAATCAAAATCATTAAAAATAATTAGAATTCACAATTGCAAACTATAAAAAAATATTTTTTGAAATGTGTATGTTTTTTTAAAAATCAAAATCATTAAAAATAATTGGAATTCACAATTGCAAACTATTAATATTTTTTGAAATATGTATGTTTTTTCTTGATATTGTGCATTTTACAATGTACTCCGTGTTTCTCAACTATAAAGATAGTCTGTGGTAAGACAGCCACAGTATTGTCAATGTTGCCAACTTAGAGGGTTTTCCACTAAAAGTGGTTGTATATATCCCCTTTTAATTGTTCATGTTATGTAAATGTCAATATCATGTCATCAACGCAATTGAAAGCTTATGTCTGTGCGGTACCTGTAGTCTTCATATGGTGTCGTCACTGGTGAATGCTGACTTCTTCCTCTCGTGGTTTGAGCACACAAAACACTATAAGCCGGCCGGCTTTATTTCACTCTTGTTTCAGTCTATATGCACTTGAATTTTAAACCACTTTACTTCATGTGGTAGTTACACTTTTTAGACTGGGAGCGAGGATCTTGGGGAGAGGTCCTGGTGCGTAGGCGGCGGGTGCGGAAGGAAGTGTCAAAGTAGCGGACTGTCAACTGACATATGACAAGTGTTGCCAGGGATTAGTATCGTAGAGTAAAAAAGTATGGATATGTGTTAAAATATAGATGATAAATATGTTAAATATAGATAATATATTATAGAATTATTATTATATATATATATATATATATATATATATAATAATTCAATTATTCATCAGATTCTGACTATAAAAATAGGTTGATAATTACAAAGTCGTACATATATGTAACATATATATAACCCACATAACCTAACTCGTGTATTTGTGCTCATATCTTGATTATGCAATTGTCAATTAAACTTAAATTAAACATGTTTAAAACTGATATTATTTTTTACCGAATGACACTTATTTTGACATTGTAACGGTTTACCAAATTTTGGGCCCAGCGATGTATGAAAAATGGTCAGTGTCCTTTAAGAAATGCTCCGAATTTGTCTCCGTGGATACCTTGAACTTTTTGACGGCCTCCGTGGTACAGTAGTAAGTGCAGTGGCTTTATAAGACTGCAGTTTTGATTTTGATTCGATGTCCGGGAGGGCTGATTGAGATATTCTGAAATGGCTGGCTAGTGGGATACTTCCGTGATTAGTTACCTCCCTACTGACAAAGTCGTAGCGCCAAGCGATTTATTTGAATGAAGTTAGTCCTCTTCCATCTTAGATTGCATCATCTCTTACCACCAGGTGTCAAGAACCAATTTGTGGTCAGCAAAAAAAATAAACCTAACCGTATAGAAGTCAGAAGTGACTTTATTTAAGGCTAAGCTAAGAAAATGCTTAATATAACATGCTTGGTGCTTGTGACAGAAATAAGCATGCCGTTAGTACTTTTTCAAATGAGCTTTGTCATAAATAGCTTTCTTTACTAAGCCGTAACCTATTGCTGTTATTGATACAACTATTTATTATACAGGCGAAAGTTTATGAGTATGTCAATGTGTGTATTTGTTGCTCTTTCACGCAAAAACTACAGAATGGATTTTGCTGAAACTTCACAGTAATATAGCATACATAACACTCACGGCCGAGTGGCGCAGTGGGTAATGACCCTGCTTCTACGACCTAGGCTGTGGGTTCGATTCCCACATCTGGAAAATGTTTGTGTGATGAACTTGGATGTTTTCTAGTGTCTGGGTGTTTTTATATATATTATAAGTATTTATGTATAATATATATGAAAACTAGCTGACTCGGCAAACGTTGTTTTACATTAAAAAATTTAAAAAAGTTTAGATGAAAGTTAGATAGCAGCCGATTCTTCGACCTGCTGAATACGCATACAAAATTTGGTCAAAATCGGTAAAGCCGTGTCGGTGGAGTACGGTAACTAACATTGTGTCAAGGAAATTTTATATATTAGATTTTCATCAGTTATCATAGTATCCATAACACAAGCTACCTTAGTTTACTTTGGGGCTATATAGCGATGTGTGCAATTGTCCTATAATATTTATTTTATTTATTTATTTATATCACACTAACACATAGGCTACATTTTATCCCAAAATTCCCACGGGAACGAGAACTACGCGGGAGAAACCGCGGGTATCTTCTAGTGGTATATGAATTGAAACTACTACTAACTACTGCTGGGGGAGACCGGGGCTGAAAGTTCCGATTTTCAAATAACATGAAATTTTATGATGAAAATGATAAGATTTTAATTTTGATATTTGATTTAATTAAAAATTCTTAATCGGTCTCTGTAATAGTAAAGTCATTTCTGCTAGTTTCTCAATATATTTTATTGTACAGGCAAATTTTCGCAAAATTTCGGAAGGGAACATTCAACCCCACTTTGGGGCGAGTTGTTCCATGCGTGGGGCAAATTGTGCCAGTTGGAGAATATAAATAAAGTATTAGGATAATGTATGGTTTCTTTTAAATATAACAATAATTTCTATACTTACATTTATTTAGTTATTATGCAATGCTATAAACTTTAAAAAACAATGAAAAACATTATTAGCTACATCTAGATTAACGTTTTGTATTGGTTAACAGAAATTGAGTTCTATTAGCTTATAGATTTTACAACCTACATACTTAAGGATACAAAAAATCTAACGTACCTACTGGAAAGAATACTCGATATAAACACTTTTTTATAATTAAGAAATATTGCCACTTCCATAACAGAACTTAAAAAAAGAAAACAAAATACCTATAACTGAAAATCTTCAGATAAATGTTTCTTTTATCAATTTGACTATAATAGAGATGCATGAAGTCAATAACCTTATCACAAACATAACTGCACCGTTTTTAACTAAATAACACAACAGGTAACCCTCATGCAAATGCTTCATTAATAAATTCAATGACAAGTGAGATCAAAACTTACAATTATAATCAAATAACAAAAGAAAACTACTAACGTCAATATTATTTATCATCTTTAAGTTATCAAATTATTTTTATAAAGTAAAATAAAATTACAATGCAGACAAAATATCAGCCTTGTTTTAATCAGTAGTAATCAACTTTGGCATATTTTATTGTTATTCATCGTTAAATTCTTCATCTGAATTACAGTTAGGACACATATTATGTAATATTATCAGTTTCAATTATACATTGCACATGTGCCCAATTTTTAGACATGCTACATTCTATCCACTGTTCTCTTGGAAGAGAATTTGAATATGAATCACAACAAATTATGCAGTACCATTCCAGATCCTCATCAGCACTATCACTCTCGCTTTGTAGTAACACTCTTCGTTCAGCTCCTTTTTGAGCTTTTCCCTTTCCTTTTCCCTTGCCTTTACCTTTTTCTTTATTATTGCTGTTTTCCTATCCCTTGTCATGATTCTTATGCCACGTAGGAGGAATGTTTCCCAAACAAAATTTAACTGCACATTCACACGCGAGTTTTCGCACTTCTCCTGGCAGCATACCGAAGTATATTGATGAACACTTTAAAATGTAGTTAGCTAGCTCTTTTTCCTGTTCCATGGTAAACACTGATCTGCTTTTATAACCTACGGTAGGATCTTTACCAGCTCTCATTTTTTTTACAAAGCGATGTAATGTCATGTGGCAAATTTCCAGTTCTCTGGCTACCGTTTTTACTTTTCTTCCATCTTGTATGACAGCATTTGCAGCTTGGCGTAATAACGTTTCGGATGTTTTCCCTCTCTCAGTTTTGCGTTTGTATGTACGTACCATCCTAAAAAAATGAAAAAATGTACCATAAAAATGGAAAGAAAATTTAAGGATCGATCGATTGGGGTAAGTTGTTCCGCGGAACAATCAGCCCCTTTGGGAGGGAACTTGTAGCCCCAAATCACACTCTTGTATAAAAACTGTTATGCTAGCAAATTAACAAATTCAATTGAAAAAACAATCAAGCTATAGGATACCTAACTAATGCCACTCTAAATTTGGAAAGATACACATAAATCGGTCAAAAATAAAAAAAAATAGACCAAAAAGTTTAAATACGAAAAAATGTACTCACGTGGTGTTCTAATAGCACGGTGCTCACAGCCACTCGTCCGCCGCTGTTGGAGCAACTAAGATGACCGCCAAATCGGCGCGTCACCTAATGCTTGAACGACGCACTTCACGTGTATTGCTAACTCTTTTCTTTACAAAGTTATTACTGTCGGAACAACGTGCCCCGGGAACTTTCAGCCCCGGCCTCCCCTACCTTCTTATCGTGTCACAAAAGTAAAGTTACTACGTCCACGAAGCGCCTTACATAGTTTACGACTTCTTGTATTCAGTATACGCCATTTTCATTGACATTCGGATCTGTTGGAAATGTTTCCGAAACTTTTATACCTGTTTGCGGTTTTACGACACGTAGCAAGTTTGACCCAAATGTAATAAATAGTTTACCGTGCAAGCACATCTAAATTTAAAATAAGCAAAATTTTTCAAAAGTTATCGCTTTTCACTTGTTAAAAGTTGAGATTTTATTCAAAAAAAAAATTCAATTTCGCCCTGGTAACGCCAGGTTAATATAAAAGCTATGTACATAATTCACTACCTGCGTAATCGACAAACGCGATGCGACACGACGGTACGCGACAGATTAGTGATCAACTATCTTGTTTTGAGACGAGAGCAAGGTTCAAGGTATTATGGGAAAACGTTTCCCTTTGATGAGTGAAGAACGCGATTAGGTAGGACCGACAAATTGGGACTCGACTGTCTTCAAGATGACCCAAAAAGCTATAGACTAAGGAACTATGGAGCTTGTGAGAATTACAAATTATTAACAGTGAATCACTCTTTTAGGGCTACTGCCCCTACTTAATATATCCTTACTATTAAAGGCGAAAGATTGTATGTATGGACGGATTTTGTTAGTCTATCACGTAAAACGTTCTTGATGGATTTTGATGCAACTTCACAATAATATAGCTTACTTATCAAAATAACACATGGGTTTATCCTACGGGAATGAGTACTATGCGGGTGAAAAAGCGAGGGTCCTCTAGTACTTATATCCTTCTCTAGTCGTTTCCTCATTGATGAGGGTCGCGACCACCTCCATCTTTGATCTTATTAGAGATGTGACGCCATTTTGTTCTGTCCTCTGCTTTCCGAAGAGCATCGTAGACCGTGGTGTCGAGTGTGGTGCGGATCTGATCAGACCAACGCATAGGGCTGCGGCCACGCGGCCTTTTTCCTTCCACTTTGCCAGTAACTATTAGCTTCTCGAGGTTATCTCCATGTTTCCTGGCAATGTGTCCGAAGTACTCCAGAATTCGCTTCAGGCAAATGGTTGAAAGCCTTTTTTTAATTTTAAGTTTTGTCAGAATAGATGCGTTGGTCCTAAATGCTGTCCACGGGATTCGGAGCATTTTTCTCCAGCACCACATCTCGAAAGCGTCAATCCGTTTGCGATCTGCGGATCTTAAGGTCCAGGTTTCAGCTCCATACAAGAAAATGGAGAAGACCAGTGCTCTTACTAGTCTCATCTTTGTTTTTAGAGAGATTCTCCTGTCTTTCCATGTCTTATGGAGCTGAGACATGGCGCTCTTGGCCATTCCGATCCTTCTGCGGACGTCTGGTTCACATGAGCCATTATTTGTTATAGTTGATCCGAGGTAAACGAACTCTGTTACTGCCTGTAGTTTGAGAGCGCCAGTGAAATTTAGTGAACTTGTTCTATCTATGACCATAATTTTGGTCTTCTGCTTATTAATAGACAGTCCCAAGTTGTTGCTGATTCGTTCCATTCTCTCTAATAGCGTGGACATTTCGGTTTCGTCTGCAGCCAGGAGTGTGGTATCGTCAGCGTAGCGGAGATTATTTAGTTTTAGTCCACCGATGCGTACGCCTCCCTCCCACTGATCGCAGGTTTGTCTCATGATATACTCACCATACGCGTTAAATAGAATTGGTGAGAGAATGCAGCCCTGGCGCACCCCTTTACCAAATTTAAAAGAGTCAGACGTCATGTTCTCGACTCTGACTAATCCCTGACTGTTACAGTAAAGAGCTTGGATTAATGCGGTTAGATGGTCTGGTACGCCTAGCTCTCTCAGCACCCTCCACAGAGAATTCCAGTTGACACAGTCAAACGCCTTGCTATAATCAACAAAACACATGACAGCTGGTGTGTTGTACTCATAGGCTTTCTTGATGACCTGTCTGACATTTAATATTTGTTCACGCGCACCCCTCCCTTTGACAAAACCTGCCTGCTCCTGTGGAATCTGCCAGTCTAAGTAGTGGCGGATACGTTTGTTTAAAATGTGGAGCAGAATTTTGCTTGCGTGAGATATAAGGGCTAAGGTGCGGTAGTTGTCACATTCTTTGGTGGAACCCTTTTTGTGAATAGGTAGTATGATTGAGTTCGTCCAATCCTCCGGCCATTCTCCCGTGGTCCAGACCTTACTGCAGATGTCATGGAGTATTTTGATTCCGGTGTCACCGAGAGACTTTAAATGTTCTGCAATGATCCCATCAAGACCAGGTGCTTTCCTTGACTTAAGTAGGCTAATAGCGTCAATAACTTCGGATCGCAGAATGTCTGGCTCCTTATCTAGCGAATTCCAGTGTTCTGTTAATATTCTAGAGCTGTCAGATGTGCCGTCTTTGTACAGATCCTCGCAATACTTGCGCCATCTTTCAGCAACCTCATGTAGCTGGTGTAGAGGTAATCCGCTTTCGTTATTGATTGCCCAGGTCTTAGGCTTAAACTTCCTTGTTAGCAATCGGACTTTTTTAAAGAGGTCTGCCGTTTGGTGCTTCAAGGAATGACCTTCAATTTCCGCACAGATGTCTTCAACGTATTTGTTTTTGTCACGTCTACAGGATTCATCTATGAGCTGGCTTACTTCTTCATATTCCTTTCTCACTTCTGGATCTTGCAGTCCTTTTACTTTTATGTCCTTCCTAAGACGCGTTAGTTCCCAAGTCTGCTCAGAGATCCATGGTGATTTCTTGGGCTCACTTGTATTGTTCTTGGTGAAATCTCCTAATGTGTCGTTAATAAGCACCTTCAACTGGTTCCAAGCCGAATCGGCACTATTCATGTCTAAGCAGGTAGACAGAAGCTTATCTTCAACCTTCCTGCGAAACACGATTTTTTCAGCGTCATTCAGTTGTTTAGGCTTATTGGAACGACATTTCCTTGGTGATTTTAAGCGTAATGTAAAGTTGGCCACAAGAAGATTGTGATCTGTTCCACATTCAGCTCCGGGAAATGTTTTCACATTGCTTACAGAGGATCTCCAGCGGGTGTTAATTAGTATATAATCTATTTGGTTCCTGTACCTATCGCCTGGAGATTTCCACGTGTAAAGACGTCTAGGGTGGTGTTTGAAGCAGGTGTTCAATATAACTAAGCGCCTACTTATGCAGAATTCTATAAGTCTCTCGCCACGTTCATTTCTAGTGCCGAGTCCATGATGTCCAACGATTTCGCGTAGGTGGTCATCGGAAGTAGTGTTGCCAACTTTTGCGTTCCAGTCACCGAGAATCATGGTGATTTCTCGGTTTGGTATAAGGTTTAACGTTTCCTCTAACTTTCCATAAAACTTTTCTATTTCTTCCTCAGTTGATTGTGATGTAGGGGCATATATTGAAACTATATTTAAAGTGCACGGTTTGGTGTTGAGTTTCATCGTAATGATGCGATCTGATACTGGGTTGTATTCAAGGACATACCTATTTAGTGTGTTCGGCACTAAAATGCCTACCCCGTTAAAGCTAGAATTTTCTGAGCCAGAGAAATAGAAAGTGTTTCCCGAAGAAGTATTGTAATGACCATTCCCTTGCATGTGGATCTCGCTTAGAGCTAGTATGTTAATTTTATGGCTAGCCATTTCCTTTTCTACGATGCTAAGCTTTCCTGGTTTGAGTAATCCTCTGACATTCCAGGCTGCTATACGCTGGTGTTTACGTATCGATGGTTTGTGATGTTTAGAGGTAATTGCTGTGCTCGTTGATTCTCCCGCAGGAGCTTCGGTAGCATATTTCACACCTTCCAGCCCGGGTACTGAAAGGCGCCGAGTGTTAGTCGGATCGTCCAACAAATCGCTCTCTTTGTTTTCTGTACTCATTGATGGGGGGGTTTTCTTGGGAAAATAATCGCGGTGGGTTCCCTCGTCCTTCCGGATCAGTCTTTTAGAGGTGATTTAGGCCTCCCGGTTACTGGTTACCGCTTCATGGGCTCTGGGTGGCCATGGTGTTGTCAGGTTATTTACCGCCGCCCGAGACTCGGCGTTGACCTTTTACGGTAGGTATGGTCCCTCCTGACCAACCCTCCTCCTTTTGCATCCGGGCTTGGGACCGGCAACGGCGGAGTTAGAGTTAGTACTTATATAAACGATCCAAAATGACTGGACGATAACATAATATTCATCAATAATGTTATGTATTAAACCCCTGTGGGCCTGACATTCAAACCTTCTTTGAGGCCCGCGGCTACCCGGGTAGCGACGGAGCTATAATGACAGCTGTCATTATTAGCCTGACGGTTGCCAGGGGACCCCTCGGGGCTGTGAAACTTTAAACAACACAAATAACGTTCCTATCTCATATTTATATGCTAAACTTATTAACACATTTTTTATTTCATGTACCGCATCCAAGGCGTGCCAGTTTCCACGTAGCTCCAAAACTGAAATGAAACGGCACAGACATACAGCTGTCAAACTCATTCGAATAGAAAACTGCTTCTCTATTTAAATTCTAACAGGCGAGTATAACGGCTATGTGTGCGTATTTTATGAAAGAATAAAGTTAATCACTATTTACTATGTATTTAATGCTTTTTCAGTAACTGAATTACCTAAATACATAGACACAAATGTCTTTTTGGTATTGTAACATGTTCAGTTCATACTGTAGATGGCATTACGGACCGTATACCTGGATATCAAAAACATAATATCAAAGTACAATTTTGGCACCGACGTCATCGGTATCGTGGCCTAGCGGTAAGGCGCTCTAAGTGCCCTGATTGTCAGAGAGACGCGGATTCAAATCCCGTCGGTTCCGCAATTTTTGATATTATGTTTGTTCTTAAATATAAATAATCCCTTAAACATTTTTCAATAAAAACTAAAAAAGAATAAATGTTATTTGATGAAAAATTGCAGAAACAGTAATATTTTCAGATATTTACAATTACATTCGTTACGTAAGATAGTACAGAGTCAAGGGATCTAAAGCTTAGACTTGCTACGTTGTCCGAATGCGGGGTTTTTTTTTATCGATTACAAGTTGGCCCTTGACTGCTATCACACCTGATGTTAAGTGATGATGCAGTCTAAGATAGAAGCGGGCTAACTTGTTAGGAGTAGGATGAAAATCCACACTCCTTTCGGTTTCTACACGACATCGTACCGGAACGCTAAGTCGCTTAGCGGTACGTCTTTGTCGGTAGGGTGGTAACTAGCCACGGCGACAGCCTCCCACCAGCCAGACCAAGACAAATTAAGAAAAAACTCAATCTGCCTCGCCGGGAATCGAACCCAGGACCTCCGTCTTATGAATCCACCGCGCATACCACTGCGCCACGGAGGTCGTCAAAAGAGTTAGAGAGTTAGAGTGATAACGTTTGACTCTATTACGACCACAGATCGTAATGTGATCAGATGTTAATATTGATCATCAGGACCAATGACTTAATATGCCCTCTGTTATCTTATATGATCTTACTTGAAATTCAACAATTTCTTAACTCGGTACTAAAAATGTTCACTGAGAATTATTTGAACGGAAGAAAAGCTCGATATTTCAAAGCCTGACACATGACTCGCAACTTAGACCACGTGACCTGAAGCCACGTAGTTAATATTAGTTTCAATTAATTATTATAATCAAGATCCTATAGTATAGATATAGTATCGTAATAGTTCATTTCCTTTATTAACCGACTTTAAAAAAAGGAAGTTATCAATTCGACCCGTATGTATGTAATATTTCTAAAACAGCCCAGTTTTATATCACGTATGTATCTTATCTATGAAGTCGGTGCCACCTATAAGCTTTCTACTATAAAGATGATACCTAATTAACACGAAGTGCTTTGCTGCTTTGCTTAAACTTGGATGGTACCGAGTTTATAGATATGGTTAAGTAAATTAAAGTAACTAAATGACGCATTATACTTTTAAGTGGGTTATGAATTCGGTTTAATTTTTTATTAAATTGTTTTTAGATTATTTTAATTGGCTACTATTACGATAGTAACATATCAACGATTGATTCATTATGAAAAGACTGTCTACTAGCGAAGGGTGTAGTGTCTGTAATCTACCCTAGTATTGTTCTACTACTTACTAACAAATGTCGAAATAAAAAAGCCCAACAACAGGTAAATGTATTCAAAAATATATAAGTCACCAATTTCCCGTTTAGCGCGAACAGGAGGGTATAAATAAGAGAAATAGATTCGAAGTCCCAAGGGTCTACTTGTGAAAACGATATAAGAATAAAGGATTTAATCAAAGTCGAATAATCGCAAGTAAAGAACACGTTTTATCGCGTCCACCTCTTACAAACCTTTTTTAGTTTTTACTTTTTTCTAAGTTGATATTACGCACTCTGTTTATTTACAGACTTAAATTTAAGCATGGTGTTAATGTATGTTTGTGTTTTTTGAAATTTGGTGGACTGGGGGAAACTGACTAGAAATAAAAAAAACTGGCCAAGTGCGAGTCGCACTCGCGCACCGAGGGTTCCGTAAATTTTAAGGTTTTCGGAACTATTCCTAAACATTATTTCATGCGAAATTTCAAGATTTTAGGACTAGTTGCGAGTAGTAGAGAGTTAAATATGCGACTTATATTGCTATATCCTTTGACTGTGTTGACTTAGAAGTTTTATTTCGTTACAGCTTAAAGGTATTATAGAGCCAAGTATTTGATATGAATTTCAATTTTATACCTTTACGGGTTTTTGAGAAAAGGAGGTAAGCTTAAAATTATTAAAATCATTATTATTATATGATGCAACTAAAAATTTACAGTTTTCGTAATTTTTCCATTATCAATACTATATAAAGTTACTTCGTACCAAATTTTAAGTTCCTAAGCTTACGGAAACTACCCGCTAGGTTTTGATTTACTTGACCGTGTCGAAAACTGGCAAAATATTTGGCATAAACGGCTGTATCTTTTGATTGCCTTAGCCTAGAAGCTTGATTTTTTCACGACTCTAAGGGACAACAGACTTAAGTATTTGATATTAATTTCAGCTTGATACTTCCACGTGTTTCTGAAAAAAAGGGTCTTGACAGACAGACGGACAACAAAGTGATCCTATAAGGGTTCCGTTTTTTCCTTTTTAGGTACGGAACCCTAAAAAACTGACTAGAAACAAAAAAGGCTTAAGTGATAATAGTCTTAACAGTCATAAACTTGTTTATGGAACGCGACGTGGCTTTATACGTGGAATATTACGTGGAATTATATATAATATTGGCATCAACTTCTATATCAATATTATGAAAAATATTTACGATAATTTAAATTCTAACCTAACATGAAAATATTAATACCTACGTTGTTTCTGTAATTATGTGCTGGAGATTGAATCCGGGACTTGACAATTATAAGGCAAGAAATATAAGTAGGTACACAGTGCTAAAGAGGGTCGAAATATTAAATCCAATCATCCTGACAATATTTACTTAAGTAGAATGTAGGCCAGAACGAAATATGATAGCCCCTGCTTTTGTCCGTTCTACCCTTAGAGTGTTTTCGTAAAATGAGAACTGCGAAGCCAGAGGCTCGTTACGTGACGGAGGTCGAGTACCTACGTACGTAAAGCTGAATGAAGGGACGATGAAACGTTTTTCTGCCGTAGCCACTCCGTAGCACACCTACTTGACATACGCTAACAAAATATTCAAGTTGTAGATGCTAACTAATATTATAAATGCGAAAGTACATCAGTCTTTCTGTTTGTCTGTCTCGCTTTCACACTAAAACACTGAATCGATTTAAATGTAATTTGGTACGCAGATAGTCGAAAAAAGGGTTGTAAGAGGTTAAAAAGGGGAATGAAAAGTTGTATGAAAGTATCGTAATTTTTAAAGCTAGAAGCTGTAAACGTATTTTTAGACAGTTGATTAGAAAAATTAGGCTGTCGTAATAACTAATTCCATATGGACAGAGTCGCGGGCAAAAGCTAGTATGTTATATTTTTTTTTATCGACTACAAGTTGGCCCTTGACTGCTGTCACACCTGATGTTAAATGATGATGCAGTCTAATATGGAAGCGGGCTTACTTGTTAGAAGTGGGACGAAAATCCACGCTCCTTTCGGTTTCTACACGACATCGTACCGGAACGCTAAATCGCTTGGCGATACTTCTTTGTCGGTAGGGTGGTAATTAGCCACGGCGAAAGCCTCCCATCAGCCAGACCAAGACAAATTAAGAAAAATCTCGAATCGAACCCAGGACCTCCGTCTTATAAATCCACCGCGCATACCACGTCAAAGATATATCGATACAAAATGAGTTCTATTCGATCTATCTGGGTTTTTTGGGTTTTATTTTTATATAATTGAAATTAATGTTTATGCTGCTTATGAAAATGGAACATCACGTATAATGTACACGTCTATGGTCTACGAAACAGGAACACATTTTCACGAAGATAATTTGAAAGTATTTGTACAATATTCTTGTCCACGACAAACGATTCTAAAGACAAACAACAAATACAGAGTAAAAATAATTGAAAGTTTACCAGATCGTCTTGGAAAAATAATTGTCAACTGATGTACAGTGGTCTACTATAGGTTTCTTATTAATGCCGAGTTAGCCCTTGACTGCAACCACACCTGATGGTAAGTGATTAGGATGAATTTGAACTTTCGCTTTTCCTGACTATAGCAAATACAACAAAAAAAGATAATCGGTTCAACTGTTCCCGAGTGATACATTTTTATTTTAGAAATGAGCAGACTCTCACGTGTATTCATAAGAAATCGTAAAGGAAAAAGAAAATATAAGGAATAAAATTATTATTATAAAAACAAAAAACCCAACTGCTTAGAAGTTTTGAACTGAAAAGAGAAAAACAAGGATCACTATATCTATATAAAATTCTAAATACTTTATGGTGCTGCAGGTGTGGACAAAATAGTTTACTACCTGGGAAAGAAAGACCTACCAAAACTACGTTTGTCCCCGCCTGCAGCACCATAAAGTATTTAGAATTTTATATAGATATAGTGATCCTTGTTTTTCTTTTCAGTTCATAACTTCTAAGCAGTTGGGTTATTTGTTTTTATGATAATAATTTTATTTGAGACTTTTTAGTTTTAATTTATGGTATAGAAATAAGACGGTACACTTTTTGACAATGCTTGTTAAAACAGTAATATAAACATGATATGATATTTATATTTTTGAAATGGTCTTTTTACGAGCTTTCATTTGATACCCATATTGCTAAGATAAAAGAAAAAATGCACACATCCCCCCTTTTTTCCCCCATTTACAGCCGCCATTTTAAAAATTCATATAGCCTATGTCACTTCCACAATCTAGCCGTGCCGAAGAAATGGGCTACATACATACATACGCTTGAAAAACATTACCCTCCTTCTGACGCAGTCGGGTAAAAAGAAAAACTAGTCAATCTATGTAATAGACACCTAAATTAGAGTTTCTCAGTAATATAATCACCATTTCAGCGACTGTTACAGAACGATGGGTATTATTTTAATCGAGTTCAAAATACTTTGTGACAGTGACAGAGTATTCCAACAAGTTTGATCTGAATTAATAAGTTCTACATTAAAAGTTGGCCAATCTACGCCATAATGTACACTACCCTGCTCCCATTCGCAAGTTATATCTGGCTAATGGATTTATCAAACTAACTGCAGTTTTGTACAACTGAAATTACTGTAAAAAATGTTGGCCCGTGAAGTCGATTTACGGAAGATAATTTTACGTGATATAAGAAAGCGCTCAAGGTCACGCTGAGACGATCGTGCCTCTTTATCGCTTGTTTTGCACCCTCAATTGCATGGTGGAACGTGACAATGAGTTGTACTTTTAAGTGCACGCAGTCGGTTTTATCGATTTATAGGTCAAAAGTAGACTTTTATTACTTTTTTATTTTTATATTTTCTGAAAAGTGAAAATCTTATAACTTCAGATATATTGAGCGGATTTGAAACGAAAGTTACGAAACATTCAACAACTACGAAAAGTTTTTATTGGAAGATCTTAGAAAATTTAATGTTTTCCTCTTAGATTAAAGATTGCTTTCGCTTCGAGTGAAACGAGTCTTTTATTAATCTTAGGTTTTCCTAGAGATTTTGACGGTCTCCGTGGTGCAGTGGTATATATTTAATTTATAAGAGATCCTGAATTCGATTCCCAGCGGGCCGACTATGATTTTCTTAATAATTGGTCCTGGTTTGACTGGTGAGAGGCTATGGCCGTAGCTAGTTAACACTGTGCCAGACGTACCACCAAGCGATTTATCGTTCAGGTACGAAGTCAGATGCAGAAATCGAAAAGGGTTTGGATTTTCATCCAAAATTTAATAATGACTTTTGGAGCTGCAAAGACACAAAACAATCCGTCTCGAAACCTCTATAATGTTTTCGATATCTTGTATCTGAGATACGCATACCTGCGTGGTGCAGTGGATTTATAAGACGAAGGTCTTGGGTTCAATTCCCGAAATTACCCAATGACAGATGACACACACATTTTTTTTCTGTCAACGCATCTTATCACATATCTACAAAACAATAATTAATGCCAACATAGACAAGGTATGAAATTATAAAGGAAGGAGGATAAAGGATTACAGCTCAACCACTGGGACCAATTAGTAATTCCATCAGCAGTGTTTGCCATCACTAAACCTATTAGCACTGCAAAGAATCCTTCACTTTCTAATTTCTTTAACTCCCGCATTAAAGTTGTTTGATCAAGAAGTTTTACGAACTTGGTGTTGGTAGTTGAGTGCCGCATTTTAACTGCGAGCAGCACGCAGATAAAGTTTCGGTTTAACGTTTGAAGTACCTAGTTTCTTATTTTAATAGATTTCTGATGTACTCGTATAATAAAAAACTATCTTTACAGATCATACATAATCAGCCCTATTAATAAACTTAGACTAGAACGAAACTAACTTTAATACAAGTTTTTAATCTCAACTAACAAAATCTTGTATTAATAAAAGCAGAGAAAAGAACGGTAAGCAAGTCACTCTCTACTACCGTAATAAATTTTAATCATTGGTGCTACATGGTTTAACGAATGAGTAGTTGACATAATTGCAGTTTTTGACGCTCACAGCGTCTTGTCTTCCGTGATTTGTCTCGATGTGTTGTGGTTGTTTATAGTAAAACTTAATCAAATTGAAAATTCATATAACAAGATGGACAGGACATTATATCGACGATTTGAGGGCGATAAATGAAACTAATAATATAAGAAACCGAAGTGTATTTAGTACACCTCAAGTACATTTAAGCTTATAACACATCTGTGCCGCAAGTCTCAAACTCTGTTCGGCGTTTTTCTTTCTGCCACACGATGGACCCGCACGGTGAATCTATGGAATGCTAAGACATTCGTCTTTCTCTACCTACCAATATGTTTCTGTTATATTTATATGTATGCTAATGCTATCCATCAAAATTTTTATTTAAGGTATACAATTTATATTTATCACCAATAGCATTTTACACTTTTATTTTACATACATACATAAACATCACGCCTTGTTCCCAAAGGGGTAGGCAGAGACCACATCTCTCCATTTGCCACGGTCCTTGCATACTTCCTAAGCTTCTTCCACTCTCATTAATCATTTCATACAAGTTCGTCGGTTTAGGGTACTCTTGACCTGGCCATTATTTAAAATGTCCTGAATTTGATCCAGGAACATTCGCCTAGGCCTTCCCCTTCCAACATTTCCATTCACCCTCACCTTGTAAATCTCTTTTGTTAATCTTCTTTCATCCATTCTCTCTACATGTCCAAACCATCTAAGCATCCCTTTCTCAATTTTAGTCAATTTTAGTCACTACATCCTTTTATTTTCATTGACAATATATTTATTTTCAGGCCAGGAAAAGCCGGGACAAGTCGACAATGTTCTTAGATGTCACAACTAATTTACTGCACTCTCAGGAGACGTTGGGTCGGGCCACTGCGGTAATGCGGGCAAGTGATCCGGGGACTCGGAAGTCCCGGGGACATTTAACACGCCTTTTGTCTTTAATTTATTATTGTCCACTTGGTGTATGATAAGAAATTAAAGCTTCGTTGTTCAGTGGTTAACCTTAGGTTAGGTTAGGTAAATGGCGTCAAATCACGAGTTTTTAGATTTCAATCCTTTTTTCCTTTCTTTTTGGCGCTAGAAAATGCAATTACATATCCCGGTCGGCGGCTGTGCAAGAGGTGGTTTTACTCCCCCTTGCCTTGAAGACCACATTAATTCAAGTCAGTTGCATTAACATATAGGTAAGTAGAATATTAAACGATGCATTCCTTAAAGAGACCAGTTTAAATAAAAAATTTTAACAAAAAATAGAACCGACTCAAAACGCACTAAAAAGTAAAAAATAACTGTGTCATTTAGTTGCATATCTGTGAAGTCGGTGCCAGCCAAGTTTAAGGAACAATTATTTTATGTAGTAAAACATTAAAGAAACTATGGCTGGCACCGACTCCTAGATATGCTTAAGTAAATTAAAGCAACTAAATGACACAGTTATTTTTTACTTTTTAGTGCGTTTTGAGTTGGTTCTATTTTTTGTTAAAATTTTTTATTTCTTACTTTTTAGTGATTTATCGCCACGTACCGTACTCGTACTATACTGTCATAGTCATATTATACGGCACTAGTAGCCAAATAACTACCGATACCGAGATAAAAACCGAAATCGCTGTAAGCGAGCCTCCAAAATTTGAAGAGTTCCTTCAATTTCCCCAGGATATCATCATCAGATCCTAACATGAGGACAATGGGACTACCTTGGATGTATTCCCTTTCTAATAAAAAAAAATTATCAAAATCGGCTCACTGAAGAAAGTTAAACGTGGTCATACATGTCTTAAGAAAATACTGATGGAATGGTAGGTATTTTTAATTTAAGTATATTTTTATAAATATTAATTTAAATTAATAAAATAATTGATTTTGATTTTATAAATTTATATTTTAAATTTATAATAAATATATTAATTTTTAATTTAAAATTAATATATTTAATAATTATATTTAATAGACGGATGTCGAACGCTGCCGAACGCAAAGGCCGATTGTCTTTCTTTGTCGCTCGTTCCGCGCTCTCGCTTGCACTTCAAGCCTTACATGGAACGCCTCAAAGCGAGGTAACGACGCATGACGTCATGTTTTTTCGTGCGTGCAGCCGGCTCTATCGAATTATAAGACGTTGTCACGTCAAAAAAGAATTATCAAAATCGGACAACACTGTAAAAAGTTATGCGTGGTCATACATAAAAAAATATATACGTGTCGAATTGAGAACCTCCTCTGTTTTTTTTCGTCGGTTAAAAAGTCACACGCATTTCAATAATTATGATTTTAAGTTTATCATATTCTACTAAGTTTTGCAATATAAGTATTAAATATACAACATACTGTTATAGTTATCACAACAAAATATCAACAGAACACATCAAATTGACATCAAAAGAAGATATTTACAAATAAAATAAGCCATCTTCACCATCAGTTCAACCAAAGACAAGGTGTCCAACATACTGGCTCTATTTCCCCTTTGAATAACAAGACTTATATGTACTTTCGGCCAAATAAGTACCTGGACGTTGGTCACCAGACAAATGGATCAGTTGTTTCGATAAGGTGTTGAAAAAATTTATGGTGTCCGGTTTATAAATAGACATACAATTCTGTTCAGTGTCCTTGGACATGTAGTATATCTATGTAGAATATTCTGTAAAATTATATGACAGCTTTGGGATTCTCTAACTTTTAATTACTAGTTTTAGTCTCCAACTACTCCCCTAATGATTTGGATATTTTTAATAGAGACAAAGTTCCACGACAAACATTTTTTCAAGCTAGCATTTTTAGTTGAAGTATATCATTAAAATTTTTTCTTTTTTCGTTTACTGCACAGTAGAATATTTTAAACAAAAATATTATACAAACTAAAAATAAACATTACGTTACTTTTATCCACAAAGAGAATTGTCGCGTTCGTTCAGGGCTTAGTCTTTAGTTCTAGGTTCAAGTTCTGGATCGGCGACACAATATACAGCTTCATTCTTTTAAAAAATGTCACATTAAAATGCTCAACCAATATTTGGGAAGTTGGTGAGGTTACTACCTAATGCGTTTGCTGACTTTTACGCCTACGTCAAGCCCGCAAACCTGTATAGAAGCGGTGAAGTCACTTAACATCAGGTGTGTCAGTCAAGGGCCAACTTGTAGTCGATAAAAAAAAACCCAATATTTCCACCCCTGTTAAGAGGGAGGCTGGCACTGTAGTAGGCTGTTAAAACAGCTTGATAGGATCCACGAAATCTGTATGCGAGGGCATTTTAATTACAAGATAGCTATTGACAAAATTATTTCAGTTCAATTACCCTCGTGTGAATCATTAGGTATAGTCCTGTACCAAGTTTAAGCTTCATAGAGTGGTAGATTTTTTTCTTCAGATAGCTTTGGAGCCGGGTACATGACCCTGCAATAATTTACAGTAATAAAGAAGGGATCTCCTTGCCTCCATGGAATTTATCGATTTCCTTTTATCTAAGAAGGTATTTACTAAATTGTTTCAACAACTTTCGTCATTTTTAGTTCAACTTCCTATAAAAATTAATAATATAAACGTTACATTGCGGTAATTCTGACTGAATGGTGAATAATTCATTTATTATGCTTTTTTTCTAAAAATTTTAAGGAAAACTACACAAAAATTGGAAAACGTTATAACTTTTAATACCCAGAAAAAGTATAAAAAACACAAGAACACCTATTTAAAGCATAAAACTTGTTCAATAGGAACCTACTTAAAACTTGAAAACTTGTACCTTGTTTACAGGAACTCTACGAGACTGTAGCGAGAGCGGTCGTTAGAGCAAGTGCTTTCCGACTCAATTGCACTGTGTAATGACCAACTGCGTTGTCGATTGTGAAGGAACAATGGAAATATTTATTCAGGTTGAAGGTTTGCCCGCTGAAGTGGAGTGCAAATAAGTAGATATACGAGCTCAAGATGAATTGTTTTTCAGGCAATTACACCGCCTGACCTCTTTTATAGCAGAAAGGATTTGAAGCAATGCGATTGACGGGTTAAGAGTGATAATGTTTTATTACATAACGATCACTGTCGAATGTGATAATGACCGGGACTCTCTCATCGTGCTTTCCGAGGCTCAACAATATAACACAACAGTCTAACTCCAGGCTGACAGTTAATACTAAAAATTTTAGAGATGAAATTTGTTCAGTACTTATATTTTAATTGCCCAATCTAGGAATGGAATGTTAGACCACGTGATCCGAAGCCACATAAACCACTGCACCAAAGAGGATACTAGGTACGGAGATGCATTATGCATAAGCAGCAACGCTAACTAGCAAAGTACGCCTTATCTATATACTCGTGAACCCGGCTTTTAGCTATGAACCTCATAGAAATTTCCTTTACGCCGTCGTTTTGTCAATATGTCGTACTTTTAGCTTAGACTTTGTAGGTAAATAAATTTAAGTTGCCTGAACAATTACAGTATGGTAATTTGGGAAGAAATTTTAATTATTTAAAGGCGCCATATCTTTATAATTAGTTTTCTACGGCCTCATCAAGTTACTGTAATTAATAAACTTTTGTGCTGAAGACTGAAGCGGAAAAAATCTCTTTAAGGAAATAGCAAAAATTGCAATAGACACTAATATAGCAATTAGATAATATGGAACAAAAATTTTTAACAAAAAATAAAACCTACTCAAAACGCACTAAAAAGTAAAAAATAACTGTGTCATTTAGTTGCTTTAATTTACTTAAGCATATTTATGAAGTCAGTGCCAGCAAGTTTAAGGAAAATTTATTTAACGTAGTAAAGCAGTTTGTGGGTTATAGGTAATGTCCTTAAAGTAGAAACCTTGGCTGGCACCGACTCCTAGATCATCATCAGATCCCAACATGATGACAATGGGACCATCTTGGAAGTGTACCCTTTCTAATAAAAAAAGAATTATGGTCATACATAAAAAAAATTATAAAAATAAATAAAATTAAAAATTATTTGATTTAATTTTTATTTTTACCTTTACCTACCTACTATTTCATCATCATCATCATTATTAGTCTATTAACGACCTACTACAGAACCAGACCTACCCCCTTGTAGGGGGAGATATGGAATGTAGATCCACCACACTGCTCCAATGCAGGTTATCGGGCTTAGAATAACGTTCAATGTATTTACGATCAGTATCAGATGATAGTGACCGGGACCAATGGCTTAACGTGCTCTCCAACGCACGGGGGTAGAATACCACCAGCTTCTCGACTCTGGGAATAGAGTTTACTGAAAATTTCTTCATTGTCGAAGCAACATAGGTAAACCACTACACCAACAAGGCCGTCTTACCAAATTGTAGATACTTACTTCATAAAAAGTTAACTACAAACTTCGAAATCATAGTTAGTACATGAGTATTAAGTGGATACCAAAAAATCATATCTATCAAAGTTAAATGACGTTAAACATAATCTAGACACATACTA
Source organism: Mycalesis mineus (assembly GCA_034621355.1). NCBI lineage: Eukaryota > Metazoa > Arthropoda > Insecta > Lepidoptera > Nymphalidae > Mycalesis > Mycalesis mineus. Next base: position 8,791,992 of record CM067881.1, read on the forward strand.
GAGCTAACTATCCATCCAGACTAGTGCTACCTTGCGATGGCCAGACCGTCGTTATTTTGAAAAGACTAAAATAGGTTTAGAGACCCACGAGGTAAGTATATTTATGGCATGAGCCTCTAAACGAAGGCGCTAAATAGAAATCGAGTTATAATAGGATTTTAGGACGCATTTTAAACTGAGTCGTCTGTGTCGATCGGTCGTAGTGATAAATAGCATTGCTTAACGATGATTTACAGTCAATCGTATCCAAAAGACACTACCAAGCGTTTAAATTTCGTTAATTAATTGGCATATCCAAAACTGCATAGAGCGTTTAATTAACTATATACTGTCTGTGACATTTATTGACCGACAACTCAGTTTAAAATGCGTGTACTGTAGGTATCTATAGGTTTCTTAGGTGTTGGTCTAGTCTGTGCCTAACTATCTAACCATTACAATCTTACTGCAATACAAGTATATTATGCAAATACCTATTCTTGTTATAACATAAAAATCGCCAAACGAACATGAAGGCAAAAAATCATCGGCGATGCGAAAAAGTTGAGGTTGGAAAATAATATGAGAAAATAAAGCGAATGGTTATGTTACGTTGAGAGCTCGGCAAATATTTGTGACATTCCCTTGAAAAACTTCATCGCAAGAGGCTTGCGTTTACGCAAAACAACGAACACACTGACGGACGGAAGATTGCGGGTGTCGAGTATTAAAAACGTAGGTACCTACTAACAAAGTAGAATAGAACGATGTGACTGTAAGAAATACTAAATTAAGGTTTACACTAATGCCAAAACGGAGCGGATGTATACATGAGGCGGAGAAGCCAGGGTGGAAATGATGCGGGTGTCGGAGGCTACAAAACAAGAATATACTGATGCAAGAGTAGAGATTAGGGTGTCAAAAATAGTAAATAAAATTAAGGTGCACTTAATTTATAGTTTATTAATTTAATTAGTAGGTAAATGAAATAGCTGTGCACTGCTAGTCTGTTATATACTAAGAAGAAAAATATTTACAGGTATTATAGTCAACCTCACTATTGCACAATTTGCCACTGGCTATAATATAGGTATAATTTTAACTGTACCTAAAACTCTTATAGATAAAACTTAGAAAAATCAATAAAGAGGTGATAGATATATAACATTAAATGTATAACTGCAAGCAACCCAAAAATATTCGATTCGTTAATTTCGTCGAATATCGATTACTTTTTCCGCTCTAACTTTTGTGTGTTTACAGCTTTAGTGACACTCGAGAAGCCGTAGACTGTAGCAAAATTATCTATTGAGACTACAAAAATAGGCAAAAAATGTTTATCGAGGCTATATAACTACTACTACAACTACAATATGTAATTAGGTAGGTATATAAAGTATCTACCTCAGTTGGAGTCAGTACTTAGTTGTAGTCAGAAGTATGTTTGTTTGAACAGGAGTTTTACAACTTGCTGAGCAGTAGTATAAAATTGAAGTTAGTCTTTTTAAAAATGCAAACGAAGTCGGAAATAAAAATATGTTACACAAAGAAATTTCTTTCCTATCTGTATTCCTACTTAGTTAGCGTCAGACATGAGCTATTATTGGAAAAATCGCGGAAAATGAACGCTGTTCATTAGCGATTCAGAGAGCGTCCGCCGTTAAAGAGGCTCTATTATCGTCAGATTGATCTTTATACTTCAATAGTTTCTGATATAGCTTTGAAAATGTATTATTTTCTAAAAACCAGCTGCTTTGGAAGCAAGCCAGGATAGTCGTAGGCGTAGATTCGTCGCTCCTAGTGAAACTTTAAAGCCTTGATCGCTGTTTGTTTTAAAGTATATTTTTTTGAAAAATGTGCTTGGCAGCAATTCCCCTTATTATTTTAACGTCTTACCTACCTACTGCAAAACGCCAAGCGTTCTTATGCGTATATTAAGAAGTTTGGGGTTTCTTTAATAATCTTATGCACTTAGATACGCTTTAACGCTAAAGAACAAGAAAAGTACATTTATAAATTTGTCATCAAGTGACACCTGTGAGACAATAGTAGATTTGCTACTTTTAGATGTGCGTTAGTCGTTCACTTGCGTCTTGTCGTCATGCGACGTCGCAACGCAACAATCAGGCATCGCCTTACCGGGATGTCCTGTGTAAGTAACAAACGCAACGTGATGCGACACGACACAGGTACACATTACGTCACCCCGTGCCCCCACAGACTACTACATAAGACGCAAGTATGGAATGCCGTTATTTTGATCGCGTCCGTCACGTTGGCAGCTTCACATCTCGTTGTTTTTCCTTACAGGGTGTCGAGCTGCTTACGCAAGACACCCCGTAAGAAAAAACGCATTGGATTCCGCTTTCGCGTTGAGCCGTCACTTTGGACGCAGCCTTACTGGCTCATTGATCATTAATTATCTACATTAGTTATAGCATATTAGTGATGATTCAACAAATTAAACCATAGAGGGGTTGCTAGCTTGGCGTCTATAACATTGTTGCGACCATCAGCAAGTGTAATAGCTCTCTAACAATAAAGTACAGACTTAATGGAGTGCACTTTAGAGTTCTAGTAAGCAACATTGTGTAGCTAATGCTGTATTTATGTTACTTTATTTTTAACCAAAGAATTAAACAATATTATAAGTTGGAGTCTTCGCTAAATATTCGATTCGATTGTCTACATTATTCAAAATCACATTTATTGCGGACATGTGGTACAATAGATACCTAGATATAATTTGACTATGCCATATTACATGGAATTTATAATAACTATAATCTGCTAAAAGATGCCGCCTTACTAGAAGTGCAGTAAGCTCCATATTGGAACTAGTATCCAAAGCTGCTTTAGTTGGGTCCTTCCGAATTTGGCTGGGCAGGGAAAATAACTTGAACAGAGGAGGTGAGTGTTGACGGCCGTCACTAAGAGATCTCTTTTAAACCTACACCCGTGTCACAAGTCCCAGGCTCTGTTCGGAGTTTTTCTCTCAGCCACGCGATGGACCCGGCACCCGCACAGTGAATCAATGGAATGCTAAATTACTAATATTCGTCTCTTCGTGAAAATAAATAATGTGGCGGTAGCATTAGGCTGCCCGACTACTGGACACACTTAAACATTTAATGTCCTAACATTTGTCTAATTTTTCTTAATATCTCCGTTACTCGAAAATTCTATAAGTACCTATCTGGCATTTGGCAGTCAATTTTTACCCGACTGCGTCAGAAGGATGGTTATGTTTTTCGAGCGTATGTATGTATGTATGTCCATTTCTTCGGCACGCGCTACAGCCTAAACGGCTGAACAGATTTTGACATGTGAGGTGTCGTTGAATTTGTCAAAATTGTGGTAGTGACATAGGCTATATAAATTTTCAAAATGGCGGCTGTAAATGGGGGAAAAAGGGGGAATGTGTGTATTTTTTTCTCTTATCTTAGCAATATGGGTACCAATTGAAAGGTCGTAAAAAGACCATTTCAAAAATAAACTAAAACTAAAAAGTATCAAATAAAATTATTATTAAAAAAACAAAAACCCGACTGCTTAGAAGTTATGAACTGAAAAGAGAAAAACAAGGATCACTATATCTGTATAAAATTCTAAATACATTATGGTGCTGCAGGCGGGAACAAACGTAGTTTTGGTAGATCTTTCTTTCCCCGCAGGTTAAAGTATTTTGTCCCTGTTTGCAGCACCATAAAGTATTTAGAATTTTATACAGATATAGTGATCCTTGTTTTTCTCTTTTCAGTTCATAACTTCTAAGCAGTCGGGTTTTTTGTTTTTATAATAATATTTTTTTCAGTTCACTGTCATGATTGCATGTTCACAAAAATAAGGGTTTCCCGATTCAGAAATATGGAAATGAATACGCTTCCGTTATTTATGTTGTAGCGATAAGTTCTGTGGTGTGCCGTGAGTTGCAGCAATGCAATCAGTTTTTGTCTATTTCTTTGACATTGCTTTTAATTTTTCTAGTTTTGGTGGTACCTCGGAGACGTTGAAGAGAAATAGCATTGTCATGCAGCGAAATCAACGAATAAGAAAAGGAGAATGCCAGACAATGTATAGGACTTTAACCCACTAATAAAAACATATTGTACAAAAATGTATGCATCATTTTATTGCATTTTTTTTACAATTTAATATAAATTACATTTAAAAGTTCTAGAAGTCGGAGTATTCGATACAAGCCTAACGTTGGTTATCTTCCATTTCCATAAACAACCACATAGCACAGCAATCACACCAACATGACAATCGCAAAGCTTCATTAAATACATTTTAAACAGGCTCAACGACTCTGGATGCTAGCCTTTTAGAGCCCACTTTTGATGAATATACAATAAAAACGATTTAATGCGTAAAGAATGTAAATTAAAAGGAAATATGTAGTTTAATTACTTTTTTAACAGAATTTTATTCCGATGTCCAACAGTAAAAATGGCCTATTGTAAAACATTTATATAATAATAGGAAATTTTTAGTATATTCACAATTTGTGTTCTTTCTAGGTTAGGATCTGGCATTCTCCTTTACAACCTGTTATATAAGTAGGCCGACAGCCTCGTTGGTCCATTGGTTAGCCTAACTGGCTTCGATCACGAGGTCCTAGATTCGAATCCTGGGTGGGGCCATGGTACTTAATAATAATTAAGAGTTTTTCATTCTTCTATGAAATTTTCAGTACATTCCAAGCCCGGAGTTGGGAAGTTGTTGGTGTTACACCCCCGTGCCTCGGAGAGCACGTTAAGCCGTCGGTCCCGGTCACTATCATCAACATCTAATAGTGATCGTTAGTAAATGAAACATTGTCACCCTAAGCCCGCCAACCCGCATTGGAGCAGCGTGGTGGGTGTACGCTCCATATCCCCTCTCCTATAAGGAGGGAGGCTTGGCCCTGTAGTGGGCTGTTAATAGGCTGATAATAATGATGATATAAGTAGGTAAAATAGATACGCAGATGCCCGCGACTTCGTCCGCGACGTGAACGAGTGTATTGTGAAATTGAAACAAAATAAAAATGTACCCAGTTTAGAACGGGTAAGTAAACTTAAAAGATGAACCCAGGTATATCCTCGCGTACTTTTGTGTAGTCGTAACAAAAAATAATAATAAATCCTACTACTATTAAACAATAATTATACATAATTTCCTATTATCTGAAAGGAATTAAGCAGCGTTCTTAATGAAGGCTCCGAAGTGGCTGGAGTTTTTCTGACACTGCAAACAATTATAGTATATTTGAGCCAATTTACTGGAAACTAATAAAAAAAAATTGAGAGGTGTCAAGGGACACCCGGATGGAACGAAGTTCCTTTCGACTAATTAGTGAAGGAATTGTAATAAAATTTATTTTTTTTAAGTAATAATAATATTTTTTTTATTATTAACAAATATAATGTTATATAAACTTAATCAGTAGGCTCAATTTTTCGATTAATTAGTGAAGGAATTGTAATAAAATTTTATTTTTTTTAAGTAATAATAATATTTTCTTTATTATTAACAAATATAATGTTATATAAACTTAATCAGTAGGCTCAATTTTCGTAAAGGGCGCCACGAGAGCGCGAGACAGCATACAGCGCGAGCGCCCCCCGCCGCTCACGCGCACACACATCAAAGGCGGCGGCAAGATCCTTTGATCAAAAAGTGTCGTGACAACTTTTCGTACGAATTTTTTCCGTCTAGCCCCCTTTCACAATGCGCGATAAGGAACTTCGTTCCAATTTTAATAGGTAGGAACTTAAACCTCATGTGTCACTTTATCTATTAGTAAAAACCACAGGAAATTCCGTTTAGTATAGTTGAGAATTTATCACGAAAGTGATACAACAGACAGACCGACTGCGGAAAAGTTTGTTGTATAATAATTAGTATTGCTTGGACCCCCGGGCCCCGCAGCAGGCGGACTGGATTTTTTTATAAATTTTTAATAGTGTTTTTTTTTAATTTTTATAAGCATTGTTAAACATTTAAAAAAGAATTGTAAATAATTAAACGATAGTATGTAACTTTATGTATTTTGACGACCTCCGTGGCGCAGTGGTATGCGCGGTGGATTTATAAGACGGAGGTCCTGGGTTCGATTCACGGCGGGGCAGATTGAGATTTTTCTGAATTTGTCTTAGTCTGGCTGGTGGGAGACTTTCGCCGTGGCTAGTTACCACCCTACCGACAAAGACGTATCGCCAAGCAATTTAGCGTTCCGGTACGATGCCGTGTAGAAACCGAAAGGGGTGTGGATTTTCGTACCACTCCTAACAAGTTAGCCCGCTTCCATCTTAGACTGCATCATAACTTAACATCAAGTGTGATAGCAGTCAAGGGCCAACTTGTAGTCGATAAAAATACTGATATTATTAGTAGTATCACTCGGTCAGATAGAAACCAAATTAGTACTAGGTTAGATAAATTCCTTAAGATGTTTGAGGAAAAATACTCTAGCAACATTTCGCCACCTTTTACCAGCCGACATTTATCCCACTCATAAACATACTCAGGTATAAAAAAGAAATTTACATTTACGTACGCATCTCGACGCTCTCATTTGTAATATGCAAAGTATTATAGGTCCTTCCTTCCATGTTATTGCCCTAATAAAAAACCGTGAAAATAAAAACCAGGATTGGATACAAGTAACTTGCCAAAAATCCAGTTAATAAAGTTTTATTTAACATGTCCTTTTAGAATTTTAACCATAGTCATAGAGCTTTCAAAGCCTCAATAGGACGACGGTTAACAGGCCGGAATCGACACCGTGATGTCTCAAGTTCGATTCTTCTCCTTTGACTAGTGTCGCAGCCACTCTTAATACATTATTTACGTGTAATTGTAGGTGCATAGAATTTTGTGTATGTAAAGTGAAGGAACGTCAGCGTTGTTAAATTATGTACCTAACTATAGTTTGTTAATTTTATTGAAAGAATAAACGCAGACAAAAAGCCAGTATTCAAAAACGGGCGAGTATTATCTTATCCTTATCTTCTTAAAAATTCACTTGTTATCTGTTGTTTCACTGACAGCTAAACTTGACAACAACAAGATGCCCAATTCAGTTTTAGATCTGCCACTGCGTAAGTTTAAACAATGTATTAAAACTTACTTACTGAATCAGGGTTATTATACTATCGATGAATTTTTAAATGACAAAGATGTTCAAAGGCAATTGGATCGGCTTTCAACTTCACACAGGAAGTAAAATGAATAACTTTATGTAACAACACACTTAATATTGTAAAATTGATAATAATTTTATTATAAAAAGAGCAACTGTTGAGTTTCTTGCCGGCTCTTCTCAACAGGGCCTGCCTTCCGAGCTGGTGGTAGAGTCACTACAAATAGTACTAATACTAATTTGACGTTTCAAAAGTGCTTGTAATAAGCCTACTTGAAATAAACGATTTTGAATTTTGAATTTTTTTTTTAATTTTTCAATGGCTCAAATACTTATGGCGTGATTGAGGGTGACATCGAATCTCGTCTCTAGGACTTAAATGTACCTGCTTAAATTCTGACAAATTGTAGTCAATTTATAATGACAGCCAAAGAAAGTTAAAACGGGTCTTATTTAGTGGGTAATTGTACTACTAAATACAACCCCTATTTTATACTAAACTAGAAGCTATACGCGAGAATAGATAATAATCTAATCTAATCTAATAGTGTTTTGCAACCTTCCAAATAAAATTAAAACCTTACTCATGAATCATTTTTATATAACCGCATAAAATACGTTTAGTATTCTTTAAGTCATATTCAGATAGTTCTTAACCAAACATAAATACGCAGTAGAGGATTAGATTTTATAATATTATGTAATTATAGGGTTGCCATCTATAAAATTTGGGAAATAGGGCAAGACGCGTGAAAACCCCGGATTTTAGAGTCCAAAAGCCAGATATGTCAACAAGATCGTTTAAACATATTCAATGTAATAAAAAAGAGTAGAAAATGTCATAAATTATCTTTTTTTATTTGGAACGGTAAATATACTTGGTTCGTCGGTTGTTCGTGGTGCGGTGCGACCGTAGTGCATATCTCGCGGGCGGCCTAAATTTTTTTTATTTGTTTATTTTTAACCCGGTCCACAAATGAAACCTTCCCCGAACGCTCCCCGGATGCACTCTAAACTAAGACAAATCCGAGGAAACCCGGACGGATGGCAACCCTATATGATTATAATGATATTATACTTATATAGCTAACTAAGTAAGACTGAGTTTACGATCCCTAATATTCACATCGCATGAAAACATCGTCCGATTTATGATCTGCAAATAACCGTTCCAATTTTATCTTATAAGCCAAACGACTATATGGTAATAAAACGATGGATATTAGCTACGCTTTAATACGTGTGGGTCTTCGATTTTTCGCCAACACTGTTTCTGATCTAGATTTAATCTTCTTTTTATCGACTACAAGCTGGCCCTTGACTGCTATTACACCTGATGTTAAGTGATGATGCTATCTAAGATGGAAGCGAGCTAACTTGTTAGGAGTAGGATGAAATCCACACCCCTTTCGGTCTCTACACGACATCGTACCGGAACGCTAAATCGTTTGGCGGTACGTCTTTGTTGGTAGGGTGGTAACTAGCCACAGCGAAAGCCTCCCACCAGCCAGACCAAGACAATTTAAGAAAAATCTCAATCTGCCCCGCCGGGAATCGAACCCAGGACCTCCCGTCTTATAAATCGACCGCGCATACCACTGCGCCACGGAGGCCGTCAAATGCTAAGTATTGGTTTAAAAAGCCAACTTTACCTAACGTTAGATAAAATTGTATGTATAACGTTAGATCAAATTAGGTGCATTATAGTAGCTACAACTTTACCTAACGTTAGATAAAATTGTATGTATAACGTTAGATCAAATTAGGTGCATTATAGTAGCTACAACTTTACCTAACGTTAGATAAAATTGTATGTATAACGTTAGATCAAATTAGGTGCATTATAGTAGCTACAACTTTACCTAACGTTAGATAAAATTGTATGTATAACGTTAGATCAAATTAGGTGCATTATAGTAGCTACAACTTTACCTAACGTTAGATAAAATTGTATGTATAACGTTAGATCAAATTAGGTGCATTATAGTAGCTACAACTTTACCTAACGTTAGATAAAATTGTATGTATAACGTTAGATCAAATTAGGTGCATTATAGTAGCTACAACTTTACCTAACGTTAGATAAAATTGTATGTATAACGTTAGATCAAATTAGGTGCATTATAGTAGCTACAACTTTACCTAACGTTAGATAAAATTGTATGTATAACGTTAGATCAAATTAGGTGCATTATAGTAGCTACAACTTTACCTAACGTTAGATAAAATTGTATGTATAACGTTAGATCAAATTAGGTGCATTATAGTAGCTACAACTTTACCTAACGTTAGATAAAATTGTATGTATAACGTTAGATCAAATTAGGTGCATTATAGTAGCTACAACTTTACCTAACGTTAGATAAAATTGTATGTATAACGTTAGATCAAATTAGGTGCATTATAGTAGCTACAACTTTACCTAACGTTAGATAAAATTGTATGTATAACGTTAGATCAAATTAGGTGCATTATAGTAGCTACAACTTTACCTAACGTTAGATAAAATTGTATGTATAACGTTAGATCAAATTAGGTGCATTATAGTAGCTACAACTTTACCTAACGTTAGATAAAATTGTATGTATAACGTTAGATCAAATTAGGTGCATTATAGTAGAGTCGCGTTCGGAACGCCGTGCCGTTCGGACGTGTGCGCTTCTGCAGTCCGCTCGTATTACGTGTCTTGAATTTTTAAATTCGTTTCACGTACACGTCATCGTTGTTTCTCAAAATCTGTCTATCCCGGCCCTTTTCAGGGCCACTTTGTAGTTATTGTTATAATTGTGGTAGTTGATATTGTTTAATTGTTTTTTCTGTTAGTAGGCTAGATTGTTATTCTCTCAGTCGCCCGCCAAGCGCGTCCTAACGAGTGTCTATAAATAGATTCTGCGTTGAGCGCACGAGGCGCGCGCTGGGTTGTACATTGCTTGTTGAAGTTTTTTCTCTGTCTGTTTTATTGGTCGATTGTTGTAAGTTGCCCGGGGCACTAGGGCCCCGGGTTTTTGTGGGTACAATAGGGCCCTCGGGGAGTCGTTATACTAGTGTCGTTATTAAATGTTGCTTGAATTTATTTCGAATTAATTAGTAGTTGCTTTTTCATGTATTTAGTGGTTTTAGTTTTAATTCTTGGTTAAAGTTGTTTGTTAGAGTTATTTCTATCATTATTTTTGTCTTGTAAATAAAACTTTCCTACATGGCCGACTCGAGAGATTCCTCCCGACGAGGGAACAACCTATCGGATTCGAGGGACGTTTCTCAGTCTCGAGGAGTTTCTAATAGTCGTAGAGATGAATCTCGAACACGGAGTCCCATATTTCAGTATGAGGACACGGACTCCGAATCGGAGGATTCCGTAGTCATAGGTAAATCCGCTAATCGTGGCCGGTCAGTAGTTCGGGGCCGCGGCACTGGTATTACCCGTGCCAGAGCCGAATTGAAGGAGAAACAAGAGGAAGCTAAGGAGGAAGCCTTTAACCAACTCCTTAGAGACAGGGCCCTCCGAAAGGAAAAATGTGCAGCTAAAAAAGACCCTTTAGTCGTTGAAGATTTAAATGAGGTACAACACCCGGAAAACTCCTCTAAGCTCAGCGCGGAGGAGCTGAGGGCTCTTGGCGGTCACAATGTAGCCAATATCTTGCACGTTGCTACTAAGTCGGGTAATCTAAAGGGCACGTTCGTTAAACGCCTTAAAGATGCCGCACAAGTGTTGCAGGAAATTATTGATGATTTAGCCTCCAGGACAGAGGCTGATGAAACCCGACGACTGAGAGCGGATAACGTTCGTCTTCGCAATGAAATTGAGAGCTTAAAGAGTGACCTAAAGGCTCATCGCCGAGAGTTTGCAGAGATGAGGTCCTCTATGGCGACGGCAAAGAGTGTCGCGACACCCATCTTGAGTAACGATGTCATGGAGGATCTGAAGGCCTCAATTGTGTCTTCTGTAAGCGTCATGTTAGATGCACGTTTTGCCGGGATTGAAGAAAGGCTTTTGCCGGAGAGAGTGCTCCGTCCACCTCTAATGGCCGACAAACAGAGACTAGGTACGCTAGGTAATCCTCAGGCATCTTCCGCCTCTCCGTTACCCAGACCTGTACCTCCGACCACTACGGCCACTCCTTTTTCAGTCATAACTTCTGAGGATATCGCTGGTCCTAGCCAATCGCATACTATTACTGACTGGGCCACGGTGGTAAAGAAAGGAAGAAAAGGGAAAAAATCCACTCCACCCGCCCCTCTCTCTACACAGCCGATGACGACGTCTGTTCCAGCCGCTAAGCCCAAATCAACGGACGGGCCTCGCTTAGCTCCTCGAAAAACCTCAGCGGTTATGGTGACCTTGCAGCCGGAAGCAGCGGCAAAAGGTGTGACCTATGCTCAAATTATTGAGCGTGCTGAACAAAATGTTAATTTGGAAGAGCTTGGTATCGGTGAGGGTATGAAGATCCGCCGAGCCGCTACCGGAGCCCGACTATTAGAATTGCCTAAAAACCAAACTCCGGACCAAGCTGAGTTGCTGGCGAGCAAACTTCGGACGGTTTTAGATGGCCTTGCCGATGTCGTCCGACCGACACAATCTGCGACTCTCAGATTATCTGGTCTCGATGATTCCGTTACTCAGGAAAAGGTAGCCAATGCTGTTACGCGCGCTTGTAATTGTTCCGCTCAGTCACTTAAGATTGGAGAAATACAGCCTGGTCCCAGAGGAATGGGTTCTGTTACAATACACTGTCCAGTTGAGGTAGCAAAGTCCCTTCACGATGCTGGCAAACTTTTAGTCGGTTGGACTTCGGCTGAGGTTCAGCTTTTAGAACAGCGCCCCTTACGCTGTTACAAGTGTCTTCTTATCGGACACACAAGACCCGTCTGTCCCTCTTCAGTGGATCGAGGTAACCTGTGCTTCCGATGCGGGGGTGAAGGCCACCGGTCTTCCAATTGTGAACGCGAAATGCGTTGTGCAGTTTGTGTAGATGCAGGTCTACCGTCTAGCCATATTATGGGTGGGAAAAATTGTAATCCTCCCCATACAAAAGGCAGGGCAATGGTGGGACTTGCAACTAATATTGGGATAGGAGGCCGTCAACAACAGGAGGAAGCTGATATGTCATCATGAATCAGCAACGACATATCAACTTTCTCCAGACGAATCTCAATCATTGCGCTGCGGCTCAGGATCTTCTTCTGCAGTCCATGGCCGAGTGGGAAACCGACCTAGTGGTGGCCTGCGAGCCCTACTTTATTCCGCCTCAAACTCACTGGGTGGGGGACTTGGACAGCTCGGTAGTCGTCTTGACTGCGAGCAACTCCAGTTCCCCACTCTTGACACTCGAAAGAGGATCGGGCTATGTGGTGACATGTTGGAGAGAATACATTGTAGTCGGAATGTATTTCTCACCCAACCGCACTCTGGCAGAATTTGAATCTTATCTGGACTCCGTCAGGGCAGCCATTCTCAGGCAGAGGGGTCACATTATCGTCCTCGGTGATTTTAACGCCAAGTCTCGAGCATGGGGAAGTCCAGAAACTAATCCAAGAGGTAGGGCGGTGCAAGTCTGGGCGCTTCTTTCGGGTCTATCCCTCCTCAATAAAGGGATGACGAACACCTGTGTTAGGCAACAGGGAGGGTCCATAGTGGATCTGACTTTTGCTACTCCAGCGGTTGCTAGTAGAGTCATTAACTGGAGGGTTGAGAAAGAGATAGAGACCCTGTCGGATCATCTGTACATTCGCTTTGAGCTGACCCTAACTCCAGGATCTGTAATTCATTGTGTGCGACCAAGTCGATTCCCGCGCTGGAGCGTTCGCCAATTGGATCGCGAAATCGCCGAGGAATCTGCTATTGTCCAGCGGTGGAGTTCGAGAAATAGTGCTGATGCTAACGTCGATGAGCTAGCAGAACGTTTGCGCAATGCTCTTAAGAATATCTGCGATACATCTATGCCGCGAGCCAGGCGTGGGCCCAATCGCCGCTGCGTCTATTGGTGGTCACTGGAAATTGCCGAGCTCCGCAGGACATGCAACAGGGCTCGCAGAGAGTTCGTACGCTGCCGAAGGCGAAATGGTCTTGACGCAGAGTTGGAAAACAGGCTACGGGATACTTATCGTGAATCCAAAAAAGCGCTTCAGCTGGCAATAAGTCGTGCCAAGGAACAGGCCCATCAGGAATTGCTGAAATCCTTAGATAGAGATCCTTGGGGGCGTCCCTATCGAGTCGTGCGAAACAAAATGCACGCCCAGGGGCCCCCAATAACGGAGAGTATGCAGCCGGATTTCCTGCTCCAGATGGTGGCGGATCTTTTCCCTGACTCCCGAGGCCACCTTCCACCGATAATGACGTCCTCAGCTAGTAACACGGATGTAGATGTAGTACCTCGGATAACAGAAGAGGAGATCGAACGTTCCCGCGACCGCTTGAGGGGTAAAAAAACCGCGCCAGGGCCCGATGGAGTCCCTGGTAAAGTTGTCTTTATTGCCTTGAAATTTATGGACGCGCAAGTGAGGGATTTGTTTGATAGGTGCTTACTCCATGGGCAATTTCCGAAGAGCTGGAAGTTAGGAAGGTTGTGCCTATTAAAAAAAGAAGGCCGCCCGTTGGACTCTCCTGCGGCTTATAGGCCGATAATTCTGCTCGATGAGATAGGCAAGGTATTCGAAAGAATTATAGTTGCTCGTCTTATCTCTCACCTGGATACAGTCGGTCCGGCTCTGTCTGAAGCGCAGTATGGTTTTAGAGCGGGACGTTCTACCCTGGATGCCCTGAACGCTCTCAAAAGTCTGACCACTGAAGCGATCGCAAGAGGAGAGGTGGTTCTGGCTGTCTCACTTGATATAGCCAATGCCTTTAACAGTCTCCCATTCGAGACTCTGCTGGAGGCACTTCGATATCATGAAGTGCCACCGTACCTCTGCAGACTGTTGAAGGCATACCTTCACGATAGGGAAATCACGTGGGAGGGGCGAGATGGGAATTTGCACCGGAGCCGTGTTTTCAGCGGAGTTCCACAGGGATCGGTACTGGGCCCGATACTCTGGAACATAGGCTATGATTGGCTCTTACGTGGCCCGCTACTTCCAGGAATGAGCGTCATCTGTTATGCAGATGACACTCTTGTAACAGCCCGTGGAAAAACTTTGGAGGACGCAATACGCCTAGCTGAGATTGGTTCTTCTATGGTTGTAGAAAGAATCCAGATGCTGGGCCTAAGAGTCTCTATATCAAAAACCGAGGCTCTTTTATTCCATGGCCCACGTAGAGGACCACCACGAGATACGCACATCTCCATTCAGGGTACCGAGGTTAAAGTAAAGGCTCATATGAAATATTTAGGGCTCACACTAGACGGACGCTGGAGTTTTAAATCGCATTTTGAGTTGCTTGGTCCCAAGCTTGTAAATGCTGCAGCGGCTCTTGGCAGACTCTTGCCTAACATCGGGGGACCAGAGTCAACTTGCAGGCGTCTGTATGCAGGAATTATAAGAAGTATGGCGCTATACGGTGCTCCTATCTGGGTGCACGCTATGACTTCGCACAACAAACGTCTGTTGCACAAACCGCAAAGAATCATAGCGGTGCGAACCATACGAGCATATCGCACGGTTTCGTGGACTGCGGCAACATTACTAGCCGGCGAACCACCCTGGGAACTCCAAGCCGAAACTCTTGCAGAGGTTTACCGGTATCGAGCGGCTATGAGAGCCCGAGGTGAGGTGCCTGTAGCAGAACGGGTAGAAAGAATCAGAGATCTGGCTCAAATTGCTTTAATAAATCGATGGAAGGAAATCCTCGAATTCCCCGTTGCAGGCAGTTGGACAGTAGAGGCAATTCGACCACACTTGGAGCAGTGGTTGAAACGGAAATACGGATCACTGACGTTTCGTCTGGTTCAGGTACTGTCGGGACATGGTTGTTTCGGCAAGTATCTGCACCGGATAGGACGGGAGTTGACGCCAGCTTGCCAGCAGTGTGGGGCTATAGAGGATACTGCACACCACACGCTCGTTGAGTGCACTGCCTGGGAGCCGCAAAGACATTCACTTGCAACCATTCTGGACGGAAACATCTCACTGCCAAGTGTAGTGAACGCTATGATTGGCAGCGAAACGTGTTGGGCGGCCGCTGTTTCATTCTGTGAATCAGTGATCGCACTAAAGGAGGCCGATGAGAGGGCGAGGGAAGCGGATCCAGGCGCTCCTCTTGTGCGAAGACGAAGGCAGGGCAGAAGAAGGCGTCGCTATGCGCACCTACTCTGACAGTGAATAAGAACAGATGCCGGTAACGTCGGTACATCACAGTAGAATGTATACTTCGATCCTGTGGCGTACCATCCACTGACGCAGACGTGTCCGCTGGGTTTTAGTGGGTATTTCGGATATCCGGGGAGTCCCACATACCCTCCTGGAGGCAGATTCGATCTCCGGTTTTGCTTCCGGAAGGGATGCGTAAACGCATTTCCCAGCGTTAAAAAAAAAAAAAAAAAAAAAAAAAAAAAAAAAGGTGCATTATAGTAGCTACAACTTTACCTAACGTTAGATAAAATTGTATGTATAACGTTAGATCAAATTAGGTGCATTATAGTAGCTACAACTTTACCTAACGTTAGATAAAATTGTATGTATAACGTTAGATCAAATTAGGTGCATTATAGTAGCTACAACTTTACCTAACGTTAGATAAAATTGTATGTATAACGTTAGATCAAATTAGGTGCATTATAGTAGCTACAACTTTACCTAACGTTAGATAAAATTGTATGTATAACGTTAGATCAAATTAGGTGCATTATAGTAGCTACAACTTTACCTAACGTTAGATAAAATTGTATGTATAACGTTAGATCAAATTAGGTGCATTATAGTAGCTACAACTTTACCTAACGTTAGATAAAATTGTATGTATAACGTTAGATCAAATTAGGTGCATTATAGTAGCTACAACTTTACCTAACGTTAGATAAAATTGTATGTATAACGTTAGATCAAATTAGGTGCATTGTAGTAGCTACAACTTTACCTAACGTTAGATAAAATTGTATGTATAACGTTAGATCAAATTAGGTGCATTATAGTAGCTACAACTTTACCTAACGTTAGATAAAATTGTATGTATAACGTTAGATCAAATTAGGTGCATTATAGTAGCTACAACTTTACCTAACGTTAGATAAAATTGTATGTATAACGTTAGATCAAATTAGGTGCATTATAGTAGCTACAACTTTACCTAAAGTTAGATAAAATTGTATGTATAACGTTAGATCGAATTAGGTGCATTATAGTAGCTACAACTTTACCTAAAGTTAGATAAAATTGTATGTATAACGTTAGATCAAATTAGGTGCATTATAGTAGCTACAACTTTACCTAAAATTAGATAAAATTTTATGTCTAACGTTAGATCAAATTAGGTGCATTATAGTAGCTACAACTTTACCTAAAGTTAGATAAAATTGTATGTATAACGTTAGATCAAATTAGGTGCATTATAGTAGCTACAACTTTGCAGAGCTTGCACCTTTAGTAATAACGTTAGAGAATGTTTTCATTTTCCGAAGTTCCTTATCGCGCTTTGTGAAAGGGGGCTATTGTATCGCTTGGGAAGGAAAAGTCACCTGCGTTGCGCTGCTGCTCTGTGCTGTCGTCGTCTCGACAGCACTACAAAACACACACCGCGGGAAGACAAACATTAATCACGTACGTCTCTCCGAACACGATCAAAATATTGTGTGCTTAGCAAGTGTACGCGTCATAATTTTAATAAATTCAAAAGCAAATTATATTTTAATTATACAATATCAGAACGTATGTATTTAGCATGTGTGTTCTATCCTATACGCTGTTGTATTTATGGGTGTGAGTATATATTTAAAACTTCGTTTCATCCGGGTGTCCCTTGACACCTCTCAACATTTTTTTTGTAGAATTCCCATGTTTTTAAGCTAATAAAACAAAAACTAAAATTAAATATGGGAACTATTTCAACGGCCAAGTAATTTTTTTACGAGTAGTTTTAACAATTATTTCAATTGATTTTATGCCCGCAAGAAAATAGGTTTTTGATGCGTTGACCCTTATTTAAGGAAAGAAGGGGAATTAGCAAGCTATCTTTAAATGATAGATGACCAATCGCGATTTTTGTTGAAGCTTTATGAAGATGTAGTCTTCCATACATTATTTTGTTATATCTCAAAAGGATTAGGCAGTGATTTTAATAAAGTTTCCAAGCGGTACTTCTAACAAATAGCGTCATATTGAAGTCAATTTTCACAAAACTTTAAAAGATCATATACTAAAACCTCAAGAATCATGCATGAAAATTCGTTCATTGGTCTGTTTCTCGCGAACAAATAGACAGACCCGGCGGGGAATATCTTTTATAATGTATGGTTAGGATACACATCATCATTATCAGCTTAATAACGGCCCACTACAGGGCCAGGCCTCCCTCCTTATAGGAGAGGGAGGCCTCCATATAGGACGCACATAAGGAGGTGAAAAAGTAAAGAACTGAAGTAATAATCAAAGAAAAACATCTTTATTACTTACTACATGTAACATGAACTTGTCACAGCACTGAACATTCATTAAGCGGTATTCGTTTTAACAAAAACGATAATTGGTTGACACACTAAACATAGGTATTGTCAGTATGTAACCACATTTATCACTTATACCTAAAAATACAAAAAAAAATATATAAATATTAGGAAATTCTTCTAAAACCACAGTTTAACAAACAGTAGAAGATTTTATATAATGCACTACGGCAACCCACGAACAGATGGGAACATGATGGATGGATAGCCCATGCGCGATAAGTTGAAACTCGCCTGGAATACACCCCTCCGCCCGCTTCCCCTGTAACTTCCCTCAAGCTCTTGTGCTTTACTGTAGACAACGACACAAGACAACAAACGCCACGTGTCTGTGGCCCAAGTTTAAATTCAAAATCTGTTATTTCAAGTAGGCTGTTTTACAAGTACTTTTGAAACGTCAAGTCTGTCAGTACGTAGTGACTCTACCACCGGATCGGAAGGCAGATCCTGCGAAGAAGAGCCGGCCGGCAGTTGCTCTTTTTAAAAATCAATGTTACAATTTGTATTCTAAAAATTACAATTTTGGTTATCCTGTCTTATGTGTAGAAAGAATACCGATTGCTTCCACGTATCTAGTAATAGTAACCATTACTTAGTAAATGGCTTTTAACACATTTTTTAAACTTTTGTAAAGGCAAGTCCAGTACTTCCTATGGGATGAGATTATTTTTATAAGTCGTATACTCAGTCCCACAAATGATTTTTGCACAAGCGAAGTACCGGTGAAACTAATTTATGACTATGTCTCAACTTATTACGCACGAGTTGTAAAATTAATGACCAGCCATTACCTTACTAGGAGCATGTCGTACGTTATACTATTATTTTGTCTATGGTCAGTACCTCGACAGTTGCAGAAGTGATAGCACGTACAGTATTAGTAATTGGAAGTACACAGAGCTGCAATTCATTTTTATAGCATTTTTTTTTATTATAAATATGAAGTATAAAAGTATGCACAGCTCTGTATAGATGCAGAGTTCGGATTACCGAAGTACGAAATTGAAATTGTAGTACTGCACATATTCACTCTATACAAAAATAGATCTTCTATTTTGCGATTTTAGGCTTTCAAATGTAAAACAATCAACCTTTTTTACTATAGCGTAACCAAGAATCAAGTATCAACTCTCAGAACTCTAATACAGAAATTGACACCAATTAAAGATCATAACTCATTAAAGCCACCCAGCTCACAATAAATAAAATAAAAATTAATCATTGCCTCTTTAACTGAACATAACTGTCAAAAAAGCCGTTAAATAATCGAAAAAGTTATGAGACAAATGCTTGGTTTATTTTTACATTTTGTGTAGTGCACAGCTTAAAGAAAAATGTATAATACATGTACACATGTATGCACACTCAGACACGCACGTAAGCGCGCACGTACGCACGCTCCAACGGACGTACGCACCTTTTTTCTTAATAGCCTATATAAATATCTAACCAACCAGGCAAAACTGTGCTGGTCGGATGCCGGGTAGCTCTAACTCTAAAGCCACATGTTTATTACGAACCTAATAAAATACCTATAGCCTTCAATAGCTACCTCTAATTTGATTAATTTGGTATAGATGTTATTTTTTCGGCTGCAGCTATAATAGTAAAGTTTTTGTGCTAAACTACTAGCGCCGTAGACGTTGCGTTATTGACAACAAGTACAATCACGTACATTTTTAACAACCTCTTTGACAAATTTAAATGTATTCTTTTTCTTACCTCAAAATTATAATAAGCCTCTGTTTCGTATGTAGTTTCTGACATTCACAAATATTTATAAAATTCAGATTCGTTATTTTTAATACTATCAGAGTACAAAGCGAAATATTCACTTTTTTGTAATGAATTGGACCATATGGGATTTTCCCATAAGTGACGATGATATTTTTTTAAGTTAATTTTCGTCGAGTAGTCTTTCTTGTCGGAGTCAATTTTTTCTCTGATTGTACGCGGAAACGCAACGGTGACGTCGCGTTGACGCGACGTCGACGCTGCGCAGACGTTGAAGGAACGCTGTTGCTTTCAAAACGCTGTTGGAATAGGGGCCTCAAGCTTTTGCGCGTAAAGTAGCGTCAGCTAGTTTCGTTGAATCATTTAAAGTGACAGACGCCAAAGGACGCCAACATCGCTAAGCAACCATTCAAAAACTATATTCCTATTAATGGTTGTGAAGATGTATGTAAGTATGTTTGTTGTTCTTTCACGCAATACTGAATGAATTTTGATGAAACTTTACTATATCACAGCTTATATATTATAATAACACATAGGCTACTTTAAGTTTTAGTTTGCTGGCAGAGAAAAAGAAAGGAAGGTTATAGCTCTCCCAGCTCTTCTCTTTCTTGTGAGCACTGCGGCAAGATGTGCCGTTCTTGAATTCTTCATAGCCATCAATCCAGGTGTTATTCAAAAAATGCTGCTTTAATCGTCTGTCACAGATGTAAAGGCCTTAATTAACTTTATATCCTGAAATTTTTAGGGGAATCTGAACGAAGCGGGTGAAACCGCTGCTTTGACGACGTACTTTTATTTTCCCAAAACGCGGAAAGTACACCAGGCCGTCTTTCGAAAATAGAACATCTATGCTATTGGTGGGATGCATCATTCAAGCCTAAGAACAAAATATTATATGTAAATATAATTACGTTATGTAAGTTTTACAAATCACATAGAAACTTTTTTTTACTAAATATAGATCGGTCTAAAAATATAGGATAGTTTTCATAGACATTCATATAATGATATAGGTTAACATATTAAGATCTTCGTTCACTACACAAAACCATCTAACAACATGACATTGCAAAGATATGACAAATGTCAAACCTTTGCAAAAATTGTAGATTAATAATTTAGTTGTACAGAAAATCGAGAATAAATTGTCAGGTGAAAAAATATGCTATAGTTATTTCGAAACATGTCAATTAAGTTAAATTTTTTACTCTTTTATTTATATTGTATACCTATAGTTTAGTTTAGGTTATTATAGTAGATAAGTATTAAATTTATTTTAATTAAATATATTATTTATCTGTACATCTGTACACATATTCAAGCCATTGTCAAATAAAGTAAATCTGTTTACAAACATTAAGTTAAATAATTTTTATTTGACACCTCAACACTTTCACACATGGGGCTGAGGTATAAATTGTAGACCAGATACAAATAAATTATCATATCGTACGTAAGTTTATATAACTATATACCATTTGGTTCAAAACCATACATATTATATAAGCATACCTATATATCCTTAATAATATGTACACTTGTCAAAGAGAGGTTTTAGTAATATTATATTGATAATAAAACAAAAAACATTGAATAAACGTTTTAACATCAATAACATGTCTAATTTTACCAAATAACTAAAAAATATTATTATTTTCTTCATGAAAAATAACATAACTACGATACTTCTTCTTCTTTTCTATTTTACTTAAATCAAGTGTATTTTTTTAATTTTACGCAGAACATTTTCAAAAGTAACACACTGAATGTCACAGCAAAACGGTCCAATGTAGTGGACAAAGAGATTAATACCACCTTACAATATAAAGAGCATGTACATCTAATATCAACCAGTCTGTTAGTATAACAGTAGTGTTAGTTTTAATTTAAAAAATTAAATTAAAATACAAAATACCCCCGACACAAAAGCATAATTTAAAAATTAAAAAAAAAAATAAAAGAAACTCAATCTTAAACTACCTAAGTATGTATTAATAATTCTAAAAAAAAAAAAGTTGAGAGGTGTGAAGGGACAACCGGATGGAACGAAGTTCCTTTCGATTAATTAGTGAAGGAATTGTAATAAAATTTTATTTTTTTTTAAGTAATAATAATATTTGTTGTTGTACACCGAAACAGGCTGTGGCTGATATTATGTAAGTACTCAAGAACTCATTAGATCCACCCGGCACCTAATCTGCAACGCCCGCCGCGTCTAGTAACAACTGACGAAGAGAGAAGTTACGGAGATAATGTTTTTAACGTATGCATGTAAAGACTACTAACCGCACGACTACGCAGGAAGGGTGCCGGATGGCTCTAATGAGCAATAACCCTAAGAGTTCAACACCAACAAAACCAATTGTGCTATAATGTACGAATAAAGCTTGAGAGCACATTTTGTTTACACAAAGTTTAAAAATGTTAAGTTGGTGTTGAGTGTACACAATGTGTGACTACGTATAATCTAAATCAACAATCATTGTTAATTTAAATAACTTTTTTTAAATTGTTTTACGGTTATTTTTTTTTTAATTTGTAGCTTTCGCGGCATCGGATTTTTCATCTTCGGCATCCATCGTCACGACCCTCTCGGCCTTCCCAGCGATCTTACACTATAAAAATAATAAAAAAAAAATGTATAAATCATTAATTAGTCATTAATTGGCAGCAGATAGCAAAAAATTAAACTTTTCTTAAAGTTTTCTTAAGACTGTTACGAAATATTTTTCTTGTCATGCCAACATTATAAACTGAATATGTTTTTGATAATCTGTAGCGCTAATTTTATAACGATGTTTTTATAGATCGAGACACCATACAAAAAGACAGATTCATTTATCATAATATTACTGAAATAGAAACTAAATATGATACTCATAATATTGTTATCGGAGTGTGCCTGTATAATTTTGGAACCCATACAGGGCCCTTAGTCATAAGCTTGCTTGTTCATGCAACACGTCGTGAAGCAAATTCTAACCACGCTGAATGAATAAAAATGACAATTAAAAATGGTATTCCTGTGTACAAAAATAGTCCATATTTTCACATCTATTTATCTTTTCTAACACATATATGACGAAAAGAAATGT
This sequence comes from Mycalesis mineus, assembly GCA_034621355.1. Lineage (NCBI taxonomy): Eukaryota > Metazoa > Arthropoda > Insecta > Lepidoptera > Nymphalidae > Mycalesis > Mycalesis mineus. The sequence continues at coordinate 8,814,524 of CM067881.1, forward strand.
CATTTTTTTTTTTTTTAATGCCTACAAGTTGGCCCTTGACTGCTATCACACCTGATGTTAAGTGATGATGCAATCTAAGATGGAAACGGGCTAACTTGTTAGAAGTGGGATGAAAATCCACACCCCTATCGGTTTCTACACGACATCGTACCGGAACGCTAAATCGCTTGGCGGTATGTCTTTGTCGGTAGGGTGGTAACTAACCACAGCGAAAGCCTCCCACCAGCCAGACCAAGACAAATTAAGAAAAATCTCAATCTGCCCTGCCGGGAATCGAACCCAGGACCTCCGCCTCTTAATCCACCACGCATACCACTGCACCACGGAGGTCGTCATTCTTTAGTCCATAAAGATATAATCGACTTCAGTCGGGTATATTCCGGCTACAATAATGTGAATTTCAGCCGTTTCTATTTTAATAATATGGAAAATCGAGTATTTTGGTAGTTTAGATTTTATAATAAATCATATTAATTCCATATCAGCTGCGTTTAAGCATTTAAGTAATAAAAATGTTGACAAAATAAGGATAGTTTGTTTACATAATTATATGTTCTACATATACTTGGACCAATAGTTCAATAGTCTAGTCATAAATTAAGTAGAATTTGAACTTATAGGAGCTAATTCGCTCAATGTTGAGCTGTTACGTTTTCATCTGCATAATTTTAAATATTTTTTGCACGCTATAACTCGTTCACCTTGCCGTGACCTTGATATCGATTTGGTTGAGGTGCAAACATTACAATGAACTAACTTAACGTAAACAAACTAAAATTAGGATATATTTTAATTGTATATTTTTTCTATATCGAGGCTAGTTCGCTAAGTTTATTCAAAAAAACTTTATTTATTTGAGTAGAATTTTTGTAAAGATCTACTACAGGACCAGACCTTATAGGAATATGGAAGTTAGACCCACAGCACTGCTTCAATGCGAGAGGCTTAGGTGTAGGGTAATAATAAATGATGACAATTACTATCAGAGATTACTGTCTGCCTCGTTGGTTTAGTGGTTAGCCTATGTGGCTTCGATCACGAGGTCCTGGGTTCGATCCCTGGGTCGGGTCACGGAATAATTCTGAGCTTTTTCATTCTTCTATGAAATGTTCAGTACATTCCAAGCCCGGAGTTGGGAAGTTGGTGGTGTTACACCCCCGTGCCTCGGAGAGCACGTTAAGCCGTCGGTCCCGGTCATTATCATCCACATCTGATAGTGATCGTTAATAAATGAAACATTATCACTCTAAGCCTGCCAACCCGCATTGGAGCAGCGTGGTGAGTACACGCTCCACATCCCCTCTCCTATAAGGAGGGAGGCCTGGCCCTGTAGTGGGCCGTTAATAGGCTGATAATGATGATAATGATGACTATCAGAGATTATAGATAAAGGCTGGGCTTGACGTGCTCTTCGAGATAAAAGGGTCGCGTTTTGTGAAAGCAGTAATAAATCTCATTTTAACATAGGCTTATTAAAGTACCGCTAAAATAAATGAAATAAATAATTTTTCAATTATTTTAGAAAACATACCTTATTACTCCTTTTATTTTTTTGTTTTTCACTCATCACATCTTTGTCTAAGTCCATATCACTCTCTTTGGCTTCATCTGTGTTTTGTGTTTCTCTATTGTCTGAATCTGTGGCCATTTTCTCAGTTCTGTCATTTTGTGGTTTGTCTTTATTGATACCCCAGCGTTTTTGTTTTTTTGAGTTAAGTTCCTCGAACTTCTGTATAAAGTCAGCTTGATTTATATAGTCGGCTGGCTTCTCGGCGAGGTACCCAGGGTGGATTGTGATTTCTGAAATAAACAAGTCGAAAACTTTCTAACTTTGACTTTAAATATTATAAGGCAGTCCATACAGCGCCATCTATCCACAAAGTAAGCGTTGCTTTTGTTATGAGTACTAAGTAATGTATATTCGAATATAATATACATAAATACTTATAATAGATTAGTACAAGATGATTTTTATTTCAGTACAGATTTTATTTTTGCGATTCTGTACATTTTATGATATATATTTTTTCAACTTCTGACTCATAAAATTTTTTAACAAAAATAGAACCGACTCAAAACGCACTAAAAAGTAAAAAATAACTTTCATTTAGTTGCTTTAATTTACTTAACATATCTATGAAGTCGGTGCCAGCCAAGTTTAAGGAACATTTATTTACGTAGTAAAGCAGTTTGTGGGTTCTAAGTAACGACCTTAAAGTAGAAACCTTGACTGGCACCGACTCCTAGATATGCTTAAGTAAATTAAAGCAACTAAATGACACATTTATTTTTCACTTTTTAGTGCGTTTTGAATCGGTTCTATTTTTTGTTAAAAAATTTTATTTCTTACTTTTTACTGATTTATTGCCACGAAACGTACTCGTACTATACTGTCATAGTATATTATACGGCACTAGTAGCCAAAAAGCTACCGATACTGGGGCAAAGACCGAAATCGCAGTAAGCGTGCCTCCAAAATTTGAAGAGTTCCTTCAATTTCTCCAGGATATCATCATCAGATCCTAACATGATGACAATAGGTCCACCTTGGAAGTATACCCTTTCTAAGAAAAAAAGAATTATCAAAATCGGACAACTCTGTAAAATATATATATATATATATGCGTGTCGAATTGAGAACCTCCTCCATTTTTTTTCGTTAGTTAAAAATAACAAAATGATGGCCACATTATTATCAAACAAAACAAAACAATAAAAAAGAAAAAATACGACATTTTTAATATAAAAATTGTGAACTAAAAAATATATGCAGAACCACCTACCAACACCACCCACTACCGTCTACGTCACGGCCGTTAAGCATCCCCTCACATTCATGAATTATTAAAATGAAATAGAATAACGAATGTAAAAAGGTAGAATGATTCCTGAGGAAAGTTTTAGTATATATTTTGTTAACGTTTTGTACAAATTAGTTCAAAGGGGTTATTTCAGATTTGTATGGCGCCTTGGCCAGGCATATACCTGGTACAGTACCCCTACAGTAATTCTATATGTTTAGAGTAATAAACTAGACGTTAATTATAGTTTATTTCTTACGAAATATTCCTATTTCATAGAATTTCATTTCATCAGAAACCGTTAATAAAACGAAATATTTTCTACTGGAATTACTATTTCTTCCAGTTTGTACTACTGATAAGTACATACATAATATGACTGTTTTGCATTCCAACAAAACAGGTATTATGTGTTGAATAAAACACACAGCGTTGAGATGAAGAAAGCTGAAGTAAATTTGCCCTTAATTAGGTTATCTGTGGTTAAAACTTACCAAATTGTCCTTGGTTTTATACCTGTCTCCCTCTTTCACCAGTGTGCATCCCTTTCTAACGGAGGATGCTTGACAAATTGTCAATGTCATGTCATAGTCTTTCAGCTCTCCAGCAAGAGGATTGCTGCAACGCTGTGTGTTTTATTCAACACATAATACCTGTTTTGTTGGAATGCAAAACAGTCATATTATGTGTTTTACTAAAACACACAGCGTTGAGATGAAGACCTGTTTGGTATCTGCTGGTGAAAAAGTAATATTAAACGCTATGATGTATTAAATAAATTACTAATTTGGTAATATAAAATCCTTTAATGTAATGTTATAACAAAAAATAAAAACTAAGTTTCTTCCAAATCAAAACAAACAAAAAATATATTAAAAATTAAAACAAAAAATATCTCAAGTAATATTAGAAAAACATGAATGTAATAAATCTATATTAGAATGATTGGTTTTATCAAGTCTGTCCACTGGTCGACAGTAAAATTTCTGAAAGGTTTTAATACTTTTCCAGTTTCCTCTGTCAAGTATTTCTTGTACAGGTCTATTCTCTATCCAACTTCTGGACGCTACTGCTGACCTGACACTACCTGGTGGGGCATCAATATTAGCCTCTCTAAAAATACTTCTTATCCATCCTGCAATCATTGCACTTGAAGCAGGCTTTAATGCTCCTGATAAAGAAATAAATAAATTCTTGACAGTCCTATCAGTAATTCTTCTATATTCAGACTTTTCTAGGAACTTATTTATATGTTGGACAGGGCAGACATGATGGTCTGGATGTTTCCGCAACATCCATCCTGACTGCCTGTGGGTTTTAGAATCAGTTTTAGAACCAAACCTTGGCCAGAGATTAATTCCATCCTCCATAACAACTAGACTTTCATGACTATTTTCTAAAAGGGTCAGATCATGGATCCTACGACCCGAGGACAGCAAGAGGATCAATGCTGTTCTCCTAGAAATGTCAAATAAGGTATCTGAACCTCTTGAAGTTCTTAACCAATTGAATAAAATTGCAGTATCCCATATTGGTGGTTTTTGTACTACTGGCCTAGCAAGTGAGATAGCTTTTAGAACTTGTTGGGTGAAAAAATGTTTAGAGATATCAACTTCTGATGCTGCACAGTAAGTTGAAATAGCTGACTTATGCAAAAGGATGGTTCTATAAGCTAGCTTATCTTCTAAAAATAGTTTTGCTAAAAATCTAGCAACTTGCTGACCGTCAGGTGCTTTTGGGTTAATTTTATTGGTCTGACACCATGATACCCATCTTTTGATTGGGGCACAATATGTCGTTAAAGTAGATTTCCTCCAACTACTTCCTAACAGGTTTTGTTCTTCTGTGGACCAGTGAGCAACTTAGTCGGCCCACCCCCAATTTTCCAAGCAAGAAGAGTTAACTTGTCTACCTGTGCTGGGCAGCTGCCTGTGCTCCAATCTACTAAAACCTTCCGCAGGTTCGTTATTTGCAATGGCTCTGCTCTGGCTCTCGCTTTCAGGTCCGGCAGCCAGAAACATTTGTTCCATTCCGGTGTTATAAGGATGTAAGTCCCTTTTGCACTGTTCAAGTGAGCTAGTACTCTTGGTATTAAGTTGGGTGGGGGAAATGCCCAGCCTAGCTGAAAGTTCCACTGTCGACTGAATGCGTCGCAGAAAATTGCTGCACAATCTCTGGAGTCTAGTGTTACGTACCTTGGCATGACAGCAGTTTCTTTTGACGCAAATAAATCGACGTCTGGAACGCCCCATCTTCGAAATATAGCCTCCGTGGCTTGGGGCAGAAGATGCCACTCTGGTAACCTGCAACCCCTTGATAGGCGATCTGCAATTCCGTTTAGCCTCCCCGGGAGGTAAGTGGCTGAGAGTGTTAACTGTAGCTGTTCTGCAAGTTTTAAGAGTCTGGTTGTAAGTCCTAGTAGTCCTAAGGAATGTGTCCCTCCCTCGTTCCTGAGGTATGCAACCAGAGTCCTGTTGTCGGATTGCACAAGTATGTGTGCACCCTGTAGAGTCATCCGCTGACTGTTTATGGCTGCAAATACAGCATACATCTCTTTTATGTTTGAGTGCCAAGGTCTTTGGTGAGGATCCCATTCTCCTGACAGGTACATACTGTTTAATTGGTGGTCAAGAAGTGGGTTACCTCCTTCTTGATTATTGGTGTTGAGCTGTCTTCTACAGTTCGTAACCACCACCTTAGATCCTGCTGAACAAGCAGCGGAAGATCTTTTCGTTCTCTTGGCCTGTTTTGCTTGAATATTTTTAGAAAAAGTTGAGTTCTGCGACAATGCAGTCGACCCCCTGAGACTGCGTAGTTTGCAAAATTCAGCAAACCTAATAAACTCTGAGCTTCTCGCAGAGAACTGTCTCCATTGTTCAACATCTTGGTAATAATTTGTCTTATCTTTATTATTTTTTTTAAAGGAAGCTTTAAGGAATTCTGTTGAGTGTTCCATACCAGGCCCAGGTATTCTACCTCTTGAGAGGGTTTCAGAGCAGACTTGTGATAATTTATATGCCAACCTAGAGTTTCCAGTATTCTCAGCATTTCCGCAACCTGAGAAACTAGTACTGTCTGATCTTGATTGACCAGGAGAAAATCGTCCAGATATACAATTATCCGGAAGCCCCTCGCTCGCAGGATTTCCGCAATCCAGTTTGTAACTGTAGCAAACATCTTTGGAGCTGATGATAGGCCAAATGGTAGGGCTGTCAATTGCAGCACTTCGTTGTTGTATATGACACGGAGAAACCTCCTGTGTGCTTCTGCTATTGGTAAATGAAAATAGGCCTGATGAATATCTATTTTCACTAACCAATCGTTTGTCTGCAAAAAATTGGCTACATCTGTTGGTGAAATTAAAAGGAAATGTTTCACTGACACATATGAGTTGAGACCTCGGAGGTCGAAAATTGGCCGTGATCCTCCCTCTGGCTTCTTTACTAAGAACATTCGACATAGGAAGCCTGGATTGAGTAAAGGTGGAGTCTCTAATATCTTCTGTAGCTTTAACTGAGCGATCATATCTGTCATATCTTTCGTAACCTTGGTTGCAAATCTTTTTAACACATTGTAATCTGGGTATTGAAGAGGAGGTTTCTCTGTGAACGGAATTCGTGCACCCTGTATTAAGCTGAGAATATACTTGTTTGCCCCCTGTTCTTTCCATTGTTGGGCATACTTCCTTAGACAACCCCCTCTGAAAACCATAGACTGATTGTCATTGTTTATTGGTCTTGCCTGAGGGTGGAGTATTTTTGTTTGTGTAATTCCTACGAAAGGGCTGATTTTTCTTATATTTTGAATTTTGCCTCTTTTCTGCCTTGTTATCCTTGTTTTGGGATTTGTAATGCTCATAATTGGTATAAGACCTCTTGTTTTGCACATGAGATATACTAAGAGGTTTTCTCTCCTTAATATAAGCTGGTGTGTTAAGCCACATCTGTGATCCACCTAAAGAAGCTATGATAGGCTGTAAGGCGTCTCTGCTAAAAAGATATTCTTGACTTGGTGGAACAGATTGAAGAGTAGCTTTTAAATTTGGGTTTCCGATCTCCTTTAAAATACGATCCCGTCGCACCTCAATGCACTCTGCTCTCTTACCACATATAATTTGCATTGCTGTCTCAGAATTCTTGTAAGATGGTGATCCTGGACCGAAAATACTAGAAACCTTTTCGAATAATGTATTAGTATTTAAATTATTAATATTCGTTGATGCCCAGTCAAGCAAATCTTGTAGACCTGACCTTAATAGCTGACGTTGTTCCAAAATATTATTAGACAAACCAGCTAATAACAGCTCTGTGGAAGCTAAATAATCTTTGCTCTTACTAAAATGACACAACTCTTCATTAAGTTTTAGACCTACAAACCCAGGACTGGCAATACATGATTGTAATGCTTTTTTATATCGAATGCCCTTCCAAGAAGGAGTATCAAACTTCTGAAGGTTAGCTAATTCTTGTAATCGATCTTTATCAGCTAGTGGAATTATTGTTTTTTCATCAAACTCTGTACCAAGTACACCTAAGGAAAGTTTATGACTTGATGTCGGGTTTTTTAAGAAATCTGAAGTAGATGGGGTGGAATCAATAGGAACTTGTTGAAGCTCAACAGATTGATTAGGATTAGTCGTCAACAGAGGTAAGTTAGTTAAATAAGAAGAAATAAATCCTACCTGTTGAATGAGAGTCTCTACTCGCGGGTCCGAACATGTCTGACCCCGTTTATACTTACGTGTCCTCCTTCTTTTGTTGGGCGGAGGTGATGCTACACCCTCCTCGTCCTCCGAGGACGAAGAGGATGACGAGCTACTAGATTTTCTCTTATTGTTCGAATGTGGACCCTCGTCCGAAGCGTCAACATTCGAACTTGGCTCGCCTCCGGCCCCGGTCTGCATACACTCATCCGGGTTCATCCCGACAGAATTAAGGACACTAATATTGTAATCAGAACTAATACAATAACAACTTCACTGTGTGTTGATTTAAAAAACCAATATTTACTGTATTTCAACACTTTTTTAAATCTGAAAAAATTTTCAATGTTTTACCGGGAAAATTTACAAACGCTATGACATGACATTGACAATTTGTCAAGCATCCTCCGTTAGAAAGGGATGCATACTGGTGAAAGAGGGAGACAGGTATAAAACCAAGGACAATTTGGTAAGTTTTAACCACAGATAACCTAATTAAGGGCAAATTTACTTCAGCTTTCTTCATCTCAACGCTGTGTGTTTTAGTAAATCACATAATGCAAGAATTTTTGAACGAACGCATTCAGATGTATATTGACATCTATGGTTAAGGTCTGTGGTCAAAAGCATATTATATATATAAGCAATTATATTTTTATTAAATTATTTCATTTGAAACGACTAAAAAGTATAATTTATTTTTATTCTCGTGATTTTTTACTGTTTTTTGATATACTGTACAACGACCTGGCCAGAAATGAAACAACCCCTTTGACGATAATGTATAAAAGGATTATTCCACTTTATTAGTATAACAAAAATGTCCACAATGGCATACATCTATGTTTTAAGGATACTCAATGTTTCTTTAAAAAAGATTCACGTGTTTTTTTTGCTTATTCGAAATTTTTGAAAGGTGGCAATACTCTATTAATATATATCAAAAAAGAATGATAGATTTTAGTTAGTAGACAGTTTGGTCCTGATATTTTCCTATGCCCAAGGTTGCCTAGAAGAAATCGCTACTGAGTGATAAGGCCGCCTTTTGTACATCAATTTCTTTCATAGTATTATTTTTGTTGTTTGTCATGTACACTTAGTACAAATGTATAAATAAATAAATATTATAAGTGCTCGATCGTACCTTTATCAATCACCTCAGGTACCATGTAAGGGTACAGCCAACCCACTAGGGGCGTCTGACCCGCGACATAGTGCGCCTTCTTGTGGTAGAACAGCAAACCGTCCAGCGGAGGAACATTGTCTTTGAACTGTGGATATGAGCCCAGCATGCTGTAAGATTATAACATTAAACGTTAGTTTTGGGACATCAATTTCACGTAACATAAATTATGTGAAATAATCAGCAAAAAAACAAAAAGATTTTTTTAAATATGAGAACTATCATTACAGAAAAAAAAATTGGTTGTCTGTAAAGTCGGTTTACTGACGATAGTTGAACGTGACAATGTCTTAAGAAAATACTGATGGAATGGTAGCATTTAATTGGTTATTAAAATTTTTAATTTAAGTATATTTTTATAAATATTAATTTAAATTAATATATTTAATAATTATATTTAATAGACTGATGTCGAACGCTACCGAACGCAAAGGCCGATTGTGCTTCTTTGTCGCTCGTTCCGCGCTCTCGCTTGCACTTCAAGCCTTACATGGAACGCCTCAAAGCGAGGTAACGACGCATGACGTCATATTTTGTCGTGCGTGCAGCCGGCTCTATCGAATTATAAGACGTTGTCACGTCAAAAAGCTATACATATATTCTCTACAAGAGTTTAGCATACGGGTGCAAGGTTGTAGCTGACTGCAGATGACAGTTGCAGGTAACACTACTACGATGCGATACTTCGCCTGCAGTTGTCGTCTGCGGTCTGCTACTGAGAGAGTCATACTTAAAAGAATACTGAGTCATCAAGATATACAGATGATTTTGTTTTAAGTGCAGATATTCCTTTTTTGCGGTTCCGAATCATTCATCATCATCATCATTATCATCCAATTAAAGGCCCACTACAGGGCCAGGCTTCTATCTTTATAGGAGAGGGGATATCGAGCGTACACCCACCACGCTGCTCCAATGCGGTTTGGCGGGCTTAGGGTGATAATGTTTCATTTAATAACGATCACTATCAGATGTTGATGATAGTGACCGGGACAGACGGCCTAACGTGCTCTCCGAGGCACAAGGGTGTAACACCACAAACTTCCAGATTCCGGGCTTGAAATATACTGAACATTTCATAGAAGAATGAAAAAGTTCAGAATTATTCCGTGACCCGACCCAGGAATCGAACCCAGGACCTCGTGATCGAAGCTACATAGGCCAATCACTAGACCAACGAGGCAGATCGGAATCATTAATAGATAATAAATCCACCAGATCCAATGTACATTTTATAAAATACATTTTTTCAATTACGAAATAATGGAAAAAATTTTAATCTTAAAAAATATTTCATTTTTAATTTAGACTAAAGGCTTTATCAAAAGTTTCTCTTTATTAAACAGTATTTTATTTTTTTCTCGTACTCAAAGCTAAAATAGGGGCAACACATGCTATAAACTTTAATTAAGTAATTAAGTCCCTATCAAAGGACATTGCCAAAATTTGCCCCAGGCTGTCCAAACGTATGCTCATATTTAACTGTTTTATTTAAATACACAATGAATTTTAAACAACTGCCCATATTTCATAGCAATCACTCGAAAATATATCAAAAAAATAAAAATTTCAATCGTTTTTTTGTGTTCTGAATCACGTGACCGTCGTCGTAGTATGAAAAGTCAACTTTTTCAACCTTCATAACTTTTTCCTGCGACTGCATAGCTACATACAACTTTGTTTTTCTGTAAATAGAAAATCTGCACTATTTAATGATATATATGTTACGGTAAGAGTGAATAATTAATGATTATTAATAATTATCTATTATTATTAATAATTACCGAAATTCGAGGTAAAAGTGATAAATTAATCACATTTGTCGGTTATTATAAATAATTTGACCCTAGTAGTGGTAAATGTAATAAATGGCCAAGGGTTGCGGGGCGGGGCGGTGTGTGCAACGTGCGAAAGAGTTTTTTAACGCCCCAACCCGCCACGCTTCGCGGGGCTCCTATTTCTGGGTGGTTTACAAAAAAAATAACCACGAAGCCTTCTAACCTAACCAACAATAAGGACTTCCGGGCTCAAGTTTTCTGAGTGGTCATAAAATAAATATAAACCTAACTAACAGTAAATAACCAACAAATTAAAAATATTAAAATATAATAAAATTACCTTCATTATATTTTCTTTTTCCAAATTTACTTTCATCAACCTGTACTTTTTTTGAGATATTCAAGATGGCGTCGCGTACTTTTGACATTTGACGTCTGGGTTGTTTACATCGCGATACGTCATAATTTAATTTTATTTAAAAATTAAGTTTAATTCCACGGTTTATTTTATTTTTCATCATTACTTTTCGATATTTGCCTTTAATATTAAGGAACTACGCATATTAGAAGATATTTAGCTGTTTTAGTTGAGTTTCGTTCAAGAGAATTTTTCAATTTCATTGGGTTTTTATTTATTTTATCACTTTCACCAATATGTGCCGTGAATTATTAATAATTACCAATAAAAGTAATAAATTTCGATCGTTTATTCACATTTACCAAAACATGTGGTTATTATTAATAATTTTGTAAAATTATTAAAAATTTTCAATAAATCACATTTACCGTAACATATATATCATTACTGGGCAGCCTGGGGTACACTTCCATACAATTTTTGGCAATGTCATTTGAGACTAAATCTACCTTGTATAACAATAGCTTTGTTCAGTGTTTTCTGTGAACAGTTATACTTTTTAAACTTCATCAGTATTAATCAAAAAGTCTAAAAACAGATTACTTACTAGGTAAGGTAGTGATTAGTGCAGGGCATCATTGGAAGAGTTTTTATTATAACTTGGTTTCTGTCGCTCACTACTTTTAAGTCAGGGAAGGATTCAAGTTGCGTCTGCATCCAGTAATAGCGAAATTCAGTCTACAAATAAACGCATTATCGAGTAAAGTTCTGTTATCTAAGTGGCAAGTTGGATTTTTAACGAGTATCGTAAAAACGTCAATTTATATAAATAAACTAGCTGTACCCGGCAAACGTTGTTTTGCCATGAATGCCATATATTATTTCTAGAAAACATTTTTTTTACATAGGGGTTGATCGTGTAGGGGTGAAAATTTAAGGTTGTATGTATTTTTTGTTGCCATAATATAAAAAATTGTCCAAAAAATTAAAATACGGGTGGACAACTCTTATCACTTAGGGGTATGAAAAATAGATAGTGCCCGATTCTCAGACTTACTGAATATGCATATAAAATTTCATAAAAATCGGTCAAGCCGTTTCGGAGGAGTATGGTAACTAACACTGTGACCCGAAAATTTTATATATAAGACTGGCTGACCCGGCAAACGTTGTTTTGCATTAAAAATTAAAAAAAAATTTTAGATGAAAATTATATAGTAGCCGATTCTCAGACCTGAATATGCATACAAAATTTGGCAAAAATCGGTAAAGCCGTTTCGGAGGAGTACGGTAACTAACATTGTGACAGGGAAATTTTATATAAAAGATAAATATTATATGACAATTACACATATTGCCCCAAAGTAAACATAGGTAGCTTGTGTTATGGATGATATAACTGATCTGAATATTTTTATATATATTATACATAAATACTTATAATATATATATATAAACACCCACATATGAAATGACACCCTCTAGTAATAGCGTGAGCAAACTACTTCAATTCCATATAAATTGACGCACATTTTAATGGAACAACTCGGAAAATAATCCAACTTGGCATGTCATATGAAATTAGAAAAATAAAATTTAACTTGTAAATTTAATTTAATGTCAACATGCAGAAACATTCTTGAAAATGGCAACTGGTTATCCATAGACAAATCTGAGCATAGAGTAGAGAAGGAAACTGCAAGCTAAGTATTAAAATGCTGGCTTACCTCCCCATCTGTCATCGGTTGGTTCCAAGCAAGCAGATCCAAGATGTATAGAGTATTTGACAGCTCGTAATAGAAGCCGTCGAGTACACAACAATTTTTACGACATACATTGTAGGGGTTGCCCCCAGGCAGGCCTGTGCAGCGCTCAAATTTGAAATGTCCATACTTTGTATAGAATTTTGTTTTACCCTGCAAAATAATATGAATAACATTGATAGTGACGACCTCGCGCAGTGGTGTGCGTGGTGAAATTATAAGACAGAGGTTCTGGGTTCGATTCACGGCGGGGCAGATTGAGATTTTTCTTAATTTGGATTCCCGGTCTGCTTGACGGGAGGCTTTTCGCCGTAGCTAGTTACCACCCTACTGACAAAGACGTACCGCAAAGCGATTTAGCGTTCCGGTACGATGTCGTAGAAACTGAAATGAGTGTGTTTATCCTACTCCTAACAAGTTAGCCCGCTTTCATCTAAGATTGCATTATCACTTAACATCAGGTGTGATAGCAGTCAAGGGCCAACTTGTAGTCAATTAAAAAAAAGCTGTACCAAAACAGTTTAAACTGTTTGTAAATTACCATTCCACATCATGAATGTATAAATCGCTAGTCATTTTACACCTAATATAATAATTTAAATTTGTTAATAAAGTTTATCTATTCTTTTGCTCTCAGCAGCTTTCGAGAGTGCAATGGCATTTATTGCCAATTTATATGGTTGGACTATAGGTATTTTGCTGGTATGCCTCTCACTCCACATTTACTGCATTTAAACTAACTACATTAGCTTTTTAGTTACTTCATACTATAAACTCTTTAGAGGTGGTTGTTCCTAATGCACAGTAAGACCTATAAATACTATGTATGATTATTTTTCACTGAGAAAAAAAACGGAGGAGGTATCTATGACACGTAGTATAGTTTTTTTATGTATGACCATAACTTTTCACAGGTTATCAGATTTTGCAATTCTTTTTTTATTAGAAAGGGCATACATTTAGGTGGTCCCATTGCCAATTTATATCCTGGGGAAGTTGGACTATAGATATTTTGTTGGTACGCTTCTCACTCCACATTTACTGCATTTAAACTATGACAGTTAGTACGAGTATTTTACTGGTGAATTCATACATATAATAGTAGTATGATAAAAAGTAAAAAATAACTGTGTCATTTAGTTGCTTTAAGTAACTCCCGCTAGTCGGTGTCAATAGGAGTGAGTTAGAACCCAAAAAATGGTAATGTTATTAAACTTACATTGTTGGCAACAAAAGCACCACGCACAGTTATTTTTTACCCTTTAGTGGGACAGGGTATTTTTTTAATTACTCAACTATAAAACCAATTCTAATTTCAAAATCACTTGGCTTCTCTATCATCCATTCTGACATCATCATTACATACTGTATGTGAGAGAGGTTTTGTTGAAACCAGCTACTAAATATTTAGGTTGTTAAATAGGGATTAACTTATTTATTTACCTAGTAGAAGTAAGCAACATAACAACATTATTTAATACAACACTAGCAGACGCCTGCGACTTCGCCAGCATGCAAATTCAAATTCAAAATCGTTTATTTCAAGTAGGCTTACAAGCACTTTTGAAACGTCAAATTGGACTATTTTATTAAAATCGCGCCAGCCATTTAGTTGTGAAGAAGTAACATACACACCCAGAAACTTTCGCCTTCATAAGTTTTTTTTTTATTGACTACAAGTTGGCCCTTGACTGCTATCATACCTGATGTTAAGTGATGATGCAGTCTAAGATGGAAGCGGGCTAACTTATTAGGAGTAAGATGGAGTCCACACCCCTTTCAGTTTCTACACGACATCGTATAAATCTTGGCAGTATTATGTGTGTGGTTACAGAAAGCTCCCACCAGGCCAGACTATACAAATTTCTGCGGGAAGTCGAAAGCCTATCCATTGCGTCTTATAAATCCACCGCGCATATAATTGCGCCACGGAGGTCGCAATAGTAGTATGATAATAAATTAAGTAACACCCGCTTCTATCAATAGGAATGAGTTAGAAACAAAAAATAGTATGTTATTGAACTTACATTGTTGGCAACAACAAGCACCCGCACGCCCTTGGGACAGGGTACAACAAACCAATTCTTCTCAAAATCACTTGGTTTCTCTATCATCCATTCTGACATCATCATTACATTACTGTATGTGAGAGAGGTTTTGTTGAAACCAGCTACATAAATATTTGGTCTGTAGGGAACCTAGAGAAAAAGTAACAACATTATTTAATGCAACACTAACTTATGTCCATTTCCAGCAAGCACAATAGCGTATTGCAACCTTTGAAGAAAAAAAAGAATACATTAAATATGCGACCTTTCTTTATTGAAAGAATGAGTAAAGTGACTACCCTTAAAAGATAAATATATGCCGTCGCGAACTTTTTTACTGTTCTAATAAAGAGAAACAATCGTTCCATATATAATTTTGTTATATCTCAAATAGATCTGACAGCGATTTCAATGAATGATCACAGGCTGTGGGACCCTTCCAACAGCTTTCATCCTATAAGAGTCAATTTATACAAAACTTTACCAAAATAATATTAAAAATCTTTCTCAGAAATCATTCTATTCTTTGGTGAAAACCACAAGAAAAAAATCATTTCTATTTCTTTTAACTTTCTACCCCTTTGATTTTAAGTTTCGCGACAAAAAGTATCTTATGTAACAGTCCTCACCATATGAACCAAAATCATGCTAAATTTCATTTAATTTCATTCAGTAGTTTTGATGTGATTTGCGACCAACAGACAAACAGACAATAATTTACAAAAATACACTTTTGGGTTCAGTAATAATTATAGAGTGCACACCAATGAAAAATTCAAAAACATCTTCAATGTACAGAATTGGATCATGGAGCTTCAGTTTTATGATTAGTATAGAATCTCACAATAAAACAATTTTTCTTTCTTATTTCTGTCTGCCTATCAGATATTTAACCTTTATAGATTTACATGCAAATTTCATTGTCTAGAAAGCCAAGCAAAAAGGAACCAACTTCAAAATTTCAAATCATACACCAAAACCTATATTAATTAAATATCTACATATTGTACAGAACAAAAATATTTAGATACACAAATAATATTACTTTAATGACATTTCAATATTACATTACTCATAAAATTTAGATTGGTAGGTATTGAGCATGTTCTTAAACTATATTTGAATTTTTAGATTAGTAATTTATGAGAAAATTTCTACAACAAATACAGGCCAAATACAGAACCTACACTAAATTCTACAATATCATTTTTGCAGTGCAAACAAAACTGCAATACAGTCTATTGGGCCGTTCAAATATTACGTAAGCAGATTACAATTATTTACCCCCCATCCCCCTTGTCAGCAAAAGTAAGCAAAGCTCTCACCATGATTACATAGACATTTTTCAATTATAAATGTATTTTTTTAAAAATATAATTATAATGTGTCATAATTATAAATATAAAAATAAGAAAATAGATTTAGGATAGAGATTAGATTTTACTGACAGTATTCAATAGAAAAGTAACGAAATTTTGCTGTATGTTTAAAAAAAATAAATAACTACCGATGATGTAATCATCATTTAGACTACCCTATCCCCTATCATCCAAAATAAGCAAAACTAAGACCCCCCACCCCCTATAGTGCTTATGTAATACTTGAACGGCCTCTATAACAAAAGTGAATAAGAAATACCATTTCTATAATATGGCAATTCGCAATGCAAAGGATTTATTAGCTAAAACATACATTGGAACTTAATACACCATGTTATGTACTTACTTTCTTGTAGGGCTTAAATAATATTTTACTGTTATATTCAACCGTGTTAACAAGTTCCAGTATACCACGGAATCTATCTATTTTGTTGTGTCGATTCCTGAAAGAATAATAATTATCTTTTTCAAAGAACACCTTATGAATGCAGTAATACAATGGTTGCTCGGGGCTTCAAGCTCCGTAGAAAAAGAATGATGATTTGGTTTATGAGTTTTTAATATGATTTATATTTTTAAAATTAAAAGTGGGTAAATTAATAAATGATAGGAACATTAAATTTAATTAATATTAAGTAAAATCCCATTGCTTTTATTTAACAGCAATTAAGCATTGACTGTGATCTGAATCAATGCTATGTCATAATGCAGTTAGTCTTAGACTAAGTTGGTAATAGAGGAATGTTTATTCTACCCACATCTCTGACAGATTCTACCCAAGATACAAGAACACCCAACCATGTGCAGTGTAGTTATTAGAGATGTGTAACTCCTTGCTGACATGACTCACTGTTCTAAAACATTAGGATTGGAACAGTGACAATGTGAGAAATGCTTCATTTGCAACCAAAACATCAGTATAGGTAGCCTTTTTATTGAGCATTTTACAGTACATTCTGTACTATTACAGTTTATGTCGGGTCATGGAAAATTCTGAGTTAGAGAACAATTTTCTATGAAATTCTCAGTACATTGCGAAAGCATGTTAAATCGGTAGTGACTGTTATCAACATCTGATAGTGATTGTTAATACATGAAACATTAATTAATAATGGGCTGATAATGATAATGATGATGATGATGATGATTCTGTGTTGTGCAATTGTGTCATCCGAGTGAGTAATTATGATAAAATGACCACTGTTGTATTCCCATGTCAAGTGCAAATAGTTTGATTCTTGAACGAAACAGTATATTACTTATTATTTTGCATTTAATGCAAATGGGTAATAGTAATAATCAGCATTGCTGTCATCTATTATTTTTCTGCAATCTGGCAAGTCTGGCAACCATTGTACAAGAGCATAAGACATATTCATAACAGTCTGTGTTTATATCTTTTAAACAGGTGTTCCAAATATGCAAATGATACATATTCTTCCAAAACATTTCAGTGATCCAGCTGCAAATGTTCCGATCGCAAAATTGCTACACTTTGCCCATGCCTAGTAGTTATACATAACAGTAGGTCACACTACCTACTACAAGTACTTAATGTTATATCTTTCATAAAAAGGTTAAAAACATACACAAAAAATATTATGAAGATAACAATATATTGTTTTCCCAAATTTCGAATTTTGGCTATTAAAATTATTTGATGAAGAAATCGAGATTTGGCAGAACAACATTTGGTCAGCTTTTTTTAAATTAACAAAAAAGTTATTACGCTTTTTGAGTCACCAATATCTGAGTACGCCTTTCTTCCTGACTCCCTAATTTGCCCCAATTCTTATAAAGTCCTTCAAACTCGCTTTTTTGATCATGCGTTTCCGTGGACTCAAGATTTAGAAATGCTTTTTCCAAAATTTCTATGTCGTCTTCCATTTTTTCGTGGTTACAAACTTACGTTTCAGAAGTACCTAAACAGAACAAGTGATTTTATAAGTAAAAATACAACAAAACATCAACTGTTTTCAAAATGTTAAACGGATTGAGAATACACGATGTACAAAAAACAAACCGGCATAAAATAAAATGATTTTGACGTTGACAAACAAAATATAATTGTCAAATTTGACAATCATTTTTAACGTGCAGAACTGCAGACTATACAACCTGACATAGATTTATTTTTTATTACCATTACAAAAATTTTACTAAAATCATGGGTAATTTAAACTAGTCCTATTAAATTATATAAAATTTATAAAATAACTAGTTTAATGCCCCTAGGATTGTATTTCAATAATAATTTTTAATTTTTTAATTTTAAGTAAGTGAAACACGGAAACGAAACACATATTGCTTCCAAACTTTTCACCGGTATTATAGTCACTTATTTTTGTCCGCGAATTCGACATTTTAAAGATAATATTACAACTGAAATAAAGAGAAAAACCGAAATACAAATATCTGGATTATATTAGGATATTGTACTATAATAATAAATTTTATATAATTACGTCAAATGTTAGTTCAACATATTATTGTGTCTATAATGTTATGTATTTGAATTTTATGAGTATAAAAATATCCTAAAATACCATAACAAAATGCAAAACAGAAGATTCTGTTTTCAATTTATTAAGACTAGCACTAGTATTTTGGCAGTGGTTAGGTTCCTACAAAGAATAGTTCCTACTTGTTACCGGCTTTTAAACAACGTCGTTTTTTATAAAATTAAATTACAAAAATCTATCAAAGTATGTTTCAGAATTTTATAATAAGAAAGTAGAATATCCAATACAGTGAATCGTAAAATAAAATTAAAAGCAAAGCCAAATAACCAGACAACTGCAAAGGTATATTGCATTGCAGTCAGCTAATGCAAATATCTTGCTGAAATTGTTAAATCTTAGGTAGATTTTCGACTTGAAACAATTATTAATATATTACTTACCCAGTGTTAATTAAAAGTCCTTTGGTGACTAATTCCTTATTCGATTTGTTTCTATTTTTGTTTATTACGCATTGAAACGTAGCGGATGGACCTGGGTAGACACTGTAAGCGCATGCGATTTGACATGCGCTTTAAATGTATCAGCAATGCAAGTATGTGCAACAAGGATATTCGAACGGTCCTGTTTACTCCATGTCTGTATATATCTTACTTATAGTTATAATTAACAGGTATAGCGATTTCTAGAAAATTCTTTCGTACAGTAACGATTCCATATCAATCAAAAACATTTGTAAAAAATAAAAATATTTGTTTTATAAGGTGTTGGAGAGAAAAGTGTTTGTTATGAGAAAAATATGCGCCAAATCGCATAGCAACAGTAAAAACTAAATTATAATAGACATGAAACTAAAATATAAATGTAAAAGTCCTTGTTGTTGGACTCATTTCTTTCGTGCTATCTTTAGGCTACCTATATGGAAAAAGGATTTTCGTGGTAACAATGTGAAAATAAAATTATTTTCATACGAAACACACAGAATAGGCATTAAAGTAATGATAAGCGCGATAACTTATTTCTTATCTAACAGGAGTGCATGTTGGTTTAGTCCTAGTTTACATTTTAGTATTGAAGATCGTGCTTGACAAATATTAAAAAAAACGAGTCCTTTTTACCTGACTCTTGCAAATAGACACGTTAAGTAGATTTTAATAAATAATTAAATTACTAACTTTATATTTATTATTAATTTATTTACCCGCCCACCCATCGATATTGTTGAAATTTGGTGGGTATAAGCCTCATATATTCTTAGCCTCGAATCTTCTCTTATTTTCTCTTATTGTCCTGAATTAAGCCTTTACAGAAGGTAAATGTTGATATTTGCTATTAGACTGTACGAAGTTCAAAACTTTTTTTGTGTAAAACTTATTTAATGTTTTAGAGAATGATATTATAACGTTAAATTGGTTTTATTTTATTTGTAAAGCTTTGACTGGTACCTACTTAAACTATATTACTAGTAATGATTAAAATAAATTAATTCTAGTATTTAACCCGTAAGGTTTTAAATTTTTTCTGTCCACTTTTTAATGTTGGAGCTGATCTAATTAAGATTCACTGTGATCCTATATTGAAATATGAGAACTGATATTCGTCAAATATTGTGAATTAGACTGACAATATTTTTCGATACAGTTTTTGTAAACAATATTATATTTGTTTAGGAATAAACTTTAAGTGGAGTAATTGATTTAATTACATTTAGGGACGTGATTTCTATATAAACAAAGAATTAATGAAAAACACTGAAACTGAATAAATCATAAGACGGAGGAATAAAATACGACGAAGACTAAAATTTAGGCAATGAAACTTTCAAGAAAGAACATGAAACGTAGTGCCATATTGGCCATGGTTGTCCTGCCAAGCATCACTTTACCTCTACTCAGCGGTTGGCTACAATGTGACATGTGATACATCGACGAAATTGACTAACGTAACTTGTATCTGTTTGTATAATAATATAAATTAACAATAATATCGAAACACACAATCATAAATTTAATTTTCATCCAACTAGTAAGAATTGAAGTAAACGTTATTACTTGATTTACCATAATATTAAATTGGATAGGTATTAGAATAGTGGTGATAGGTATTTTTAAATTTCCCGCCGCCGACGCTTGTTTATCAAACATGCATCGCAGTCGCTTAACATTGCGAGATGTATAAATATTTAAAAGTATTTGTGTGGTAAATTCTTACGTATTAATTAATCCCAAATAACGGGACAGTATAATCTTGTACATCTTATTGTAAAAAGAAGATTATTTCTAAAACGCCTATATTATTTCTTTAATATGTCGTCATCATGTAGGTGTCAGTGTTACTATGAATTATTTTTACCTCGTTGTAATGCAAATGCAAACGTTTGATTTAATTTAACCAGATTTACTGATAACATTTTATTTTTTTTTATAGACAGTTAAATTAAATTATAATTATTTAAAGTTTATTTTAAACTTAAACTTTTATTCAATAAATTCCGGTTAGGCCAAATTTCGATTTTTAACTATTGAAAGAAATATATAATAGCATTGTTAAGGCCGAGATATCTCATTAATATTACTATGTCAGCTCCAAATATTTTAAAAATGAAAGTAAAAATTTCAACTTATACTAAGTATTTAATTTTTATCATAGTAGCTAGTAAAAGAAAGCAAAAAATGGGTAATATTCAAAGATAAAGGAAGGATTATAACTTCTTGTGTAGTTACTTCATCTAGTGATATTAAAATTTGGCAGACAATCTAGTACAATTTATAAAAATAATTTTTAGGGACGCCATATTTCTTTAAGTAGCAACATTGGCGTTAACTACGATCTTTGCCGAGTGTTTTTCTATTGGATGCCGAGAATAACCGAACGTATGATTAGGTCACGTGGTACTTTTGGAGTCTTCGTGGCGTAGCTTGTTCAGCTGCTCGTCGAAGCGGCTGTCGGACGGTCGCATCCTTGCGAGTCTGCGTACAATGTAGCGGCCATTTTTGTTCTTGTTCATAATAGCGTGCGCATATTTTAATGTATTTAGAAGGATATTTAGGAAATTTTTCAAGATGACTATTATAGTCTTTTTAATAGATACATCAGCTTCTATGAACCAAAGAGCTTATTTGGGCGGACGCCCAACGTTGCTCGATGTAGCCAAGGGCGCTGTGGAGACGTTCGTAAAGGTACGTGCAGTGTCATCGACTCCTCAAACCGCCTCGTTTTGTGATCGATTTGTTTATCGCGTGTTAAGTGTGTGAAATTTATTAAAATTATTTCGTAGGTACGTCAACGATCTCCTGAAAGCAGAGGCGATAGATATATGCTTCTAACTTTCGAAGAGCCACCCGCGAACATCAAGGTTAGTATATCAGATTGAACACGTTTTTGGAGATATTCTTGTAGTATTGGCATAGGCAGCTATGTATATCGGTCCTGTGATGTATTTACGGGGTACACTAATCTGTAATCCATAACATAACATACGTTGAAAGTACAAAATGTATTGAAAGATACAACACGACGTAAACAGGACGAACCGCTGCCGTTGCTGCCTTCGCGATATCGCTCGCGACTGCGCTCAAGGCGCGCGCTCATTGGTCGAGAGCGCGTACATAATGAAATGGCGAATTGGGGGGGAAATATGAATTATAGACGATGAGTGTGCACAAGAATGCGATGGTTTTCGTTTCGATTGATAATGTTAATAGATAGGAATAAA
Organism: Mycalesis mineus; assembly: GCA_034621355.1. Taxonomy (NCBI): domain Eukaryota; kingdom Metazoa; phylum Arthropoda; class Insecta; order Lepidoptera; family Nymphalidae; genus Mycalesis; species Mycalesis mineus. The sequence continues at coordinate 8,836,710 of CM067881.1, forward strand.
AAATACATTTAAATAATTAAATGACTAATTTAAAATTACAATATGCCAGTATAGCATTCATTCTGATTTTTGCAGGCTGGTTGGAAAGAGAATTTAGCCACTTTTATCAATGAACTGAAGAACCTGCAGTGCCTTGGACTGACAACGATGGGTGCAGCTTTGAAGCATGCATTTGATGTCCTCAATATTAATCGCATGCAAACTGGAATAGACACTTACGGGCAAGGGAGATGCCCATTTTACCTTGAGCCATCTGTCATAGTTGTGATAACTGATGGAGGCAAATTGTCAAGTAATGCTGGAATTCAAGAGGAAGTAAGTTTTTATCTTAAGGAAACAATTTTTATTAATTCTTATTGGAATTTTTATTATTAGATTCTCTTTGAAGTGTTTTTATATTATAATGTAACAGAATGGAGCATAATATATTAAATGTGTTTCTAAATATATTTTGTTACATAGATATAATATTATTTTGAAAATGCACTTTGATATTTAAAATTGCGTTAAAGAGCTAGGTAAAAAAGCTATTCAGTGCTCTACATATAAAGTTACAAACATTAAACAACACTCCACTTAGTATCTTATCTGACATCCCACTTGTATGTAGGTGGGGTTAAGTGAGATTTTTAAACAATTACAAATAAATCACAATTACCAGTTAAATATTGCCTTCCTTAATATTATTATTTCATCATCATCATCATTATCAGCCTATTAACGGCCCACTACAGGGCCAGGCCTCCCTCCTTATAGGAGAGGGGATATGGAGCGTAGATCCACCAAGCTGCTCCAATGCGGGTTAGCAGGTTTTAGGTTGATAATGTTTTCATTTATTAACAATCACTATCAGGTGTTGATGATAGTGATCGGGACTGACTTAATGTGCTCTCCGAGGCACAGGGTGTATCATCACCAACTTCCAGACTTCGAGCTTGGAATGTACTGAATATATTATAGAAGAATGAAAACGCTCAGAATTATTCCATGACCCAACCCAGGAATCGAAGCCAGGACATCGTGATCAAAACCACTAGACCATCGAGGCAGGCATATTATTATTTATCGAGGTTCAATGCAAATCTAATGGCTGCAACTATGTATGCAAGAAATTTAGAGTCATAACTCCATAATTATTTTTGATGTCAAATCATCCATAAATAATTGACTAAAACATAAATAAATATTTGTAGAGATCATCCACTCTTATCACTAAGGGATGTAAAAAATAGTCTATCGTCAGACCTTCCAGATGTACAACAAAGGAACAGATTCAAAGAGTTGTGTTTTGAGTTCTGCATTCCACATTTATTGTAAAGCTCGTAACTTCAAACTGCATAGTCTGCAATAGTAAGATCTGACCACCTGTAGTTACAATAACGTAGAGCAAAACACAGTACACATAAACTTTTCGTTTGTGGGCTTTGAATGTGTTCCTTTCCATGGTAAAGGTTAAAAAGAAGTTCTATATTCCTTCGATGCATATGCACCTTTGAAAATCAAGAATTATCCTTGCTAATGCTGCTGGTGCTACATTGGTCTGGAGTAAAGCATAATCTGTGGATATGCTAAAAAGCATTTTATTAGTGTTTACAAATTAATACAAAATGAAGAAGTACCAAAGGAAAATAAATGTGGAAGAGATGAGAGCATTGAGGAGTATGTGTGGATTAAAACTGTGTGACAGAGTTAAAAATAGTATGATAAGAGAAAAGTGTGGTGTAAAAGAAGATGTAGTGACTAAAATTGAGAAAGGGATGCTTAGATGGTTCGGACTTGTAGAGAGAATGGATGAAAGAAGATTAACAAAAGAGATTTACAAGGCGAGAGTGAATGGAAATGTTGGAAGGGGAAGGCCTAGGCGAATGTTCCTGAACCAAATTCAGGACATATTAAATAATGGCCAGGTGGCGAGTACCCTAAACCGACGAACTTGTATGAAAGGATTAATGAGAGTGGAAGAAGCTAAGGAAGTATGCAAGGACTGTGGCAAATGGAGGGATGTGGTCTCTGCCTACCCCTATGGGAATAAGGCGTGATGTTATGTATGTATGTATGTTTACAAATTTATTAGTGTATACATACATTTAGTACTATAATAAAAAAAAATTAAAATATTTTTTAAATATAAATATTTATAGTGATAGTGGGGAAGGAAAATTAAATAACCAGCGCCTAACCAAATCCTTATATTTATATAATATAAAGGTCTTATAATTATTTATTGTACACATTTTTTAAAACTAAAATTTCCAGAGCTGGAAGTTCATTATGAACAGTGAATTATTTATTTTCTGTGAAACTAAAATATCTCTAAATATGAAACAAGCCTATTGACTTTACAATGTTCAAGTGCGAATTCAAATTTTTTTAATTTTTAAAATTGCAAAATAAATTTTATTCACTGTTATTTCTTTGTCAGAACAATTATACATTCTATTTGTTTGTTGTCCAGTTCAATCTTCCTATGAACTGCCCTATCCCTGGCTCGGAGCTGACCAGAGAGCCGTTCAGATGGGATCAGAGGCTGTTCTCACTGGTGCTGAGGTTGGCTGGCACACCGGCTGTGGAGAGGGACACTGGGCTGGTTCCATCTGATTCCTCGCCCATAGATGCCATGTGTGAGGTCACAGGAGGTAAGTAAATTAATTTCTATAAGGCTATGATGGAACTGACGACATATCTTTTTTTTATTCATTACAAAGTCAAGGGCTACTTGACAGCAATCTTTGATTTACTTGATGGTAAATGATGATGCAGTTTTAGTTGGAAGTGGGCTAACATGATAGGATAGGATAGGATGAAATCCACACTCCTTTCGGTTTCTACACGATATCATACTGGAACTCTAAATCACTTGGAGGTACGTCTTTGTTGTTAGGGTAGTAACTAGCCAATCCCTTCCACTGGTCAGACCTGGATGAATTTAGAAAATCTTAACCTGCCCAGCCGGGTATCAAACCCAGGATCGCCATCTTATAAATACACTGCGCATATCACAGAGGCCGTCACTGCGCCATAGAGGCTGCACTTTTGTTGTTATCTCTTCGATGAGATATGTCTTCGGCCGCATCATAGCTCTACTAATTATTCCCATTGGACTAAACTTAAGAAATGACAGGCAGTTTTAAGTTGAAACTGGATTTACGCATGAGATAATATTCGTAAATAAAATTATTATTATAAAAACAAAAAACCCGACTGCTTAGAAGTTATGAACTGAAAAGAGAAAAACAAGGATCACTATATGTATATAAAATTTTAAATATTCTATGTTGCTGGAAGAATGTTTATATCATGTTTATATTAATAAACATGATATAATATTTATATTGAAATGGTCTTTTTACGACCTTTCATTTGATACCCATATTGCTAAGATACGCACATTCCCCCTTTTTCCCCCATTTACAGCCGCCATTTTAAAAATGCATATAGCCTATGTCAGTTCCACAATTTTGCCAAAGTCTACGACACCTCACATGTACAAATCCGTTCAGCCGTTTAGGCTGTAGCGCGTGTCGAAGAAATGGGCATACATACATACATAGATACATACATACATACATACACACTTACATACATACGCTCGAAAAACATTACCCTCCTTCTGACGCAGTCGGGTTACAAGCTTAACCGTGTCATACAAATTCAAATGCTAATTAAAAATAATTTATTTCAAGTAGGCTTAATTTACAAGCATATTATTGTGTCATGTAAGACTAGTCGTCGGTGGTAGGGTGACTAGAGAAACTCTACCACTGATCAGGCTGTACAGCTTTGGAATTTGAGTTCTTGGGCTACAGGCTTATGTTGGATTGAGATTTTCAGCCTAGATATTCTAAGTAGCAGCCTGGAGATTTCCTCACAATATTCAATTTGGATTTTACAAATATTTTATTAGGATTGTGCTAGTGTGTGTGTGTAGCTACATTACTGAAAAGTCAATGTAGTCGACAAGTCGTATTTTTTAAATTTAGTTTAAAAAAATCAAAAAATATGGATACTTTTTGATTGTTGTTATATCTTAATATTTCATGGATTCAACGTGCGGGTGCCGGGTCCATCCTCTGGCATAGAAAAAATCTCTTACAGAGCCCAAGGCTAGTGACACTATACTAAAGCCAAACTCGATTGAGAATGCTTGTCAACAAACAAATTTAAAATGAAGGTAGAAAATGCAACATATATTATGCCTAATAAATTTAAAATTATGTTTTGTTATTTTAAAAAATCTTATTTTAAAGATATTGATATATTAATTAGTTTTAATCTTTCTAATCTAATTTATTGTCATGATACTAACTAGTTAATTAAAAAAATAGGTGTAAAATAACTAGTGATTTCTACCTTCAATTTTAATTTGTTTGTTGACAAGCATTTTCAATCGAGTTTGGCTTTAGTATAGTGTAGGTTTAAAGAGATCTCTTCCTGATTCGACAACAGTCTCCTTTGCTCGTGTTATTCTCTCTGCCTAGCCTTTGGAAGGATTTGACCAGATCAGCTTTGGATAGCCGTTTTAATAAGCTACTTTCTACACATGAAAGTATTTAAATCTCGTATTATCTTGTCCTAATTATATTAATTTAAAATAATATTACAATATTTCGAAGAAACAAAATTCAATATATAATACTACATGAGCTCGTTAAAAATTACGTCATACCACCCAAAGGGCGTACAAATACGAAACAGTCTTTATTCATAAGTAAAATAATAATAAATATCGCCGAATGTCCAGAATTGTACAAATTGGAGGCATCCATAAATTACGTCGCACGAATTTCATAATTTTTTGACTAAATTTATGAATGGTCCCTTTTGTACATTTAATTTTTAAAATAAACAATTTTTTATATTGTATTGAATTATTTTATTTTCTCGCTATCGTAGTGAAATGTGTACACGGCGTTAAAACTCCCTTTATTACTTTATTTTCCTGAGTAAAATTAGCTCTTATTTTAACAATGTAATTACTACGTTTATTCATTTTGGAAGATGAATTGGTTGTAGTACGTAGTAATCAGTGGACTACAATGAATACATAAATAAATAGATATCATGATCTTACTAATGAACTAACTATAAAAAAATTTTAACAAAAAATAAAAACGCCTTCAAAACGCACTAAAAAGTAAAAAATAACTACGTCATTTACTTTTGCCATCCAAGTTTAGGTAAAGACTTTAAAGTAGAAGTAAATTAAAGTAAGTAAATGACGTAGTTATTTTTTACTCGTTTTTATTTTTTGTTAAAATTTTTTTATTTCATACTTTTTAGTGCTTTATCAACAACGAACATACTAAAGAACCTACTCGAACTAAACCATAAGTACCAATATTCACTAGCTATTTATAACATTCCGACGTCCCTGCAAAAGTGCATATAAAGTTTGAAGAGTTTCCTCGAGTTTTCGTAGATCTCATCATTGGATCATGACATAGTAAACATTAAACTAACTGGAAACTATAACCTTTCAAACTTCTCATTGAGACATAAATTAATCGAGCCCAATCATAAAGTAGCTACTGCAAAACCGTTACAGAGCTCCCATAATGACAGTCACAGCCTATCTAAATGTAAAGTTCTCATTGAGACAAATTAATCGAGCCCAAACACAAGGTAGCTACTGTAAAACATTACGGAGCTCCCTTAACTGTACGTCGTCTTCATCACCAGACCCTCAATGACAGTCACAGCCCATCTAAATGTAAAGTTCTCATTGAGACAAATTAATCGAGCCCAAACACAAGGAAGCTACTGTAAAACGTTACGGAGTTCTCTTATATATAGATCGGCTCCATCATCAGATCGACTCCAGACCTTCATCAAATTGTAGTGCTTTTACATACTTACCGGAAATATTAACAAACGTACTTGTTGTCCCTACAATTTTTGAAAGTTTCCCTCGTTTTCTCCAGGATTCCATCATCAGATCCTGGTTTCCTTGTCATGGTACCACCACCGGACTATCTTCTTTCCAACAAAAAAAGAATTATCAAAATCGGTTCATAAACGACGAAGTTATGCGCGAACACACATAAAAAATATATATATATATATATACGGTCGAATTGAGAAACGCCTTTTTTTTTGAAGTCGTTTAAAAAATGGCTATGTGGTTAGTTTATACGCGGTAGAAGTGGGTGCGAGATGTATACCAGCGAAGTCTCTATAACCTGCTAAAAGACCTTGGCCTTACTAGAAGTGCAGTAAGCTCCATATTGGAACGAGTGTCCAAAGCTGCTCTAGTAGGGTTCTTCCGTATTTGGCTGGGCAGGGAGAATAACTTGAACAGAGGAGGTGAGTGTTGACGCGCGTCACTAAGGGTACCCTTAAACTTACACCCGTGTCACAAGTCTCGGGCTCTGTTCGGAGTATTTCTCTCAGCCACGCGATGGACCCGGCACCCGCACGGTGAATCCATGGAATGTTAAGATATTCGTCTCTCCCTCACTAATATTATAACTACTGAATGGATTTTGATGGAACTTCACAATAATACAGCTTACGTATCAGAATAACTACGCGGGTGAAACCGCGGGCGTCCTCTAGTGTTAAATAAATTATTTTGTAGTACGATTGAAGACGTGTTTTTGGCACATATTCGTTTACCAAAAAACCGTTGCTAAGCAACCACTCTCAAAGAAATTATAATTTATAAACTAACTTCTGCTTTCTGCTTTGCTAACGGTCCTTTAAAAGCCTTACTGTCACTTTACTTCTTACTATAACAACCAAAGCTAAACTGTTATCTGAAAATATATTGTTTTTTAATCTACTACAAGTTGGCCCCTGACTGCTACCACACCTGATGATATGTGAAGATGCAATTCAAGATTGTAACTTCGGGCCAACTTGTTAGGAGTAGGATGAAATCCGCACCCCTTTCAGTTTATACACGACATCGTACCGGAACGCTAAATCGTTTTGCGTTACGTTTTTGTCGGTAAGGTGGTAACTAGCCACGGCAAAAGCCTCCCACCAGCCGGACCAAGACAAATTAAGAACAATCTCAATCTGCCCCGCCGGGAATCGAACCCAGGACCTCCGGCTACCACTGCGCTACGGAGGTCGTCAAAATTCGAGGAAGGATTATCATCTGTTTGCTTGCAGTACTGTAATTTTCTGTTATTATCTATACTTGTGTTCTGATCAGAACTGTGTTTTTTGTAAATAAGGGTGACATTTGAGCCCTTTGGAAACCAGTTTGACAAGTTTTTTTTGAGTGGCATTCTCGTTGATAATGTTATTTTTATTTTATCGCGTGTTCACCTTCACGTGTTTATTTGACTATTCATTATAGTGCAAAAAGTTGAAAAATAATTACAAGTTGCTATTGCTTTTTGTAGCGGCTTCTTGGTGATATAACTGGCTATTTAATTTTCTACCCGTTTGCCTTTTAAGTTTTTATTTTTGCAACGATCTGTTAATCCTACTTTCTTCTGATGATTTGATGTAAAATAACGATGTGACGTCATAAGTTACTACAGTTGAGCCATCGAAACGAGAGAAAACAAATGCATCATTCTTGAAAAACTAACAAAGACAGATAAATACAAAGATAATACTTGTCCGCTTGTACATATCGGTCTTTTGTTTATGTTTTTTCTATTGATGCACTTTACTAGTAAAGCAGACTTAAGTTAGTATGTTATTCTTTCACGCAAAAATTACTGAATAGATTTTGATGAAACTTCATCATAATGTAGGTTACATACCAGGATAACACGTAAACTACATTTTATTCCACGTGAACGAAAACTACGCGGTGAAACCTCTGGCGTCCTCTGGTTTATTTTTAGGGCAATATATTAACGGTAATTTTGCCGTTACTTAAATTTAACATAACTCTTATAAGAAAGAAAGAAAGAAAAGAAAAATATTTATTTAGAAAAAACACCACTAATAGAAATATAATACAACAACATACAATACGATACAGGATGTGAATGTGATGTGATCCCAAACAGGACCTCACTCAGCATTTTGCAGTGCCCTTCAGGACACCGCGCTGGTCTTCCGTAAAGCCCGTAAGATGAGGTGACATCTGGACATATTAATATATAAATACATAATAAAATATATATAAGTTATACTATTCTAACTAATATTATAAATGCGAAAGTAACTCTGTCTGTCTGTCTTGCTTTCACTCTACAACTACTGAACCGATTTAAATGAAATTTGGTACACAGTAAGTCTAGAGCCTGAAAAAGGACATAGGCTACTTTTAATTGCGAAAAAAGGGTTGTAAGGGGTTAAAGGGGGGATGAAATGTTATATGAAAGTATCGTCATTTTGAAAGCTTAAGACCTATTTCTTAGGCAGTTGATTAGATATTAATAAATGTGACATTCAAAGCTTAGAAAAATTAGGCTGCCGTAATAACTAGTTCCACGCAGACGGAGTCGCGGGCAAAAGCTAGTGTTAAAATTATATAAATATAAGAATTAGTAAAATTAGTATAAATAGAGGATAGGCTTATGTATATTCATCAGATATCATAATGCGCATGCGCATAACATAAGCAACGCATACTTTAAATCTAGATAGCAATGTGTGTATCCTAAAACATATATGTATTTACTAGCAGTCGTCCGCGACTTCGTCTGCGTGAAAACCTCTTAGGTACCCTTCTAATTTTAAAGACAGACTTTCATATAAAATGTGCTCATTCCCGTTCCCCCTCTTAATTTAATTTCTCGTCAACCAACATCCTTCGTCCCGTCCCGTGTACTAAAGATCTACATTTTTGTTAAACATTGTACGATATTATAATACATTCGACCAAATTTGATTACCATAAAAACGGTTTTAGTGAGTTAATCTTAAAAGATAGACATATACTGCTGTGGACATTTTCTTAGATCATTTCAAGAGGAATAATTCTTTCATACATATATTTTTGGTATCTTGAACCGTTTTCGTAGCGCACGCAACGGTAGCCCTCAAGGATGAATAATTTTCCCCGTTTTTTTCACATTTTCCATTGTTTCTTCGCTCCTAATAGTTGCAGCGTGATGTTATGTAGCCTTATGCCTTCCTCGATAAATGGTCTATTCAACACAAAAAGAATTTTTCAATTCGAACCAGTAGTTCTTGAGATTAGCCCGTTCAAACAAACAAACTCTTTAGCTTTATAATTTTTTTTTTTTTTAATGACTACAAGTTGGCCCTTGACTGCAATCACACCTGATGTTAAGTGATGATGCAGTCTAAGATGGAAGCGGGCTAACTTGTTAGGAGTAGGATGAAAATCCATACTCTTATCGGTTTCTACACGACATCGTACCGGAACGCTAAATCGCTTGGCGGTACGTCTTTGTCGGTAGGGTGGTAACTAGCCACGGCAAAAGCCTCCCACCAGCCAGACCTAGACAAATTAAGAAAAATCTCAATTTGCCCCGCCGGGAATCGAACCCAGGACCTCCGCCTTATAAATCCACCGCGCATACAACTGCGCCACGGAGGTCGTCAAAATATAAAGTGTGCGTCAAAATATTAGTATTAATTAAATTCAGCCCTTATGTGAATTCGTAATACGTTTTTATCCCCCCCTCCGACAGATGTTAGATCATACGTAAGATATTAGTCATTGAATGACTGTATCTTCGAGGGTCTTTAAACTTATCGTAAGTTTATGGCCTACCTATTTAATATGTATATTAAATAGGTACCTACCTATTTAATATGTAATGAGGCATGATCTGATACATAATTTATTTATAATCGATCTCTATTTACTATAGATATTAGCTTTATTATTGAACTGATAAGTGGGTAAATAGTTTTGGATGATATCTTTAGTGCAATGGTTTATTAGTGTGTTATTTAATACGCTCTAGTATTACGTTCAATTCGATGATAGGTAATTATAATCACTGAAGAAATAAACAGTTTTTTTACGTACAGTATGTAAACCTCAAAGTTTACAATAAAATTTTCATTCGTTTTAAATAGAAAAAACTACGTAAATTTATTTTTTCACGATTTAACACAATTTTTAACGGATTTTATTAATTACTTATTCCTTTTTTAGTTAATTACAATAGCTCAGCAAAACTAAAAAAAGCCTGCTTAAAAAATAATTTAAAATTGTAAACAAAGACATTTGAAACATCAACTGCTTTTGACAGACTATCTGCCTATCGTACTTCCATGGAATAGGTACTTTATTAAGAAGTAATTGTAATTTATAGTTAATTATACCAGTTAAAGTGAATTACTTTTAGAGTAAAGTAACTCGCAATAAATAGACAAATTTCGTTTTAGGTCGATCCTATTGCATCACATCGCATCGCATGCTGATGCAGTGTATTGACAGTCTGGTGCAAAAGGTACAGAGCGGCGTGGTGATCAATTTTGAGAAGATCGGTCCCGACCCGCCACCCATAGACGGTGGTAACAACAGAGACGGTGATCAAGGCGACGAGCTCAACCCCGACGGTGACAAAGATCTGGATGGCGATGGCGAGAAGAATGGAGTACGTATTATGTTGGAGTTTTTAGGGTGATTGACTTCGAAAAGATTGGTCCCGACCCGCCGCCCATAGACGGTGGTAACAACAGAGACGGTGATCAAGGCGACGAGCTCAACCCCGACGGTGACAAAGATCTGGATGGTGATGGCGAGAAGAATGGAGTACGTATTATGATGGAGTTTTTAGGGTGATTAACTTCGAAAAGATTGGTCCCGACCCGCCGCCCATAGATGGTGGTAACAACAGAGACGATGACCAAGGCGACGAGCTCAATCCCGACGGTGACAAAGATCTGGATGGTGATGGCGAGAAGAATGGAGTACGTATTATGTTGGAGTTTTTAGAGTGATTAACTTCGAAAAGTTTGGTCCCGACCCGCCGCCCATAGACGGTGGTAACAACAGAGACGGTGGTGACCAAGGCGACGAGCTCAACCCACACGGTGACAAATATCTGGATGGCGATGGCGAGAAGAATGGAGTACGTATTATGTTGGAGTTTTTAGGGTGGTCTTATAGTCTTAATAATAGTAGTAGGTGCAGAAGTATGATTAACTTCGAAAAGATTGGTCCCGACCCGCCGCCTATAGACGGTGGTAACAACAGAGACGATTACCAAGGCGACGAGCTCAATCCCGACGGTGACAAAGATCTTGATGGCGATGGCGAGAAGAATGGAGTACGTATTGTGTTTGTGTTTAGAAATACATATAATTAGTAATAGTACAGAAAGTGCGGGATCGGCGTGTCATCAATTTCAAGAAGATTCGACCAAGGTGGTATTATCAGAATCATACGTAATAGAACTTGATACAAAAAAACAATAACATTCAGCTTCCGGATTCTAAATTTAAAAATATCAGCTACCAGCAATTCTAAATTTAAAATAGTGCAAAGTCGGCATTAAAGTCGCGTTTATGTGTACCATAGAGCATAAATTATATATTTCTGGCTGTATTATCAGTATGTAATGTAATAAAACTTATAAAAAAAACAATAGCATGCAGCTTCAAGATTCTAAATTCAAAAATACTCTAAATTTAAAATAGTGCAAAACCGTCAGAATTAAAAGCGACGTGCGCTCACCTATACTAAAGCTAAACTCGATTGAGAATGCTTGTCAACAAATTAAAAATGGAGGTAGAAATCACTAGTCATTTTACACCTAATTTTTTTAGTTAACTTATTAATGAAGAATTCATGACAACAAATTAGATTAGTAAGCTTAAAAGTAATTAATATATTCAATATCATTTAAATAAGATTTTATGAAAAAACAAAACATAATTTTAAATTTATTAGACATAAAATGTGTTGGATTTTTCTATTTGTATAGATAATAAAATACAGAGTTTTCTAAAATCTAAAAGAAAAAAAAATTGTTATATTTTGCTGGCATATTTTTATCTACTGATTGTTACCACGAAAGTTTAATATTTTAAAATAATTGATTGTTTTCGCGGTTTCGCAGCGTTGGAACGGAGGCCCTTATCAGACGGGCATGGGCAACCAGGCGTCGACCGCGCCGCAAGCCTGGCACTCCTGCAGGCGGCTTATCTACGTGCCGCGGACCGTGGCACAGAAGGGGTTCGCCGTGGGCTTCTGGCCTATACCGGAGTCGTTTCGACCTGATCCCAACGCTCAACTACTGGTAAGTTAGCCGCCTATAGTTTCACCCAGTTCCTGTTCCCGTGAGAATATATGGATAGAAATTACACTATGTCACTCATGAGTCTGGCTATCGTATACAAAAGGTTTTTACTGGAGTCCGACCGAAACTGGTTTTCCGGCCGAAACCGAAACTCATGTGGTCAAGTATAAAATTCCTTAAAAGACTGAAATTTGATGCATTTTGCACATTATGCTGCATTAACTGACCAAGTTTTACATTAATGACTAAGTTTTGTTGCAACGGAGCTATCCGAACGGCGCACGACAATTCCCGAACAGGGCCGCCAGCGTCCGCCATAGTGTTGCCGCGAGAAACGAAGATAGGCGAGCGTGCACGACTACTTCCGAAATCAGTTTCGGTTTCGGCAAAAGTTTCGGCCAATTTAGGCCGAAACCGAAACTGCCGCCGAAACTTGATTTTTGGACGAAATTCGGCTGAAACCGAAACCGAAACCGGACTTTCGGTCGGACACTAGTTTTTACAATCCTACTGATAGTTTTAGATATAAGCCGGAACACACAGACAGTTATTTCAGTATTACAAACAGACACTCGGATTTTATTTATATGTAAGGATATGATTCTTGCAATAGTTGAGAGTAATTGAATTTTGTAGGGTCAACATTTGAGGATTTTGATAGCTCCGTGGCGCAAAGGATAAATAAGACGTAGGTACTATGTTCGATTCCCGGCTGGGTCGGTTAAGATTGTCAAATTGGTCCAGGTCCACCCTGCCGCCAAGCGATTTAGCGTTCCGGTACGATATGTAGAAAGGGGTGTAGATTTTGTCCTACTGCTAACAAGTTAGCTCGCTTTCATCTTAGATTGCATCATCACTTAACATCATGTGTGATTGCAGTCAAGGGCCAACTTGTAATAAACAAAAAAATGTCTGATTACCTTGTACGAGAAATATCCAAAATATGGTAGTGTTGTTTGACCCAGAGAGTTTCTCAAAGTAGAGAGCATTTTTCATTTTAGTTTAGTTAATATACATCTTCATGCAAAAATTTTCGATTCTCTGTATTGTTATCTAATTTTTCGAAATATATCGTACTAGAGGATGCCTGCGATTTCGCCCGCGTAGTTCTCGTTCCCGTGGGAATTTTGAATAATAAAAACTCTATAATAATAATAATAATGTGTTAATAATTAGTTAACTCCATACTAAATTTTATTAAAATCGCTCCAGCCGATTTTTCCATTTATTTCAGCCTTTATTCGTGAAGTAGTAACAAACAATAGTAGTGCGATAACAAAATTGCGTCTAAGGGTTTTCGAATTGACACAAATGGGAGATTCCTTCTTATAATGCCTTAACTATAATCTTAGTTATATACGTCATACAATATTTTTTTTACGTAACCTATGGGTTATTTATTTATTTATTTAATGACAAGCCAACAACATTTATGCACAAAATAGATACATACAAAATAATATAAGTTAATCTAACAAGACTTATAACATAAATATCAATTAATGGCGAGTACAATAGTTATAAAAATAAAATACAAACTTAAACAGAATCAAAACACACTATGAAATTATGAATACATTAAGAAACAAAAAAAACATAATTAAGAAGAAATTATAACTAAGACATTAATCATTTACTTCCATACGTAAGCATTGAACAACGAAACGACGAAAGCAGATTATATTTGAACCGAAAATGTTTATACTGTCATTCCTCTGATGAAGTGAATTAAACTGGCGACAAATTCGATTAATGCAGGAATGACTATGAATGAGATAGGAATGTATGAATGAGAGTATATAAAACTATATGTAACTAACTCGCCCTAGTTACACCAGCATATAAACTGACCAAGATCTTTATTATCACAATTATATCACAGAAAAAAAGTTTAAAACTGTAACACCCAGATTTTGACAACTCCTTGACCATTATGAATCTAGCTAAAACTATACTAAAGCCAAACTCAGTTGAGAATGCTTGTCAACAAACAAATTTAAAATGAAGGTAGAAAATGTAACACATTTTATGCCTAATAAATTTAAAATTATGTTTTGTTATTTTAAAAAATCTTATTTAAAAGATATTGAATATATTGCACCTCTAGATCTAAACAGGTATTAACTCAAAAAAGCACATTTTACAGGAGAGGCAACACGGATTGCCGAGTCCCTGTGCATTGCAGAAGTTTTCTGTATAGATGTATGAACTTTATTTTACAGCTAAGTGTGATAAATATTAAGAATTGGGTTTTAATAAAGGGCTGGGTATTAATAATGCATTTTGATAGATGTTTCCTTATTACTTATCAATTTGTGTATATATTTTTGTATTATTTTGAGTTCAACCCATATTGGTAATATACATTTTAAGTTAGCCCTCTTTTGTATTCACCTTGTCAGTAATACTGGTTCAACTCAAAATGTTTCAATAATTAACTCAGCACTAACTATCAAAATGGTGACAACTCGAAATAATGCTCCATCAAATTTCAACAATATGGGTGTAACCCAAAATAACTCCAATTTGTTTAAGCCCGATACATGCATTTCACTTGTAAATTTGGTCCCAACTGGCGCTGTCGCTGTTTTGGATGCGAGGGGGGTAGGGTCGCTCGTTCAACAATATAGGTATACTAAGACATCTAGCGGCGAATATTGGTAATAGTTTTGAATCTGATTTATTGGTCGATAGGTAGTAAAATGACAACTTCAAAGGTGTTCATAACTCAAAAATCAAGAATTTTGAGTTAGTTCCCTTTAATTCGAAAGAAAATATAAAATACTTAAAATCGAAAGGGGTGCGATATTAATTAGTTTTAAGCTTACTAATTTAATTTACTGTCATGAATTCGTCATTAAATAGTTAATTAAAAGAAATAGGTGTAAAATGACTAGTGATGTCTACCTTCATTTTTAATTTGTTTGTTGACAAACATTCTCAATCCAGTTTGGCATTAGTATAGGCGCTCGTGTTCTCGTTTCTGTAAGAATTTTGGGATAAAAAGTGGCCTATATTTACCACATATAATGTGGCATATATAACTCCATTCTAAATTTGTAATTAGCAGTCATGAAGAAGTAACAAACATACACACTCACACACTCACAAACTTCGCCTATATTATAGTAGTATGATACCGACTTTATACCAGAATTTATCCTTCTTAGAAAAACTGATATCTTTTAAGTGGTTCACGCGAATACTCTATCGCAAATCAAATTGAAGTCCCATGTCAAATTATTTTGACATAATTCTATAGCAAACTGTCCAAAATAGTTTGACAACAGACATATTTTAATTTGATTGGCGTTTGAGTATTCTGGCTACATATATTCATCGTATATACCTAAGAGCCATCCATAAAAATTTATTCACTTATAATCGGTCCATTCGTTAATAAGTTCGGCCAGGCTGATTCAGATTTTATTAATTGGTTCTGGTGGGAGGTTTTGGCCGTGGCTAGTTAATACCCTGCCGGCAAAGACGTACCTACAAGCGATTTAGCGTTCCAGTACGATGTCGTGTAGAAACCGAAAGGTGTATGGATTTTCATCCTACCACTAGCAAAATATCCCGTGCTTCCATCCATCTTAGATTGCATAAACACTTACCATCAGGTGTAATAGCAAGCAACTTGTAATAAATAAAAAATAATGTTGAATGTGTCTGCTTTATAATAGTTTACCTCTTAGAGTGCTGAGTATCCATTTCATTCGTGCACCTCATTCGCTGAGCTGACATAAATTTGCATAAATTGAATTGTTATTTATGTTAATAAGGAGGTCTGCAGCTCTCATGTTTTTCCATATCTACTGTTTGTATCTATATGGATATCTACAACTTTTTTTGGGACGCTGTGGAAATTGTAGTCGCCGACTGTAGCGTAAGAAATATTATAAGTTGGTTTCTATTTACTTCCTTACTAAGTTAAAGGGTCTTGTATAATATTTTGTATCACTCAATGAAGTTGCAATGCAAAACTTACTAAAATATCAAACATGCAAATATCATAATGTAGTTAAGTGGTTACTCCAGTGGTTTAGTGGTTGGTCCAGCTTTACTCTTTTTTTTTTGGAAAAATGCAACCTAGCTATACTAAAGCCAAACTGGAATGAGAATGCTTGTCAACAATCAAATTTAAAATAAAGTTAGAAAATGCAACACATTTTATGCCTAATAAATTTAAAATTGTTTTGTTTTTTTTTTATAAAATCTTATTTAAAAGATATTGAATATATTAATTAGTTTTAAGCTTTTGGCTGGTGGGAGGCTTTCGTCGTGGCTAGTTACCACCCTGCCGACAAAGACGTACCGCCAAGCGATTTAGCGTTCCGGTACGATGTCGTGTAGAAACCGATAGGGGTGTGGATTTTCATCCTACTCCTAACAAGTTAGCCCGCTTCCATCTTAGCTTGATAGCAGTCAAGGGCCAACTTGTAGGCATTAAAAAAAAAAGTTTACTAATCTAATTTATTGTCATAAATTCGTCATTAACTAGTTAACTGTAAAAAGTTAAAGTTAAAAAACTTTCCGACATTCGGTTTTGAATCAGAAATTTAAAAAATGGGTTTCATACAGAGCTGTCAGTGGATTTTCGATGTTATAATGATATAGAACCTCAAAAATAGAATAGCCGCACAGAAATAACAATCACCCGGTATTATATCATTACAGCCGCCTCGTTCAGCGCATCCCGTGGTGAAGTTCACGTGCACAAGTCAGGAGCCGATGGTGATAGACAACTTGCCTTTCGATAAGTATGAACTGGAGCCGAGCCCGCTGACGCAGTTCATACTAGCCAGGAAACAACCGACCAGTTGTTGGCAGGTAAAAGTTCAATTTTGTTTAATGTCTGACTTATGTCACATCGGAAATAATTACAAACATCGGAATAATTTTCCTCATTGACATTATTAAGTAATTGTCATAATCTGAAACATCAGAGCACACACACAAACACACACACACACACAAACTTTATATTCACCTTATACTATACTTACATGAAGAATGCATGTTGAAGAGATGGAAGGAACATTTCGAAAGTTTATTTGAAAGAGATGAAACAGGGACTAACATATCCCCTGCGAAAAATAATGAAAGTGGGATCAATATCTGTGAGATTAGTATGGAAGAGATTATGAAAGCGTTGAAATGTATGAAATCAGGTAAGGCGGCTGGGTATGACAGAGTGTCAGTCCAAATACTGAAGGCTGGACGCGGTATTGTTGCAAGTCAGTTGTACTGCCTTTTCAACTTATTTTGGACGAAAGGACAAGTTCCAGAAGACTGGACTAAGGCCGTAATTGTTCCAATTTATAAGGGAAAAGGGTCACAGCAAGATTGCAAAAATTACCGCGGGATCAGCCTTCTCAGTGTTGTCGGCAAACTGTATGCAAAGGTGTTGACTGAGAGGTTGATAAACGAAACTGATGGGATGTGCAAGCAGGATTTAGGAAAGGAATGGGGTGTACAGATCAGGTCTTTTCCTTACGGTGTATAGCTGAAAATTTTTTAGCTAAACACCAAAAAGTCTATTGTGCCTTCATTGACTTGGAAAAGGCCTATGACCGTGTGGTGAGGAATGAACTATGGTCAACATTGTCCACGTATGGGGTGAGCAGCAGTTTGATCCGAGCACTGAAATCTCTTTATGAAAATTCTAGTGCTTGTGTCAGAATAAATGGGGCATACACTGAGTGGTTTCCAGTGGAGCGAGGGGTACGACAGGGATGTGTA
Source organism: Mycalesis mineus (assembly GCA_034621355.1). NCBI lineage: Eukaryota > Metazoa > Arthropoda > Insecta > Lepidoptera > Nymphalidae > Mycalesis > Mycalesis mineus. The sequence continues at coordinate 8,854,586 of CM067881.1, forward strand.
GCGTCGCCATGGCTGTTTAACTTATTCATGGACAACTGCTTGACAGATTTGAAAGAAAGTGTATTTGGTTTAAGAATGAACGAGTTACACATCAAATGTCTTCTCTATGCCGACGATCAAGTATTACTTGCATCGTCTGCTAATGAGTTACAGAAAATGGTAACTATTATGAATGTAGCTCTGAAAAGGAAAGGAATGAAAGTGAATGTTAGCAAAATGAAACTTATGGTTTTTGAAAGAGATGAATATGTGACAGATTGTAATATTGTGATAAATGGAGAAAAAGTGGAAGAAGTAAAAGAGTTTGTATACCTGGGTAGTAAATTTACAAAAGATGGAACGTGTGAGAGTGATATTGAAAGAAGAGTAAATGCTGGGAACATGCAAGGTGAATGGTGCTCTGTATGCATTTATGAACAGCCAGAAAGTGTCCCAAAAGGCAAGACTGGCTGTCCATAGAGGTGTGTTGGTGCCCACACTTATGTATGGTAGTGAAAGTTGGGTATGGCAGAAGAAGCACAAAAGTAAAATAAATGCGGTAGAGATGAGAGCATTGAGGAGTATGTGTGGGTTAAAACTGTGTGACAGAGTTAAAAAGAGTATGATAAGAGAAAAGTGTGGTGTAAAAGATGATGTAGTGACTAAAATTGAGAAAGGGATGCTTAGATGGTTTGGACATGTAGAGAGAATGGATGAAAGAAGATTAACAAAAGAGATTTACAAGGCGAGGATGAATGGAAACGTTGGAAGGGGAAGGCCTCGGCGAATGTTCCTGGACCAAATTCAGGACATTTTAAATAATGGCCAGGTGGCGAGTACCCTAAACCTATGAACTTGTATGAAAGGATTAATGAGAGTGGAAGAAGCTAAGGAGGTATGCAAGGACCGTGGCAAATGGAGGGATGTGGTCTCTGCCTACCCCTATGGGAACAAGGCGTGATGTTATGTATGTACTATACTTAGCTAGTACAACTCATTTATAATTTTTTTTTTTTTTGTAATTTTGTATTTTGGAACATAAACAAATCCACTAACCTCCAAATTACAATTTAAGCTAGTTTGAAGGTAAATTCCTTACCTACGGTTTTAAAAGTGTAATTTTACTATGAAAAAAAAAAAAATTTTTGATTTCATTTTAATGAGAGGAGTGAGCTTGATATTTTTGATTTCGACGATGTTGGTATATAGGTTGGTTGGATAACCTGCTAAAAGACCTTGGTCTTACTAGAAGTGCAGTAAGCTCCATATTGGAATGAGTGTCCAAAGCTGCTCTAGTAGGGTCCTTCCGTATTTGGCTGGGCAGGGAGAATAACTTGAACAGAGGAGGTGAGTGTTGACGCGCGTCACTAAGGGTACCCTTAAACCTACACCCGTGTCACAAGTCTCGGGCTCTGTTCGGAGCTTTTCTCTCAGCCACGCGATGGACCCGGCACCCGCACGGTGAATCCATGGAATGCTAAGATATTCGTCTCTCGTTCTCTATACGAGATCTGACATCTTAGGCTATCTGGTCTGATGATGGAGTTGGAAGGTTACATAGTTAACGCATTATGTATGTAAAGAACAAATTAATTATAATTTCCAGGTTTTCGTAGCAAACAGCGGTTGCAAGAACTCAGAACTAAGTCACCCGTTCGGCTATCTGAAAGCGTCAACGAACCTGACCTGCGTGAACTTGTTCGTGCTGCCCTACAACTACCCCGTGCTGCTGCCGCTACTAGACGACCTGTTCAAGGTGCACCGCTGCAAGCCTACCCCGGAGTGGAAGCTGGCGTTTCAGGCCTACTTGGATAGGATGCCATCGTATTATGTTACTGTGAGTACTGAGTATTTGTGTTGTGCTAGTGCTAGAACTTGTTCGTGCTGCCCTACAACTACCCCGTGCTGCTGCCGCTACTAGACGACCTGTTCAAGGTGCACCGCTGCAAGCCTACCCCGGAGTGGAAGCTGGCGTTTCAGGCCTACTTGGATAGGATGCCATCGTATTATGTTACTGTGAGTACTGAGTATTTGTGTTGTGCTAGTGCTAGAACTTGTTCGTGCTGCCCTACAACTACCCCGTGCTGCTGCCGCTACTAGACGACCTGTTCAAGGTGCACCGCTGCAAGCCTACCCCGGAGTGGAAGCTGGCGTTTCAGGCCTACTTGGATAGGATGCCATCGTATTATGTTACTGTGAGTACTGAGTATTTGTGTTGTGCTAGTGCTAGAACTTGTTCGTGCTGCCCTACAACTACCCCGTGCTGCTGCCGCTACTAGACGACCTGTTCAAGGTGCACCGCTGCAAGCCTACCCCGGAGTGGAAGCTGGCGTTTCAGGCCTACTTGGATAGGATGCCATCGTATTATGTTACTGTGAGTACTGAGTATTTGTGTTGTGCTAGTGCTAGAACTTGTTCGTGCTGCCCTACAACTACCCCGTGCTGCTGCCGCTACTAGACGACCTGTTCAAGGTGCACCGCTGCAAGCCTACCCCGGAGTGGAAGCTGGCGTTTCAGGCCTACTTGGATAGGATGCCATCGTATTATGTTACTGTGAGTACTGAGTATTTGTGTTGTGCTAGTGCTAGAACTTGTTCGTGCTGCCCTACAACTACCCCGTGCTGCTGCCGCTACTAGACGACCTGTTCAAGGTGCACCGCTGCAAGCCTACCCCGGAGTGGAAGCTGGCGTTTCAGGCCTACTTGGATAGGATGCCATCGTATTATGTTACTGTGAGTACTGAGTATTTGTGTTGTGCTAGTGCTAGAACTTGTTCGTGCTGCCCTACAACTACCCCGTGCTGCTGCCGCTACTAGACGACCTGTTCAAGGTGCACCGCTGCAAGCCTACCCCGGAGTGGAAGCTGGCGTTTCAGGCCTACTTGGATAGGATGCCATCGTACTATGTTACTGTGAGTACTGAGTATTTGTGTTGTGCTAGTGCTAGAACTTGTTCGTGCTGCCCTACAACTACCCCGTGCTGCTGCCGCTACTAGACGACCTGTTCAAGGTGCACCGCTGCAAGCCTACCCCGGAGTGGAAGCTGGCGTTTCAGGCCTTGATTTTTTATCGACTACAAGTTGACCTTGACTAATATCACACGTTATATTATAAATATATATTTTTAAATTTTTTTTGTCTCTTTTGCACACATAAATTAAAGTTATATTTAATGTATTTCCAGCCTCTTCGTCGCGCGCTGACTAAGATGGGTGCGTCCGCGCCTCTCGTGCAGAGCTTGATACCCGACACTCAGGACAACTCTCTGAGTTTCTCCGTACTCAATTACTTGAAAAGACTGAAGAATCAAGCGAAGATCGAGTTTGAGAAGTTGTGTGCTGACGTCATCAATAAAGCCTCCAGTGCTAATAGCCAAAAGGTATAAATAACATTTTTATTTACAACGAACAAAAACCACTTTATTGCACACAAAAAAAAAATATATATTGAAATGCAGGATTATAAGAAAATATATAAAGGCGGCCTAATCACTTCAAGCAATTTCTTACAGGCAGCGCCCCCTGTTGAAAGGATCTGTGGAAAGAAAGATGGTGCAATCAATTAATAGAAGAAAATAATTCATATTATAATTAATGTAAAATATAACGATACACAAAAATAATCACAAAATAAAAAAATATTTTATTTACTTTCGAGATTTTCTCGTTACTGTCTGACCTGCCTACTGCATTCAAGGTCCGTGGGTTCGATTACCAAGTAAAATGTTTCTTTTTAGCTGTGTTAGGGATTAAAAAATTGGTTGTCTGTAAAGTCGGTTTACTGACGATAGTTGAACGTGACAACGTCTGAAGAAAATACTGATGGAATGGTAGCATTTAATTGGTTATTAAAATTTTTGATTTAAGTATATTTTTATAAATATTAATTTAAATTAATAAAATAATTGATTTTGATTTTATAAATTTATAATAAATATATTAATTTATAAATATATTAATTTTTAATTTAAAATTAATATATTTAATAATTATATTTAATAGACGCATGTCGAACGCTGCCGAACGCAAAGGCCGATTGTGCTTCTTTGTCACTCGTTCCGCGCTCTCGCTTGCACTTCAAGCCTTACATGGAACGCCTCAAAGCGAGGTAACGACGCATGTCGTCATGTTTTTTCGTGCGTGCAGCCGGCTCTATCGAATTATGAGACGTAGTCACGTCAAAAAAAAATGTGCATTTAAAAAGAAATTCATTTTAAATAAAAATCTCTATTTTGTTAACAAGCTTGACTCTAGTTATCTTGTTAACTTGTTGTGTTTGTTGATGTTTAACCGTAAAAAGGAATATTCGCACATAAATAACAATCACCCTGTATACGTTTCCAGGTCGCAGAGAGCGTCCGCGTGATGCCTCGCTCGTCGCTCAAAAAGGATCTCACGACGCACCCGTGCCTGCAGGACAAGTTCACTGCTCTGCGGGATCAGCTCAACGAGTTCGGGGGCTTCGTCGTGGGCCTCTCACGGGGCCGACACAAGAACCAGACGCACACGTATAGAAACCCCTTCGATATACAGAGGAGAGATTTGTTAGACCAGGTAATGGGGAATATTTTTTTGACTTTGCTATACCTTGTCTGACCTATGTGGTTTCGATCACGAGGTCCTGGGTTCAAATCCTGGGTCGGGTCACGGAATAATTCTGACTTTTTCATTTTTCTATGAAATTGTCAGTACATTCCAAGCTCAGAGTCTGGAAGTTGGTGGTGTTACACCCCCGTGCCTCGGCACGTTAAGCCGTCGGTCCCGGTCACTATCATCAAGATCTGATAGTGATCGTTAATAAATGAAACATTATCACCCTAAGCCCGCCAACTGCATTGGAGCAGCGTGGTGGGTCTACGCTCCATATCCCCTCTACTATAAGGAGGGAGGCCTGAGCCTGTAGTAGGCTGTTAATAGGCTGATAATGATGATGATGATACCTTGTCGGGCTAAGGATGATATTTATTTTTAAATAATAGTAACTTAGTAGAAACCGAAATGGATATGGATTCCATTCTACTCCTAACAAGTTAGCCTGCTTGCGTGATAGCAGTCAAGGATTATCTTGTAATGTATAAAAAAAAGGAACATGCGACATTAGTTATTTAGTTTTTTTTAAAAAAAGACATTAGTTAGAATATATATTTTTAAATATTAAAAAAAAAATAACATTTCAAAAGGTTGGCGAGCTTAAGTGATATTGTTTGGATCGTTCCAACTTTAATGACAGTTACCAGAAAGGCGGTTTAACGTGCTCTGTGAGGAATGAGGGAGTTCATTAATGGTAACACCATTAATGACGGTGTTTAATGAAACATTGAAGGAAGAAAAGTTTCATATTTCATACTTTAACTCAGAACAAATTCTCAGTCTTGAGGTCTGAAGCCACGTGGGTTAAACACGGAACCAATTTGGCAGCACTTACACGCCCAGTACTCACTGGTAGTTTAATTATTTACAACGCTTTTTCCAGGTCGTACGAATGCGCTCGAACTTCCTCCAGCCGAACCTGGCCTACACTCGGCTGGTGGACGAGGACAGCGCGCACTCCATGGCGGTGGCGCAGATGGGCAACTACCAGGAGTACCTCAAGCGCATGACGCCCCAGCTGCGGGAGATCGAGTCCCAGCCCGTCAGGCAGCACATGTTCGGGAACCCATTCAAAATCGACAAGGTGAACTATAGTCTATACATCTATACAAGAACTTCCTCCAGCCGAACCTGGCCTACACTCGGCTGGTGGACGAGGACAGCGCGCACTCCATGGCGGTGGCGCAGATGGGCAACTACCAGGAGTACCTCAAGCGCATGACGCCCCAGCTGCGGGAGATCGAGTCCCAGCCCGTCAGGCAGCACATGTTCGGGAACCCATTCAAAATCGACAAGGTGAACTATAGTCTATACATCTATACAAGAACTTCCTCCAGCCGAACCTGGCCTACACTCGGCTGGTGGACGAGGACAGCGCGCACTCCATGGCGGTGGCGCAGATGGGCAACTACCAGGAGTACCTCAAGCGCATGACGCCCCAGCTGCGGGAGATCGAGTCCCAGCCCGTCAGGCAGCACATGTTCGGGAACCCATTCAAAATCGACAAGGTGAACTATAGTCTATACATCTATACAAGAACTTCCTCCAGCCGAACCTGGCCTACACTCGGCTGGTGGACGAGGACAGCGCGCACTCCATGGCGGTGGCGCAGATGGGCAACTACCAGGAGTACCTCAAGCGCATGACGCCCCAGCTGCGGGAGATCGAGTCCCAGCCCGTCAGGCAGCACATGTTCGGGAACCCATTCAAAATCGACAAGGTGAACTATAGTCTATACATCTATACAAGAACTTCCTCCAGCCGAACCTGGCCTACACTCGGCTGGTGGACGAGGACAGCGCGCACTCCATGGCGGTGGCGCAGATGGGCAACTACCAGGAGTACCTCAAGCGCATGACGCCCCAGCTGCGGGAGATCGAGTCCCAGCCCGTCAGGCAGCACATGTTCGGGAACCCATTCAAAATCGACAAGGTGAACTATAGTCTATACATCTATACAAGAACTTCCTCCAGCCGAACCTGGCCTACACTCGGCTGGTGGACGAGGACAGCGCGCACTCCATGGCGGTGGCGCAGATGGGCAACTACCAGGAGTACCTCAAGCGCATGACGCCCCAGCTGCGGGAGATCGAGTCCCAGCCCGTCAGGCAGCACATGTTCGGGAACCCATTCAAAATCGACAAGGTGAACTATAGTCTATACATCTATACAAGAACTTCCTCCAGCCGAACCTGGCCTACACTCGGCTGGTGGACGAGGACAGCGCGCACTCCATGGCGGTGGCGCAGATGGGCAACTACCAGGAGTACCTCAAGCGCATGACGCCCCAGCTGCGGGAGATCGAGTCCCAGCCCGTCAGGCAGCACATGTTCGGGAACCCATTCAAAATCGACAAGGTGAACTATAGTCTATACATCTATACAAGAACTTCCTCCAGCCGAACCTGGCCTACACTCGGCTGGTGGACGAGGACAGCGCGCACTCCATGGCGGTGGCGCAGATGGGCAACTACCAGGAGTACCTCAAGCGCATGACGCCCCAGCTGCGGGAGATCGAGTCCCAGCCCGTCAGGCAGCACATGTTCGGGAACCCATTCAAAATCGACAAGGTAGATTAAGTAAAAAAAAAAATTATATGGTATTTTTGATTATTTCTAGCAAAGATATCGTTGTGATATACAATGCTTTCAGTGCGACAATTTAGTTAGTAGTGAGCGCGTTTTTAACAAACCAACCCTGCAAACAAACAATGAGATAACTAGGCTAGTCGTTCTCGTGGTCAGGGAATCAAAATCTTGTTTCAAAAAATAACAATACTACTTTTAGTAATTACTTGTAATTTTTGGCTTATTGACCTTGGCTACTGATTTATCCAACCTATAAAAAAAACCTATGCCCTATATATACATTAAGAATAAATAGAATAATACGTATCTTCTATTTACAGACTGTCCCTCTCCGAGACGTACTCCGTCCGCGAGAAATTCTATTTTATCGCAAAATCTCTAACTATGTCCTTTCTTAGGCTTTAAACTATCTCTACCAAATTACATTTAAATTGGTTCAGTAACCCAATCTACTCTCTAAGTATGTTTGAGAAACAAGCAGACAGAATGATTATAGATTGTAATGAATCACTTATACTGTTTTCAGAGGATGATGGTAGACGAAGCAGACATAGATCCACTAGGTGCAGTACGCGGGAGCGGTGGCGGCGGTATCGGCGGGAAGAGGGGGTCGGAAAGCCCCCGGGCGGCACCCCCCAAGCGGAAAGCGGGCCCCCTACCGCAACACGTGGTGGCGCGGAGACCTTCCACGCCGCCCATGCCTGCGATAATAACACCACTTTTGCCTACAACGTCGACTGTCGTGTCGCCGCCGCCTACTGCCCCGTTGTCGCCTGTGATGACGCGACGGCCTGCGTCTCCCCTCGCGCCCGTGCCTTCTGATCTGCCGTCGGGGAGACCTCCTGAGGTAAATGTATTTTCAATGAAAGAATCATGATCATCATCATCGTCATCATCAACATCAACATCATATCAGATGCATGTCCACTGCTGGATATAGTCTGTGGCTCACTGCGACACTTATAATGTTGTCAGTCCACCTAATAAGGCTCGACCAACACTGCCCTTTCCGGTGCGGGGTCGCTTTTCTAGCACCTTGGGACCCCAACGTTCATCACCTTTTTAAACTATGTACCTTGCCCTTTGCTACTTCAGTTTTGCGACTCGCTGAGCGATGTCTGTTAAAGTAACAGACATAGCTCTTCAAATCTTCTGTGGATCTCCTCATTTCTTATTTGATCACGCTGAGATAAACCTATCATTACTCGCTTCATTATTTATATTCATTACCCTCGTATGAGCGACCATTATTAGGTATATTTAATATTGGTTCTCAATTCCAGGAGCCTCCAAACGTGGACACGGGCGGGCCCTCCACACCGCTCCCCTCACCGCAGCCCGTCGCGCCTACCAACCTTCCGCCTGTTATTAAACCGTTTCTCAATGGAGGTTTGTACTGTCAATATAAAATAAAAGAGGTTTAGATTTTTAAATTGTTAAAATAGTCAATTATTTGTATCCCTCAAGGATTAGGGTTCCGGTACGATGTCCTGTAGAAACCGAAGGGGTGTGGATATTATCCTACTCCTAACAAGATAGTCAAAAAAGTAGACAAAAAAATTGTAACAAATTAGCATTATACATTTGAATGGGATCATACATAAAAATAAATCGCATACTTATGGCATTTCATATTAGAGGAAAATAGTAATTTATAATAAAATCCGCTTAATTTGTCAATTGTGTCAAACGTGCCACGGTGACACTTATACTACATTGAACCAACAGATGCATACACAACGATGGGCAGCAAGATGCCGCGCTCGCCGTCTCCGCCGGGCGAGGCGGCCGCGGTGCCCTCGCCCGCGCCGCCGCCCGCCGACTCGCAGGAGCTGCAGATCAACGCCATCATACAGGGCATCGCCGCAGAGAACAACTACTCGGCGCGCGGCAGGAAACGGAAACGAAAGGTAGCCGACTCTCATGTCACTAACGAATCATTCACTTATAGGTGTTACCATACCACATTCCTGTGTTTTAAAATTTAAAAAATAAAATCATTTAGGCAGTAATAGTGACGATTAAAAATAGTAATGCGCCAACAGCTTAAATATTATTTTTAAAAAAATTTAGAGACGAAATAGCAATAAATAATCTGTTTATCCTTAAAAGACGAAACGGTACTAACATACCTTTGTCTTAAATAAAAAAAAATATTCATCTAACCTAAAAATTCGTCCCCTCACTCAATTCCTAAACACTCGTTTAGGTAGTTACATATACCTTTGTTTGTCTATAATAAAAATAAGAATTTACCCCCCTTTATTAACCTATGTAACTATTAAATTAATATTTTAAAAAAGTGCTTACATAATATGTGTTCATGCAGTTGCACATACTAATAAATATCTTTTCCAAAATTTGCGTAATGATTTCATCCCATCTATTCATTTAGGTAGTACCCATTCAACTTTTCACATTTTTCTAACTTATGCAATTGGCCATTTAATGTAGCGATCATCTAATCTATTAATTTGGTAAGCTATGAATTGTTTAGTTAGTATATTGAGCTATTTTATACACGATTCTTCGGTTTCAAAAGAATTTATTATTCATCACAGATTGCATTCACTGAATTTTATTTTTCTGTGATTCTCCCGGTCCCAAAAACGTATTTTATCACTTAGTTATAAGGCGTTCCCTTAAATTGAATAGTCTGCGTTTCTCCCGTTTCTAAAAGAATATCTTATCCGTTATACCCTGAAATTTACAAAATTTCTTCAATTGCTTTAAGCTTTGATGCTTGTAGTTTTAAGACAAATCTTATCCCTTTTTATACTGCGTTTTCTGAATCTAATGAAGTCTGCGATTCCTAGAGTATCTTATCCTTAGGCATAAGATATTCTGTAAGTACCCGGAGAATTAAGATGAAGGTAATGCAGTGTAACTATTACACTGCATTCCCTGAATTTCATGAAACTCCCTAAATTGTTTTAAACTGCGGTTTTTCGATCCCGATTTTTATTCCTAACTTTTATGACGTTTCTTGAATTTAATTAGGATGCGGTTTCTAGAGATTGTTTTTCATTGACAGAATCCCTTAGTTATACTGCATTATTTGATTTTTTTCTCCCGATGTTTATCCCTATATTGTCTATGATTGTCCCGGTCCTTAGAGAATATCTTATGCCTTAGTTACTGCATCCCCTGAGTTTCATGAAACTACATAAATTCTTTTAAGCTGATGCCTAAACATTGTCAGTCTATGATCCTCCTCGTTCCTATAAAGAATGTTATCCTTAGTTTGATTGTGTTTTATGAATTTTATTAGTCTGTGTTTGTCCTGGTTTGTTATACTCCGGTTATTTGATTTTGTTTTTGTCTGCAACTCTTGGTTCCCATAGAGAATCTTGTTCCTTAGTTATACTGTGTATACTTTTCTGTGGCAGATGGCAGAATTACAGAGAATCTTATCCCTTAATTTTGCGTTCCTCAATTTCAGTTAGATTAGATGAATCCCTTAGTTATATTTCTTTTGTTTGTCCCTGTTCCCATAGAAAATCTCAATCCCAAGTTGTACTGCATTCCCTGAATTTCATGAAACACCCTAAATTATTTTAAACTGCAGTATTCCGATCCTGCTTACTATGAATGAATCTTATTCTTTATAGTTATGGTGTTCCTTGCATACAAGTAGGATGCAGTTGCTAGAGATTTTTTTTTCATAGAGAGAAGCCCTTAGTTATACTGCTTTATTTGTTTTCATTGTCTGCAATTCTCCCGGTTTCCATAGAGCATCTTATCCTTAGTTACACTGCGTCGTTTAAAGATAATAAGTTTATTGTCCTGGTTTCTAAGCGAGTCTGATTTTCTTGCTCCCTCGCTGCGCCAGATGGTAGACTCACAGGAGTTGCAGATCAACGCCATCATTCAGGGCATCACCGCGGAGTACGACTACTCTTCGAGAGGGAGAAAAAGAAAACGAAAGGTAGCGTGGCTTTATGTGAATCCCCCCCCTGCCAGCCTAGGATGCGTCATTAGACAGAGAGAGGAACATATTTTTGAAAACGTAGAAATTGAAGGGGTGTTATCCAGCTCTACACCTAACAAGTTGTAGCTCGTTGGCATTAAGAATGCAGTGAGCGCCGGCTAAACCTTGCCCCCTAAACAATCAAATCATTCGAAGCTATACCTTCAACTGGTCACTTGATCTTGTGATTTGAAAATATTTTTAGGGCGCGGGGCTAGGGTCGGCGCTAACTGCTTTCTTTAAGAGAACGAACTATTCATGGCTGCTTTCATCTTGGATTTCATCATCTCTTGCAATCAGGTGTTATTTGCAGTCGCAGTTAGTGACGCATCTAAGGCCGTTTAGTACGAGTTGCAGCATCTCCCCATGTCGATGTTATTAGTATACCATGTTTGATGTTACTTTAGTGTAGTTTCTTTTCAAGCCATTGCTGTTGCTTTACATGTTCAAAATGTTCTTTTTGTGTTATTTTTTCTTTCGTAGTTTTACAGGAACCCTTCCTACTCTTGTTTTATCCGCCTGCAAAGTATTTCATATCTAATCTAATTAATTCGCTATCTCTTGCTCGTTTACAGGTCCCCTAATATCTCTCTCCTCTTCATAAAGAATGTTAGAATACATTGTGGTATGACGGGTTCCGTGGCGCAGTAGTATGCGCATTTATAAGACGGAGGTCCTGGGTTCGATTCCCAGCAGGGCCGATTATGATTTTCTAAATTGGTCTAGGTCTGACTGGTGGGTGGCTTCGGCCTTGGTTAGTTATCTCCCTACCGACAAAGATGTACCGTCAAGCGATTTAGCGTTCCGGTACGATGTCGTGTAGAAACCGAAAGGGGTGTCAATTTCATCCTATTGTCAACAAGTTACTCCGTTTCTATCTTAAATTGCTTCATCACTTACCATCAGGTGTGATTGCAGTCGAGGGCTATCTTGTAATAAATAAATAATAAAAAATTAAACAGTTTTCGGTGTTGCTTTCCATAGCGCCTCTAACCATAATTTTTATTTACATATTATTACTATACTAAAGCCCAACTCGATTGAGAATGCTTGTCAACAAACAAATTAAAAATGAAGGTAGAAATCACTAGTCATTTTACACCTAATTTTTGTGATTACTTTATTAATGACGAATTCATGACAATAAATTAGATTAGTAAGCTTAAAACTAATTAATATATTTAATATCTTTTAAATAAGATTTAATAAAAAACAAAACATAATTTTAAATTTATTAGGCATAAAATGTGTTGCATTTTCTACCTTCATTTTAAATTTGTTTGTTGACAAGTATTCTCAATCGAGTTTGGCTTTAGTATTGTTCCTTAATTTTTAATGTATAGGGAACCACCGAGAACAAACCTATACAAAACTATGTTTAGATTAAACTTCTTTTTTAATTACTTCTTCAATCTAGTTTATCTTTTTTGCGCGAACGAAACTGCATGAATTTTAGTGGTGAATAATTAGAAAAATAGATGGTACCAAAACTTACAAATAATTCATTAAACTAAGCGGAATTAAATTAAATGTCGGCCTCCGATGATTATATATGAAAATATTCATCAGTTATCATAGTACCCATAACACAAGCTACTAAAGCTTACTTTGGGGCTATATAGCGATGTGTGTAATTGTCCTACAATATTCATTTATTTAAATAATTTAATTAATGAATTATTAGTTGTATATAATAGTCTAGAAGACAGGTTTGGAATTGGTTGCCAATTAAAAATAAAACAAAAGTACTTGCAATTCATATTATTAGTAAAATGTTATTGCAGAAAATCTTTTGAGAGAAAAAGTAAAACATTTTAAAATAAAATATTTGTTTTTTTTTCAGAGCGAGAGACAGGAAGCGCCCATCTTGCTGCCGCCTCAGCCTTCGCGTAAGGAGCTGGCTGACATCAAAAAGCACAACCTCGCTGTCCGGTCTGAAGTGTACCGAGCTGTTCGGAGGCCGGGCAAAGGTAATGAATGTATTTTTCATGTACAAATATTAAAAAAAATAAAAATGACTTTTTCTTTTGTCTTTAAAATAATCATTACAATTTAAAAAATCAGTATACCTCGTGGCGCCAACCGCGTAAATCCCATTCCTATAGAAAATTAGTCCTCTATCTTTCTGTCAAATTCATCCACATTAATTTCATTGTGAAAATAAAATTTTGAGCCCAAATGTTTCAGTGGGGGTTGCAGGCTTTACGATAACAATGTTATAAACTTGCTAAAAATACTGAAATCTCGATGATTATGACGGCTCGGCTCAACGTGCTTTTATAGGCACGAGGTTAACACCACCAACTCCCAAATAAGATTTTTTTCTGAGGACTTCTTGAAACAAAGAAGTTCAATCTTTCATAGCTTGGCTAAATCCAAAACGGCCTCCGTGGCGCAGTGGTATGCGCGGTGGATTTATGAGACGGAGGTCCTGGGTTCGATTCCCGGCGAGGCAGATTGACATTTTTCTTAATTTGTCTTAGTCTGGCTGGTGGGAGGCTTTCGTCGTGGCTAGTTACTACCCTACCGACATAGGCGTACCGCCAAGCGATTTAGCGTCCCGGTACGATGTCGTGTAGAAACCGAAAGGGGTTGTGGATTTCATCCTACTCCTAAAAAGTTAGCCCGCTTCCATCTTAGATTGCATCATCACTTAACATCAAGTGTGATAGCAGTCAAGGGCCAACTTGTAGTAGATAAAAGAAAAATGTGCTTCACTGGACCAACGAGGCAATTACTCCTACTATTTACTTTCAGGCGCTTTTTAATTTTTTTTTGTTCGTAGTGATTTTTCCATTACTTTTCAGTTATTATTTTTATTATTCTTGTTACAGATTACACAAAACTGTTCGAAATATTAAAACAATTGCAAGGTAGCGTGGACGTAAAGAAGGAAGTGATACGTGATGTTATCAGTGAATCGTTGCGTTTCAAGCGGCGTGCGCTCGCGCAGCTGCTCGAAGACTTTTTAGCGGGACTAGAGAAGAACGGGAACAGTGCCTCTGTTAGTATGAGTTTAGTTAACAATTCGTCGTACAGCAATACGAACAACCATAGCTAGTGGCGTATGTGAAGTTTTATGTTCATTTAAAAATATATATATTATGTATTTTTAAAAACTTAGATTTGACAGATAAGCCGAGCATCCTGAATTTAGCATACGAATTGTCGTTTTATCTGTTACAATACAATATATGCCATTGAAATTTGGTCGAACCCCCACTAGGTGGCGTCATTTAACGTGTCGCAGGCCACAGGCTATGGAGAGTAGAGGAAAGGAGAGTCATCTTATATGGGAGAAAAGTTGAAAAAGTGTCCAGGTGTATGCGTTAAATAACAGTTCAAAAATCCTCCACAATGGCGCTGGTGGATGCACAGGGTATGGTATGAATGTAGCAATCGTAGATGAATTGAAGTATGCCGAGTTAAAATATTTAATGTCATTATCGACTAAAGTAGTTAATTATTGAGAACTTCAACAACTTACGTTGTACAAAATATTGTGGTAAATATAACCTTACAGAATTATAACCAAACGTGCGTTTAGAGTGATAACAATATTTGGCGCTTCTTTTGAAAGTTACTTTGATGCAACTGTGGCGCCATCCTAATTTAATACATTTTGACGGACACTTTTTATATACACAGATTGTCCTCCTTTCCTCTACTCTCCATACCACAGGCGGCTTAGGATCGTTGTTTGGAAGTCTCTTTAATAGGGCCTATGTCCAACAGTGGACGTCCACCAGCTGTAAACGTCCACCAGCTGTAAATGATGATGAATTGAAATTTAACATTCTTGCATGTTCTGTAAAGTGTTGCTCTGTTTATAGGAAAAATTTCTCCACCAGGTGGATCATCTGCTTTATCCATCAGTTATGTTTGATATTAAAAGAATTGTTTATTAAGTACGACCTCCGTGGCACAGTGGTATGCGCGTGGATTTATAATACGGAGGTACTGGGTTCGACTCCCGGCGAAGCAGATTGAGATTTTTCTTAATTTGTCTTGGTCTGACTGATGGGAGGCTTTCGCCGTGGCTAGTTACCACCCTATTGACAAAGACGTACCGCCAAGCGATTTAGCGTTCCAAACCGAAAGGGGTTGGATTTCATCCTACTCCTAACAAGTTAGCCCGTTTCCATCTTTGATTGCATCATCACTTAACATCAGGTGTGATAGCAGTCAAGGGCCAACTTGTAGTCAATAAAAAAAAAATATATATATTGTATTTCGCTCAGTTCAATACCGCGAGAGCGAGAGGCAAACATAGATGAACTTATTTATTGATGGATGCTCGGCTCAAAAGACAATTGTTATTGCCGTTTACAATGTTACTAGAATTACCTATTTTAAAATAGAAAAGAGATTCTTTTCCTCTAATCTTATTTGAATGTGGCACTGCCAAATAGTCTATGCCTATACGCGACTCGAGTTTTGAGATTATTGTGGATTATAAAGCCGCGTCCTTAGTTTGTGTACCAGTTACCAGTTTCTCTTGAGCCTTTATGCCCAGTTCACATTACTGGAGTCAAGTTGTTCAGGAAAATGTAGACCATAAATGCTAAGGTTGTTTTTAAGTTTTAAAGTAAAGGAAGTATGCGTGCGATCCGAATTAAGGCTATTTTTAATAATTCTAGTTTTTACCCAATTACGACGAAGCTAAAAGGAAGGTTAAAGCAGTCTGTGTATGTTTGAATGTTCCACTGTAGTGCCTAAACTACTGAACCGATCTTAATGAATGAGATGTCAATATTCTGGTAATAAAAAAAATTATTATGATAAAAAATTAACCATTACCATCGACTTTATAGATATGCTTAAGTAAATTAAAGCAACTAAATTATGTAGTTATTTTTCACTTTTTAGTGTATTTTTGAAGTCTAATTCAATTTTTTCTCTATTAATGAATTTTTTTATTAAAAATTTATATTTCTTACTTTTTAATGATTCATCGACACGTAACCTCGAGTAGGTACTATACATAGGCTCTTGTAGCCAAAAAGCTACTTATAAAATTTAATTGCTCCATCTATTAATTCCAAATTCAACATCATATATTTATTATAAATTTTAAAAGCAAAACCAATTATTTTCCTAATAAAAAAGAATTATCAATACATATAAAAATATATACGCGTTGAATTGAGAACCTCCCCTGTTACTTCGTAGGTTAAAAAATTCAGAAGTATCATTCTTATTCCAATTTATGGTCTTCATTTTGTCGCGGACATTAGTTATACTTGCATTCGCTAACCCGATCGTTTGAGAAAATAAAAGCCATCAATACATCGTTGGACATTTGATGAGGTTACAATTAAACGCAGTAAAGTAGGTTGTTATATACGCTCTCTTGAAATGTAAGTCTGTCAGTGCAGATTCTGCTGGGAAGTGTCTGCAAATACCCAGCAGTTGCTCTTTTTTTAAAAATGAATTTTACAATTTGTATTTTAAAAACATAAATTGCAGCGATGAATTGAGAACCTCCCGTCACGTCGTAGGTAAGAGAACTGAGAAGTCTGATCCTTATTCCAATTTGTTAATCTTAATATTTCTCGGTCATAGTTTTCGTTGCATTCCTCCGAATCGGCTTTACAAATTGTTACCAAACTTTGTATGACATTTGAGGAGGTTGCAATTAATCGGCTACTATCTAATTTTCATCTAAATTTTTTTTTAATTTTTAATGCAAAACAACGTTTGCCGGGTCAGCAGGGGCAGTATTAGTATAGATTGTAAAAATGCATTAAAAATATCTATACCGCCATCTTGTGTGGTCCGCCACATACCATATCATGTATTGTCATCTAATCTAAACGTGTATTAAAAATTTCAGCTCAATCGGTTGAAGGTATCTGCTTCAAAATTGAGTTAACAGATTCCACCGAACAAACATATTTACGTTACAAGCTAAATAAAAGCTTTTAATAAAAGGCGTTGAACTTTCTAGAACAAATGAGTTGACAAAATACTACCTATCTCTTTCTAGTAGATTGTCTTCCGTTTTGCTCTCAAGGGTGCTTAATTACCAATTCATATGGTTCGGTCTATATAGTTCATTCGAGTTAGGAATGTAGTCTCAAATCTTTTCTGATAAAAAAGTGATATTATGAGATAAGGGCTGGAGGTCCTAAGTTTGTGACGTCACAATTTTAACAACTTGGGACTGCTCCTTTGAAAAATTATGACTCGAGTAATATTAGTTCGTATTGTACAGTAAAGTGTTCGTTTTTTCAAATGTAATGAACTGGTTTTTGTTTTAATAATGTCTAGATGTATAATTACAAAATATGTGACGTCATACTAGTGAGGGCGGAGTCTTACAAGTGTAGGGGCTGTGACAAGTAGGGGTAAAAACATGAAAAATAATGTGATGACGTAATTCATATTGTACTTGTGCCCCCAAAACATCGAGTTAGCGAATACCATCTGGTCTGGAATATTCTCTAAGGGCGTTAAGTTCAGGGCTGTGAAGTTCGTATGAGTGCTGCAATGGTGTTCATCTTAGTATCTAATGAGGTAAATGTAATGCAAGTTGTGCAAGTCTGCAATAGTCTTTGTTACGCGTAGGATTAGCCATTTATAATGTTCTTGGCTTTAACTTGAGGTGAGCTGTCACTAATATGATCTAAGTATTTTTGTTTTAATAATTTTACATGTCATATTTCATATTTACCATTGTGCAAGCGTTGTAGTTATAAACCAGCGGACGTGTGACACGCAAAGCGTGAAGCTCTTTGAATTATATTGTTATATTTATATTTAATTTTTATTAAATTTTGTCGATAACATTGTCGACATGAGCACTGTACAACACTACCCACTGCAATATTAGTTTAAAATACTGTTTTTTTTGCATTCATTTAGTTTCTTGCACAACATAATGTGCTTGAGCTCTAAAGGCTTATACTTTAGTAAGTCCTCGTGCAGGAGGCCGTGGCTTGGACTACGGATTTCCACTAGTGTTCCCCGTAATAAATGCGAGTCTGAATCGCGCACAACGTGTTCCGTATCATTCGAGGCTTGTTTGAAACTCCCACTCATTTATCTTATACTAGAGAGAAATGACCAATGTCCTTTATCAGCCTGTATAAACTATCTCTGTACCAAATTTTATTTAAAATATAATGAAAAATAGTATGGACAGCGCGGCGGAGCGCGGGCGCGGGTGGAGGATTGTCACCTGCGCGGCGGGCGGCGGGTACACGGCGCGGGTATGTTTCTACAAATAAGACGAGCGCCGCTAGATGCCACGGTCACACGCGTCAGGGGCTAGGTACAATCATGAACATCGATACAAAGCGCGTAATTATTGAGAATTATCGAATTCTCCGCTATGTAACCTACTTGTCAAGAACGGGTTATGCAGTTGACGTTTTTTCCATTTATGTCTTTTTGCCAAATAATAAATTAGTAAATTATCCATGGTAATCTACTCGACACAACTGTACACGCTCGATCAAAGCGGGTGACCGCGCGCGCGCGAGTTTTAGCGTTAGCCCTTAGATGGTATAGACTAACAGAGTATGTGTTGTTATAGCGGAAATATAAATACATCATCTATGAACATTTCAACTGTCTAGCTATCACGTTTCATGAGATACAGCCTGGTGACAGACAGACAGACATACATACAGATGAGTGGAGAATTACAGTCGTTTGTAGATATTTAGTATGTCAGTTATGCACTTCGAGACTTACTTCGATAAAAGAAAGTGTTGTGTTTTCCTTTATTTTAAAGAAACAAAGAATTTGTATATTTTAATTTAATTCTTTAATTTTTGTAAACAATTTGATTATTGTAATTAATTTTGCCTCTGAAGCAGCATACTGCAAATGTTTTTTGATTTGTGAATGTAAAATTTATTTCTTTGTAAATTTTAGCAAATAAATGCAATAAAGTAATTTTATATTAATCAAATGTTTTTGACAGCTTTCCTCTGTTAGCAAAAGTACCAAGTATTTCTTTTTTTTTTTAATTTTAAACATAGTTTCATGCGATATAATGAAAAAGATTGTGATAAAAAAATGTAGTTAAAATTTATGTATTACGAATTAGAACAATGCGATCAAATACAACAAACTTTCGGCATAAGATTAACCCTGGATAGATTTTTTTAAAATATTTGTCACAATTATTGAAAATTAAATTAAAAACAGGTAAATTGGAAAGGTTTTAAAATTTTAATGACATACGTTTTGATTTATAATAAAATGGCCTAGGATTTTGTTTTATCGCCTTTATAAAAGTGAAATAGAATAAATCGAAAAAGAAAACACAAAACAACTATTTTGTACTGATACATAGATACGTGATATATATGTGTCACCGGAAAATAACAAGATCCGCAAATTTATTAATTTTCTAGGAAATTTATAAACTTTCGTAGGATTTTAAACGAAAGCTAAATTGTATTATTTTACCCTCAAATTTATCAATTTGCGACGTCTCGTGGTAAATTTATAAACTAACGGATATCCATACGCAAGATTCTAAACGGTTCGACCAATAACAGAAGACCTTTTAATTTTACGCTTCTTAAAACTACGGAAAATAACGCACTGCTCTCTGATTGGACTTATTCAACCAATCAGAGCGCACATGACGTTTAGTTATTGCTTACTTATTATTTTACGCGTGAGTGCGGTAAGTTTATCAAATTAAGAAAATATGGGCGTAAAATAATACAATTTATCTGTCGTTTAGAATCCTACGAAAGTTTATAAATTTCCTAGGAAATTGCGGTTCTCGCTATTTTCCGGTGACATATGCATTATACACATGTGATTTCATGGATCTTAGGGTGCCAGTTGGTAGCCGATCATCCGACAAATGCAGACGACAGACACGTCGCAGTGACTCAAACGAATCTATGTATTTTGTTGGAACGACGTGTCGCTCGTCTGGAATCTTATTTTATAGAAATTCACACAACCCAGTATGTCGATTCTTGAAAAAATGTTAGTATTGAAGTCGATGTACAACAATTGTAAAGCAGAACAATTGTCGTACTAGACTGACAGTGGAACTGAAGGTGGGATGATTAATGAGAATCGATATACTGTACTATCGTAGCGACATGTTGTCTGCAGTTGTCGTCCGCGGCAACCAACTGGCACCTTTACGCTTAGTTAACTGAATATTTGTATAATCTATACCGCGGCACAGTTGCACATTACAATATTTTGAGCATTTAGATTGCATTGAATTTGTTATTACAATTTACTCTTGAAACGAGAGATAATTTTGTGAAAAAAAAAATCTTGAAGGACAATTTATTGTAATTTTTTTATCTTTTGACTGGTTTGGTATATATAAATTTAGAAAATTGTTTTTTATGCCTTTCATCCACAAGTGACTGTACTGGGACGGCTACACTTTTGCACATTTTTAAGCAAACAGAGTGAAGAAGTCCCTTGAATTTCCATCACTTCAATTAAACATGACAAATGTCAATTAACGTCTTAAATATTGGTTGACCGAGCCGTACTTGAAAATTATATATTTACACGCCCTCAAAACCTGCATACAAAATTTTATGAAAATCGTTGAAGCCTTTCTAAGATTTACATTACATAAATATACAAGAATTGTTAGTTTAGTTGACACTGTCATACACACTTGGAACAAGCGTTATAATCTAGTTAGCAAAGGGACTTTTTAAAATTATTTACACATTACTGAATACTATGAAGATAAGAAGATATCATTTGTGATTATTTAAATCATTGCCTTTTATGCATCTTTAAATTCTTGTATCTAATTATTATATTTTTATGTGCAATAAAGTATATTTTCCTTTGATTTCATCATTGTTGTTAAAAAGTTTACAAGTCGCAATACGTCATTCGTGGATGTTGACACAAGTCGAGGTTCTGTTCCGTGGACTTACAAATACGATTTCACGAAGAATCTAAAACAAATATAAATTCTAAGAATGTAGTAGATGTTTTTATTCTAAAAATAAAATGACTGGCGAATTGTAAAAATGTAAATAAATACTTGTAAATATTAGATTTTATTATTATTACCAATGAAAAGATTTCACGTAGGACGCACCGCGTCACGTTACGACCTTTAGTATGATCTAGTATTGAATCTGACTCTACCATTCAAATAGTATTAATTTAACATGTATAAGAGGATTTTGTTAATATAAATGAAACACAAGTAGCCAATTTTATTGTATAGAATTGCTAGTTTTATTTTATGTGGTCAGATTTGTTTGATGACTTTGTATAAATACTTCGTCGCGCTAAAGGTCGTTTGGTCAATTGTAAAGTGTATATATCATTTTATAAATAAATTATGATCCTTATTGGATTTTTGACATTGTGTTTTATTCGTTTTCGATTATTTACGAGAACAAGCAAGCTTATATTGCTAAGTACTGTTGGACGGTCTCTTGTGAGGACTTCCAAACGCCTTAATGCATTCAGCGGCTATCTTTAGCCGCTCGGTAATCGCGTGTAGCCTGGCTATGCAAGATTAAAAAATAAATAATGGTGTAATGAAATAACTAATAAAAATTAGTTTATTTTCTACAAGAAAGCCCTTGATCAATAACACCTGTTAGTGATGATGCAATCTAAGATGGAAGCGGGCTTGTTAGGAGTAGGTGAAATGAACACCCCATTTTGATTTTTTAACACATCGTATCAGAATGCTAAATCGCGTGGCGGTGCGTCTGTCAGTAGGGTGGTTATTAGCCACGGCCGAAGCCTCCCACCAGCCAGACTTAGACCAATATCGAATATCTTAATCGGTCCAGCCGAGAATCGAATCCGGGACCATCAAATACTACAAATGTTACAGGTAAAGTATATTCCTATTTATATTGTTGCATTAGTGCGGAAAATAAACTGCGCAGCTATGGATCAAAGGTCCTTGTTTTGAGTCCTAGGTTGGGGTATGAGAAATATCAGTTAGGTACACGTCGCCTGCGGAAATCACGTACGGCGTGTCACTTCTAAATAAAAAATCTTGCGGAAATCTAGGGTCTTTGGTTTGTAACACTAACACGTTTAGAGCCTAAGATAATCGATGCCTAATTAAGTCTCCAAAAATGTTTACAAAATCAACTATAAAACCACAGAAATATCTGCTCGCTATGAACTCTGACTGTTGTTTATTTTTATTTTATAACACTTGTACCCAAGTGCGCAATAAAGTTGATTTGATTTGATTTGATCTGACTCCCTACGAAACAAATTTTCATGAGATTTTCAACAATAGTAGTAGATATGATTGACAACAGTAATCTCGTGAAGAGACAAATACTTTATCACCCAGTAGCGGCCAAGCTAAAAATATAGCTTTCTCTTTCATTGCGTCAGTTCGATTTGACAGCCGGTGCACGTTGGTCTTGGGTTCAATTCCCGGAGGTGCAGATTGAAATTTTCTTAATTTGTCTTGGTCTGGCTGGTGGGAGGAGTTACCACGCTATGATATAGTGTAGTCGTATGTCGTATAATCACGTATGATGTCGTGTACAAACCGAAAGGGGTGTGGATTTTATCCTTTTTCTAACAGGTCAACCCGCTTCCATCTTAGATTGCATCATCATCATAGCAGTTAAGGGTCAACTTGTAGTCGATAAAAAAAAGAGAGCGATATTACAGACTTCATCTAAATATGAGTATAGTTTTATATCAGATATTATGCTTAGGTATTACCTACTTATAAAAATGATACTGCTTAATTAATTAACGGTAGTTTGTAGAATTAGTTACATAGTAGGTTTTGACATACGTACTTACTCTTAAAGCCTAACAACGTACATATTATGAAAATAATGTTAATCCAAAATGTCCTTTTTAAGATTTAAAATTTTCCCAGACTTAAACGAGACGCAAGTACACAAATGCGACTCTCAGCATAATTTGAGTAGGTACCTCTTTACCTTTTAACGACAGAGCTTAGTGGAGCGTTTAAAATGGATAAAGCAATTACATCTAACAATACTTAGTTGCATACTTACTTAGATGGGGTCTTTAGACTTTAGATGCTACTGAGTCATAACGTGAGTTTCTTTTTCGCTATCACAAAATCATATCTTCTACGAGCTACTAGCGGATGCCTGCTGTTTCAACCGCATACCTAGTTTTCGCTCTCGTGGGAAAATCGGTATACAAATAAGCATGTCACTCTCATTCCTCATGTGTCTATTTTTTTTAAGTCTACATAGGTTTGCGCTTACAATCACGCCTGATGGAAAGCAGTGATGAGGTTTAAGATGGAACACGCTTACCTAAATGATGCCTATTCGCTCTTTTATTATTATATACAATATAATGTTTCAATCGTATTGATCTATTTATTTATTTATGCATTTAGATTGCAGATGTTAATATGAAATTACAAACAGACAATTCAATTTTATTTATTTATAAAGATACATAAATTATATTATATTTTGTCTATATAATACGTATCAACGTATGTACCTACCGACTATTTTTTTTATGTATGACCACGCATAACTTTTTACAGAGTTGTTCGATTGTTTTATTTAAAATTATGTTTTATTTTGTTTTTTTTTAATTTTATTTAAAAGATATTGAATATATTAATTAATTTTAAGCTTACTACTCTAATTTATTGTCATTAATTCGTCATTAACAAGTTAATTTAAAAATAAGGTGTAAAATGACTTGTGATTTCTACCTTCATTTTTAATTTGTTTGTTGATAAGTATCGAGTTTGGCTTTAGTATAAGTACTTTTCTTTATTTCAATAAATATTTTATACTTCTTTAGATATTATTTTATTGTATTGATTGTAGATAAAAATTAAAATAATAGCTTTTTTGGATCAAAGAGAATCTACATTGGATTAACTGATTAACCTATTTAGGTAGTTAATATCAGCCTATTAAAATCTTACCTTTCTATTGTAGCCTTAATAAAGTTGTATCTTTCTTAATCGCCAGATACTTCGTAACTCATTTACGCCAAAGGCAATTTGTCTAAGCCCGCGGCCCAGAAATTGTAACGAGTAGGTACCTATTACGTAAAACAGGACCAGCTTTCAGTTACGCTTTGAATAAATTAATGTCTACGCTACGAGACTTTACCACTTTACTATTAAGTATTGCTTTGTTATTGTCCGCGTTAAACCTATTAGTCGAGTTACTTAGTGATTATAGAGTCGTCGAGGCTTATAAAGACCTTGTCTAAACTGATAGACTTTACAAGTCAGCTACAGGAGATTTTTGTTTATGTATCGTAAGTATCTACTACTAAAGATCTAGTGGTAGCCTACATGGCATCGATCACGAGGTCCTGGGTACGAATCCTGAGTCGGGTCACGGAATAGTTCTGAGTTTTTCATTCTCCTACTAAATCTACAGTACATTCCCAGCCTGGATTTGGGATGCTGATGGTGCCCCGGAGAGCACGTTAAGCCGTCCGTTCTGTTCTCTATTATTATCATGTGATAATGATTGTTAATAAATGAAACATTGTCGCCCTTAGCCTGCATTGGACCATTATATATAATATCCTCTCCGGGCCTCTAATAGGCTGGTAATATGAAGTATCTACTATGACTTCGAAGATTACGTAAGGCTCCAGTCATTGTCAACGTGCTGGGTTTACACCCCCGTGCTTCTGACAGGGGTGTAAACGAGAACTTAAAATTGATTTTCTAAAATAGATCTCTTGGGTATAAAAGCAAATTTTTATCCTCCAACTAATTGATAAATCCATCTTTGATAGTGTTCGTAAAAAACCAAATAAACAATAATTTTTTTTCTATCATTTATTTATTTACTTTTTTTTTAATTTTTAACAATGTCATACAAAAACATATAAAAACAAAACCTCCACTTGCGGGGCCTTTGAGGGCTCAAGCAACCGGTGGTGAGGACTCCAGAGTGAAGAACCTACTCACAATACGCGTCGTCTCAAGAATCACCGCCTTCTGTATCCGACCCTTGATCCATGAGAACACCCGGAAACTATATGTGAGAGATTAATTGCAACCAAGATACAGATGTTAAAAGAAAAAATATTAAATAAATAATTATTCATTATTAGGTCATTAATAATAAATAATTATGTTGGCTGAGTTCTTCTCGGACTCTTGGTTCGATCGCGGATCGAGGAGTAGTAGTTTTTAGTGGTTTTATTTTGAACCTTTTCCAAACATTAATTTAAAATTTATTCAAACATCGGATCATATTAAACTCCTTAAATATGTCATACGCAAATTGAACGTAACATTTCAATTCAGGTTGCCTATAGTCAGTTTCAATGTGCTACTTTTTTCGAGGCATGTAACGAGATAAAAACAGGTCAAAGCCATTTTTGTAAATCCCAGCTTAATTTTATAAGTGCCGTTTATACACATCAAAAATGGTGAGAGTAGTTATTCTCTCCTATATATAATAGGTACCTGGTACTTTTATGTATTATGAGATATTTCTAGTTCCCTACATCGCCATCGTCTATATTTTTATCGAGGCAATCTATCAAAGTAGTTACCTGTTTATTGCGGCACTTACTTAGATCAGAAATGACTAGGTGATCTAGATCTTAAACGAACCAGTTTATCAGGACACTTACCTAATTAATTTATTATAGATTAGGTATTATTTATTATAGATTAGGTTTATTATAGATTGTTTTATATCAGCCTATTTTTATTTTTTATAGTACTAGACCTATCCTTATATGGGAGGGGAGATTTAGAGCGTAAACCCACCATGCTTTTTCAATCCGGATTGGCGGAGGCGGTGATAATACCTTTTTAACGACCACTTTTAGTTGTTTGTGATATATTAACCAGGACCGTAAAAATGACAATATATCAAAATCTCATAGTCCTAACTTAGACTTGTACCTAGGATATCATGTTCAGTAGTTACACAGGTTAACCACTGGACCAACGAGGCAATCAAAGCCAATAACTAAGTGTTAAAGAAAATTCATTAGCTCTAGATAAATCTACTCTACACTCTTGTCTTACTTATTAACTTATTAAGAAATAGAATTAAAATTAAAGCAAATACGGCTAAGTAAGCTTAGGACAGACTTATCTCTTAATGCCGATGCTATTCGTGCCTTAATATTGCTGAAATGCATTAATCTTTTCACTTCTACAGTAATGTATAGAAGCGACGTACAAGTATTCCGCTTCGGTTACATCTGGAGGTGAATGCTCGCTCTTCCAATCTGCTAGCTTTTGGTCTTAACGCTCTAGTGCTCATCAAAACGACTTATAAATCCGCGAAGGTAGCTGTACCTAGGTAATACTTACTTGTGTGATTGGAATGCTTTGATACGTTGAATGTTGAGTTATAGTTAAACACTTCTATAGGGTGGTTCTGGCTGGTGAAAGGCCTTAGGCGTGGCTACCACCACATAAGGATGACAAAGACATACCGCCAAGCAATTTAGCGTCCTGGGACGGTCGTGTAAACACTGAAGGGGTGTGGACTATCCTACTCGTAACGAGCTAGCCCGCTTCCATCTTAGATTAGGTACACCATAATTTACCACCAGGTGTGACTGTAGTCAAGTGCTAACTCCTGGTAAATAATAAAAAAGATACAGGGATCGTCCCGGCTATGAACGTTACCATCCGTGGTTCCGGGTATCTGATAGTGGTTGTAACAAAGCCAAAATTGTATTCGACAATGGTAACATAGAGTTAACGACTGTCGCTCGGGAAAAAGTCTTGCTGATATTTTATGTGTGCTCAGGGGATTCTGGAAATCTATCCAAAAGTCAAGGGTGCCTACCTAGCTAATAGTATAAAACAACAGCTAATTTAATAGTCAAGAAAAAAACTGTTCTTTAAATAAAAGGCGTCAAATAGAATTATAGTTAATCACTGCTGTCAAAGATTTGTCGAGGTTAAAAAATAGCAGGTATGAAAGCGGTGGGCTGTGTCGGGAAATAGTCTTGTTGATATTAAACCACTTTCCAGTAAATCGTCGTGGGCAGCATCTTCATTTACTCTGGCGCAATTACAGTCCAGCGCTAGTAATTCATTAAAAAACTGTTATTTAAATAGTTTAGAGAAAAATAGTTGTTCAATTAAAAGGCGTTAAATAGTTAATCACCGCTGCCAAAGATTTGTCGAGGTTCAAAAATAACAGGTATGAAAGCGGTGGGCCATGTCGGGAAATAGTCTTGTTGATATTAAACCACTTTCCAGTAATTCGCAATTACAGTCCAGCGCTAGTAATTCAATAAAAAACTGTTAATTAAATAGTTTACAGAAAAATAGTTGTTCAACTAAAAGGCGTCAAATAGAATTATAGTTAATCACTGCTGTCAAAGATTTGTCCAGCGCTAGTAATTCAATAAAAAACTGTTAATTAAATAGTTTAGAGAAAAATAGTTGTTCAACTAAAAGGCGTCAAATAGAATTATAGTTAATCACTGCTGTCAAAGATTTGTCGAGGTTCAAAAATAGCAGGTATGGAAGCGGTGATCTGTGTCGGGAAATAGTCTTGCTGATATTAAACCGCTTTCCAGTAATTCGTCGTGGGCAGCATCTTCGTTTGCTCTGGCGCAATTACAGTCCAGCGCTAGTAATTCATTAAAAAACTGTTATAGTTAATCACTGCTGTCAAAGATTTGTCGAGATTCAAAAATAACAGGTATGAAAGCGGTAACTGTGTGGGAAAATAGTCTTGCTGATGTTAAGCCGCTTTCCAGTAATGCGTCGTGGGCAGCATCTTCGTTTACTCTGGCGCAATTACAGTGCAGCGCTAGTAATTGAATAAAAAACTGTCAATTAAATAGCTTAGAGAAAAATAGTTGTTCAACTAAAAGGCGTTAAACAGTTAATCACTGCTGTCAAAGATTTGTCGAGATTCAAAAATAACAGGTATGAAAGCGGTAACTGTGTGGGGAAATAGTCTTGCTGATGTTAAGCCGCTTTCCAGTAATGCGTCGTGGGCAGCATCTTCGTTTACTCTGGCGCAATTACAGTGCAGCGCTAGTAAAAAAACTGTCAATTAAATAGCTTAGAGAAAAATAGTTGTTCAACTAAAAGGCGTTAAACAGTTAATCACTGCTGTCAAAGATTTGTCGAGGTTCAAAAATAACAGGTATGAAAGCGGTGCACTGTGTCGGGAAATAGTCTTGCTGATATTTCACCGCTGCTCGGGGATTCGCACGCATACCTATCCACGCTACGAATGGCACATTGACGGGGCTCGTCGCCGGCCGGAATGAGAACAAAGGAAATAAAATGCTTCAATTTGTTTGTTACATCCGTGGACGTTTACTCGATTTTAGACAGACGTGTTCCGAATGATTGAGAGTCCCATTACTGGCAGTTCAATATAGAGTCGTTTTGTTTTTAACAAGTTTTCATTCTCGGCTTTTGTCTTCCAATCACGTTTAATACTTGCGTGGAAATACGCGCCTGTTGTTTCAGTTTTGTGGAATATAGAGCTGTTACATTAACAAAGTTAACATTAGAATAATAGAGATCAGCTAGCTTGTCGCTTGTCTCTAGTATCTAGGAATCGCAATCCCTCAGCTCAAAATCACGAAGTTTATTATCATCTGATAAAATATCAGCCTATACGAAAAAAATAAAATTAATTAACGTCGTATACTATATATATTTGACAGCCGAGTGGCGCAGTGGGTAGTGACCCTGCTTCTGCGTCCTAGGCTGTGGGTTCGATTCCCACATCTGGAAAATGTTTGTGTGATGAGCATGGATGTTTTCCAGTGTCTGGGTGTTTATCTATATATTTTAAGTATTTATGTATAATATATATAAAATATTCATCAGTTATCATAGTACCCATAACACAAGCTACTTACGAGTACGCTTACTTTGGGGCTATATAGCGATGTGTGTAATTGTCCTATAATATTTATTTATTTATTTATACAAATTCAAAATGGCGCGCCAACTGTCAGTCTGAAAACTTGAAACTCTTTAATAATGATCATTACCAAACAACCTGTAGGAATGAATAGTTTTGTGTTATGGCAAGAGGTTTTATATTGAGTTGATTGCAAAATAGGAGCAGAAAATACTTTTGAAACGACAATTTGATCTATTTTACAATAAATTTATAGTAGACAGGTAGGTACTTAGAACTAATACGCTTAAGTTGTAATATAATTTACATTTAAACAACTATACAGGATGTCCCATACGAAATAGGGAGCGACGTCACCTGATTATGTGAAACTAATTAGAATAGTTTAAAAAAACTGATTTTTTTATCTCCTACTTATGTTGTAAATAATTAAAAATTTTAATTACAGCAGCTCCAGCATTGAAAAATGTAATTCAGGACAGAAAAATTAGTTTTAAATGATTAGGTGATTTCCATTTTAGTATGATCTATTAGTTATGGGACACCTGTAGGTATATCTAGTAGTTTTAATGTATGACTTGTTAGCGAGGTTAAAATTCATTGATTTGACTGTATTGTTCCAAGCCACAAAATGTTCACGCCACAAATAGTCTATTTAAATTGCGAGTACGTGTCTTTTATTCCAATTATGTGATAATACGATTTGTATATAGAATAGGAGAAAACTAAAAAAAATAATTGAAAAGTTCACAATTGCACGCTTCATAATATTTATTTATCGCCGCGGAGTCGTTCATGGTCTTGACTTCGCTTGGCATTCCTAAGATATGACATCCAAATAATAAAAATACGAAGGAAGGAAGGCTCTCGCTCTATAAATTGAAAGCCGAAAAAGGTAATTTCTATTGTAATAATAAATAATAATTAAAGTTAAGAATAGGTGTACCTTTAAACGTAGGCATACTAATAATTGTAGGGTCTGACCGGAACTCCATATTCGGTAGCGGTCTTCCACAAACGTCATTTAAAATGTAAAAGTGGCGAGGCCTTTTCCAGAGCAGTTTCGCTGCGTTTACGTCATTTAAATAATTCATTGTCTCTTCAACGGTATAATGTTGCTAAATATAAGCAAGTACTGTTAGGTAGAGACAATTTAAGGGTAGACGTATATACTTGTACTTAATAGGAAATATATTAGAGAAAATATCCTATCAATACATTGTTTTGATATTTATCTCAAAGAGTTAAGGCAGCTTTTTCGATGAAAGCATCCAGGCGAAGCACTCTTTCAACTATTATTGTGTGTATTTGAGCTTATTAAACAAAGCATAAGAAATTATATACTAAACTCTACTTGAGCAGTCCACTCTATCTGTTGGTCAAAACTACATGAAAATCCGTTAGTAGTCTTCGAGTTTACCGCAAACAGATATATATACAGACAGACAAACAGACGCGGCGGGGAACTTTGTTTTATAATATGTAGTGATTTGTTTACAGGAGCCGTAGGTACCTTAATGAAAGAAAAAAAAAAAAAAAAAAAACAAATTTTTTTATTATAATTAATTAATGTTAAATTAAATTATATTAGGTTACACTGAATGTTGAGAACTTAAAAACGAACACGGTTCATTTTTTAAATTTTTTTGAGAGTTGGTAAAATAATATTGTCTTTACATCATTAGTAGGGCAAACAAATAATGTAACATCGTCTTTTATTATCCAGGAACGTACAATTCTCACAGCGGTCTATACTGACCCTAGATAAATCAAGACTTTTCACTTAGGAAGTTGAAATATTTGGGAATAGGACGAACATATCTAGGACTAAGTGTTTGGAGTGTGGAGAAAGGGCTTTGTCAGCGGACAGGTGATGAATGTCGGCGTGGTCATGTCTATTAGTTCTATTGGGCACTCGATTAGATACCACCGCTGTGATCGACCAAAACGTAAGAGCTTTCAATAACGACTATGTTTCTCACTGTTTATTGGTCATGGACTTGATGTTATAGATAGAAAAAGGGAAAAATTTATGGCCGAATCATGACCAAATTTCGAATTACTTTTAAGTTATTTATTTCTTTTCTTAAAAGTTTTATCATTACCTATTTGCATGAGATTGGATAAAGTATGAAACGTCACAAAACACGGTTTTGTAACGTCTCTATTATAAAACTCACTTTGTTCGCTTTATAGAGACGAATGTCTTAGCAAACAATGGCAAAGAGAAAAACTCCGAACAAAGTCCGGTCAACGTCAACCTCGCCTTCTCTGTTTGAATTTTTCTCCTTACCCAACCACACCTGGCAGGATTCTGCAAGAGCAGCTTTGATCTAGTATGGAGTTTACTGCATTTCTATTCAGGCCAAGGACTTTTAGTAAGTTTTAGAGTTGTAGAGAGATTCTCGCGGGAACGGGAGCAACGCAGGTGATACTGCGGGGCAAAGCTAATAATTTTATATTCATGAACTTATAGTTGTTAATAATTTAATTTTTTTAAAACAACTGTTGAGCCTTGTTCTTACCAGCTCTCATCAACAGGACCAGCCTTCCGATAGAAGAGTGGTAGAGTTACCACAAATAGTCTTACTTGAAGTTTCAAAAGTTCTTGTAAACGAAGCCTATTTGAAATAAACGATTATATATATTGATTATTTTTCATATGTATTTCATGATAAGCTCGGGTAGGAGAATGACCTCCAGCAATTCATACTCCTGCATTTCTGCTACGCCCGATATGGAATCCAATGTTATACTTGGTTTATTCTTTTTTCAGTTTGACTTAGGTTATCCGAAAGTAGTTAAGTACATTTCTTAGACTTTTTCCTGTAAGGACATATTATCATAACGGGGATCGGCCAAGCCGTTTAAGAGTTGTAAGGGAACATATAAATAGTGCAGATAGACAGGCAGACAGACTGACAACTAGTATTTAAAGCATTCCGCAGAAATGCAAAAAAGCAAAGGACGGCATACTTGTACCACATTCGTACTATAGAGTTCTCTTAATAGAAATGTGTGTCACAGTGCACCATACGCTCGCATTAATTCGCTTTAACGTCCTGAGCGAATTTAGAACTTCGTACCAGAACAGTCAACGGGATGCACGCCTTAATTAATGTAACTGCGAACGTTTTGCAAAATGGAAACTAAAACTAAGTATCTATTAATTCAAAGAACAATTGTGCTGATTTATTACACAAGTCAACAAAAAAAAACTTTTTTTTGGGTTTGTTATTAAATGAATATTTTCCGATTGTCTACAACTAAAAGTAACCACAGGCTCCATTTATAACAAATAAAGTTTGCTTTTGTAGATTTTACAATGAAAAATAAATATTTTAAGATTTTGACAGAACGTTTGAGGAACAACGATTTTAACATACAAGAGGCGGGGTTGCGGGGGGATTACGGGCGTGCAGCGGGGAGCAGCGGGTAGTCTAGGCAATATGCGTACGAGCATTGCCGAGAAACGACGCCATTTGTGTTGCACGGAGTCCAAAATGGCTTCCAGAAAGTGTAAAAATGACGTAAACTCTTTTTGTTACATTTGTGGCGAATTCATTAAAGTAAGGGCTAAAAAATTTAGTCTTTCGACAAATATAAGACTTTATAAAGCTTATTTTAATCTTACTATTCGAAGTCAAGACAAAATATGGACCCGTAAATTCTCGTGTGGTAACTGTAAAACCACATTAGAAGGTAAGAGAGTAAGTACCTACATCATAACTTTCAAGGATACTAATTGTAAAAAAAATTGCGAAATGTAACAAATATGTATTTTCTTCGGTCCACAAATTAAGAAAATAATGGCCAGTGAAGAATTTTCTTGGTAATAAAAAAACTACAAAGCTCATTTCTTACATGCTTGATAATTTCAAACTCATGGGTTGCGGAATGTCCCTAAAAGTGCATATGCTACACGCACACCTAGACTAATTTAAAGATAACTTGGGGGCATATTCAGAAGAGCAAGGAGAACGCTTTCATCAAGACGTGATGAACTTTGAACAGCGCCATCAAGGACAATACAATGAGAACATGACGGGTGACTACATTTGGAGTTTAATACGAGAAAGTTTTTATTTACACAAAAGAAAAACAAAAAATTTTAATTTTTAAAGCTTTTTTCTGTTTATTTTACATATTTAGATATTTACCTTTATTGTTCTTTCTAAATAAAAGTGATTAACATATAAATTAGAGTTCCTTTTCTTACTTTTGTATTTTACTGAATTAAAAAATTAAGTTTTTCTTAAAATTTGAAATTTCGTTCTGGTTGCTACAAAAGCAAACTTTATTAGATAAAAGTATTTTTTCCTTGTTTAAGTAGACATAAATAATCAAAATCAGCACCACAGAACTCAGACTCAAAAATCGTGTTTACTTGTGTTATTCAGCATTATCAGTTTATTGAGAGCTATAGGGCCACGCCTCCTTACTTATAGGACTGGAAATCTGGAGCGTAGGCCCACCAGGCTGCTCCAATGCAGGTTGGCGGGCTAATGATGATAATGTTTCAAACATTAACGATTACTATCAGATGTTGGTGACCAGACCCGACGGCTTAACGTGCACTTCGAAGTACGGTGGTAACCACCAACTTACCGACTCTAGGTTAGAATTTACTGATATTTTCTTAGTAAAAAAGAAAAGCTCAGGATAATTCCACAACCCGACGAATTGAGTATATTTAGGACGCGACAAAATTATATAATTTTGTTAGACTGGCTTTCATCATATTACTCTTCGATTTGAGTTATTATGCAGAAGTAAGCCGCGCCTCCCTCGACGCGGACGCGCTATGTAAGGCTCAACTCCGTTTGAAGCGAAGCGACGTGTTATATTTTGTCAATTGCAATTTATTAAGTATATTCATCTCTATTTTCCCATCATTAGAGCTTAAAGTTGTGTTATAAGACAAGCGTCGCGAGTCGGCTCTTGATTCTTTATTTCTAAAACACTACTTTGTACCTTAATGATAAGAACGTATATATAAATGTGTTATGGGCAAAAACACGTCGAGTTGTAACGCTTCGCCTCTACAACAAAGCGTTAAGCGCAAGCGGCATCTTCGTGTCATTTGATCTAATCTCCTTCACGCCCGTAGCGACTTTGAATCCACATTGTATCTTTCCTAGTAGCAAATGTTTTCAGTAGCTCCTTATTGCTTGTCACTTAGCGCTGCAGCCATTATAGAACTTGAAGCAAATACGCAAAAACACAAAATACACAGAACTATAGAGGGCTTAATTCAAACTCAGCATTCTACAATCACTACAATTGCTAAGTTCATATTTAACACTAGTGCCATTCTGGTCAGATTCTAGCTAAACCCTCAAAATGAAACGTCTACCTTCCATAGACTGAGGATTGTAAAGGCCGATAGGTATTAAAGTCGCATTTGCTATCGCTATTAGTGCATTTGTGTTGGGAGCTTGTAGTATGTTACGACTATAGCAATGATTAGCAGGAACATTTTCTTTAGCAATTCACGCCATATAAACTAAGGCCATTGCTAATATCCTTGGCAAAGGTTTTGGCATGACGCCTTACCGTGAGTTAATTAATGAAAGTATTTTGCGTTATTCTAAAGCCAAACGTTTTCCAAGTTTTCTTATTAGTATTATTATCATCATTATCAGCCGCGAGACGACCACAGTTAGATATAGGCTTCTTGCTTACAAGAAGCTTTTGTCTAATTGTTGTCGTCCTTATACTTTCAAGCGTCACGGTCTTTAAACTATGTTCCCAGTCCAATGCGCTGTGTCCGTAACTATACTAAAGCCAAACTCGATTGAGAATGCTTGTCAATAAACAAATTAAAAATGAAGATAGAAATCACTAGTCATTTTGCATCTATTTTTTGTAATTAACTTGTTAATGATGAATTCATGACAGTAAATTAGATTAGTAAGCTTAAAACTAATTAATAAATTCAATATCTTTTAAATAAGATTTTATAAAATAACAAAACATAATTTTAAATTTATTAGGCATGAAATGTGTTGTATTTTCTACCTTCATTTTAATTTGTTTGTTGACAAGCATTCTCAATCGAGTTTGGCTTTAGTATAGGTATATTTTATTTAACGAATTCCAATATAATACAAACACATATTCTAATTTTTTTTCAGTTAGTCTAGAGTGGGTAAGACTTTACTCAACATATTTACGATTATTTGGAGAGCGAATGTTTGTCATATTCAAAAAGTACCTATGTCTAATATTCTTGCTTTTTTTAGAGAAAAAAGAAGTAATCTTTAAAATGTTGCCATGCCAAATAAATCTGCTAACGTACTGTTAACGTTCTTTTACGTAACACATTTGTACGTAGTGTTATATGTTTATATGAAAGTTCTTGCAACACCGTCAGCGCGCTGTGAATGAGTGCACTGTATCTACTCGCACAATATGGGAGGAAAAGTTTATATTCGGAATCCTGTTTGAAACTTTGTTCATTTGATCGAGTTATGGTTTATAAACAAAGTTGTTTTGTGTCGGAGTGCATTATTTTTAAACAGTTTAGAATTTTGTTTAATTTACGAGTACCATTTATGTTTTAGCACAGTATTATAAAACTAGGTTTTAATTTAATACATAAAGCTTTTATTTCTGGCTATACACTATATAGCCTGGCCAGAATTAAAAGCCTTGTTGCGCCACTGATATTATTAAAAAAAGTGTTTGCAATTAATAACTATTTGTTATATAAAATTAGTTCCTTCTGCAACTCGGCGAAGTTTTTTTATAACTAAAAAGGATTATTCTTGACAAATTTAATTACCCAGACTCGCTCTTACAAATACATAGTGGTACATACTCTATGTGGTTGGGTCTTTCTTCCTTAGTTCCTTAGATTATATAGGTTCTTACAAAATAAGTGCCTATGGAGGGTAAAGGAAAGGAGAGTCATCTTATATGGGAGAAAAGTTGAAAAAGTGTCCAGTGGTATGCGTTAAATAACAGTTCAAAAATCCTCCACAATGGCGCTAGTGGATGCACAGGGTATGGTATGAATGTAGCAATCGTAGATGAATTGAAGTATGCCGAGTTAAAAAATTTAATGTCATTATCGACTAAAGTAGTTAATTATTGAGAACTTCAACAACTTACGTTGTACAAAATATTGTGGTAAATATAACCTTACAGAATTATAACCAAACGTGCGTTTAGAGTGATTTTAGTTCGTAAACAGTAAATAGTACGGTTATTGATATATAAACATTTAATTTTATGAAAAAGTGAGTGAATAACAGAACAGTTATGGGTAAAATTTGTGTTGTGAAAAGTTGTCCAAGTGGACGTAAATCTCAAAACAAAAAAATATACTCTAACAATATTTGGCGCTTCTTTTGAGAGTTACTTTGATGCAACTGTGGCGCCATTCTAATTTAATACATTTTGACGGACACTTTTTCATATACACAGATGATCCTCCTTTCCTCTACCCTCCATATAAGTGCCGCATGAATATATGACAAAAGCCATACACATACAAACCTAAATACAGTGTCCTACATACATTTTCAGGTAATTACATAAGAGAACTCTCCACAGAGTAAGAACGTAAAACGACAACGTAAACTAAAGCTTTTCCAAGCACCTCCCAGCTCCTTCAGTCAGTCACCGGCGCAATTCACTGCTGTCGACTCGTTAGCAACTTTAAGCGCCTTGCTATTGTTTTCTTACTATTGAAATGTACTTGTGTTGAATTTACGAGAGTAATTTTGCTAGTAAACGTTTGAGTTGTAATAAAGCTATTGTTTTCATGTTTTAGGGTTTCGTAACCAAACGGTGAAAACGGGACATTTTTGCTAAGACTCCACTGTCCATCTATCTGTCTTTCTGCCGTTTTCATGTACTTCCTAGTAAGTAGTTACTGTTCCACTTGATTGTACACACTTTGTATGGTAATCACAGTGGGCGAGTACGACTCACCCTCTCCTGGTTTTTGTTTTTAATGACTCATTACTACCATCTCACTAAGAAAATACATACATAAATATTACATATATGAATCCTTTGTATATTATGTATGAGATTCGAAATACAAAATACAATTGGAAATACATGTATATGTAAAGCATCGAAAATAATTTGAGCCCAAATGACAGTTGTATGCGTAGGTATAATCATACACAAAAGTGCTACACGCATGCTCCGTGGTTGGATGGAATTTTTCAGAACCTTAAAAAATTATATCCATCCGTAATTTTAAATTTAAGTTTTTTTTTTTAATTTTGAATACGTCGTTTTATTACCCCCTTGTCAAAATCGTTTTTGCTTGTGTCTGGTTTAGTGCGTTGTCTTTCTGTAAGAATTTCTTTAGAAATTCCGAAAATTTACTTTCTTTTACAATTCAGCGCTCATTAACTTTAGATGCAAACTTTATCGCATCTGCCGCTTTTTTATTCCAAGAATCCGTTATATTATTTAAAAAAAACGGTAAACACCAACTATTATTCTTTACGCTTGTTTGTTTAAAACATGTTGCAGTCGAGTCATTTTCTTAAAATTAAATTATCCCACACTTATAAGAAATAAGATGTCAAAAACCTTGTCACGTCCTCGTACAAACCTCCTTTCCCTTCCAAGGTTCCAAGGTCCTGTCTGGTAAGATGTAATATAAAATGAATGTTTAAATTCAAATATTGTTCGAATCGTCGAACTAGAATTTTCGTGATGTGTGGCCAGAGAAGATCAGACTCAGCCACTGTCGGCAGTGGATCCTATTAAAGGATTTATATTCATTATTTTATTGTTTTAATACGTATTTATCGTTCATGTGTATTATTTGGCTCGCGCAGTCTCTAAAAACTTTCGTACGCGACTATTATAGCGTCAACGTTTTGGCATGGTTACGCGGGTACCCGTCGCTAACACCCGAAAATGTGTTTCTGCGTAAGTAAGTCAACTAATAATCCGCGTGCTATACTTAAACTTTTAACCACTTGACAGTAGCCAGCTACGTCATCGCATTATTTTAAATAAACAAAATCACGGTCTTACAAAAACAAAAGAAAACGGAGGCTCGCCCAGATATTTCGTCCTAATCGTTTACGTTATATGAAGTCCAAAATCAGGTTTTACTTACGGGCTCATATTGGCCCTTATTTAGCGAAGTTGTTCGGAGTGGCGAAAGTAACAAATCTTGGTCATTTCCTTCCGGGAAAAATTACTACGCGGAACTAATCACCTTACTATGATCACAGTATAGCAATCGTTCAGAGGGTCGAATAAAGGTTGAAAAATGTTTATATCATTGGAGTAAACGTTTCCATTTATCAAAAAGAAAGACGAATATCTTAGCATTCCATGGATTCACCGTGCGGGTGCCGCATCCATCGCGAGGCTGAGAGAAAAACAGTTCCGTACGGAGCCCGAGACTTGTGACACGGGTGTAGGTTTAAAAGGCATTTCTATTGAAAGTCCGTAATTGGCGTTATTTTCTGTTAAATTTGGTTAATTTAATTAGATACCTACCTTCTGCAATGTTGCTTGGCGACAAAAAATATATTTTAATGCAGGGAGAAATCAAGACATTCTTAAAATAAACAACAAAAATATTTTTAAAAAATCATTGATTGTTTCCCATCAATGTAATATGAAAATGTGAAATAACATCTAACACCAGCTAAACTAAGTATTTTTGTAGGCAATTAAAATGTAGAGCAATCGCTTAAACACATATAAACACATACAGAACGCAATTAGTTTATAACGCTTTTCCATTGTGTCGGGTCTTAAAACATATGCATTTTTCTCAAACATATTCTATTAAAATTGATAATAAGCATTTACTTAAGTACTAATAACATCTAGAAATTTCCAAACTGCAGTAGCTGTTACGAAACATACGTTGAGATCTTGTTGAAACTTAGATGTGTCTCACCTGGGGCAAAGTGTAGCTGGGGCTAGTGCCTAATTAATACCCCAACTTACGTTAGAACCGCCTAAAGCAGCCTTATGTTATAACAGCTTAAATAGCTCTTTAAATTAAATTTTTAAGGTGATGACGATTTTTCTTTGTTTGTAATTGTAAAGTAGCTTTTCATCACATGCGGTTTATTAATAGGTACCTACGTATTATGTTTCTGCATTGCTGACGCTCCTTTAGTTTTGCCTGTCTATACTTCTTATACTCGGCCAGGCCTCACTCCTTATAGGAGAGGATATGGGCATGGGTTAGTTTAGGGTGATAATGCTTCATTTATAATCGATCACTATCAGATGTTTATGATATTGACCGGGATCAACGGCTTTACGTGCTCTCTGAGGCACAGGCGTGTAAGAACAACTTATTATTAGGGCTTAGAATGTAGTAAAATTTCATAGAAAGTCAGAATTAGGCGATCAAATCAAGGATTCGGACCCAGGACCTCGTGATCGAAGGCCAACGAGGCAGTCTATAAGAAGGGAGGCTTGGGCCTGCAGTGGGCCGTAAATAGGCTGATAGTGATGATAATGATACGCCTTATTACTAAGTACAAGTATACCGATAACGGCCATTATCTATCTATACTACTTATTTATTTATTTATTCTTTATTTGTACACCACATAAGACAACATAAAAAAAACATACAGAAACAATATTATGGAGGAAGTAGGTACAAAAGGCGGCCTTATCGCTTAACACGTTCGCTGCGGCACCAATTTTTGCATACTTTCCGTTCCTGCGGCACGAGGTATAATCGGCCCGTACCGTGACCAGACGTTAGGGCGACACGCGGTCTATTAGACCCCACCTCCTTTTACAGACTAAAATCCATTTTCTGGCGCGAAATCAAAGATAAATGAGAATTTTGGTCCTTATTGATATAGACAGTGAATTGATGAACCCTAATCCACCGTCGCCCCGGGATCTGATGGCTAGTTTAGGAATTATTAGCAAAACAAAATATGGGATCTTATACACCTCGTAACGCACTGAAATAGGGCAAATTTTCGCTGAGATTAGTGATGGGAAAAATAATATCGACGTTTTTAAACTGTCTTAACTACGCAACGACTTGACCGATTTTGATCAATTATATCTCATTAGATCGTTTCAAGGGCAAAACCTGGCAAAACAACACAAAGCTATCAAAGGATACATTTTTTTTT
The DNA here is from genome assembly GCA_034621355.1 of Mycalesis mineus. Classification (NCBI taxonomy): domain Eukaryota; kingdom Metazoa; phylum Arthropoda; class Insecta; order Lepidoptera; family Nymphalidae; genus Mycalesis; species Mycalesis mineus. The sequence goes on from CM067881.1 coordinate 8,894,618, forward strand.
AATAATCTAAATTGTGCTTGAAGGCGCCATACAGAAAAAAAAACCGGCCAAGTGCGAGTCGGACTCGCGCACGAAGCATTCCATTCTATACCATTAAGAGGCACCTATTACAGACTTATTATTGGAAAATAATGGATCACGGTTTATGCATAAGGTTTATCTATCTATTTGTATATGAAAATCTTAATGCGGTTCACAGAATAGAAAAAAAAGGCAACCAGAAGTAGAAAAGAAACTGTCCTATTTATTCTGCCTCGGGCTCTGTTTCTGAGTTTTTTAAAATAAACTTCTTCCGACATCGTTTAGACATGTTCGGCGCTGTAAAAGGCCGTGCTCTCCAATCGACGTGATGCACAACACTGGTCGCGGGAAGCTCGCGTTGGGTGCGGTACGAGGTCAGGGGGGATATGGGACGTTTTAGCCTCGTTCCGCACTGCATTAAAATTATGTTAATTCAGTGCGGCACGAGGCCTAAGACATCCGGTACCAAGGTAGGTACACCACCGAGTACGGAACCATTAGAGCATCTCAAATATATATTTATCTCTTTCCTACACTGGACCAAACCAAAGCTATGCCATTCGCACGACAGAGAAACTCACGTTTTTCCTTGCCGCACCACAGGGAAGTTGCATCAGGGGTGATTTAGGCCTCGCTTCGCAGTGAACGTGTTAATAGCGATTTCTTCCAGGCAACCTTGGGCTTAGGAAAATAACAGTACTAAGCTGCAGGTGGTGTAATTTAATAAGATACATACATTCAAATAATTACATACTAATACACAATAAATTACATAATTAACACAATAAACATTAAAATAAATATTATAAGACAAACTAATACATACATAATAAGACACACAGGAAATACAAACCAATAAGTCATCAAAAGTACTTACTCGCACTTAAGATAGTATGACTTAACAGCTTTTTTAAAAGTGTCCAGTGATTTTGTGACTTATATCATTTACATTAGTATAGATTGCTAACGCCAATTCATTACACTGCTACACAGTTTACATAATTAATATCCTCCCTAATTTCTATTCCCTTCCTTGTCATTCCGTCAAAGACAGAAAGAGAACGCCGCTTAAGAAAATATCAGTTGACATCACTAACGCACCGCGTGTGTATCTCACATTTTTCTTAGTTGATATAAAACTATAAAAACTATCAACAAGTCGACTCCGCGCAACTATATAATAACTAAATTAGCATATTGTGTTTTAAGAAGAGTGTAAAAAACATTTCGAAGGAACGCCTGCGCAGCACTCAAAAATCTCCAGTAAGTCTTGGGTTCCCGTTTTCTACTCTTTTTATCTCTATACATTGTGATATTGATGTTAATAATTTCATTTAATATGGAGACCATTAGTTTGTAAATCTCAAGGGAATTAAGCTAATCTTACCGTTAAACATTAAAAAAAAAGTATATATTTCAGTTATAAGTGATTAAAACGGATACCCGTGACTTCGTTGATGACGGCAAAGGTAAAATGTTTAATTATAATTACTGTTTGAAAGACTTGACATTGCAAATGTGCTTGTATCTTCTTTTTTATTCGTGCACTCTTGTTTCTTGGTAGAGTCGTTGTTGCTAATATTTTTCTCCACTTTCTGCTCTGTTGATTATTATCTGTGAACACTCAGATCAGACAGTTGGAGATCAGCCTCTAGACCTTTTCCTTCCAACTGGCCCAGCAATACCATACGTTCGTTTGTATATCTGGAAAGAAGTAAATGAATTTGTATTTATACGAAAAAGCAGTGAAAACAATGTCAGCGCGAGTTGAACAACGCGCAACGCTTCGATGGCTGCTATTTTTTGAATGCTCAAACCGCTACAATTTCGTTCCGCGCCTGCACCTCGCTGATACGTTGAAACTTTCATCGACAGCCGAGGCGAACATCAATTTGCAATGGGCATCATCGAATCAATACATCAATTGTTTTGTAATAAAATACTTTTACCACGAATTTCTTCTCTCGCTCACAGAAAATAAAAGTGTTAGCGTTTTTATAAATCGCGCTTGATAGTTTTAATTTGTCTCCTGATTATTTTTTGCATTTTTTTTATCAACTACATGTTGGCCCTTTACTGCTATCACACCTGATATTAAGTGATGATGCAATCTAAGATGGAAGCGGGCTAACTTGTTAGGAGTAGGATAAAATCCACACTCCTTTCGATTTCTACACGACGTCGTACCGGAACGCTAATTCGCTTGGCGATACGTCTTTGTCGGTAGGGTGGTAACTAGCCACGGCGAAAGCCTCCCACCAGCCAGACCAAGACAAATTAAGAAAAACCTCAATCTGCCCCGCCGGGAATCCAACCCAAGACCTCCGTCTTATAAATCCACCGCACATACCACTGCGCCACGGAGGTCGTCAAAAAATTTCCAGAACTGCCCAGTTTTCACATATGTTAGTCTATATCAGCGTCTAAATGTGCCAAATTTCAAAAGTGTGTGTGTGTGTGTGTGTGTGTGTGTGTGTGTTTGTATGTATGTATGTATGTATGTATGTATATATGTGGAGACTTATCTCCGGATTTACAAGTCCGATTTAAGTAATTCTTTTTTTTAGTACACTGAAAAGTAAAAAATAAATAAATGCGTCATTTAGTTACTTTAATTTACTTAACCATATCTATGAAGTCTGTGCCAGCTGTAAGCTTTCTACTTTAAAGACGATACCTAATTGACACAAAGTTCTTTATTAAATAAATTTTCCTTAAACTTGGATGGCACTGAGTGTAGCTAGAAATAAACATATCTATTTGAATGTATATGAAAACAACAATTAAAACAATGTCAGCGCGATTTGAACAACTCGCAACGCATCGATGATTGCTATTTTTGAAAGCTCAACCCGCTACAATTTCGTTCCGCGTTAGCACCTCGCGTATACGTTGAAACTTTCATCGTCAGCGGAGTCGAACATTAATTTGCAATGGGCTACGCGTCAAATCATCAGACTATAGCCACGAAAATCTCGTCTCGATTTATACTATTCATTTTTTGGGTGCATTTTATTTATTTGCTTTTGTATTAGCTATAGTAAAACTATGATGAATATTCGGGATCGTCCTCGACTTTACGTTTAAAAGTCCGCACAGATAGACAGTGTTTAGGCTAGACCAGAGTACTTATGCTAGTACTGTCATAGATTGTAATATATCTTTAAACTAGTTGATAAGACAAAGGAGGAGCTCTGCAACTTGAACATTGTACACCAAAATATACAGAGCCTCACCGGCAAAGACTTAGAAATTGAACTATTTGTTGAAAAATTTAATGTGCATATTCTATGTATTACAGAGCACTGGCTCACTAGCTCACAGTTAGCAGTTAATATTAATAATTTTTTATTGTCAAGTGTGTTCTTCAGAACGACTGCAATTCATGGTGGATCTCTAATTTTTGTACGTAACAACCTAAAATGTAAAAATCGAAAAGATATAGTTGGTCTTTCTGTTGAACGCATTGTTGAACTATCTTGTGTGGAGTTGGAACAATTTGTTGTAGTGTGCGTGTACCGCCCACCTACTGGGGACTATGATTACTTTGAGGAGACAATGGAGGAGGTGATGAAGCGATTGAGTACTTCTACTAAAAAAATACTGATATGTGGTGACTTTAATGTTGATATTTTACAAGTAAACTCAATGTCTCTAAGGTTTCTTAACTTATTTAAATGTTTTAATTTAAGACACGCTTTTAATGAACCTACTAGAATTACAGCCACTTCAGCTTCTTGTTTAGATAATATATTTTACAATACTGATATAGTTGACAAGGTGATAATTAACAAATTAAGCTCTGATCATTGCGGTCAACTTATCACTATTCTAAACAACAAATCCATGAGCAACCAATGGTTAAACTTCAGGCCAATAACTGAAGGTAAATTAGAGAGATTCAAAAGCGTAATTTGTAGCAAAATTCCAAGTCTATCTTTTGTTAATCGTGACCCTAATATTCTTTTTGGTGCACTTTTTGAGACAATAGACAGTGAGTTTTCTAAAATATTCAATTTAAAACGTGTTAATTTAAGCCAAAAATTAAAGTTCAGTGACTGGGCTACTGTAGGTATTTATAAAAGTAGAGATAAATTGTATGAGTTGTATGATGAAAAACAGTATAATCACAGTCAAAAATTTTCGGAATTTGTTAAAAATTATTCAAAAACATTCAAACGCGTATGTATTAATGCAAAATTCATACACATGAAAGAGTTACTAATTAGAGCTGACAATAAGATACAAACCTCGTGGAACATAATAAATAACGCAACTGGCAAAATTAAACCTCGCCATATGAATTATGAATTTATTGTTGATAATAAAAAAATAAACAATAAAAACGAGGTTGTTAATGCTTTTGAAGACTTCTTCCAAAATGTACCTATCTTATTAACAGATTCGCTAAATTCGTCTCCTACGTCAGCCCAGAGGTTACTAAGAGACAATGTGAAAGAGTGCAACATTCTATTTAAATTTAATTATGTAACTGCTTTTGATATTATAAAAACATTTAAACTACTTAAATCAAAGAGGACTGGCGATCTGTGGGGGATGTCAGTAAAAGTAATATCTAATATTATAAATATCATTGCTCCACACTTAGCTGTTATTTTTAATGAATGTGTGGACTCAGGTACTTTTCCAAACCTAATGAAACATGGAAAACTTATTCCACTTTTTAAATCAGGCGACCAAGCAGATCTCAATAATTACAGACCGGTTTCAATATTGCCAACACTAAGTAAGGTCTTTGAAAAAATAGTTTTAAATCAACTGCTTAGTCATTTTAACTTAAATAACTTACTTCATCCTGACCAATATGGTTTCACTAAAGGTCGCAATACTACTGATGCAGGTGCTAAACTATTAAAACACATCTTTGATGCCTGGGAAAGGTCTAAGAATGCTATTGGCGTATTCTGTGACTTGTCCAAGGCTTTCGATTGTGTTGACCATAAAACTCTTTTGCTTAAGTTAAGCCACTATGGCATTAAAAATGTTGCACTTAATCTCATTGCCTCTTATCTTAGTGATAGAACTCAAACGGTATGCATTAATGATATAAAGTCACGTGGCTCATCTCCTAAAATGGGCGTTCCACAGGGTTCAATTTTGGGTCCTTTTCTATTTTTAGTGTATATCAATGATTTACCATACCATGTTAGCGACATCTGTGAAATTGTACTGTTTGCTGATGACACATCTTTAATTTTTAAAACTGATAGAAATAAAAGTAACTTTGACGATGTAAACCGTGCTGTATCGCATGTGTCGCATTGGTTTACTGCTAATAATTTACTATTAAATGCAAAGAAAACTAAATGTGTTGAGTTTTCTTTACCGAATGTAAAAAAAATAAATAAGTCTTTAATGATAAATGGTGAAACGCTAAGAATGGAGAGTTCTACAGTCTTTCTAGGAGTGACCTTGGACTGTAAACTTCAGTGGAGCGCTCATATAGAGTCACTGACAGCTAAACTTAGCTCAGCAGCATTTGCAGTGAGAAAAATAAGACAGTTTACCGATGTAGAAACAGCTCGACTGGTTTATTTTGCTTACTTCCACAGTGTGATGTCTTATGGCATCTTGTTGTGGGGAAAGGCTGCTGACATAAATTCTGTCTTTATACTTCAGAAACGAGCAATTCGGTCGATTTATAAACTTAAACCACGCGAGTCCCTTCGAGTCAAATTTAAAGAAATAGGAATTCTTACAGTAGCCTGTCAATACATATTCAATAACCTAGTTTATGTTAAACAAAATATAAATATGTATAAACAGAAAAAGGATTTAAACGACCGTCTTCCTAGAAATGGACATAAGTTAGTCATATCAGCTTATCGCCTCCGAAAAGTACAAAAATCTTTCGTAGGATTGGGTGTACTCTTCTACAACAAGATGCCCAATTCAGTTTTAGATCTGCCATTGCATAAGTTTAAACAATGTATTAAAACTCACTTACTGAGTCAGGGTTATTATACTATCGATGAATTTTTAAATGACAAAGATGTTCAAATCCAATTGGATAGGCTTTCAACTTCACACAGGAAGTAAAATAAATAACTCTATGTAACAACACACTTAATATTGTAAAATTGATAATATTATAAAAAGAGCAACTGTTGAGTTTCTTGCCGGCTCTTCTCAACAGGGCCTGCCTTCCGAGCCGGTGGTAGAGTCACTACAAATAGTCCAATTTGACGTTTCAAAAGTGCTTGTAATAAGCCTACTTGAAATAAATGATTTTGAATTTGAATTTGAATTTAGGCCTTGAAGTGAGAATATGTATTAATACTCTAAGGTTTAGACGTTCAGTATTCTTTATGGAACATCATACCACTCGCATACTATCTTTAGAGCGTTAGTATAAAGTTACACACGTATATAGAAATCATAACACCTTAACTCTTCTTGTCTCCGCAAGCTTTAAAATAACGAGCTTTGAACTTTTTGCACGCGGTTAAAACTGATTACATTATTGTACGCATTACCAAGCGTACTTGAGTAGCATCGGGGAACTACACGTATGGTCCCATTTATTGTTTTTATTAAAAAAAACGTATGTATGTATGTATTGTTTCATTTCGTAGTTGTAACATAACATTAAGTAACAGTATTACGTTGAAGAAGCAATGTATGGTGTGGTAATCAAAATGAACGTAATGCAAGTGTCTATCCAAGCTAACCAGCATTTCGCTACGACGCGGTCGCCGCCGCCTTGCCGTTATTCCTTATTTCAGTGTTCCGAGACCAAGCATGTCGAGCGACACGTGGTACGCCCCAAATGTTATCTAGAGAATAAATAGCTTAAACGTGTGTCTACCTATTCGACTATAATATTATACAAAATATTCCAAAAAAGAATAAAATACTCCCCGGTGTTATTAATATAACTAAAGAGCTTTGTCTGTTCATGTAAGTTTTTGGAACTACTGTGCGCTGCAAACATATCAATATTAGCTAGTAAATGTGTTAGAATACATTATTGGTTTATAAAAAAGTAAAACATATATAGTTCATGATATATGTTTTTTAATTTAGCAAAAGCTATGTTTCGATAATTAAGTACATTATTTTAATCAATATCAGGGTACCTATCGGTTTATACTTTTGCACATTTTGCTTATTGAACGCAATTGTCTAGAAATATATCTTTTTATGATAGAGCTCGCCTAGGAAAGTACTATCGCGCGCAGGCGACTCGCCGAAGACCGCCGCTTGCCTCCGTGACAAGGTGCTCCGGGCGATAGATACGGGGAATCTATAGCCCTTAGGAGATACGTCCTCTAGCTGGAAGGTGCACATAGTGTTCCCAGTGCACCTTTAAGGCATTTAATAAAACAGTGACGAGCCAGCTACATCGGGCATCGCTAATTGGATTACGGTAGAGTGCATCCGTTCCCGTAGCTAGTAGGAACACCGTGGGGTTTTAGTCGGTAACAGTCCAACATAACCCTCTCGCTCCCCCAACTTGGCGAGAGGGTATCTATGATGATTTCCCCACGAAAAAAAATAAATAAAAGGAAAGTAGTATCGCGATACTTATTTCTACTGGATTGCCGTGTTCTTGTCTAAAGAAGATCATGAATTCTTGTCACACGTATATTGTGCAGAAGTATAAAATTCCGCCTCAGGTTGATGGAATTAGGCGATTGTGTTTGTTGTTGACTGATATCAAAGTACTAAAGTTTTAAACGTTTTCTTAAATCTTGATTTATCAACAAATAAAATTATGCAAACTTATTAAACTTATCTAATAATACAAAAAGTTATGAGACTTTAAATAAGAGTTAGACAGAGACGGCCTAACAATCGCATGACGTCATACTTAAGTAACACCATAGTAGCTCAGTACAAATTTTTATTTTGCGAGAAAGGGACGGAAGACCGCTACTTTAAAATTAAAGTGCCTATAACTTTTTATATCTTTGTCGGATTTTACTTTTATTTTCACCGTACGTCATTATTTTTATTCTACAATAGACAACATAAATTTTCTTTATATTACCCTATTCTTAGTTCGTCCTTAAGCACAGACAGGAAAGCATCAGTGGTGCACGAGGCGTGAGATCGATACTCTGTTAAGACATTTAATACATTTGTAACATTTCTATCTCGAGATTGTTTTCTTAGAAAAATATACGTCAATAGCATTGGCATTTTTATCAGAACTTTCTCGGTCGGTTGCCTTTATGAATGCGTTGAATTTATTGCGTTGTACAGCCTTCATCGGAGCGAGAGGAATTAGTTGAGAACCAAGGGACGTTGTGTCACTAGCATTAACTGTTCATAAGAAATTGTATTATATAGAAATAAAACAATTAGTGCTTCTGAAAATTTAGACTGTATTTTTTATAGTAATTAATAATTACTTGAAGCTCTTCGTTGGTCCTTTTGATCCGAAACCTTATTCGGATTTATGTTTTAGGTTATGAAATACTGAGACATTTTGTTTTCCAAGAAATTCGTAGCCCGACAAAAGACTCGTACCCAGAAGTTCGTGATCCGAAGCCAGCAAGGTACCTAATCAAAATTATAATAAAATAAAAATAAAATGTTTATTATGCAAGAGGTAGTTGCGGTTATTCTTTGATAGGCAACCTAATAAGCTAACACAGCGATTTTTATCAATAAAACTGATACCTGCAGATTCGAGCACTGGGATCTCGGAATATTATGTCACCGAACAATTCATAAAGGTTAACAGTTATTTATTTGTTTATTATAATAGGCACTGTCTGAATAAAATCAGGTGTGATTCGTGTGTGATCAGCAGTCAACGACACGTATATTTTTTTTTTTTTTTTATGTATGACCACGCATAACTTTTTATAGTGTTGTCCGATTTTGATAATTCTTTTTTATAAGAAAGGGCATACATCCAAGGTGGTCCCATGTTCGGATCTGATGATGATATCCTGGGGAAATTGAAGGAACTCTTTAAATTTTGGAGGCACGCTTACAGCGATTTCGGTTCTTGACTCGGTATCGGTAGCTTCTTGGCTACTAGTGCGATATAATATACTATGACAGTATAGTACGAGTACGCTACGTGGCGATAAATCACTAAAAAGTAAGAAATAAAATTTTTTAACCAAAAATAGAACCGACTCAAAACACACTAAAAAATAAAAAATAACTGTGTCGTTTAGTTGCTTTAATTTACTTAAGCATATCTAGGAGTCGGTGCCAGTCAAGGTTTCTACTTTGAAGGACGTTACCTAGAACCCACAAATTGCTTTACTTCGTAAAATAAATGTTCCTTAAACTTGGCTGGCACCGACTTCATATTATATATGCTTAAGTAAATTAAAGCAACTAAATGACACAGTTATTTTTTACTTTTTAGTACGTTTTGAGTCGGTTCTATTTTTTGTTAAAAATTTTTATTCTGAGCACTGTACATTCCTCTCTTAATCTAGCTTAAGTCTAATATACTGTACATACAAGTACAGTTTAAATGACATACATTATTGGTTATGGAAAATGCTATTGTTTTTCCTTAATTTTTGACGACAAAATTATATTAAAATACTATTTTTACACACGACAGTGAGTAAATGCGAAACAGCCATGTTAAAATCACCTTTCGCGCAAAACTACGGTAGTGAACTATATCAAAATAAAAGTCAAAATCCTGGACTGGAGTCTATGCTCGACGCAGTAGCTAAGGTAATTAATTACGTGTTTTTGCTCTGGCTGAGAAGAAAATGTCCAAGATTTATTGTGTGCGCTAGCCGCTTCATTTTGACGTCCTGGGATTACGCTCTTTTCATACTTTAAAGCTGTTTTAATGAAATCCATCGCAAAAACGCAATTAATTAATGAAAAAGTTGTAAACATACTTGAAATGTAATTGATTAATCGTTCTTATCAATCAAAAATTTTTATAAATTCGTATATCCAGACTAACTAGAATCCTGTTGCAATAATATAGACGCAAAAGTAACTGTTTGTTTGTTATTTCATCACCATCATTATCAGCCTATTAGCGGTCCACTACAGGGCCAGGCCTCCCTCCTTATAGGAGAGGGGATATGGAGCGTATACCCGCCACGCTACTCCAGCGCCGGTTGGCGGGCTTAGGGTGATAATGTTTCATTTATCATTAACGATCACTATCAGATGTAGATGATAGTGACCGGGACACGGTGCAAACCCCTCCAACATCCCGCACACGGGAGGTAGGCAAGCGTCGGATTTGGCATTATAGATCGGCGGATTGGGATGGATTGCGTGAATTTTACGCCTCGTATCCATGGAGGCAGCTTTGTTTTTCCGAATGTGACGTTAGCAAGTGTGCTGAGATCATTGCCAGCGTGATTCTACAAGGAATGGAGTGCTATATTCCTAATGCTCTAATACCCGTTGGCGAACGCACTCAAAAATGGTTTAATGGCCTTTGCAATAAGTCTGCACGTCATAGACAGTCTTCCTACCAAGATTGGATCACTGCATGTAACAAAAAAGATCCAAATGCAGGACACCTGAAGAAAACTTTTAACGCTGCCTCCAAATCCTACAAAAGTACTATTGCCAAGGCAAAGTCCAAGTTCATCAACAGAATTGGTCAGAGGTTATTAAAAATGCCATCTGGATCGCGTGCTTTTTGGTCTCTTTCCAAAGCCATTCAAGGAAACTTCTGCCGTTCTTCTTTTCCACCACTCCGCAAATCAGACGACACACTGGCCTATTCAGCTAAAGAGAAAGCAGAAATTCTTGGTACTCTCTTTGCCGACAATTCTACGCTTGATGATCAGGGAAAAACACCGCCTACCATACCGCGGTGTGATAGCTCTTTGCGAGACATACGCTTCACCCAGCGTGAAGTGCGCAAAGCACTTTCGTCCCTAGACATTAACAAGGCAAGTGGGCCGGATGGTATCCCTGCGGTTGTGTTACGAACTTGTGCGCCAGAGCTGACTCCTGTCCTGACACGTTTGTTTCGACTTTCCTACTCCTCCAGCATTGTTCCATCTACATGGAAGACTGCTTTGGTACACCCTGTACCAAAAAAAGGCGATAAGTCAAATCCTTCTAACTACAGGCCTATTGCCATAACCTCCCTGCTCTCCAAAGTGATGGAGCAAATTATCAACGCGCAATTACTAGGATATCTAGAAGAGCATCAACTCCTCAGCGATCGTCAATATGGCTTTCGCCATGGCCGATCAGCTGGAGACCTCCTAGTTTACCTCACTCACCGTTGGGCACAAGCCATAGAGAGTAAAGGAGAAGCTCTCGCGGTGAGTTTAGATATTGCGAAGGCGTTTGATAGAGTATGGCATAAGGCACTACTGTCAAAACTACCATCTTATGGACTCCCGGAGAAGCTATGCGATTGGATCGCCAGCTTTCTAAACGAACGGAGCGTTAAAGTCGTAGTCGACGGTTTGTGCTCCCTTCCTAAATCAATTAACGCTGGTGTTCCACAAGGCTCAGTGCTGTCGCCCACGCTATTCATACTGCACATAAATGACATGCTTACCAGCAACAACATGCATTGCTATGCGGATGATAGCACAGGCGACGCCCTTTACAATGGCCGCGCTCAGCTTTCTTCTAAACAGCTGGAGGAGTGTAGGTCCAGACTGGTGTCCGAAGTTGAGGCTTCTCTAAACCAAGTCTCTGATTGGGGTTCACGTAACCTTGTGCAATTAAACCCCTCCAAGACGCAAGTCTGTGCTTTTTCAGCAAAGAAGACAGCGTTATGTTCATCACTCCTCTTTCAGAGCACTCATATTTCGCCCGGTAAATCTATTGGAATCCTTGGTGTCGACATCTCGAATGAAGTCCAATTTCGCGATCATTTGGAAGGGAAAGCTAAGTTAGCTTCTAAAAAACTTGGAGTGCTCAATCGAGCCAAACGCTACTTTCAGCCTCAACATAGGCTCTTGCTCTACAAAGCCCAAGTACGTCCGCACATGGAGTACTGCACACATCTATGGGCCGGAGCACCTCAATACCAACTTCTTCCACTTGATTGCATCCAAAAGCGGGCAGTTCGATTTGTTGACAATTCCAAACTCACAAACCAGTTGGAGACCTTAGAGCACCGTAGGGACGTCAGCTCTCTATGTGTGTTCTATCGTCTTTATAATGGCGAGTGCTCTGAGGAGCTGTTCGAACTTATACCACCCTCTGTCTTCTCTCAGCGGAATTTGCGGCGTAGAAACAAGTTTCACCCACACCATCTGGATGGCTGGTTTTCTACAACCACTAGATTTTCTAGGTCGTTTCTGCCGCGAACATGCAGAATCTGGAACCAACTTCCTGCTGCGGTATTTCCTGCTAATTTTAACATGGGTGTATTTAAGGGGCGAATAAACCAATTCCTCAAAGGCCGGCAACACATTAGCAGTGCCTCTGGTGTTGCAAATGTATATGGGCGGCGGTAATCACTCAACATCAGGTGACCCGCATGCTCGTTTGCCCGCTTTAATAGCGATAAAAAAAAAAAAAAAAAAAAGCACGGGGGTATAACACCACCAACTTCCAGACTCCGAGCTTGGAGTATGCTGATTATTTCATAGAAGAATGAAAAAGATCAGAAATATTCCGTGAGCCGACCCAGGAATCGAACCCTGGACCTCGTGATCGGAGCCACATAGGCTAACCACTAGACCAATGAGGAAGTAGTTTGTTATTTAATTATGCCTAATTAACTAATACTGAACGGATTTAAGTGAAATTTGGTACAGAGAAACTCTACTAGAGCCTGAGAAAGGACATAGGCTACTTTTTATCGATCAAGACAGAATTTTTCTTGCGAACGGAGTCGCGAGCGTTTGAAATAAGAACGAAAATTAGAAATAGAATCCATAAACAAATTAGATCCCAAGGTATTGACAAGAGATAAATAGCCAATACATGTAATAGAGCCACAGATTAGATATTGGTTTTGCTCCACAGCAAATCTAATCATTATTAATCTATGAATAGAGCTTTTTGTGTTCGGCTGCAGACATACCGCTTTGCTTATATTTGCAGCAAAATTGGTGTTTCCGGCTTGAAGGGGATTGGTTGCCGGTTTAATTACAAGACCTGACTCCGAAACGGATTGTTTCTCCTCTCTGTTTATGATTTTGTACCTACTTACTATCTGCTATGTCGGGCAATAATTACTTACTGTAAAAAAGCTCCTACTTTAGTAACAATTAAAGTTAAACACAGCACAATGAAAAACATTTAAAGTTAATTCTAAGCTCAGTAATGCAGCACCTCGTTGAAATAACAATTTTAAAAAGATCTTGCCCTAATGATTCGCAATAAAGAGCATCGCTTTGCAATTGTTTTCTTTTTCCTTATCGTGTAATTTTCTTCCAGGAATATAAGTGGCGTTGAAGAAACTGAAGGCTTACTGCAATTTATTTTTAAACGACTTCAAAAAAAAAGGAGTTTCTCAATTCGACCGTATTATTTTTTTTATGTGTGTTCGCGCATAACTTCGTCGTTTATGAACCGATTTTGATAATTCTTTTTTTGTTGGAAAGTAGATAGTCCGGTGGTGGTACCATGACAAGGAAACCAGGATCTGATGATGGGATCCTGGAGAAAACGAGGGGAACTTTCAAAAATTGTAGAGACAACAAGTACGTTTGTTAATTTTTCCGGTAAGTATTTATAAGCACTACAATTTAATGAAGGTCTGGAGTCGATCTGATGATGGAGCCGATCTATATACAAGAGAACTCCGTAACGTTTTACAGTAGCTACCTTGTGTTTGGGCTCGATTAATTTGTCTCAATGAGAACTTTACATTTTGATGGGCTGTGACTGTTATTGAGGGTCTGGTGATGAAGACGAAGTACAATTAAGGGAGCTCTGTAACGTTTTACAGTAGCTACCTTGTGTTTGGGCTCGATTAATTTGTCTCAATGAGAACCATTTAGATGGGCTGTGACTGTCATTGAGGGTCTGGTGATGAAGACAAAGTACAGTTAAGGGAGCTCCGTAAGGTTTAACAGTAGCTACCTTGTGTTTGGGCTCGATTAATTTGTCTCAATGAGAACTTTACATTTTGATGGGCTGTGACTGTTATTGAGGGTCTGGTGATGAAGACGAAGTACAATTAAGGGAGCTCCGTAACGTTTTACAGTAGCTACCTTGTGTTTGGGCTCGATTAATTTGTCTCAATGAGAACTTTACATTTTGATGCTCCGTAACTGTCATTGAGGGTCTGGTGATGAAGACGACGTACAGTTAAGGGAGCTCCGTAACGTTTTACAGCAGCTACCTTGTGTTTGGGCTCGATTAATTTGTCTCAATGAGAACTTTACATTTAGATGGGCTGTGACTGTCATTGAGGGTCTGGTGATGAAGACAAAGTACAGTTAAGGGAGCTCCGTAAGGTTTTACAGTGTTTGGGCTCGATTAATTTGTTTCATTGAGGACTTTACATTTAGATGGGCTGTGATTGTCATTAAGGGTCTGGCGATGAAGACGAGGGACAGTTGAGGGAGCTCTTTAACGGTTTTGCAGTAGCTACTTTGTGATTGGGCTTGATTAATTTATGTCTCAATGAGAAGTTTGAAAGGTTATAGTTTCTAGTTAGTTTAATGTTTACTATGTCATGATCCAATGATGAGATTTACGAAAACTCGAGGAAACTCTTCAAACTTTATATGCACTTTTGCAGGGACGTTGGAATGTTATAAGTAGCTAGTGAATATTGGTACTTATGGTATAGTTCGAGTAGGTTTATTAGTATGTTCGTTGTTGATAAAGCACTAAAAAGTATGAAATAAAAAAATTTTAACAAAAAATAAAAACGCCTTCAAAACGCCCTAAAAAGTAAAAAATAACTACGTCATTTACTTACTTTAATTTACTTAATCACATCTATGAAGTCGGTGCCACCCGAGCTTTCTACTTTAAAGTCTTTACCTAAACTTGGATGGCACCGACTTCATAGATGTGGTAAAGTAAATTAAAGTAAGTAAATGACGTAGTTATTTTTTACTTTTTAGGGCGTTTTGAAGGCGTTTTTATTTTTTGTTAAAATTTTTTTATGTTCTCCCTTAATAGGTTAAATAAATGATATCTGGACGACTGAGCAAGGTTATGTGATTTTTTGTAAAGACCGGTCCACACACACTACTTCTATATCAGTTCAGTTCCGTGACGTATTCACCCACGTCAGTGTAAACACGCCTGTAGTGATTTTAAGTACAGTTAAGGAAATTAACGAAAATGATTTTTCGTCATCCATCTTTTAATACTGCGACCATGTCATACGAAACTACCCCACTCTGCTACATCATTGTTTACCGTCAGGCGCGATTGCAATCAAGCGCTAGACTATAGCATTAAAATCGCAAGAAGTCGCTGGTCACACTGGCGGTATAGATCCAACTATTTGGAAGGTCCATAAAAGGCCTATATACGAGTATGTCCAGTGTACGTCCATCTTTTTATATAGCCACGATGTTTTATGAATGGAATGTAGACAAATACGTTCGCATACAGTCTCGTACATATTTGAAAACATTTGAAATGTAGAGAACAAATCGAAACATTCTGTTACGTTTATTTTCCTCCCGTTTGACGGTGAGTTCCGACTTCAATACGCCATTCGTATATGCGTTTGAATCCCAGAACAGCGGTAAAATAGCAGCTTGACAATTTGGGACTGAAGTGGCACGCTCCGATACACGACAGCTTTGTTACAAAGAGCGCTACAATTTAATTTTTAATTATCACCTTGGCTCACAGAAACAATTCCCTGTAGTTATAGTACCAACGATGATAATTTTCTACAGCAAAACCTACTATTAGTAAGTAAATAATACGGTCTGTTTTGTTTTTGGATCAATAATAATCCTCCGTATATTTAAATAGGACCATCGATGTATATTCGTAATTGATAGGACTATTACAGTTTTATATTTGTCTTAAAACACAAATAGGCATTGAATAATATGGTATACAATTAACATACAACATTTTATTTTCTGTGATTTTATTTTTTAAATATCGAGCAATACATAAACTGTGGACTATAATCTACTCCTCGAATGGCATACGTGTTAGTATACGAATGAATATTTGAACCAGTTATCAGTTTAACTAGTTTAGAATAATAGACCAATCACATTAATTCTTGACTATAGATTATTTCAAGTTTACGCTTGTAATGGACTAGAGATCAATCGTCATAATATTTTTATATGTACCTTACATTTTTATTTTTTAAACATGACTAATATTAGTCTTTCCCCCTCCAACTAAACGATTTATTGTGCCAGGAGGAGTGCCAGGTTGGCAAGACAATAGACCAGTGGGCACGACAAGAACTTCTTAGATTACCTCGGATTACTTTTACCGTGCTATACCTGTTTCACTTTATGATGAATGACACTATAGTGTTAGAACAATTTAAATAGAGAACTATTTTCAGGTACAATCTATTTGGGACTTCGTTAATAGGCCACTGTTGACGGGGCCATTAAATTTGATTTGAAAGGACTATGATGTGAAAGTAAATTAATACTGCATTTATATAGAAATATCATTTGTTAAGTATACTCTCACTAGGTGTTCCTCCAGTTTTTCCCGTCTAGATCATATTCCCGTGAGAAAATCAAGATAAAGAAGTATTCTTGTCAATAATGTATCTTTGTGCTTCTACAAGACTCCTTCATTTATACTATTTGCATGCATTTATGGTCGCTGACTGCGGGCTTCATAAGAAGGTTCAGAGTCACTCAGCGGGCGATGGAAAGAGCAATGCTCGGAGTATCTCTGCGTGATCGAATCAGAAATGAGGAGATCCGCAGAAGAACCAAAGTAACCGACATAGCTCAGCGAGTCGCAGAACTGAAGTGGCAATGGGCGGGGCACGTAGTTCGAACAGCTGATGGACGTTGGGGGCCCAAGGTGGTAGAATGGCGACCCCGCACCGGAAAGCGCAGCGTTGGTCGACCCCCAACCAGGTGGACTGACGACATCAAACGTGTCGCAGGGAGCCGCTGGCAACAGGCGGCTCGGCATCGTTGTGTTTGGAAGTTCCTAAAAAAGGCCTATGCCCAACAGTGGACGTCTACAGGCTGGTAATGATGATGATGATGCATTTATACCATTATTTATTAGTAAGATAGCGACTATTTACAAAACAATAAGTATTGCCATTCACCACCACTACAAACTGAAATACACTTGTTAAGTCGTTGTCGAAAGTGTAACTTTTCAAGACAATTATCGGCCATTAATTTATCTCCTAACATATATCCTTAAGTGAGGTGTTAGTTGCCTACTTAATTAGTGTAAATGTTAAACAACAGACTAAGGACGATTGTGAAGAAATCGGCACGTCTGTATCTAACCACTACTTGCCAACAACGCCTCCATGGCTTGTATTTTAACGCTCAGTGCTACAATTTTATTTTACTCAGTTGGCCGTTATAATTATACTGTTAAAGTACACCTGTCTACTTACTTACATAGTATAATAATATTTTAGGCAGACGCCTACTTACCTACTTTATATTTAAGTAGGCTACATAAATAGATAGGATAATGGGTTAACAACTGACTAAGGTCGGTCGTAAAGAAATCGGCACGTCTGTATCTAACCACTATTTGCCAACAACGCCTCGATGGCTGGTATTTTTTAAACGCTCAAAGCGCTACAATTTTATTTTACGCCTGCAGAGCGCTGATACGATTAAAGTTTCAACGGCTTTTAGTAAAGGCGCGGCCAAACATAAATTGTGGATGGACGCGGTATCCGATATTGTAGCTCTTGTTTGGTCTTTGTTTTCTTAAAACGTTAATATGTTAATCTGAATATTTATTTACTTTAGCACAACTGGCTTAATATTTTATCTCATAAACATCATCATAGTTAGTCGTCATCCATAAGCCTATTGTTAAAGACGTTAGAGAGAGAAATGACCAACATTGCTTGTTCTGGTATGGGGTTCCTATTCTAACTTGGGAGTCTATTACATACTACGTACTTCACCCATTAACAAAGCTTTATGACTTTTATAGTTTAAAATTTTATAATCAAAAATTGGCTAGGCCCAAATTGCTAAAATGGCGACACCGCACCGGAAAATGCACTGTTGGTGACGTCAACGATATTAAACGTGTTGTAGGGAGCTGCTGGCTACAGGAGTCCTAAGATCGTTGTGTTTGGAAGTTCTGAATAAGGTCCGTTTGCAACAGTAGACATCCAACTGCTGATGTGACGATTATGATAAGGCGGCCTTTAAGTGATCATGCATTATCACCAAACCAATGTAGATATATACATACATACATAACATCACGCCATGTTCCCATAGGGGTAGGCAGAGACCACATCCCTCCATTTGCCACGGTCCTTGCATACTTCCTTAGCTTCTTCCACTCTCATTAATCCTTTCATACAAGTTCGTCGGTTTAGGGTACTCTTGATCTGGCCATTATTTAAAATGACCTGAGTTTGGTCGAGGAACATTCGCCTAGGCCTTCCTCTTCCAACATTTCCATTCACTCTCGCCTTGTAAATCTCTTTTGTTAATCTTCTTTCATCCATTCTCTCTACATGTCCAAACCATCTAAGCATCCCTTTCTCAATTTTAGTCACTACATCTTCTTTTACACCACACTTTTCTCTTATCATACTATTTTTAACTCTGTCACGTAGTTTTAACCCACACATACTCCTCAATGCTCTCAATGCAAACCAATGTAAGTGCAAAAATTTTAGCCTGCAAGCTTCAGTGGGTGAAATATTGATTGTGAAATTCCAGAACATACGTATATATGTCGTACCAGTGAAGTTAAATAAAAGTTTTTAATTAACAAAGGCCAACCCTCGTGTCAGTCTGTCTATTGCGGGAACGCAATAAACTCTTAAACCAATGAACAATTTTTCATACGGTTTTCCCTGATAAATATAGTACAATCGAAATGGCAAAATGTGTCGAGACTATTATTAATCTATATCTTTTTTATAAGCCTAAATAAAAATCTTATCTTTTTTTTTCTGTTTTAACTCATGCGATCAGTCTGGTGACTATGAGCAGAGGCGTTGTAAGAGAGTTGGCGATCAGGGATAACCTCCCCAGCGGGAGATGCTCTATATACATTTCAGATGCGGCTTTCTCTTCAGTTTAGAATTTGCCGTCGCTTTAAACATCGAATCGCCTGTGGTATCGTTAACTGCACAGCCAGATGATTCGGATGTTTTATGAGTCTAGCTTTGTAGTTGATATTACTTGCTCTTATTTTCTCTTTTACAGTTGGCATTTGTAGATGTTCATGTATTTATCTTATCTTAACTTTAATATTTATAAGTTTACGATGATTTATCAGAAAAGTATATAATTTTCAAGGGTTTGTCTTAACTAGCTAAGATATACCTGTTATGACTATAATTGTTTTTTTTTAATTTATAATAGCGCCACTGGTTTAAATTTTAAACAGCTTTGAAGAAGAAGTAATGGAATATGAACATTCATTCATTTATTTCTTTGGGCTGTTGTTTATGTGATGTCTAAAATCAACTTACGCGTTTCTTGGGGTAAGTATTCTGTTAACTGCCATATTTAAAAAAAATATAAAATAAATAAGATAATATGTAATTATTATTCCTCTTGTACCTCGTACCGGAGACAATATCCGTATTTCCACAATTAACTACTAGGCAACTAATTTGCCAGTATTGTACATCCCGAGTACATCGGTTTATTTTAATCCCTGCCCTACACACGTACAATTTGTATTGATAGAAGCTCTCCAAGTGAGGTTTAATTAGAGATAGCTTATCTAAATAGGTAGCGTTACGAAGTCCTCAGAGGATGATCTGTTAATATTGTAAGCCTCCGTTATATCGTCACGGCAACGCGCACATATTGCAAACAATGGAATTAGAGCTTGGGGAAAATTGGATCTTCGATTTTTGGTGTCTCCTATGGTTTTATGTGATCGTTTTTAAGGTTTAATGAATACGTTCAGGATTTAATGACTCCGTAATCTACGAGGTACTGGTTGTAACACCACCAATATCCAAACTGCAGGCTGAAGATTTTCTTGATTTACGTCTAATTTAAAATGTTTTTTTAGCTCCACTCTCCAATTCTATCCATAATTTTTATGGTTACTAGTTAGGCAAATAGTAACAATAAAAGAATATTTTTTATTGACTACAAGTTGGCCCTTGTCGCTATCACACCTGATGTTAAGTGATAATGCAGTCTAAGATGGATGCGGACTAACTTGTTAGGAGTATGATGGAAATCCAAATCATTTGCGGTTTCTACACGACATCGTACCGGAACGCTAAATCGCTTGGAAGTACGTCTTTGTCGGTGGGGTGGTAACTAGCCACGGCGAAAAGCCTCCCACCAGCCAGACCAAGACAAATTAAGAAAAATCTCAATCTGCCCCGTCGGGAATCGATCCCGGGATCTCCGTTTTATAAATTAACCGCGCATACCATTGCGCCACGGAGGCCGTCAACAATAAATATTTTTATAAGTGTTGACTGCAATCACACCAGATGGTAACTGAAGCGGGCTAACTTGTTAGCACGACATCGTGCCGAAACATGCCGTCGCTTGGCGGTACATCTTTGCTGGCATGGTAATAGCTAACCACGGCTGAAGCCTCCCAGCCAGCCAACCTGGATCAATTAAAAAATTCTCAACCGGGACCTCCGTATTATAAGTCCACCGCGCAAATCACTGCGCTACTGATGCCGTTGAAATAGTAGTTATCTTATTTTCTTTTTAAAATTTGTGATATCTTTTATTCTTCCAAAACATTAATCTTCAAAGAGTTGATTTACCTAATTTACCTTTTCCTGTTAATTTTAGGCTATAATTTTATTATCGATGAAGAAAATGGTCTTTGTGATGGAATTTAGTCCCAGGAAATCAAATATAGCAGTAACATTAATATCATTTGCTCACAATATAATTCAATGTCTCAATTTAATTATGTTTCATGTTAATTTGGATAACACAATTTCAGTAACATAATTTACTACCTGTGTCTAGTAGTTTCTTCTTAGTGATTTTACTTATCTTAGTGAGCCTACATCTCGTAATGGTAAGTATGCTTTTCAGGTGAATCGAATAAACAATATTTTAGGAAGTATAACATCCCAAAACGTATCGATACAATTAAATTGTATTAACAGAATTCTGTGTATAAAATATTTTTGTATAACAAAAGCATTGACACCTTGAAGATTTCTTGTCCACATAGCTCTCTCAGGATTATGCCTAGTGAGTTTTTTTTTAGTCATGTATTCTCTCTCCTATGAGGGAGGTAGGTCTGGCCCTGTAATGGGCTGTTGACAGCTTGATAGGGTATTTATATAACACGTTGTATACAAGTCCTGACGAGTCTGTCAATGTCATTTCGGCTACGTATTATAGATATGTGAATATATGTATATATATTTATTTTTGTATGTATTTATTAGTGTTATATATTATATATCTTATTTTTACATGTATGTATTTGTATTTTTATTTGTATAACTAATTATTATCTATTAGTGTACCTTTTCGAGTGTACATTAATTTATCTTCTTTTTATTGCAATTTCCCGTCTCTTAAGTGTAAAGGTCAGTTTTATCTAGGTTACCTGGAAGAGATCACTTCTAGTGATAAGGTCGCCTTTTGCGTTTAATTTTGTATTGTACTATTGTTTCTTTATTATTTGCAATGAAGATGTTTAAATAAATAAATAAAAATATGTTCCGCATGTGTATGTAGATATGACAAACACACACATTTGCACATGCACACATGCATGCATTTGCTTAAGCCTCCAACCTTACTTACTCGTAAGTACGGTCAGTTTTTACTACGTATACTAAAACAAGAAACCTATGTTTAAATAATAAGGCACCTACTATAGAATACGGTTGAAATTCGAGTAATATCTACTTAGCATGTAACGTAATACAATAGGTTGCACACTACTAACTTCCAATAGGTATTTCTCGGGAAATGTAAAGCAATATTCGTTGGTACTTTACGCCATGTTTTCGGTTTAACATGTTTCCTATTGAACGTGTTGCTAGATTTCAAATAGGGCTCAATGTGTATTTGGGTTTCGTAGCAGTTTTAATTTAATGAATATACGAGAGTGTCTATCTATTGCTACACGCTGTAGAAATTGTTAGGTTGGCAAGTTGTAAGTAAAAATGTTTTTATAACTAATGTCGAAATAGAAGTTGTCTGTATCTTTCAATAACACGAACAACATACCAAAAATAGCGAGATAAAGACGAGTTCGAAAGTTTTATTGTCGGGTATTTTTTTTCTAATCGACTACAAGTTGGTCCTTGGTTGCTATCAGTGACGCAGTGGTATGCGCGGTGGATTTATAAAACGGAGATTCTGATCCCAGGACCTCCGTCTTATAAATCCACCGCGCATACCACTGCGCCACGGAGGTCGTCAATGTAATTTGTAATAGATTATGAAACGGTTGCATAATAGTGACTATTAAGACACGAATGCATTATATAAAATGAACGAACAGTGATTTACAATAGTACCTATCTTAGTTGAGTTATGCACAGTTTTGTGAGGAGATCATTAATATCTTAATATAATATTTGGGCCATGGCCTGAATCACCAAGCGTTCTATAGATTAGCGATTCATACTTTTCATACATTATAATGATTTTTGAAAGTCTGTTGCCCGCCGAGAACAATCATTGATGCATAGCAGACGGCCTCCGTGGCGCAGTGGTATGCGCGGTGAATTTATAAGACGGAGGTCCCGGGTTCTATTACCGGCGGTTCAGAAGTTAGGCTTTCGCGTGCCTAGTTACCACCTTAGACAAAGACGTACCGCCAAGCGTTTTAGCGTTCCGGTACGATGTCGTGTAGAAACCGCAAGCGGTGTGCATCATCACTTAACATCAGGTGTGATAGCAGTCAAGGGCCAACTTGTAGTCAATAAAAAAAAGAAATCGTTAAAACAGCCCCTTTCAAGCAATTATGTATCTGTGTCTATTTACAAATAAAACTTTTTTGTTTAAGAATTAAACCTTAAAAAAAGAAAATTACTTCAAGCCCTAGAGCTAGAAATGCTATTACCGTTTCTCAATGGAACGATAAAATGAAAGCGTTTTTAAGCAATAGTAGTGAAAAGTAACTTTGGCGTTACCTTCGTTAAGTTGAGTATTGCTGAGTTTCCCCATCACTAGCGCTAAAAGTTATCTTGTCTTTAAAAACATTTTCAGGAAACAACAGCTATTTTTTCGAGCCAGTGAGCTGGCGGTAAACGCTTGAGCACAACCAATGACAGTTTAACGGGGAGATCGTAATTCGTGTTAAAAAGGGCCGCTTAAACCGCGGGCATTAACCGACGCACTCCAACTAAGGCTCCGCGACAACGGTTACGATTTAGGTGCTGTTTTTCCTTGTAGGTACTTATACTTTATATAAAAAGATTTTACATTTCAGTTCGTCGTTTTGTTTCTTCATTTACCTACTACACACATTCGCAATTTCGTATGCCAATGAAAAAATTTAGGTATGGGTTAGCTAACTAGAGAAACAAATTGTTATTACATTTGAAAATTCGATAAATCCAAGCAGATATGACATCAGATAATAAATAAAGATTACTAGGAGATGTTGATCCCACAATCAGTACCATAAAATCGTATCGTCGTAGACTTGCGAAAAGAAACGCCTTTCTCTATTCTACAAAAATAAAATAAGTAAATGCTCTAAAATTGGTTTTGGAAACAATACTGAGTCCTTCTTACTTCTAACCCGACAAGCTAAGCTCGGAGTCGAGAAGTTTTTACACCCCCGTTCCTCTGAGAGTGTATATGTAAAAGCATCGTTCGGTTCCATTCATTATAACCAACATATTATAGTTAAATAATCAAACATTATTAACCTGATCCCCCTGGCCAAATTGGAGCAGCGTGGTAGGTATAAGCTGTATATCCCTTCTCATATAAAGAGATGAGATTGATTATATCGACTAAAAAATAACATTAACTTTGGATGTTAATCTGATAACATATAGCAGTAATCTAAACACTTTCAAAATAACTAATACGGACAGAAGACAACTTTGTGCGCCATAAGTTGGTCATACGAGCAAAGTTCCAAACAGGATTTTGAATTTAAACTTTTCCTCAGTCGCGGTATTTATATACTGCACTCGTTGAAGCCAAAGCGGATACAACGTTTCACACTGTAGCTAAATTAATGTAATAGCACAAGCAGTCAACTAAACTTTTAACATATATAAATATATTATCATGTTAACACAATACTGTTAAATATGTACATTGAATTAAATATTTACAATTAAATAAATAAAAAAGTAAAAGCTTAAACACTACAATATCCTAAACTATATATTAAACAATAAAAATAAAAAAAACAGAAAAAAATTTACATCCTCCGAATCGGTGTCGACGTAAACCGATACATTTGGGTTTTGTTAGCCGTCTGGTCACACAATACTGTGAATAAAATAATTATTTCAAATTAATAAAATTCTAAAATAACATATTCAAAAAGGGCAGCACACCTTGAAGACAAGTAAATTCTTGTTTGATTGATTAAAGTTATCAGGCAGGATTTTGCCTAGGAAATTCATTTTTTTTTCTAGACACGTATTCCCCCTCTCTCTAGTTAACTCCTTGGTTGACATATTTTGTATATTGCATAATTCTCCTAATTATGATTTCAGTTGAAACAATTAAAAAAAATTAAGCATCAATAACACTATGGTTCTATCACTTATTATCCAGGTGTTATTGCAGTCAAGGGCTAACTTGTCATTATTAAAAAAAATCTTACTTACTTTCATATTTATAACGTTAGTTTTCATAAATAATTTTACTATACTGACTGGACCCTTTCGTTTGATTGATCAAGGTCGGAAAATAAAAAAGGTATACCCCATTCAACAAAATGGCTATTATTGGCGGGATAGAGCTGTAGGAAGAAAATTAAAACCTTTCCAACCTAAAAATATGCGGCTTTTTTGTAAGTTCAAGGTTAAAGTAATACCATTACTTCATATTATTAGTTTAGGATTTGGTTTAAATATTATTTCACTACACTTAATGCTATATCTATTTTAAATAGGTACCTTGTATTTAGATGTTTAAACCGTTTTTGGAACGACACTCTAATCATAATGATAAAAATATGTTTTTTTTCGTGCATTATTAAAAGTACTATTTAATGTAGAATAAAATATCACATAGAAAGTATACATAAAAACAAAAAAAAAAAAATTATGTAATATTCCTGCCTTATAAACTATATAGTCTTGTTTTTAAACCTATTCGTACAGTACACTAACTGTGCCCAGTGGACTAACCTTCGTAGATGTTGTTTCCTTTGTATCAACAAATCCATTCTTAGTGGGCTACATCGTGAAATAAGTAAATAAATGGTAAATCAATCGAGGTTATAGTTTTAGAGATATTGTGAAGATTCAGTCAGTTTTGCTAAAACGTTTGCAACTATTTTACGAAGCTTTATCTAAATAGCTATTTATGAATAACATTCAAACATCAATCGCTATCCTAATAACCGTTTAAATACAAGAAAGATTTATGTAGAAACCCAACAAAAGGCCCCTGTCTCGGTTCCCTTGCATCGATAAATCTACGCACGAAATAATACGATCCCCAGTGATTTGTTCACTGGGACAAAATCCTTCAGATACAATAAAATTAAGATGTGGGACGGATTAAACTAGCATTTCTTAACCTTTCCTTTGCGATGGAACATTCTATTCAGATTTCGGAATTCCTGACCTCTTGCCTTACTATTGTGGTAGGGTCACAATGTATATGCCTCTAATATTTTATTCCATATTCGCATACGAGTAATCATTATTATTAGTCTGTTTTATCGGCTCAATACAGGGCCAACTATATTAATTAATTCTTATTTTTGGGAGAGGGAATAAGGAGCTAAACCCACCATGTTATTTCAGTGCGGGTCGGTTGTAATGATAATTATGGTTGGTACTGAGCACGGAGGTGTGACACCACCAACTCCGGGCTGAGAATTTCGACTAATCTTGAAAGAAAGAAAAGTTCAATGTTTCCTAACACGATCTAGGTCTTAAACAAATGACCTTGGGATTTGAACCCACAAAGGCTATTCAATGGATCAACAAGTTATGTAGTTGTATTTAAGGACAAGTAGGCAAAATTCTTAGTACCTAGTAGTGCGAAACCAATATTTTCTATTGAAATCGCTGAAGTTTTTACTATTATGAAGTTATTAGGTATCTTTTTTAACAGACGAAAAAACGTTTTATACTAGAAAGGGCACACTACCAAGATGGTCCTATAGTCATCATGATAGGATCTGATGATATTCTGGGAAAATTGAAGGAACTCTTCAAATTTTATAGGCACACTTGCAGCGATTTCAGTTTTTGTGTGAGTATTGGTAGTTTTTTGGCTACTAGTGCCGTATATACTATGAGAGTATAGTGCGAGTATGTTACGTGGCGATAAATCACTAAAAAGTAAGAAATAAAACCGACTCAAAACTCACTAAAAAGTAAAAAATAACTGTGTCTTTTAGCTGCTTTAATTTACTTAAGCATATCGATGAGTCGGTGCCAGCCAAGTTTATTTAACGTAGTAAAGCAGTGTGTGGGTGGTAATGTCCTTAAACCTTTAAACTTTTTAGTGCGTTTTGAGTCGGATCTATTTCTTGTTAAAAATTTTTATTTTCTTCAACACATTATTTGTGTAATTTTATGAACTTAATTTTACATTACATCTATTTCTCACACAATAATTTTACACAAGGTATCGCCATTTTTATCTTTCTCTTTTCGCTTGAATGAACGTCGTGAAAACGAAATGTTATACCGTTGGTATCTGTGAAAACCGAAGAAACTACGAAACTAATAAATTAAAAGGCCGAAATAATTAATTTACCACTTTACTCATCTGTCATTTCTTTAATGAGGAAATAAATAGATAAATATCAAAGGCTTAGTAATATGACAAAATAAAACTAAAATGTTAAAATATAAATGTTTCAAACTTTGATCAGGTAGGTGTAGATTGAATGTTAGGATCATATTGCACTTTACAACTGACTTGTAAGAAACAAATGTCACGACTCTTAGACAAATCATCTTCTTCATGTTTTAGCACAATTAATGCCTTAATTGGAACTCAATATTTTTAGACGAAGCGTTTATTAATGCGGGTTTGTTTTTATCCATCGTTTTCTGTCTGTCTGTGTGTATTATCTGTTCCTTCCAAAACTATCTAGCAGGCTAACAAACTCTATCCAGATACAGAAAAATGCTATGAATCCCACATCTGGAAAATATTTGTGTGATGAGCATGGATGTTTTCCAGTGTCCTGGTTTTTGTCTATATATTATAAGTATTTATATATAATATATACAAAATCTTCATCAGTTATCTGTACCCATAACACAAGCTCCTACTTTTGCGATGTGTGTAATTGTCCTATAATATTTATTTATTTATTTATTTATACCTGTACTGTTCACTTTTGCGCCCCTACGCAACGAAAGCGAAAACGATATTTTCGATATCGCTGCCATTGGACGACGTTAATTTTTCTTATACGAGACATGTCGAGTGGCCGTGGCTAGTTACCTCTCTATCGGTAAAAACGTATAGTTAATGTCCTGGTACACACACACACCTTTGTATTATTAATATTTGTGTGATTTTGTTCCAACGAAGACATATTTACTAAACCTAAGCGAAACGGAAAGCCTGATATCAATTATCGAAATTGCGTCCGAACATAATATTCTGTTCCTCTTGCTTATTCAATATATCTTTCTTTTCATCCAAGTGATTTCAATTTAGATAACACGGTATGGTATGACGTAAGGTTTTCCAATGTTACTGATTTATTTTTTCCTACGATAGTAAAATAACAACATGCTCGTAGCAAAATGCGTGTTAGAAATTCAGTGGCGAAATAGTAGTCACGCACACTTTATTGATAAAAGTGTGTGTTTGTACACCTCTGTGGCGTAGTTGTATGCACGGTGAATTTAAAGGAAGGAGGTCCAGGGTTCGATTCCAGGCTGGACCGTTTGAGATTTTATTGCTCCAGATCTGGCTGGTGAAAGACCTCGGTAGTCACCACCTTGCCGACAAAGATGTACCTATTGCTAAGCGACTTAGTGATCTGGTACGATGTTTTGTAGAAATTGAATTGGGTGTGGATTCCATCCTACTTTAAGAATTCGGATTTTACGGGATCTGTTATGGAGCAACAAGCAACAGCAAATAGATAATCAACAAAAATTTGCATAAAAATCCAATTTTGCAAACAGTTTTCATTTTAAATAATGTCTTAAATGGAGCAGAGAACAATTGCTTTTAGTTGAGAAACGTTTGAATTGTTAATCCAATAAGTGTTCCACTAAAAACTTCAAGTTTCAACAATTTAAAGTTTCATATCAAAGAAGATTCTGCGATACGATACTTTCAAGTTTGCAACTATTAAGCAGTCTTGTTAAAAATTTTAACCGCAACGATACATTTTATGGTTAAAAAAGGTTCTTTTAAAATTCCTGAATGGCCGCCTCCAGCACCTTGTTCACAGTCTAAAGAAAAATCTGTGCAGTGAATGTTCAAAGAAGGCAGTTTAGTTAGAGATAATAATTTATGAATGCTCCACTTGTCTTAGTTCGCTTTACCTTGTACGAGTACTTAAGTATGTTGCAAGTAAAAACAAACTCAAATTATTCTGGCTTTTAAAAATCTTAAATGTTTCAGTAAAGTAACACATCACATTTGTGTCACAAAGAACGCCAGCACAGTAGAAACACATTGTTAAATTATTTAGCAAGATACATCAATATTCGTGTAGGTACCATAAAAACAAAAACGTTGCTTAGCTTAGATTAAATATATTGGTTATAGCTTATAAATATGTTTCTGTTTTGCTGACGCAGACTTATATACGATGTCAAAAGCGGGCGCAGTACTTCGATAGCATTCGTCTCAAATCCATGGTTTTTTAAGTAGCCTCATGCTTTTTGCCAGTAGTATATATTTAATTAACATAGGGCGCCGCTTTGCTTCTAATCTAAGTTGAGCCTGTTTCTCATACTAAGACTATAAGCCTTACGAATAAGATAACTGGTTAGTTAAAGCCTATTTAAGCGTTGTCGAGATCTAATGACCAGTTAATAACGCCCAGGCGTTTTTAGCAGATTACGACAAGCAAGTATTTTTTGAGAATTGTTCATCCGTAGTTCAAGCTTATTTGAAAATTGTTCAATAATTTTTGAATGAGTGACAGATTGAAAAGGCTGTACGTTATTAAGGTCGTCTTTTGTTTCGGCAACTTTATGAGATTTGGTATAATATAGATAAGACGAGGGTGAATGGAAATGTTGGAAGAGAAAGGCTTAGGCGAAGGAACCTGAATCAAATTCGGGACATTTTAAAGAATGGCCAGGTGAAGAGTACCCTAAACCAACGAATTTGGAGTAATGTGAGTGGAAGAAGCTAAGGAAGTACGCGAGGACCGTGGCAGATGGAAGGATGTATTCTCTGTCTACCCCTATGGGTACAGCTACTGCATCTGCTCTACGTCCTCTAGAGGTCGGTGGGAATGTGGGTGGGACACTATTATAAAAAAATATATCAAACTAAAAAAAATTAAAATTAAAATTAAAAAAGTCAACATCACGCGGTGTTCCCAGGCGGTCACCCATCTAAGTACTGACCGCGCCCGATGTTGCTTAACTTCTATGCAATAGCTTTACCGCGGCAGTCTCCGAGTGCCACACGTCTTTTTTATTTATGTATGACTCTTCTGATCTGTATATCAGATTGCTTATATGGTCGGGAACTGGCGGTAGACTTTTCTACTAGTAAGTGTTTAAAAACTGCCTCATTACTTAGATTATTATTAGTCACCTATAGCGCTATTCGGTAACGATTTTTGTATAGTTCGCTAGTTTGAGTTTCAAATTCATACTCTTTGTTTAACACGATCGCTACTATAGATGGTGACGAATTTAGAAGTCAGACTGTAGGGACCATGCTGGGCAGGTGGCTTGATCACCGCAAGTCTAGAGCTGTTTAGTATTGCCAGACGGACAATAGTTATTAGATATTTTAAAAGAAAGCCAATTAATCACGTATATGAAAGTAGGTGATTTATTGTGGTGAAAAGAAAACTCGTTATTGAGATTTATTGTTCGCGCCACTTTTTTCGCTGAATGGAAAATTACTAAGCTTTTCATCAATTTGATCCCTTGTTTTTTCACCGCGTATAAAAGTTTAGAAAACTTGTAAAAATTGCATACGTTTCAAAATTTTGAATGGTGAATTCTCAAGCCAAATTCTCAGAGGAATATTTAAAAAAGAGTTCATATGAGTGTGTTGTTGTTTAGTTCTGACTATAATTAATAATTTTTTATAATTAAAAATTTTTCCGGTTTCCGGTGTCGTACACAACAGACGCACTGAAAGTCACTCGCGCAAAAAATATTCTAAAAGTGTGTTAAAACCCGCGAAAATAATATAATTTTGGTTTATCGACAAAGTTTAAGTCGCGGAAAGTGGTAAATGATAAAAACAACTCGCGATTATTTGCTGTGAAGTGAAAAATCTTCATCTAAAAACATTAGCTGACATAACTCGAAGTGAAGTTGTAGCGAGTGCAAATGCAATTCATTGACAAGTGACAAAAATACCAACCTAACCATCAAAATCTGTCAGCTAAAGAGTTGCCATTACATAATTTTTTACCACCTATCAACATTAGCGCGCCAAATTTGAATTTGTTTGACACATATTTCGAAACGAACGTCAAGAAATGGACGCCCAAATGCAAATATTATTACAACACATTCGAGAAGACATGGAGAAACAAACAATATCAATTACAGAATCCGTTACCCGAAATATTAGGCAGGAAATGGGCGAAAATATTAAAAGACTAGACGAACAAAACCAACAACTACGCGTCGAAGTTTCACAATTGAAAGATATAATTAAGGGATTAGAAACACAGAAGAAAAGGAACAACTTATTATTTTTTGGCATAAAAGAAGGGAGTGAACACGAGTCAAACATAGTTCAATTTATGAAAGAAAAAATCAACACACATCTCTCACTAAATATTTTGGAACAAGAAATTGATAAAGCTCACAGGGTCGGCAGCAAGAAAAGAAACGGATGTAGGCCAATACTTATCTCTTTTATATCAAACTGGCGACGCAATTTAGTCCTTAAAAATAAAAGTAAATTTCCCCAAGGAGTGTACATAAAAGAAGATTTTACAAAAGAAATGTTGGAGATAAGAAAATCACTACAGCCTCAACTTCAAGAAGAAAGAAATAAAGGCAATATCGCTTACATTCGAGGTGAAAAACTAATTGTTAAAAAACCAACAGAATTAAATCGCGAAAAGAGAAAAAGAGAACCTTCTTTCTCACCTAACATGGAGTCCAATGCACAGAATCACCAAACTTCTACAAAGTGCACCAAGAAAGTTGCCGTGAAGAATGCATTTGAGTTAATGTCTCGTCCCAGAAGCGGCTCTTTGCCAGAGATACCATCCGAATCTTCAAAAAACTATCAGCAGCCGCCAACAAGCCAAAGAATATCATCAAAACTTCAACAATCTCAAGCAAATTAAACTTTACAACAACCGGAAAAACCAGAAAAGTACAACTAACACAAGAACAAGAATTCCCCAATCCGGCTGGTCTCCGTGGGGAATTAGACCAAAACCCTCCAAGGAAACAATACACTAAAAAGAAAATAAATTTGTATATTTGCTCATTCAATGTTAAATCTTTATCCTCAGCAACAAAACTAATAGAGTTAAAGACAGCTCTACAAAATATTAACCATGACATACTGGGACTGAGCGAAGTTCGCCGACTTGGAGAAAGTATTATTGAAGAGGATAATTATATCATGTACTATATAGGCAAAACCAAAGGTCTCTATGGTGTGGGCTTCTTAGTCAAGAAAAAATATAAGGAAAACATAAAAACATTTATCGGGATTTCTGAAAGAGTCTGCCTATTAGAAATTGAACTTGAAAACTTACCTTTTGCTATAATACAGGCATACGCCCCTACAGAAACTTCATCGCAGGAGGATATAGAAAGCTTCTATGATGACCTAGAGAGAGCGCATGACTGTATCACCACAGAATACATCATCACTATGGGAGATTTTAATGCTCAAATTGGTATACCCAAAAGACATGAACATTCAATTACTGGAAAATATGGTTTTGGGAAAAGGAGCTTACGAGGAGAGAGACTTATTCAATATGCATTCGAGCATAACCTAACAATCATAAACACTATGTTTAAACTAAAAGATAGCAACAGATGGACATGGATTTCCCCTGACAAAAATTCAAAGAATGAGATCGACTATATAATGACCTCAAAACCTCACTTATTTTCTAATTTTGAAATACTGTCATCATTCCCCTTTGGATCTGACCATAGACTGCTTAGAGCAACAATCCAAGTTAAATCAATTAAAAAGAGCAGGCGCAACTTTACAAGTACTACAAGAACGTTAAATACATTAAGAGAACAAGAAACATACCTTGAAAACCTCAAAAAATTTATTCCAGAACTTATGTCGTCGCATGAAAACTGTAAAGTGAATGAATATTATCAAAAAATAGTATACTCTATGCTTGAAAGTTTAAAAAATATTCCAAGAAAACAGAAATGTTGCATTTTGTCAGACGAAGCATTGAGTCTTATGAAAGAAAGAACTGAACTTCAAAATAAGCCAAACCTGAATAAAACTGAAAAAGAAAAGCTTAAAAATCTGTACAAAATTGCAAACAGAGAAATAAGGAAATGTTATGACAGTCATAGAACAAATACTATAAAAAAACACCTTGGTAAGTCCCGTTCTGCAAGGAAAGCTTACAGAGAATTGAACAGGATAAAACCATGGATTCCAGCACTTCAGACTGGCTCTACAAAGTGCAGTTCCCGATTGGAAATTATAGATATAGCCACAAAATTTTACGCAAACCTATATAGTCAACCGGAAATATCATTTCAGTCTAATAATATCAACCAAAGCAATAAATTCATAGTTGAAGAGTTCACGGGGACTGAAATCCTGAAACAAATAATGAAATTAAAACAAGATAAAACTGCAGGGCCAGATGGGATCACAAACGAATTTATAAAACTTGCCAGGAGACTATTGCTCGCCCCTATCACACTTCTATGGAACAAAATATTAGATGAAGAAGCAGTTCCTTCCTCATGGACAGAATCTGAAATTATTTTGCTCTACAAAAAAGGCGACCCAGCGGACATCGGTAACTATCGGCCTATAAGCCTTATGTCTTGTCTCTACAAATTGTTCGCCTCCTGTATGCTGGAAAGAATATCACCAGATATTGAACTTTACCAACCCATAGAGCAAGCTGGATTTAGGAGTGGTTTCTGCACCGTTGATCACATCCATGTAGTTGACCAGGTAATAGAAAAATATCTAGAATTTCGCAGACCTTTATACATAGCTTTTATAGATTATAAAAAGGCTTTCGACTCTATTTTTCAATGCAGCATCTGGGAAGCACTTAAAACACAAAATGTAAATGAAAAATACATAAACATTTTGAAAAACATATATGAAAATATGACAAGTAGAGTAAAATTAGATAGAGTAGGTGAAAAAATCAGCATAAATAGAGGTGTGAGACAAGGTGACCCGATTTCCCCAAAGCTGTTCGTAGCTGTTCTGCAACATATTATGAACAATTTGCCATGGTCTACACAAGGTATTAGAATAAACAGAACTTTTTTGAGCCATCTCAGGTTTGCCGATGACATTATCCTATTCTCGGAAACTGCAATGCAACTGAATAAGATGATACAAGATTTACATCAGGCTAGCATTCAAGTTGGACTAGAAATGAACCTGGACAAGACAAAAGTCATGACGAATTACAACGCAACACCTATTTTGGTAAACAACATCCCCCTTGAGTATGTAGAGAAGTATGTATACCTAGGCAAACAGGTCTCTTTCAAAAAAGACAGAGCTAGGAATGAGGTGGACCGCAGAGTGGCGATCAGCTGGAACAAGTACTGGGCCCGTAAAGATATTTTCAAATCTCAGCTTCCGCTCTCATACAAAAAGATACTTATGGACTCAGAAATATTACCTTGTCTGACATACGCTTGTCAAACCTGGACATTCGATGGAAAAACAAGAAGAAAAATTCAGACAACACAGAGAAAAATGGAAAGAAGTTGCTTAGGCATAAAGTTAAAAGACAAGATGAGAAACAATGAAATACGCAAAAAAACGAAAGTTACCGATGCCTTAATATACTCCCTTAAAAGAAAGTGGCAATGGGCAGGTCACGTGGCCAGATGCAAGGACAACAGATGGACTGGAAGAGTGCTGAATTGGGCTGGACCAAGTGGCACAAGAGCAAGAGGTCGCCCAGCTTCTAGATGGATAGACGACATAGAGGCGACTGCGGGCAAGGAGTGGCTAACTGTGGCCAAAAACAGGGTTAAGTGGAAATCCTTGGAGGAGGCTTTTACCCTTAGGGGGTCCATATAAAAAAAGAAAAAAAAAGAAACAATTTAAATATTTAATCATTTCATTTCAATATTCAATCATTTGTATTACTTTTTTATGTGGAATTAAATAAAGCTTTATTATTATTATTATTATTATTATTATTATAATTAATTAAGAGATTTTTTTACAATCCGATTTTATCTTTTGAGTTCGGTTGGAACAAGCGGAGAGACTGTCGTATTAAAATTTAATATGCTTTAATGAAATTACAAACATACACTTTCTTTTTATTTATTAATATTTTATATCCTTATAATTTGCTAATATAACATGTAATTGTGATCATATGTAAGCATTTATATATTAATGTAATTTCGATATCAGAATTTTGTTCTTTCATGTAATATCTCCATACCCGAGGGACGGATACGCAAATAAACTTGTACACAACTAAATTGGGTTACTCCCGTAAGGGTTTACCTTGTACCGTGATCCAGATTGCTGCTGTAATGTCAAACAAATGATTGCTTATGGAATAATTATGTATGTATATTCAGCGATTGGCTGGCTACTGTAGGTATTATTATCAGGCTTAACGGGCTCTCGGTGGCGTGGAGATAAAACACCAATAACTTTCCGCGCTTGGAATTAGCTGAAATTTTTTTAGAAAAAGGATAACTCAAAACTGTTTCACAAACTGACCCAGGATTCGAACTCCTCGCGGTCAAAGCTACGTGAACTAACCACGAAACTAACGAAGCCGGCAAAAATCATCATTTTAATTGCTTTATGCCAGGTCTTTATCATATAAGAAATTATTTATAAATAAAGCTTAGAACCAACACGCTGCATGCTGCGGGTTGGTTCATCATCATCACCATTACCAGCCTGTAGACGTCCACTGTTGGACATAGGCCTTTTTAGGGACTTCCAAACACAACGATCCCGAGCCGCCTGTTGCCAGCGGCTCCCTGCGACACGTTTGATGTCGTCAGTCCACCTGGTGAGGGTCGACCAACGCTGCGCTTTCCGGTGCGGGGTCGCCAATCTACCACCTTGGGCCCCCAACGTCCATCAGCTGTTCGAACTACGTGCCCCGCCCATTGCCACTTCAGTTCTGCGACTCGCTGAGCTATGTCGGTTACTTTGGTTCTTCTGCGGATCTCCTCATTTGTGATTC
The DNA here is from genome assembly GCA_034621355.1 of Mycalesis mineus. NCBI lineage: Eukaryota > Metazoa > Arthropoda > Insecta > Lepidoptera > Nymphalidae > Mycalesis > Mycalesis mineus. The sequence continues at coordinate 8,930,342 of CM067881.1, forward strand.
GATCACGCAGAGATACTCCGAGCATTGCCCTTTCCATCGCCCGCTGAGTGACTCTGAGCCTTCTTATGAAGCTCGCGAAAATATCCATGTGTCAACCAACATGGATCTTTTAACAGCTATCAATACCACTACTACTAATATTTAGCTGCGATGGTAAGTGAAGGTACAGCCTAGGTAAAGATTATATCTGAAAGGGCATTCCATATCTTCACAGTAAGAATCGTCGCAGTACTAGTCCGGGGGATATAGAAGATATATGGCTACAAGCAAGCTCAAATAGCATTGGGATTCTTGGCGTCAATATTTCGAACGTAGTCCAGTTCCGATCTTCTGGAAGGGAAGGCTAAGTTAGCCTCAAGAAACCTTGGTGTGCTTAGTAGGGCTAAAAGGTACTTTGCGCCCAAGCATAGCCTTTTGCTATACAAGACTCAAGTACGGCCTCATATGGAATACTGTTCCCACCTGTGGGCCGGTGCACCACAGTACCAACTCCTTCCATTTGACTGGATCCAAAGCGGGCTGTTCGTCTTGTTGACAATCCTAAGTTAACTAATAGTCTGGAGTATTTAGAACACCGAAGGGACGTCAGTTCCCTTTGGGTGTTTTATAGACTATATACTATATTATGGAGAGCGTTCTGAAGAGCTGTTTAGCCTAATACCACGGTCAGGATTCTCTGCCCGTACCTCACACCGCAAAAACAAATCTCATCCTCACCATCTGGAAGCCTGGTACAGTACTACCATCCGCTATACTAGTTCTTTTCTGCCACGCACTTGTAAGATATGGTATGAGCTTTCATCCTCGGTGTTACCACATTCTTACAATTTGGGGATTTTTAAGGGGAGAGTTAATAATAATAAACATTTCAAAGGCCGGCAACGCATCAGGTGTCGCAGTTGTTCATGGGCGGCGGTAATTACTTAACATCAGGTAATCCGCTTGCTCGTTTACTCGCTATTTTATTAAAAAAAAAGCACTTGGCAGCCGTACGGTAAACTAGGAACTAGATCAAAAAGTTCACACTCTTCAAACTTAATTCTGTAGCAAACAAACCACACCTACTGAGAATTATTTGCATAACACAAAACTTAATATTTTATAACCCGGATCCACACACCTCGTCCTCGTCCACGGTTAAAGATCTGATGTTAAGTTGGAAACCATCGCCTGTGATGAGAGCAACACCTTGCAGCGCATGCAAGGAACACGTCTTACAAAGTGCCACAAAGTGATTATCAACCATAAGTCTCCCGTTATTGCACCGGAATTTCGCTTGACGGCGGTAATAAGTATGGTTAAGTTACTTTGGACGAGCCTATTTTATATCTTCGTGTATATCTAAAAAACATAAATAATGAAAAACAAAGCGTTACACTTAATAGTACTTAGGCATTTCCTATAGGTCGAAAGTGAAGATCTCCGTTAAGGCTGTGTACGTTTCCGGGGCAAATAAGCGCCTCGTATTTCCTCGGAGGCTCTGATCCGTCGTCGAAAGAATCTTTCTCAAACGAAAATATTTTACAAGGCCCTTTTTGTCGAAGATTACTACTACACCCTTGTAATACGGAAGTAGTTAGATTGATGTTCATCCCTTCGTATTAGTGATTATCATTTTTGTGCAAAATCCCGTTTAATTTTTCAATTACTATACAAAAGTCTTTACAGTTCTAATTGAAATTTGCACTTATACGCGTATTATAATACGAGTTCCTTGCTGTATAGATGTCTTTCTGTATATTCTTTTGTAAGACGCATTCACTTTGAGTGTCGCTCTGTTTATAGACGATGAGGTTCTACTTAATATTACATAAACTATATGCTTTTAATATCAATTTCTGCTATTAATATCTGCTGCTAATATCGTTCTATAGAGTTTTGGAGATAATGTAACATGTAATATTCTTGTCTCCAGCTCATGTTTATAATTATTTTTTTTCACATCTATCTGTTCGTACCGTTTAGGCTTATAACCTTAATCTAGCTTTTTACGGTCCGATGGAAACAAGGGATTGAGTTTAAGAAAAGCTTAGTAATTTTCCATCCAGAAAGTGAAGTGGCGCGAATAATAAATCTTAGCCATTTTCTTCCTGGCCGTAGCAAAAACAGCTACGGGTAATTAATTACTTTGCCTCATCGAGGTCGGCTTTGGAAATCGTACCCCTGTTTTTGACTTCTTTAGTAAAGTTATCTATTATAATAGCTCAATCAGTTTTTTACTATGATAGATTTTTGGGTCATTGAAGTTTCTTTTAAAATTCATTACATTTAATATCTGAACCTGAACCTACATGGTAACAAAGGTTGTATTAAATTAAGGATTTAATTAAGGATTATTTTTTATTTAATTAAGGATTCAATTAAGGATTAAACCTGCACTAGAAAGCACAGTGTTAGTCGACCTGCGAGTTCCCACTCGATGGACTGATGACATTAGACGTGTCGCAGAGAGCCGCTTTTATTTTGAAATACCTGATAAAATTATGTTCAGCAGTGGACATCCATCGGTCTATGTGATAATAAAGGATCTTTTTTTTTATCGACTACAAGTTAGCCCTTGACTGCTATCACACCTAATGTTAAGTGATGATGCAGTCTAAGATGGAAGCGGGCTAACTTGTTAGGTGTAGGATGAACCTGTCGGTTTCTACACGACATCGTACCGGAACGAAATCGCTTGGCGGTACGGTCTTCATCAGTAGGGTGGTAACTAGCCACGGCGTAAGCTTCCCTCCAGCCAGACCAAGACAAATTAAGAAAAATCTCAATGTGCCTCGCCGGGAATCGAACCCAGGACCTCCGTCTTATAAATCCACCGCGCATACCACTGCGCCACGGAGGTCATCAAAATCTTATATTTTATTTAATTTTATTATTTTTGGTTAAATTAAGACCTGGTTTGATAGTAGATTTCGGTTATGACTAGTTACCACTCTAACGATAAAACTGTGGGTCAAAGCGATAGAGTTTCAGTATGAATCTACAAGTAAACCTTTAGAGGCACGTATAAGTAGGATTGAAAAAGGAAATAAAGAGGTCAAGTCAGTGTACGACAGTAGTGTATTACTGTAGCACAAATCAAATTGTATCGTTACTTAAACCCAGATGAGATTCCATTCAATGGAAGAAGAAGAAGAAGAAACACTTTATTGCACATAAAAATAGATATAACATATACATGAAAATAATTATTAAAATAAACATGCAAAGGCAGCCTTATTGCTAGAAGCAATCTCTTACAGGCAACCTTATTAAAGGACATTTAAGTATCGTAAGCAATGGATAAATAAAAATAAAATAATAATAGAACATTAACAAAGTCATTACCAGGCTATTACATTGTAATTTATTTTTAACGAAACGTTCCTGATTTGCGTTTTAAATAATAATTTGCGAAACCTTTACAACATTACCCAGTCATTCTCGAGCACATAACAAGGTAATCCCTAGCGGAGACAACCCAATTTAGTTGTTCAAAAGTTTATTTGGGTATGCGGCCCAGGGGAATTGTAAAAAATGACAGGAACAGTTTGCATGCCAATATATTATATTGAGATTTTATAAAGGATTCCTATTTAGTCAGCAATGTCGCCACTATAGCGCAGGGTTCCTTCTTTATAGGAGAGGGAACATGAAGCGTTGATCCACCACGCTGCTCCAGTGTGGATTGGTGATAATATTTGATTATTTAATAAGCTCGTGTTGGAGAACGGCTTCCAGCCATTCCATTCCTGGATTTATGCTATGCTTTATTTATGATATTTGACGACCTCCGTGGCGCAGTGGTATGCGCGGTGGATTTATAAGGCGGAGGTCCTGGGTTCGATTCCCGGCGGGGCAGATTGAGATTTTTCTTAATTTGTCTTGGTCTGGCTGGTGGGAGGCTTTCGCCGTGGCTAGTTACCACCCTACCGACAAAGACGTATCACCAAGCGATTTAGCGTTCCGGTACGATGTCGTGTAGAAACCGAAAGGGGTGTGGATTTCATCCTACTCTTAACAAGTTAGCCCGCTTCCATCTTAGACTGCATCATCACTTAACATCAGGTTTGATAGCAGTCAAGGGCCAACTTGTAGTCGATAAAAAAAAAAAACGCTCGAAATTGAACCCTATGTTGTATTTTTCTTCTTTCGGTTTCAAAAGGACATGGCCAAAATTTGCTCCAGGCTGTCCAAACGTATGCTCATATTTAACTATTATATTTAAATACACAGTGAATTTTAAAATACTACCCATGTTTCATAGCAATCACTTGAAAATATATCAAAAATATAAGAATTTTAATCGATTTTTTGTGTTCTGAATCACGTGACCGTCGTCGTAGTATGAAAAGTCAACTTTTATCAACCTTCATAACTTTTATCAGCGACTGCTTAGCTACAAACAACTTTATCACTATTTAAATAGAAGATCTGTACTATTTAATGACATATATATCATCTCTGGGCATCTCTGGGGCAGACTTACATACATTTTTTACCTATGTCCTTTAAACCGGAAGTACGTATTCTAAACAATTTTATGTCTAGAATCATTATCGTTCCAACAATACCATCAAAATTATATAATAGGTCGCTTTTCCCAATTTACACCCACTTCTGGTTGGCAACCAAAAGTAGCTAAGAATACTCCTTAGACTTTATACTATAAGGATATGTTATATTTGTGATCGGCCAAGCCGTTTGGGAGTTGTAAGGGAATATATAAATAGTAAGTACGGACAGATAGACAGATAGATAGACAAATAACAAGAATTTAAAGCATTCCGCAGAAATGCAATGATCTTTGTTAGGTGTTGATAATTGGGTCCGGGGCTAACAGCTACAGGTGCTATCAGAGTCAAGGGGGTGTAACACTACCTATTTTTCCAACACCAGATTTAAAAATAAGCGCAAGCCTAGGTAATCTCTATGTCAAAAGTCATGCTTCAGTTAGCCAAATCAGGGAGATTGGCTAAATAAATTAAATACTTTAATGTCATCGACACTTCATAGGTATGTGAAGATATTAAAGTCAAACAAAGACTTATAATTTTAAAAAGTATATCTTTTAAAGAGTTTTGTAGAAAAGCAAGCTCAATTTTTACTTCCTAAAACCTAAATTTAATACCTAATATGTAATTTAAAGGTCCCAGCTTATAAGCCTCAAACGCAAGCACCGCAAATACGAGTACGTAGTACTCGTACTAAAGTAAGGTCAAGTATTTACGGCGTTTAGCGTTTGAGCTCATTCAGCATCTGGACGAGACTTTTGAATCGCGTCTCATAAATAAGCCAATCTATGTTTTTAAGGATTTTATTTTCAAATTTTTGTGGTATTTATTATTATTTTATCAACACATAAAAAATAATTATTAGTAATAGGAGTAAGAGACATACTTGTGTCGGTAAGAAGTATCCTTTCTGACCGAGTGTACTGTGTAATATATTTGTCCCTTTTACCGAGAAGACCCTTGAAGTTATGGTGCATGGTGACATGAAGTTATGGCGCAACATTTTTCCAAAATTTGGAAATAGCTTCGACTGGTCGCAAAAAGGCTGGCTCATTTTTGTGCTAAATATCAACTTTTTTTTTTATCAACTACAAGTTGGCCCTTGACTGCTATCATACCTGATGTTAAGTGATGATGCAGTCTAAGATGGAAGCGGGCCAACTTAGCTTCCAATAAGGAAACGCAGCTAGTACCTTTTCTTGCCACCATTCCACAACCATGTTATGTTTAATTAGGATAAGTTAGCTTAAGTTTCTTATTGTACTATTTAATTATACATTTTGAAATAAAATAGTAGCACAAATCTATTCGTTATGCTAATTCGTTGTGCCATTTTTAATACGTTTATCGAGAATATTTAAAGAGACCCCGTCTTCACAAAATGTGATATCGTGTCTGTCCGTCAAACTAACGATATCGTTAGTAGATAGGTTTTATCACTCTTTACTATCGCCTAAGTACATTTAATATTGCTTTTCTGCCTTTTTCCTGTTCATAACTAAACATTATTGTTAATTAGTCGTACTGTATGCGCATTGTAGTGTACACAGCCATACGTTGGCGTTACACTCGAAGTTTAAACAGCATTTGGAATCCTAACTTCTCCTCCACGTACCATTACAATAAACAAACTCATTCACAGCGTGTAGACTTTAACACTAGTATTGCAGAAATTCCAATGTAAGCAGTAACTTTATGCCACGTATAACTGTCCAACTAATTAAAATGCGAAGTTACTTATTACAAGTATACAACTGCACTTTGCAACAATTCTAACTTTTATACGGTCCGTTGATAGAACAACTTCTATGTACGTAATTGAAATAAATAGGTACTTGTGGAGTATTTATTTTTATTTGATTTCTCATTTTGATTAGGTACGGCGTGCTTGCGATTGTATTGATACAAGAGCTGTTTTCTTATGAAATTGGCTTAGTTATATTCTTTTCGTTATAGCTATAAACTATGTTACTGGTTCTGTGTTTAGTTTAAATTGACTCGGACTGCGTAAGTTCCTTAGTAAGTGAGTTTTCTTTTAAAATGTTTTCAGCTAAATTTCTTAGCCTATCAGCAGTCAATACTGATTATTATTATCCAATGTGTGCAAAGCTATATAATAAAATCCCACTAAGAATAAAAAAAATTGAAAACGATGAAACATTTATTAAAACTGCCAAAGACTATTTGCTAAATAAAGCATATTACACAGTTGACCAATTCCTAAATGATACCATGGCGCCGTCTCCCTTCTAAGCCATTTGCTGTGCCCCTGACGGGGTTCCAATTTGACATACTATTTATAATACTGATTTGACATAATACGTATAAATATAAATTGGAATGTATAAATTTAATTGGAATGCAAATAAATGAATAAATAAATCAACAACATTTGATTCGTCGATTCGCCACTATCCCGCATTTATAAGTATAGTGGGTTGATACTTCTATCCATTTCCCTATTAAGAGAATTACATGACCGGCTACGTCTTAAGTTAATGGCAATAGGGCGGCACTCTATTTATAGACGACGATTTTACCAACAGGTAGGACATCGTGGTCTGTCAATTATAACTATATCTTATTATTATATTTTTCTCATGCAATCAATTTGAAGACTATGAGCGTTGTAGGGAATTTTGCGATCAGAGATAACCACCCCAGCGGATGAAGCTCTATGTAAATATCAAATGTTGCTTTCAGTCAAGAATTTGCTGTCTCTTTAAGCGTCGAATCGCCTGTGGTATCGTCAACTGCACAGCCAGGTGATTCGGATGTTTTATTATTGTAGCTTTGTAGTAGTTAGCATTAGCATGTAGTTGTTCGAAACTTGTTCCAAGACGTAATTCCGTGTTCTCTGTACGAAATAAGTATAAATAAAATAAGTCAGCGTTTCGAAACAGACAATGTTTGACGAGGAGCGTTTTAAATCTCGAGCCTACGCAGAAATTAAATTATACCGCCAATGATATTCATGGCGTGGGAAATATCTTAAATTGTTTTCGTTATCTTTTCAGTAAGAAAGTTCCGACGGCCGACTTACTAGTGCCGAGGAAATAAGAGGCGCTTATCTGAAGCTCCGGAAACGTGCCGAGCCTTCACGGAGATCGTTGCTTTTCACTTTATCTCTTACACAAAACGCAATAATCCTATGTTTAATTGAGAACAGTAGACTTTGTTACGATTACTACGCAAAAAACAAATGCTCCATGCTTAAGTTCCCAGGTAATGTGGCTCAATCTGTGCTTTTAATTAAATCAATTCTATTATTTCATCGTGATACATCCGCAAATATTTGAATGCTAAACCATGCCCTTGATTTTGTTTTTATTCAAAGACACTTGATTTTCACTCTTTAATAATAATAGACTGCCTCGTTCGTCTAGTGGTTAGCCTATGTGGCTTCGATCACGAGGTCCTGGGTTCGATTCCTGGTTTGGGTCATGGAATAACTCTGAGCTTTTTCATTCTTCTATGAAATGTTCAGTCCATCCCAAGTTCGGAGTCTGGAAGTTGGTGGTGTTACAACCCCATGCCTCGGAGAGCACGTTAAGCCGTCGGTTCCGGTCACTATCATCAACATTTAATAGTGATAATTTAAAATGAAACATTGTCACCCTAAGCCCGCCAACCCGCATTGGAGCAACGTGGTGGGTGTACGCTCCATATCCCCTGTAAGGAGGAAGGCCTGGTTCTGTAGTGGGCCGTTTATAGGCTGATAATGATGATGATGAATAATAATAGAATACCTAGCAATTTTATTACGATCCGCGAAAATGCGGCTATTTTATGTAACTCTATTATAGATCTTATTAACAGACGCATGAGGTTAACACGGGTGCCTCAGGTTAATGAAAACGGGCCAGCACATTAAAATTAACACGACGAATTCCGTGCATTATCTGCTAAGATTTGCTCTATTCTAGTGTTGATTTTCAAATAAAATTTTGTATCTATTCCTGTACCTACCTTTCTAGGTACATAAACGAAGTAAAAATTAATACGCCAATAAAATTAACCTTAAATAGATTTGGAGCAATGTATAGAACTGGAAATTACTTTAGAAATAAATAAATAAAACATAAATTTCTTATAGTTTGGACGTAGAATTTATGATATTAAGTACAATTAAAAAGCTAGATTTTCCGGAACAAACGCTTCGCGAAATGTATTTTTACTTTGAGGTTTGCTCAACAATCGTGCTCCAGATCTCTTTGTCTACTTGAAATAAGTCATAAATGATTACCAGGTAGCGAACTCCGCTCTAATAATTAAAGAATAATTTGTAGACTCAAATATATTACTGTGCTGTTTTTAAAAAAAATTGATTTCATAAAAATGGGAGGATCTATGAGCTTAACCGTATAACATTGTCTATGAACTGTGAAAGATGAGAAACTGAAAGTGCACGTTTGTGTACTGAGTGCCGAGTGTGAGTTTTCACCAAAACAAATCGAAAACTTCACTTTCGCGTTAAGGGCATATTTATATGGAACTGAAAAAACTCAAATGGACGAGTGTAGTGTTAGTTCGCTGCTTCAGTTCCATATAAATATGCCCTTAACGCGAAAGTGAAGTTTTCGATTTGTTTTGGTGAAAACTCACACTCGGCACTCTGGTTTATGTACTGACAATAGGAATATATTATAAAAGTCACGGAAAATCTATTCCCAAAAATAATTTTAAACAAATTATTTATCTTTAAATTAGTTTGCTACCAGAATACCTACCATCAACTATAATAGCGACTCAACTGTAGACCAAAACCGACCAGTGCCTAGTGTGAGCTTACACCAAAACAAATCGAAAACTTCACATTCGCGTAAAGGCAAATATTATATGGAATTGAAGCAGCGCCCCTGGCAGTATCGAGAGAAAACTCAAATGGGTGAGTGTCAGTGTCATATAAAATTTGCGTTTATCGTTCGCGATATGGACGCGGTAAAGTCTTACACTAGCCACACAGTTTAGATCTACAGTTAAGTCGCTATTACTACAATGAACTACATTGTAGGTATGCTGTGGTATAATTTCTATATTATGGGATTCAAATTGTGAACAGCTAATAATTTATTTATTTTGCTATTTTTTACAATAAAGTTACAAAGTCACTCAGATTTAAAAACAATTATATACGAATGTTTATATAATCAGGCGTTGACTCTGCAATAGAAAGATATTTCGTAATTGATTATTGAATTAGTAGAGTTTACGCAATTTCATCGGTTTTTCGAAGAAAATAGCAGAATAAATACATTTTTCGCTATTCATAATGAACACCCGCAAAGTAACGCCTGCTTCTGTTTAAATTGTTTAGTGTGATCTAAGGTGTAAAGCATTATTAATACTCTTAATGGCATTTCAATCTCGGATAATACGCTAAAAAAGTAATGAAAAACGAAAATCTTTTCGCAACTACTTTTATAAGCTGAGCTCGAGGAAAATAGCATTATATTGACAGCAAACCGGCGCCTCAACAAAGACAACTCAATCAATCATTGATTGTCACACTCCATAATATACTCGCGCGTGAACGTTAGACCCCATTCAGATGGACCAGTTTGACGCTATTGTTCTTACAGACTCAATAGTTTGGTGTTTGTTTGTGGAGCTGACAGTGTGGTGATGGTCTTTTGTAGGTGGTAAACTAACGAGAAAACAATCAGTTGTACACAGAAAAAGACTAACTTTTCGTTGCAATTAATGTAATTCACAATGCGCTTTATGCGTTGGGAGCTCATGAAAATTTCTATTTAATTGTATGTTATATTACGTAAATTATAAGTAATTTCATTTTAACTTAATTCTATAGACTGTAGTAAAAATTAGGTTAAGTTATTTATTTTAATAAACTTTCATTAATATAAGACATGGTGTTTTGTTCGTCCAGTAGTACTTTAGTTACTTTACTTTACTTCAGTTAGTCTTTGGATCAATCACGCTTGCCTGGGCTGTCTGGGTTCAGTTTCTCGGTTGGGGTATGAAATATTATTATTTTTAATCCCTAGAGAGTTACTTCAGGAGAAAGTAATCTAACGGTGTTCAAATTGTTACGATGTCATACTAATTTCATGAACGGTAATGAAACATAACAAAAACGCACTTTTTAAAACGTGCGTTTCATGTCTTTTTTCATAGTCCATATACCTACAACGACACCAGGCTCTTACATTTTAGTGTCCTTTCTTTGTTGTGACAAGAGACCTTTGTCGAATGGGGGCGCAGTAAACTTTTATACACTAATCACATTTATGATAAATAAAATTGTTTTTTTACGCGTAAATCGCGAAATATTGATTTTTTGACGTGGCGTGACAGTATGCGAGGTGAATTTATAAGATATAGGTCCTGGGTTCGATTCCCCGCTGGGCCAATTGAATTTTTCTTAGTTGATTTAGATGGCTGGTGGGTGGCTACAGTCTACCGTACCGTCAAAGGCATATCACTGATCGATTTGGCGTTCTGTGTGGCTAGTGTGAGATTTTACCGCGTCGATACCGAAAACAGTAAACGCAAATTTTATATGGAATTGGAGTAGCGCCATCTAGTTATAGTGAGAGTAAACTTTTTTTTTTTATATAATTTGACTGTTCGAGTGACTACGTTTTTACGCAGTCGCTCGGTGAAAAACTCGCACTTGCCCCACTGGTACGATGAAGTGTAGAAACCGGAAGGGGTATGGATTTTATATGATCCTACTCCTAACAAGCCCGCTTCCATCTTAGACTGCATCATCACTTACCATCAGGTGTGATTGCAGTCAAGTGTTAACTGGAAGTAAACAAAAAAAGATCAGCTTTATCGTCGTGTGAACGAGTCTTTATTTTGGAATTGCCTTCATAAGACTTTTTCCAGGGCCTGAAGACTTAACAATGACGTTTTAATATTAACCGAGTTTAGGTAGTTATTAAGCGGAATATTTTTCTTTCAGCGGAACAAAAATAGGTAACTTTTGTGGGCACGGATTTCCATAAATAAATTATCGTGTTTTCACACGACTTTGTTTGTTAGTTAATATTTTACGAAAAATATACTGTACGTAATAAACTTGCTAAATTCTATTAATATTCATAATAAATAATTGTTTTAACTTTTCATGCTTGCGTAGTGAAATTAAATTATTATTTTTTGTATTACTATTTTTGTTTTTAGTAGATATTAAAGTTAATAAAAATATTATATATAGTTTGAATACTTTAAAAGCCTCTGTGTTTCATCTCATTGAGCAATTCGAAAATGTAAAAGATTTACATAATTTACTTGATAATGTTGTGTCATTATCATTCATGTTTTTCCTATTATCATCAACATTATCAATCTAATAACGGCCCACTAAATTATCTCCCCTCCTTATAGGAGTGGGGATATGGAGCGTGGACCCACCAATGCTTTTTAATTTTTTGAAATTCTGTATAATCACAATATTTGCGGGTTACTACGAGTAGCCAAGAGTAGTCGCTAAGTATTTCACTCATAAGAAGCGAGATATTCTCAGAGTATCTCAACGTGATGAAATCAGAAAAAGATACATACATGAACCAAAATTATCGATTTTGCTCGACAAGTGATGGAGGCCGGGCACACAGTTTCAAAGACCGAAAAACGTTGGGGTTATAAGGTGGCGAACCCATGTGACTGCTCAGGGTCATTGTGTTTGGATATCCCTAGAAAAGTGGCCCAGACTTCCATTGACAGATGTGAATAAAAATACGAGTGGAATCTTTAAGAAATACACTGCAATATCATTCATGTAAGCCGGTATACGTATATCGTAGTATTTTCTTTTTAAAGTCAAAAATTCTTTCCGTGTTCAAAAATTCAAGCTTTCAAGTTGCAAAATGAGAGAAGCAATTGTCTGTTAGCAAGGCTTAGCATCTCAGATCCGAGCGGAGCGTCGACGAGATCTAATGGCCCGTTAACAATGCCCGGCCAGAATTACGGCCTGTTTTCCGCTGAAACCGAGACTTTTATGTACCTTTGCTGAATAAGATAATGAATTGGCCATAATATTGCTTATTTAGTTGAGCATTATCAAAATTTATCTATACTATAACTTTATAAAGGTTATTTGGATTTAGTGTTTTGTTGTAATGCAGTCTGATTCAGGTTTATTAACAGGCTATTTTAATAGCCAAGTACAGGGCAAGGCCTCCCTCGATTTTGAGGAATCATATGCTAGAATTATTATTTTTTCGTAAGGAAATAAACAACGCTACCATACTTCCGAGGTACGACTTGACTGTGCATGACTTTAAGCAACCATTCTCTACGTTAATACTGAACAATAATAATGACAATGACTGAATGAATGAATAGTAATAACACACAATGTATTGAGACATCGTACTGGAACGCTAAATCGTTAGGCGGTACATCTTTGTCGGTGAATCCTCCCACCAGTGAGACCTAAACCGATTTAGAAAATCTCAATTGTCCCAGCCGAGAATCGAACTTAGGACCTCAGTCTTATAAATCCACTGCGCATATCACTGTGCCACGATGAGCGTCAGACATGAACTATCATCATATTATACCAAATTTGAATAAAAATTTAGGATTTATAATTTTAAATAGTATAATGAGATATTAAGTGGTTTTTAACCGACGACAAAAAAACGGAGGAGGATTTTTTTTTCATGTATGACCATGCATAACTTTTTACAGAGTTGTCCGATTTTGATAATTCTTTTTTTATTAGAAAGGGCATACTTCCAAGGTGGTCCCATTGTCACCATGTTAGGATCTGATGATGATATCCTGGAAAAATTAAAGGAACTCTTCGAATTTCGTAGGCACGATTTCGGTTTTTGTCTCGGTATCGGTAGTTTTTTGGCTACTAGTGCCGTATAATATACTATGACAGTATAGTACGAGTACGTTACGTGACGATAAATCACTAAAAAGTAAGAAATAAAAATTTTTAACAAAAAATTTAACCGACTCAAATCGCACTAAAAAGTAAAAAATAACTGTGTCATTTAGTTGCTTTAATTTACTTAAGCATATCTATGAAGTCGTGATTTGAGTCGGTTATATTTTTTGTTAAAAATTTTTATATTTAAATTGACTCAATTCCATTTCAGTATATTTGAGAACATGTGAAGCAATTGCAAAATATTGGCCAAATCCGTCAATCCGTTCCTAAACTTAATTTGATTGTCGGATGTATTCTTTGTCCCTGTGAACAAATCGCCCGGGATGGTATTATTTCGTGTGTAGATTTATCGATGCAAGGCCGCGGCCCGGTTTGTTGGGGCTCACGATAAATCTTCGTCCTATTTAAACGGTTATTACGATGTAAGTAGGTGATAAAGAAATGAACAAATGTGTCAAGCTTTGCTTGCTTGCTTTGCTGCAGAAGCAAGGTCCATACTAAATTTTTTGAATGTAACGTAAGTGTTGGTTGATTTCATTTTGTAAGGACAGTACGGGTCCTCTTAGTTTTACATAATATTGTGTGTAAATGAAAGCTTAATATATTAGTATCCTATCATTGTAAATTTTCTACTATTTTTTTTTATCGACTACAAGTTGGCCCTTGACTGCTATCACACCTGATGTTAAGTGATGATGCAGTCTAAGATGGAAGCGGGCTAACTTGTTAGGAGTGGGACGAAAATCCACACCCCCTTCGGTTTCTACACGACATCGTACCGGAATGCTAAATCGCTTGGCGATACGTCTTTGTCGGTAGGGTGGTAACTAGCCTCGGTGAAAGCCTCCCACCAGCCAGACCAAGACAAATTAAGAAAAATCTCAATCTACCCCGCCGGGAATCGAACCCAGGACCTCCGTGTTATAAATACACCGCGCATACCACTGCGCCACGGAGGTCGTCAAAATTTGAATTTTATTAACGGAAGCCCGTGGTAGTTCTTGTTCTCGCTAAAATTTTGATATAAAATAAGACCTTTGTGTTATTATGATATGCAGTGTTATAGGGTTATTCAAGGGGAGAGTAAATAAACACCTCAAAAGCCGGCAACGCATCAGTGGATCTACTGGTGTTGCAGATGTTCATGGGCGGCGGTAATTACTTAACATCAGGTGATCAGCTTGCTCGTTTGCTCGCTATTTTTATAAAAAAAAATAAGCTATATTATTATGAAGTTTCATCAAAATCGATTCAGTAGTTTTTGCGTGAAACAGTAACAGACATCCACCCATCTATATATGCAAACTTTCGGTTTTATAATATTAATCTGGTTGGGCAGGGAGAATAACTTGAACAGAGGAGGTGAGTGTTGACGCGCGTCACAAAGGGTACGCTTAAACCTACACCCGTGTCACAAGTCTCGGGCTCTGTTCGGAGTTTTTCTCTCAGCCACGCGATGGACCCGGCACCCGCACGGTGAATCCATGGAATGCTAAGATATTCGTCTCCCTCTCTTTTGCAACTAGACTCTTGAGGGTCAGATCATACTATACGCTTGCGAATAGAGGTATCCTCCTCGAAGCTTTCCTGTCGTTCCTAACCGTGTGTTAGTGTGTGCCGGCCCTAAAAGCTGTTATCATTACGTACTTCAAAACAGTTACTGTTTAGAGGTATTAGGATATATTAGTTGTCATTTGGCGGTTATTTTTAATTTAAGTTTTTGATCAAACCAGAAGGTTTCTTATCCTAACTTTTTTGCTTATTTATAAAAAAGAATAAATCGGAAGGCTGACTGAGTTACTTTTTTAATATGTTCGGATATTTATGACTTGCACCCTAAGAGCTATTAATATTTTTACAACCTTACAATCTGCGGCGGCATAGACCGTCCGATATGCTACTTTGTTTTATGGTTTTATCCAAACTACCTATATACTTACTACATGTATATATTTTATTCAAGTTTCCATAAAACCGATTCCAAACTCACCTTTACTTTATGAAGCAGTTGCAAAAATAAAAAACAAAAAGCATTTTATTTCTCGCATTGTTTTCCATTATTTAGAACTAATTACCTTTTTAGTTTTATTGAAAAGTGTTTACCCACACTTTTGGGATTATTTTATATTTAAGAATAAACATAATATCAATTGGGAACCGGGCATTCGAGGGCCTGAACCGCTCTGCCAAATCGGAATGACGTCGGGAATGAAATTGTCAAATATTATGTTCTTGATAGCCGCTGGTCTGAGACGGCTCAGGATGTTGTGTTTAGAAGTCCCAAAAAGGAATTTTTTTTTTGGTGTAAATTTGCTTCATAGATACCCGATTTCGCAGGGGAGAAATCGCGTTATGTGGGACTTCTCCACTAAAACCCCCTCGGTGGCCATCCTCAGTGCATTTGCGAAGCACCGGGCTCTCTAGTGAACTGCTATACCGGCGCTCCCTAAAAAGGCCTATGTCCAGCAGTGGACGTCCACCGGCTGTTAATGATGGTAACAATGTTGTAACAAGCAGGCAGGATGTGCTCCAGTTCGTTCACTTATTACAAACAATTGAGTATGTATAAAATATTTAATATTAATAGCAAACAAAATTCATTTCTTACAGTAACCTATAATGCAGCTATACACAATAGTGATATTTTCTAAAGCAAAGACCTAGACATTGTATGCTTCTTAAAAGGACACTACTATATATCTATAACTACGTAGTAACAACAACTTACCCGTCAGGATGTGCTCTCGTCGATTCACTTATTCGCCAGTTTGTCACCAGAATTATTATAAACAATTAACTTTGTATATGCAAATAAATAAAATTAAAGTGTCTGTTTATAGTTCCAAATTAACAGCTTTCACTAAATGTATATTAATGTATACGGTTTTGATGTCAGTCATCAAAAAATAATTTTCAAAATTTGTCTTTGTTTGTCTGTTTGTTTTGGCTATCTTTGAAACTACCAGTCGGATTGTAAAATTATTTGCAACATAACGTATGTAAAAATTTTAATATTACTTGCAAACCAACAGTGATTTCTGAAAACAGTTAGCTTGTTAATAAAAACAAGCTATCGTATAATTTTATCACTTGGAAGTGCTCGTGGAATGAACTGTTGAAAATAAAGTGAAAACACTTATTTCTCATGCGGATTACCTTTTGTAGAGTTGTTCCAGCTGGCTGCAAGCGTCCATTGGATTACCAACTAGATTTCACTTTTAAACTTAGAAAAGAAAATCATTTTGAGGCTAATAGAATTTCTGATTCAGTTTTTTTCACTTCTGAATGAAACTAAGGAAGTATGCAACGATTATGACAAATGGAAGGTTGTAGTCACTACCTGCAAAGAGGCGAGATGATATGTATGCATGTATTTTCTTTACCTCGGTTACTTGTATAAAATATGCCTTCGTGCCCCGGTTTCACTCGTATAGTTCCTGTTCGCGTGCGAATATCTAAATGTCAATGTTCAAATATATCTGTATTGGCATATGTTCCCTGACTTACAATGGTTATGTATGTTACTTAATAACATTTTTATAATTTCAATAATTGACATGTAATAATTTTGACATTTTAATTACCTAATCGTATCAGTGACGTCCTTGGCACCAGGTTTTCAAGTTTTGTAACCCTTGTTTAGCAAATAAATAAATGACTGAATGAATATGTATTCATGTACAGTGACAAATTATACAAAATGGTAAACATTTTCTCCGTTACAGGTTCGTAATAATTTCTCAGGACAGGCAGTGGCAGTTAGCATCTATGAAGTGCACGCGACTGATTATGTGACCAGAGTCTTCTTATGAGGCCCACAGTTAGCGACCAAGTTTCAGATCCATAGGTCATCACTGGTAACACGCACTATTCAAAGACTCTCGTCTTTAGGCACTGCGAAATTTTTGACATAAAGATAAAGATGTCACGAAAGTTTCTAAATTCAATAATATTTTTATTGCCGCGTGGCGCAGTGGTATGCGCTAAGGCGGAGATATTGATTCGGCGGTTCACCTCCTTCTCTAACCATTACCGACAAAGGCGTACCGCCAACTATTTTTATTGTATTTACTCCTAACAAGTTAGCCCGTTTCCATCTTAGATTGCATCATCACTTAACATCAGGTGTGATAGCAGTCAAGGGTCAACTTATAGGCATTAAAAAAACATATTGACCTACATCGAACATGTCTGCCAGAATACCGAGCAATAGTGCGGTAGTCGCCGCGAATTTGAGAGTGTAAATTGAAACATGTCGAGAGTTAATTGCGTCCAGCACCGCTCGTGACCCCCCGCCCCTTTTGAAGGATAATCCTCCCCCGTCCCTCTGATACAAGCCGCGATCGCTATTTGTGTTACTAAAATAATATTCACAAATTCTCGAATTCTTCGAATTGTAAACATATGTATATTAATACAGATTAGCATCGATTTATAATTTGTAATAGACCAAGCTGTTGCAAGCTGTACAAGTTGGAATATTTTACGCTCACTTTTCATCATTGTCAGCCTATTTATCGGCCCGCTGTAAGGCCAGGCTACCTTCATTTAAGCTAAATATCCCCTATATTTAGCTTAAACCCATCAAGATAAGTTGATGACGCGGCTGATAGGAAAAATTGATAATGATTTATGTAACGATCTCTGTCAGATTTTAATGATCAAGACCGTGCTTCCGGAGCACAGGTGGGCAAAACACCACGAATTTCCCAATTTTGGGATTAGAGAATATATTATAAATATACTCAGAATAATTTGGAAGAAAAAAGTTCAATTTTTAATAGTCCGCCTGGGTTAAAAAAACCTCTAAAGGAGTTAAAGAGATAACTATTTATTTAAATGCAATAAATCATGCTTAAGTCTTTTAAAACTATGAAAAGGATTTCAATACTGTTCTCATTAATGAAATAAAGTGTTTCAAAGTGAAGGTCAATACGTATAGTTTTAAAAATAATTTAGTCTCTCTCTACGCGAACAAAGTCGCAACATTCACTAGTTAAATATAAATACCAAATTGCATTTTATTTCATTATCCCCCAAGATATAGTTGGATTACCGAGTCAATCAGGAAGAGAACACCAACTACGGAGAAAATTGAGTTTCGTGACGTGATTAATTAATTCCGCGAACTAAGGTCTTGGGGACTTCACCGCATAACATCGCCAAAATGCATCGACATTTTCAAGTTTAATTTAATTAGCATTAAGTACTATTTCTATTTGATTTATCCTTTCGACTGTAATTTGTCACATCAGCTATACTAAAGCCAAGCTTGATTGAGAATGCTTGTCAACAAACAAATTAAAAATGAAGGTAGAAATTAGTCGTCATTTTACACCTATTTTTTTTAAATTAACTAGTTAATGATGAATTCACGACAATAAATTGGATAAGTAAGCTTAAAACTAATTAATAGATTCAATATCTTTTAAATAATTTTTTTTAACTTAAACATAATTTTAAATTTATTAGGCATAAAACATGTTGCAATTTTTACCTTCATTTTAAATTTGTTTGTTGACAAGCATTCTCAATCGAGTTTGGCTGTAGTATAGTCTTATCGATGACTATACCTTGAGTCGAGGTGTAAAGTTCTGAGCTTTTTTTTTCTATAGAATTTCCGGGGATAATTCTGAGCTCAGTGTTGGCAAGTTTTTGGTTTAACACCACTAACCACCTGGAAGAGTATTTGTATATGTTATCGAGTACATCGGTCTTGGTCATTATTGTCAACATCTGATTGTGATCATTTCAGTGAAACATTATTTTGGATCTAAGACGTAAAGAAAGAAAGAAAGTAAGTCTGACGAGACACGGCAGATTCAGGCAATAATAATAATAATAATAAAGCCTTTATTTATCCTTAATCTTCACAAAAGTATTAAACCTATTGGGTCCAATACCTAAATTGTTAGTAGATCTAAAAATCAGAATGCTATCTATCATACAATACTGTGTAAAATTCTCGCTTACCTTGAGAATAAACAGAAACTCATATTCAATACCTGAACAAACTAATCCTAAACTAAAAATATTGTACATGAGCTACAATACAGTTTCGGTAGCCGAATCAGTTTTTAATGAAGCAGTTTCATTGTTCTCTTCTGTTCAATCACAATTATATTGTACAAAGGTCCGGTGTACGTGGCAGCTGCAAGTTAATAAATTCAATCACTTCACTAGCTCCCAGTGGGTACTAGTTTAAATGCACGGATATGTAAATTTTGATACCGAACCCACAAAGGAGTTGTTGGAGATTAAGCTACCACCCTCTCTATAGTAAAAGAAAATTGGTACTTAGTCTAGACTAGGTAACCTATTAGCCAAGGTTTGATTTTTGTTTAAAACAAATTTATCGATAAAAGATTTTGTGAGCGAATTATATATTTAGTGTTAGTGAAAATGTATTTAATATTTAAAATAGGGCTCGTTAGGTCTTTATTGTTGAAATTTAATTGTATTTGCTCCTCATGTAATATTCCAAAAATAAGAACTTTATTTAAAAAGAAATTTTAAATAAAGTTAAAATTTCTAGATTTTATTGGTTGCGTTGCGAAATTCTTAAAGGCATACTAGACATAATTTGTATGTATTATGATTGTTATTTGTGATATAAAATTAATATCATCATCCTTAGCAGATTGCAGACAATTACGAATTTTTTAACAATGAAAGAATCAATTTCAAATCAAATCAAATCAACGAATGATATCGAACTGTGAATTGTTTTCAAAGGGTGATATTTAAAAAGTGTATAATCAAGCGGTGCCAGAAGGCATCTTGCCAGGAGGCTGTAGCGGTAAATCTCTCAGAACCTCCAATGAATAGGACGACTTGCGCGAGTTATGAACGCCCCATTAGTTCCCGCCGAACGTCTTATACGTCGAATCTTTTATACGTGTTTTAACTTAATGTGAAGGGATTTTCTTTTGCTATTTTCCGGGACTCTGCCGAGTTGTACTGGTGATTATATACCGATTAGTTTTCTTTGAAGCGCTTCCCTTTGTTTCTTTTTCATACAAATGTTTATTGAAGAATAGTTTATTTAGTTTTTGACGACCTCCGTGGCGCAGTGGTATGCGCGGTGGATTTATAAGGCGGAGGTCTTGGGTTCGATTCCCGGCGGGGCAGATTAAGTTTTTTCTTAATTGGTCTTGGTCTGGCTGGTGGGAGGCTTTTATCGTGGCTAGTTACCACCCTACCGACAAAGACGTACTGCCAAGCGAAGCGTTCCGTTACGATGTCATGTAGAATCCGATAGGAGTGTGGATTTCATTCTACTCCTAAACAAATTAGCCCGCTTTCATCTTAGATGGCATCATCACTTAACATCATGTGTGATAGCAGTCAAGGGCCAACTTGTTATCATTAAAAAAAAAGTTACTTCTCAAACCTACCATGTTTGAACAATGTACGTATGAGTTTCTCTGTATGTTTGTCTGTGACATTGTAGCTTATATAGATCAATTATATCTATGTGATTTTAACTATTTGTTTTATTGCTATACGTTATTCTATCGAATCTGTATTTCATATGAAGATCTGTAGGTCCTTTCTTGAAATAAAAGCACCGTGCGAACATCTCGTCAATCATCACACCTTCAGTTCGACTGTCAGACCAATACGAAAAAATGTCGATGGAAAATATCGATTTTTGTTCCATTCGTTTTACAACGGTTGTACATCGGCTTTAATACTGGAGTTTTTATGCTTATTGAATAGCCAATATGAAGATATCTGTCCAAGTTTGTTCTTTTTACTATATTATGTCTACGTTGGAGAGTAGATATTTCTAAAATAAATATTCTATCATGTCGGCAACGACTGTTGCAACGGCTTTTTTACCTCCCTAACATTTGTAAATTCTCAGACTAGATAGTTAATTTTAGAAATTTATAACTTCTAAATTGGCTCTATTCTAATGGTAGTCCTCGGTCGTGGCTAGCTTTACTACCACGTAGCTTTACAGAGAAATTGGTTGAAGGAATTTACCCCTTCCAACATACCTACCTGATATCATTTTAGACTGTATGATACCATTTTAGGTCGATGACCGGTTAGTGAAATGGGGCATTCTGCGTTTCTATACCCTAGGCCGTGGGTTCGATTCCTAAAACCCAGAAAATATTTGTCTAATGAACATCAGTGTACCCATTACACAAGTTTCGATTACTTTATTGTTATATGCGTGTTGCCCCAAATAGAATAAAATATTAATATTTTTCCGCCAAAAGTTAAGTTATGATTAGAAAGTAATTAGGATCTATACGAGACTAACAACACCGTAGGTGAAATCGTAAAACCAACCAAGTAAGGTGGTCGGACCGTCGCAGTATACCGTAACAGATTGTGGGGGCATAAAAATATTAATGGCTTTCGGGTTCAAGCCGTAAATATCAGAATATTATTATAAATCTTACTTAGTAACTTGTTTTCAAAAGTATTGTATGTCATTAACTACTTTATAGTCATAAAATAATACTCTTTGTTACATTATTATTATCTTTCAGAGAATATTAACTGATATAGAGCCTGTGTAGCTACAAACAGTTCAAAGTGCTGAAAAAGAAAGAGGTTTTTCTCACAAAGAACTGATGTCTCAATAGTTTCTACGGAATTTACGCGGGTGGTACTGCTAACAGCTACTAATTAATAATTAATAGGACTTAATTAAATACGAACAAAATATGTTTCATATTTGTTTCTTGTATTTTAATATATTCTGACGGAATCACACACATGTAGGTGGGTAGAACAGTTACATTAAACTTTGATATTGCGACCCGACTTGGTTAAGCAGGACACGGGTGTAGCGTAAAATTTTATAACAAGTTTAGACGTCCTCATATGCAGCTTCTTGATATCTGGACATTTGGTTTGGACACACATTAACAAATATTCTAAAAGCTATAAAACTGACCTTCTAAATTTTTTTTGCTTGATATTTATTCTAATATTACAAAGAAAAAGATGTATCAGAAAATCACTGTGACAAATTTCAGTTTTTTTATGTACTTGATTGTGTTACACCACTATGACTAGGAGTTAGTGCCTACTATACGGTTTACCGTATAGTAGGCACTAACTCCTAGTCATAGGGACCTGGGACATTGGGACCTGACAAAAAATATTTCCATTAACATTTGATAGTTATAATTACAGATTGAAACATTAGCATTAGAATTGGAACAGGTCGTTGACACTACTGTTTCCAAAACTTTTTTTATATGGAGGGAGACACTGTTGTAGGACATTCAGAAAACCTGACAATCGTGAACCTTTGTATTGGTAATTTACTTAGAGTTTCAGTTACGCTTTTCATGCACAGAGTACCACCACCAGTATTATGCCACCTTAATTCGAAACAATTCCTTTGCGGGTTAGTTTCCAAAATTTACATATCTGTGCATTTATACCGAGGCACCCGTCGGGAAGGTGTGAGCGATTGAATAATTAACTGGCCTCTACCAAAACCTGCCGGTATCAATATGCATACATTGACTTTTGTGTGTCAACTGTGAATACCGTATAGTGCTTACTCTTTCGCATTGATTTATTTATTGATCTGGATGATGTAAATTGTACTTTAGCAATTAAAAAATTACATGTATTTACTAAATTATTGTACCTGAGTAACATTTCAATTTTGGTGACCAAATAGGTACAGAACTAAGTCCACGTCAGTCACGTCAGACGTGGTTTTTTTACTGTAACTAATACAACAGCAAAATAAGATCTCTGAAGGTCTTCCAATTCCGTTTTAACCTTTTGCACTTTGAACGTGTTTGCCTATTAATATAAGGTAAATAGAAGCTGGAAGGGCTACATCTTGTAAAACGAACGAAGAACACGAAATCAAAACGGTTTTGTACGCGTTCAAGGGTCATCGGCTACGTAAGGACACTGTGATGCCTGGCGGTTCTATGTATAAGGGTCTGGTATTTTTTACTTGATTAACTAGTAAACTTTCAAACGAGTAAGCTTCTAAATCTACAATAATAATGGAGCAGGGTCTTCGCTGTAATATCCTCTCCTAGAAGAAGGGAGGCCTGGTCATATAGTGCGTCATTAATAGACTGATAATGTTGATTTATACGATGCTAATTGTATGTAGCTAATGTATTTACACGATAAAGTAAATTATTAAAGTTTGTATAAAATCACCGTAACAGCTTTAATCAAAGTTAACACAGTAGTATTGTTTCATATACCACAGTTCGTAGTTCGAAAAACTAACCGATTATGCTGAAGAAACTTTAAATGGACCGTGTGAACTATCGCAGTTTGTTGAGCTTGTGTTGTTTGTATATTAAACTAATATAACACGGGCGGAAAGTGAGTAATTTTATGATGGATTGCCGACTTTATAGCCGAGGTTCTTATTAAAGTAAACAAACTATCCAGAGAATGCAATACCGCTTTAGAAATTCATGGCATTAGGTGTTGTACTCTTAAATTTTAAAGTATGTTTGTTGTTAACTATGAAGGTACCTAAAGGTTATTTTTTTCAATTTCTCGACAGTAACAGACGTGGAATTAGCTAGAAAACGACTTTTATGAAAAAGATCGTTCTAGAATCATTATTAAATAGGTACTAGCTAGTAGTAAGTTGTACCTTAAATTTCTTTTTCTAAAAGTCTTTATAAATAAAATTATAAATATTATAGGACAATTTCACACATCGCTATATAGCCCCAAAGTAAGCGTAGGTAGCTTGTGTTATGGGTACTATGATAACTGGTGAATATTTTAATATATATAATACATAAATACTTACAATATATAGATAAACATCCAGACACTGAAAAACATTCATGCTCATCTCACAAACATTTTCCAGAGGTGGGAATCGAACCCACAGTCTAGGATGCAGAAGCAGGGTCACTACCCACTGCGCCACTCGGTCGTCATTATTCTGTTCTGCATTAGTCTATTAAATATAATAAATAGACTGTTGATGATGGTATGGTATGAAATTCGCATTGGTATTAATATCTAAATAAATGGTTCTGATAGTTACCTTTTATCAGAGGCATAAATGATATCAGTAAATAATATCTTTTATTATAAAAGGTATTCAAATTACAGTTTGAAAAGTTCGTTAATAAACAAAAGTGTAAAAGCTATGAATACGATAATTTTGAAAATTCGTTTCCACGATGACGAACGCTCCGAATAATTACCCTTTGAAGAATTGGAAGGTGGGAGCTCTCTGGACCTGACGCAATTAACTCTCGACATGTTTCAATTTACACTCGCAAATACACATCTCTGGGACCGCCATTGTTTGCTGTTATGCCGAACATGACCGAACTCCGATCCCAATCTAAACATTATTGTAAATACCCACAATGCATATATTGGAACTGACTTGTTAGGTAAAGCGATAGATAATTTTGCTATTTCATTAGACTATCTGCATACCTACCATCAACTATAATAGCGACTCAACTGTAGATCTAAGCTGAATTGCAGTTTAGGTTATTATTACGTAATAACGTCAGCTGAGTGTCTAGTGTGAGCTTTCACCAAAACAAGAAAACTTCACATTCGCGTAAAGGCAAATTTTATATGGGATTGTCAGTGTCATATAAAATTTGCGTTTACCGTTCTCGATATCGACGCGGAAAAACTTAAACTAGCCACATTGGTCGGTTTTGGTCTACAGATGAGTCGCTATTATAGTTCATTATAGTTGATGGTAGGTATCCTAGCTCTACGTACGTATAATGTGGCAAGAAATTTTGATATGCCAGTGATTTTTAAATGTCAATTTTGTTTAAAATCGATTATTATTATTTCCCACTCTTACAAACATTGATCAAGATAATATTTAACCAACTAATCGCTGTTAAACTAAGATTTTTTTATATTTTATACTATAATTACTATACGATTTTCTTTTCACACAAATGGAAAACATTATCATACTTTAGCATCTACAAGTATTTTGGTGCAAAATAGTTGTAGACGTTAATTAACTTCAATGCATTCGTGTTAATATAAAAATGTTTACAGCCATTACAAATGTTAATAGTGCGACAACTAAAGCATAAGTGTTAATAAAACAAAATTTAAATTACAAAATAGCGGCGGAGTATGCAAGCAGAAAAGGCCAGATATTTCAGCCGAAGTGTTGTCGCGAAGGCTTAAAAGATAATTAGAACTCGTCCTGAATACCGAAAGTACCAACGTTATTTTTGAAAAAAAAACTACAAAGCCGGT
The DNA here is from genome assembly GCA_034621355.1 of Mycalesis mineus. Classification (NCBI taxonomy): domain Eukaryota; kingdom Metazoa; phylum Arthropoda; class Insecta; order Lepidoptera; family Nymphalidae; genus Mycalesis; species Mycalesis mineus. The sequence goes on from CM067881.1 coordinate 8,955,935, forward strand.
GAAGTCTAGTTGGTTATCAAGAGAGCTGCTCCCAGCTGGAATAACTCGCCACAAGGTAATCCACGCGGGAATAATAGCGTTTTCACTTTATTCTCACTTGTTTTTGCTTATTTTCGCGAAACCTCCCCGGGCATAAACGTGTAGCTCGGGACTCTTACCTTATTTATTGGAGGGTTTAATAAAGATTACGCGACAACAATTTTTCCTTCCAATATTTCAGTGACAACTGACAATAGTTGAGTCTCCTTTGATAAAAGAAAACCTGCTAAGGCGAGTGAAATCTTTAACCAACTTCAAAAAGATATTGTCCTTTTTATCTTTATAGATAGGATGTCTCTCTTCTTTTATGCGGTTAGATTGATAAAATTAAAGCTGTAGTTGTGGACTATCTTTTAAAATTGTTATACTTAGATATAATAGCATCTCGTAAATCTTTCATTGATACTGTAACCCAAAAAGTTTAATATAGAGTTATTATTATTCAAAAAATGAAATGAAGTTGATCAAATAATACACCAACATCCCTACATCTGTTTGATTCCTTATTAGGCTGCTTGGAAGGGACAGCTTTTAAGCGACAAGGCCGCCTGTTGTGGATGTCTGTTCTTCTTCTACTTATATCTGTATTTCTATTATTGTACTACTACTACTACTTTTATAATATCTGTTATTTTACTTTTCTTTATTAATACAGTGTAGTATACAATAAAGTATACTTTTATTAGTTTCATTTCATTACACCAAGCAAAGTTTGGTCTCAAAGGGTATCTGCGGGCATTAAAATTTAAAGTTTACAAGTTTATTTGCTAAAATCATTTCCAAGTAGAGGTGCTTTCAGAAGATACGAACCTAGTGGCGCCAATCGGACGCGTCATGACATCCAGCTGTGTAAGTTATTGTTGTCGAGAACAACATAATAATATTTGTTGTTTATCTTGTAAACTGCCTCGTCGGTCTAGTGGTTAGCCTATGTGGCTTCGATCACCAGGACCTGGGTTCGATTCCGGGGTCAGGTCTCAGAATAATTCTAAGTTTTTTCATTCTTCTATGAAATGTTCAGTACATTCGAAGCCTGGAGTCTGGAAGATGGTGGTGTTACAACCCCGTGCCTCGGAGAGCACGTTAGCCGTCGGTGCCGGTCACTATTATCAACATCTTATAGTGATCGTTAATAAATGAAACGTTATCACCCTAAGACCGCCAACCCGCATTCAAGCAGCGTGGTGGGTGTACGCTCCATATCCCCTCTCCTCACGGAGGGAGGCCTGGCCCTGATGTGGGCCGTTAATAGGCTGATAATAGGATGATGATGATGATGATCTTGTAAAAAAAAGGTATAAGAAGAATTTGACCTTCGTGGCTGTGATTACTGGCAAACAAGATTTGTGTAAATTAAAGCAAATATACAAGTAGCTGCACTATTCTTACTATAGTTTGTGCTTCTACTTCGGTTTTAACCGACGACCGACGACGTTTAATTTACTTAAGCTTATCTATGAGTCGGTGCCAGCCAAGGTTTCTACTTTAATGACATTACCTAGAACCCACAAACTGTTTTACTACGTTCAATAAATGTTCCTTAAAATTGCTGGCACCGACTTCATAGATATGCTTAAGTAAATTAAAGCAACTAAATGACACAGTTATTTTATACTTTTTAGTGCGTTATGAGTCGGTTCTATTTTTTGTTAAAACATTTTTTTTTTTGTTTGTTGATAAGCATTCCACATCGTATTTGGCTTAATTATTGGTTAATTGATCATGAGGTTCGAATGCTGGGTCGAGTCGCCGAAATAATTCTTCTGTGAGTTTTTCAGTCTTCTATGAAATTTTCAGTACATTCGAAGCCTAAAGTCGGTTGGTGGTGATATACCTCTGTGCTTTAGAGAGCACGTTAAGCCGTGGGCCGTCAGTAGGCTGATGACTATCATTAACAACTGATAGTGATCTACCCTAAGCCAAACCGCGTGGTGTGTCTACGCTACATATCCTATCGTATTCTGGCCCTGCAGTGGACCGTCAGTAGGCTGATAATGATGACGATCATAGGTTAATAATACATATTAACACGTAAGCAGTCAAGGGCTAACTTGTTGTCGATAAAAAAAAAGCAGTATGATAATAATTTTTAAGTTTCGTTTACGCGTTAATTATTGTAAAACATGCAAGCAAATATTCTACATGCAAAATATTCGATAAATAAGTGTATGTATAATTTTGTTATTGCTTCGCTACATTATAATGATATTTTGTAAGAATTTTTCGTAACTGCCCCTGAAAATAGACTGTTGTTGTATGCTTAAATCATCAATCAATTTATGTAAATGAGCAGGTACAAGCTCGACACAATGTGGCGAAAATTACAGGTTATTTTGTTATAAGTACAGTGCGAAGTGTTAGAGTGTGCTTTGTAATAACAATATCAAACGCCAACTTGGATTTCTTTGCAACCATTCATTGTTTATTTTTATTTGTTATTTTTTTAATTTAAGATAGCTCTTGACATCGCACTGGAAAGCTTAGTTGCTTTGCGGTATAGATTGTTCAATCCACAAAGGCTCGTCGTTTTTTGTTTATCAAACTCTTAAAGTGCAATAAAAACTGCAAGAATGTGAGTTCTAATAGTACGTGACGAGTAGCAATGAGTGAAAACAAAAAACGACGAGCCTTCGTGGACTGAACGACCTATACATCTTTGTTGGTAGAGCCGAAGCCAAGACTTTTTTTTCGCTGGGAAATGCATTTACGCATCCCGGGCGGAGGCTGCGTACCTGCGCAGTCTGCATACGGATATTTGGGACTCCCTGGATGAGAAGCAGCCAGAAGGTCCCACGTACCCTAAACCACAGCGGAATCGCCTGCGTACTTTTTGGGATGTATAAGGATCGCGAAAGCAGATACTTTGACGTCTTGACGTGCTCGTCGGTGCAAGGCCGCAGCCAGACCTGGACCAATATAGATTATGTTAATCAGCTCAGCAGGGAATCAAACCCAGGACCTTCGTCTTATAAATCCACTGCGCATATCAATGATTATGTGATGATAGTATAAAATATACTTGCGTCTTTTTTTCTAAATTTTTTTAACAACTGGTTTGAACGATAAAACTAAATAAGTAATATGGCTGCACATACAATAGAGCGGAATGGCCGGGTACATTTCACATGCAGGGAACTCACGAGTGCTTAATGGATTCAATTAAAACTCGTCCCGAATTCCGCAAGTTACAAATTTAAAATGTAAAAGCATAAAACTACAAAAGTTTGTACTTTGTTATTTTGTGAAACATTGCCAACTGGAAATACTCAAAATAAGCTAATACTCGTGTGTATGAGGACCACCGTTTCCAGTTTGCTTCACTTGCTATTTGTTAATCCGTACGAATATTTCAGAGAACCAATTTTAATATTTCAGAGTGCTAATAATATAAGCCGTTTTTAAGATTTGCCACGTTTCCTCTCTGCGCAATCTATGTAAAGTTTATTTTGCCATGAAGAGTTTTGAGTAATTCTTCGTTTTTAGTGTTGACTCTCTTCAGTACCAAAGGTTATTTCCTCGATTTCATCATTATTAGATGATAAAATTTATTAGGACTATTGTAGTGACCATAAGCACCACTAAAAAGTAACAAAAAGGCAATTGACAATTTTTTTCATCATCATTTATCTGGAAGTAGGTATACCTTTTGTTAAGAAAAAAAAAACCATTTTCACAATCGATTCAAAAATGACGAAGTTATGAGATAACTAACATTAAAAAAATACGCGCCGAATTAGTAATCTCGTCCTCCTTTTGTTAAAAGTACCTACTCTGAAATATTGCCAGATGGTATGGTGTGAACAGTGCTACCTTGGGTTTACTATTTTCCAAAGAAAGAACTATTGTATAAAATAAATTAAAATATATGCACGTTAATTAAATCTGTTTCTTGTTGTATTAGAGCTTTTTGTGACAGAGTTTGTCGGGGAAAGTTGCGAGTGTAATTACAGGCACTTGCAACTTAACATTTCCGTCTCAGGTTGATGGAACAGAAAAGCACTTTGTTGGACCTGTCCCTTGCATGCCAAGTGAAGTATTACTCTATTTATAGACGATGGTTTATTTACCACTTTCTCATTGTTTCATCAATAACCTAGATATGATTAGTTACTATTCAGCTATAAAATGAAATCATTCAATTTCATTTTGGTGAAGTAATATTTTCTTGTCAATACATAAGATGGTTATGTATGTAATTATGTATCCACACTGAATTAATCAAAGCGTATTTGTTATCTTGACTAATACAGACAAAATTAGTTCAAATATAAGTTGCTTTTAAATGTAAAAAATATTTTCTGTGTGTGAGACAAAATTGAACTATAAAAACATTTTACACTAAACATGCGTAAGACAAAAATATGATTACTTATACATGATAGAATAAAAGTCAACTAGCTTTGCCCAGCTGTTTTACCTGCGTTTCAGCACGTGTATCGAGAAATCCATTCATTTTGTGAGTCAACACGAAATAAGTAACTATACCACAAGTCAATAGATTGTCAAGTTTTAGATATTTCGTGATGAATCAATAGGTTAGCTAGTGGTACTTGGCTTTTATGCCTTCTTTATTCTCTGTAGGCTAACGCTTGGCTTCGATTAGGCTTGATGGTAAGCGAAGATGGAGCCTACGGTGGAACGCGCATTCCAGCAGGCAGGTAACATTCCGGCGATAATCTAATGTTTGGATTTTTTTTATTTTCATTAATCATTACTAATGATTCTTCTAGATCGGCGATCTACCGAATCCATCCATCCATCGCTTCAAAGTGCATAGATTATCAAAACTGATATAGATAGATTCACCCATCACATCAGAATATTTTAATATCCTTCTAAAAATATAATAACACGCTTACGATCAATCTCGAAAAATGCGTTTTTTAAATATTGAGTCCCATTTTTTATCGTGTTATAAAAGTTACGATGAATCTGAAATATTACACCTAGTTATTACCTGACGTGATCGCTTTATGGTTATTTGAACGGTGTAAACGTGTAATAAAATTTAAAAACCCATTTGCAAGCGAGTAATCTTACGCAATATTTGCTATGTTTATTTAAGAGACCATAACGCTGGGTTCCTATTTCCTTTGGCTTTACGTCGGGCGTACTGAAGCCTTCTATAACGTTTTATATTTCTTGTGCTATCTGAAAATATACCGCAATTAGCAATAATTTTTGAAGGCTTGTTCTACGTTGATACAAACAAAAGTTTTAAATTGATTATATTACTATTGAGTACATAAATTGCAAACTAAATAACGACTTAAGAATTAAAAATATTTACAAATTCATAAAATCGATATTGATAGCTTAATATCTTAGCAATTCATGGCTTCCCCGTGTGGGTCCACCGTGTGACAGAGAGAGAAACTCTGAGCAAAGTGCGAGATAGTGATAACGGGTGTAGGTTTGAAGAATTCTCTAACTATACTTCAATACTCATCTTCTCTGCTCGTGTTGCTTTCCCTCCCAAGCCAAATTTTGTAAGATCATATCAAAGCAGCTTTTGATATAGAATTGAACGCGGTTCTAGTCAGTAAAAGGTTTTTAAGAAAGTTGTAGAGAGATTAAGCTGGTATACCTCTCGCCCCCCACTTCTACTGCATATAAACTAACTATAACTGTTTTTAGGCAATTCATATGTCAGTATTTGTTCACTTTAAGTGAATAGTCTTTAGGGATGATATTCGAAATTACTAAACGTAGTTCCATGACTTTAAAAGTGGCAGTTTACTAAAGAAGCACAGCTTAAATGCATATTTTACTCTCATAATAAATCAACTGATATTTGGGATCGGTTCGAAAATATAACTTTTCGAACCAAAAAATCCTAATTCCAGAACTTGGTAGTAAAATATTATATTATGTTGGGCATTACATACATTCCTGTATTAAATCAGTATTATTATTATGCCAAATATAATTCTGCTATTAAAATTTAATTAAAATTCTCGTTTGATCCTACATAACGGATAAATACTACATTTACCTAATGGCGGTACAGCGATAATCACCTCGTAACTCTCTATGGCCTAATTGTCTGGTACACAGAATTACTATTCATTGTGATATTCTAAATTTTATATTTTTCACTTTTTTTAGGCTTTACTAGCTTTTAAAACTTTACATGATTTCAGATGACCAATTAGCGTATTGCCGTAGTACTTTTAGTTTTAAAAAAGCAGCCAAGTGCGACCAGCGTGCAGACCCGGAGCAATTCCGAAAATCTCAATCGGCCCTGCCGGGAATCGAAGCGAAGACTTCCGTCTTAGAAAAGTACTAAGGTTAAACGAAAAGGTTGGTGTAGGTGTTGTTTTAATCTCACACTCACAGTAGAAACATGATACAGGGGGAGGCATATGACGTCGAAAGTTTACCAGAGAACCGTTACTTAGCAACCATTCACAGATAATAATTCATAATAATTCATAAACCTCTTTCTACTTTGTTGTCGCTACATTATTAGTTCCACACTGAAACATATGTATTATTATAACCAAAGTCAAAAGAATCTATAGGAGTATTGAATCGCTCTATCCAAAAACATTTTTTTATGTTTATTTATACACTATTAGGTAATGCATAAAGGTAAAGTAATTTCATTTGGCTCGTTAATTAATTTGTCTCGTGAATGTGACACGGCGGATGTCACAATTCTCATATTAAATGATATGTATGTGAAAATAAAGTCGATGCATTATAAAAATTGCTGATATTTAAGGTGGAAATTAATTGCATTTTAATGAAAATTGAATAATGATTTTAATTTTGATGAACAAAGGGGTGTTAAAACTTGAATTATATGTTTTTATTTGAGTGTGTGTATATCATATTTGTATGCAATATTTCTTTGGACTCTGGTTCTGTGTTTGGCTTAAGTGGCTTCGTATCATGAGATCCTGGGTTTAAGCTTAGATATATTATAAAAAAGCTATTCTTCCTTCTCTGAAATTCCTGGTAGTAGATGACCCTGTAACTATGACTATTAAACGTATATTGGACTTTACTAATAGTTGACTGAGACGGAAAGCCTGAAGTGCTCTCAGAGAAACGAGATTCTAAAGCAGCAACTTGTCAACTCTGAGCTGCTAAAGAGATTTTCTGTAAACAATGAAAAGTGTATGATTTCATAACCTGAGGAAACCATGACCTCATACTCCAAAACCTCATTTTTTAATTTATTGAAAGTTGATTGTGATTGCAATCACACCTGGAAGATGGTGATAGATTGCATATCTAAGATAGAAGTGGGCTAATTTGTTAGGAGTAGGATGAAATCTACACGATATCGTACTGGAACGCTAAATCGCTTGGCGGTACGTCTTTGTCGGTAGGGTAGCCATAGTCGAAGCCTCCCAACAGCCAAATTACTAAACTTGACGAGATAGACATTCTTTTATTCAAATTTAATTTTTTTTCATTTCATTCGCTTTAGATTCTGTTAAATACTGTTTGCTTAAATTAAAGTTGTTACACTAATTGCTGTATTTGGATTTGTTACAAAAAAATAAAGTTGTCTTTCCCAAATCCCAAAATAATAAAAGCTTACATACATCGGAATGGCATAGCACCTAAGCAGCGACCCTTATCAAATACCATCGGATTATGCCGGGATTAACCGGACAAATGGAATGTGTAATAATAATCTGTACCTAAACTAAACGTGTTCAGGGAAATACTAAATATATACAAAATTTACAATCTGGATATTATGTAAATCGGATTGCAGGAACGCCAAATCGAACGAGTCTATTGTTGTTCGTGTTTGATACCGGTATAATTGGTGATGTTTTACTATAGGTAGGTTTCCTGTAATCTATTCTCGTAGGATAACTGCTTCGTTAGTCAACGTGGCTTAGTTCACGAAGTCCTACATTTGAATCCTGGGTCATTTTTAACCCCCTACGCAAAAGCAAAAACGACGGCGTGTTATGTTAGTTTGACGTGTCTGTGTAAATGTATGTGTATGTGTCTGTCTGTGGCATCGTAACTCCAGAACGGATGATCCGATTTTAATGCGGTTTTTTTTTTGTTTGAAAGGTATATCAGTCAAGGGTGTTCTAAGCTATGTTTGATGGAAATCGGTTCAGGTTTTCAAGGTCATCAGGTCGTTTGTTAGGTGTGATAGAAATGTTACACACTCAGTTTGCTTGGAATCATGTGTGTGATCTGACATTTGAAACACTAATGTCTTCTGGAACCACTCAGCTGGTCTGTTGATAAGGCTCAATGGTAGGAGACGTAACCCTGGTCTACCTTTTTAGTAAACCCATGGAGTTTGGACTCGTTGAATTTGTCTTGACTGGATCTTTTCATGTGGCATTATATTTTTGCTGAAGAATGACCAAAGTTTAATCTTTATAGCTAGATAGCACCTTGAACTATAATAATTCCTCTGTTTTAACAGATGCCATTGACAGACTTTCTCTATTTATGCGATTTTTCTTGTAATTTCTTTTTTTTTTAATTAATTCTTTTTTTAAATCTAATCGATATCTTTGTTGCAAATTTGTATCTTGTTTTAATGTAAATATCTTTTTACGTCGTGAAAGGACCTGAGTAGTAGAATACTACACTATGAAAAGTTTAAAATGGCCACCACAAAAAAATGGTAAATTTGATTTTAGTCGGGGGTTTTTAAATTTTGAATTTAATTGTTATGTGGAATATTTCTGAGTATTTTAATTTTTAAAGAGTTTATATTTTTAATTCTAAGAAAATTACCAGTAAATTATTAGAAGTTGGTAATATTATATCGTCGTATCTCGGAGAGCACGTAAGGCTGTCAATACCGGGTGCAAACATTATTACCCTTACTCGGTCTGGATCTGTTCTAGGCCTTTAATGGGCTGTTAATAGTTAGATGCTTGAAAGACACATATTTGTGTGACACTGGTTATGAATATTATTTTTTAGTTTTTATTGAAAAGTGTTACCCACACTTAAGGGATTATTTATATTTAAGAATAAATATAATATCAAAAATTGCGGTACCGACGGGATTCGAACCCGCGTCGGCACCGACGTCATCGGGATCGTGGCCGTGGGTAAGGCGCTCTAAGTGCCCGGATTGCCAGAGAGACGCGAGTTATGAATATATTATAAATTTATCATTTATTTGCTTCTGTTTCATACGCCTCTTTCTGTATCACCTCGAATAATTTAACAATGCTTTTCTGCAGTTCTGACGTTCCACTAATGGTACATTCATATGCGTTTATGTTATTACTTTACTACTACATAAGAACAACTGTAACAATTTGTCAAAAATATAGTTCTTGACTTCGACAAAATACAATTTTATTTTATGGATCTTGTACAGTGCAAGACTATACTAGTTACGAGACGAGCAAGACTCGAGTCTATTAAACGACGATGTTTTACACAGTGCCACCGACAGAACAACAATGTTTTCACTTTATTCCAGTTGTTTTTGCCCGTCACTGCTCCGCGGGGACTAATGTATTCGTCTGGGACCTTTACCTTGTTTGTGGACTGTTTTAACAAAAACAAACATTTTGTTTTCAATACCCTTTGGTTTTGACTCAGTTATATTGAGGTCCTTCGGTTGAATTACCATAGGTAAAGTGTCTTTTTTAGTTTTGATCGTAAAGCTTTCTGTAATCTTTTTTATTATATTAGTAAACTATATAGTATGCTGAATGGTTCGCATGTGTAAGATTTTTTTCAATATTTTGGCAATAGTTTTTTTTCTGTTATGTTCTTATCTATACCTTGCATGCAAATATTTTAGGATGATTACGAGGGTAAGAGAAGCGGGATAGAGTAACAAACACAACAAAATTTATTATCGTAATTCATTATATATTTTTTCATTTTGCATTATAACTTCTTCTAATTCGGTGTTTTCGTCATACAGCGGATGTTGAGGGACAGCAACGCAAAACCTTTAAGTGTGAAAGGTCCTTTTGGTGCCTGCGCTTTGTGTCATCTATAATTACTTCACCTTCCAAGCAGCTTAAACAAGCATCTGTAAGTGAGATCTTATTACATTTAGTGCAAACTTATCAACTATAAAAAATATAATGTGTGAAATTGTGGAACATACTTAGTTGTTTTTGTAAACATTAAATATTCATTAATAACCATGAGTAGCATTATATAATTAATTAAATATTAAACCACCAACATGTTTAAATAAATAGTTTCACGAATGATTCTCATGTCACAGTTGATTGTTATTATGACTGTGTATTTATTTTGATTCAATAATATTAAATTGAATTTAATTTACTGTATAATTATTTGTGTTTTGTTTTTATATTTTCTGAAATGCAGGTCATATTTTCTGTTGAAATTACGAGACCCTCCTAATAAATTTAACACTAGTATCAGGGCTAGAAATATAAAAAAATACCTACAAATAATATATAGGACATTTTCTGAAAGTGTGAAGTTTGCGTATGGTTTTTACAGTAATAATAAGCCGGAACCAACTGACATGGAGAGAGGCTACTTGATGGTAAGTGGAAAAACATCGCTTAACATACTACCACTTTGCAGGGCAAGCCAGGCAAAGTGCCGTCCTATCTATCCATCAATTTTAGGAGTGTAGGTGTTGTGTCCCAAGTGCCTGGCAACCATAAAATATACACTTCAATTAGTAAGCTATTTATGATTGTTCGACCAACTATTACAAAAAATAAAATGAGATAAGAAAATAATTCACGTTAATCTTCTTATAAGTATTTACGAACTTAGATATCTATTATAGACTCTTAAATAGATATTTGTTCATCTTTCATATCTATAGGTTCACAATGAAACAACGGCTTGGGCATCAGCTAGTCTCATATTCCTCGAGCAACATTTAATTAGAACTCTCTGTTAAAGTCAATATTCAACCAAACCGGATATTTATAGAGTTCAGTCAATCGAAAATCGAGTTAGTTCAGAGTTTCAACTTATCGTTCTATTGTGAATTCTAGCTCTGTTTCAATTTTCACCGCACTGTGTCGAACTTGTGCCTATTCAATTGTAATAATAATTATTGTTTATTTGGTATTAAGTCAATATAACATAGGTTTAGTTAAGTTTGTCAATCGTTCAAGCTTATCGTATAATTTGTAAATAATATTTAATTTATATACTTTATTATACTTTGTTTAATATTTTGTTTTCATTTAGGTTTCTCTTTTATAAGTATTAATCAATTATAGTTGTTAAGTATTATATTGTTACCTTAGTTTTAATTATCCATTTAAAAATAATAAATATAGTCGTAAACACGTCCATGAATGTACAAGGCTCCGCTTGAAAACCATGCGCGAAAGGTAAATTTTGCTGCCTTGACACCAACTTTTTGGTAACTACTGTGAGCAAATTACAATAAACAACATTATGTGCTCGTACTACGGAGCAGCAGAGGCGATAACTAACATCACTACGTATCGTACTAGTATGTTGTCTCTGTTTCAGGCTCTTGAACCAGCAATGACTGTGACTGCACAGCGATTATCGGATCAGGTGCGGGCCATCCAGCGACATCATCTGTTGGATGAGGCTCTACTTGAGAGGCTGCGCTCAGCTCTATCACAGATTGATGCCACTCGAATCTTACCTCCGCAAACATTACAAACTAACATCGAAATATAACGATTCTCGCTTTGGTATTTCGTGCCGTTTATAGTAACTCTGTACAAATTTACAATGACAACTCCACCGCACACGGTCACTCGACCGATTTATTGCAATTTGGACATAGGCCGGGTATAAAAATATAATTGATACATTTTTAAAGTACACCAATTAACTTAATTGGGTTAGATAATTGTACATATATATACAAATATTTTTATATTAAAAGTAAAGAAAGTTTTGGTGTGTAAGTAATTTTAAGATCAAAATATAGAATGATGTGATTTTATTGAATTCGAGTTAAACTTTTACATGGAGATCAAAAACTTCACACAATATATTAATAGCATTCTAATGATAAGAATACTATAGAGAACCTTAAAGTGTACGAAGAGGCTTCTAGTAGTGAAACAACAATAATAATATTTGTTTAACTTTAACATGGGAGCCTGCTAGGATGGCATCGCACCTCAGGAAGGCGACCCTTATCAAACGCAATCGGCTTACGTCGGGATTAACCGGACAAATGGAATGTGTAATTATCTGTACCTACACAATTAATGCGTTATGTGTTTTACTTGTGTGTCTTTTTACGAATAGTAGCCTTTTAGTAACAGTCTTATGGTTGGCATTTATGCCTTCAAGTCTACAAGATCCTGAGTTACGAGTCGTGGGTCGAGTTATGAAATGGTATTGAGTTATACTTTCTTCTAGGAAATTTACACTAAACATAAGCCCGAAGTTGGTGGTATTACACCCTACTTAAACAACGTTAAATCGTCGATATGGTCGGGCGGTCGGTTAAATATCATCAAAATCTGATAGTGATGGTGAAAGAATCCAATATTAGCGAACTTGGTCCGCCAATTCACGGTGTGATATTTCAAAGTTCCACATTTCTTCTTGTTTAACAAGAAAAGCCTGGCTCTGAAATGGACCGTTAATAAGCTGTTGACGACGAGACCTCTTAGTAAGGGAGCTTATTCAGGTACATAATCATATCATTATAAGCCGATAGACGTACTGATTTTATACGATACTTGACGCTAAGAGAGTATGTGGGCTACTCTTGCGAACGTCATAATATCTATTTTAATTTATTATTATTTAAGCAACACATCAACCTATCATAAATTTATAGTATATTTCTGCCACTATACTTTCTTATATATTATTATGTTTGATTGATTATGTCATTATATCCGCGCGGCACTAGTGTGCGTGTAACATACACAGCTCGACGCAAACAACCTAACGATACTCACGGCCAGCGGCCGGCGACGCGCGCGCGGCGCAGTCAGTCAGTCGGTCTGTTTGTAGCGTACCTTTCGCGGGTTTTACATATACCTACAAAATAATTGCGTAGTGCCTTAATTCTATCGTTCATATATCTGTTGTAATTTCTTTTTGTGTAACAATAAACTTTTTTCCGCGTCACTGTCGCCTATCAGTTACTTCTACTCCTGAAAAATTTGGCTTGATGTTTCTTATCTAAATCTATTTAAAACATCTGCTATAAGTATATTTAAATGCCTCTCTGTGAAATCATAGCCAGAAAACGGTTTGACTGATTTTGACAATGTTCTGCTACACGCATTATAATTATACTTAATCACTAGTCATTTTAACAATTTAACACTTTATTACTTTAACACTGTTGAAGCGTCACTCCCATGGCTTCTACTGTAACTCGGCTCAAACCTCGGTTAATTGGTCAGAGTTATGGGTAGATCGTACTCTATGCCTACCTAAACTTAAACTTCTTCAAACATGCTGCAGCAGCAGTAGCTATGCTGCCCTGCAGGTATATTAGATTGATCGTCACTTGACAATATGACATGAGTTTTGGGAAGTATATTATAGAAGTGAAGACGAAATCACACAGTATAAATATAGTTTATGGAAAGTGTTAGGTGACGATGACGCGAGTTTCATGATTTTTGTTCACCTAATAAGAGGAATGCCTCGTTGGTCTAGTGGTTAGCCTATGTGTCTTCGATCACGAGGTCCTGGGTTCGATTCCTGGGTCAGGTCACGGAATAATTCTGAGCTTTTTCATTCTTCTATGAAATGTTCAGTACACTCCAAGCCCGGAGTCTCGAAGTTGGTGGTGTTACACCCCTGTGCCTCGGAGAGCACGTTAAGCCGTCGGTCCCGGTCACTGTTATCAACATCTAATAGTGATCGTTAATAAATGAAACATTATCACCCTAAGCCCGCCAACTGCATTGGAGCAGCGTGGTGGGTGTACGCTCCATATCCCCTCTCCTATAAGGAGGGAGGCCTGGCCCTGTAGTGGGCCGTTAATAGGCTGATAATGATGATGATGAATAAGAGCTTACGTGCCTAAAGAAGTTTCGCTTCAAAAATCATTAATTGGCTAATTTTATACATGTGTGATTAGTTAGGAACAGATAATTACACATTCCATTTGTCCGTTTAATACCAATGTAATCCGATTGCGTTTGATAAGGGTCGCTCACCTAAGGTGTGATACCTATGGGATACCATTACCGGGACCATCTTCATATTCAAATTCAAATAGTATTGTTTCACTTCCACACCTACATATCACCGTCGTAAAAAAATAGGTGACAGTGTATTAGGGTATGAGTTTGTAATCGAATGAAGACGAGAGCAGCATGCGGAATGTCTGGTACTGGTTTCTCAATATTTGTATGAGAACAACGTTTCGCTAGCCACGAAAGGTATATTCTAAAAATTACCAGTAGTGCTTCGACACATCGCCTGCTGCTGTCATTTGCCCAAAGTCTACGAAAAGGTCTGTATACTTTTCGTCTAAAAAAAGGCATAATAAAAAAGTTCAGCGACATTCACAGGACGATGTAGCGCGCTATGTTCGGTGTATTTCTGTCTGATAGAAAAAGGAGGAGAGGAGATTTATTGAAAAGAACTAAAATCTACCAACGTAGGTCAACAACAAAGTACACTAATATTAAATTTCACAAATATCGATAGAGATGTTCTGATGTTACGAGTGAAGACACGTTAGGCTTGGGAAACTCAAAAACGTTTGCGCCAATCGCTTATTGTACCTACGTGTTATTCTGTTTTCTAAAAAATGGTCTTGACGAAATTCGTCATTTTTTTGATATTTTCTCATTCTCTCGTAGACGATATCTTGAGGGTATTATATACGTTATATTTCCTTAATCATTATTTCCCGAAATAGGCTTATACGTAGGCTTTAGTAAACATAAAAAACAATGTCTGAAATTAACGGTATACTAATGAGGTAATACATAAATAATTTAATCTACAAAATTCAGTTTAATATAATAATAGATAATTCACGCTAAAAAGATAGCTAATTAGTCGAAATAACCTTTGCTATTTTAAATTATTATATTATATCATGTTAAATGCCTAAAGATACCATTAAGTTTAGGCCTTTCGGGGCTATTAATAATTCTGAGAGCGAGTTCATAATTGAGTTGGTAAAGACGTCCGTCAGAACTTACTGGTAGTTGTTATTAAACTAATATTTTAATAGCCTTACAATTACCTAAGAAACATAAAGCCTTATTTGAATTCATGTCTCTAGTTCAATGATGTTTTAATATTTAAATCACAGCTATCGTTTATACTTTAACTAATTAAATATATTATTATTGTAACCCGTAAGTATACGAACCGATCTCATCAAGCGAGTTACAGCCGTAGCCGCTGGATACAATTGTTTTAAGACCGTAGTATACAGAAGTAGTTACAACAGGCCTATTTCAAGTACTGGACGTCCATCGGCTTGATGTAGTATGTTAAGTCGGGTGACTTGTCAATCACCCAGTAATAAACGAGCTACAGAGCGAGTTGGTCGTTTTATTAACACCTACCGATATACCAACTGGCGACGAGAAGTGTTTTACGAATACCCGCGTTATAGTTTTATAAAAATGAATAGTTTTTACCTCGGTAATTTAGGCTCTTTTGACTATAAAGTTAATGAGTGGGAAGTATTTTATAGTAGATTAACTCAATTTATTAAATTAAATAACATTCCCAATGATAGTCAGAGTGCAGTGTTACTAACTCACCTGTCGGATGAGTCATACCGTTTAATACGGAATCTAGTGCATCCGAAAAAGCTCGAAGACTGTAGCTACATTGAGCTGGTGGAAACGCTCAATAAACATTTCACACCAAAAAGATCGACCTTCGCAGACAGAGCGAAGTTCTACGAGGCAAGCAGATCAGAGGGTGAAAGCATAGAAGAATGGGCAGCGCGACTGAGAGGGTTGGCCGTGTTCTGTGATTTCGGCGCGGAGCTAGACACGTTGCTGCGCGACCGTTTTGTCCTGGGGTTCAGGGCGGGGCCGGAGCGTGATAAGCTTTTCGAGTGCGATTCCAAGACCTTGACATTCGGGCAGGCTTTGGAAGTCGCACAGAAGACTGCTTGTGCGCGACAGGCGCGCGTCGTCGTCAAGGAGGAGCCTGTGTTTCGCGTTCGTGAGCACGAAACGAAACGAAGCACCAGACAGGGTCAAGGTCAGCTGGCTCGTTCACGGCCCTCCGTTCGAGGACCCGAGGAGGAACCTGTGCGGGACAGTAATTCATAGTGTATTTATAGTGTGTAATTTATAGTGTATTTATAGTGCGTAATTTGTTTATAGTGTATTTATAGTGTAATTTATAGTGTATTAACTCAGTAATATTAAACAATAGACATTAATAGTAATCATAGCGTGCATAACCAATAGTTTAAAATAATTTTATGTATAGTCATTGATTTTTTAGGTCGCGCAATAGTATAAATATTGTAAACACGCCTCGCGTGACCAACTTGTTTGTAAAGAAATAGGTATATAGGCCCTCTCGCTCTAACATCGACCAATCAGAAAGCCCGTTTTAATAGAGCGAGAGGGCAGACGTTAGACAGGGATAGATAAACGCGTTTGATTGGTTGTTATATGGGCTCTCTAATTGGATATCATTATGCACCAATTAGAGGGCCCGAATTAATTTGTATAAATACGGGGCACTGTGCCGACAGCGACACAGTTCCCAATCGACCACCGAGAAGATTGTAACAAGAAGAGGTACCAATAGAAGAATAAAAAGGCGTTCTTGAAGAAGTGTTTCATTGAAGAAAACCCGCCCAGTTTCGTCCAGAGCAATCCAGTAAATAGTGAATGTACTATCCCGTACAGAACCACAGTGTACTGTGTGCGGTTTGCGATCTCATAGTGCGGGAAAGTGCAGGTTTCGTAACCTAAAGTGCAGTGTATGTGGGGTCAAAGGTCATTTGCGCAGAATGCATACGTCCAATTTGCACAAAATAGGTGCAGATTCTGATACCTCTCACGAGGGCGATTGCAGGGAGTGTGATCTTTTTAATATGAGGTATGTAGATCATAAGCCTATTATATTAACTGTAAACGTGTGTAATATTAAGTTACTTATGGAATTGGATTCTGGATCGGGTGTTTCTGTGATATCAGAGGAATTTTATATAAATCATTTCAAAAATTATAAACTGTACAATTGTGATCTAAAAATGTGCGTATATACTGGTCATAAAATTACGCCATGTGGGTACTTCGTTGGTGAAGTTACATATAATAAAAAAACAGAAAATATTAAATTTTATGTTATTAAAAACGGGGGCCCACCGTTACTAGGTCGTGATTTTATGGCTCAGTTTGGAATCTATTTTGTATCGTCTAGTAATAATAATTTAGTTTGTAAACAAAAGCTTACTGAAGATGTGCGACGGTTATTAAATAAATATCCTGATATTTGGAAGGATGACTTAGGATGTTTCAATAAATTCAAAGTTGAACTTCTTTTAAAAGACGATGCTAAACCAAAATTTTTTAAGCCTCGGTCGGTCCCTTTTGCCTTGAGAGACAAAGTCAGCGCAGAGCTTGACAGACTAGTTAAATTAGGAATTCTTATACCTGTTAACCACTCTGACTATGCCACGCCGATAGTTCCGGTTTTAAAAGAAAATGGAAAGTTAAAGATTGCCGGGGACTACTCCTGTACGTTAAATAAAGACTTAAAAATAGATAAATACCCCTTACCAAGAATCGAAGAAGTTTTTTCTAGATTAGGCGGGGGAGAGTATTATTCTAAAATTGATTTAAGTAACGCGTACAATCAATTTAAACTTACGGAATCGTCTCAAAAATTAACAACAATTAATACGCAAAAAGGCCTTTTTGCTTACACTCGGCTCGTTTACGGCCTGGCTAATGCCCCAGCAATATTTCAGAGAGCGATGGAAACATTGTTATCAGGGCTGGACGGAGTTAGCGTCTGGCTAGATGATGTGTGTATAACCGGACCAAACGAGGAAATACATATGGCTAGGCTTCAATCGGTTTTAAGTAGGTTGCAAGACGCCGGATTACGTTTACAAAAAGAAAAATGCATATTTTTCAAAGATAGCGTGACGTATTTAGGGTACGTGATAGATAAGAATGGTTTAAAAACGTGTCCTACAAAAGTCAAAGCTATACTAAAAGCACCCGCGCCCGCTAACGTGCTTGGAGTCAAACGTTTCCTGGGAGTCGTGAATTATTATAGGAATTTTATTCCGGGTGCGTCGGCTTTGTTAAGTCCGCTGCACGAGTTATTACGCGCCGGCGCAGAGTGGCGCTGGGGCGAGCGGCAGCGAGCGGCATTCGAGAGCGTAAAGCGCGAGCTAGCTAGCGAGCGAGTGTTGGCGCATTTCGACCCAGCTGCACCCTTGGTGCTCACTGTAGACGCAGGCCCGTGCGGAATCGGAGCAGTACTCGCGCACCGAGACGTCGAGGGCTGCGAGCGCCCTATTGCATTCGCGTCCCGTTCCTTAACTCAGAGTGAAAAGAACTATAGCCAGATACAGAAGGAGGCGACGGCTATTGTTTTTGGGGTTAAATATTTTCATCAATATTTATATGGACGTCAGGAACCGTTTATTTTAAAAACGGATCATAGGCCGTTACTATCCATTTTTAATAAAGATAAGGGTATATCTGTCACTGCCGCTTTACGCTTACAAAGATACGCAATAATTTTATCTGCTTATAATTATATAGTGCAATATGTAGACGGTAAAAATAATCAAATCGCAGATTTCTTTTCTCGCTCACCCATATCGGTTCCAATAGATAAGGAACGAGTGGACGACTACTCTAAGTATTTCCTTTTTTTCGAGTCGAACGTGGAACCGGTTTTGTTCAGTGACATTAGGCGCGCGACAGCGGCAGACAATATACTGAGGACAGTTATTAAATATATGAATAAAGGTTGGCCTAGGAAAATAAAGTGTAAATCTATACTGCCGTATTTTCAATGTAAAGCAGATTTAGAGGTGGTCGATGGATGTTTATTACGCGGCCATAGAGTAGTTATTCCGAATGTCTACCGGGGATCGATGCTAAAAGAATTACATTCATCCCATTTAGGCATCGTTAAAACTAAAAATATAGCACGGGGAAAAATGTGGTGGCCGCAGATCGACTCGCAAATTGAACGACTGGTAAACTCGTGTCAGACGTGTGCGGCGCTGCGCAGCGCCCCGCCGCGCGCGCCGCCCGCGCCGTGGCCTCGCCCGCCCGGACCATGGCATCGCGTTCACATTGACTACATGTCTATTGGCCAGTCTGTTTATTTAATAGTTATTGACGCATTTTCGAAGTGGTTGGAATGTATTTATATGGACCGTGGCACATCTACCAGTGCGCTAATTTTTAAATTAAAAGAAATGTTTTCTAAATTTGGCGTTCCGTCTGTATTGGTTTCAGATAACGATGTTAAGATAAGTTCTGCAGAATTTCATACCTTTTGTCGTATGAACGGCATACAGTATCTTACATCTCCGATCTATCATCCAGCTAGCAATGGTCAGGCTGAGAATTCAGTTAAAACGTGTAAGAAAATGATTAAATGCATTATCGCGGAAGGTAAATGTCAAAAATATGTCCATGAAAAGCTACTCAGTTTTCTTTTTAACTATAGAAATAGTGTACATTGCGCAACAGGGGCCACGCCGGCTATGCTAATGATAGGTCGGAATTTAAGATCTAGATTAGATTTAATTTTACCGCCAAGTAAATTTGTTAAGCAAGACAATGTTGCATTGAAACCAAGCAGAGAATTTAGGGTTGGTGAAATTGTGTGGGCTAAATGGTTCATTGCGAAAAAAAGTGTCTGGTGTGTGGGTGTTGTAAAAAAAATTATAGGAACTCGAATGTTAGAGATTTATTTTGAAGACTATAAAACGAGTAGCAATAGGCATATAGACCAGGTCAGGAAATATACTGGAAACTATGTAAATTTGGATGATTGCCTACAAACGCCTCAAGGCTCAGTTACAACTCCCCCGCCAGACACGGCCGTTTCCGACCCGCCGCACACTCCGCCCCTAGTCCCGGTACCGGCATCTCCGCCGCCGCCCGCCACTGCTGTGTCAGAGGAGACGGACTTGCAGGTGCAAACAGACTGTAGTTTCCCGGCCGCAAGGAATTTGATAGCCCCTGAAGCTGATAACTGTAACAGCCAGGGGGAAAAGGTCAGCGGGGAAGGGACGGAGCCCAGGGAGAACGTTGAGCGCAGTGAGGCCGTACCGGCTACAGAATTGTGTATTGTGCCAGGGGGGCCATCTAGTGCGAGCAGTAGTCCGCTCGGGCATCCTAGGCGGGCTAGGAAACCTGTAGACTATAGGCAGTATTTTAAGTAAAGAAATGTACTTATTTTGTTAAAATATTCGATATATATATATTGTTACAGGTTTCCAAACTAGTGTTGGAGGGATGTAGTATGTTAAGTCGGGTGACTTGTCAATCACCCAGTAATAAACGAGCTACAGAGCGAGTTGGTCGTTTTATTAACACCTACCGATATACCAGATACCATTACCGGGACCATCTTCATATTCAAATTCAAATAGTATTGTTTCACTTCCACACCTACATATCACCGTCGTAAAAAAATAGGTGACAGTGTATTAGGGTATGAGTTTGTAATCGAATGAAGACGAGAGCAGCATGCGGAATGTCTGGTACTGGTTTCTCAATATTTGTATGAGAACAACGTTTCGCTAGCCACGAAAGGTATATTCTAAAAATTACCAGTAGTGCTTCGACACATCGCCTGCTGCTGTCATTTGCCCAAAGTCTACGAAAAGGTCTGTATACTTTTCGTCTAAAAAAAGGCATAATAAAAAAGTTCAGCGACATTCACAGGACGATGTAGCGCGCTATGTTCGGTGTATTTCTGTCTGATAGAAAAAGGAGGAGAGGAGATTTATTGAAAAGAACTAAAATCTACCAACGTAGGTCAACAACAAAGTACACTAATATTAAATTTCACAAATATCGATAGAGATGTTCTGATGTTACGAGTGAAGACACGTTAGGCTTGGGAAACTCAAAAACGTTTGCGCCAATCGCTTATTGTACCTACGTGTTATTCTGTTTTCTAAAAAATGGTCTTGACGAAATTCGTCATTTTTTTGATATTTTCTCATTCTCTCGTAGACGATATCTTGAGGGTATTATATACGTTATATTTCCTTAATCATTATTTCCCGAAATAGGCTTATACGTAGGCTTTAGTAAACATAAAAAACAATGTCTGAAATTAACGGTATACTAATGAGGTAATACATAAATAATTTAATCTACAAAATTCAGTTTAATATAATAATAGATAATTCACGCTAAAAAGATAGCTAATTAGTCGAAATAACCTTTGCTATTTTAAATTATTATATTATATCATGTTAAATGCCTAAAGATACCATTAAGTTTAGGCCTTTCGGGGCTATTAATAATTCTGAGAGCGAGTTCATAATTGAGTTGGTAAAGACGTCCGTCAGAACTTACTGGTAGTTGTTATTAAACTAATATTTTAATAGCCTTACAATTACCTAAGAAACATAAAGCCTTATTTGAATTCATGTCTCTAGTTCAATGATGTTTTAATATTTAAATCACAGCTATCGTTTATACTTTAACTAATTAAATATATTATTATTGTAACCCGTAAGTATACGAACCGATCTCATCAAGCGAGTTACAGCCGTAGCCGCTGGATACAATTGTTTTAAGACCGTAGTATACAGAAGTAGTTACAACAGGCCTATTTCAAGTACTGGACGTCCATCGGCTGATGATGAAAAACAAGTCGCATAAGGCTTCTAGAAACTTGTAAAAGAGATTACTTTTAAAATCAGTTTATTTA
Source organism: Mycalesis mineus (assembly GCA_034621355.1). NCBI lineage: Eukaryota > Metazoa > Arthropoda > Insecta > Lepidoptera > Nymphalidae > Mycalesis > Mycalesis mineus. The sequence goes on from CM067881.1 coordinate 8,977,769, forward strand.
AGGTAGTACCTATTTAATAGAAAAATATTAGTTATTTTTCTTAGTAACTCTTTTTTATCCACAACTCATCGAATCATAGCTACGAACTGACACAACTCGAAATAAGGTAATACCTATAAGAACGACAATGTTTTCACTTTATTTTACTTGTTTACTTTTCCGTTCGTTCTCACGAATACTCCGCTGGGAACGGTGTATACGTTTGTCGGTGGCTTACATAAAAAGGCTCGCGCGTACATTTTGTTTTCAATATTCCTCGTACAATAATATTGTAGGGGAATTTTCAGAGCTAAAAGTTTACTAGAATTTTATATAGTTAAGTGCCAAAATAAGTTAATTTATAAAATGGTTGTTGCTGCAGTGATTATTCTAGCGACTATGGATAAGGGTGTTCTGGATTCGAGCAGATGGCAACTGCTCTGTGTGAACCTCTGCCCCGGAATATTCACTGTGCCCTTCGCTGGAAGTCCCGAAGGACTGGCGGAGGTCAAAGCTAAGCTCCAAATCCCTTTTTCTGTAAGGAGGGAAGCTTGATTCTGCTGTGACCCATTAAAATAGTTTAAAAATGAGGAGTTTAAATTTACGTTTATGGCTTTTGCAGTTTTCTTTCAATTGTGATTTAAGACATTGTGAACTTTGTCTTGTCCTTGTGATGAGTCAAAAAATAGCACTTAGTATATATAGCTATACCTTTTGAGTGCGTCAATTTAATAGTTTGATGTTTATTCGACTCCATTGGACTTCAGCCCTAATCATTTTTACAAAGCTTACTGAAACCTTTTTAAACTAAATTTTAAGTTTAAAATGATTTCAGTAAGCTTTGTTTGAAAAAAGAGTCTTGAATTATAGACAAATTATCAAATTTTATTCTTTCCTATTGAGAAAAACCGTATGAATATTTTAATAATATAATATGTATTATTAAAAGGCTATTAATAAATTTAGCTATAGCAGTATGAACTTCCAAGCGTCCAATACCAAACAATATGCTTTAAGAGACTTTTAACTAATATATATACCTTACAATAGTGTAACTAATTTACTGTTCAACTGTAACCAATAGAAAATTTCATGAGCTTGGACATAGTTTACAGCTTTAGTTGTTAACATAAATTGCGATGGTTTCCCTCACTGTGTATTTCTGTATCATCACACTGCAATATTCACCTCACTGTGTCGAACTTGTTATATTATTTGTTTTACAAATGCTTTCTATTTGAGTTTACATTACGTTCCTACATTTTATAGGTAATTTTCATTGGCTAAATGCCTCATTGGTCCAATAGTTAGTCTATATAATTATACTAAGATTTTTTAACTGACGAAATAAAACGGAGGAGGTTCTCAATTCAACACGTATATATATATTTTTTTTAACATAACAACATAGCTTTTTACAGAGTTGTCCGATTTTGATAATTCTTTTTTTATTAGAAAGGGCACATTTCCAAGGTGGTCCCATTTTCATCATGTTAGGATCTGATGATGATATCCTGGGAAAATTGAAGGAACTCTCCAAATTTTATAGGCACACTTGCAGCGATTTCGGTTTTTGTGTAAATATCGGTAGCTTTTTATACAAGTGCCGTATAATATACTATGACAGTATAGTACGAGTACGTTACGTGGCAATAAATCACTAAAAAGTAAGAAATAAAAATTTTTAACAAAAAATAGAACCGACTCAAAACGCACTAAAAAGTAAAAAATAACTGTGTCATTTAGTTGCTTTAATTTACTTAAGTATATCTAGGAGTCGGTGCCAGCCAAGGTCTCTACTTTAAGGACATAACCTAGAACCCACAAACTGCTTCATTACGTTAAATAAATGTTCCTTAAACTAGCTGGCACCGACTTTATAGATATGCTTAACTAAATTAAAGCAACTAAATGACACAGTTATTTTTTACTTTTTAGTGCGTTTTGAGTCGGTTCTATTTTTTGTTAAAAATTTTTTTGTACTTTAGAATACAGAAAAGTCAGCATTTTAGCCCGACCCATGACTCCAGCCATGATTTCGTGGTCTATAGCTATAGGCTGACTGTAACCGCTCAGTTATGGGCAGTTATGAAACTGATCAGCTTATGCTCTTGATTTCGTTGTCCTGATACTTGATCTCATAAACCGTTATTCGAAAGGATACTGTAATTCAACAAATTGACAGACTTCACCTTTCAAAGCAGTTATAAAACATTTGATAGAAGAAGCTATACCTACACATTTGACCTGCTGACAGACTAGACCTAAGGAAGCGATAGCTCGCTTATGTAAACGCTGACATCATAAATTGAGAACCAACAGAATAAAAAATAATTGGGTGCTTAAGACCGGGCAAGGTATATCTAAGTTTACCTTCCGGCATAAACTTAAGATATACCTTTTTAGGATTAGCGGACCCCAGCTAGTGAGTTTCAAACATCACCTTAAGCCCACCAGCTGGCAATGTAGCATGGACTACAATGCAGGTAGGCGTCTGGTGGAGATACGCCCTGTAGTGAACCTTTTAAGATGACCAAACGTCACGTATATAAGAATACGTTATATCTTAATTAGGTACCTACTATAATACTTAATACGCCCTATAAGTATTCATATTCAAATTTAATTAAAACTCACACTTGATTTAAGCTGTCCCTTGGGGCCTTCCATAATGGTTAAATGCCCACATTTAATGCTATGGGCTGTGATAATTACGACATAGCCCTCTAACGTCAAATTTACTGTAATTAATTAAAGTAATGTTTAATAATTAATTAGAAGGTGCTGGAACAGTTTATTATCTAAATATTGTTATGCTAAGTATATTAGTCTGGTGTAAATGAATTAGTTCGTTTTAAGAATAAGCCGACCATGTTGCCTGAAGCTTTCTTTATCTACATTTACTTAGATACTGTTATAATTTGTGCTCCTTTGTTTCATTCTAGATAGTTCTGTTGGGATTCTTAACAAAAATAATAATTTTCTTATGTTACAAAATTGTATTTAATTTAAACAATTTTTTTACATTAATTTTTGATTTAATATTCAACCATGTCGTTAAAATGTTCATAATTTTATATTAAATTCTTACTATTAGTTTATTATTACTCATATCAAAAATATTACCTTACTTAGCTACTAGTGCGCAATGAAATGGTATTATGACGAATGACTACTGGATGACCATGGTTGCGCCCGCGCAGTTCTCGTTTCCATGGGAATTTCGGAATATAATGTAGCCTTTGTGTTTTCTGATATGTAAACTATATTATTGTAAAGTTACATAAAAATCCATTCAGTAATTTTTGCTTGTAACAAACATCCATCCATACATAAACACTTTCGCTTTATAATATTAAGTAAGGATAGCGAAATGTTTTTTTTAATTGGCTCATGTATTTTTTTAAGCTTGACTAACATTTTTCTTTCTTCTCCCAGTAATTAAATTTATTAGGATTGCACACAATAGTTCAAAGGGTGTCGGTCAAATCCAACACCTTTCTGATTAGAGTCCGGCAACTTAAAGGCCAGTAGAGGCTTAAGTTAACTTAATTCGCAAAATTTGCTAATAATGCTAAAATTTGTTAAACCTTTAATTCTCTGCAAATATTATTGTTAAAATTTACCTCTACTTGTGTATTTTACAGTAAATTATGCTAACAGTTAGTTAATTTTAGGCCTATAAAGCAACAATTAGTGGCTTACATAATTAATTAACTCACGGCACGAAATAAACTATTTATTAATTTGTGTTGTGATTATATTAAAATTATGAAAAAGAAAGTATGACTTTAGTAATTGACTAATGAGAGAGACGAATATCTTAGCATTCCATGGATTCACCGTGCGGGTGCCGGGTCCATCGCGTGGCTGAGAGAAAAACTCCGAACAGAGCCCGAGACTTGTGACTCGGGTGTAGGTTTAAGGGTACCCTTTGTGACGCGCGTCAACACTCACCTCCTCTGTTCAAGTTATTCTCCCTGCCCAACCATATTCGGAAGGACCCTACTAGAGCAGCTTTGGACACTCGTTCTAATATGGAGCTTACTGCGCTTCTAGTAAGGCCAAGGTCTTTTAGCAGGTTGTAGAGAGACTTCGCTGGTATACCCCTCGCACCCATAAATTAATTATAACTTTTTTCTGAAAAGCGTCTCTCATTAAAAATTTTCGTTCGGCATCAAGAACTTTTCCTCATAAGGTATTTTATATAAATTTCTGATTATGGCAAATTCGGAGAAAATTTGCTCACTTTTAATAATTATGATAATTATGTCCTGTTGAGTACCTATTAATTACATAATAGCATAAAATTGATTAATTACGAAATATCAGAAACTATGACACCTACAAATTTTAAATTTGCAGGTAGGTATTTGCCTGTATACGGTAGTTTATGTAGGTAAAAACAACAATAACAAAAATCAATCGATATAAAGCGATTTTTTTTCTTTTTTTGAGAAAATTTGAGAAATTATGTCAGCCAACTCTATAAGCACTGAGTTGTCAAAACTTTTGATAAACTTTAAGTGTCTCTTCCCAGAGTTTGCCACGAAGCTGAGTGCGTAGAATATATATAAAATTACGCTTTATACTTAGACCCTTTCTGGATCTTAGTTATTACTACATACCGAACTCCATAGTTGTTACTTACCTATGACAAACTTTTTGCATTTATAAAATGACGAAAGTGTAGCCACCACTAGCTCAAGCTCTATGTATGTAAATCTGGCCACTATACAACATTTCTTCCACTGAAATAATAAATAAAAAGCTAGAATTTTTTACATCCATTCAACACAAACAATCCGTTCAATCACGGAACGTATTCCAGTTCAATGATAAATGCATTATATGCGAAGCTTATAAATATCAACAGAATAAGCCGACATATCAATAAACCAGTATTGCTGATTCATTGTGGTCATTGTTTTACTCATATGGTGCGAGTTCATAGCCGATCGCGGACGACATACCTAGACAAACTACTGGCCCAACGAGACAGTTTACTTATATCTTAATCCTAATATTGAAATATGTATTTATTACTACCGTTCCCGCGTGTTTACTCAAGTAAAATTTCAGATAAAAATTATTAATCCGTACAAACTATCTCTAATCAAAATTTCAGCTAAATTGGGTGAAAAGTTGTGGTGTGAGGAGTAACAAACATATTCTACCATCCCTGTTTGAACCTCAAAAGGTGGTTTGTTTCTAAAGATACTTCTTTATTACTACTAATTAAGAAGTTGTTGGAGGTGTGCTCTACAGTACACCTCCAACAACATTTTAAATTTTAACTATTTTTCTTCAAAAACATAGGACTTTAATACAAACTTCCCAACCCTGTTTAACCCCTTTCTTCAAAAACATTGAATTTTTATTTCTAGCTTACATTATTTCAGTGGAAGAAATGTTGTATAGTGGCCAGATTTACATACACAGAGCTTGAGCTAGTGGTGGCTACACTTTCGTCATTTTATAAATGCAAAAAGTTTGTCATAGGTAAGTAACAACTATGGAGTTCGGTATGTAGTAATAACTAAGACCCAGAAGGGTCTAAGTATAAAGCGTAATTTTATATTTATTCTACGCACTCAGCTTCGTGGCAAACTCTGGGCAGAGAAACTTAAAGTTTATCAAAAGTTTGACAACTCAGTGCTTATAGAGTTGGCTGACATAAATTCTCAAATTATTTCAAAGAAAGCGAAAAAAATTCGCTTTATATCGATTGATTTTTGTTGTTGTTGTTGTTTTTACCTACTTAAGCTACCGTTATCAAAACTCTATAGTATAGGAACATAGGCAAAAATACTTTCAGCTTTTATAAAATGACTAAGTATTGGTCATCACATGCTCTTAGACTAAGATTGATGTACTCAAATAAAGGTTGGCATAAGTTGCAATAAAATTATAAAATTCGTTTACCCTTATCAAATAGAAGAAGTTAAAATAAAATAAATAAGGCGAGAGTCCGATTAAACTGAAATGTTACTAGATGATAGTAGAATTGACATTTTTAAACGTGACTGTGTTAAAGAATAGTAATTCTTAGCATCCAATAAGCGCGTTCGGCTATTAATTTAATATCTGATAGTAACTGTAACACTGTCAATCATGAGTTCTTATCCCGCCGACCTTTATATTGGAATAGAACAGCGCATGTATGCTTCCTTGTGTCATGTAGTAGTTATTAAAATAATCATATGCAGATGATGATGATGAAGATGTCGATGATGAAGAAGATATCGATGATAATGATTCTGCAACCAATGCATGCGTTGATGTTCAATAAAAGATACAGTGAAAAAGTTATAAGATAGTCTATGTGACCTAATTCCATTGCGGAACTCAGTAAACGTATCAGCCATAAAAAGAATACTTTCTTTTCAAGCGCCTCGGATGTGCTAACACCTCATTTAAACGTTCTATTGATAAAATTAATCCAAACGGGCTCCGTGAAAGCTCGTTAAGGCTAATTTGAACTAATCGCTTCTATCTACGCTAACAGTTTGCTAATGTCTGTTTGCATGTCAGATTCGACTTGCACGCTGGGAATACGTACGTACTTGTATGTAAGTATTTGATAGATACGATAATGTATTGAGTTGATATCAGATATTGGATTAAATTAAACCTCATTAGTCAAATTAATGTCCCACTAAACTAAGGTCGGGATCATGAATTGCAGATGAAATTTATGTAAGTACCTACAGCTAGGTACATAGTGTGTAGGATCGATGATCGAATGATAACGTTGAAGTCCCTAGGTGCTGGAATGGTGACCCACCATTGAGAAGCGCAGTGTTGTTCAACCTCCAACTACTTTTTTTTATCAACTATAATTGGTACTATCACACCTGATGTTATGTTACTTAGTAGAACTATGGTTGCAAGTGTTTTACACCGTGGTTTTTGGAAGAGCGTATCCTGTTATTTCTGACGTTCTGACTGTTAATTTATGTATGTGTGTGTAGACTGATGATGATGATATAAAGTAAGTTAAGCCATAATTAAAGATACAAGGTTTCGCACTCTTTTCTGAAAGTTCAACTTAACAAAAAATACAGATTAAACATCGTGGTATAGTATTTTTACAATAACTAATTATTCGTTTTTGAATAAAACATGATGATTGAATATTTAAATTACATGACTTTATAATGTCTAGACTTAATAAAAACACTAACTTTAGGCTTTGCTAAAAATTAAAGCAAACTCGGGGTAGGTTGGCGGGGGCAAGCTCCTAAGCATGCCCCTGCCAATGCGAAAAACGGCAGCGCACAGTACCTACATTTTTTGAAGCGTTTCATCGTATTTTTGGCCGTTATGAATTCGGTCTGGATACTACTGCAATGCCCAAAGCCTTTTGACTCAGCCATAGCCCATAGGGTTTAATTTTGTATAGAACTTAAAATAAGGATTCATGTAAAACACTACATGCTATGGAAGAGTTAGATAAGGGTGTGTAGAGTTATGAGTTCATATAAGATTTTACTGTTACTTAGTCGTAGATCCAAACTGTTTTCCCACGACTGCACAATCGATGCAATTATATCAACTGCAATACCGCTGCATCAAGGCTTTCGACGCAATTTTATAGCTGGCTAGTTCAAAACGCCATCCATCTGTTTAAAGCACTTGAATGCTTAGGCTGATTTGGTTGCATTGTCCCGTTAGTCCAGTGGTTCTGATTACTGAGTGGTCTTGAATTCGAGTCAAATATTTGTTTTCTAGATCTTTCACTTGAAGTCGTCAGACTTTGAAAGTATACGGTACAGTACTTTTACTATCACTGGATTGCTCTGGATGATCGGGGGGGGTTTTCTTCTCAATAAAACATTTCTTCAAGAACGCCGTTTATTCTTCTATTGGCACCGCTTCTATTTATATTCTGTCGGGTGGTCGACTGGGAATAGTGTCGCGCCCTCTAATTGGTACATAATTATTTCCAATAAGAGAGCCCAAATAATAACCAATCAATCTTATTTTCTATCTCTATCTAATGTCTGTCCTCTCGCTCTACTAAAACAGGCTTTCTAATTGGTCAATGTTAGAGCGGGAGGGCCTATATAGCTATTCTTTATTAAACAAAATGGTAACGCGAGGCGTATTTACAATATTTGTACTATTGCGAGACCTAAATTTTAACGACTATATATTAAAATTTTTAGTAACCATTATTTATGCTATCGGAATACCTATATTCAAGGAACTCATAGCTAAACATCCTTAAAATGTATCAAAGTCAATATTTGCTTGAACATACAGATGTTCCTTGTATTGTAGACCTTTTCTTTAATTATAGTACCTTCTTATCTAGGTTGTCTGGAAAAAATTGTCTGTTGGCGATAAGGCCACCTATTGTGCATCTATAAATGCTTGTACATAATTGTTTTGTATCCTGTCTAGGTGTGTGCGATAAAGTATATTTTCATTTGATTTATTTCGTTTCTGCTCCGTTCCGTTCTGAGAGCGATTGTTGTAACATGACCCTAAGCTCGATGATTTGCCATGGCAGCAGCGTGGAAGCTCCATATCCCCTCTCCTATTAATATCAAGCAGAAGGGAGGTGTGGCCTAGAACACAGGCTAAAAAGTTAAAATGATGACCGTCCACAAAAAGTAATCATCATCAAACATTGCATTAAAATATTTCATAAATTTTGGATTGTCTAAAAAAAAAATTTTGGTAACTAGCCAAGACCGAAGCCTCCAACCAGACAGGCCTAGATCAATAAAATCCTAATCAGCCCAGCCTGAAATTGAACCCAGGACCTGCGTGTCATAAATCCATGCCACAGCGCAAACCATTGCGCCACGGAGGCCGTCAAAACTATATGTGATATGATATAATTATTTTGTAATTTTTCATTTTTGATATATATTATATGTGTTAACATATCTGTAGGATATAATATTATGTATGTGATATATCTATGTAAAATCTGAATTATCATAAAGACCTTTAAAAGTACTCGTATTGGTGAAATATAAAACAAACATCGCAGTGAAACATAATAAATATAAAGAGCATTATATGGGGCGAGAAATAACCGAAAAGGGCGAAGTGGCAACGTTTTTACGCACCTAACCCAAGTGAATATTTTGCAAGAAGTTATTGAATAAATATACATAATTTTTCGTTGATACTCTTTAAGGAGCTTTGCGAGTGTATTTTCTGTAAGTATTTAATTATGTTGAATAATTGCCTAACTTTACATACTTGTTTTCTACTTTGTGCGTATAGGTAAATCTCGTAAAAGATTTGATTTGTTCTAAATTTGAATATTTTATTATGCTCTTCTTTTTTTTTAATAATTGGGCTATTAATTCTGGTAATATAACCTTTTAAGCCTTGTAAGAAAAATTTTAAAAGTAAAGCACTATGTATTCAGAATACGAACGTTTCAGACATCGCGACCCAAAGAACGTAAAGAAAAAAAATTCGTCCCGTTACATATTCGTTCAGAACTAACTAAAAAGTTAACTAGTTACTTATATCGAAATCTGGAACTTCTTTTATATAGTTTAATAAACGCTTGTTATATTTTTTCTTTAGAAAACGACTCACATATATTCGTTCACAAACATTGTTCTTGCTATCGGATCAAGCACGGCTAGCTTGAAAACCAAGTGATAAGTCGGTAATTTATCCATCGGATTTAGCGCAACTCCTCGGTATGCGAGTTGTATCCGGCAGCCAAACATAAATTAGCAAATTGTTAGCGCAGAACGGACGGAATTAGTTAAAGTCAGTCCAGCGAATGTACACTGCATGTCACTACTCATTACTTAGAAGCGCATACCAATGTATCTACTTTATGTTGTACGAAGACATTATATAAATTGAACTAACTATTACATAACTCATTGATTTAGTAGTTAGTATATGCGGCTTTATCCCCAGGTTTGGCCTCAGAGCCGGAGTTCAGAAAGGATAGAATTCGTCCGAGAACTACTGCTATTGCCATGTTTATGCTGCTGTGTATGGATGTTCCGGTCTGAATGTCACGGTGGTGTAATTAAATCTTCGCCTCAATTGATACTTAGATGGAAACACTTTGTAGGACGTGTTCTTTGCATGCCCTACGAAATGTAGCTCTATTTATACGCGATTTCCGATTTACTATCAGATGGGCCATTGATTTATTTATTTATAAATTAAATTATAATCTTTTTAACATAAAAATATTTTTCATTAAAAATGTGTACGTAACACAATTAAACGCAACCGACAACCTCAAAGCTCTTTGACGAGTATGAACGTAAAGTTATGTATATTTATTCAATAAGGCCTGAAAAATGTATCTACCCGCGCAACGTGGAATATCATGCGATTTTCATCCTTTTGACTTGTTCGACGCACTTACGTTGTATTTTATTACCATAATAAAGTTAATAACCTCTTAATTTAAAAGTATGATTTATTTGTAAACTGCATTTTGTATATATTTTGTTTTCTTTTGCATTCTTAACTACTATCTTCAAAAAGATATTTAGTGGAAATTCTTAGCTCGGATTTAAAAAGCTGCGGTGCGACACCTCTGTGCCTCACATGCTAAACGCATGCAAAACCATCATTTATTATATATTATCAATCAATTATATATTATCAATCATCAACATTATTTTAAATAATCATTACAAAGTCGAAAGAAAAGAAATTCAGCTCGCAAATCGGCATTGGATTTACGTAGTATACCTAAGCTGGTTATCGCCTTTTCACCAAGGAGGGAGACCTTGTTGTGGGCCGTCAAATAGGCTGTCAATGGTAAATATGATTATCGGTAAAAACAAAGAACCGTCTCAATTACGTCAGTTAAAAATATGTTACGATGATACATACAGACACACAGCCACGTCAAGCTTATAACACTTCTCTTTTTCAAGAGTTTAAAAAGGGTTAGGGCAATAAAATGAATATAATATAATTAGTTACCTACTCGCATTTTGCAATTTGTTGTTTGAAATGGATGAAATAAAAAAATAATCCCATACACGCCGACGTAATTGATATAAGACCGCAGTCCGCAACCGTGATCACTCGGATGGAACTATAATTTCATTTCAATTATCTTTGTGGATTTGCCGCGGTCAGCCCCGTTGCCGCGATACAAAAACTATCAATAAATTCAATGTGAAAACTAAATAAACTAATAGGATTTTGCCTTTTATTTTATACTGTGTGTAAGTGTTAATCCTATTTATAGGTAGGTATTATGTTTAAGTTATCCAAAAATGCTACATACATTTTAAAAGGCTGATGAATTGAAATTCCTTTTATTTACTTGATATATACTTTAATTAAAAATATAATTTATATTTTTACCGACAAAGACGCAACGCCAAGCGATTTAGCGTTACGGTACGATGTCGTGTAGAAACAAATCTCCTTACGTTAGCCCGCTTCCATCTTAGATTGCATCATCACTTAACATCAGGTGTGATAGCAGTCAAGGGCTAAGTTGTAGTCAATAAAAAAAATAAAAAAAAATTACTTGAGATATACTTTAATTAAAAATATAATTTATATTTTGCTAAAAATCCTAAGGTTGCCTAAAAGAAATCGACTTCATAGGAGGCAAATCGGGTATGTGACACATTTCTACTAAAACCCCCTCTTTCGTCACCTTCAATGCGTATTGGCACTGAAGGTGACAAAAGGCACAGGGCTCTTCGCAAAAACTATGCCTTCTGGGCTCATCCATGATATAGAGAAGTACCAGTTTTTTATTTTATAGTTTGTTATTATTTTTAATTATTTTATTTATATTTAATAAAAATATATTCTTTAAACATCCATTGCAAGTCTAATATCTGTTTTTATTTATCGAACAGTTTTAGGATACCTACCAGTAGCGATGAATAATTGTATCAAAAATTCGAAATCGATTTTACAAAGCTTTTAATAGTTATATGAATTCGATAGCCAAAGCTAACTGACTTTGCTCCAGCTAACAGCGTCATTATTTTATGCTAGTAATACAAACCATTTTTACCTAGTTCTATTTTATTGCTCTGCAAACGATTCGTTTGTTCAGTGGTAAGTCTATGTGGTTTCCGATGACGAAGTCCAAGAGACGAGTCCTGGGTTGTACTACGAAATATTGAGCTTTTACTACTTCCAAGAAATTCTTAGTAAAAACACTCTACCTATAGCAAATTTGGTGGAGACTTTTACACCAACATACTCAGGAGAGCACGTTAAGCTAATAGTACCGGCCGTAATATAATTATATAATTGCCACTTTTCGAGCAGTAGAGATTTTCGTAGGAATAGAGCTCAGAGCTAGTTCAGAGATTTACTACCGCGATACTTATTTCTGCCACCAAGCATGCACAGGAGGCTTTACACCTCAATACCATAAGTAGACAGTCACAGTGAAGCGAAACTATACGTGTTTCTAGCATGTTCTGTGAAGCGTTGCTTACACAAAGGCGATAATTTCCATTTACTATCAGGAAAGAAGATAAGTAAAATTAAAAGTCTCTTTCAAAGTACCTACAATAGTTGTTATCCTAAAACTTTATATAAATTCGATATAACCTAATGTGTAAAAAATGTTTGAGTGAGGCTTTGCCGTTATAAAAGGGTTAAAGCTCACATTACAATATTTTCATTTATTGAAACAGGAAAACGTACAAATAAAAAGTTTAAAAAATACATTTGCTAAAAATGTTACATTCATATTATGCCTAAGCAAATAAAGTTGTGAAATGGTCTGCTGTTTGCTACAGTGTTAAACCATACGGTAGTATTGGATTTCTGATTGAACCCAAATTGAGCCTAAATGTACACACACACTCGCATTAATACTTCATTCTTATAACATTATTATCATCTTATTTGTGTATCGCCTACTCAAACTCTTATAGTACAACAGATGCGTATTGTATTGGCTAGTTAAGGGTGAAAAAGTTTGCCTCTGTAACGACTACTAATACTTGTTACCTTACTTGCTACTTGACCGGGACCGACGTCTTAAGGTGCTCACCGGAGCACGGTGTTGCAGCAACACCATTTTAACACTATCCGGGAGTTGCTTCTATAACTTTATTTTTCTCCAAAATGTTGATCTATCCTTCCACTTGCACAGTCTTCCATAGTCTTATAAATCTTGTCGTACAAGTCCATCGCTCTCTCTTGACATTCTTCTATTTCACATTTCACATCTTCTATTTCTAAAATTTTATTTATCCTCGTCTTATTTATCTTTAATTGAATAAACCGATAAACCTAAAAATAAAAATCCTGTACCAGGAGTTTGGAAAGTTTTGTTATTTGTTAAAAGTTTATACTAGAAGGCATTAATACCTTATACCTGTTGTAAAAATCAAAACGTAATATTATGCTGAATATCGGAACTAGCGGTATAGGATATGTGGTTTAGTGGTAGAACACTGTGGCCGTGATAGCCATAGAAATGTGGGTTCAAATCCCGCCGGTTCCGAAATTCTTGATATTACGTTTATTTTCAAAAATTATAATATCCCAAAGTGTAGTTCCATTCAATGAAAATAAAGAATTTGGAAAGTGCTTGACGTAAGTTTTCACACGGCGGGTATTCACGACAGGCTCAGATTATCGCTTGAGAGAGGTATTCATTATTCTTCACGAGAGCGAACGGGATTAGCACCTCACAACCCTCCTCGCTAAAAGGCGGCTTGCATTAATAATGACGTACTCGAGCCTTGTGTTTCAATTTATAACAAACGATGGTTTTGTTGGTGTTTTCATTTTAATATCTGCCTATAATACGAGGCCCGTGGACAGTCGGATTTTTTATCATATACATTATTAAATTAAATTATTATCATCTTTTCACTTCATCTTTATCACACTATTTTAATAAGCCACTATAGGACCAGATCTATTTATAGAACAGGAGATATGGGGTTTAGGGACTATGCGCACCACGTTTTTGAATGAGTTGACAATGCGTTTTTCTGAACACGTGCACTGCGCGATAACAGCGTATTAGAAAATACCATAGATTAAAGACTACTAGATGGAGTCACAACGCGGCTGTAGGTTCAAGAGCATGACAGACTTATTTCATTCGGCCTTTATTAGAAAGTGATACAAGATTATTTTTTGTCCCTTTCAGCGTGTTCGTTTTTATTGTTTGTCAAGAGTGGAGTTTGTGACAAACAAGGGACATATCTGAGCAATTATTAGCTTTTTATTAAATTTGCTGATAAATAATATAACTTTGCGGTTACGATATTAATTTAATGTTATCGTGCTATGGTGGGTTGTAATATTTTCGGCTGCAACAGTCGCAGCGAACAGAAAATCGAAGGAATTTCGTTATATGCGTAAGTAGGCATAAACTTCATTGATTGATGATTTAAAGCTTAGATATGTTATTTTTTAGCAAATTTCATGTATTATGCGTTTACTAAACTATCTTATAAATATTTAGTAATATTTCGTATTTTACGATATTTTAAAACATAACGTTTTATGATGTACTTTAAATGTTGACATGTCATGTCAATAAGGCTGATTTGCTGTCTCACGAGTGGACACGCTATAGGCTCTATGTAGTTGTCTTTAATCTATGGAAAATACAGATAATTTGACAGAACAGAACAGAAATTGACAATTAGTTTGCATCTCATGAGCGTCGTTTATCGTGGTCAACGCGCGTTTAAAAAAGTGGTATAGATTCTCGGTCTAATCACACTTCTCAAATGGTTAACGGGCTTAGGGTGACTAATGTTAGAATCTTGTAACGATCACTTTTATATGAATATAAATTAAAATAATGTATTAAATATGTGACGCATTAGTAATTTACCGACTGTGCGTCTTCGATATATCAATTAGTAAAATGTATTATAAGTATAAGATATATCTTGGGTCTCATAAAGCTAGGCGTCTCTACTCTAGAGCTGATAACAACTCACTGGCTATACAAGTATGTTAAAAGGTAAAAAGGATGTTAAGTATTAAACATTTTATTACCATAATAATGTTATCATGTCAACCTCAAATCTTTTCAAACGAAAACCTTTGCAAATAAGTTATTCTTAGATATCGCGTAGGATATTCACGTTGTTACTTGAAAAAGTGACGCAATTTGACTTTTCCTCGTATTTATCATCTTGTAGATTAAGAGCTTGTGATAACCAGATCTCTGTGATTTTATAAAAGATAAAAAGATAGTCCATGATGTTGGGAACCAGGGAAATTGCACTTCAGTGTCTTTACAAAGTAGCAGGTTTCAATCAACAGCTCAGAAAAAAAGGTATTTTTTTTCACGTTTTACCAGCTTTAATTTGAGAAATGATATGCTTAGTCGCCAGTCACTTATTCATGGTAATCTTTTGATAATCACTGTAGAGTTTATATTCTAAGAGTCTCCATCACTAACGAAAACTTACTATGAAGCTAAGCTTGTAGCTACTGTTAATATGATTTCTCGTGATGTCCCGTAAAAAATTCTAGAGGATAGCTACGGTTTCACCGGCGAAGTCCGTTCCTGTGGGAATTTTGGGATAAAAGTCGTCTATGTGTTATCCTGATATGTAAGATATATTATTGTGAGGTTTCATCAAAATCCATTTAGTAGTTATTGCGTGAAAGGGTAACAGACATACATCTTTTGACGACCTCCGTGGCGCAGTGGTATGCGTGGTGGATTTATAAGACGGAGGTCCTGGGTTCGATTCCCGGTTGGGCAGATTGGGATTTTTTTTGATTTGTCTTGGTCTGGCTGGTGGGAGGCTTTCGCCGAGGCTAGTTACTACCCTACCGACAAAGACGTACCGTCAAGCGACTTAGCGTTCCGGTACGATGTCGTGTAGAAACCGATAGGAGTGTGGATTTCATCGTACTCCTAACAAGTTAGCCCGCTTCCATCTTAGATTGCATCATCACTTAACATCAGGTGTGATAGCAGTCAAGGGCCAACTTGTAGTCGATAAAAAAAAATCTATCCATTCATACAAACTTTCGCGTTCCTAATAAGGATATAAAATACCTTATGTACTTTGATAGTTGAAGAGTCAAACACTAGCTCTCAAATCTTCCTAGTTAAAATTCCATAGTAACTTACGGGTACCTCTAATAGAAGCATGAGCTGACATAATTTCGGGTTTTATAAATGACGGAGGTTTGGTTATCGCAGGCTCTTAGTGTATTATATTTGGTGAGGGCACCTACGTAACGTAACTTTGTGAATGAGCCTTTGTGCAGCGGAGGTGAAAATTAATTTCAGATGGAATAGGAAAAATACAGCTCTTTTTCACATTACGTAGTTCCACCTACTCGTATAAGGAACACGTATTTGACAGTCAAATAGTAGACTGAACACACACACTAGACTAACTGAGTACATGCGGCTAAAATAACCTACTGTAAAAGTAGTTAGTTTAACTTCTGAGCTGTAGTAAAGAACGTGTGGAACAAATGGTTTATTTTATTGAAAATCATATATTCATGTTCTGAAATTCTGGGTATACCTTGTTTTTTATGAAACAATAATAGCCCAATCTACTTTATTCGTGATATGTCAGACTTATGTTTACGTAACAGTAATCCAAAAATATACTTTTTGTCCTACAGCTCAATACGCTATTTTATCTACTTTCGGGCACAATGCCGGACTTTTTGATTATCTGTAGGTTTTTAACCCTAGAGAGCTAACCTTCGTCAAATTGACGAACACGAAATATAAATATCTTTTTCTCTTTTCTTTGCGCGCGCTGATTGCTTTGCCAACTCTAGTCAACCTAGTGTCCGCCGAGTGCTCGCAGGTGACGACGGCGTTTTGCCGATAAGTACATGATTTACAGATATATTACAAAAATGTTCGTCATTTTGACGAATGGTTAGCTTTTGTGTATATTATTACTGCAACTAACGTATGTACTTTTTTTCGGTTTTTACCGATTACGATTCCTGCCAGATGAAATTATTGCGAGGTTTTTATTAGAAGAGGGAGATATCGGAATAGCGCAGGTGTCCACATTGTGGACTGATACTAGGGAGAATAATGGAAGCTCTAAATAGAAGATAACTTGGAAGGGGATGAAGTAGAAAGCGATACTCAATATGAGTTTTCTGATAATGAAGAAAGTTTTCCATACCACCAAAATCGTTCTTCACCTTTGTCATCGGTGAAAAACTCAGATATTAACTCGAGTATTTTAACTTTCTCACTAAGCAACATCCGAAGTCGAAGTTGTCATGTTTGGTCGACCAGGAAGGGAGTGTTTCAAATAGAGTAGCTGCAATAAATATTGTAGATGTCGCCAGAGGACCAATGCGTACTCTAAGAAATATAGCGGATGTAGAATATATTTGTAAAGAAACTGCATGGCCGGCTGGAAATGGTTACTATGCCCACACGTGAAAAATAAAATAAAGATATCTTGAAAGTGGAAGGATGGAAGAGTGATGAAGGTCAAGGTAAAAGTGAGAGTCACTGGTCAACCAGTCTTATATCAACTGAAGCTACAAACAGCAGAAGAAGTAAAATTTGTGATATTAGTGCCCACAGAAAAGGATATATTGCGTATATACATTGTGTTACCCACAAAATACAACACTGCATTTTGTGGTAAACACAAAGTTGATTTTTACTACAAAAGCGCTTTAAAATTTTCGGTTTTATATTTTTTCTAATAAAATGAGACTCTTATAATTAATATTTGTCCAAGAACAGAAGGGATTTTTTGTTGTAAATTTTTTTATAGTTTTTTTCCAAGTGAGGGTTTATATTGACCTCAAAAAAGTAGTGTGTTAGATTATAAGGAAGAAAATAAATACTTTTGTTAAAATATCGAAAAATACTATTTTATTCAATAGAATAATACATGTTTAACGTAATAAAATATTAAAATGTTCAGATATATGTATCGTTTTATAAATTTATATACTTCAAATATTGCTCGTCAATACGACGAATGGTTAGCTTTAAAGGGGTATATGGGAAGGTTAGCTCTCTAGGGTTAATACAACCGATATAGCTAAGTTTTTAATTTGAGTAATAAAAAAGTTATAGAAACTACTTCCTCGATATTGTTACATATATTTTATTGCTTTTAAAAATTAAACCCTTGGACAAATTACTCAGATAACAATAAGTAATTAAAAAAATATGGTCAAAATATTGCGAAGGACTTGAACTACGATAGTAAGCTTAAACTTTATCTATTTGCGTATACGTATATACAGTATGCGGTTCTGTCCGTACACTAGAGAGCGAAATCGAAGTTGGTAGGTAAATTGAATCTTACAACTTTGCTTAACTACGGCAATATAATACCACCGTACCCGTTAGATTACAAGGTTAAACTTGGTAATAATTAACTTTCTATCAAGATTACAGTTATTCTCTAACCTGTTATGTATTTTACGAGTATAACATAGGTAGGTAGTGACTTGTGAGATTGTTCTATTACTATGGTAAAAATAAAATAAATGATCGAATGATTATCACTGACAGGTATATTGTAGGCAATAGACCTGATATAGTGATAATTGATCGATCAAGAAGCCGTGCAATGATTGTTGATATTACTGTTCCACATGACGATAATCTGGTGGAAGCTGAAAAGGAAAAAGTATCAAAATATTTGGACCTTGCTCATGAGATTACCGCCATGTGGAATATTGATTCAACAATGATATTCAACAATGATGATGAGGGGGTAAGGGGGTGCACCTCCATCTTAGCACTCCAACAGCCAACCTCACCTGCCCGTGGTATCTCCTGCTGACTAACGAACGAGGCTCTGGCGTCCGACAAATGGCGGGATAACCATTACTTGATTTTTCCAGGCTTGAGTAAATAGCACAGACCAGTGTCGGGCAGCAGCGACACCGGTGCGATCAAGTCAGGTTCTGCGATCGCCAACCCGCCTGCCCGGCGTGGCGATTAGGGCATAATCCTCATGAGTAGCATACCAATAAAAAGGCCATTAGTTCCCGGTAGCTCCACTTCTCCTGACCATGGTAGCAGTCAAAGACATGGTGGAGCAGGGGGTGCTAAGAATCTCCGGGTGACGGCAGGCTACCAAAAACAACTGACCTTGGCAACGTATAATGGACGGACTCTGAGGCTCAACGAGAGCATTGTGGAACTTGAGCAAGAATTAGAAAATGTAAAATGGCATGTTCTGGGCTTAAATGAGGTCCGTAGAGATGGGGAGGACACTATGACACTAGAATCAGGCCATCTTTTCTATCATAGGCAAGGGGACAGCGTATCACAAGGTGGCGTTGGATTCCTCGTTAATAGAGCTCTCGTTGGTAATGTCACTGAGATATTTAGTGTATCGACACGAGTCGCGTATCTTATAATAAAACTAACAAAAAGATACTCTCTTAAGATTATTCAAGTATACGCACCCACCTCATCACACTTAGATACTGAAGTCGAAAACATGTACGACGATATCAACAGAGCCTTAAACAACACATGTAAAGCCCATTTCAATGTTATAATGGGTGATTTTAACGCGAAAGTGGGTTCACAGTGTGGTTCTGAAACTGTAGTAGGACGACATGGACATGGTACCAGAAATGCCAGGGGTCAAATGTTGGTCAACTTCCTGGAGGCTAACAACTTTTACTTAATGAACTCCTTCTTTAAGAAAAAACCACACCGAAAGTGGACATGGAAGAGTCCTGATAACATCACAAGAAATGAGATAGACTTTATCATAACAGATAAACGCTACATATTTAGAGATGTCTCTGTGATTAGCAGGTTTAATACAGGAAGCGATCACCGACTGGTTCGAGGCACTCTAGATATCAATTATAAGCTAGAAAGACGTCGTTTGATGAAGTTTACTCTTCGGCCAACATGGCTTCAAACCGAAGCAGGTGCAGAACACTTTCAGGTACAACTAAAGAACCGATTTGAAGCCTTGAAACCCACGATCGACGTTGACGAGGATTACGAGAATATGGCAAATGTCATCCGGGACGAAGGATATAGGCTTTGCGAGACGAGGGGTCAGGGCCGGAAATCCAAACTCTCAGACGAGACTCTAGACCTTATGAGACAAAGGCGCGAGGACGTACAATCTACTCCAGCTGAACAACAAGCTTTGAACAAAAAAGTCAAACGTACGACGTGACCTCCGGCGCTTAAGTACCCAGAAAATTCAGAAAGCTATCGAAGCAAACCGGGGGTCGAAAGTATTTGCACAACACATCGGAAAGTGCCAAATGACTAAACTAAAAACATCAAGTGGTAAAACCGTTTGCTCAAAGCCTGAGATCCTCGCTGAGATAGAAGATTTTTACGGCCGACTGTATGACTCCCAAATTACACAGCCAGTTGCCTGCGACAAAGATCCTAGAGCTAAACTATCCCGCCACTTTACTGATGATCTGCCAGAGATCAGTATAGATGAGATCGTGTTGGCCCTAAAACAGCTAAAAAATGGAAAAGCCCCAGGGGAAGATGGAGTCACCTCTGAGCTTATAAAAGCAGGCGGAATGCCTTTATTTAAAGAGCTACAGAGGCTATTCGACTTAGTTATTCAAAATGGGAGAACTCCAAAGGCGTGGAATAGGAGTATAGTAGTCTTATTTCATAAAAAAGGCGATAAAATGCTCTTAAAAAACTACCGTCCCATCTCGCTCCTAAGCCACATTTACAAGTTGTTTTCGAGGGTCATAACGAACCGTCTATCTCGAAGACTCGACGATTTCCAACCGCCTGAACAGGCCGGGTTTCGAAGTGGCTACAGTACTATAGACCACATACACACATTGAGACAGGTTGTACAAAAGTCTCACGAGTACAATCAACCTCTGTGCCTAGCTTTCGTAGACTATGAAAAAGCTTTTGACTCCATCGAAACCTGGGCCGTTATGAATTCACTGCAGAGATCCCAAGTAGATTGGCGATACATTGAAGTGTTGAAATGTCTTTACAGCGCCGCCTCCATGTCTGTTCAAGTACAAGGTGCGTATACAAGACCGATCCAATTGCATCGTGGAGTAAGACAGGGGGATGTTTTATCCCCTAAACTGTTTTCTAATGCTTTGGAAGATGTCTTTAAAACGCTTGATTGGAAAGAACACGGCATTAACGTCAATGGCGAACACATCTCGCACCTTCGTTTTGCTGACGATATTGTCATCATTGCCAGGTCTCTGCAAGAACTCCAACAAATGCTGGATAGCCTCCATACTGCCTCTCAGCGTGTTGGTCTCCGGATGAACTTAGACAAGACCAAGGTCATGTTTAGTGACCTAGTCGCTCCGGAGCCGATTGCAGTTGATGGATCTACTCTCGAAGCTGTTTCTGAATATACTTACCTTGGGCAAATTGTGCAATTGAGTAAAAACAGTTTTGAGAGAGAGATCGATCGGAGAATTCAGTTAGGCTGGGCAGCGTTTGGTAAACTTCGCCGGGTCTTCACTGCGCCTATACCACAATGTCTAAAGACAAAAGTCTTCGATCAGTGTGTTCTTCCCGTCATGACTTACGGTGCCGAGACGTGGACACTGACGGCAAGGCTGGTCCACAAACTTCAAGTCGCTCAACGTGCTATGGAGAGAGCTATGCTCGGAGTTTCTTTGAGGGATAAAGTCCGGAATGAAGTAATTCGCCAAAGAACTAAAGTAACCGACATAGCTGTCAGGGTTAGTACTTTGAAGTGGCAGTGGGCTGGTCATGTCTGTCGAGCGACCGATGGCCGTTGGAGTCGCAAGGTCCTGGAGTGGAGACCGCGTCTCGGCAAGCGGAGTGTGGGGCGTCCCCCGACTAGGTGGAGCGACGATCTCCGGAGAGTGGCTGGCTTTGATTGGAGACAAAAAGCCAATGATAGAGAAGGCTGGCGCTACTTAAGAGAGGCCTATGTCCAACAGTGGACGCATGATGGCTGATGATGATGATGATGATGATGAATGATTGTTCCTATAGTCGTTTCAGTCAACGTGTTTATAGCGAAAAGCTTTGACCAACATCTTAAAAAGCTTTCGCTTAGTTGTTGGATCAAGGGTCGTATACAGAAGGCAGTAATTCTTGAAACGGCGCGTATTGTGAGGAGGTTCCTCACTGTGGAGTCCTGACTACCGGTTGCTAGAATCCCCGGGCCCCGCAGCAGGCGGAATGGATTTTTTATAAATTTTTAATAGTGTTTGTTTTTTAAATAAATAAATGTATGTTTATTAACTGCTTCGTTGGTTGCTGCAGATCAATAAGATCCTAAGTTTGTGTTAAATTTTAGGTTAGCCAATCAAAAACTGAGCTTTCATTCCTCCAAGAAAATCTTAGTAATTACCCGGTGTTGTGAAGTTGATGGTCTTGCACCTCCTGCCTTGGAGATCTTTTAATCCGTCGGTAAATTTCTTCTCTTTGAAGGAAACCTAGCTCTGTTGTGATATTGTAGAAGGCTGTTAGAGACAATCAAACAAAGAAGAATGCTGATTTTTGTATAAAAGTTCTTCTAACCAAACTCACGACAACAGATTGAAAATATGCTCATGGTTTTGGAGGACAATGATATACGATGGCAGTACTTATCTATGACTTTTGATTTTCTACATATTTTGGAGATAATCTCTTGACGCTAGGTAAGACTCTAAAATGAATCGCCTATGAATGCCTAAAATTCCAATACAGGTCGCGTTCCTAAAAATAATAATGAAGCCAAGTATCCTCAATAAACAGCAATACAAAGCTTTAGCTATTTGCATCTGGCTAAAATTATTTTTCAAAACGAGAATTTTAACATAAAATTAGTTAATGTGCATAATAGGTGAATTTCGGTAATATCCATTTAATTGATGTTTATGTTATAAATATTGTTAGCTTACCTTATAATTATTTTGTATGTATATAATTTTTGTGTGCATAAGTATTATTGGCTTGTCATTAAATAAATAAATAAAGGCTCTATAGAGATAGTTTATACCATAGTATTATATTCAATTATAGGGATTGTACTCGTCATATGTTATTCCATACAGGGATACTGAGAGTAATGGAGCCCCTTGAAAGTGGAAAGTAATCTCTGAATAGGAAATATTAAAATATTAATTTCGTATTTTAACGAAATGATCGCCTACTTTTGAATAAATTTATTGTAAAAATATCCACCTGAATAATCAAACTATTTTTAAATGAAATAGTGTTGTGTTGGCAGCATTGTAGACTATAGACAATATAGTGGCCTCATTTGCTGTATTGTTGGTACCGCGGTTAAACTATAGATAATAGACTAGGGGCGGTACTCGTCGGGCGTTAGGCTATAAAATATGCCCCTATGGATAATTCTGATCATTCACGTTAGTGTCCGAGTCTTGTGCAGCCATGCTGCCTAACTATTGTAAGAATCTGTGCGCGTAATGTTTAATTAAGTAATTACTGTAATAATGTTTCATTTTGATCATATTTGATGTCTTTATAAATAAATTGTTATTAAGTTTGTCTTTTGGTGTTTTAAGTTGTATTCCCTTCTGGCTGTTTGTTAACATCAGAAGTGGTATGGATCTTAATGCCCACAAAAAAGGTAACAGAAAGGTAAAAAAAAAAAAAAAAAATTTTGTTTAAACAGAAATTAAAATGATTATCAAAATGAAATCTTATACAAGTAGTGATTCGGGATTGAAGTGTAATTTTGTGTACGTCTGGGTTCTTATGGGCGAGCCTCTGACACACGTTGCCGCAAACATCGTGGTTTACTGCAGCTGAGTACTCATGTGGCGGAAAGTAACGAGGAGTTGTGAGTAACGGAAGATAATCGGAGAAAGTTGTGAGTAAGACAGTGGCTACGATGGTTGGTAAGAAAAAGAAAGCCATTGTGTTTGACGGTATTATTGTGTGAAGTTGCATATTTTGTTTTATTACTAGTCGATTTGCTATTAAGAGTAACCTGTTTGAGTTATTGCAATAAGAAAAGATTATTACGTGAAACTTTTTACGAATGAGGGTAGTTGAAGAACAAAGAACGAGTTAACAATAAACGGTCATAACGAAATTACGAGAATTTGTTTCGACACAATTACGAATACCTTTGTTGCTATGCTGGTTTGTTTGAAAAAAAAAAAAAAAAAAAGTTTGTGTACTTATCAAATGAAAGGCTTTGTCTCGCTTATGAGTAGTCCCATTTTTAGAATAAATTAGTGATGTCTAATTAAGCAATCTAAAATTAAAATGTATCGGTTAAGAAGTACCTATTGCTCTATAGTGTGGCGTTTGTGTGATGTTTTCTAACATAGATTTTTAAAGGTTACAGAATGGTGGCTTTGTCGCATGCTGTTGATGATACTACGTGACAAAATGATGATGAGCTGATGACAAAATGATGAGCTGTGGACATCAGTTGGCTGGCTGTGTGAGAATATTGTGAGAAAAGAAATTCGGTAAAGTTGACCAGGATTAGTAAGAAAAATAGTTTTATTATTAAAGGAAAAGTAAAAAGTTATTAGTAAAAGTATCTATTATAAGTTGCAAAGTAAAATAAAACGTTAAGTTGAGGTCAGGGCTGACCGAGCTATAACGATCTAAGTTATTAATTTTGAAAGTACCCACCTGTGTAAAAAAAAAAAAAGTTTTTATCTTTATTTTTCGGAATCGGAAGTAAATAAGTGAAAAGTAATTATCTTTGTATTTTCTGGTATAAACCTAGTAGTAAACCATAATTATGTAGATGTAGCGAGCTGTAATAAAATAATAGAATGTTAGTTGAAACGGAATATTGGTCTAAGAATATACGAGTAATTTGCAGAAACACAAAACGACATTTAAGCTTGAAGGCATCTTAGTATGATTAAGTGAGATACATGCTCTTTAAGTACAAGATGTCTTCACCAACTTGGTCAGCTTAAGTGAGATACATGCTCTTTAAGTGAGAGTGGTTTACAACTATGGCGAATCCGGAATCCTAAGTGTGGCTATGACCCTTTAGGGAAGGGTGGTCATGTTGTAAGAGCTTCTTTGTCGTAAAGAATTTAAGTGAAAATGGTCTACAATAATGGCGAATCTGGAATCCTAAGTGTGGCTATGTTCCCTTTAGGTGTCGGGTGGTCATGTTGTAGGAGTCGAGTTTGAGATCATGTAAGAGATTGTCGTAAGAGAGTAAAAACGAAAGGACAATATTCCGTTGACAACTTTGTAGCAATAAATAATCTGGTATTTTAAGAGTCTCTGATGGTTAAAGTATTAAGTCAAATTAGAGTATAAAAATATCAAGTAAAGTAAATATCAAGTAAATAAATAAAGTCGATTGTGGAATATTCCTCTAAAAACTACGCAAAATTTACAAAACATGACTCAGGAGCGTCTAATCTGTATATATCTGTGTATATGTGTGTTATAATCTGTATTGTTTCTAAACAGTGACTTTATCTCGACTCGTGGGGTGCCCGGGGCAGGCACCGTGCAGCATGGCCGTGTTGGCAACACTGCGTTGCTGACAGCTGTTTGCATCCGCGGTGTTGGCGCACCTCTAGCCGCGTGCACCACGCTCCTTAAACATGACGGTGACGATGATGAATGTGCATTGCACTTCCTCAATGCAGGTGTCAGACACTACGAGCTCTACAGGCCTCTATAGTAGAGGCTAATGGTGCGGCTCCAGGTGCAGTCGTCAGTAACTGGTGTCGCTGGTCCTAGTCACGTCTCCGGAGATGCCTGGGTCGAGGGCGACCCAATATCAGGAGGGCCGTGTTGGCAGCATTGTAGACTATAGACAATATAGTGGCCTCATTTGCTGTATTGTTGGTACCGCGGTTAAACTATAGATAATAGACTAGGGGCGGTACTCGTCGGGCGTTAGGCTATAAAATATGCCCCTATGGATAATTCTGATCATTCACGTTAGTGTCCGAGTCTTGTGCAGCCATGCTGCCTAACTATTGTAAGAATCTGTGCGCGTAATGTTTAATTAAGTAATTACTGTAATAATGTTTCATTTTGATCATATTTGATGTCTTTATAAATAAATTGTTATTAAGTTTGTCTTTTGGTGTTTTAAGTTGTATTCCCTTCTGGCTGTTTGTTAACAGTTGATAAAAAAATTGGATATCAAAAATATGTAGCCGTAGATAACAACCGCGCGTCGATTTGCGCGGCAGCTGATTTGATTATTTCACCAGTTTGTAGTTAACAAGCCGTGCTGGTTTTTATTAAATTTCGATACTACCCGCTTTTTGTTTGGGCGCAGTTCCGATGTACTCGTAAATGTGGTAAGCCGATTTTTCAACAAGATAGAGTTAACAAACTGAAAGTCACTTGTTAATATGAACGTTGGTTTTAACATTATAGCTCTCTAAGCCTGCTCACCCACATTGAAGCAGCGTAGTGGGTGTAAGTTCCATATTATGCACTCTCCTACAAGGAGGGACGGCCTATGTGGTGTATGCGGTATAAGGTGGATTAAGACGGAGGCCTTGGATTCGATTTCCGGCTGGGCTAATTAAATTATTAATATTAATATTAGATTATAAATATTAATTAATTGGTTCCAGTCTGTCGTGCTTCAGCTGTGACTAGTTACCAACCTGCTGGCAAATATCAAGCGATTTAACGTTACGGTATATTGCGTAGAAACCGAAGAGGATACACACGTCATCTTACTTTTATCAAGTTAGCCCGCTTCCATCTCTGATTGCATCATCACTTACCTTTAGGTGTGATTGAAGGCTAACCTATAGTAAATAAAAGGAGTTGTGGCTGGCCCTGTATTTAGCTATTAACATAGACTGATAAACATGATGATACAGGATGTGATAATAAATTCAAATTCATTTATTTCAATTAGACTATCTACAACCTCTTTTGAAACGTCAACTTTGTCAGTAAGTAGTGACTCTACCACCGGGTTGGAAGGCAGATAACATGTACGTACTTACTTGGTCCATGTATTCTCCACTAGTAATAGATAAGTTTAGAAGAAATCCACGTCTAGATTCACAAGTGAAGTGGCGAACCTTGGATTTAGGACTACATTCGTACTCACAGTCGCACATTCTTAACGGCTTTGCTCTCACCCAAGTATCATTGAAAATCCCTGAATGTTGTCGTCAATTGCGTTCACACTACAGCTTTGTCGGAAAATGCCAGATATTTTGTTTAGCTCATCAAAATATTTAATGTATATAAATCCTCCGAAACAGCTTGACCGATTCTTATGCTTTTTGTGTATGCTATATTTACAAATGTAATGTAAGTGATTTTTGGCGTCTACAAATTTGTTAAGTGTGTTGGAGTTTTGAATCAAAAATATTTATCATCATAATTTCACGCAGACTAACTTGCGGGCATCACTTAGTGAGTTAATACAATTTAATTAGAATTAATGAATGGATGGAATAATAATTGAAAACATGAAATTACACAACATTGTGAAAACTATTAAACTTACATGCTTTATTTAAGTTCTTGAATCTAGATCTCAAGTGGAGTTCTCTTTTTGACATACTTTGAAGGTTTCAGGTCATAATGGAACTTTATTCACTGAGCAGCGAATCAAGCGATTACTGATAGGTACAATAGACGTGAGTGGGGCTAATTAAGTCTGACTCGATGGCAATCCTTTCTGCATAACAATGAATAAAGGCATTGTGTAACTAAAACGGGCGGAAATAATTGCGCGCTCATAATCTGTGCGAGTATCTTTATTGATGATGAATTTGATGATCATGCTGAAAGTTTGTGATATTGTTGACCTAGTAATTTCCTAGTAATAAAAAGTTCCTCAACAGATTATTATAATTGGACTAGCTGACCCCGCGTTGTCTTGCCGTGTTATTATTTAAAATAAAAAATAGAGGTTAATTGTAGAGTGGTAAACCTTTAGGTTTGTGTGTATTTTTGTACGCTGTATCATAAAAAATGTATAAAATAAAGAAATATTTAGGATTTCACCATCCTTAAGATTTAGGGGGATGAAAAATAGATGTTGTCCGATTCGCAGACCTAACCGATATGTCCGATCACCACACCTAATTAGACAAAAATCGGTCCAGCTATTTCGGAGGACTTTAATTACAAACACTATCACACGAGAATTTTAAATATTGGATTATGTTCACGAGGTCACCATGTGGAACATCGATGAAACCGTTGTTCCGTTAGTTGTTTCAGTAAACGGACTTTATTGTGAAAGGCTTAAACCGACATTTGAATAAATCTTAAAGACGTTTCTTACTAAGAAGGTTCCTCACTTTAGTACTTTGGTTTCGAATTCGGTTTCGGTGTATCGCTTGGATCCAGACCTTTGCAATCGGAAGTGATTTTTAAGTGTTGTACTTTATCACTTAAAATTTAGAAAAATGTTACAATTACAGAAATAAAACTGGAATAATATAATTGAATATTACCTATTTTATTCAATGATCTGAAAACGTAGAGGTACATCTAACACCATCAAAAGGTTTTTAACTATTGTAGATCAAAGATGAATCACATAGTTAGTGATCCCGAAGATTGTGACCCGTTTCTCGCTTATTAATCCGAACTGCCTTTTATTTTTCCCTATCGAGATTTCACTTAGAATAAAAATTATAAAAAAGTTAATAATGTCGCGGCTGACCACTAGTTATTAGTAGAATGTCATTCATGTACTCGTAAATAAGTGATGAGATAAAAACATTTCGGAACTTTAACTTTTCTTTCTTAAGAAATGTTCATAATTTCCAGAATGTTTCAGTTTAAAGCGGTCTTGTTCGCTCTGTAAGAGTGTAATATGCCGATTCATAAATCTGTAACAACTTTAAGTTATATATTTGAAGGAGGTATTAAGGCAAGCTCGGAATGGGAAATAAGCTGGAAAATAACTTTTCGTGGAGCTGGAAACGTGCTGCATAATAATTGCTTTATTCGCGTATATTTGGTTCTTAACATTTAAAGTTATACATATAAGTATATTATATATCGTAGAATTTACTCGTATTTTAAACTATCGCTGCATATTACCCACTGAGCTCCCTTTCTTAAGATTTAGCAAAGTTGAAGTAAGGCGTAAGAATTTTATTACTACAACTTAAATTCAAAGCTTAGTTTACAAGCTCTATGGAAAAGTCAAAAGTGTTTTTGTAGTGACTAAGACCGGCTCAACCAGCAGTAATGCAATGCTGGGAGAAATATTGTCACCAAGCATTATAATTCCTGTGAAGCAGCAGATCTCTTATACGAGACCTGTACTATTTAGACAGCCATTAAAAATAAATATAATCAACATTCCAGTTCCTGCATGATATTCCGGCTATGTCCGGTCCCTTGGAGCTATTGTTAAAGTATGAAAAACGAATAAACTGCGTAAAGCTAGCTTACTGCTACTTACTTATGTGAGGGGTCATATCGCCACCTATTAATAACAGTAATTTATTTATTTTTTAAATAGGAAGCCAACGTTATATACAATATAAAATGTGACTCAACATAATGTTGACGGAATAATATCGATATTGTATACCCCATTTAAAGGAAACAACAGCATGCGCAATTTTAGACATTCTTATAAAAGTAAACCTTATTAAAAATAAATAAAATAAATACTAAACTGACTACATCTTTGAAAACAATACACAAAACAATAATAATAATAAATATTTATGGATTTAAATCCAGAGTATCAAAAGAGAAAAAAGAACAACTAAAAGCTGAAAAATTATATAATAATAAAGGGAATTTCGTCTAGTCCTTACAGGAACGTAAGGGATAGATGAAAATACATCTTAAAATAAGCTAGTATTAAGGATAAGCAAAACCTCAGGATACGTAAAAGTTAAATATCAAAACAAAACACAAAAAATAAATGATTGTAATAACAGACTAAAGCTCCAGATTTTGATAAAGTTAGTTTTAAAACAAAAGCTCCTCGACGACGAAAAGCTTTGGCGACCTCCGTGGTGCAGTGGTATGCGCGGTGGATTTATGAGGCGGAGGTCCTGGATTCTATTCCTGGCGGGGCAGATTGAGATTTTTTTTAACTTGTCTTGGTCTGGCTGGTGGGAGGCTTTCGCCGTGGCTAGCTACCACCCTACCGATAAAGACGTACCGCCAAGCGATTTAGCGTTCCGGTACGATGTCGTGTAGAAACCGATAGGGGTGTGGATTTTCGTCACACTACTAACAAGTTAGCCCGTTTCCATCTTAGATTGCATCATCACTTAACATCAGGTGTGATAGCAGTCAAGGGCCAACTTGTAGGCATTAAAAAAAAAGCTAAGTTAGTGCCATGTACTAGATACTAGAACACGTCATGTGATTCACTACTAAGCATCGGATTTAGTGAAACTGAGTGGAAACATTACCAATTCATCGCGGAGATGCGAGTTTCCTGTATCAACATTTACTTTCGTTTTATCTGACGTTGCTCCAGTTGAAACTTACAGTGGCATTTCTAAACTTTGCAGTGCTTTGTTCAAGAGTTCTGAAAATGTTCCCAGGTCTTAGCTCGAATGTTTAGAAGGCAAGTGTGTTGAATACAAAGGCACCTTTGTAAATGAATGTAATCAAATTACTTCAATTCAGTAAAAATGAGTTGGTGTTTTTCAATTCTTTGTACATTTGTTACTATTTTTTAACAGTATTGTACGCGAGTAAGTTAAGTTGTAAAATTTACTTACTCTAAGAGTACGGATATTACTACTTGTGATATTTATCTTAACTTCAATAATGTAAATTCAGTGTCATGGTTAACAATAAATAAAAAATATGTTTACATGAGTGTCTTAGAAAAGTAAAATTTTTCATATAGACGGAGGTCCTGGGTTCGATTCCCGGCGGGGCAGATTAAGATTTTTCTTAATTTGTCTTGGTCTGGCCGGTGGGAGGCTTTCGCCGTGGCTTGTTACCACCCTACCGACAAAGACGTACCGCCAAGCGATTTAGCGTTCCGGTACGATGTCGAGTAGAAACCGAAAGGGGTGTGGATTTTCGTCCCACTCCTAACAAGTTAGACAAGTTAGCCCGCTTCCATCTTAGACTGCATCATCACTTAACATCAGGTGTGATAGCAGTCAAGGGCCAACTTGTAGCTGATAAAAAAAAAGGTCTATTAAAAAAAAACTCCTAGATATGCTTAAGTAAATTAAAGCTACTAAATGACACAGTTACTTTTGAGTCGGTTCTGTTTTTGTTGAAAATTTTTATTTCTTACTTTTTAGTGATTTATCGCCACGTAATGTATTCGTACTATACTCTTATAGTATATTGTACGGCACTTGTAGCGAAAAAGCTACCGATACTTACATAGTGTGCCTATAAAATTTTAAGAGTTCCTGTAATTATCCCTGGATAACATCATCAGATCCTAACATGATGACAATGGGACCACCTTGGAAGTATGTCCTTTCTAATAAAAAAATAATTATCAAAATCGGACAAAAAATAGTTATGTGAACAAACATAAAAAAAATATACGTGTCAAATTGAGAACCTCCTCCGTTTTTTTCGTTGGTTAAAATTATTCAATATTTTGGTTACTACCTACGTCGTCTTCTATACTACACTAGTCTCTTATCACACACGTATACCTATAGCGTATATAGCGATTAATAAGGCGAGAGTGAATGAAAATATTCGGAGGGGAAGACCAAGGCGAACGTTTCTAGACCAAATCCAGGACATTTTAATAAAAGACCAGGTTAAAAGTACTTTAAACCGACGCACTTGTATGCAAGGATTAATGGAATTGGAAGAAGCGACAGAGATTAAATGGATCGGGGCAAGTCGAAAGACGAGGTGTTTGCCTACCCCTATGGGACCGAGGGGTGATGTATGTATCTATGTATAAAAATTTTTAAATAAAAATAGAACCGACTCAAAA
Organism: Mycalesis mineus; assembly: GCA_034621355.1. Lineage (NCBI taxonomy): Eukaryota > Metazoa > Arthropoda > Insecta > Lepidoptera > Nymphalidae > Mycalesis > Mycalesis mineus. The sequence continues at coordinate 9,009,502 of CM067881.1, forward strand.
CGCACTAAAAAGTAAAAAATAACTGTGTCATTTAGTTGCTTTAAATTATTTAAGCATATCTATGAAGTCGGTGCCAGCCAAGTTTAGGGAACCTTTATTTTACGTAGTAAAGCAGTTTGTGGGTTCTAGGTAAAGTCCTTACAGTAGAAACCTTGGCTGGTACCGACTCCTAGATATGCTTAAGTAAATTAAAGCAACTAAATGACACAGTTATTTTTTACTTTTTAGTGCGTTTTGAGTCGGTTCTATTTTTATTTAAAAATTTTTATTTCTTACTTTTTAGTGATTTATCGCCACGTATCGTACTCGTACTATACTGTCATAGTATATTATATGCCACTAATAGCCAAAAAGCTACCGATACCGAGACAAAAACCGAAATCGCTGTAAGCGTGCCTCCAAAATTTGAAGAGTTCCTTCAATTTCCCCAGGATATCCTCATCAGATCCTAACATGATGACAATGGGATCACCTTGGAAGTATGCCCTTTCTAATAAAAAAAGAATTATCAAAATCGGACAACTCTGTAAAAAGTTATGCGTGGTCATACATAAAAAAAAAATATACGTGTCGAATTGAGAACCTCCTCCGTTTTTTTTTCGTTGGTTAAAAATAACCAAAGCAATAGAAATATACTATTCAACAATATTTGTGATAAATATCACTACTGTTATTAATTACAATTAATACATAATAAATTCTTAGAGGAGAGGGAAGTAGTGTGCAACCTAGTAAATAATAAGACCAAAATAATATAAAACAAACTTCCTACGTAACATTCCAAGTATTACAAAATGAAATATATTCAAAACAGAAATAAAATTCAATTGAAAATAATAATGAAACAAAAAGAGCAATCAAATAATGAAATAAAAATAAAAGAGCATTTCATGCTAGGGAATAATGTACTCTTGGGAAATTCTCACGATAGGTACTACGCCTTTTATTTTTGTTGGCGACGTGTATTGGATACAAGGAACGCTTGACTTGATAAAATAATCGAACATAATGTGCATAACATGTCGCTTTTACCACAAGGTCGAACTTCTGTATAGTTATGTTGTGTATATTCACACATCACACGCGCGAAAACACACGCACACACACACACACACACACACACATACATATATACACACACACACACACACACACACACACGCACACACATAAATAAACTTTGGTCAATATAATTGTTTTTATTATTATTTTTTATTTTAACTGTTGTAACTGCATTCTTTTCTTTTTGTGTAAAACATTTCTTTTAATTTTGTGTAAAACACTGGCCCCAAAGATACGGGCTTACTAAGTTTAGGGGGCAGGTGTTCATTGTGTAAGCTAATCTGTAACTTCTCAAATAAATATATTCTTATTCTTATATTAAACTAATACAACTATGCCATGTGTTGTGTAGCAAAACAGACTGTTGTAGGATGTGTTTGTAGCGAAGTATTGCTATCTCATTAATACAGCAATACTTCGCTAAACGCGAAAGTTTGTGAGTGCGTATGTTTGTTACTTCTTCAAGCCGTAACTATAGATCCGACATACCTGCGTGCCTGCATATAGAGATATATTATACCCGATAATGTTAAAACATAGGCTAATTTTTATTTCTATATTTCCACGGGAACGGGAGCTACGCAGGCAAACCCACGGGGCATATGCCAGTATAATATAATATTAGGTATCTAATGGATGGTAGGAAATAAGCAGATGATTATTTAAACAGTTTGATAGTGTTGGCAGCATTGTATACTCTGTTTGAAAAGACTATAGACAATATAGTGGTCTTATTTGCTGTATTGTGGTACCGCGTTACTAATCTAATTTATTGCCATGGATTCGTCATTAAATAGTTGATTTAAAAAAATAGGTGTAAACTATAGATAATAGACTAGGCGCGGTACTCGTCGAGCAAAAATGGCGGGCGGTAGGCTATAAAATATGCCCCTATGGAAAATTGTGATTATTCACCTTGGTGTCCGAGTCTTGTGCAGTCCTGCTGTTTAACTATCGTAAGAATCTGTGCGCGTAATGTTTATTAAGTAATTACTGTAATAATGCTTCATTTTGATCATATTTGATGTCTTTGTAAATAAATTGTTATTAAGTTTGTCTTTTGGTGTTTTAAGTTATATTCCTTTCTGGCTGTTTGTTAACAATAGTTTTATAATTATAGCTATAAACTTTTTGATGTGTTGATTGGCGAGGCGATGGCGATAGTTATCTAAGATGGCGACTGCAGTTGGTTTGGATAACAACTACGGTTTACTTGTCAGTTTCATTAGAATTTTAAGAAATTCTCCTTGATCCGAATTTTATGTTGTCGATTCGAAATCAATATTTTTTTATTCATCTAAGGTTTCCATCGAGTCTACCGTACCCCTTGTCGAAACTATTAACATTGATTAGACACTTTTCATGTCATAAATGCATAATATGCAGCGAAAAGAAGTGACACACATATGATCATACGCTCGAAACTGTAATAATTCGGAGAGGAGCAAGAGAGAGAAGAAAAATAAAATGAGGAAATAATAGGTAGTTCAATAATACTACTTTGCAGTACAATAATATTCAAAGTACCTACCTATTTTTTCCGCGCGGAAGAATACTTCGCGCTGACCTTCCTGATTCCTGACTGACCTGATTTTATTTTTCTTTTCGCTTTTTCTTTTCTTTCTCTCACTCTCTTGCTCCTCTCCGAATCATTACAGTTTGGAACATGTGAGCATATTTGTGTCACTCCTCTTCGCTTTTTAACATCATGTCTTTTTCGGCCGATCTCTGCAAAGTATCTAATTAGTATAAAAAAATAGAACTATAATATAACGTAGTATCTACCTATTGACATTTTTTTATTAAACGCAGAGGAATATAGAGTTTTTGGTTAGTAAATAAATTACGGCAAATTATTGAAACAAGTCAAAAGAAGTCTACCTTCACACCATAGATCAGAGTAGCGAGTAAGTAGCAAGTTCTTCTTAATGAAAAGTTTCACCAGGTAGTACTAAAACTGACTTACCTACCTACTTATATAAAACAGTTTCAGTAATAAATACCAGCACTCAATTATCAGAGACAATAAGTTCAGAACAAAACTCTCTGTTTGTTATTGGTTATTAAGTTCGCAGGCAATAGGTATCGTGAAACTTTAAATCGAATTGCATCGAAGAAAACAGCTATTCCCGGAGACAACTAATGAAACACCTGCGCTTCGGGTTGTGAAATGAACACTGCTCCACTTAATTATCAGCACATAAACACATAGCACTTTTTTAGTTGGAGCTGCTCACTTTCTTATTGACTCATCATCATTGTCATCATTAGCAACCAATAGAATCCACTGCTGGACATAGGCCCTTTTAGAGACTTTGAACACAACGAACCTGAGCCGCCTGTGGCCAGTGGTTCCCTGCGACACGTATTGAGGGCTTGACCAACACTGCACTTTCCTTATCGAATAATACAATTAAATAAATAAAATTTTCACTCCTTGATATGCTATTAATAATAGTTCAGCTTACAACGGAAGAGGCGACGAGACAACTCGATAATCTCGCGTCAGGGTTGCGTTGCCGCCCATCCCGGCCGCTGTTAGGAGTCTTAAACTATAATATATTTTTATTAAATATTTTATTAATCTTCATTTAAAAAATAGGGGTGTCATAAGACATGTAAGTTTGTGAAATTGTAACTTCTACAATAATGTATCCAATAATTAATTTGATGGGAGGAGTCGTCCGTGGCTAGGTGCCTAGTGACAAAGACGGAACCATTTTATTTCATTTTATTTATTTATTATAATAAGTACTTTCTTAATATTTCAGCTTGGTGCTCGTAAGCCTTTTCGGCTTTTCTGAGCACTGCACAACATACGATGTCGTGTAGAAACCGAAACGGGAGTGAACTTAGTCCTACTACTTATAAGTTAGCCCGCTCCCATCTTAGATTGCATCTTCACTTACCATCAGATGAGATTGCAGTCAAGCGCGAACTTGTAATTGAAAAAATATAATTCACTTTCTCTATGCTTGAAAGCTGACCTCATTGAGATGGTTCATAGCTATAATTATGAAACTATCAAACTGTTTAAATAATCATCTGCTTATTTCCTATGAGTAAAGTGCGACAAAATGACGAAATTTTTAAAAGCGAAAAGGAATGACACCCATCTGCCCTCATGTTCCAAGCTATAATGATTCGGAGAGGAGCAAGAGAGTGAGAGAGGGAAAAGAAAAAGCGAAAATAGAAATAAAATCAGGAAGGTCAGCATGAACTATTCTTCCGCGCGGAAAAAATAAGTAAGTACTTTGAATATTATTGTACTGCAAAATAGTATTATTGTACTACCTATTATTTCCTCATTTTATTTTTCTTCTCTCTCTTGCCCCTATCCGAATTATTACAGTTTCGACCTTATGATTATATGTGTGTCACTTCGCTTTTCGCTGCATATTATGCATTTATGACATGAAACGTGTCTAATCTAAGTATATTAATAATTTCGTCAAGGGGTACGGTAGACTCGATCGAAACCTTAGATGAATAACAAAACAAAAAATATTGATTTCGAATCGACAACAAATATCCTTAAAATTCAGATTAAGGAGAATTTCGTAAAATTCTAATGATACTGACAAGTAAACCGTAGTTGTTATCCAAACAAACTGCAGTCGCCATCTTAGATATCTATCGCCATCGCCTCGCCAATCAACACATCAAAATATCATGTGCGACACGTCTTGCCAGAAACATTGAGTGAATCCAGTGTTGTCAGAAGCATAGACATAGACAAGAGAGAGCAATGGATCAGAACATTTGTATGAAAGTCTGTCATAGAAAAATAGAAGAGCAAGTGGTTTCACGCGGACGAAGTCGTGGGCGACTGCTAGTATGATATACTTAGTTATATAATAATTTTTATAAAATCTCGGTTGCAAGATAATTAACTTTTAAACCCTTTTTGAACCACAGAGTGAGTTTCATCATCATCAGCATCATTATCGGCCTATTAACGGCCCACTACAGGGCCAGGCCTCCCTCCTTATAGGAGAGGGGATATGGAATGTACACCCACCACGCTGCTCCAATGCGGGTTGGCGGGCTTAGGATGATAATGTTTCATTTATTAACGATCACTATCAGATGTTGATGATAGTGACCGGGACCGATGGCTTAACGTGCTCTCCGTGGCACGGGGTGTAACACCACCAACTTCCAAACTCCGGGCTTTGAATGTACTGAAGAAGAGTGAAAAAGCATAGAATTATTTCGTGACCCGACCCAGGAATCGATCCCAGGACCTCGTGATCGAAGTCACATAGGCTAACCACTACACCAACGAGGCAGTCACAGGCAGCAAAGTGAGTTTATTACATAGTAATTTGATGAGTATAAATATTTACAGATTTGTTCATAATAATTTCATTGTAGTTCTGATTCGCTTATAAAATAATAAAGCCACAACAATGTCGCGTTATTACTGTAATGGCAAACAGCGTTTCTGCTTATAAATAAAGGTACCTACATAATAATTACCTCTGTGTTTGTTGTACTTCGAGTTAATGACTGTTTGATAGAGCGGGGACCCTTAATGTACATAGTTTTGTTTGTACCAGCCAGTTTCAGCGGAATTTGCATTTCATAAACTGTTGAAATATGTTTCTATATAATTCACTGGTGGCCTGGGGAACCTAAATTGAAGTTTTGTGTGCGCTAAACTAAATGTGGGCAAGTTAAAAATACAAGTGCAAATATGATTGTGGTATTTGAATAGCTTCATCCTTACAGGACCGGACTCGAACATGATCTTTCAAACCTACGCACTAGCCTACTTACGTGGATTGGCAAAGAGCGCAGCTAGTCATAGAAATGGTCCTATGACTAGCTTCGCTTTGTTGGAAAGGAAAAGTCGATAAAAACAAAAGTCATTATATTTAGTTTATCATCAAATTGAAAAAAATTTAACAATAAATAGTTATGTTTAAGTAAATTAAAGCAACTAAATCATACAGTTATTTTTGACTTTTTAGTGCGTTTTGAGTCAGTTCTATTTTTTGTTGAAAATTTTTATTCCTTATTTTTTAGTAATTTATCGCCACGTAACGTACTCGTACTATAATGTCATAGTATATTATACGGCACTTGTAGCTAAAAAGCTAGCGATACTTACACAAAAACCGAAATCGCTGCATGTGTGCCTATAAAATTTGAAGATTTCCTTCAATTTTCCCAGAATATCATCATCAGATCCTTATATGATGACAATGAAACCATCTTGGAAGTGTATCCTTTCTAAAAAAAAATTATCCAAATCCGACAACTCTGTAAAAAGTTATGCATACATAAAAGTAAATATATATATACGTGTCGAATAGAGAACCTCCTCCTTTTTTTCCGTTGGTTAAAAAATTAAAACTACCTCTATAACTACATTCTGTCACACAAAGAATACTTTCACTTACACTCACTCACTTTGTTGTGCAAATTACTAACTTAATCAAACGAAAAATGAGAAATCGTTTACACGAAACAAGACATCTTCCATAAGTATCATCAATAGCTCCCCTAATATACTTCGTGTATATTTTCCTCAGTAAAACACCCTCATTGCGATTCCCCCCGGTTTAAATTCACACCGAATTCAATTTTGTAAGTAGCCGAATCCGCCTCTGATTACAGTCACGTAAAAACACTTGTTACGCAGTCTGAGACGACAAGGCGCATCAATCACTCGCACCATGTTTAGATTGCCCAAATTAAGGCCGTTAGTGTAAGATCCTTCTTGAGAAAAATAATGGTACTGATAACTCTTCCCCTTCACGTTTATTTGGATTATTTTGTACGTCACATACTTCCTTTGTCGTGTATAATTGGGCTTCTATGTTTTATTTCTCGTTATAGTTTGTCCTTATAACGCAGTGAGGACTCGACTGTGGCAAGAAGCATCGAAATTTAAAATTCTAGCTAGGCCTTCCTGCGTTTACGAGCGGTGATCATATTTGAATGGAACTGAGACCCATATCGCTGCGACAATGTGAGCTAGTGCTCTAAGGGTGGTAATGTTTAAATCTTATAACGATCACTATCAGATATTAATCATAATGCTTAGACCAATGGCTTATGTTCTCCGAGGATCGGGGTCTAATACCACAATCTTCACAACTCCGAGGCTGAGTTTTTACCACCAGCGAGTAGTAAATTGGTTCCATATTTGGTTCTTAAAGAAATTAGAAAAGATATATCTGCACAAATAAATAAAATTAAAGTGTCTGTTTCTAATTTCAAATTAACAATTTTTCACTAAATATACATGAAAGTATATCTGGTACTTACATCAAAAAATAAAAATTTTAACATTTTGGTCGTCAGTTTGTTTCGGCTAATTTCTAAATTAACTGAACCGCTTTTATTTACTATAATATTCTCACAGGAACAGAATCTTTATGGAGCCCCGCTAGTTACAAATAGGAAGACATTAGTCGGGAATATTCCGATAATATTAAAATATATAAAGAAGACACTTATTTAAAAATTATTCCAAAATATAGGGAGTCATTTTCCACACCGTCTCTAAGTTATTGGGGAGCATAATCAGATAATTATCTCCAATCTCGAATATTGAATTTGGCTTTGGTGAGAGTGATTGACGTCTTTCGATCAGCTAATTTTCCGTCCAATCACTTAGTCCATGAATAAGCGAGTTCCGATTAAGATCAGACTTGATAAACTAATGTAAAACATCATTCAAATAGTTTTTACTATTTTAACTGATGAAACCTTGGTCAGTTTAATTAATACTTGATATATTTATTTTTAATAGATTATTTATATATTTTTTATAGATTATATTTATATTTTTATATTGCTTAAATTTCTTAAAATTAAGTATACTCGTATGTAATAATAATTATATGTAATCAAAATTATAAGAACGAAGAGAGATTGAATGTATGGATATTTGTTAGTTTTTCACACTAAAAGTTTGTAACAGATTTTGATGAAATTACGCACAGACATTAAAGTTGAAATATATTACTTTTCTCGATAAGGGATGAGTTCTCAGCTACGTGTTATATACCTACCTATATATTTATAATAAATAACGAGATTAAATTAAAAATAAAAAAAAATCCTGAGACAAAAATGTATATTGCCATTTTTTTCGTAGCGGCCATCTTCAATTTGAAACTTTATACTATATACTATTATTATACTACTTGTGAAGCCCTTCCATTTTAAAACCCATACTGAGGAAGTAAAAAGGTTTTGTAGCATTTAAGACCGATTTCCTAAAATATAACTAAGTAGGTACTCTCTCGAGTAATTCACCTTTCAAACAAAAAAAAATTTGTTCACCCGTTTAGGAGCTACTTCGCCACAGACAGACAGACATCGAATTCTTATTTATAATCCCTTTTTTGCGTCGGGGGTTAAAAAGAGTTGTAACTATTCTGTCATTTCAATTTATTCGACACAGTATAAACTATCTCAGTAAAATAAATTACAAATTGATGTCTGTTCTACTTAAATTTTAAGTAATTAATTTAATTTTGACACGCTTACATGACATTTACAATAAAATAATCATTACTGGTATTATACAATAGTTCATTTCAGTTATTTGTCATAACAATATTGGAAAAATTTAATCGTTTATTATAAATTTCATCGTATAAATAATAGGATTGTATGTTTATTTATTACTTTAAACGTCACTATGTGAACCCGTCGATGTAAAAGCTTAAATTAATATGGATAGTGCCAACATTTTACATAAACTAATTAAATTACTATGGAATCGTGTGACGAAAATCGATGCATTGCCGATCGCACGTAAATTGCGCTAATTGATCCTTTATAACGTCCGAGGTAATTGTAATTAATTGACGTTTAATACAAAAATATGTTTTCAGTACTCATTCAATCGTTTAGGCTTAACTCAGACTAATGTCGAAGCAAAACGAAGCGACGCGTCATCAATTTTATCAACAGCACATTCATCTACTCGTATCTAGTGATTAGAAATAGATAAAAAGTGGAATTAAGCGCCTCTTTAATTTTGAATTTCATTTATTTGAAAAATGTATTGTACCTTAACGATTTGAATGAATGAACTTAATGTTTTGTACTTTAATGATTTGAAAATAGAGAGAAATATGATAGTAGGAAGTAGGCATGTATGTTATTTTGATTATGGGTAGCTTAGGGAGGTAATGGGTTTAATCATCCAGAATAGCTCCAGATTTGTTAGGTGTAAAGCTTTTTTGGGATAAATATTTTATGACTAATTATTATGGGATAATTTCTATTACAAGTTATGCTGACTCGCCAGATAATTATGTAAGTAAATCGATTCATGGCAACCCTTCAATGGACACTCTCTAAGTTTTCTTTATCAATCTTTCAGTGTTAATAAAATGACACAATTATTGCCCTTTTAGGCCATCCGGAATTTCATAATGGAAAATTATATTATATAGAAGTAAAGCATTATTTTCGTCAGTGAAAATGTATTGAAATCTAAAATATGTAAGTTCGGTTGCAGGTTTAAAAAAAAAACAAGTTTTAGTTAGTATAATTTGCTCTTTTTGGTTTTATTTTTCAACGATTAGGATATAAACGTACATTGTTCAGAAGAAATAGTATTTACTAAGTACAATTATTATTTATTTAGGTTTATACCGCTTTCCAGTGCAACTTTAAAAGGAAGAATAGACAGTTCAGTAATATATTAGTCTCTTATGACATTTTCAGATCAAAGTGTTTGTAAATTTTTTTTTGGGAAATTTTTTACAGTCACGTCCGATTTCTAATTAAATTTTCGATGATAATTTAAAGTTGCATTTGAAAAGTACAAGATCCGAAAATGAACATAATTTTTTATAAGTATTATAATAATCAGTTGGTACGTATAAATGTTTAAGAGACGAGCACCTAATAAAATAATAATACTGCACATTATTTACAAATATTTAATCGTCTTAATAATATTTTTCCAATATAAATTTGATATAGTTATCTATATTATTATTTGCTATAAAACAAATTTAAGACTAGATCTTTATCATAACTGTGTTCTTAACTAATTTTTTATAAGACGAAAAATAATTTTTTATTTCATAAGAGTAATTCTATAAGGAATTAGTTCCTTTAAAATGAAAAATCCTGCTAAATGTAAACAACATGCGACCGAATAGCTTGTAGTTATATTTCTGCAAATTTAAAGACATTTTTTTCTTCTATCCATATAAACCTTTGTTTATTCTTAAATATATTTTCTTCATATTTATTAATAAAAACAGTTTTCTCTTTTACTTTACTATGAAATGTAGGAAATGTAAAATTAATTCGATTATTATAATATCATTAACTATCCCGTCTTACATTAAATCTATGTACAAGTTAATTCTAATTATTATCACGTTACACGCTGTTTGAGGCCTGAATGAAACATAAAGTTTATAATAATTATTATAAAATCCCTCTACCTACTTATGTTGAAAGCTAAATAGGCAAGTCCTAAATAACGAAACAACTTAGTTCAAAGTATCAAATTAAATTTTATCTGCCACACTCTATACGTGACATTTTTCCATGTTTTAATTAATTTTAACAAAATTCCAAAATAAGTTCGTTGTTTTGGAACGAGTACTTTACTTCGTTTATTTTCTGGTAACTGTTTCATGGATTTGAAATATTATTGTTTTATTTGTTAAGCCCTGAATAATTTGGTACTATTGCTCTATTTTTTTTATTTTTTTACTTAGTGATTTGGTGTTTTTTACAGTACATCAAAGTACGTTTATCAAGGAGTGTAATTCGCTGCGAGCTTTTTTTTCAAAAAATTCTCAGTATCTATCTAATTATCTTGATTCCTCCCAGATTGCGGTAGATCTGCGAATTCCTTATTTAAGTATTTAAACAGCACTATTTTATTTTTATAGTATTTTGTCTTCTTTTTAGCAACATCTACTTTTGAATTAAAATTGGTTTTATACCTATTATTCGATTTCATCAGTAGATGACCTACCTGTTAGGAAAAAACAAAATACAATTTTGTTAAATATAGTTTATAATAAAGTCAGTTTACACAACACTTCTATGGCATATTATTACTGCGATGGTCATTGTTATTCAAACCGATATAACGAATAGCTAACTACGTTGTTGAATGTTAACTTCGATTCATACAGCGAATACGATTATGAACTAAAACACGGTAACTGCAGTTTATATTTTATATCAATTTAAATAATTTTTTACAATGTTGTACGGATTTGTTCTTTACAAATGAAGCTACAAGTACATTGTGATACCAACAGGCCACAGGCAACTTTTAGCATTTTCTATGTTTTGAATTACAATATTGCTATGGATACGTTTAGAAAATCGGCTAGGACGTTAAGGATTCGCCATACAGCGGACGTAACGGAACCGCGAAGTCACACTATGCGGGAAATATAGAACACGTCATACCGAGTCGTAGGAATCAGTTTGGCGTGTTCTATACTATAACGGTCTAATATTAGAACGTGACATCGCGCCAAAGTTGCGTTGCCGTTTGCCCCGCTCGCTGTGCGACGAATCCATTCAACCAGTATCAAAGTGTAAATCAAAGTGTTAATTTATTTTTATCATACATATTATTAATAACAACAATACATTACAATGTTGCGTTTTAAGATATAATATTATTTAAACATTTTTGTTTAGCAAATTTGGAGTTAAGTAATAAAAACTAAATTGTATTGTCATTTTTATTGCGGCGATGTAATCACATACAAAATAAAAATGTTAATAAAGACAAAAAAGTATGGTTTGAGCCACTGCAGAAAATATAGGTAAATTGTAAAAGCCACTTAAAAAAACACATCTCAATTAAAATATTGGAATAAACATTTTGCATTTTCTCAAATGCATCTAAAATAGATAAATAAATATTTCATTGTCATTCTAACAGACATTCACATAATGAAAAAAAATCACACATCCACGCATACAATAGGAATGTACAGTTTTGTATCATTATGTTAATTCGCAATATGCTGTTATACATTCACAGCTAGTTTTTAATTTACACAAATAAAATCTGTACATGATTTAAGATATGTTATCTATAAAACTTAGAACTGCCAAAATAATAATTGTCGCTGTAATAATAGAAGCGTTGTTAGTAGTTGTGATAACTTTGCCGTCGTTGGCGTACCATTTGTTGGCTCTATCTGGCACGCGGTTGCTTTTTTCCGAGTCGTGGTCGTCTATCTCATCGTAGACTTCAGTACCGTAATCGTCGTCAGATGTGGTCCTCTCATCTGGGTATTGGTAAATATGTCTATCGTTACCTGGTATTTCTGTAAAAAATACTGATATTACTGTGACGTCATACGTTCTATGATATTAATTTACTAGAAACCTAACTAACATTAAGGTGTGACTACGCTTAGGAGATGAGCACGAGCGGAGCAACTTTAATCGTTGGTATTCGCAATGTTGAGTGTGGACGCACAACGAACCTCCATCGAGCACTGTGAATCGCGTCAAAAAGCCGATAATTTTTGCGAAACACAGTTAAGCACGAACCGAACGCTCGACACATGCTCTTTTGGGGCTTGTATGTTAGTAGCACTACACGGATTCATGTTCGGTTTGTAGTCGGCTCGTGCTCCTAGCCGATTAAACCTTTATAAACAGAAAAAGTATTGTATATTTAAAACAAAAAACTAACTTTTAAATGCGAGCAAACCCTCGAGGTTGTAAAATATGCTTAAAATTCAGAAAAATTGTGTAATTGTAGTCAAAAAAAAATTGTTTTTTTACAAAGGAACGCAATTGAAGATATTTTGTCATTGATTTATTTGAAATTATTGCTCCAGATTAAATCCTGATTAAGATAAAAATTATTCTAAAATTGGCAATGTATACTGTGCTGTGGCTAGTAAAGTCAAAAAGGATAAAGAATGATTCTGTCACGAAACGTCTACGTGCTGGACTAAACTTCCCAGGTAAGATTTAATGGCCAAGCTTTACGTGTTACTCGTGTACAGTAAATGCACTAAATCTCCTGTAAAACTGAAAGAACTGGTTTTAATAATCGTAGGTAATCGATGTTATATAGCCACAGAACTACATTACATTTCATTATCTTGTACAATGAAATGATTATTTGCCCGTGTAAACTATTAGGTGGGTATTATGTATGTTGTTTTATTTTAAATTATGTGTATATATTATTTGCTTCCGGTTGAAGAGGTATAGCTGCTCGTTGTTTACTAATTTCGCAATACAGCGGTTGCAGCGGATAGGCGACGTAACGTTGGCGCGACGTAAACCGATGTCACGTCATAGAGAACGTCACGCTGAGCGCGACGACGCGTTACGGTGAGTTCTATAAATTAACTAGTATGATACAACAAAATGTCTCGCGATACCGTCCCGTCAGAGCCGTTATATAGCGAAGTAAGTAGGTAATTGTAAAAGTACCATACCGTATAATCTTATTTTGCTCTCCACATCTCCAAGCGAGTTTTTGGCAACGCATATGTAGCTGCCGAGGTCCTCACGCCGTATGTTCTTAATGGTCATGGACATTTCCGCCTCGAACATCGACTTTTGTCTAACCGCCATCTCGTGGTGCTCAGATGGTATTATTAGCTCACCTGTGGCAAAATTTATTACTTAAAACATTTGCTTTCAAATCCAATATTAGAATTTCATCTTTCCTCCGCCAAGTTTTATGAAAAATGTAAAAACTTCGGGCAGACACCTAGAGTTTTATATCCGCTTTATAATTTGTTTCTTTTTTTACTTGATGCTTTACCCAAGTTCATCATAATCCTATTAGCGTTTTTTGAATTTTTAAATACTTGTTCGAAAGCTCTACAGTTGTTTTTTATTTTTATCTTTTACCTGCCATTTTTATTGCGTCTAGACTGAATTTCGTGTCGGATATTTATATATGGTACGAATAAATTTAAAACTAAATAGCTCCACGTTTAAGGGACTGGACTCGACACCGAAAGGTCATGGGTTTACAAAAAAAGATATGAAAAAAAATCTTTCTGTAAAAAAAATGCTGGGGTCAACTTAATAAGTTAAATATTTACCAGGATCTTTAACCCAGTAGTTGATGGACTTAGGTGATGACTCCACGTAGCATTCCAATGTGACGTCGGTACCAAGTGGAGCTCCCACTAACTGGTTAGGTACCTGGATCACTGGATGAACTGTAACAAAAAGTAGACAGTAACTAAATAAATTTTTCTTACTTTCACTAATTCCAATAACAATATCCCCTCTCCTATAAGGAGGGAGGCCTGGCCCTGTAGTGGGCCGTTAACAGGCTGATAATGATGAATAACAATGGTCAATAATAGCTCTCCTCAAAGTTGGTCAATTCTTTAAAACTCCATAACTCGGCTATTAAGCATCATACAAAATTAAAATGGATGAAAATATTTATCTCTACCTACTTCAAGTAAAATTCATTGGGATATAACCGCAATTCATCCTCACCTCATTTTTTCATAGTTTTCATATGAAATGACAAAAATTTTAAAAAGTTGAAATAAGATTACTCCCATATGTTTCTATGGGAGTTTATTAATATTAGAGTTCTACTTGAAAACTGAAAATTTTATGCTCGTGCAAGTAACACAATCTACTCTAGTCAGCGTGGCAAAGGTGTGAAGGCTCAAATTCCTATAACTTAACCATATGCAAAATATCCTGGCTAAAATAATCGTAGCTGAAGTACTTTCCGGGACAACTACTATCAAATATTATCGAAAATGACAGCTATCCAAACCTTACAAAACAACTCTAGCGCTCATGAAGTTTCAATAAAACAACGGCAGAATTTCAAAACTGAGTTGAGAGTGAAGTAGGTACGTTTTATTATAACTTCAGTAAACATAGGAAAAGTTTCAAACCCCTGAACTATATGGAACTGTATGCAATTATTGAATACAATAGTCGCAAATCTATTCAGCGGCTCCATTGTGTACTCTCAATTGCGTCTTTTGTTAATTAAAGTGGTCTTCAGCTGAGCAGAGGGAACCGAAAGTTTACAACCTCTGAACTATAATATACTGCAGAGGTTGTAAACTTTCGGAGTTCATTATGAATAAATAGAACAATATTTTGCGATTACCGACTACAATGGTCGCAAAGACGGAAAAATAATTGAGCTATTATCTCGTGAGACAGCTCCCCCTTCAGTTTACGCCGGATTGCGTCTTTTGTTAATTAGTGCGGTCTTCAGAAACTACGTTGATGGAAACCGGAAAAGTAATACAGTTTTGTTATTTTAATGTTAGAATACCAAGTTTTTACTTCTTGTATTTATATAGATTATGCATTTGATTTGAATTCAGGCTAAATATTTTTCTATGCTAAAGTACGTACTTTTTGGTATGCAATTTCTTTCAATATATTTTTTTTATAATTTACACAGTTTACACTCATAATTTAAGTTATTATGAAGGATATAAATGTGTTTTATCCATATAAATAAGATAGATAATATTTAGTGTATGTTTCACAGCAAACATTGTTTCTAATGTTTTGTTTTACGTAATTAAGAATTTGTTTAAACATGTAACAAAATACATGAATATTTCTTATGATAATATATTAAAATATGCAAATAAAGAATTAATAAAATTTGTGTTACTAAACTTGATGACAGATAATAATCGCTTTGATGTTATAAAAGGTTAACCATCTCATAGTAATTTAAATTATCAACAAAACGATCGTTTCCCTCTATCAAAATAATAATTAATACGAGGACAGGAATAATTACAAATTTAATTAAACGCGTTGGTATTGTAGCATTTATGTTGCATACTTTCAGTTAAATTTTAAATAACTGGATTTGACCTCCAAAGCTCTAGTTAATTACGTACACTCTTTTATTCACGCCCGCTTACCCCTATGCGGCACATTAACCGCATATAACATCGTAATGGTTATATGTTGATATGGTTTCATAACGTCCTCTTTTATACTTTTTTAGTTTTTAATTGTTCAGTTTTATTTATATGTAAGAATAAACATAATATCAAAAATTGCGAAAACGACGGGATTCGAACCTGCGTCTCTCTCTGGCTAACCGGATCCTGCGGGCGCCTGTACCGCTGGCTACGGTTTCCCCTGACTGCGGTGCCCAATTTGTGCATGATATTATGTTTTGATATTCAGGTGTACGGCCTGTAATACCATCTTTAGTTTGAATTTAACGTGTTACAATAAAATAGTTCCGCAATTTTTGATATTATGTTTATTTTTGAATATCCTCCTTTATAAGTTGAAATCATTTACGTAATATTTTTATACAAGTGAAGCGAATAAAAAGACTTGTTTTTGGCTGTGTGTTCAAAACATAATTATGTGACACGAATCTTAACACACTATTAGGTATTTATAAAAACGAAAGTCATTTTGCTTGTTTTAACTCCTTATTGCGGCAACCGATTTGTGATTTTTAACCCACTTCAAAAAAAAGAGGTTCAAAATAAAAAAAATCCAAGATTTCTACTTTAAGGACGTTAGTGTGAAATGCGAAGGACGAAGTGCTTTTCTACTTCTTTAGTATATGTATAAACGTTCCTTAAAGTTGGGTGGCACCAACTTATATCTATGAAGTTGGTGCCACCCAACTTTAAGCTTAAGTAAATTAAAGCAACTAAATAATTTAATTATTTTTTACTTTGTAGTACGTTTTGAAGTCGGTTAAATTTTTTTATTAACTCTTTTTTTATATCTTATGATTTATACTGTACAAGAAAACGCCCGCGGTTTCACCCGCGCGGTTCTCGTCCCCGTAAGAATTGCGAGATAAAATGTAGCAAATGTGTTATTCTGATATGTAAGCTATATTATTGTGAAGTTTCATCAAAATCCATCAAGTAGTTTTTGCGTGATGGACTAACAAACATCCCCCTACATTCATACGTACAAACTTTCGCATTTATTTTATTAGGCCTTTAGAAACCTTAAAATCTTTATATAACTTATCTTTAGAAAGCCCAACATATTATTAGAAAAAAGAAACATTATTTTTTAAATTTCATATTTGAGATCTACCACGCGCATACATAATAATATAAAGACGATATTTCAAAGCAATACTTAACATAAGTCTGATCGTTAAAAGAACTAAAATACATCAACGAAACAGAACACCTATGCATACAATATGATATCTTAAGTACTCCCACTCAATACTCGTAGCACCTATATGAAAATATCAACTTACAGTGTACACTGATGTGAATCCTCTTGCTAACTGTGGGTGGCACGCCATTACTCGCGATACACAAGTAGGTGCCCATCTCGGAACGCGATATCTTCGTCAACTTCAACACTTCACCCTGGTATGTTAGCACTGTCAACAATATCGTGTGTTAACATTTGAGAGAACAATGATATACTACTGTCAGAGAGGTATAGATAGTCTATTTATAGTGCAGCCAAAACTGGAACTAACGTCGTAGCTGTCACTCTTTTGGTTTCTGTCGACTCTGAACAGAAACAGCGACACTCAGTGGGCCAGATAAGTTTATAGCACTATACATTTATGATAAATAAAATTGTTTTTTTTGACAGCCTCGGCGGCGCAGCGGTATGCGCGGTGTGCGAGTTCATCCTACTCCTAACAAGTAAACCTGCTTCCATCTTAGATTGCATCATCACTCATCAGGTGTGATAACACTCAAGGGCTAACTTGTAATAAATAAAGAAAAAAAAGAACACTATAAGCTTTGTTAAGAGTTCAAGAGTGTTCGGTAAGGGCGTGACGCTTTAAGAGATTAATTTTTCTCCATGAGATTTTGATATGAGATGACATTTTGATGGCCTCCGTTTTGCAGTGTTTTGGGTTCGATTCCCGGCGGGGCCATTTAGGGTTTTCTTTCCTGGTCTGAATGGTGGGAGGCTTCGACCGTGGCTTGTTACCACCCCGTGGGCAAAGACGTACCGCCAAGCTATATACAGTAAGATGTCGTGCAGAAAGGGGTGTGGATGTTCATCCTAGTCCTAACAAATTAGCCCGGTTCCATCTTAGATTGCATCATCATTTACCATCAGGTGTGATAGCAATCAAGGACAATCTTGTAATGAATAATAAAAAAGATCTGATTACTTTCTGAAATGCGATTAACGTAAAACCTTTAAAAACGACAAAATAATATAATTACATCACGTAAGTACGAGTAAGGCGTTTACCCTGTTACGAGAATTTATTCATCCTAATTAATTTTATTAACGTAGAAAATAATTAAGTATGAACATAATTCTGTTAATCTTAATTATTAACGCAAATTATTTACGCGACGATTGTTAAATTAGGCTCCGCTGTACAGTTATTACGTGTAAAAAGTATGTACGCATATATTTCTATCAATGCAAAATGTCAGTTGATGAGTTATCATTATTTAAATTAATTAATTAAAATGAATTAAATATGTTTATTATTAATAAAATAAAAGTATGCAAAAAAATTAATATCCCAGCAGACATGAATATAGTTATAGACTTATATGTCATAGTTGTCGATATCTTCGAATTAGTTTATAAAATCTTCATGGTATATAGCAGAATCCTAACATGAGGACAATGGGACCACCTTGGATGTATACCCTTTCAAATAAAAAAAGAATTATCAAAATCGGACAACACTGTAAAAAGTTATGCGTGGTCATACATAAAAAAAAAAAAAACAAATATACGTGTCGAATTGAGAACCTCCTCCGTTTTTTTCGTCGGTTAAAAATGAATTAAATTTAATTATTATTAATAAAATAAAAGTATGCAAAAAAAATTAATACCCCAGCAGACATGAATATAGTTATAGACCTATATGTCATAGTTGTCGATATCTTCGAATTAGTTTATAAAATCTACATGGTATATAGCTTAGAATTAACTCGATCACGTAACGTTATATTCCAAACGAAACCACATCATAATCGGTCCATTAGTTTACAAGCTCACCATCAAATCACAGACAAACAGGGAGATACGTCAAACGTATGACACAGCTCTTTTTAACGTGGCTGATTTACAAAAAGAAATTTCGTGGTCATAATAAACACCGCAGCTAGGTTGAGAAAGAATCTTGAAAAGGGACTAACAAAATTTGGCTCACTCCAAACTTGTGGGCGACCCATGTTGTTTTAATTGGAGCACGAATAAGTTCTCTAGGGGGCATTTTTCATATCTACAAAACTTATAATTAGAGAAGGTATGAATTAGAAATTTTTAGGCATTTATAGAGTACAGGTATATTAATAAAAATGTTCGCTATGATGTATGAAATTACGTGGTTAATTAAGCTTTAATGAAAACGAATCGACTTGTATACACTTTTCTCTGCAAAAGTGCATTTTTAATGTTCGTTACCCAGTTCATTAAATTATAATTAAAATGAATTGACTAGCTCATCTTTTATATATAAGAACAAATTGTGTTGTTTTAAAATACGCTCCGAAGTGTATGCAATAAAGAGAGCCAGTTTAAAGTCGACTTAATGACTGAACAATCACCAAACTACCTACATTTTCCTTTTGGGATTATTTATATGAATTCCCCAATGTTAAAGGGTATTTTGGTGACGTATCAGACAGTGCTTCTTTTCAAATAAATACGATTGAACAAAAACAGGTCTATTTTTTTGCTCCCAAATGTAATTTTCACCTATATTATGTTGGAATCTATGAGACACAGATTTTTTTATGAACTACGAGTACTTACAAGTTGGTCTTCGACTGCTATCACACCTGATGTTACTCGTAAGTGATGATGCAATCTAAGATGGAAGCAGGCTAACTTGTTAGTGTTGGATGAAAAAATTCGTTATATTTCAAAGTCGCAATTGTTTTTTTTATAATTTTACAACTAAAAATGAACTTAAAAACAATACTGCTAGCATTTATTCCTGGTAGCTAGTTGTATTGTTGCGTGTAAAATGCGGTCACACAGACTTTACTGTTATTAAACATATTCAGAAAAACAATGCCGTCCTGGCGCTATACAAATAAACCAAGACAAATGAAATAATTTTCCACCCGGACACCGAGTTCCGCTATTATTTGAGGTCACTATCTGCGCGAGTGGCCTACATGCGACCAGGTCACCTGATGGTAAGTGACGATAAAGTGATAAATTGTTACTAGTATAGAATTTCATGTTTCAACGCATACCTCTAATTAGTTTGTATTTGGTAGTGTGAGCTAAATAAATTGCCTTGTCGGTGTTAGATAACGACTAGAGTGGGTCACTACGGCAATGTAAGTAAACTTATAAATTTTACCTAAGATATAGATCAGTTGGTTACCGGCGAAGACGTAGAACGGCGTTACTTTACCATTTTAGACAGCATAACGACAGCGACGAATTTTTTAATAAGAGCGGAAAAATTTAATAAAAAATATTATTAATATTATTAAATATGGAGTTCTCTTTTTTTCAAACTCAATATTTCATAGCTTGACCCAGGAATCGAATCCTCGTGATTCAAAGTCGTCATAGAGGTAATCACTGAAATTAAGTGGCAGTTACTTTATTATATGAAATAATTAAAAACAAGATCTGATTTTTAAAGAGGAAACTCAACAGCTCATTTAAGTAAGAAAAAAGAACGTAGAAAATAATCCAGAGTTAGTTCAATTTCGAGACCGAAAAGAGTTGTAACACTCCTACAATGAGAGCTAGGACTATTCACCTTGGAACTCTACGAAGACTAAATAAAACAAAACACGAAGTTCATTTAGGGCGGTCGGTTGTATTGCTGCTTAAAAATAAAAAGACGTGTGGCACTCGGAGACTGCCGCGTTAAAGCTATTGCACAGAAGTTAAGAAACATCGGGCGCAGTCAGTACTTGGATGGGTGACCGCCTGGGAACACCGCGTGATGTTGGCTTTTTTAGATTTTTATTTTTAATTTTTTATTTTTTTATTTTTTAGTAAGTAGTAGTAAGTTGATAAAAACTTAAGCAATTATTAATTATATTTATAAATTTAAATAAAAAAAATAAAAAAATAATAATAAAAAATAAAACAGACTAAAAAAAAATAAAAAATAAAAATTTAAAAAAGGTACATCACGCGGTGTTTTCAGGCGGTTACCCATCCAAATACTGACCGCGCCTGATGTCGCTAAACTTCGGTGATCGGACGAGAACCGGTGTATTCAACATGCTACGGACGTTGGCGAACAAAAATGCGAATAAGACAATCTGAAAAAAACTAAAAAGAGTAGGCGGTGTTAGGTTTTTTCGTTACGGGATTTCTAGATTCGGTCTCCACGCTCAAGGCCCGCGATAGAAGCTATGCAATAGCTTAAAACTGCTGCGGTTTCACTGGGGTTTAGGTATTTTCACTGAAGATTTCTAGGAAGATAGAAAAGCAAATATATCTTATTGTTCTATCCACAAACCATAACACGTGCATACGTACACACATTCATACGCACACATGCACACATACACACACATACATACACATACATTTTTTCGCATGGTTGCATGGTAGAAACATAAGTAAATATAATTTAATTTAAGGTTAATTTTAATTACTATTTGTGAAATTTTGTTTTCATTTCATTTCAGGACTCATGGTCCGAAGTTACATAGGCTAAGCACTGAATTTACTGTACAACAAAATTTTAGAGAGGAAACTGAATTATTCATGCAAGGATTGAAGAGAAAAGAACGTCAAAAGTGAACCAGAAGTAGGCCCATTCCTACAATGAGAGGTAGGACTATTCACACTGGAACTCTACTAATTACGACAAACTCTGAACAATACTGGACGCGAAGTTCATCCGGGGCGGTCGTTGCATTGTCGCCTCAAAATAATGCGGTCACACAGACGTCCGTATTGTACATGTACAGAAAAACAATGCCATCCTTGCGCTATTCAGATGTAGTAAGACAAATGAAATATTTTTCCCGCGGCCGCTCTTCTCGCTGTAATTTGAGGTCACCGAGCGCAGCAGTTTTTCTAATTATAAAGCTTCTGGATGATTTATTAAAAAGTGCAAGTAGCCGTTATCTACATGAAAAACATTTTCTCTTTCGAATTTCTTGCTAGTTTGCTAGTAATGTTTCATATTTTTTGTGCGCTTTGGAGTATATTGCTGACACTGCGATAAGTTGAATGTTGGTTAATTACAAACTTTTGTATAACTTGAGTGTATGTATGTGTGTGTGGGGGTCAAATATTGAAAGATATATTTAACTGCTTCTTTAGATTTGGAAAGGACATTGGTAAAAAATGTATGGAAGTCTGTCCCAGAGATGCCCAGAGATAATATATATGTCATTAAATATTACAGATCTTCTTTTTAAATAGTAATAAAGTTACTTGTAGCTAAGTAAAAAAACGATTGAAATTCTTATATTTTTGATATATTTTCAAGTGGTACTATACAAATAACATGGGTAATAGTAGTATAAAGTAGTAACATGGGTAGTTGTTTAAAATTCGTTGTGTATTAAATAAAATAGTTAAATATGAGCATACCTTTGGACAGCCTGGGGCAAATTTTGGCAATGTCCTTTTGCACTCTTGTTTAGTTCTGGCGCTAATATATTTAAACTTAATGCTGCTACTAATATTCTCTTAAGTAAGTTTTCCTGACTATCAGTGTTAATAACCATTTATTTATTTCAAATAACTAAATCCAGGGAGTTATTACAGTTTCCCAATTCACCACAGAAACATAAATTACAAAATATAAAACAAAAATAACCATTATAATTTCGCAGTAACGGCTTAATATTTCTTTCTTCATTGGTACATTGGTTCATTAGTGAAAAGTGAAAAAGGTCTAATTCCAAATCATACTAATGATATTATTGAGCAAGCGCAGCGCATGAAGCAGCGGTGCGTGCGTTTTATAATAAAGGTTACTTAAAAACATTACCCTGCTTTTGGCGCAATCGGGTAGAAATATCTACAATATTGTACGCAAAATGTTTTCCTATTACCACATTTAAACTAATCTTTCTTGTCGTAGCCCCAAAGCAAACATACCTTTGTAGATATTTTGCATATTACAATCAGTAAATATACCAAAATGTTCTTATGCCATTCAAGAAAATTAGACTTCAGTAATTGGATAAGGCGCTAAGTATACCTAATTCTATCTTAATAAGACCCGCAAAGCATTGCCTGAAACCAATATTGCTTCTACGTTATTACATTAGTGTGTTGTGCTAATTGCTTCGACGATTATCAGATTCTTTGTTTCCCGTTACGATCTGGTATCTATGTAATACAATTTACGAGTGTGCTCCATTTATTAGTAATACGCATTGGAATATATATATAGTTATAGAAAGATTGAGTTTTATGGTTAACAACTATTACGGAATTAAAGATGTATACTAAAGCCAAACGCGATTGAGAATGCTTGTCAACAAACAAATTAAAAATGAAGGTAGAAGTTACTAGTCATTTTACACCTATTTTTTTAAAATTTACAAGTTAATGACGAATTCAGGACAGTAAAGTAGATTAGTAAGCTTAAAACTAAGTAATATGTTCAGTGAGTTTTAAATAAGATTTTTAAAATAACAAAACATAATTTTAAATTTATTAGGCATAAATGTGTTTCATTTTGTACCTCCATTTTAAATTTTTTTGTTTACAAGCATTCTCAATCGAGCTTGGCTTTAGTATAGGTAGAGACGCTTTTTAACCGATTTCAAAAAAAGGAGGTTTTCATTTGGACCGGTATGTATTTATGTAGTATTGTTAGAATTGCACATGCAACCATTTTCATAATTGTATGTATGTTTGTTTTGTTTGGAAGTCCCCAAAAGGACGTCCGTTCAGCAGAGGACGTCCGTCGGCTTATGTGATGATGATGATGAATTAAGGTACAACAATAGTATATTTTACCTTTTGTCTTTGCTCCAGTGCTATCTCTTACAACTATTTCTTGTCCATCCTCTCGTTTCCACATAACACGTGGCGAGGGAATGCCCCGGGCTCTGCACGACACCCGAGCAGTGCCTCCTTCAGGCACCATGGTGTCCCCTGACGTCTCTTCGGGTATGAAGTCTGGAGGTATTACCACTTCCAGATACCCCATCTGTTAGAGAAAATTTATGATCACATCAAATCTAACATTACATAATCTAATTTGAGCTATAAACTACAAGCTTTTAACCCTTATGAGAGTAACCTTTTGTACGTATTGTAAACAATCAAGGTCTGTTTTAATTAGAGTATTTTGTCGAATTCAAAAACGTTATATAACTTGTTGGTTATTTTTTTTTTTAATAAAAACAACAAGCACACACGCTTACTAACCTCGCCTAAGCTACTTAACGCAGTTATCGTTATGAAAAACGAAATACCACAAGACTAGTATTATACTAAAAGACAAATTAACCACATTTAAATCCTTTCTACAATACTGGGATTCGTTACGATGACCGTTTTCACATTTGTATTTGTCGTGAAGTTTTATAAATTGTAGCTACATTTCGAGAAACTATTGCCGGACTGTAGCGCCAATAGTTATGTGGCGTACGTTGTAAAGTTATAATTTATTGAATCTAAAATATTAGGACACAAAACGTGGATCTCGTTGATGTACTCAAACATAGAAAACTGTTTTATTATTCTAACATTCTGCGTTGTGAATAAACGTAACACTTTTGGTGTTGTAGTTATTTATTTTATAGATATTTATTTATTTTATTGATGTATTTGACCTTTTATGTACCTGAAATTCGATACGGTCTTCATTTGAAATATATTTTTCGTAGGTTTTTATAGATGCTAAGTATTAAACTGATATCGTATTTATTGAAAACTTGCAGATACGATTCCCCAAGAACACCAATAAGTAATAAAGTACGTGTCCTTTTTTAATTGATACAGCAAGCGATTTGGAAAAGATAGATATATGTAATTGTGGATTTTTTAGCCCTAATAAAGAGGAAAAATTTTATATGATATGTCTCAAATAGTTTAGGCAGCGTTTATAATGAAAGCTTCCAGGCGTCCCGAAGCTTCCAACAATTATTGTCATTATTGAAAATCCATTCATTAGTGTTTCGGAGTTTATCACAAACAGACAGACAGACAAATGCGGCGGGAGACTTTATTTTATAGCATATAGTAATAATGATAAATTTATTTTTATTGTAGAAGAGTTACTACCGAAGTACTAGTAGCTACTAACTATAGTTGCTAAGTACTTAATTAAGAAAAATGTTTTGCAAGAATAGTTTGTAAGTTAAAATGCACATATTGAACTTTAAGCGAAGTTGAGCTTCAGCTAACGAAGAAGTTATTCCAATAATTAGAACGTCTAAAGAAACCGCCGGATAGTTACGCGTTTCGAGTTTGAATAATGAGTTTTGGATAAATAGTGTCCGGAGCAGATTGATTTACGGTCGGGCTTTTGGAAGATGAATTATTTCGTACAGCCTTTCGGCTCAATAATCACATTTTAAATTAATTGAAACCTTT
The DNA here is from genome assembly GCA_034621355.1 of Mycalesis mineus. Classification (NCBI taxonomy): domain Eukaryota; kingdom Metazoa; phylum Arthropoda; class Insecta; order Lepidoptera; family Nymphalidae; genus Mycalesis; species Mycalesis mineus. The sequence goes on from CM067881.1 coordinate 9,035,002, forward strand.
TCAGCGATATATTGAAGCGGGCGTCGAATGTTAAATAGGCAGAAGAGGCAATTTGCTCTACACGGCCTGCGAGTTGTAACTTTATTATTGGCATATCATAATTTTTAACCAAAATTTTTACGGTATTTAGTTACATATATTTTTCATGTTAACCTATTCGTAGCATTCGATTAAATAAATTCGTTGATGCTTATTTTAACTGCTGTTTTATTTCGTTCTAGAACTGGGACTTTTTTATTATAAATATAATAATTTGATAAAAAACACTCCTATACGACGGCTTTGAGAGAGTTAAGGATTAAAGTTTTACTGCAAGTGATACGTTATTACTGTTTTTGAAATATTCGTTGCAAGAGCGCAAATTGCATTGGCTGTCTAATTTTGATCGCAATCTGTTCTCTGTTTAGAGAACAACTTCATTTATTGGTCCAGAGCAAAATATAATACTGCAATAATGCTGCATAAAATTCGGTATTATTACCCGAGTATAGAAGTGACGCATTTCGTTTAACAGCTGCATAATTTTCGGTTAATTAAAGCGTTAATAAAGCATGTCTACAAAGTTGTGAATATTAGTAAACTAAAAACATAGCTAGGTAAAGAGCCGATGCAGAATGAGGTTTCAGGGTTTTTCGGCGTTGGAATAAAGACCCAGCGCCGAAACACCTATAATGAAACAAGCAGGTAGCTTGATGTTTGGGAGTCCTTACAAGAGGCCTATATACTGCAGTGGACGTCAATCAGCTGATAACGATGACGATAAAGATGATGAAGGACATTTAAGATATAAGAAGTACTTATATATATACTTGGCTTTTCATAGGATCAGTGTTGATTTGGCACATGTACTGTCCGCGGTCCTCCTCCTGCACGCTCTTGATGTGGAGGTACCACGTGGAGTGGTCGGCGTGTGACACGGACACGCGATGGTTGTGTGTGATCACGTGGTCGTGGATAGCTTGTATCGCCTTCGTGTCCGCCTTCACCCAGCCCACCTGGACAATAAATACATACATAGCATAGATATAATACCATAAACAAAAATAATGGGGAACTTGTGATACCTTGGCTAGATTTGTAGATTAGTCTTAGTAGAAGAAGTTTAATTTTATAGAAATAGTTGACAGTACAAGGGTGTGGTCTTTCATACATTAATTATTGTAAATATTTTATAGTACTGTCTACTCGAGATATCAGATAATTATTACGCTTGTAAGAGAGATGTCTTAGGACAGCTGAGAATTTGAACTGTCTTAATTGATTCTGTTTTCAAGCGAATTGGAAGGTCGGATAGCGCGTAATAATTAGTAAAATATAAGAACTTAGTTCCAGTTCTATTTGGTCAAAGAAAGAAAGTTGTTATGCCTAAAAATAATAACAACGACATAATATTTAAATAAATTATAAAAACCAGTTTTTATGTAATATTGGTAGCACAAGATTGTTTGCTAACAAATGAGCGCAAATTCGACGGGTTTATTTTTATAGCTTACTAGAGGACGCCCGCGGTTTCACCCGCGTAGTTCTCGTTCCCGTGGGAATTTCGGTATAAAATATAGCCTATGTGTTATTCTGATGTATAAGCTATATTGTGGTAAAGTTTCATTCAAATCCATTCAGTAGTTTTTACGTGAAAGAGTAACAAACATCCATACATCCATACATCCATACATCCATACATCCAAACAAACTTTCGCCTTTATAATAGTAATAGGATAGGATTTCTTACCGATTCAAAATAGCTGTGAAGATCCAGCAAGTAGCTCGAATGTCGCTCTTTTAAAATGTTTACTTTACAGTGATCAATTTTATTTATTTATTTACATTTTTCTTATATATTGTAAGGAGGTGAAAATGTGGAAAATGGATCAGCCATTGGATTCCAAGAAACTTCCAAACTTAGGTATCTTTATAATGTCACCATATGGGTTCAATGCTATCAAAGTAAATAATAGAATAACTTCTATAGTTAATTTCTAAATAAAATCCATACATTGTGTAGTTTTATACAACGCTCAAACTAAACTACAGACAAAGACACCGTGATCACGTCATCTCCGTAGATCGCATGTACCGCTTTTGTGTCCGTTTTCACCAAACCCACCTGAACAATGTAGTGATTTATAACCTATCTCTTGTGGGAGACGATAAATCATGTAATTTTCTTAACAATATCCAAGCTGGCTATTCATATTTTTAATGCATGGTCCAAATATAATTATTATAAAATTATATAAGATTTCCAAGGACATTGTGTAGTATTATAAAACACACTTCGTTGTTGAATGGTTTTCATACAAAAGTTTCACCCCCTTTATGAACAACATGTAGGTAACTTTATATCAATTCTTCTGAATTTACTTTGAAAAAGGAACCCTTGTGAAGTTTCATGGCACCATTACTTTGAAATGGTAAGTATTATGTCAGCCATTCAGTCTGATATCTTTGCTGCTTACAATAATTAATATAATATAGGTAGTATACATTAGGATCTTAGTACCTAATAATCTAATACTAAACTACTAATTTATTTTCATAAAGCCCTCTTTACAAAAACAGTAAAAGAAAACTTGAAATTTTGAATAGGACATTTTACTCTATAACAAAGTTGAAAATGCCTCTAGACATAAAGCTTTGTCTAACTATTATTGTATTATTAACAATTTATTTATTTATCACACAAAAAAGAGTTAACAATTTTCTTAAGTTCAAGAACTGGATCGATTACAGTCAAAAACATTCTGTTTGAATATAAAACAATAAGGATAAATATTATAACTATTTAGAATATCTATTAATAGAGCTTTTTATGACAGAGCTTTAACGTGGAAGTACGACCGCAATGGTTATTTTTGTTTCCAAGCAGCGTTGATGGAGTCTGAAGGATAGGGTTGACGGTGAAATTATACAACGCCTGGGCCTTAATTGCTACGTCTACCTAGGTTATTCATTATTGTTAGCCTAATAAAGGCCTGATACAGGACTAGGTCTAGAATAAGAGCTATGGATTTTAGACGCAACGCGCTGCTCCGTGCTCTCCTGGTACTTCATGATGGCGCAGTGGTATGCGCGGTGGATTTATAAGACGGTGGTTCTGGGTTCGATTTCCGGCGGGGCAAATTGGAATTTCTTTTAATTTGTCTTGGTCTGGCTGGTGGGAGGCTTTTCGCCGTGGCTAGTTACCACCCTACCGACAAAGACGTACCGCCAAGCGATTCAGCGTTCCGGTACGATGTCGTGTAGAAGCCGAAAGGGGTGTGGATTTTTATCCTACTCCTAACAAGTTAGCCCGCTTCCATCTTAGAATGTGTATAGTGTGATAGCAGTCAAGGGCCAACTTGTAGTCAATAAAAAAAAATGTGTCAAACTTCCCGACTCTGGCTTTAGAATTAAATAGGTTCTTAAATCGAATGCAAATCACCTCATTGTAGGAAGAGTTATTTATTCAAATTTCTTCAAATTGATGCTATATAATAAGCGACGTTATCACTTGTTTGTCAACATTATTACTATCATTAGGCACCATTATCCGTTATTTAATTATAAAAGTTACTTCCTTTTTATAACGTGTCATTGCTCATATAAATGCGCCCATTATAGTACGTTGATACTCTAGGATGATATTTATAACAGGACAGTTACTTTAAATAGCCGCATTAATAAAATATACAACGAAAAGCTTTTTCGCTTTACTTTCCTGCAAAAGGAACAACTGGATGACCGCGTGGTTATTGTTAATTGGATTTATTGTAAAAGATACGGCTTTATGCGTTGAGCCTGAATGTTCGCGTTCAATTATTTATTGTGAAAATTCATAAATAAAATGCTTAATTAATATCGCGTAGCGTAAATTATTTTTCTATTTTTTGTTATAAAAATGCAATATTTCACTACGGATTATACCTAAATAACAACCAGATGCCTGCGACATCGTCTGCGAGAAAAATAATATTCCAAACTTTCAAAAATATTAATTAACCTTAAAAATATTAAATGAATAAATTATTCTTTATTGTACACTAAATGATAAAAACAAAGTTACAAAAAGTAAATATATTAAAAAATAATGTACAATTGGCGGTCTTATCGCTAATGAGCGATCTCTTCCAGACAACCAACGATACGAGGAAAAGTGTATACATGCACTAGGTTCGGGTGTACGTACACAAAAATGCAGAAAAAAAAGCTTATTATCTAATATAAAAATATACTTACATAAAATAATTATAATCTACATAAAAACACATATACACACATACATGCATAAATACATACTTACATGTCTATACGAAAAATAATAAATAAATAAAAATAATAGTGACTAGACGAATTTCAGGAGTGAGAGGGAAGAAAAAGAGTAAAAAAATAATTTAAAAAAAAACAGACATAAATAAATAATTAAATAAAACAATTGAAAAATAACAGAAGAATAACTAGGCAATGGAGGATAGAAATGTAAATTCACCAACCGTTTAAGGGTAGCTAGTGATTGCGCACGCCGAATATCAAGAGGTAAGGAGTTCCAGAGCCGAGCAGCTTTGACAGAGAAGGATTGAAGGAGAAATATTGTACTTTTTTAAGGATAAAGATATAGCAAGCTATCCTTAAGATAGCAGAAAGATAGAATCCATAATGGGGAAATCCGAAGGAGAACCAAAGTAGTAGACATAGCTCAAAGGATAAGCACGTTGAAGTAGCAATGGGCAGGCCATATAATTCGCAGAACAGATGGTCGCTGGGGCCGGCGTGTTCTGGAGTGGAGACCACGAACCACTAAGCGCAGTGTAGGACGCCCTCTAACCCGATGGTTTGACGACCTCAAAAAGGTAGTGGGAAGTGGCTGGATGAGAAACGCAGAGGATCGTGTGTGGTGGTGCGCTCTCGGAAACGCCTATGTCCAGGAGTGGACTAATGCAGGCTGATGATGAATGAATTGAATGAAGCTATCCTTAAAAGATAGATATCTGCCACTGCAGATATGTTTGTAGTCCTAATAAAGAGAAACAATCCTCCGTACGTGGTTTAGTTACCGACATCTCAAACGGATAAAGCAACGTATATAATGAACGCTAACAGGCAGGTTGAATTTTTCCGATATTTCTAGCTATTTCGTCATATTTTAGTAAATATAGATAAATCCTTGACAATTTATATACCTACTAAAGCCTTACTCAAAAACCACTTTATCTATTACTGAAAACCGCATGTCAATTCTTTCAGTAATCATTGAGTTTGACACAGATGCGGCGGGGACTTTTTTAACCGACTTCAAAAAAAGGAGGTTATCAATTCGACCCGTATGTATGTAATATTTCCAGAACTGCTCAGTTTTCGCATATGTTAGTCTATATCAGCGTCTGAACAAGTGTGCCAAATTTCAAAAGTGTATGTTTGTATGTATGTATGTACTGATGTTTGTGGAGGCATACCTCCGAAAGTACAAGTCCGATTTAAGTAATTCTTTTTTTTGTACTAGGTATTGTTCAACTTAGGGACTACTGCAAGTTTCAGTCAAGGTTTCTACTTTACGGACGTTACCTAGAATCCACAAACTAAATGTTCCTTAAACTTGCTGGCACCGTCTTCATAGATATGCTTAAGTAAATTAAAGCAACTAAATGACACAGTTATTTTTTACTTTTTAGTGCGTTTTGAGTCGGTTCTATTTTTTGTTAAAAAATTGGAACGAAGTTCCTTATCGTGCGTTGTGAAAGGGGGCTAGACGGAAAAAATTCGTACGAAAAGTTGTCACGACACTTTTTGATCAAAGGATCTTGCCGCCGCCTTTGATGTGTGTGCGCGTGAGCGGCGCATGCTGTCTCGCGCTCTCGTGGCGCCCTCTGGTGTTTCGGTGTACAACAACAAATATTATTATTACTTAAAAAAATAAAATTTTATTACAATTCCTTCACTAATTAATCGAAAGGAACTTCGTTCCATCCGGGTGTCCCTTGACACCTCTCAACTTTTTTTTTGTTGTATTAGGTTTTGTTCAACTTAAGGAATACTGCAAGTTTCATCAGAATTGGTTCAGTAGTTTTTGTGGTAGGGATTTTTTTACGCATGACTACGCATAATATTTAACAGAATAGTTCGATTTTATTTTTTATTAGAAAGGCTACACTTCCAAAATGCTCCCAAAGTCATCAAGTTAGGATCTCATGATGAGATCTTGGTTAAATCGAAGGAACTTTTCAAACTTCATTGGCACATTTGCAGCGATGTCGGTAGTTTATAAGTGGCTGGCGAATATTGACACAAGACGGAAAAATTGTAATTTATGGAATACAAATTGTGTCATTGATGATTTTTAAAAGAGCAGACAGGAAAAACCTACTGACACATTGTTCGTGTTTCCTGTCTTTCTGGAAGTACAAGTTTCAAGTCAAAATGTACAAGAAATTAGTCCACATTTGTAAAAAAACTGTCTTTAAAATTTGCACTGGTAAAGAATATTATTTTCGTAGTATTTGGTAATCTGATAATAAATAGTTTTGAGGTATTTAAAATTTATTAAATTAAAATATTACTACTTAGTTGATGATTTTCATTGGAAAAAAAATAAAATGACTCATATTTATCATATAAGGATTAATAATTTCATCAAAAATATAAACAAACATGGTTTTAAATAACTTACATATTGTTTTAATTATAATTTTATATTTTTATGCTAATGAAAGTTTAAAAAAAAGGGACAAAATTGTCACAGCGGCGGTTCGAGGAGGGTCATTAGTTTCGGCACTTTTAGTGTTAACAATCAGTAACGCATATTATGTTATTGATATTAATAACTAGAAGCGACGATATAACGTGCTCTCCGAGACAAAGGAGTTACACCACCAATTTTCTAACTTTGGGCTGAGCAGTTTTCCTGCGCAATGCTATAATGAGACAAGCCTAATAATTCACAGCCTTATGTAAAATCTTGTGACCCGATGCCAAACACTATTCCCACTGGGCCAACGAGATATTTTTCAACGACAACTTTAAGTATAATTTAAGATAAAGGCTTTACTTTAATTAAGTTTATTTCGATCAATAGCAAAACAATAGCCATTGTTATATTGGATCACATTAGTCAATGCAAATGATTAGTGCGACAGTAGTTCAGACACCTCGTAAATTAGTATGCAATTAATGTTTACAGTGAGATAGCGGCAGCTTTAGGCAAACACCAATGACCTGTCAATTGATGCAAGATTAATAAGCTTACCTCACTTGGTTGTAGTAATTTAGGCAATATACTCGTAATCTAGTTTACGGTTTGATAGGCTACGATTTTCAATAAAATGTTATGTTTAGTTGGATACCCATAACATTGTTTATCTAAGTCGAGGTGGATTATTTATATTTGTTTCATATAATTATATGGACTTTGACGACCTCCGTGGTGCAGTGGTAAGCGTGGTGGATTTATAAGACGGAGGTACCGTGTTCGATTCCCGGCGGGGCAAATTGAGATTTTTCTTAATTTGTCGTGGTCTGGCTGGTGGGAGGCTTTCGCCGTGGCTAGTTACCATCCTATCGACAAAGACGTATCGCCAAGCGATTTAGCGTTACGGTATGATGTCGTGTAGAAACCGAAAGGGGTGTGGATTTTCGTCCCCTCTCCTAACAAGTTAGCCCGCTGCCATCTTAGACTGCATCATCACTTTACATTAGGTGTGATAGCAGTCAAGGGCCAACTTGTAGTTGATACAAAAATATATTAAATATGTATCATTTTTTGGCATGGAACAGTCGAGACTCTTTCTATAATATAATTACTACTATATATATATTTTTAGTCAAAAGTTTATTTTAGTATTTCAATACTTGGTTTTACAAGATACTAGCGGATGCCCGCGACTCCAATCGCGAGAAATTTTGTTTTGTATGTGTATTGTTCGACAAAAAGTCCTACAAGTTAGCCCGCTTTCATCTTAGATTGCATCGTTACGTAACATCAGGTGCGATGGCAGTCAAGGGCCAACTTGTAGTCAATAAAAAAAAAATTAGGGAAAGTATCGGTTTCACAGCATTGCTGTCACAGTAAAAAATGTTTGTAATAATAACAACGCTTATTTGTTTAAAAATAAAATTCTCGGAAAAATTCTGCACTTTTAACCTTTAATATCACTGAAAATAAAGGTTTCACAGCATTGCTGCTTCAGTGAAAAATGTTCAAAATCGAAAACCTTAATCGAAATAACTACTTTTTTTTCTTAGGCCGGCACTTTGATGTTTTGGTATTTTTTGTATGGACCGTGAATGATGTCCTTTCATTTCAGTTTAAGTCGGTTTTGTAGTTTATTAGATTGAGTAACAGACAGAATTACTTTCGTAATTATAATATTAGTAAAGATTATCGATCCTATTTTTTTTATTGAATGAATTGATTATTCGAATTATAATACTTACTCGGTAAACGCCTAAATTGACGACAATGCACTTGAAAGTAGCATCGCGGCCGATAGGGATTGTCAAATTGGTGATCGGCTCCCCAAACTCCGGTACCTCCACACCTGTTAACAATATATTGATTACTATTAATAAAGTCTTCATTATTATTTTTTTTTCTTAAATTAATTAGTAATTTTACGCACCAACACACACCGGAATACTTCCCTGTGTGAACTCTGGTTTTAGTACTTACAATAATAATTATCAGCGTATTGTAACTACCCACTTGTGGAGATTCGCTTCTTATACCGGTAACGGGGTGTGAAGATTAGACCCACCATACGTTTCAAATGCAGGTTGGCGTGTTATTGATAATGATCAGAACCGATAGCTTAACGTTACCACGTAAATGTAAGTTCCAGCCTTTCTTACTGAGAATTTTTCGACAGAAAGCTCAATTTCGTAGCCCAACCCAGACACAGAAACGGGAATATTAAAATGTCACTAATGTTTTATAAATCTTTTTAAAACTGGATTTAATTACAAATAAAATTATTAAAAAGTAATTAAATTGTTCAAGTAATAAAAAATTATAAAACTTTAAATATTATTCATAGCTTGTAACGTCATTCGAAGCTCAGTACAAATTTTCGTTTTTGGAGAAAAGGACAGAAAATCCTTACTCCAATATTTAAGCGCTTTTAACTTTGAATATCTTTGTCGTATTTTAATTTTATTTTCACCGTACGTCATTTGATTTGAAAAAAAATTTGAGTCATCTGATCTATTCAAATCTAGGATCTCGTGATCGGTAGCCACAATAAGTGCTAGCCATTGATCAGCGATGTAGTTACTACTACAAAAAACACAAATTAATAGAAATAATTGACTTGACCATACAGGTCAAAGAACTGCATCAAAGAGCTAACAAACTAATCTCTAAGTTTAATGTACTACGTGACTTTAGCGACGTAATTTGACTTGACACTCATGAAAGCTATAAGAATTTAATTGAAGCTTTTAAAAGGTTAACTGCTTTTATTTTTTTTTACTTTTTACTGTAAATCTGATACCTACCCTAAATCTCTCGTTCAATCTAGCCCGCCTCTTCCAAAATGAAGGATGCCGTTAATAGGCTGATAATGACGATGATAATGACCTATCTGCCTCTCTATTCTGTAACTATGTTGTTATTAGTTGACATTGTAAATTTCAAAGGACATCATTCAAGGCTTATACAAAAAAATTTTTAACAAAAAATAGAACCGACTCAAAACGCACTAAAAAGTAAAAAATAACTGTGTCAGTTAGTTGCTTTAATTTACTTAAGCTTATCTATGAAGTCGGTGCCAGCCAAGTTTAAGGAACATTTATTTTACGTAGTAAAGCAGTTTGTTGGTTCTAGGTAACGTCCTTAAAGTAGAAACCTTGGCTGGCACCGACTCCTAGATATGCTTAAGTAAATTAAAGCAACTAAATGACACATTTATTTTTTACTTTTTAGTGCGTTTTGAGTCGTTTCTATTTTTTGTTAAAAATTTTTATTTCTTACTTTTTAGTGATTTATCGCCACGTAACGTAGTCGTACTATACTGTCATATTATATTATATGGCACTAGTAGCCAAAAAGCTACCGATACCGAGACAAAAACCGAAATCGCTGTAAGCGTGTCTCCAAAATTTGAAGAGTTCCTTCAATTTCCCCAGGATATCATCATCAGATCCTAACATGATGACAATGGGACCACCTTGGAAGTATGCCCTTTCTAATAAAAAAAGAATTATGAAATCGGACAACTCTGTAAATAAAAAACGTACATAAAAAAAATATATACGTGTCGAATTTAGAACCTCCTCCGTTTTTTTTCGTCGGTTAAAATACCAAAATTTCAAAGTGGCCAATGAAAAGGAGTAATACACGACTAGAAAGAAGTCTGTGAACTGCACGTGCACCAGCTACGCTCTGTTGCGGCTGCGCATCGTTCGATACCCCCACTCACCCCACTACTTGAGTCATTCTACGCTGTATAAAAGGAGCGGGTCTGCAACTGGTTGGCAGTCTAGGCTCTGGCGGCAAAATTAATTTGTGCCAATGAAAAGGAGTAATTATTTAGATTAAGGATATAATTTTTACTATGACAGCAATCCTGTGAAACCTTTATTTTCTCTGTCTCTCCCTATCTATAGTACCGCGTTAGACATACACATTTGTTAATACACAGTGGATTTATACGAATCGCACGACGTCCGCATGCTATGTCGGAAATAGTTGAACATCGCAATCCGTGGAGCTAAATCCCAAGGCCACCTCAAAAAGCACTGACTTGATTTCATAAATGCTAAAATGAGAGTCAAAAGCCCAAGTGGGCCAACATTATATCGGAAAGCTGACCCCATCTAGTGGGATAACGCCATAGATTAAAGAGTACTAGATGGAGTCATAACGCGGCTGTAGGTTCAAGAGCGTGACAGATTTATTTCATTCGGCCTTTATTAGAAAGTGACACAAGATTATTTTTTGTCCCTTTCAGCGTGTTCGTTTTTATTGTTTGTCAAGAGTGGAGTTTGTGACAGACAAGGGACATATCTGAGCAATTATTAGCTTTTTATTAAATTTGCTGATAAATAATATAACTTTGCGGTTACGATATTAATTTAAACGTTATCGTGCTATGGTGGATTGTAATATTTTCGGCTGCAACAGTCGCAGCGAACAGAAAATCGAAAGAATTACGTTTCACACGTAAGTAGGCATAAACTTCATTGATTTAAAGCTTAGATATGTTATTTTTTAGCAAATTTCATGTATTATGCGTTTACTAAACTATCTTATATAAAGTAATATTTCGTATTTTACGATATTTTAAAACATAACGTTTTATGATATACTTTAAATGTTGACATGTCATGTCAATAAGGCTGATTTGCTGTCTCACGAGTGGACACGCTATGGGCTCTATCTAGTTGTCTTTAATCTATGGATAACGCAAAGATATGACACACATAAGTAATAAAACATATTCTACTCTAACCTCTAATTCCGCCTCGTTGATCAAGCGGTCCCAAACATCTTGGCTTCGTACCACGACCTACTGGTTTTGAGTCCTGAATCATGTTTAGAAATATTGTATTTTCATTGTACGAAGTTTATATGTACGCTATGGCTATCTAATTTCGTAATAATGTATATATAAACACATAATCTCAACGAAGACAAAGTCACGGACGTCTGCTAGTACATAATATTATATATAGCTGCGGGTAGTCCAATAAATTTACTGCTACATAAGTAACGTCGCGAGTACCCAGGTTACGCCGCTGTGGTCCCGCATGGAGCCTACGGGAAAAACCCAATCACATAAAAATAACCACAAATGATTAATTTATGTATCGCCTCTTGTCATACTTTGTTAGCTAGTTGGTTGCTATTATTAAATATTGTTAAATATATTATGTTTAATAATATTTTTACTTAAAACTCTAGTCTCCAGTCGAGAAGTTATAAAACTAACGTCATGGATCACTGTCTAACGCTTTTCATGTTAGCAACTTAAAATTACTTTGTTGTTATGAAGCGATAAAGGTAACTTCAATATTGGCAACTTGCAAAATCAATTGACTTCCACCCGCAAGTAAATCTAAACCACTTTTATCTATCATAAAATTGCATAATATTTTACGGCTTCCTTCTGTGGCCTGTGGCCCTCCTATTAGGAGAGATCATAATAAATTTGATACCTTGATAAATGATATTTGATCTTGTAAAAATTACTATCAGATTTTAATTAATTATAATGATCACTACCACTGGCTCAACGTGCTCTCCCAAAGCACAACAGGTTTAACTCTATCAGCTTTCCAACTCCGTCCTGACAAATTTTAACAAAAATATCTTGAAAGAAAATAGCCCAGTATTTCATAGCCTCTAGATTAGGTACTACACAGGCTACAAACAAGCGACGAGTATATACGAGTACATATGTCATTAGTACATACGTAATGAATACAGAACCTCTTATATTGAAAAACAAAGACTCTGAAATCTCATGTTCTGCAATCGAAAAGCCAGCCACAGTTTGAATGCATTGCTAAATAATTTCGCGGTAAAATTCGTAGAATGTTCTGACGGCGTGTCAAAAATGTTTATCGAAATTCTGCGTTCAATTGAAATTTATTGAAACTGGTGAATTCATTTATAATACAATTCTAATAATTAATTTTTGGTTGACTGACAACAAATTGGAATTTAGCGATTACAATAACTATAATAATATGTTTGGAAAACGATGCACGAACGCTAGTCCGTGAATGTATTCTGTTGAACAATTCAATTTGATGCGGATCAAGGTTTATTGTATCAGTCATTGAGATGTTATTGACTTTAAATTAATGTTATTAAATTATCTGCCTGTCCACGGCCCACTACAGAGCCCCCACTTTATAGAAGAAGGGATATATATTGCGGTTTAACATTTTCTTTTATACTACCAATTTTTCAACTTCGAGCCAAATCTGTTTTTTACTTCCTAAGAATTTTTTGGAAGGAAACAAAAATAATCCCAAATAAAATTATTATTATAAAAACATAAAACCCGACTGCTTAGAAGTTATGAACTGAAAAGAGAAAAACAAGGATCACTATGTCTGTATAAAATTCTAAATACTTTATGGTGCTGCAAACAGGGACAAAATATTTTAACCTGCGGGGAAAGAAAGATCTACCAAAACTACGTTTGTCCCCGCCTGCAGCACCATATTGTATTTAGAATTTTATACGGATATAGTGATCCTTGTTTTTCTCTTTTCAGTTCATAACTTCTAAGCAGTCGGGTTTTTTGTTTTTATAATAATAATTTTATTTGAGACTTTTTAGTTTTAGTTTATGGTATAGAAATGAGACGGTACACTTAGTATACTTTTTGCCATTTTTTGTTAAAAAAGTATTATGAACATGATATGATATTTATATTTTTAAAATGGTCTTCTTACGGCCTTTCTATTGGTACGCATATTGCTAAGATAAGAGAAAAAAATACACACATTCCCCCTTTTTCCCCCATTTACAGCCGCCATTTTGAAAATTTATATAGCCTATGTCACTACCACAATTTTGACAAATTCAACGACACCACACATGTCAAAATCCGTTCAGCCGTTTAGGCTATAGCGCGTGCCGAAGAAATGGACATACATACATACATACGCTCGAAAAACATAACCCTCCTTCTGACGCAGTCGGGTAAAAAGCCGACCCAGGACTCTAGTCTAGGACTACACAAACCACCATCACTACCACCAAACCCACATAGGCTAAGCACTGGACCGACGAGGTACAGTATCTACTTTATGTACTCGTAGTTTTAATTTTTCGAAATTTTATAACTTTAAATTAATGAATAGTTTGTTATTTATGAAGTCTTAATACCTTATTTATAAAGTTGTATGTTTAAAATATATAAGGTGAGATATAGTTTAAAACGTTTAAGCCAGAATATTTGGTCTGCAGAAGATACTGAAACAAGGAAGTTAGTTTTGTGTACGTGCTTTAGCTTTTGCGACGACGAGCGTAAAGTTTCAAGCTTCTTGCATTTGACCCCGACGGTTTACTTTACAGAGATCTTTAAACTATGTTAGAAATGCAGTAAGAATATTTGAAAAGACATATAAACATTATCTCTGAAATCGTGCATTACATGAGTTACTTCCTTCTTCTTGTTCTTTCTTTTACTTTGTTAGATTTTAACAATGTTGAATAAAAATCTGATTTTTAGTATGTTTTACAAATTTTTACAGAGTGCGGTAATGAAAAGAAATTGGCCATCTTTCGGTTATGTTATAGGAAATTGATTGATGTATTTCCACTCAAGTTTGATGCATTGTTTATGGTATCTCTCTGTATATACAATCATTGCTCGTTTATTAGATAACCATTACAAACGTTATATTTATTTAACCATTACAAGAATAAGAAAGAGTACTTATTACACTTAACATTATAAACTGAAAACCTTTTCTGGAAGAGCCATTATATATTTCATTCGTTTTCAGAAGACGGACGTAGGAAATGTTTTTAATAACAACATAATTAAACGTCGGAAAAGTAACAAGCGACAAATATTCAAATATTTTAAATTTTGTTGCGAATTCCATACAAATACAGACAATACTAAAGTTAAAGAATAAGAATTAACTAGTAAAAGTGCTTTATCTTACTCGTTATTCTCGCGTGCAATTATAAATTTAATTTAATAAAAGAGCGAGTGAGAAACGCGAGTATTAAAAGTAGAGCATGTTTAATTGAAGTAGAGCATCCGCTGACGTTGGTGTTGAACTTCTCAAGACTAATGAAATAGGAAAGTACTTGCAAGTTTGTGGCTCCCGTTTCAGCTTATCTGGGATGTCAGCGTGAAGTTGCGAGCTCGTCACAATAGATACTGTCTGTGTCAGTTGCTAAAAGAGACCGTAGAATAATACCAACTTCACAGTACGAGTTGCCGAGTTGTGGCAACTTGACGAGTTGTGTAACTTAATGGCAACATGGAGTTATGCAACTGCAACGTGTGATGTTGTGTACTTTAGCTAGTTAAATAACTATTGATAGACATTCACAGTTGAAACCAGTGCTTACACTTTAGTAAACTAAGATGACATGTAAATAGGGGATTATGAGTAGATAGGAAAATTGTAGCGTTGTGAATTAAAATTATGTCATTTTGAATCGTTTAAAACTGTTGTTATTTTTCTTAAAAACGATTCCGTTTAAAATTAAGCTCAGTAGCGCTGTTCTGTAACGATGTTTTTATAACTTGACACTGTCTCGGTTCGTCTTTTCTCTGTGTTAAACGTGTGTGTAAAGATAGAGATTAGTTGTAATTTCATATTGTAGAGTTATAAAAACATTGTTTCAGAAAAGCTATATAGCGAATACTTAGTTTGAAAGCGAAGCGATACTACTAAGTGATCTTTCAGTACGACACCTAACGTAAGCCACAATGGATAGGACAAATCGCATTTGTGATACACAAAAATCTTATAAACACCAGCTTAGATGGCACTCAATATCTATCTAGCCGTTAACCACCAGTAAAACAAAATAATGTATTAGTAAGAAAATTCTTTTTCTTGAAACGTAGTACTTAACCTATTTTTAAAATTCCAGTACGGTCGTTACAAGTAATGATGACCGTTCCTAGGCGTATCGGGTCTACGGATGCGGAAGTCATAAATTTCGAGAAATTTTCTACAGGTACGCTATTTTCTGGGCATTTGGTATCTCAATACCGCTGTATAACGACATCTATGGTGAGGGCATAACATCTGAATGGCGTCGACGGAGGCAGTAAAAAGTGTCATTTTGCAGCGACAGCCACAATATCGTCGCAGGCTGGGCCGCAGTAAAATGTTTACAAAATGTCTTATTTCTATTTAGGTCGAGCGTCGTAGCGAAATTTTTCAGCTGACTCTAATTAGATATTTCACGTCTTGTGCCTACGTTACAAAGTTGCTACTTGGATTTTTTTGATAGAGCAACTGCTAAAATTCTTGCCAGCTTGTTTTAGTAAAAACTGCCTTGTAGTAGTTACATAAAACTACATTTGACTTGAAAAGACTATGTAAAGTTCCTGAAATAAACTAATTTGAATTTGACAAATGCATTATTTTTATATGTTACCTTGTCTATTTAGTTAGTAAGTAGTAAGTAGTCATTTTAATGCAATTAGTAGTTAGTATATTATTTTATTTCTCACATCGCATAAAATATACTATGGATATACTTGAAGTATTTTTTATAGAATTTAAGGTTCAATCTTTGAGAAAATATACCTTGCTTAAAAAGTTGATAAAATAAAAACTTATAAGGTAATGACCGAAAAGAAAAAAGCAAGTACCGCAATCTAAGCGATATTGAATAACAACACTATTAAAATTATTTTCCTAGTAGGACCCATTGGAAAGTTTTGAGATGATTTAGATTTTAATAGAGTCTCGGATCTCTAAAATACGGATTTACTTTCGTCCAGTCTCATCATCCAGATGTTTTTTAATAAAAAGAAAACAACCTAGTTAATCTAATTAGGATAAGTCTTGAGGAATAACATTTCGTAAAAATCTTTCTTAAATATTATTCAGAGATAAGAACACTAAAAAATTGGAAGAATTTCTCACTGAAACGAATGGCTAGCAACAGCTTGCAGCTTAATGTCCGAAAACGCTGTTTTGCAACATTAAGAATCGTTCCGAGCAATGTCTTGCTGCAACACGCCCCGTGATACATGTGGAACGTCTTTGAAATGTTGCACTTTGTTTTACTTGTATGTTGCGTCTGTAAATAAACGTACGTGTTTAAAAAGTGTTATTTTTACGTGTGGTTTTGCGAATGTATCGATGCATGGTAATATATGGTAAGGTTTTAGACTGAATGTAACCTACATGATTCTGTTTAATAAAAGTAACAGAAAAGTCATCAGCAAGTTGACCTACCGAATCCTGAATCTCTTGGTCTATAGCCACGTAGCCTAAGTAACGAGGCAATAGGTTGTAATATTGGATTATATTTCATTTATTTTTATATTCCTTGTTTTGTACATCAGGGTGTTTAATTATTGTTTGTATTATCTAGCTTCTAGTTTAGGTTGCCTGGAAGAAATCGTCTGTGGCGATAAGACTGCTTAATGTGCATGTTTAAATTCTTGTATTATCTTGTATAATTAAGTATTATCTTCAGTCTTCGTGTGTCCAATAAAGTATAATTTCAATATTGTAGTTACGTATTATTCATAAGTAGAAGTAGTATAGTAGTAGTTTTATCAAAATCTAGTGGTGTACTTTAGTATGATAATAAAGTAACAAACCCATCTATCTAATTACTCTCCTATCACAAAACTTTGTTTTAAATATTTTTTATGAAACAATGTTAGTACGTCAGCCGTGTATATACTCTTTTAATACAAGTGTGAGTTTAAAACCAATGTTATGCAACAGTTTATAAAGTACAGTTATTGTGAAACATTCTCCATTTAATTGATCAAATGTACACGTAATACTATTTGCTTTGTATGAATTTTCAAACCGATTAGCGCAAGTTAAACGAGTTTTAATTTTATAAAACAAGCGTTTGAACAGCTCTTTGTAACGTTAGTTCTTGACACAGTTTCGCACTTTTGTTACGAGATTTAATTCCTTTGTGTCGTCTAAAAATTTTCATTTAAAGGAAAAGCATTTTAGTGACGGGTTACCTACTTATTTAGCATTTCAGTTTTTAAATGCCCACTATGCCTACTTATGCGGCAGCTTACGTATAAGTATGGCACCAGCTACTTATTAAATACCTATCAGCTAAAAATTTTTTATGAAAGTTTCTTGGAAGAAACAAAAGCTCAGTATTTCATGGTCCAACCCAGGATACGAATTGAGAACCTCATGCTACTAGGCCACATATTCGTACGTATATATCGCGCCTGGGTTAGCGCTTTGAACCCGGTCTTTGTCTTTATTTTTTTCTCTTGTTTATTTTCATTTACATTTCTTTTTAAAATTTTTAAAAATTTTACATGGTACAAAAATATATATTAAAAACCTATTTTAATAAATTGGTCTTTATTATTAACTAAATTATTAAAAAATTAGACTACCTTCGGAAGCGTTGAGTTACTCGTATTAAGAATTCTTTTTCGCCGATTCATTCGAGCACTGATTGCTCACAAGACGAGTCGAAATTAACATTACCTACTACGTTTGTTGTGCAATTAATTTGTAAATACTAATTAACCCGCTAGGGTGAGTTCCTTAGTTAATTAATTATTAATATAAGTGTTAAATTATTGTGAGGCTTTTCAGTGGTCCTGTAGTGTTTGTTCACGGTCGCTGGGCTTGGACAGGTACTACAGGGCAAGATGGAGGGCACCTCTAATACCTTTCCTGCTCTGGGCTCTTCCCCAGTACTATTCCTTTGGGCGGAGGGCTAACGGCCCCTTTGACAAGGCAAGGGA
This sequence comes from Mycalesis mineus, assembly GCA_034621355.1. NCBI lineage: Eukaryota > Metazoa > Arthropoda > Insecta > Lepidoptera > Nymphalidae > Mycalesis > Mycalesis mineus. Next base: position 9,053,376 of record CM067881.1, read on the forward strand.
CGACGGGCACCTATCTACCTACAGCCAGGCTAGCTGTGATCTCTGGATCGCAACAGACCCGGAGCGTCCCGAGGAGTTGCAACCGCTGGATTGCAGCAGACCCGGGAGCATCCCAGGAGTACCTACCAGGCCAGTGTCGTTGACTACACTATTCTCATAACGGTGTGGTGCGGTGGAAAAGAAATAAAGCACAATTGGGTGTACGCTCCATGTCCCCTCTCCTGTAAGGAGGGAGGCCTGGCCCTGTAGTGGGCCGTTAATAGGCTGATAATGATGATGATGATGACTTACGATCCCTGAGTTTTCTTTCTACCACTACACCTGTGGCGGGTCCCCCGTCACGATCTGTAAAAATTATCACTCTAAACATTGAAGCAGGATGGTGTTTATAAGCTCCATATCCACTGTACCATAAGGAGAGAGGCATGCTTTTATAGTGGGTTTTCAAATAGGCGGATACTGGTGGTTTACAGACTATAGAATTATATCAATACAATCGGTAGTAACTTTCAAGAATAACACCGAACAGAGAGCAGAACTCCAGAGCAACCATTTGGTTTGTATAATATTGTTTTCATTACATTTGAGTGATTTAATACCGTAATAATTTTCTTTCACTTTACAACATCGGACACAATGTTTATCACAATTTTGGGTCCAAATTTTCAACATCGCAATTTCAGCGGTGATACGTTCATAAATTCAATGAAATTACCCATCTTTCTGCGCTTCAAAGAGGCCATATATCTCCCGGTTACAGCGCCTTGCGATGTCGGCCATCACGCGAGTGATAAATCAGTATGGCGGTATTATAAAGCAAAAACCTCCCCACTCGTGAAATTTAAAATTTAAATACTTTAAGTTAACTATAATAAATTTTGTCTGAGATTGCATTGCGAGGTATTCAAAGTTAAACGATTTGACAATGGCATTATTTAAATAATATGTTGAAAACAATAAATAAATAAAAAACATTATAATAAAAGCTAAAACTAAGCTTTTGCTTGGTTGTTGGATCAAGTGTCGGCTACAGAAAGCAGTTATTCTTAAAACAACGGCGGCGCGTATTATGAAGAGGTTCCTCAATCTGGAGATTTGACCACCGGTTGCTTGGGCCCCGAGCCCTGCAGCAGGTGGACTGGATTATTTTTATAAATTTTAATAGTGTTTTTTATATTTAGTTTTTATAAACATTGTTAAAAACTAAATAAGAAATTGTAAATAAATAAATTAGAGAAAAAAAATATTATATTAAATTTTTCTTTCTTTCACGACGAAGAAAGAAGAAGTTCAGTAAAAATTCTCATCCAGGACTTGGAGAACACGGTAAGTCATAATTTGGATAATTACCAGATTTAAAATTTATCTCACCCTAAGCCTTAGCAGCGTGGTGGGTCTAAATCCTAATAAATATATATGGCCTGATGGGCAAGAATAAATAAATAAATAAATATTATATGACAATTACACACATCGCTATATAGCCTCAAAGTAAGCGAAGGTAGCTTGTGGTATGGGTACTATGATAAGTGATGAATATTTTTATATATATTATACATAAACACTTATAATATATAGATAAACACCCAGACACTAGAAAATATCCATGCTCATCACACAAACATTTTTCCAGATGTAGGAATCGAAATCACGGCCTAGGACACAGAAGCAGGCTCACAACCCACTACGCCACTCGGCCGTCAATCAGAATTACAAGCAGAATCACATCTTAAATCTTAATATCTAACCACTTTTCAAATCTTAATATCTAACAAGTTTATATCCAAAAAAGTAAAGAATTTATTTGAAGGACAACCTACTTTGCAGAAAACTTGACTTATTGTGCTCCGCATTTGCAGATTGAATAAAGGTCATACAATATGAGTCTAATCCCCATAATATTAGATGACCTAATCCGAAGGGGAGCCGAAAGTTACATTTATTTAGGCCAACAATCTGATTCGGTAGGGATTTTATGATGATGGGAATAAAGTACTATTCAATTAGGGATGGGCAGATCCAAATGCTGAATCATCTTTTGACAGTGCCTTTTTGTTGTACGGTGTCTTTGTAAAATTGAAAGGAACGTCTCTATTTTGTGGAAAAGTCGATTTTTTAAAATGGTTTAGATTTTCTATTTTCCGTAGAGTTTGAGTTTGGATGTAATAAGGTAACAGCAGAAACGTGATTAAACAAAACGACACAACAAACAACTCAAGGGCGTCAGTCCGTCTATTTTGATTTATAGAGTTTTACAGAGAGAGGCGTGAGCTATCGAAACCTGTTTAACATTAAAATGAATAAAATACCTTTTACTTCAACTTTTTTTTTCAAATCAACAAATAATTTCCAATTCACAGCATTATACGAAATTGTAACGAATATAGATGTTGGACTAATCAATTGAAAACATGTTTCAAAGGTCAAGTCAATTAACATAACTATCTACTTATAAGAGTTTAGATTAGACCATGAAAACTCAAGCGAGAATATGATGTCAAAGAAGAAGATATCAAATATGTAGGCAGTCAGTCTTTTAACATCAGACGTGTTAATCGTTTTATTACCTATTTATTACTGCATCGATTTGAATATAATAAAATAATCAAGACGAGCTTTATTCCTAACTTTCATTTTGTGAATATAGAGCACAGTTTCTTTGAGGCGCTCAATATACAGACTTAAAATGGTTGCGCAAGAAATAGAAATTGCTTTAATGTTTACCGATTTGCTTGTTTAATTTAAATGGAAACTAAATGAAAGTTGCAACTGGTCATTTGTCATCGGGTGGCCGGCGTCCCGGGTAGAGTTCCGGTGCAAGCTGCTTTTATTAATATTTCCATCGCAAATTTGCGCTTTATTAGCAAACAGACGTCATGCCTGATAAATTATTAATGCGGTTGTTGCACAGCTTGTGTTCCGCTTTTTCCGATACTCGGCACTGTCTGTTTGTATTGGCGATAATGATTGATTTCCACATTGTTGTGAGCGTAATGTTGGAATTATGTTATGGTAAACATTCAGTGCTATTTAAATACACAGATCTGTTGCAATACAGTAAATAAAAATTTCTATTGTTGTGTACAAACAGAAAATAAATTTAAACTTTGAAACGGTACTAAAAATTATTATTTTGTTGTCAGCAGCTAGTTTTGCTACAGTAGTGCTGTTGTTTTGTCGTCATTAATTTAATATATTGACGATTGTCTTATTTCTGTCTTTAACGGCCTGTTGCTAAAATGAAACATTAATTGATTTTTTAATTAATAAAATATCTCTTATGTTATTATCGGATAGGATCACGCATTTTACTATAGTAAATAAGTTTTTCGGGCAGTTGAGCGTAACGTACGTTTGGGATGTGATTTAGGTATTTATTTTATAATCATTTATTTGTACACCACAGGACACGACATAAAAACAAACAGAAATAATATTATGAAGGAAGTAAAGCTACAAAAGGCGGCCTTATCGCTGTGCAGTGATTTCTTTCAGGCAACAGGCTTGATTCTTAGGTTGTGTCAATATTTCCTGATTAGACTTAGACATTTAGGCATGATCTGATATCTTCTGCCATGTTGTTAAGTTCATTATAGCAACAAGGATATACCGCTAACCGATTTTAGTGCCATGCCGTAAAGAATCAGTCAGCAGTATGGAACAAATTTGTACATCGTCGTATTAATTAATATATTTTATTCTCGTTGTTATCTTAAACGACTTAAAAGAGTCAACAGCTTGTCAAGGGTCCAAAAATATTGTAATAATCTCTTCAAAACATATCAGTTCCGTAAAGTTACTCTTGTACTGTAAACGTTAACATTGATGTTACATGAGCTGTCAGCATGTTGCAAAAAAAAGTCTAATACTGTAGGCATAAAACATAACATAAAAGTAGAGATACAAAATATTGGCTATGCTCATATTTATGACGGTCCTCCAATTTATGGCTAACTCCATATCTTTTTTCATATCAATGACATTTTGACGATAGGTTTTGTTGCGGCAAAATTATTTAGGCGTCGAAGATTGGGCGATCCTTGGACGTTGTTGAAAATAAATTGAATCAAAGCAAAATCTAACTGCTAGGTGGGAAAGGCTATTTGTATAAATCTATCTTAGATAATTTCCGTACATTTTAGTCCTTTTGGACAAGAACAACTCCCTCGCATCCATTTTCCCCTTTAAATTGGCGAAATTTCAAAAATACATCCATGCTAAGCCTACATAGAATGCTACTTACTATACATTTTTCAAGGTCAAATTTGCAAAAGTTGATATTTAGCCCATAAGTATCAAGTTTAAATTATCAGTATATTAGGGGTCTTAAAAAGATTTTTTTATTTATTTATGAATGCGGTTATTTTTTCCAAAAAACAACATAAAATTCTTTGCGATTTTTCGTTTATCGAAACCCAATATTTTGTAGCTTCTTATTTATGTTAAAGGGAACATCGGCCCTATCTTAGGAAAAAGGTCAATTTCCCAGTTTTCATTTCAGTCCTTTTTAACTCATCGCGGAGGTACTATTACGTTTCCTTTGTAATACGATCGAGCCTGTAACTATGGGTGAAGCCTTGATATCTTTTTATTACAGACTTTTATAAATACTAATATTTTAAAGAATTTGTTTCGAAAATAAAATCAATACTACCTTAGTTGGTTGGTTTTCTTTTCTTGATATTAATATGTCTATGAGTTGCATAAAGTAGTTAATACCTCGTTAATTTAGTGTTTGGCTTATATGGATTTGGATTATGAGGGCTATGTTACCAAAGTCTTGGGACCGATTATAAAATCACTAGATTAGCCCGTTTAAACAAACGAACTAACTCTTCCGTGTACTATATAGATATGGTCTGCATGCTAAATAAATAGAACAAAAATCGAATTCTAAATCCATCACCGTATTAACGTTTCTATGATGAAAGCACATCAGTACCAAAATGTTGACCTCTATTCAGGACGTATAATATAACACGAAGGACGTCAACTTAATTTGGACATCCTGGCAGCAGTGTTGTAATATCTCCAAAACTATATAACTAATTAACATACTGTAAAAGACAAATTTTATCTCTATAATATCCTTGAGATTATTAAATAATTTATTTTGATAAGGATTTAAGTTTAGTTGTATAGATAATCATGTAAACATAAGCATTTGAATTAAATTATTTTTTACAGTGTCACGCTTTCTAGAAATAATGTAATATCTCCGAAACTATATAACTAATTAACATACTGTAAAAGGCAAATCTTATATCTATAATATCCTTGTGATTATTAAAGAATTTATTTTGATGAGGATTTAAGTTTAATTAAAATAAATAATGACGTAAACGTAAGCATATGAATTAAATGATTTTTAAAACACAAAAAGTTATATATCTGCCAAAATATAAAAGATAGATATATGGTATTGCAGACTTTTCTGTAGAACTTTTTAAGATACATAAAGTTTTGATACAATGTTTTCAATTATATCCAATAGCTAAGGCAGCGCACGCGCATAAAGCCGATTTAATAAATTAACGGTCCGACTCGCGCGACAAAAACTGTGATAACTCGGGTAATATATACAATACAAATATAAAATGTAGCATATGACACTCACCGATAACGTAGCATTCTACTGGTGAAAGATTTTTTAAATCGGATCAGTAATTCCGAAGATTAGCCTCGACAGATTTTATTTCCAAACTTACAAACTTTACCTCTTAATAATATTAGTATAGATGACTTTTTTTCAGCAGCAGCCGAAGTTGGAAGTTGGTGGAGTTACATCTCCGTGCCTCGGACAGCATATTAGAACTGTTTATCCCAGTGTGACATGCTGTTTAGCATATAGTAATCATTACAGTCACACCCTGATCCCGCCAACTGACTTTAGAGCAGCATGGTGGGTTTAAGCTACAAATCCACTATCTTAAAGTAGGCTAGCCCTGTTGAGGGCAGTTCAAACGATGTAAAATTATGAGCTAACTATGAGGGTACTTCGCGAAAACCTGAACAAAATTTTACGGATACTCGTAAGTAACTGTCACTTGTGCGCCGAAAAAGCGATTGGCACTATAATCTGAATCGATCCTCAAATTAATTGGAGGCTTAAAAACAAGGCCCTTATATCCCAGTAAAAGAAATATTTCTTTTAGGGAAAGATTAATTTGCCCTATTAATAACTACCCCGAGGATCATTAATGGCGTTTTTTCCTGTTCCCACTTGAGCGCGCAAAGAGCCAACATTTCGGCCTTTATTAAAAAATTTAGTCCAAAGCTCTATGAACCGGGCGTAAACTTTTCCCATTTTTCTCGTTTTCATAATTATACCTACCCGTACATACTACTACAAGTAAATGAAGTCAGGTTAAATTACCCTGTAGAAAAGTAAAGTAGGTACCCTGAGAAACTATTCTACGATATAGCTCTGTAGTTTGGTATAACGAGCCATCGAAGAAACTTTTATAGTATAAATGGAATATAAAAGACGATTAGTATACGATAAATATCATTATAATTTTATTATTTCACCTTAAATTTTGAAATCCTGAAAGTCATCGAAAAGCATTAGCTATACTAAAGCCAAACTCGATTGAGAATGCTTGTCAACAAACAACTTTAAAATGGAGGTAGAAAATGCAACACATTTTATGCCTAATAAATTTAAAATTGTGTTTTGTTATTTTAAAAATCTTTTTTAAAAGACTTTGAATATATTAATTAGTTTTAAGCTTACTAATCTAATTTAATGTCGTGAATTCGTCAATAACAAGTTAATTAAAAAAATAGGTGTAATATGACTAGTGATTTCTACTTTCATTTTTAATTTGTTTGTTGACAAGAATTCTCAATCGAATTTGGCTTTAGTATAGAATGATAATTTATGCACCAGAAATCCTTTCCATCATAATAAACAAACGACTATTTCCAAAAATCGTATCACAATTGCTCTATTAGATTTGAACAAAATATAATAAAATAAACGCTAAATTTTATTAATATTAACACGTGCACGTGTTTTATAAAGTCTTCAATAAATAAAGCGCGGCGCCTTAAACAAGCGTGAGATAAGCTCAAGGAGTGTATCTACCCCCACATTAAACTTTGGCGAAAATTTTGAAATAATGCGAGGGTCACGTACAAGTGAGTGATATCACGTCCACGGCTCATCAGCAGCTGAACGTGACGACTTTAACACAAACAGATTCCACAACACGACCAGATAAGGTAGAGCCGACAAGCTTATTTTATTTAAAATCATTACTAATGTACGTAATCTTTACGGTTTTGACTTAGACGTGTGTTTTCCATAATATTCAAAATTGATATGTAGCTGAATCTATGTTAGTTTTTTGTAATACAAGTAGTTAACTAGTTTTAAGTTTATTTAGAGCTCGTTTATGCAACGCGGCATAAAATAACTGTTTAGTTTACGTATGTTATTGTTTATTTATTTTATTATTAGAAATTATTTTAAACATTTATTTAGTTATTATTTGAAACAGAAATATTAAATTGAGTTAATTTTTATTTAATAACACATTACTAGTATTAGGGAGTTAAAACTGTGTTTCTACTCCTTCATTAAACTTTGGCACAAATTTTGAAATAATTCGAGAATCACGTACTTACCATATACAAGTGAATGATTTCACGTCCACGGCTCATCAACGGCTAAACTTGACGACTTTAACACAAACAGATTCTACAGATAAGCTTTCTTATCTGTAGACCAGATAAGAAAGAGCCGTCATGCTGACTTTATATGAGACCATATAATCCGAAGTAATCTTATGAGATTTAAACATTCATGTGTATTATATTATACGGAGTATAGCTATGTGTATAAATTCATTTGAATATGTCGGAATATCCCTGACTAATTTTATACTAATGCAGGGTCGTTCATGCAAAGCAGCGTAAAAAAGCTGTTTGGCTTAGTCCTAATTTTTTTTAAATATTTAAAGCAGTAATATTAAAATGGTTTTTTTTTTTACTTTCAGAACACATTAATATAATTAGGCTTACCTATCAGTGGCTAAACGTGGCGACTTATGACACAAATAGATTCCACATCACGACCAGGTAAGATAGAGGCGAAGCTGCTTTTACCAAACCATCATTTATCTGACGATCTAACTTATATTACTTTCGCCCTTATGTTAAGTAGCGTTCATTTGAATTATATACAAAATACGAGGTTTATAAAACATGCATGTGCTTGTAACATATTCGATCTTATTATCCTACAATCAAATCACTTACACTACTTTATTTATAATAATACCCATGAGAGTATCATTAGATATAAATAGAATAGGAATAAAAAAACTTAAAAGCAATGAGGTCATGAATATTTAGTTCACGAAAAAATTTCGTTTTATATTTCAATTACCTTCAAAGTAATATAACAAAAAAGAAATAATCCAAATTAAATCTTCACCTATTTTCTCTCGGGAAAGTGGAAAGCGAAATAAAGCACGGTTCTAGTACCCTGGCCACGTTAATAATACGCAAAGGAGCCGTCCGCTGTCGCCGTGCAAAGTTTTCTTTCTGCTAACTTTATTGCGCCGTTACACATCGCGTGACGATGAATCGCACTTCGCATAATGTCATTTATTTTAAGCACTAAGTAGTGTATAGAAACTGGGTTGTGTAAAGCCTCCATTACTCTTGAAGTATGGTGTAATTCCGTGTATTTAGTGCGATGTGCAAAAGAAGCTATAGACGGCTAAAACTTTGTGTAAACTTTTCAGCTTTTTGCTGTTACATTAAATTTATATAAGATTAATTACTTCGGTAAATCTCACAGTTCACAAGGTATGTTATTTATATAAATAAAAAGACAAAATAAATTGTTGGCATTATTAGTGAAATAAGTTATGAATAATCACTTAACATTTTTTTTTAATTTTTCAACAATGCTCGTAAAAATTATGAAAAAACTCAATTAAAAATTAAAAAAAAAATCCAGTCCGCCTGCAGGCCTCGGGGACCCAAGTCACTGGTGGTCAGGAATCTACAGTGAGAAACCTCCTCACAATACGCGCCGTCTCAAAAATTACTGCCTTTTGTATCCGACTCTTGATTCAACTGCTAAGCCAGAACTTTTGAAGATGTTGATCGAAGCTTTTCGCTAAGAAGCTTAAGACCTTGGACTGAAACGACTCTAGGAACAACAATCGTCGACTCACATTCCACATGGCGGTAATCTCATGAGCGAGGTCCACTTCATTTATTAGGTATTAATTTTTATGCTTTCATAGCATTTAAGAATTGCTATTAAGGAACTCGATGCCGTAGATTTTAATTTGTTTCAGCTCTAACCTCTTTAGGTTCGCTTTTATGGTAATAATAATTAACACGTTATTAAAAGCTTTTGGGTATTTAATGTTTTTTTGTGTGCGCGTAAAGTAATCATGGCCTAAAATTGGCCCTTCAGTAATTTATTCATAGAGTTATCTGTTTAACCTAATGGATATTTAGGTACTAAAAGATATTAACCATAATTTTAAAATCTTTTTTAGAGTCTGGGATCTCACCCGGCCTCCGATTACACGTACCTACAGGTCAGGTATATATAATACAGCAAAGAAAGGAGTAGGATAATATCCACACCCCTTCGGTTTTTACACGTCATCGTACTAGAACGCTAAGTCGCTAGACCAATTCAGATAATCTCAATCGGCCCTGCCGGGAATCAACCCCAAAAATTTCCGTCTCCATCTTATAAATGCACTGCGCATGCTACTGCATCACGGCGGACGTCAAAAAAAATAATGCTTAACGGTTACTGAACGCAACGGTTAAGAAAGAAAACATTTTGTAGGACGTGTCTTTTTGCATGCACTGTGATGTGGTGACCATCAGATGGGTCATCTACTTGAACCGTTAATTATTACTTTAAAAACAACATATACCTAATATTATAAAATGCTATTAAATTTTGGTGATGCTATTAATTTTAATGAACCACAATTCACCTTTTAAACCAAAGATATTTGAAATAAATAAATATTTGTATTGAAATCTTTTTTTGTACAAAATTTCTATTTTTTAAGTTAATGGAGCCACAAATGAAGGAATGATAGTAAATTAACGAAATAAAATTCAAAATGGAAATAGGTTGATGGAAATTACAGCTTAATATTCAACGATGCCGAGAAAATAAAATATTTAGTAAAGAGCAAGCAAAAGAAGATTTTGAATATATTCATGACTATTTTATAATTATTTTGCATAAGAAAAATATAAGCCACTACGAATAAGTGAACGAGAAATTTACATTTATTTGAACTGTAAGTGGAATTATTGTAAACTAGAGGTCGTTCACGGTTTCACCCGTGTAGTCCTGTTCTCGTTAAAATTTCGAGATAAAATGTGGCCTATTTGTTATTCTGATATGTAAACTATGTTATTGTGAAGTTCCATTAATATCAGTTCAGTAGTTTTTGCGTGAAAGAGTAACAAACATCCATCCGTACATATAAACTTTTGGCTTTATAATATTAATACGGATGTAGCAATTGTTGAACTAATGTTTGATGTGAGGTGATTTCATTACTAATATTTCGTGAAAAATTGTTATGATTAAGGATTATTTAAAATATTAAATTATGATTATAAAATGTGATAAGATAGAAAATAATATTCTTTATATAATTTTATGAAATGTTAATTGCTTTTGTTTATTTAATTGTTAAAGTTGTCAACATTTCGTCGCTTAAATAGAAAAGTGGCATTATTCAAAAATATCAATTTTGTAGTTATGACCATTTAAAGTTTTCAATTTTTTTTTAACTCGTTTTTCTTGTTATGTATTATATTTATATGTAAGTGTTATATATCATTTAAAAGGTATTTACATAAGAAACAAAACAGTGTAGTTATTATAGTTGATTTATTAAAAAGGGGGCATTAATAACAGAAAGTGTCTTTTTTCTACATAAAATTGATAATACTATGACACGGATTTTCTAAAAAATTAATCAAATTATGCAAAATAACAATCAGTAATAAACCCTATATGAACGTAACTCCTATTTATTATATAAATCAATGGCAACAATATTGATATCGATGAGTTTTAACTTAAATCTACGTAATTTCTTGATTTTTTATAATAATATAAAACCGCAAATAGAAATTGCAAACGTCCTAACGTTTAAATGTCCTGAATTGTTCATAAATCGCTTTTGTTAATTTTCTTTTATGCATTCTCTCTACATGCCCAAACAGATGGTTTGGACTTTCAAATTTTCCATATTTTGTAAATTTACTACCCAGTTCTATAAACTCTTTTACTTCTTCCACTTTCTCTCCAACTATCAAAATATGACAATCTGTCACATATTCATCTCTTTCAAAAATTATTACTATCGTTTTGCTGACATTCATTTTCATTCTTTTTCTTTTTACAAAGCTGCATTCATACTGGCTAAAAATAAGTTTTCGCTTCTCCTCACTAATTTTGTAATAATATTTCAATTCACATTTTTTCAGTCATGTTACTTTCATTTGTCTTTCTGGCATTTGTTTTTGTAACTTAGATGTCGATATACCTATACCCTTTTCCAGAATTCCTTAATAGTTTAGCTATACTTATTCTGCATTCATAACTTCATCAGCTGTATTTTTCTTAATTTGTCTTAGTCTGGTTGGTGGGAGGTGGATTTTCGTCCCACTCCTAACAAGTTAGCCCGTTTCATCTTAGATTGCATTGTCACTTAACATCAGGTGTGTTTTCTTCTTACCCTTTGCAATCAAATCCAAGCACTATTTTGAGAAATAAAAGTTTTCTACAAGAACGCACATGTATTCAACTTCGTAGACAAGTTTCAAATGGCAGAGTGTCATTTTTCTACAATCAAACTGGCGAATAACCGCAGAATACCGAAACGACACTTGTGACATCTAGTGAGCCTAACGTGTAGTTTATGAAGTGTCTTTTATCCACATGATAAAATGATGTCAACTGATTCGTTTTATGAAATAACCTCATTTTCGAAAAATTTTGAAAAATGTCACTTTTCTATTTAAGCGACGATTTGTCTTAACGGAACATACAAAAACAGTCTATTAATAATTAGTTGCGTTAAAATAATTTAATAAAAGAATAATTAAATAATGTAATTTATTTTTGGTGAATATTTGTAATTTTTATATTATTAAAATGCTACCTTGTGGAGGGGCGAGTGAAGGAGTGACCGGAAATTTGTGGTAGTGGTTGATGACAGAAGATATAAAAGAGAGTAGACGGAAAAAAGGCGCATTTCTGTCTGCTGCTACGATCTGTGTCGAAACTCTGCCACTCCGATACGCGAGTTAAGTATTATTCTAAGTTGTATATTTTGTTACAGTTAATATTTTAATTTCGTAGTAATGTTTTAAATAGGTAATTAATTAATTATCACAATTATGGATTATATTTATGAATCAATAATAATTAAATAAATTATTAATATAGAAATATTGTATAATTTGGTTATTATAGTAAAGTCTAAGTAAATATGTGATGTTCTTCTGTTAGTTGAAAATTATATGTAAAATACAGTGTATAAATAAAGTGTAATATAGTTTTATTATGATTTCTAATACTATGACTTTTAACAAAATACTATCACCGCCAATCCACATAATAAATAAATAAATATTATAGGACAATTACACACATCGTTATATAGCCCTAAAGTAAGCTTAGGTAGCTTGTGTTATGGGTACTATGATAACTGATGAATATTTTTTTATATATAATATACATAAATACTTATAATATATAGATAACATGGGAGCAGAATGATTGATAATCTACTTATACCTTTGCTTTATATTCCTCTCATTAGCAGAGATAGTGTGTTAAAAATAACTTAAAAAAAAAAAATAAAAATATTAAAATCAAATTAAAACATACATATTATACACAGAGTTACTAAAGTTTTTAAGATGTGTTTTAAGGTTAAATACGATAGAGATTCGATAATACATTCCAGAGAGATCAGCGTTTTTCATTTATAATGGAGAAAAATTCTGACATAAAAGTCAAGTCTACTTTGAAGATTTTGTTTTCTTTTTTTTATCGACTGCAAGTTGGCCCTTGACTGCTATCACGCCGGATGTTAAGTGATAATGCAATCTAAGAAGGAAGCGGCCTAACTTGTTAGGAGTTGGATGAAATCCACACCCCTTTTAATTTCTACACGATATCGTACCGGAACGCTAAATCGCTTGGTGGTACGTCTTTGTCAGTTGGGTGGTAACTAGTCACGGCAAAAGCCTCCAACCAGCCAGATCAAGACAAATTAAGAAAATCTCAATCTGCCCCGCCGGCGTGATTACACTCAGGTGTGATAGCAGTCAGTAGTCAGTGTAGTCGATAGAAAAAAAAAATGAAATAAATGGATGTTTTCTATATAAAATTTCCCTAGTGTGAACGTATACTCACCTGTTTACCTAATATATCCAACCAGGTGAGCCAACTTTTCTGCGGATTTCCGTAAATGAGATTTCACACGGGCACACCTTGTTTTGGTTTGAATAAACTTACGCGAGTTTCCCGTGTTTTGGAGCCGACAGAATTGAACCTCGAATTATGTTTCAATAAACATACCGAGAAAAACAACGGCTGACACGGTGATTTGATTTACGAAATTGTTATAATACGTTTTTCATTCTAAGTATTGGTAAGATAAGTAATCTTCTTATTGTATCGTAAAAGAAATACTTGTTCTAGCCAAATGTTATTAATTTTTCTATTATAATGAATGAACACGTAATTTGAATAGGCAAGTACTTTATTACAGCAAGTATTTTATTTAAAATAAAATAAAAAAATAAAACTATATTATTTATAAGTAATGAAGAATTAAGTCTGCCTACGTACGTTGTTCATCTTTAAAAAAGACAATTCAAAAAAGGCAGAGAAGAGAGAGGGTGAGGCAGAGGAAATTATTGATAACAAAATTGGAGTATACAGTTTTTTATTAAACCAAAAAGTTTTCATATAAAAAAAAATTAAACCGACTTCAGAACGCACTAAAAAGTAAAAAATAATCTCGCCATTTAGTTGCTTTAATTTACTTTAGATATTATAGATTTCATAGATAAGCATGTCTATGAAGTCAGTGCCGTTCTGGAAATATTACATACATACGGGTCGAATTGATAACCATCTTTTTTGAATTCGGTTAAAAATAAGGTGTGACACATCGCGCGCAGTAGATGCGAACATTTATGAACAACGATTTGTAAAATAATAAATAACCCTTAAAAAATAACACAAGAGAAGACTGTAATATATCGCGCACAGTAGAGGGAAAAGTATATTATGTACTACTTTTTTAACAACATGTACTCGTACTCAAACAGAAATCGATAACAGCATTTGTTGGCACAAGATAACAATTGATGAAATGCGTGTCAAGGGCCCTAAAGTAAAAGGGTTTCCGCCGTTCGGCAACATAAAAACAATCCGCAAAGTAATTTGTGCGGTCCATTTGTACGAAGTTTCAATGAGCTCCACTTTGCAACTACTTGATTGGGTACATTTATTTAACTTGTTGATTTAACTGGTGAGGAAATTGTAATAATTCTTATGTTTTTCTTGGTTTGTAGTAGAAGTTATTTTTAGAGAAATATAGATTACTACTTGTTTGAGTATATTTATTTAATTTGTTGATTTAACTCTCTAGTTAAATTTGAATTTAACTTGTTTTTAAAAAGTAATTGTAATAATGCTTACGTCTTTGGTTTTTGGTTTGTAGTAACTCAATTTTTGTAAACTTATTAATAATAATCATGTTTATGATTTTGTTTATTTCTTTATATATGCTTTAAAACTCTACATTACAAAATTTTGTAAAAGCACTAAAGAATAAAAATAGATAGAGACAAATACTTTTGGACAAAGAAAACAAAATTATGAACTGAAATGGAATTTCCGTTGGCTGATGCGAGGTTTTCGCCGTGGCTAGTTACCACCCTACCGACAAAGTCGCACCGCCAAGATATTTAGCGTTTCGGTATCGGTTTATACACGACACGATGTCGTGTAAAAGGCGTGTGGATTTTATCCTATTCCTAACAAGTTACTCTCCGTCCATCTTAGATTTTATCATCAGTTATATTATTCCTTATGAGCTTGTAGGAGATAGAAAAAATTAAAATTTTGCAAATAAATTTCAGAAAACAAACACGCGCCATAGGACTAGAAATAGCTCAGATTAGAGTAAAAAGCTGGTAAATACATATTACCAGCTTTTAACTCTAATCTGAGCTCTGGGCTTTATAATAAAATATTGGGTATACAAGGGCCCCAATAAATAAATAATCGGTTTTTATCACATACATTGCATCGGTAAATATAAGAGCTGAATTGATAAATAAAAAGATGTTATTTACATCTAATACGACATCCGGTTTCAGATGTAAGTAACAGTTTTTAAAATTTTTGTACATGTATGGTATAGTTTTAGTTCTTATCATTTTATAGTTACAAACTCTAAAGTGGCGAAACTTAATAATTAATTTATCATAATGACCCATTAAAAGTAATGACCTGTCTTATGGGTTTCGGGTCTTGTGTCAGGAGAATTACGTTTACGTCTGTATACGCCATTAGTGAACTTCCCGTAGTTAATTGCCTGGATGGTGCCTCGACCGGATGTCAAAAGATTGCGTTGAAATAGCAAAACGTTTTCCTCTCATCCCGTTGTCCGCCTGGAGGGGACCGATATAAACTTTGACTGAGATTATTGATTTCCCTCAGTCCTTTAATTGTATTTAGTGGCTCGTCCCTGGATTTTGATATTACAATGATCGCCAAATGTACTAATTAATAGGTTACAGTAAGCGATGTAATGATTAATTACATGATTCGTGTATACGAGTAGGTATACTCGTATGAGTATTTTAGCTTTTGTGACGTTGCTCCTCTGGAGAAATACTACTGTCACATTTATTTGTGATCAGTATGCCGATTCTTGAAGTAAAAGTTAGTTTTGATTACAGGTATATTCTAATGCCACAGAGTGACGGACAATGATCAGCAATGATTTTACGTACGTCCTGCAATAATCATTATCCATCAGGTGGACTTTCTGATGAATATGTGACAGATTGTAATATTGTGATAGATGGAGAAAATGTGGAAGAAGTAAAAGAGTTTGTATACCTGGGTAGTAAATTTACGAAGGATGGAGCGTGTGATAGTGATATTGAAAGAAGAGTAAATGCTGGGAACATGGTGAATGGTGCTCTGTATGCATTTATAAACAGCCAGAAAGTGTCCCAAAAGGCAAGACTGGCTGTGCATAGAGGTGTGTTGGTGCCCACACTTATGTATGGTAGTGAAAGTTGGGTATGGCAGAAGGAGCACAAAAGTACAATAAATGCGGTAGAAATGAGAGCATTGAACTTGAAATTGAAGTGGTTTAAAACTGTGTGACAGAGTTAAAAATAGTATGATACGAGAAAAGTGTGGCGTAAAAGAAGATGTAGCGACTAAAATTGAGAAAGGGATGCTTAGATGGTTTGGACATGTAGAGAGAATGGATAAAAGAAGATTAACAAAAGAGATTTACAAGGCGAGGGTGAATGGAAATGTTGGAAGGGGAAGGCCTAGGCGAATGTTCCTGGACCAAATTCAGGACATTTTAAATAATGGCCAGGTCAAGATTACCCTAAACCGACGAACTTGTATGAAAGGATTAATGAGAGTGGAAGAAGCTAAGGAAGTATGCAAGGACCGTGGCAAATGGAGGGATGTTGTCTCTGCCTACCCCTATGGGAACAAGGCGTTATGTTATTTATGTATGTATGGACTTTCTGATTGTTTTGTTAATTTGTTATCACTATTATAACAAAAAATCACTGATTCCCAGGGATATAAAAATAACTTTAGATAATCGTCGAGCTTTAATTCACAAAGCCACGGGGAAAGATTAGTATTAATATAATATCTTTTGTTTATCTATTAGGTAGGTTGGGTAAGCAGTAATATCATACGTGCGTAATATTCGCCCTAACGCAATATCCCGCGATTAATAAAAGGGGAAATAACAGTAACTTTTATTTTTCGCCAGATTCTGTTGACTTGTAACAATGTGAATGACGCCGGCATTAAGGGCGAAAGTGGCAATGATTGATGAGGGGATTAATTAATACGCTACTTCCTTTTTGATCTCGGTAAAAACATGGCGGACTACCTCAAGATTGAAATATTGAGACAATGGATGTTATTGTCTCGCTGACTGTCTGTTCTTAAAACGGTTATTTCAGCTTTTAATTTCTGGATTTTTAAAAACGCTTTCTTGAATGATTTATGGATTAATACTTTTTATTATAATGAGGGAGGCCTGGCCTTGTAGTGGTTAAAAAGCTGATAATGATGATATACATACGAAAGTTATGATTTTTACTTTTACTATTCTAAACAACAAACCCATGAGCAACCAATGGTTAAACTTCAGGCCAATAACTGAAGGTAAATTAGAGAGATTCAAAAGCGTAATTTGTAGCAAAATTCCAAGTCTATCTTTTGTTAATCGTGACCCTAATATTCTTTTTGGTGCACTTTTTGAGACAATAGACAGTGAGTTTTCTAAAATATTCAATTTAAAACGTGTTAATTTAAGCCAAAAATTAAAGTTCAGTGACTGGGCTACTGTAGGTATTTATAAAAGTAGAGATAAATTGTATGAGTTGTATGATGAAAAACAGTATAATCACAGTCAAAAATTTTCGGAATTTGTTACAAATTATTCAAAAACATTCAAACGCGTATGTATTAATGCAAAATCCATACACATGAAAGAGTTAATAATTAGAGCTGACAATAAGATACAAACCTCGTGGAACATAATAAATAACGCAACTGGCAAAATTAAACCTCGCCATATGAATTATGAATTAATTGTTGATAATAAAAAAATTAACAATAAAAACGAGGTTGTTAATGCTTTTGAAGACTTCTTCCAAAATGTACCTATCTTATTAACAGATTCGCTAAATTCGTCTCCTACGTCAGCCCAGAGGTTACTAAGAGACAATGTGAAAGAGTGCAACATTCTATTTAAATTTAATTATGTAACTGCTTTTGATATTATAAAAACATTTAAACTACTTAAATCAAAGAGGACTGGCGATCTGTGGGGGATGTCAGTAAAAGTAATATCTAATATAATAAATATCATTGCTCCACACTTAGCTGTTATTTTTAATGAATGTGTGGACTCAGGTACTTTACCAAACCTAATGAAACATGGAAAACTTATTCCACTTTTTAAATCAGGCGACCAAGCAGATCTCAATAATTACAGACCGGTTTCAATATTGCCAAAACTAAGTAAGGTCTTTGAAAAAATAGTTTTAAATCAACTGCTTAGTCATTTTAACTTAAATAACTTACTTCATCCTGACCAATATGGTTTCACTAAAGGTCACAATACTACTGATGCAGGTGCAAAACTATTAAAACACATCTTTGATGCCTGGGAAAGGTCTAAGAATGCTATTGGCGTATTCTGTGACTTGTCCAAGGCTTTCGATTGTGTTGACCATAAAACTCTTTTGCTTAAGTTAAGCCACTATGGCATTAAAAATGTTGCACTTAATCTCATTGCCTCTTATCTTAGTGATAGAACTCAAACGGTATGCATTAATGATATAAAGTCACGTGGCTCATCTCCTAAAATGGGCGTTCCACAGGGTTCAATTTTGGGTCCTTTTCTATTTTTAGTGTATATCAATGATTTACCATACCATGTTAGCGACATTTGTGAAATTGTACTGTTTGCTGATGACACATCTTTAATTTTTAAAACTGATAGAAATAAAAGTGACTTTGACGATGTAAACCGTGCTGTATCGCATGTGTCGCATTGGTTTACTGCTAATAATTTACTATTAAATGCAAAGAAAACTAAATGTGTTGAGTTTTCTTTACCGAATGTAAAAAAAATAAATAAGTCTTTAATGATAAATGGTGAAACGCTAAGAATGGAGAGTTCTACAGTCTTTCTAGGAGTGACCTTGGACTGTAAACTTCAGTGGAGCGCTCATATAGAGTCACTGACAGCTAAACTTAGCTCAGCAGCATTTGCAGTGAGAAAAATAAGACAGTTTACCGATGTAGAAACAGCAGGGATGTCTTATGGCATCTTGTTGTGGGGAAAGGCTGCTGACATAAATTCTGTCTTTATACTTCAGAAACGAGCAATTCGGTCGATTTATAAACTTAAACCACGCGAGTCCCTTCGAGTCAAATTTAAAGAAATAGGAATTCTTACAGTAGCCTGTCAATACATATTCAATAACCTAGTTTATGTTAAACAAAATATAAATATGTATAAACAGAAAAAGGATTTAAACGACCGTCTTCCTAGAAATGGAAAGTTTGCTGCTTCCGAAAAAATTCGTAGGATTGGGTGTACTCTTCTACAACAAGATGCCCAATTCAGTTTTAGATCTGCCATTGCATAAGTTTAAACAATGTATTAAAACTCACTTACTGAGTCAGGGTTATTATACTATCGATGAATTTTTAAATGACAAAGATGTTCAAAGGCAATTGGATAGGCTTTCAACTTCACACAGGAAGTAAAATAAATAACTTTATGTAACAACACACTTAATATTGTAAAATTGATAATATTATAAAAAGAGCAACTGTTGAGTTTCTTGCCGGCTCTTCTCAACGGGGCCTGCCTTCCGAGCCGGTGGTAGAGTCACTACAAATAGTCCAATTTGACGTTTCAAAAGTGCTTGTAATAAGCCTACTTGAAATAAACGATTTTGAATTTGAATTTTGAATTTGAAAAGAATATTGCTGCTACCGCTGCTAAAAATGTCCGCAGACATAGTTACTATGCAATGCCCCAAACTGGGTTCATTAGAAGGCCAACAGTGTACTCGTAAAGATGACTTGTGTATTGGAAAAGTAGCAGTATTTTTTAATGATTTATCATCTGAGAATAATAAGTATATTATATGAATGTCATAAAGCTCGTACTTAGAAGTTGGTATTTAAAAGCACTATTACGAAATTTCTAAAAGAAATATCCAATAATAATAGTAATTTACTACCAGACCATTGAATTAGGCAAACATTGCGTTCATTCAAAAGTCAAGGGAATGGCAGCCACAGACGAATGAACAAGGTGAAAATTCAGCCATATAACTCGGAGTCCTCGCTTTGTGCAGCCAAACAGAATTGAAAGCCAAGAAAAACGATTATTCACTTGCGGTACGCCGGCTAAAAGGCCGCCGCACCCGTGGCCATCACAGATTAATATAGAATGAAAAATTCGTCCTCTAATGGTTGCGACGCTTTTAATATTCTAATTCGTATCCGCTGAAAGAAAAACTGAGGAAATTAAGCGAGCCCGCAGTGCCATTACTATCCGTCGAACGCCATATTTCTCCAACCCCTTTTTCTCGCTCTTTCCAAAGTTTTAATTAGTGCCAGAAGACATTATCCGGCCCCTTCTTACTTCTGTCTCCGTTATTCGAACCTCTTTTTCGGAATGTCCGTTTTAGCTGTTAATGCGGCTCAACCTTTTCTGTAAACTTTGCCATTATCTACATCATTTGCGACACGAGTTTCTTGTTAAAAATAAATGGTGTATTGTTTGGTACCCTTTCCGTAAATTGGACATAATCATCATTGTGAAATACTGCGCCGACCAGCCTTATTGTACACTAGCGAACGCCCGCAACTTCGTTTGCGTCAAACTTTATTTTATTTAAACCATCTTTATAATCATCTTTCTAACGAAACTGGTTTCAGACACATCAGTTGGATAATAGAATAATCTACAACATAAATATAAACATTTTTGTTTTTTTATATGATTCGAATTAACATTACTTTATTAATCAAGTTAGCACTATATAATCGGAGGATTTTCATATTCATTAAAACTAATATAATGAGTTATGTGTCTGACTTTACATCTTTTCATAAATATTTATTATTTTCTTAAAATTAATATTCGTATTGAGGTCATCGACAATTATATGAATATCCAATATCTCTGCGTGAAATGGTCACTACGACCTAATTTGTCAATGATAATAATTGGGATAAATATTGTATTTGTGTGGTTTGTATTAACCTATATATATTAAATGTATTTTAACAACTTTGATTTTTAGTTATGGTAAATGGATTATGAATCAAAGCAAATAATTAAATACTATACCGCACTGAATATAATGTTAATGAATAAGCGAAACTATTTAATTTGATTATTAATTTTGCATAACATTACTATGGATTTTTTTGGATAAAAATATAATAAAACCGACTTCGTAACGCATTAAAAACTACGGAATAATTGCGTTATTTAGTTACTTTAATTTACTTAACCATATCTATAAAGTCGATGCCATCCAAGTTTAAGCAAAATTTATTTAACGAACTCGCAAAACACTTTATGAGTTTTAGGTGTTTAAAGTTTAAAGCTTCGGTCTCTTTCTAATAAAAAAAACACTAAGATCGGGCTTCTCTGTAAAAAGTGCGTGGTTATAAATAAAAAAATATGCGCGACGAATTGAGAACTTCCGCTTTTTCGTCGGTCAAACCAAAATCTTTTTTTTTAACCCTTTAGTTTGGTTTAGGCTCCAGGCCCTTCGAGCTTCAATGTAACTTTTACACGAAATATTAGTTCATTTAAGTCAAAAGCACATTTTTTCATAATAATAGTTGAAAAAACAAGCATATGGGCAACGAAGAGATATACACTCTACGTCAGATGGACCTTTCACTTATCAACATCTCGCAAGGAACTAGGAATAAGTCCCAACTGGCGCTGTGTGCATTCGTTAATGTAGTATTTATCTCATTTGTGTGTCTCTTGTCAATCGCTGGCAACTATATCCCGTAACCCAGGAAACATCAAAGCGGCTTCATTAATATTTAAAGTCGTATTACATCGTCCTTCCTGTAATAATAAGAGTTATCGTACTAGACAACTCTAACAGTCCTATTGGCTTTAACCGTGGGTAAATACAAAGTATCAATAAAATTAATTGAAATCAATGTTAAAAATTAATGAAGTGGTATGTAGGTATATAAAATAAATGAGAGACTATAAACTAATTGACGGACATGTCAACATTGAACTCGATCCCGCCAAGAGTTTATCGATGAAATATTTTCAACCAACCAGTTTATAAGTATAAACGTGCAATTCAATTAACGAGCGTGTATTATGTAGTGAGTGGGACGCTTAAAGTTGTCTGTCGTTACCCGGGGGTCGTAAGTCAAGTCTGAAGATGGCTCGTTTCGCTTAATCCCCCGCTCGCTGCTGAATGGACATAATTTTCTGCGCTTGACACCGTGTCTAGAACGTCATTGTGACGCTCAACTGTGGCCCCGTTTTGTTCCTTTTTATTACTGTCACTTGAAACCCAGTCCGCATTGTACATGGTTTTATTATTCAGGCGTTAAACTGTCCCTATCTCTTGGAGTACTTGTTGTTGTAATATCTCAAGTGAGAGATAAGATTCAGAGCAGATATTCGAAATATTTTTGCTTACGTATCGATATTGTAGAACTTAAAGTTCTCATCTCTCAGGCTCTAGCGTCGAGGCTGAAGCTTCATACTTACTAGTACTAAATATCCTTATTCTTGCCTAAGTTGAATTCCGATAATTTTCCAGATAATATTTTTCTTTAAGTTTCCAGTGAATACTGTTGCTCCAGTGTTAGCTAAATACTTACACAAGTGGTACATTTGTAGCATGCAGGTGAGTCTATTAATATTCTATTTTTAATCAATAAGTAATTTATGTAGATCTTACATATTATGAAAAAGAACGCAATAAAAATCTTAAGACAACTTATTGTAATAACTACAGAAATCATGCCTACGTGGATTAGTGGTAAGAATACTGGCTGTATTTCCGCGTAGCTTTTGTCTCTACAACGATCCAGCTCCTTTGTGACCAGAACAAGACAGCTCTTCTGTCACCAGAACAAGCCAGCTCTTCTGTCACTAGAACAAGCCAGCTCTTCTATCATCAGAACAAGCAAGCTTTTCTGCCACCAGAACAAGCTAGCTCTTCTGTCACCAGAACAAGCCAACTCTTCTGTCACCAGAACAAGCCAGCCCTTCTATCACCAGAACGAGCTAGCCCTTCTGTCACCAGAACAAGCCAGCTCTTTTGTCGCCAGAACAAGCCAGCTCTTCTGTCACCAGAACAAGCCAGCTCTTCTGTCACCAGAACAAACCAGCTCTTCTGTCACCAGAACAAGCCAGCTCTTTCGTCACCAGAACAAGCCAGCTCTTCTGTCACCAGAACGAGCCAGTTTTTGTGTCACTAGAACGAGCCAGTTATTCTGTCACCAAAAATGAAAGATCTTCTGATATCTGGGGAGACAATTATTTGTAGATACCTACTAATGAAAATGTGAATATTCTCACTGTTAAATTAAAATGAGTTATACAATTTCAAATTAACACGAATTATATGATTTGAATTGAAAGGCGCGATGTCAATCTGTATGCCGAGTCAGCCACCATAGAATCGTCCGGACTAGATTTAACGCTGTGCAGCGCTAGAATTGGCAGAACAATGGAATACGCGTCGCATGCAAAATTGTCGGATCACGAATTTATTGATTTCAAACCCATCTAATAAACGGGTATTTAAACTAAGCTCTACTTATATTATTTTATGTTAAGTATTTAAGAAATAATAGCTTGGTTTCTATTGTGGCTACTCTATGTTGTTTGGGATCACAAAGATCTGACTTTTTGTCCTGGGGTCTGAAATACCACAGTACAGATATTATTTTTCTTCCAAAAAAATCTTTTAAAAATTCTAAACCCGTAGTTAGAAAAATCATGGTTCGGAAAGCACGAAACTGTCAGTCGCTGACAGCATAGTTATTGTTACAAGATTAAACATTTTAACACATCATATTGGAAGTAGCCTGGCGAATCTCAGCTTCATATCTGTGTTGAGGATTTGACGTTGACATTAACTGAACAGTGAAAAAATCTGTATCGAAGGTTAAAGTTTCAAGACGTCGTTTTTAATTGGAATTTCAGAGGTATTATTTTTATGAACCTTGTTTTGTTTTGAGTAGATATAGTTCTTCTCTTACAAAAAAATATTAGTTCTATAAAAATAAGTTAATGATATCCATAATTGGTTATTGTTTTCAGATAAATTAAAAAAATGAAGATCAAAATAAACCTTTAAACAAGGTTAACTTTGTTTAACCTTGTTAAAAGGCTGTTGGATAATGAGGGCGGAGAGATTAATAATATTTATTTTCACAAAAAAAATTTTGAAGGCGGAAGCTGTTCGTCCATTTACGAAATGTCTAAGGGTCGAAAGAGTATTCTATTGTTTTTATTCGAAGCAAATTGGCTTATGAAAGCGATTTAAATTTTCAAGAGATTCGATTTACATAACGAGCGATTTGTACCTCATAAAGATTATTACCTTCTGCCTCTTCGGTTTTATTTGCAGATATCTCCTTTTCCCTTTAGATTTGAATTGGCTTTTTAGTTTAGGTATCTCAGATACACCCCTATTACTTTGCATCTGTACGGATTTATTTTTGAACAACCTATTTTTAGTGCAGTTATTTAGTAATGAATTAAATCGATGATTGCTATAGCAATCTCAATTGGTAGAGTGATTTAGAGGAAGGAAGCTTTTTATGTACAGCTTAATAAAATATTATAGACGTGTGCGTTTCGTCATTATTATTATCAGCTTATTTACGGCCCACTACAGGCCAGGCCTCCCTCTTTATAGGAGAGGGGATATGGAGCGTACACCCATCCCGATGTTCAAAGGCGGGTTGGTGGGCTTAGGACGATAATGTTTCATCTATTAACTTCACTATCAGATGATGATAGTGACTGGGAACGACGGATTAGCATGCTCTCAGAGGTTAGTCGAAAGATGTTCTCAGCTATCGCATACCTTAACCGTCTAAAAAACTTAAATATATGTATATATATTTATTATTGCACTATCCGTTTTCCATAACTTAAAGTACTTCAATGAGGGTTGTCTGGAGGAGATCGCTTTTAGCGATAAGACCGCCTTTGTACATTTAACGTTTGTTTTTTTTTGTTTTTGTGTCTCTGTATCTTTTTAAATGTGTAATAAAGAATTTATCTATCTATATATCTCCGACTGCGGTCTTGGAATAAACAGAAAGTTTCATGGAAGAATTAATAACTTAAAATAATTTCGTGACCCATCCCAGGATTTGAACTCAAGACCTCGTGATCGAAGCCACATAGGCTAACCACTATACCAACGAGGCAGTATTGTGAGTGTGCTTGTCATTATTACTTATTACTAACTTGTTAAATCTTTTATAATTTTTATTGAAAAATGTTACCCACACTTTAGGGATTATTTATATTTAAGATAAACATAATATCAAAAATTGCGGAACCGACGGGAAACGAACCCGCGTCTCTCTAACAATCTGGGCACTTTGAGCGCCTTACCGCTAGACCACGATCCCGATGACGTCGGTACCGAAATTTTGCTTTGATATTATGTTTTTGATATCCAGGTATACGGCATGTAATGCCATCTACAGTATAACTGAAGGTTCGTGTCATGAAGATAATATTAAGCCGTCTATCTCAGTCAATATCTCTTATACTTGTTAGAGCGGTTCAGTCCACTTTTGTAACCGAAGTTTCGTAACCAGTTACGATCATGGAATTTTGTTCTTCCTTTGATAACCAGCTACAAAAACGGAATTTATTTGTCGTTTTCGTAACGAAGTTTCGTAACCAGCTACGAAAGAAGATTTTTATTTCCATTTTAGACAAAAGACCTGGATTTCTATTTAGTTTCTTCCTTTTTTTATCCATTACAAGTTAACTCTTGACTACAATTACATATGATGGTAAGTGATGATGCAATCTAAGATGGAAGCGGGCTAACTTTTTAGGAGTAGGACAATATCCACTTTTTAACTTCTTGTGCAATTCTATTAGCATGTCGCCAAAAGCTTTTTTGAAAGCTTATTTAATCTTTCGTCATTACCAAAATAATTTTCAGCAATTAAAGAAATTAATTGTTGCTGACGTTTTGTGCAATTTTATTCGATACTAGTAGTATAGTATGTTTATAATAGTATGTTTAGATACTTCACCATAATGCATTTTAGTTTGCGTAGATACCTCAAATTTAAGTGGACATTTATTATTGCAATCTATATAAATCAAAAAAACATATAAGTATAATATGCAATCAAAAGATTCCATATTATACTTATATTTATAAAAACTAGGTAATTTATATGTAACTCACAAATAAGATGTTGATATCGACATTTTTTAATTTTTTACCATTAGTTCTATATAGAACTAATGGGACACTTAACTCTAATATGGTGTGTCAACAGTTCTATAAAACTAAAATTAGGGGGTACTACTGGGATGCACCCATTGAAGTACTCATAAGAATTAAAAAAAAAATAAGAAAGTACTAAAATCTCAAAGATAATAAAAAAAATTAATAAATGTGTAAAATCAAAATTATTAAAGCAATTATTGTCAAAGATAAAAAAAATAAAAAGAAGTGTCGTTGCGACATGTTGTACGCTCCTTTCGTCTGCTATCGGCTCCTAACTCACACCCTTAAACTGTATAAGCTCGTAGGTTATAATGACCATAGAGCTCGACATGATCATTAATAACATAATAAAGCTTCAGAGGAACGGATTGCGATGACAATATCATAAGCCGTTTAGAAGCAGGTACGAGGTGTAATCTCTCAAGCGACATATTTTGTTGACGTGTTTGAGGAAGTTCTTGAAAGAGAAATTGTTGCTGATTTTATTACAAAACCAACTTAATAAAAAATGTTATGGGACGATACACACATCGCCGTTCAATCCTAAAGTAAGTTTTGCTTTTTGGCAACTGGGAGTGGTGATACACAGTAAGTATTTATTTTAAATAGGCATATAATTTTTTTGAAGATTTGAAATAAAATAAATTTAATAATAATAATAAAAATAATAATAATAATGTACGGTCTCTTGGATCAGCGGCTGCCTTATTACCAGTATACACCGGTGCCAGTGCTAGAACGCTACGGAATCCGGCTCTATTGGGACCGGTCTATCATCACGGACAGGACTATTCTAGCGAATAAGCCTGATATCGTGGTGTTAGACCGGGCACAGTCGAGGGTGTTTTTGGTGGACATCACAATTCCATATGACGAGAACCTTGTGAGAGCTGAGACGGAGAAAAAACGTAAGTACCTTGATCTGGCTCACGAGGTTACCGCCATGTGGCATGTGGAGTCCACTGAAATCATCCCGATCGTTATATCTGCCAATGGGTTAGTCCCAGTCAGCCTCGCTCACCATCTGAGGCGGCTGGGGTTCCGTGGCGGTTCGCTCGCAGGCAAGATGCAAAAAGCGGTCTTGCTCGACTCGGCTAGGATAGTCCGCCGGTTTCTTCACCTGTCGCCCTGACCCCCGGCCGTTTGGTCTCCCTGCCAGGGTGAATCCTCCGCCCGGAGCATATATGTATTTATGTAGCCTATATTTAAGTTTATTTATATCAAGTATCTAAGTATGTATATCATAACAGTTTCGGTTTTTGTCTATATGTATTTATTGTGTGTCCGGGCGTGAGCGTATAATTTATGTATAAATAATAATAATAAATACCATAGGACAGTTACACACATCGCTATATAGCCCCAAAGTAAGCTTAGGTAGCTTGTGTTATGGGTACTATGATAACTGATGAATATTTATATATATATTATACATAAATACTTATAATATATAGATAAACACCCAGGCACTGAAAAACGTCCATGCTCATCACACAAACATTTTCCAGATGTGGGAATCGAACCCACGGCCTAGGACGCAGAAGCAGGGTCACTACCCACTGCGCCACTCGGCCGTCAAAAATTATTGTTCAAAACACTGGAACAAAATCATAAGATTTTTGATTAAATTTATTAATTATTTATTAATTATTATAAAATTAATTATTTATTAGTTTGTACTTATTGTTTGCACGTGTGGATGGATAAACAACGAAAGCTTTTTTAAGATCCCATCAATTGATTGGTATGAATCAAAGACTCCCGGATATAAATCAAATGAAAATATTTTTGTGGCTCACCATGCTTAATTTGACCTTCAGTGACGTTATTGTGGTTCTGCATGGGGCTTACAGCAGTTACGCAATGAGAAAAAATATTTAATTAGTTATTTAGGTACTTATAAAGCAACTTTGGACCTTGGTCGCTCAGCGGGAGATAGATGGAGCAACGCTCGGAATATCGAAACAGACACAGAAGACTATGATAATAAATATTTGGCAATAAGCTGGGTGTTTATTCATATATTATAAGAATTTATGTATAATATATATAAAAATATTAATCAGTTATCATAGTACCCATAACACAAGCTACCTTTGGGGCTATATAGCGATGTGTGTAATTGTCCTTTAATATTTATTTTATTTTATTTAATTAAAATGCATTTATTCAACCCATATTCCGAAAAACATCAACAATCTAAGCGGACCATGTTGCAGGCTAGCACAAGTGTAGATCGTGTAATCAAAACTCTGTTCGTAAAAGATACCACTTGCATACTAAATTAACACATTTCATTTTCCGACGCTGCTTTGTCCGGAGAATGTTTTGATTGCACACAGCTTTTGGAATTAAAACAAACGAGTTATGATCACACGAGTGTATTTTAAAGTATGGTAAATGTATTGAAACAAGACTACAACTTTTGTGATAGTTTTTTATTTATCTGCTTTATATTATATGCCTGTAACTTCATCGGCGGGAAATTAAATTCTTTTTACTTGTTTCGGCCTCAATCGAAACATATCTATTCAAATAAATAAAATTTAATTGCTTGTTTTTGATTGTTTGTTTGTTATAGCTAATCTCTGAAATGGCTGGACTGATTTTAATTATTTTTGGGCCAGAAATACGAGTAGGTAATTTTATTTTCGCGTGGACGAAGTCGCGGGCTTATGTTCGTATTCTAACATATTGCTTGCTTAGCTTAGTTACTGTTGAACTGCGTATTACGATAGGCAGATAACTTTTATAAGTTGCCAATTGCTTATAGTTTCCGCTTCATTTTCGTATTTGTATCCAAGATTTTTTTCTTTGATGTAGCATTCAACATCAATGAATAAAGCACCCATTGCGTGGCAATAGAATGCCCTGTACTCATAAAATGTCAATAAAACTACCATAAACTATGGCGTGTTCCATCTCAGATTGTTCCATAACTCTCGATTCAGTGAACGCGGTTGGTTACGGGCAAATCACGCCAATCAAAAAAGGGCACAATGAATTATCACTCACAAAATTACTTTTCAAGTAATGTAATATTAAAGTTTGATCAATAACTGGGGCAATAAAACTCGTCCAACAGCCACAAAAGGGTTGGGTGATGATGACATACATTTGAACAGTAATTGTTCGCGGCTTGACAGACTTGATCGTAAATTTTATTTTCGCTAAGATTAAACAAGACATTCTGCGGTGAAGCGGTAATAAATGTAAATGGCTGAGGATCTTCCATTAAATTGAGACGGAGGACCCAAGACTGGAGGTCATATTTTTGCTCCTTTGCCACTCAGTTCCAAATTATTACGGTCCACGATATTACTATTATATATAACTTAATTCAGTTTATTGAATTGACCATTATTATCTATGTATTATGTATAAGGCTATTGATTAATGGACTTGGACTAAGTTATGGTAATTTTTTTTTTGACAAGTTTTTATTAGCGACTACAAGTTGGCCCTTGACTGCTATCACACCTGATGTTAAGTGATGATGCAGTCTAAGATGGAAGCGGGCTAACTTATTAGGAGTGGGACGAAAATCCACACCCCTTTCGGTATCTACACAACATCGTACCGGAACGCTAAATTGCTTGGCGATACGTCTTTGTCGGTAGGGTGGTAACTAGCCACGGCGAAAGCCTCCCATCAGCCAGACCAAGACAAATTAAGAAAAATCTCAATTTGCCCCGCCGGGAATCGAACCGAATCGAATCGAGGTCGCCAAGTTAACATTTTGTTAATTCAACTAAAATAATACTAACTCATGACGTAAGATCCAATGATAGATAATAATTCACAAATCCTCAGTTGTGTCATGTCTGGACCTCCTAACGCCTACCTATCACATACGTGGCCTATGTTTCAAGTACATAGAGATAAAAGTTATTTTGCTTGCAGTCATGGTTAAACGTACCTATCAATAATACATCTTATTTTGCTATCCTCTGCGAAAAATGGGTAGAAAATTCGACGATAGTCTATAAAGTTAATTGAAAATGTCGAGTCAACATCTTCCGAAAATGTTTCAGTTTTCCGTTGAGAACGAAAACCAAAACCGAATCGGTTGGTGTACGTTTTTTGTCGAATTTGAGTAATGTAGTAGTACTCGTATTGTTGTCGATTTTTCACAGTGAATAGCAAACTATTAATAAATTTTTAATGTTTATAATGAACTTTTTTTTACCTGTTAATAATACAGACGATTTTTATTTACACTAACGTAAAAGTCCAACAGAATTTAACGTTTGTCAAACAAAAAAAATAACGCAAGCAATACGGTTCACTTCGTTAAAGAAGAAGAATTGTGATAAATAAATACTGTGATTGGTCATCCAAACATTGTGACAAAAAAATATTCCAATAAGTCGCCTGCTTTCAAAACTTTTCCAAACAATTTTGCAAATTAGAGTTGTCGGGTTTCCTTATACACTCATCATTTTATGTGACAAATGTTGTTTTTCTTTAATTTTCGTAATAATTAAAACTTTCTTTTTTTATAAATCTCTTATTTTTTATTCAGTAAAAAAAGCTTTAAATAGATTCTTCATAAACAAGCTATTGTGGTCCACATGATGTTCTTTATAAGTGATCAGAGAGGCGTTGGTTTAGATCTACAAAGTTTCAAAGAGGCTGTCTGTCTACAATTAGCTGACTACTACGCAAAATACGGCCGAAGCCTCTCACCAGCCAAAACTGATCTCTAATCAAAGTGTAAATTACTTAATTTTATAATAGTAGTAATATCAAAGCCAATAGAAGCCTTGACAGGTTGACGATTTTCGTATTTAATACAATGAATCACACTAATCATTACCCGACTGCGTCAGAAGGAAGGTTTTTCGAGTGTATGTATGTATGTATGTATGTATGTATGTATGTATGTATGTATGTATGTATGTATGTATGTATGTATGTATGTATGTATGTCCATTTCTTCGGCACGCGCTACAGCCTAAACGGCTGAACAGATTTTGACATGTGAAGTGTCGTTAAATTTGTCAAAATTGTGGTAGTGACATAGGCTATATAAATTTTCAAAATGGCGGCTGTAAATGGGGGAAAAAAGGGGGGATGTGTATATTTTTCTCTTATCATAGCAATATGGATACCAATTGAAAGGTCTTTAAAAGACCATTTCAAAAATATAAATATCATATCATGTTCATATTACTTTTTTAACCAAAAAATGGCAAAAAGTGTACTAAGTGTACCGTCTCATTTCTATACCATAAACTAAAACTAAAAAGTCTCAAATAAAATTATTATTATAAAAACAAAAAACCCGACTACTTATTTTGTCCCTGTTTGCAGCACCATAAAGTATTTAGAATTTTATACAGATATAGTGATCCTTGTTTTTCTCTTTTCAGTTCATAACTTCTAAGCAGTCGGGTTTTTTGTTTTTATAATAATAATTTTATTATTTATAATAATTAATGTCCCTTTCTGTTGATTATAGCATCACGGGTGAACGGCTGGACCAATTTACCTGAATTACAATATATGGCACAAGATAAAGTCTGCTACAGCTTATACTCATGTTAAGTATATCGCAATATTCCCACAGGGACGTAGGGGTGGATAACAAGTTAGCTCGCGTGCATCATAATAACTCAGGGGAAGAGAGGCGAGATAAAAAAAAAAGAATACTCATGGCTAGTTTATTAAGAATATATTATTGTGTTATCATCATCATCATCATCATCATCATTATTATCAGCCTATTAACAGCACACTACAAGGTCAGGCCTCCCTCCTTATAGGACAGGGGATATGGAGCTTTGACGCTGCGTCAATGCGGGTTGGTGGGTTTAGGGTGAGAGTGTTTCATACATTAACGATCATTATTAGATGATGATTATAGTGACTAGGACCGTTGGCTTAATGTGCTCTTAACGAGATGTAATACCACCAACTTCCCAACTCCGGGCTTGGAATATACTCAAAAATTTATAGAATAATGACGAACTCAGAATTATTTGACCCGACTCAGTATTTGAACCCAAGACCCTTATTTATTTATTTTTAATTATTGTGTAGTTCTTCAAAAACAAACTGAAAATACATAAGCAAATGGTACTTTTAATTTAAGACAAGACAGCAACATCTTCTCTTGCACGTATCTTCACTTTACGTCGCATCATGCACGAAACTATAGTCTAAAGTTACATCCAATTAGCAGGGCTCGATGACGTGAACGCAGTCTGCAGATCGTATTTGGCAGCTGATATCATCATCGTCATATTGAACTGACTTTTAAAAACAGATTATCCATTATAAACTTTTTCTGTACGTTTACATGTCTTCAATTTTCTGAAAATCGAACTAAAATCAAATGGATTTGGATATGGTATTATTTATTTAATCACAAAACTATTTCGTACTGAAGGTAGGAAGCGTAGGAAGGTAGCCGTCTTTAAATGAGCAATTTTTGTATTTTTACTAATTATAATTTATAATTTATTCTACTACTACTACTACTAGATTCTCGGAATCTACTTCAAAAATTCAGTTCAACTTTTCTACTTAGTTAAGACTTAGTTAAGATTTTTTTTCTGATAGCCATTTTTCTCGGAAACCGATGGAAATTATAAGAAACACCTTATAAATCTATATGTGGAGAAGCATATTTCTTGGAAAAGCTTTGGGAAGAAAACGTAACGTCTTAAGAAGATTAAGGGATAAGTGTTTTCTTAATAGAAATATAGGAGTAAATAACTGTTTTTTGTCATTTGGTAGTTATCACCTGCTGTCAGCCGGTACGTAGGACTTAGCTGAGCTCGGGGCGTGTTATTTCATAAAGTAAATATTTATGAGGCAAAGGAGTTTTCTCGCGCGTCCTCCGGTAAGCCGCCTGATCCAAAAAGACATAAACCTCGAGGGATTCAGTTGTAAGTTCACAAAGGCAACGTTCGGTGCTTTTTATAGTAAGTTCCCGCGTACATATTTGCCTTTTTTTCTTTGTGCTAACATTGTATTTGGATAGTTTATTTTTTAGGTTGCCTCCTTATTCGTGTCGGGATATTGGTTGTATAAATTTCTAGAGAAGTGACGACTTTTCTATTGAATAATCGATACCTGGATTATTACTAGATCTACTTACAACAAAAAATAATTTTGTTATTCCAAAATATATATTATAATCACGCATTGACAAAAAACTAATTTTAATCATTCATACTTTATGTTAGCAAGGAAAATTAATGCAATTTTTTTAATAGTATTAAAATAACATCCTCCTGACTAATTTATTCGAGTGTAACATCACGTCATATCTTTGTTTTCAGGTAGTTAGTCAGGGCTAAGCTACTATTTTACAACAACCTGTTATAAGATAATATTACATTTTAATAGACGTGTGTAAGTCATAATACCTTTTCATAACACTGGCATGTGTGTGGAAAGGTTAGGCCTAGCACTCAGTTCAGGGACACTTAGTAGCTATACTGATATCCAACGTACTCGTATATCGAAGCCAGCGTTCCATAGCTAACGCGCGCTGTCACTACCGGGAATCGGGATACATCACCCCTTTACATAATGTATCATTATTGAAACTAAATATTGTTCTACTAGCTAATGCCCGCGTCTTTACATAACGGTGTTTCATTTTTGAAACTAAATATTATTCTACTAGCTAATGCCCGCGACTTTTCATAACGGTGTATCATTATTGAAACTAAATATTGTTCTACTAGCTGATACCCGCGTCTTTACATAATGGTGTATCATTATTGAAACTAAATATTGTTCTACTAGCTGATACCCGCGTCTTTACATAATGGTGTATCATTATTGAAACTAAATATTGTTCTACTAGCTAATACCCGCGTCTTTACATAATGGTGTATCGTTATTGAAACTAAATATTGTTCTACTATCTGATACCCGCGTCTTTACATAATGGTGTATCGTTATTGAAACTAAATATTGTTCTACTATCTGATATCCGCGTCTTTACATAATGGTGTATCATTATTGAAACTAAATATTGTTCTACTAGCTAATGCCCGCGTCTTTACATAACGGTGTATCATTATTGAAACTAAATATTATTCTACTAGCTAGTGCCCGCGTCTTTACATAATGGTGTATCATTATTAAAACTAAATACGAGTATTGTTCTACTAGCTGATACCCGCGATTTTAAGTAATAGGCGATGATTCATCATTATCATCATCATTATTAGCCTATTAACGGCACACTACAGGGCCAGGCCTCCCTCCTTATAGGAGAGGGGATATGGAGCGTACACCCACCACGCTGCTCCAATGCGGGTTGTCGGGCTTAGGGTGATAATGTTTAATTTATTAACGATCACTATTAGATGTTAATGATAGTGCCCGGGACCGACGGCTTAACGTGCTCTCCGAGGCACGGGGGTATAACACCACCAACTACCAAACTCTGGGCTTGGAATGTACTGAACATTTCATAGAATGAAAAAGCTCAGAATTATTCCATGACCCGACCTAGGAATCGAACCCAAGACCTCGTCATCGAAGTCACATAGGCTAACCACTAGACCAACGAGGCAGTCGATGATTAATACATTTTTACGTAATAGTGTATCATTACTGAAACTAAAGATTGTTCTACTAGCTGATACACTTCGTCTGCGTAAATTTGTTTGACAGCTTTCGTGATCGTGGCGCAGTAGTATGCGCAGTGG
This sequence comes from Mycalesis mineus, assembly GCA_034621355.1. Classification (NCBI taxonomy): domain Eukaryota; kingdom Metazoa; phylum Arthropoda; class Insecta; order Lepidoptera; family Nymphalidae; genus Mycalesis; species Mycalesis mineus. Next base: position 9,088,397 of record CM067881.1, read on the forward strand.
ATTTATGAGACAGAGGACATGGGTTCGGTTCCCGGCTGGGCTAACTAAGATTTACTAAATTGTTCCAGATCTGACTGGTGGGAGGCTTTGGCCTTGGCTAGTTACCACTCTACTGACAAATATGTCCGTCAAACTATTTAACGTTCCGGTACGATGTCGTGTAGAAACGGAAAGGGGTCTGGTTTTAATTCTACTCCTAAAAAGTTAGAAAGCTTCCATCATGGATTGCATCATTGCTTTCATTAAGTGTGATTGCAATCAAAGACTAACTTGTAATGAATAAAAAATTTTTTTTTTTGAATTTTTCCTATCTCGCGTAAAACGTAAAAAGGTATAAGTAGATAAAAAGGTTTAGTCAAGTCCGCTTTGAAAGAAAAAAAATAGTCATATTAATGTTACGCGTTGCCATAGATAAACAAATACATATACACGTAATACTTTTTATATTGAGAAGGAATACAATAACAAATTTAACTTACGTATACCCTATTAACTGTACAACAGTTAACCCACTTCAAAATATTAAACGCATATCAAAAGCTTTCAGTAATAATGATTCGTAATTCTTTATTGTAAATACTAAATACTTAACAAATGATACGTGACGTAAACGCTACGTCATTGTCACTTCCTACAATACGAAGTTCCAGCTTTTATTTAAAATTCCTGAATATAAACCTTCTCAGATAACTGGAAGAACAACAGTGTAGGCCTTAAAAGAAAACTCGAGTAACCTATAAAATAAAATTTACGAACCAAGGAAACAGAATTTTTTAATGCAATGAGTAAGGGGCCGTTAGAAGGATGGGCCAAAGTAAAAGAAAAGTACGAAAAGTGAATAGGGCTCCACAGGGTTTATGTAAATTAGACGCGAAATTTTTTTAACTTGCCGAGACTAAAATTATTATTTGCAAACAACTGGGGCTGCGCTGAAGATACTTCGGGATAAAACTTCCAACTTTATTATAGACGAGCAATAAATGCTTCTGTTAAGCTTTAAGTGAAAACTTCGAGCGTTTAAACGTTTTAAAATATTATGAAATATTTCATATTTTGATTGAATAAAAATGTATATTAATTTTTTAGGGCACCGAGCCTTTCGTTTACAGTTTTCGATCTAAAAAGCTTTTCGAACTACAAATTAAATTGTCCTCGATAATTTCGTAAAATGATACAGTCCATAGCCAAACTGATATTGGAATAAAACAAAATTTGAAAAACTTGTAGAACTATATTGTTATTAAACTATACCTTTTATATTGAAAGTATATGCACTCCTCGGTATAACCTTGTTTCTTCTATTGGTAGAGTCACTACATACTATTAGAGATGTTATTATAAAAGTTCATCTAAGATATATTATTGTCATTTTATTTGCTTTCCCTTGAATCACTCTTACCTTACCATCATCATAAAAACAGTTTAAATTCTACTAGGTATGTCTGATTTTGAAGTATAACTATGGTATATATTGAATTTTTGATTTTAGAATATTAAGTTTGCACAATGTTACACAATTGACGCCAGGCAAAGGCTGTAGTTTCCTCAAGGGAACCTGACGCTGTCTTTGGTACCGCAATTTAATTAAAGCAAAATACAGTCTGTATATCTACCAGACCAGTTAAGTCTACGAGAGAAAATTATAGGAAAATCTGTTCTTTGGTCGCAAAATTCAACGATAAAATTTTTGCGTATATCTAATATATAAATAACTGGCTTACTTCTAAATTTTCCAGTCACGATCTGGTAATTATTACAACAATTGTAACTTCATAAATAGGTTAGACTATAAGACTGATTCGTATAGGACGTAAGCTTAATCCCTGCATATTTTCCATAAGCAGTTCTTAAGAAAAGTATGCAGGGAGAAGAATAATATAATGTAAGTATGGGATCTACATGGCAATTCAGCATATCGATTCTGTAGTAAAATTCGCCAGCGTGAGTCTCGACGTTGACTCTAACACTCTTCATCTAACATAATACTATTGATAGACATATATAGAGACGAAGTCCAAACTCGCACTGTCGAGTTTTGTTAGTCGAGTCTCGACTTGTTCTGTAACGTGTTAGAGACGAGAGACTGGGTGATAGAGACGACGGCGACGTGTTGTTTCAAACTATCAAATTTTGTTACAGAATCTATACATGTCGGTTTTGTAACTATTTATATAAAATTCTGTACAATAATATACCATAATGTGTACAACAATTAAAATTACCAATAATAAATGTCAAATTAAAGAAATTTTTGCAAGTGACATTTCATTCACTGCGCTCAAGGAACAAATTAATTATTTAAGCATAATTGGTTTAATTTCCAACCTAAATAACTCTTTTGGCTTAAATAAAATGTCACACTGAAATTAAAATTTTATCTTCAAATGAATTACGAATTTTACTGTACCCACGGGTTTACTAATTAAGAGAGCCCTAATGAACTCTTAATTTACTGTGAAATTGGATATGGATTTTTGTGATTATATTTACTCACTTTCATGTTACTTTACAGATACAATTAAAATTTCTATAATTAGTTAACTGCCGATCTGAGAAAAATTTTTGTACCAGTATATATATATTGATGGTTAGTTGTTGTAGTAATGTTTGGGATTGCTAGAAAATTTCTATCATGTCTTATCGCCGAGACCAGATAGATCAGTACCCTCTAAAAGGCTTTGGCCAGAACTTTTATGGAGTACTGTAATCACCTTTGGTATGGCTATGGCTACACTAAACATCAGCTCGACACAGTGGACTCGATAGATCGCGGAGCCAAAAGGATCATTGGTGAAGAATCGATAACGCAGGCACATTTGGAAACTCAGTCGCAATGTTGCTGGTGTATCAATTTTTTACGGAATATACTAAGGCGAGTGCGCGAAGAAACTCCGTGATCGTGTTCCTCTCCCCCTTTTCTAAGACAGGACCGCTAGACACCGCGAACACTGGCATCATTACGTGGTCGATATCCAGGCAACTTGTACCAAGTATTTTGCATCCATGTTTCTAATACACATAACAATAGGTGGTATAGTGGAATGCCCTTCCGGCGTCAGCATTTATAATAAGCGCGATCTAACATAGATCTCATCACTGCTTTCCATCAGGCGTGATTATAGACAAGCGCAAGCCTATCTCTCATAAAAAATATGTTATGAGTATTGAAGTTTTAAATAGCATTTATTTTTTGTTTAGATCGATAAAACGGAAGCACAAGGTCAATGTCCGCGTTTTACAGTTATAATTAATTAATGGTATCGATAGTAAAGCAGGAATTGCTTGCAGTGGACAAAAACAGAAACAAATCAAATCTCAGATTGTAGGCTGACTTCATCACTATCAGTCTATTAATTTACCTACAAGGCTAGGCCTAGGAGAAGGGCTATGGAACTTAGACCCACCACGCTGCTCATTGTTTTTACGCAGATACTTTGTTGAGGCAAATATTAGACGTACTTAAGTATAGATTATTTTAAAGCGCATAAGTTAAATATTATAATAGGTACATAATAATATATGAAGGTTTTGTTCTTCAGTTTAGAATGTATAATCGGGCTATACTTCGTAGCCCGTAGTATTTGTAAGCCCCTGTCAGATTCCCGGCCAGCGGTTCATATCTTAACAATATCAATCCGGGCCCGGTCTTTGCGGGATTTGAGGCCTGCTTGTGGAATCTACGTATCAGTCTAAAATATATACTGTAGTTACCCAACGCAAATGAAATTCCGGACGTATGCTGCGAAGGTGTTCGGTATGCGACACATTTTCTTACGGCTTGTATTTAAATTCCTACCAAAAATCAACTTATATTACTTCCAATAAATTCGCAATACCTGCCAAAAATAATAAATGCTCACCAAATTGTGTTTCATGAATTATTATACAAATGAAGCTAATTTCCTTTTTATTGCATGCCATAAAAGTATGCAAGCACCATTAAAGTTAATTACAGACTAAATATTTTATATTATCGCTAAATAGATATTACCAATATTGTATTTTATGACATTCTTTTTAGTAATCTTTGCTGAGAGAAAATACTAACGGTCAATCGAATTCTTTTTTTTAAACAAAAAATAATATTGATTTCCCCAAACACAAGTTACTTGTTTATTGCTTTATGAATTTAATAAAAATATTATGATAAAGTATAATAAGGAAATATACAGAAACAAAAATAAAAGAGTAATGGTAAAAGTAGTTAAATAATTTTTTAATTATTTATTACTGCACTACTATCTATACTGCACTACTACTACACTATTTATCGTGACATCTGGTCCAAAGACTTTTGAGAACGCAATTTGTATGCTTTTTGCAGCATCAGATATCAATACATTTGGAGTCAAATATTCAGCGTGTATAGCAAAGACACTGTCCTTGAGTGCCATAAATAAAAATGTAAAGTCAGCAGTTTGTTCTGAGGATGTTACGCTTAAAGCAAATGGGTGAAAGCTTCTGTCACGATCTGTCGTTCCAACGATGGGAACTGGAAAACCCTGCCAAATTAATTTATAGGCTGCATCAGCGTGAATAATTTTACAATTGCATGCAAGGCTCAATAGGTATTTAGTTGATACCATAAAACGAAAGTAAGGGTTTTTGTCATCATCAGAAACATCGAAGGAAACCACAAAGGCAGTATGCCCATCTTCAAGAATTTGTGAGTGAGATACAAGCCATGTTTTCAGTTCTCCTAAGCTAATAGTAGGGGGTCCGTAATTTTTTTGACGAATTTTTGCCAGATAATTGTTCAATTGCGTCTTAGATGGTACTTTTATTCCTTCTTTTTTGACAAGGCATTCATAATTGCCTTTGGTTTCAGTTTGAGTTCAAATAGTTTATCTATTTCATTACGGGTTTCCACGGACATACCACGGCTCGTGAGGAATTCGGAAGAATCATGGTCGTGGTTCTCTTCCGTCCGGTATCATATGACATCGTCTGACGAGGATTCGAATAACAAATGAATTGCAGCCGAGCACTGAAATCCGCGCCATTTTACTTTATTGCAACGATAATATCTTTTTACGCCTTCTTGAGTGTTATGTACCTTTTGGAAAGACCACACGCTTTCGTTTTTAATAAAAATTTCGGCATCTCGAATGTTTGAAAATTTCTTGACAAACACCCAAGATCTTCCTTGTTTGCGTCTTCGTTTCGGTAATTGATTATTTTCTTAGTCAGAATCAGGTTCAGAACTAAGCAGAGGAGCTTCAACTATACTTGGCCCAGTCAGAGTATGATCGGACATTGTAGCCTAAAAAGCGCGAAAGCGCGCGCTCTCTGCGCCGAAAAATATTGGACACACACCTAACCTTTAGATGACTGAAAGAGGAGCGCGGGGTTGCGGCCGGCCGCTTAAACGCCTTCTACTGGTGGTGGCCGTGCACGTTGCGGGGTAAAAAATAGGAAAACGAAAGTTATCTTAGTTTGACAATAATATATTTTGGGTTTAGAATGAATAATTTGATTACACTAAAGTAAATTAGATCTGTAGTATTTGGCATTAATGTTAATGTTTCAGTAAAACAATATTTGGTGAGCATTTATTAATTTTGGTCAGCAAATATAATATTTGAACAAAACATAAAATTATTCTGATGTATGTATACTTATTTTGGAACTTGAAATGTTATATTTAAGAAACCTCGGTATGGTGTGGATTTAATTTATGTGAAGTCGATTTATAATACTCGGTACTTGGTCTTAGGGTATAAAAATTTTTTTGGTGAGCACTTAAATTGTTCCCTTTCTTACTATTTTATGCATTCTTTTGCGCTGAGATTTTGAGCTTCAAATGGATACTGGGGAAATTGTGCGAATTTTATCAAAAATACCTGTACCTATTCATGTAAATTCAATACATGCTTGAATGTTCTTTTTTTTCGTATGATTGCAACACTATACCTACTTTCATTCTTGAGTAACTTTAAAACAATATTGCACAAGAGTTATGTATCATATTAATTGAAACGATTAAAATCTTTACGTGTTTACCTGTTTAATCTCAAATAGGTTAACATTTAAACAAATTTCAAGAGAATTATCATAGTTAAAATGCTTATAATAATTAATCACTTTATAGTTATAATTATTAATTCTTAAATCCTGTCTATTCTCTCAAGGTTCTGTTCTCTCGTATCATATATTTCATATACCAATTTTTTGCCACTATTTTCATAAAAAATCAAAATAAATCTCAGCTTTTTTCCTAATAATGCTAACAATGGAATAATAAGGCGATTGATAACGACAACATGAAATGTTTATTTACCTATTATTCTATCATCCTAACTTAATATTATAAATGCAAAAGTAACTCTGTCTGTCTGTCTGTCTTGCTTTCACTATACAACTACTGAACCGATTTAAATGAAATTTGGTACAAAGTAAGTCTAGAGCCTGAAAAAGGACATAGGCTACATTTAATTGCGAAAAAAGGGTTGTAAGTGGTTAAAGGGGGGATGAAATATTGTATGAAAGTATCGTCATTTTGAAAGCTTAAGACCTATTTCTTCGGCAGTTGATTAGATATTAATAAATATGACATTCAAAACTTAGAAAAATTAGGCTGCCGTAATAACTAATTCCACGCGGACGAAGTCGCGGGCAAAAGCTAGTGAATATATATTTTAAGAAGACAACATATTCTGTCTTACATAAGACACTGGAGTCTAAACTAGTTGAGAACTTGTATTATAGATGCAAGTAATAAACTGGCCAAATTGAGTTTCAGTATACAGTAGTTTGCAGCCAGTACATTGGCAAACCATTATAGTATCCAATGTTTGGTCAACAACATCATTAGCACATTGAAATTATAGGTATTTGTGGGGCAATTACATAATTGCATTGTAGTGACAATCATTGTTCGTAGAACTACACCTATGTGCTCTGCACAGTACTCGGAAGTAATGGACAAATGCATTTAACATTTTAACACCAAATCCAGGACGGGTCATAATTAAATGCATCTGAATATAAACGGATTAATTGACTTTTTAATTTCGATTAAATTTCAACACTCAGACAGATATAAACATGATGAATTAATGAAATACTTTTATACGGTCTGTTCAGAGACAGAGACGAATATCTTAGCATTCCATGGATTCACCGTGTGGGTGCCGGGTCCATCGCGTGGCTGAGAGAAATACTCCGAACAGAGCTCGAGACTTGTGACACGGGTGTAGGTTTAAGGGTACCCTTAGTGACGCGCGTCAACACTCACCTCCTCTGTTCAAGTTATTCTCCCTGCCCAGCCAAATTCGGAAGGACCCTACTAGAGCAGCTTTGGAAAAAAGAAATATGTCCGGTCTAGATGTCGTAATAGCTAAGTCTTCCGGGATTTTATAGTTTAGTTTTAGTTTATAGCTTTTCATACGTATCCATTAATATAGTCCAATCAGGAGCAGAGCTCAGAATTGAATAAGGCTTGCTGGTGGAATTTGTACTTGAGCCTGGTTTAACGAAGTTAGTTTGTCTTTTGTTCGTCGTCAACCCTTTTTGAGCTCTTGCTACTGAAAGGCTTATAGCTTCACGTATGATTTCCAGTACTCTGTCGTGGCGGCGTGAGTAGAGACCCCTGTCCAGGAGCACCTTGCATCCTACCAATAAGTGCCTTGCAGTGCGCACTGCCTCACCACAGGTATAGCAAGATATTTCCGAGGCTTTTCCCCATCTAGGTTACTCTGAGCTGGGAGAGTCAACATCTGGGATTACAATTTTAATCTGATACCTGTAATAAAATTAACAAAATTACCGATTTCCTAGGGATCCTAGGGAGTCTGGAGGATATCTCTGTAAGCCTATCATGCACCTGAAGTGGTATCCCGTGTAGCTAAAACTATTTCGTTGTTACCAACATATCGCTCTCTCTTTCGTAGCGTTTGTTATTTGACCGCTATTTGGCGGCGACTTTTAATTGTTCGCGTTAAGAACGCAGTGAGCGCTGGCTTAGCCACGACCCCAAAAGAAAGGCAAAATACAAGGTCAAGTTCACACTCACAGTGACCAGTTGAAAGCATAGGTTAGGCAGTTGGGCTACGCCGGCGAACAATGATTACTCACTGCATTCTTAACGCGAATGAACTTTAAAAATATAGTCAGTGATCATACCGTGTTTGCCGCTGGTGGCTGCCGCGAGCGCGGTGCTAAGTACCAAGAGGTGCACGAGCATGCTCCCGCGTGCGGCGCCGGGCGCTCATCGAGCCGCAACCGCACACGCACTTCTGTAGATAGAATAGAATAGAAATATTCATTATAAACATTATATATTATACAATCATTGACGGGGAAGCAGATGCAACATGTAAAACCTTCGTAAAGCATGGTTAAAAACAGAGCAAAACTTCGTAAAGCATGCAAGGATCGCGTCCTCAAAGTGACGCCTTGTCATATCAACCTTGAGTTTCACGTGCATAGAATCACTACGACAATCACGCCCGTTAGCAATGATGCTTAGTGGCAGGAGTACGTAGGTAGTAGTACTTCTCTGGACAAGGTCTATCACAAAAAGCTCTACAACATTGCTTAAATAACAAATTATATACAGTAAACCGGGAAGGTGTTACACAAGATTGTATTTGATGCATAGGAAAGCGCAGTGTTGGTCTTACCGCTGTCTATCGCTATTAAGTAGTTTGATGACAAAAGTATGTATAGGCTTCGAAGCGACGCTTTATCAATTTTGCCAAAAGCAAATTAAACTGTTTTCATAATACTAGTAGTAAATTCTATTGTATAAAAATAGATTCAAGCACCAAGCCATTTTTAAATGTTCCCTAATTGAATAATACAGTTTGTACCTTAATCGTTCGAAAATAGAGAGGAATATTATAATATATAATATTAGAGGAATATTTGTTGTTGACGAATTGTTTATCAAGCCATAGGGTGCGAATTCGTAGACGACCGCAGCCGGCGACGTGTCGTAGCGGCACTATTGGCAGGTCTACGAAATGGCCTTTCATGACTAGCGACATCGTTTCCACTCTAATAAATAGAAATATGTAATGTAGCTGTGACATGTCGCCTAATACTATCGTCTGAAGTCGGTTATAAATGTACACCCTTAAGCTTAATGTGGGGATAAGTTCCTCAGTGAAGCCGCCTTACTTATTTCTGCCGCCATCACTTTGTTCCGCTCTAAAAGGTTAAGGTTTCTGTTGAAATTACTTACTTCTAGGTACATGAGGGTAAACGTATGCCCCAGGGTGTAGGGCGACGCGTATGTGGGGCTAGTTTATTCATCTTAACGAGTGTACAACGTTCTTTCTTTAAAAAGAACAGAAGTGAAGATATTAAATAAAATTGGATGATTCTTTATTTGATCTCAATTCTGCAATATTCTAATTATGATCGAATCAGAAATGAGGAGATCCGCAGAAGAACCAAAACCGACATAGCTCAGCGAGTCGCAGAACTGAAGTGGCAATGGGCGGGGCACGTGGTTCGAACAGCTGATGGACGTTGGGAGCCGAAGGTGCTAGAATGGCGAGCCCGCACCGGAAAGCGTAGTGTTGGTCGACCTTCACCAGGTGGACTGATGACATCAAACGGGTCGCAGGGAGCTGCTGGGCACATGCGTGCGTCCCTAAAAAATGCCTATGTCCAGCAGTGGACGTCCATCGGCTGATGATGATGATGATGATGCAATATTCGTATTAGTGGGTTAAAAAAATACTATTTTTGGTAATATTTTAACAAAATTAATGTTTTACTGATGTTACTATCCTACTAATATTATTAACACGAAAGTTTGTACGTGTGGGTGGATGGATGGATGGCTGATTACTGATTTAATTTTGATGAAATTTACAATAATACAGCTTATACATCAGAATAATACATGGGCTACTTTATATCACGAAATTATTACGGGAACGGACACTACGCGGGTGAAACCGCGAGCGACCTCTATTAATAAATAAAAATATTAATTAAATTAGAAATTACAATTTATAAACTCGAAAGCAAAAGGACAACGTCACACCCTACAGAGACTTAAAAGATGTTCAACATACTAAAGCACGATGTAAATGTTTTGAGGTGCTACGCAATTTAGATGTAGTTTATTTTGTAATTTAGATTTCAAAATAATGACTCTTATATCAATACCAATAAAGCACATAACTAACATGGTTCATTCTCGGTTAGAATACGCGATCCATTGGAACGTATATTACGCAAAGTCCCCGTCCGCGTAAAATCTGTTCCCATCACCATTAATATTAGCTCCACGTCCACGCAGCGTGCGTTACGCGACGTATGTGCTAACGTCGCGAGCACACGCTAACATTTCTCACATACTGCGAGTTGGATGCTTCTCTATTTGCATACACATATTCAGCCGTTGCAACTGTTCACTCGGACACGATGTCGCACAAAACTATACGGTTTACACTTTCCACGAATGCCGAGTTCTGCATTAGTTAGTGGCTTACATGACATCTGGGGCAGGGAAGCTTTTGTGTTTCTTCGTTAAGAAATAAAAATATGAATAATAATTTAGCAGCTACAATAACGAGTGGTTGGTAAACTAAATTAAGTAGGAAAAACATTTCATTATTTAATCTAATCAATATTAAAATATCATGATGATAATTACGGTGGATTGTAATACAAAGAATTTAAGGTTTGTGTTGTAACAAATTTAGCTTCTTACTATAAACCAAAGTATAGGTTGGTCAGTCCAGAAATCGGGTATCGGAGTTTTTCTCTCAGCCACGCGATGGACCCGGCACCCGCACGGTGAATCCATGGAATGTTAAGATATTCGTCTCGTCTAGTTTAACTGACTTAAGAAAACGTTTTTATACTTAAATTTTCGTGATTACCTAAGGAGTTAGTTGATTGGTTGGTCTATTTTTATTCCAAAAAATTTACAGTGTCATTCCGGTATTGGAACAGTAGTGCAGCCATAGATTAAAGACTACTAGATGGAGTCATAACGTGGCTGTAGGTTCAAGAGCGTGACAGACTTATTTCATTCGGCCTTTATTAGAAAGTGACACAAGATTATTTTTTTTCCCTTTCAGCGTGTTCGTTTTTATTGTTTGTCAAGAGTGGAGTTTGTGACAAGCAAGGGACATATCTGAGCAATTATTAGCTTTTTATTAAATTTGCTGATAAATAATATAACTTTGCGGTTACGATTTTAATTTAAACGTTATCGTGTTATGGTGGGTTGTAGTATTTTCAGCTACAAAAGCGAACGGAAAATCGAAGGAATTACGTTTCATACGTAAGTAGGCATAAACTTCATTGATTGATGATTTAAAGCTTAGATATGTTATTTTTTAGCAAATTTCATGTATTATGCGTTTACTAAACTATCTTATATAAAGTAATATTTCGTATTTTACGATATTTTAAAACATAACGTTTTATGATGTACTTTAAATGTTGACATGACATGTCAATAAGGCTGATTTGCTGTCTCACGAGTGGACACGCTATGGGCTCTATCTAGTTGTCTTTAATCTATGAGTGCAGGCATGCGTATAGTGACATATGTCGCAAATAACTTTTGTACGAGTCCTAGGAACATAGGAATGAAATATATTACTTACTACCCAAAGCCTTGCGGTGTGAGACTTAGATATTAGAGGTGCTAGTCAAATTAGTAATATAATAATATTCTCCAAAATACAAATATCAATGTCTATAATGATACGTCTAGGTATCCATGTTTATTTTCCGTCTTTATAAAATTAACCGTGCTACTCGTGTGTGTATTGTGTACGATGGTACAGGCCGTGAAAGCTACGGAGGCGTGTCAACAGTATATAGGCTTGCATTACTCACAGGGACGATACGTCGAAAGAGTTTTAGTAGGAAGAAGAAATAAGAGTTGTTTTCCATGCCCATGTTTATGTTATAGATATGATAGTTACCTGGACATTAAATTTACGAAAGATGAAACATATGAATTGATATTTAAAGGAGATTAAATGCTGCGAACATGGTGAATGGTGCTCTACATGCCTTTATGAATAGCCAGAAAGGTAAGACTGACTGTGCAAAGAGATGTGTTGGTGCCCACACTTTATTATTGGTAGTGAATGTTGGGTATGGTTGAAGAAGCATAAAAGAAAATAAACGTGATAGTGATTAAAGCAGTTAGGAGTAGTGCGGATTAAAAATGAGTGGCAGAGTTGAGAATAGAATGAAATATATTAAGATAAATTTAAGAAAGGTATTCTTAGATGTCGGTCCCGGTCACTATCATCAACATCTGATAGTGATCGTTAATAAATGAAACATTATCACCCTTAGCCCGCCGACCTGCATTGGAGCGGCGTGGTGGGTGTACGCTCCATATTCTCTCTCCTGTAAGGAGGGAGCCCTGGCCCTGTATCGGGCCGTTAATAAGCTGATAATGATGATGATGATGCTCAGATGGTTTGGGCATGTAGAGAGAATGGATGAAAGAAGATTAACAAAAGATGTTTATGAGGTGAGGGTGAATGAAGTTGTAGGAAGGGGAAGGCCTAGGCGAATGTTTCTGTTTATAAAATTAGTCGTATGTATTTTGCTCATGATAGTTTAAGCCGTGCACGCTTCAGACGCGTGTCACCAACATACAGGCTCGCATTCCTCACATGAGCGCTCGCTGAAATCTTCGTCCTATTTACAATCTCGTATCCCTTTGCTGCAACTGTAACTATTCACTCGGACACGAATGTCGCCGCAAACTATCCGTTTACGCTTTCAATGTATACCTAAATTCTCAATACTTCACGTCGGATGCTACGATAACGGATTAAAAATAGTAGAAATATCGTCATTTATTTTCAATGATTTACATACTTTAGGGTCAGGCTTCCCTTCTTTTACGGATATAAAGTTAAAGCCCACCTAATGTGAGATGACGAGTTTGTCGTCATAAATATTTCCTTTCGTAACTATAGCTGTCAAGATATTATTGATAATGACAATAACATGTTGCTTACTACGTTAACGTTCCCCATACAAAATTATCTGACCACCTCACGAGCCCAAATAGGTTAATATTTAGGGTATTATTGCGCCACATTGGGCTCACGGATATCTGGGCTCACGGATTTCTAAGTAAAAACTGTCGTGAGTCAAGACACAGTTACAGTAGTTTAACACCTTTCCAACACCAACAATCTTGGAAGAAAGAAAAGCTCCAAACCTTATAGCCCATAGCTCAAAATTTCATTGCTCAAAGGCTCAAAATTTTAAAACCCGACCCACGATCTCGCAGGTTCAAAGCCACAGGTTGGCTACCTGGTAATGCGTTGTCTTGAGAAGTTTGTTTATTCAGAACCCCATGTTAAAATTCAAACAAAACAGACCCTATCATTCTTCTAGCTAAGGGAGAGACTCATTATCCTTTGGTTTTGTTTGATAGAAAAAAATATTATGTTCCTAGCTCGAATATAAAAGTTACGAAATTCTCTTTTCTAGTTACTTATAAAGTAGCTATATGTTTGTCCCAGAAATACCATCTAAAGGCAACATCGTAGTATTACTACGTTAAATAACTTTCGAGTTATCATTACGCTACAACAATGCGCATCGGTATTATTCCACTTCAATATTGTTCGCAGAGTGCAGTTCGCAGCGCTACCGTTTACATTTTAAATGAATTCGGTCCTATAATAATTATTATTTTCTTCATTCAGAATTTTGGTGCAGCCGAGATTTAAATTACTCGCTGAAAACGCATATAAATTAAAAACAAACATTTCTATTACCACAATTTAAAACATTAGATTTTATTACAGTCCTTTTATTTTTAGAAAATGTTTTGGCTTTTAATGTAACGTAAAGTGACAGCCGCTTCAGGGCTGATAGGGGATATGGAGGTTACATCCATCAAGCTATTCCAAGTATAATATAATTAAAGACCTTATTTTGACAATATTTGATTATTTAACGATCACTTTCAGCCGATGTTTCTTATAGTGACCGGCAGCGACGTAAAACATGCTCTTCGGGCAACTTCCCGACTCCGGACTTATAATTTTATTGAAAATTGCTTCTAAGAAAAAAAAACTTAGTTTTATTCCATAGTTCAGGGTTTGAACCCAGAATCTCGTAATCTGAAGCCACATAGGTCAACCACAAGACCAACGAGCAAAAATATTATGCATAATTTTTTGTTTAAACCTAAAATAAACACGGACATTGCACTCGCCTAGAGCACGCTGTATACTCATACGATGGATGAGACGTCGTGTATCTTTATTTACATTCATGTTTCTGCAACTCTGAACTTTGATAAGAATATGGCAAATACACATATGTTTATGTTACCAACCTATGCAAAGGCATCGTTAATAATTACTTCAGTAGAGGTTATTCTTTGTTTCGGTCAGTAAAGTTAACATCTGTGCGATGTTTGATTAGAGTCAACCAAAAAATATTAAAATATGAAAATAATAATAGTTAATAAATGAACTTCCGTTTAAATAGCAGTATTTAGTAAATAATAAGGATAAATATTTTTAATAATATACATAATTATGTTATATATTAGTAAAACACGAATTTAAATTTTGACGTCCAAATTGTCAATATCATATATTTACACCTAATGTAATAGGTATTATGCTTATAAAAATACTATTCGTAATAAATGCATTATAAGCAAAGGTAAAATAAAATTCATGCTTACGGGCGTAAATGTTAACAAAGACTGACCTTTAGACATAAAAACATAAAAGTAATTATAATTATTGTATACATAATTATTTTTATATACAAGATAAATATTTTCAATTTTTTCGTAGATAATATTTATTTTATTCGTAAGAAATATATTTTAATTAACATAAGCGTTTAAATGTATTGCTAAGTAGTCGTAAGATTCAACGGCGAACACAACGCCGAATACATCGTTGTATAAATACTCGTAGTACGGCGTTACATACACCGTCGTTGTAAGCAAACACATTCACGTTTCCCACAACACTGTGAACTGAAATATCTCTTCCCTATTTACATTTTCGTATTCAGATGCCGCGACCGTTTAGAAGTTTACACTACAGACAGTTTGTTTTGCAACTTTTTGTCTTGTGTTTTTCAGTGTAGGTAATAAAAACAGAAACGTTGTTTGAGAGGTTTGGATATTTTCGATATTTACATACTCAAACTACTGATGCAATATCCTGGATATTTCTAGTCTCTTACTCAGACATAGTAGACCATACTCATAACATTCAAATTAGAACAAAGCAATAATAATACTAATAATATTAATAATATTATAGTGATAATTGATCGATTAACGCGCCGTGCAATTATTATTGATATTACTGTTCCACATGACAATAATCTGGTGAAAGCTGAAAAGGAAAAAGTATCAAAATACTTGGACCTTGCTCATGAGATTACCGTAATGTGGAATGTAGATTCAACAATGATTGTTCCTATAGTCGTTTCAGTCAACGGTCTTATAGCGAAAAGCTTTGACGAACATCTTAAAAAGCTTTCGCTTAATTGTTGGATCAAGGGTCGGATACAGAAGGAAGTAATTCTTGAAACGGCGCGTATTGTGAGGAGGTTCCTCAGTCTGGAGCCCTGACCACCGGTTGCTTGGACTCCCGGGCCCCGCAGCAGGCGGAATGGATTTTTTTATAAATTTTTTATAGTGTTTTTTTTTATAATTTTATAAGTATTTTAAAAATAATCGTAAATAAATAAATGAGCTAATAATAGCAATTAATTTTTGTAAGAATTATTAAAATTTAAAAAAAAAATTGTAAATAAATAAACGAAAGAATTAAAAAAATAGCGATTATAATAGTAATAGTGATAATTATTACTTCAAGTTCTGTATTATATTTTTCATAAATATCAAAGTTGGTTTAAACCGCTAATAGAAGCCTACATCTGAGATTACATGTGGTTATTCAAGTTCAAGGGCTTATAACTTGCGTGATTGGTACTTGCTCCAAATATCAGTACACAAATTATTATAAGTAGATAAAACTATATACTATATATAGTTTTATCTACTTCACTCTTAGTTTTATGTCGTACTGTTCAGTCTAGTTTAAATTGACTCTTGTGGGCTAAGGTTAATAGAAAAAGCTTTTTGGCTTTTAAGTAATATTTAAACATTCATGGATTTTTTAATCCTGAATTTCATCTTTTTTCTTACTTATTCAGATCTTAATGTATAATATAATTTGTAATTGTGTACCTATGTATATTATGTTTTTATTTAATTGTATATTTTTGCACCAACCACCTCTGTATTAATTAGTCTCTATACTTATGACGATTGCCTGGAAGAGATTGCTTTCAGTAATAAGACTTCTGTAACACCGATATACTATTGTTTAGGGCATTTCTGTAACTTATGTTTATATCCTCATTTTGGTGTAATAAAGAGTTTTAATATTATTATTATGTATTTGAGGATGGTGTGCGCAACTAGTTTTCCGTGTCATTAGAGTCGCAAGTGTGACTTTACTGTTGCTTGGACACGAACCGCTACACAAATATAGGTTCACACCTCCGATGAATGCAGACTTTCACGTCATATTTTGTAAAGGTACTCGTACCTACCTCTGTAAGCTGCTTGAATGTAAAAGTTGTTTTACACAAGGTTATGTTTTAAAATAGGTATATTCTTCTTTTATCATTTGGTAAATGTAAACTTTTTAAAGTTATTCATACAGATTTTTTTTTATATTTTAACTTTTACTAGGTAATTGCTATTATTAATAGTTCTCGATGTTACAGTAGTTAACCTGTGTGCTTCACGAGGCTTTAGGTGTAATATTAAGCTTTTTTTAATTCAAAGTAAGTATAATATTCAGTCCGTAGTAGGAAATTTTATGGTGTTACACTTCCGTGCCGTAGTGGTAATTTATTTACTATCAACATCACCCTTAGCCTGCCAATTGAATTAAAATAGCATGGTGAATCTAAGCTCTATACGGAAGGTGGCGTGGCCCTGAAGTGGACCACTAAAATAGGTTGATAATATTATTGATGAGTAGCTGATCTGACAGACATCCAAATGTTGGTTTACATTATACTTATGTTTTCTTTTCATTTTGAAAATATTGGCTGGTCGTAAAAATATAAACGCTAGACTTAAATACATTAAAATATTACATACATATTGCAATTGATTTTTGTTTACATGTCGAAGGAATAGAGACTTACTGTTTGTTGTAATATTGTGATAGATGTCATTGTTTATGGAAATGTTACTGTCTGTGGAAGTAATTTTTTATGGTATGTCACGAGTTTGTCTATGAAAGTAATCAAAAGTAAAACTAATTGTTAATCATTTACTGAGATATATATCAGATAGGTGCTTAGTTAAAACGTTGTCCATTTAGTTAAATTCAATTTGATTTATAACATTCAAATGATGTATAATATCTCGTCACGTTATCTGATATGTGATGAAAGTATCTTTTTTGATTTGTTTTAATAAATACGCCAATAGGAGAGCAGGGCGCGAAAAATAATTTACACCATCTTGAGGGGAACAAAGTAATTGAGGAGTCAGTTTGTGTCTAGAGTGCGGTGAGGATATTTGGTCGAGAAGGACCAGTCTAAAAGTGTTTTTAAGAAGTAAATTAAATTAGCGAGTAAAGTAAGATGAGTGTAAATAAACTACTGCTCTAAATCTTAATAATACTCCAAGAATTATAGAAATCTACTTCATGTATCGAAAACATTGTAAACTTGCAATAACTCTGTTCGTGAAGACAGACTTTATTTTATGCTTGCAATACAATGACAAACGCCCACGAGAATAAGAACCACTTAAGATGATGTCAAGGAGAATGGTGATTCTCCGACATATATATGAAACGGTTGTTAATGTGTATAATCACACAAACAGCAGTTAGTTTTAAATATTTGTGTGCCATTTTTAAAATTTCGATTATATTGGCGCAAAAATAAAGCCTAAATAAAACGGGTCACAGGTCTCCACATGTCCCCACGTATGAACAACACTGTCAGATCTCAAAAACTACGTGACCTGAAATAAGAAACTGTTGCAAAATTTACAGGAAGTGTTCTGTCGTACCGACAACGTCGAAAAATATTTCTTTGTCCTCTTTTGAACAAAGAAAAAATATTTTCATAATTTGAGTTGTGTTCCAGATGCCCCTACAAGCTTTATAAGGAGACACAACTTTTGCTCATTCTCTGAGAATTTTATACAAAGCGTTCCTCGTTCTTGAAACATTTTGTTGCTTCATGTTGTGCAACATACTATTACACACTTTTTTTTTAATTGACTACAAGTTGGCTCTTGACTGCTATCACACCTGATGTTAAGTGATGATGCAATCCAAGATAGAAGCGGGCTAACTTGTTAGGAGTAGCCTGAAATCCACACTCTTTTCGGTTTCTACACGACATCGTACCGGAACGCTAAATCGCTTGGCGGAACGTCTTTGTCGGTAGGATGGTAACTAGCCACGGCGAAAGCCTCCCACCAGCCAGACCAAGACAAATTAAGAAAAATCTCAATCTGCCCCGCCGGGAATAAACCTCCGTCGTATAAATCCACCGCGCATAACAGTCAAAATAATAACGTCTAATACTACACTCATAAATGCGAATGTTTGTAAGTGTGTATCTTTCTTACTCCTCCTTAGTCAAGTCGTGACTACTGAACGGATTTGACTGAAATTTGAAATGGAGATAGATTAAATATCCTTGTTTTATTATTTCAATATTACCAATACAACAGAAAGTACGGTGGAAAAACACTGGGCACGTACCTATAGTTAAAGCTCAAACTAAAATTAATGAATATTAGATTACGACACGCCTGATAAAGAGAAATAAAATTAAAATCATTACTCGTATTTAAACTATTTATAATAATACTTAGTATCCAGTTTTCAATAAATATCGTACGTTATTATTTATAACGTACGATCAAAACTTTACAACGTCTTTTTTAAGCAATTTTCTATTAGATATACTAATTAGATAAACTATTGTTCGAAAAAAGTTTCTTTAGGTCCGAAAAGATCCTTTTATTTCTATAAAATAATGAAATTTCCATCTATTTAGAGAAGGTATTTAAAACTCTGTCTAAAAACTTGTTAAATAAACGTTAAAATAAGTTGAATTCAACATACAAAAATTATTTATATGATATCATAATTAAAAGATACGAAATCACAAAACTGGATTAATTAAAACTGGATCCAACAAACTAGAGGATTTATGAAAATAAATTCGGGACTTCTCTTTGAGAATTAAACTGGTGCTAAGTAGAATGGGCAACAAGAATCCGTCAGAGTTGCTCCGCTCAGAAATAAAATACAATCCCGCCGAGGAACCGGAGCGGTTTGAATAACAACTCTTTAATTGAAAGTTTAGCAATTTGCTCCACCCTTCCAGGCTCCCAAATGGACCCGGCGTACGGGGCAACTCTCATCCGGCGGGGTTCAAAATTGAACGTAGGCAGATGTGCTTAATTACCAGAGCAGATGCTAGCCTCGCTCCGCGCTTATCTTGAGATGAACCTGCACCTTCTTGAGGATATATTTCAAACCGAAGTGTTATTACTGAGTGCGTATCATCGTTTCCTATATAAAACTAAATATTTTTTAAATATTTACAAATAAAATATAAAATTGTTATTATATTTTAAATTAACAGCTTACTTACTTACTAACTTACATCAATAAATAAAATTTTTGTCTGTCTGTTTGTTCTGGTTAATTTCTGAAACTACCAGTCGGATTGGAATTTTTCTAATAAGTAGTAAGCAATTGTTTAGTTCTTGTTTTGTGTTTTTGGTTTTAGTTATTTTATTATGGTTTTTAGATGAGGATTATAGGCTCAGTACTAACATACGATAAAGAAAAGATTGTTACTAACAAATAATATGGGTGTATGCCTGAAATAAAGATTTATTTATTTATTTTAAAATCATGAGAAATAAATTATATCCTTAACTTCAAATGTGAACATCAACTACACAGGTGAAAACTGGCGTTTTCACTGATAATTTTCAATCTTTCAATTTCTTATGATAGAAATTAAATAATATAGGTCTGGATGATAATTATTACTAACATGCCAAGAAACAGCATTGCTCTAATCCATTCTATATGCCAGCGTACCTATTTATAGATGCATGAATGTACTTATTTTAAAATTAAAAAGTTAAAAAAATATACAAGCTATTGGGGTTCGATGCCATGAAGCGTGGGTATAATCCAATTAATCGGTAGGGGAAGTAAATGTCGGTTACATTATCGTAGGTATCAGAATCTTATAACAAATTCTCTTGGAATTTTAACCCTTTAACATCCTAAACTTTTAACCATGACTTTGATACGGAAATATTGACTCGACACTTACTTAATAAGCAATTAATATGCCTCAAAGTCAAGATACAGAATGTAAGCGAAATCCATTCATAAACGAACCGCTTACAAAGTGAATCGATAATTAATTGCTCAATTAATCAACACAGGGGAACTGCTTATCTGTTTGACGATGAACACCGTTGGATATGATATATCAGTTAATAAACATATTGTAAATGAAATACATTAAAAAGGGTAATTTACAATTTGTTTTAAAGCAATCATTGTAATTGTGACAACAGTTAAACAACGCTGAAATGGCGTGTTATATATTGTAGGACTTTCGTCATGTTTTATATATTTTTTAAAACGACGCGACTAAATACATACTTAAAAAATATATATGTAGTTCAGATTTCAAAATAACGAATGCGTACTTCTTTGTCTGTAGACATTGATTGAGAAAAAGCGAAGCAACACGTCCAATTCGTCATCTACAAATTTGTATAACACCTACCTACCTAAAACTTTGTAGTTTGGTAATGCGAAAAAAGATCGCTTCGCTTCTGATTTAAGCCTTATGCTATATAATGACTATAATATGTGACTGTTTTGTAAAAATACCCATTTTGAATTGATTTAGCAACTACTTGAGCTCTACATTAGCCGAGGTTATTAAATAAATCGACGCAACCTGTGTTTACATAAAAAACGAAAAATAGTAAGTAAGTAAAAATAACTGTGTCATTTAGTTGCTTTGATTTATTTAAGCATATCTATGAAGTCGGTGCCAGCAAGTTTAAGGAACATTTATTTAACGTAGTAAAGCAGTTTGTGGGTTAAAGTAAAAACCTTGGCTGGCACCGACCCCTAGATATGCTTAAGGTAATTAAAACAACACACAGTTATTTTTTACTTTTTATGCGTTTTGAGTCGGTTCTATTTTTTGTTAAAAATTTTTATTTCTTACTTTTTAGTGATTTATCGTCACGTAACGTACTCCTACTATACTGTCATAGTATATTATATGGCACTTGTAGCCAAAAAGCTACCGATACTTACACAAAAACCGAAATCGCTGCAAGTGTGCCTATAAAATTTGAAGAGTTCCTTCAATTTTCCCAAGATATCATCATCAGATCCTAACAAGATGACAATGGGACCACCTTAGTAGAAGTGTGCTCTTTCTAATATTAGAAAGAGCACACTTCTAAGAATTATCAAAATTGGACAACTCTGTAAAAAGTTATGCGTGGTTATACATAAAAATATATATATATACGTGTCGAATTGAGAACCTCCTCCGTTTTTTTTCGTCGGTTAAAAAATTAATATGGCTACCATTTGAATACAGTTTGACTATAATAACATTTATACATGATTTGCCGATAAAATTGATCATTATTTATCTAGTCACCCCGCATTAGATTAGCGATTTTTATTTTTCAATATTATATATGGGTAGGTATAAACTGAATAAATTGATAACGAAAATCGTCAAACCGACCCTTATAAGTACCAATAAATAAGCTTAAACGCCATTTTATTTTGAATATAATAATGTAGGAGTGAAATAGAGAGCACAATATAAAGACGTCGTTAGAAGGGCAGGGTAGTTACGTGCGCTGTGAAACTAGTGAACTACCCTCACATTTGTTCTAAATGCGCGGGCGATATCGCAGGCGGGGGCTAGTACATTATATTATTTTTAAGCGTGGGAATTTCGGTATAAAATGTAGCCTATGTGTTATTCTGATGTATAAGCTATATTGTGTATATCCCTTTAGTTTTAATAATCATTATCTTTATAATAGTAATAGGATTATTTAATAATCATTATCATCATCATCATTATTATGCAATTTTTAAAAGTCTACTGCAGAACTTAGCCTCGTTCTATAAGAAAGGAGAATTAGGGATTAAGACACCATGCGGCTAAAGTGCGGGTTGGTTGATTTTGGGGTAATAATTTTCAAATTTTTAGGTTTATAAAATCACTACCAGCTTGTCGATTTTATAACGTAATAGTGTCGTGTTAGGCAGATAGAGAAAGAGTCGACGTCAAAACTCGCACCGCAAAAATCATTACAGAAATTACATGGTGGATAATAAACTCAAATTAAAACAAAAGACTTAGCGTGTACTTGATACATATTATCATCATCATTATGATAAATAAATAAATAATTAAATATTATAGGACAATTACACACATCGCTATATAGCTCTAAAGTTAAATTAAAACAAAAGACTTAGCGTGTACTTGATACACATTATCATTATCATTATGATAAATAAATAAATAATTAAATATTATAGGACAATTACACACATCACTATATAGCCCTAAAGTTAGCGTACTCGTAAGTAGCTTGTGTTATGGGTGCTATGATAACTGATGAATATTTTTATATATATTAAACATAAATACTTACAATATATAGATAAACGCCCAGACACTGGAAAACATCCATGCTCATCACACAAACACTTTCAGATGTGGGAATCGAACCCACTGCGCCACTGGGCCGTCAATACTCATAATGATATTCAATATGTATGCTTTTATTGAAACCAAAAATCTTTGTATTGTTCAGGGATTTCGGGATAAAATGTAATCTATGCGTTATTCTAATTTGTAAGCTATATAATTGTGAAGTTTCATCAAAATTTATCTAGTAGATTTTGCTTGAAAGAGCAACAAACTTCCATCCATACATATAAACTATCGCCTAATAATATTAGTAAGGATAAATATTTGAATACGACAGTATACAAGTGAAATAGAGAGCTGAATATAAAGATGTCGTTAGTGGGGTAGGGTGGCTACGTGCGCTGTCACACTACTGAATCAAACTACCCTCAACATTTATTCTAACTGCAAGGGCGGCCGAGTTTATGCTCCTCACCCTACTTGATTTAGTTTTGATAGCGGCAGGGAGAGTTTCAAATATTGACTCTTGTGTCCTCTTGTTAGTTGAAAGTTGCAAGTTGCATCGTTTTTTGTAGTCTTTTTTTGCATTTACTGTTATTAACTGATTAATAAAACGATCTACTTTCAATTCGTATTTGCAAATGTTTGTATATACAAAAACTTTTCTAATTTTAATTTTTAATATTTTTTTATATGTTTAATGATAGCCCAAGATTTTACTATATTGGTACAATACGCTATCTTTTTAGCCATTATCAGCAACCATCAAAAGAGTAGACCGAACAAATAATTTATAAAAAATACTGTACGAATATGTTATTGTATTTCCCTATCAGTATTATTTCGCCTCGCGAAAAATTGAGAGGAATTTGCGAAATTGACTGCCAACCTTCGCTAGTCGGAGAGGAACTTAAAGAAGAAGAAAATCAGTAGGTACAAAGCTCAGGCCTAGGCTTTTTACAAAATTTTAGACCATCTTCTATAGGTATATATTTTACACACAAACATATTATAAAGCACATCTCAAAGTATATACATGTTTCTTAACCGAAGAAGTGTAAATAATATTTAGAGTCCTCTGTCCTCACCCTACTTGATTTAGTTTTGATAGCGGAAGGGAGCGGCTTTTAGATAAATGATTCCCGGCCGTCCGAGCTGTCTACGCCGAGAAGTGATTTTGAGTATCGGGTTTGCAACATCTCGTCCTACTATAACGACACCATGAAGTTTTATAGGGTGCAGTTTATAAGGGTTGTAATGAAATGAGCTCGCTCCTGAGGGATGCTAAAGTGGATTAGACATTATTGAACCCTCAATATACGATGAAGTTTTAAAGTGGGATGCGCTTCCCCGTTAGATATAATACGATGAAAGCTTTCTTATTTTTTATTCAATGTGTCAATAACTCAGTTGAGGGGCTGGACTCGAGACCCAGAGTTTTTAGTTTCCATCTACTGTATCGTCATACCCACTTCTAACATAGTCCATTCCATTAATTTTAGGGAATGGGGGAATATTTGTTAAAACTATATAACCAAAAAACACAAATATCCTTAAAATGAAAACATTTTTTAATATTGTAATCGGTATCGAACAGTTTAGCCATTATTGAACGCAATTCTTTTATGTAACTAAATAAAGATTCTAGATGCTAGATGGTTACTAGATGGAAGAAGCAAAGGTTGAGATGCTAGATGAAGACTGTGAGGTTTAAGTATGATCTTCGTCCATTACCTTATTGCCATGCCAATTTCTCGTAGATGCTATTCTTGTATAGTCAAGCTGAGCGATGATAGAAAGTATTAAAAAATTTATGAATATTACTAGCAAAAAAATCACATACTAATTGAAACTTGAACCTAGAAGTTTCTTGTCTAAATTTTGTTTTCAAAGCTTCAATTTTATACACAAAGGAGATGGTCCATTTCCGCATCACTTTTGTACCACATACCATTTAAATGGAAAAAATACAAGGATTTTATCAAAAATAAAATAAGTGAACGAAATGAACTCAATAAAACGTTGGTTAAAAATGAAATTCCTAGTTATTGAGGTATTAAAAGATAGCGTCTTTCTAATATTAGTTTGTAGGTGATAAAGATACGGTGACATTGATTTGTCAAACTCAAAATATGTCATTTTTGACAAGTCTTTTCTACCGTGTTCCGGGTTTTGTTTTTAGCTATAATACATTTTAGACATACACATCTTAACTATAATAAGAACTAAACTCAATATTTCAATCTTATTTTTCAGTAATCCGTTAGGTACCTATCCCTAATCAGTAACCATCAAATCAAATGGACCATACGTCAATAAACACTGACAGCAAAAGTCAAAACAACATTAATCCGCCACCTAGAGAATGTCTACCATAGATAATATAACTTATCTAAGATCCGCCATGATTATACGTAGTGTTGCATTGTTTTGGAGAGAATAAATAATATATCGCCTCAATAAAAGTGAATTCAAAGATTTGGCTAATCAAAACTAGATTATTAATACATTTAGTTTTTTTCAACTCGTGTACAGAAAGTGAGTCTGTGCTCCATATAATTTTGGACCATCTCCTTTTAGTATCATTAAGAGCATATTATGGACCGTGAAGCGAAGTATGGTAAAGTTGTTATCAAAGAGTCATTAGCCGAGGACTCAGTCGATTCCTGCAACTGGTACAATGTAGACAGCGCTATGCTTCCGCGATAACACTGCGAGCGGAATGAGAAACTGTGTAATTGTATTAATGCCCTCACGCTGGAGTCAATATTCAGAGATTGTGTATGCACGGGCCATTTTGGTTCTACATCAGGCACGTGAAATAACGTTAACTACAAACATTGTTGTAGGATACACAATAAACACCAATAACTTAAGACGACGACTTTTGACTGATAGATATTTTAGAAAAAATTAAATGAAATACTTCACATTCTATTAAAGAATAAATTAGAAAATTCAAAGCAACTTTATGACTATTTTATGGTTATTTGTTACTCAATCTCGGCTGAAAGGCTGAATGGATGTAAATTAAAATGTTAGACACACAAATAGATTATAGTCTAGTACATCACATAGGCACGTTATATCCCGATTTTCCTACTATTTTATAGTTATTAATGAATGTTCTAATTTCAGTTAATATATATTTCTGATTTCTTACTAAAGTATAGATTTTCTGTCAAGAAATTGTTAATAGCAGTCCGGAGTTGGAAACTATGATACGACATCTATGGCCGCCCATATAAATGAATGTACATTTAATGGGTCAATTATTTCCTTTTAACATTAAAGCGTTATAACTAAGTTTATGTATCGAGGAAATGTCTAAGCGCTAGTCGGGTGGGTGCACCCACATAAAGGTAGAAGCCCTACCAACTAGGCACTAACACTTATTCGTATCTTAGAATATAATATAGAACGAAAACTTACATAAATGAAACCTTACATTGGTGAACAGAATTATAAACTAATGTATTGAAATGAAATATGTTGTAAATAATTTATTTATTATGCAACACACAGATAATAAAAATACAGTAATCTGTAGCAGTAATGTATAACACAAAAGACGGCCTTATCGCTTTGCAGCAATCTCTACCAAGCAACCTTAAGCTTAGGAAAAATATAAAATAAGAGTCTGCAGGTGGTGTACTATAATCCTAACTAATATTATAATTGCGAAAGTAACTCTGTCTGTCTGTCTGTCTGTCTTGCTTTCACTCTACAACTACTGAACCGATTTAAATGAAATTTGGTACAGAGTAAGTCTAGAGCCTGAAAAAGGACATAGGCTACTTTTAATTTTAATAAAAAAAATAAAAAAGGATTGTAAGGGGTTAAAGAGGGGATGAAATGTTGTATGAAAGTATCGTCATTTTGAAAGCTTAAGACCTATTTCTTAGGCAGTGATTAGATATTAATAAATATGACATTCAAAGCTTAGAAAAATTAGGCTGCCGTAATAACTAATTTCACGCGGACGAAGTCGCGGGCAAAAGCTAGTTATGTATAACGGGTTTTAATTAGATACTAACAAACCTAGATTTAAAAAAGTACAGATTTTGCAGTTTTTGTTTGCGACTATGCATTAGTCCGCCGTGCAATATTTTTGAGTAAGAATTAAATGAGATAGGTAAATAAGTAAATTAGCTTAACTTGGGGCAAGCGTTCCTTCTTTAATTTTTTTGACTATTTTATTTAAGACTTTATAGGATTTACTAAAATAGGAATAATGATCTATTATAATATTTATCATGTCTATTATTATTTTCTCATTCTATTCAGGCTATTTAAGTTGAGCACCTGGAGAGGAGAGACGAAGAACCCAGGCATCCTTTCATATTAACTTCTGGAGATAATTCGATAATTTTTACGAAAATCACGAACATAAAACAAATATGCTTAGAAACAAATACACAATCTCCTTTTTACAATCGATTAAAATATAATTTTTTATTCGGTTTTTTTATGTTCTGAAGCATAGTTCATCCTTCCTTCGAAAGTATTAACCTGGAGATAAAACGCTGTGCACACATTCGATTAGGTACATTCATATTGAAAGTCATCTGTATAAGTACTAGAAAGTGAGGCTGGTGGAGGGCTTCGGACGTGGCTAGTTACCACCCTACCGACAAAGAGGAACCGTCAAGTTTAGCATGTACGAACGTGTAGAAACCGAAAGAGGTCTAGATTTCATCCTACTCCTAACAATATAGCCCGTTTCCATTTTTTTTATCAACTATAAGTTGGCCCTTGACTGCTATCACAGCTGAAGTTAAGTGATGATGCAATCTAAGATGGAAGCGGGCTAACTTGTTAGGAGTAGGATGAAAATCCACACCCCTTCTTTCGGCTTCTACACGACATCGTACCGGAACGCTAAATCGCTTGGCGGTACGTCTTTGTCGGTAGGGTGGTAACTAGCCACGGTGAAAGCCTCCCACCAGCCAGACCAAGACAAATTAAGAAAAATCCCAATCTGCCCTGCCAGGAATCGAAACCAGGACCTCTGTCTTATAAATCCACCGTGCATACTACTGCGCCACGGAGGCCTCGAAAGATTTAAGATCACATAATTACTTGATATCAGGTGTGATTGCAGGCAAGGGTTAGTTTGTAATGAATTAAAAAGGACATTTTGTATATAATTAGTAAAGGATGTTTTCATGTTTTACACGTTTGAAGATTGGTCATCCTGACCTCGAGGTGATCTAGCGTTGGACTAAGTAAACCGCACGCCGCGTACGTTAATGGAGATTAATTGTTGACGACAAAACGCTGTGCACACAGCGGTAAGCGAATGAGCGACTAATGAACTCGTACTATAATATTCCGGGTACATTCATGTTCAGCGTAATTTATTTACGTTCTGTATATAATATGAAGGGACATTATCTTGTTTTAAAGTGATCCACCGTTGGACTAAGCAAGTAAAGAATTCACACAATAACATTTCGGTTGCAGAACGTCATAACGTTCATCATGACTGCATACATATGTGTGTAGATATATTTTGTACATATGTGTGTAGATATATTATGAAACTATAAATCAACATCATCAATTATATTTAAGAGAAGCGATCGCTCGTAAAACAGGAACAACGGAAGTTTCATCCGTGTAGTTCCTGTCCCTGTTCCTGTGGGAATAACTCCTTAAGAGTCTGTGTATCATATATAAATAGTTATTTTTACAATCCGACTGGTAGTTTCAGAGATTAGCTGAAACAAACAGACAGACATAAAATTGTAAAAAATGTTACAAACAGACACTCCAATTTTGTTTATATGTACAGATAGGTTTGGTTTCTTTTCTTACAGGTCAGGTTTTAAAGCTTTAATACATTACGTTGCTTCAACATGCGTTGATGTTTGATTCTGTAACAATCACTATGAGGAAAATCGCTCAGCCTACGATAACCAGTGAGAAATGGTTTTTTCCGTCATTTCCGCAAGCGTAGTGTTATCTTTTTATTACTTATTGTCTCTCAATAAAAGTTAATTTATAACGTGATCTATCAATAACCCTAAAATTAGATTTAAAAGGGAAAGGTAGCTTGTTTGTTTTAAGATATTAGTTGACTTATATACTTATATATTTTTAAAATAAATAACAGATAGCTTTTAAGTATCTCTTTGACGTGGATTAAGTGTGTGGGCCGATTAAATTGGCTGATGATTAATAAAAAAAATCATTAAATATAAAGAGCGTTTAACAAAAAATATCAGTGATTCACATTTAATTCGAAAAGCGTCAAGGCTTTGATCGTAATGAATGCGAAATTAATGCAAAGTGTCCGGCCATAAATCTCCGGAGTTTTCGCGGTATAAAACAAAAAATGAGTATTGCCAGTTTGATAAAACAAAAAGTTTGTTTTGGCAAGTCCCCTGAGACAGCCACCGGCCGGCTAAACCGTAGTAGTCGGTGCCTGAACCCGTTTTTGTTCGGGACATTTTCAGCACGGCTTGTTTGTTAACACCAAAGTACAAAAGCATGTCTAGTTTACGCCTCCACATAGCAAGCTGACCGCAAAACTTTAAAACGGAATATTTATTATTCCTTCCACTATTAGAATGTTTATATAAGAGAGGAAAAACTAAGGATTTTAGTAATAAAAACGTAGTTTTTCGTTCTTTTGAAGAGGTAAAGATTACATTTATTTTTATTTGTTATTTATGACATAACTATAAAATAGTACCTATACTAAAGCCAAACTCGATTGAGAATGCTTGTTAACAAACAAATTAAAAATGAAGACAGAAATCACAAGTCATTTTAAACCTATTTTTTTAATTCAATAGTTAATGACGAATTTAGGCTTAAAACTAATTAATATATTAAATATCTTTCAAATAAGATTTTTTTAAATAACAGAAGACAATTTTTAATTTATAAAGGCATAAAATGTGTTGCATTTTCTACCGTCATTTTAAATTTGTTTGTTGACAAGAGTTCTCAATCGAGTTTGGCTTTAGTATTAGGTATTATTGTGATAATGAAAAATTTCTTACAGAGTACAGTATCCAGGTATTTAAAGTATGACCAATACTCCTTCAATTTATTTATACAGTGTTGATTCTCGAAAAGATTATTTGTAGATAGATGTACATCAAATGTTAAATAATGCTTTTTTATATTAATTACTTTGTAAAACAAAATGTTTGCGGCATTGAAAGAAACTTTGCAAATATCAAAGCAGCAAAGTTTCTATAGCCCAAGTTTTCACATTACATAATATGAAGATTAAACACATGCATCCGTGTGAATACGAATTGTGTTTTTCAATCTATATGCGAGTCCTTTTAAATATACCTATTGTCTGAGTGTGGGTACTTGTTTATAATAAGTGCGCCGTATTCTAAGGCCATTTGCCCCGCTATAAACATGAATGGCGCCAAAACGTCTCTCTTATCTTGGGTCCCTGAGGGGCGGAAGAGGGGCCCTAAAGGCACCGCTCGGTTTCTCAAGTATAGCCCTAAAGGTTCTCGAAATAAGAAGCCCGGAGAGCCTTTGGCGAAAGCACTACGTTCTTAGACCAAATGGATTGTAAAGGAACTCGCTACCGATTGTGATATTGATTTTTATTTAGCTGATAGCATAGGGCCTTAGACGGGGTTAATCCCGATATCTTTGGTGGCTGTAAGACAATAAAGTGTGTTTTGTTTTTTTTTCTATAATATTATTTTCTTATCTGTGTAAATAAATTAAAATAGTACACATATTGCACAGTGTACGTAGACGCATTACCTATTAATGGCAAAAGCGTCATTGATCATGTTTTTTTCTCTTTGTTTCATAATTGTGACACATTACGTAGGTCAAGGTTGTTATAAATATGTTTTAAAAATTAAAAATTTAAATAAACCCTTAACCTGCGACAAAGCAAATTAAAAGATTTTTATAGTTAATGACAATTTTTCAAAACTCAGACAAATCGGATAAAAACGAACGTTGAAAAAATAAATTAAAAACTATTTTTGTCCACCGAAAACCGAGTATATGACATTTTTTATTGTATTATATAGTTCATTCGTATTTGATTGATTTTTAAGTTTTTCTTTATTTAGACATAGTTAAAAGCTATTAGTTAAACACACGTTCTTAGTTACGAGGTTGTCAAGTTTGTTTACAAATCGATAAATTTGATTATAGTATGTCGTACTTATGTACTCGTAAACTTTTATTTGCACTTTTTATAACTTCATATCAAAATTATTTTGGTCTTTGTCAATCATTAGATAATCATCATCATCATTATCAACCTATTAACGGCCCACTACAGAACCAAGCTACCCTCCTTGTAGTAGAGGTATATGGAGTGTAGAGCCACCACCACCACGTTGCTCCAATGCGGTTTGGTGGGCTTAGGATGATTATTTTTAATTTATTAACGATCACTATCAGAAGTTCATGATACTCTCCATGGCACGGAGGTGTTATAAGTTTACGATTTTACAAGATCTAAGTATACAGATGGCAGAAGGAGATTATGTTCTATACTATGTTAAGATATTTGTGTATCATTCTCTACAATATTCATTGTTCGAGCAAATTGCAATCTTGAAACCTTTATCATACGACCCATCACTAGACTGCTCTTATTTAATAAAAATCAATATAACCAACCAGCAAGACAAAATACATAAATGTATAGAACTATTTTTCAATTTCGAACAAGCGCAGTAAGATCGCTTATCTCAGTATATCTACATATTTATGGTGGAGCTGTTTATAATATTATACTATTAGATAATTTAAAAAAAAATCGCAGTAGGATGGAACCTATTGGAAAAATAGGAGAACATTATAAAAATGAAAGAAAAATAATTTACGGCGATCTGAGGTCGGCAAGGGGTGGGTGAGGTTTTAAAACGTTTTTTCTCGATTTTCGGCAAAACTTAAAGTTCGACAAAAGGAAAAGAGTTAAATGACAAAGTTGTAGGTAAAAAAAATGAATAAAAACTGAAACCGACTTCAAAACGCTCTGAAAAGTAAAAAATAAATGCGTCATTTAGTTACTTTAATTTACTTAACCATAGCAAAAAACTCAGTGCCATCCAAGTTTAAGGAAAGTTTGCCAACGAATAGCAAAGCACTTTGTGTGAATTAGGTATCGTCTTTAAAGTAGAAAGTTGACAGGTGGCACTGACTTCAAAAATTTTTTTAATTCGGTTTGATTTTTTATTAAAAGTTTGAAGTCGGTGCCACCTGTAAGCTTTCTACTTTAAAGACGATACCGTATTCACACGAAGCATGCAACCGATTAGATAGAGTTAAAGATGAAGTTTTATATATTGCTAGCAGTCGCCCGCGACTTCGTCCGCGTGAAAACCTCTTAGGTACCCTTCTAATTTTTAAGACAGACTTTCATACAAAAAGTGTAAAGGCACATATAGTGTGCTCATTCCCCGCTCCCCCTCTCAATTTAATTTTTTCATAGTTTCCCGTGAAGCAATATCCTCCGTCCCGTCCCATGTACTAAAGGTCTACATTTTTGTTAAACATTGTATGACATTTCAGTACATTAACATTAAAAATATATATTTATGGCAAGCTGATGGGTATAAATTGATATTAAATATAATATTTCACTCTTGAGTCTAGCCTTCAGAATAAACAAAAATAATTTTACAATCCGACACGCAGATAGAGATTAGCCCGTTTAAACAAACGAACAAACTCTTCCGTGTACTAAATAGATATTTGAACAAAGATCGAATTCTTAATTCATCATCGTATATATAACATAGATCTAAACTCCCCTCCCGCACGCGCACCCCCGCCTTGGTGGTTCACGCAGAAATAGTAAATTTTAATTTCGCCATAACTTCAAAACCAAACGTCCAATTTTGATCTTTTAAATACCAAAATATTATCTACATAAACTGTACTTAGTGATGAAATAATTTATTTTGATAAGGATTAAAAGCATGAGTAAAATAAATGCGTTTAAATGTAGTCCAAAAAAAAACAACAACCATTTTTTTATTTAAAATAAAAAAATGGTTGTTGTGCCTCACTCGACATAGATAGGTATAGTGTCTCGCGGACTTTTTTGTAGATATTTATAAGATCTCTAATTAATTTTAACATTTTATGGTTCTATCTTTTATAGTTTAGGCAGCGTACGTAAAATAAGTAACTTTTCTGGTTGGTTTTTTATACCTTGTGTCCGAAAAACCCAAATATTTTACGGAACCCTATTTTTTTCCAAAATAAAATTTAGCTTATGTTACTCGTGGATAATGTAGCTTTCGAATGGTGAAAGAATTTTTAAAAACGGTTTAGTAGTTTTTGAGCCTATTCATTACAAACAAACAAACAAACAAACAAAGTTTTCCTCTTTATAATATTAGTATAATATATAAAACTGTTGTATTTTGTAAGGTAGTTGCCGCACACAAAGTCACAGGCGTACACTATATTTAATGAAAATCAATATAAATATCAATATCAAGACAGCATACATAAATGTATAAAACAAATTTTCAATTTCCAAGCTCAGCAAGATAGCTTATCTCAGACTGCGCTGTCATGTGGCTACATATTCATGGAGGAGCTCGTCGCTAAGGATAAGTCGCAGAATTCGTCACCAGTTTCACTTGAGACAAGTTAGTCACTCATGAATATTAAACGGATAATGCAGTTATAATACGCCGAGCTCAATGTTAATGTCGCATTTAATTATACGTGCTCGGTAATTCGTTGGATCTTTGCTGTCAAGCTCGGGAGCATTTGCTTGATTTAGATTTTATTATCTATTGCTTTATTGGTGTGCTGGGTGAGATTTATGTCATCTTTGATTTCTGGCTACGTCAAATTAAACCAAAATATCAGCTTAAATGATTTTTAGCTAGCATTGACTTGTCATTATTTTTACCTTGATCATAATATAATTTGTTTAAATTGTTGCAATATTTTGTTAAATGTAATCTATAGAAATTTAAAAGTCAAGGTAAAGAAATTACCAAACAAGCCCAAGAAAAAAAATATTTAAAAAGAATTTTCAGATATACCTATTTGAAACTAAACTTCGTATTAATTTAATTGAAATTTTAAAATGCCATTACAAATAAACGTAAATATGAGCAAAAGTGTTATAATCATAACATATTTTATGTACCTAAGCTATTTCGAACAATAATTTAAAAATACTCGTATTATGGCAGAAAGATATCTTCTTCTTTTTCGTTAATTCTTCATGTTTTATCTCTCTCAATCTCGACCTGAGAGATTGTTATTGAGGAAAATAAAGAAGCAAGTCACGCCGATGTGTCACGTGAGTTTGTTCAGTGACAGCACGTATTTATCGCTTGGTTGCGCGACTACCCGCAGCCTTTACAGCATCCGTACAGGCCCGCTCCATTAATCCATCCTAATATTCTCTATTCCTTTATACTAGTCGTATTATTAAATATTAATCAGGTTTTTTGAATTCAGAAAGAAAAGAATTTTGGAAAGATTAGGTAGGTGTGAAACCTTGTTAATACATATTGCGTAAACCAGCTTTTTTAACCACAAAAAATTCTATTTATATATAAATAAAATACATTTATCTCATTAAAATTTAAACCGTTAACTTTGTTCTTCATAACTACATATTTTTATTGTATTATTTCTTAAAACTTTGATTTTGTTTAAATAATTAGTCTATTTATTTTTAAGAAAAGGTATTTTCACGATTCAAGTTTAGTTAATCCTTTAAAAATATTATCGATTATTCAATTCAGCATAAGCAATGTCACGTTACTTAGGACAAACACTTATGTAATTTTTGTGTAAGAATGTAATTTATTTATCGGCTTAACAATTTTTAAACTTTTAACCAATTTTTAAACAATTTGCATATATAGTCCCAATTAAAATCCAACAAAAAGTATATACAACTTATATGCGAATATGTGTAAATGGTAGCAGGCAGTGGGCAATCTAAATGAAATTCTGTTTAAAATTGCATGACAAGATAGACATGGAAATAACAGAGTGCTGCCGGCTTTTTTTAGGTAATTTGAACGTTCAGGAATTTTATTGTTTCCAACCAAAATGTTATTTTTACATTGAGTGTGGCAATACAGGCGTATCCACAATGATGAGTTGCCCTTAGTATAAATACTTTTTAAATCTCGACCAGTTTTAGATTAGTATTATTATCGAAAGTTTATTCTAGCATAATGATGATAATTTATTTTATTTTAGGATTGGACTTCGTCGATTACAACTGTTAGGGATACAACATTGCACACCGGTTCCGTACCATTTAAAAATAAGGGCAATTACCCTTACCTGGCGTATCTAAAAAGAATGGTGAAATCAATTAATAACAATAAACATTTTTTTATTGTTGTTACAAACGTAACTTCATATCACTAAATAGTTAAGTTAATTATTTTTTTTTAGATAAGTTACGTAATGGTGTGACGAGGTAATCTTTAAACAAAACTATAGTTTTAATTATTATAATTAACATTTTGCCTAACAGTAGGTACCTGCTTTAGCTTCCTTATTTAATTTTAAAAACTGCCTAAAAACCCATTTACAATTGCATGAATGATCAACATTTTTATGAGTACTAATGCATAACAATTAATGCGTCGTTTAACCGTATTTTTATTGTTTCAACAACGTAAAAATCGTTTTTATGTCAGAATTTAAATTTCTGTTTTCCTTTGGGGCCGGGCACGGTGTAATAAGGATATGTTTTTATTACTTGGGGTCCGTCTAATAAGCGGACACTGGTTGTTTGCGTACAAATAATCTCATCCCACTTCGTAATAATTTTACACCTATATCCACCAGATCTGCTAACAAGATTACGCGATTGAATTTAGCTGAAAAAACATGCCTATAATACAATAAAAAACTGATTTAAATGATTAGCTTACATGTCCTACTGGGCCTACTTTTAGAGAGAAATAGAAAAAAGCTTAAATCCACCACATTGCCGCAATGCAAGTTGGCGGACTTCTAAATAGAATAATAAGTTGAATTTTAAATCAATACCATATTTTGTGCGTAAATAGAAACAACGATTCAACTTGGCTGAAAAAATATGCAGAAATCCCAAGAAGTTACCTTAAATTAAAATCTTTTGGTTGCACGAAATTCAAATACCTAAATACCAAATCTACTTATACTGCATGATTAACGTTTCACATCATTCACAGAATTCTATCAAAAAATTTAGCTTTAAAATATTGAAATGACATTAAAAAATATCGTTGATGCACATCCCTACCGAAGAAATAATAAAAAGTGAAAAAAAAAAACAAATAAATTTCCACATTGAATTTAAATTGTTCAACAAAATTTCATTATTATAATGTGATAGCGCTTAGACAGACGCTATGAGACAACCTTATGGGGCTGTCACGATTGCTGATTTTGTTAACCGGAACATTTTTAAACAGATTTACACTTTGAAATATTGAAATGACATTAAAAAATATCGTTGATGCACATCCCTACCGAAGAAATGGCAAAAAGTGAAAAAAAAAACAAATAAATTTTCACATTGAATTTAAATTGTTCAAGAAAATTTCATTATTATAATGTGATAGCGCTTAGACAGACGCTATGAGACAACCTTATGGGGCTGTCACGATTGCTGATTTTGTTAACCGGAACATTTTTAAACAGATTTACACTTTGAAATATTGAAATGACATTAAAAAATATCGTTGATGCACATCTCTAGCGAAGAAATAATAAAAAGTGAAAAAAAAAACAAATAAATTTCCACATTGAATATAAATTGTTCAACAAAATTTCATTATTATAATGTGATAGCGCTTAGACAGACGCTATGAGACAACCTTATGGGGCTGTCACGATTGCTGATTTTGTTAACCGGAACATTTTTAAACAGATTTACACTTTGAAATATTGAAATGATATTAAAAAATATCGTTTATGCACATCCCTACCAAAGAAATAATAAAAAGTGAAAAAAAAAATACAAATAAATTGCCACATTGAATTTAAATTTTTCAACATATTATAATGTGATAGCGCTTAGACAGACGCTTTGAGACAACCTTATGGGGCTGTCACGATTGCTGATTTTGTTAACCGGAACATTTTTAAATAGATTTACACTTTGAAATATTGAAATGACATTAAAAAATATTTGATGCACATCCCTACCGAAGAAATAATAAAAAGTGAAAAAAAAATAGAAATAAATTGGCACATTTAATTTAAATTGTTCGACATATAATGTAATAGCGCTTAGGCAGACGCTATGAGACTACCTTCTGGGGCTGTCACGATTGCCGATTTTGTTAACCGGAACATTTTTAAACCGATTTTCACTTTGAAATATTGAAATGACATTAAAAAAATATCGTTGATGCACATCCCTACCGAAGAAATGGCAAAAAGTGAAAAAAAAAACAAATAAATTTTCACATTGAATTTAAATTGTTCAAGAAAATTTCATTATTATAATGTGATAGCGCTTAGACAAACGCTATGAGACAACCTTCTGGGGATGTCACAATTGCGGATTTTGTTGTCCGGATCTTTTCCGGGGAACATTTTGAACCCGTTTTACATTTCGTTTCTCTGAGGGGCGATTTTGTTTATAAAATTTATGGCGCCTTATTTTCGCGTTTTATTATTGTTTAACAAACATTGTTCTGTTTGGACTGTTTGATGCATTTTAATTTTATTTTATTGAAATATTCTTGTTTGAATTATGTAATTTAGCACATAGCAATTACATAGATATACAGATATTATGTAAATTGTATCATGATGAATGATGTCCGAGTATATTTTAACAACTCATAACAAGGCCGGAGCTTATAAGCGGAACTTATATCCACTACGCTTCGATTTTGTAACGTTCGAAAACCTAACGAGTAACATATCGACAAACTAATAGTGCAACACCCTCACGCCTTGAAGATTTAGCCAACAGTTTCGGTCAATACTATTAACAAATAATAATCTTTTCAAGAATAAAAACTATCAGATAAGCCCACCAATCTGCATTAGAGCAGCATGATTGGCACTCTTTCTCAATTTTCAGCCATAAAAATAGGTTGATAATGATGATAATGAAGGCAGAGCTGTAACCATCAATTTAGCGCCCTGTGCTAGCGTGCGTAACTGCACCCAACAGACTTTAAATAAGGTATTGTTTGTATATGGTCTCGTCATTTATGCACCCTGTGCCTGGGCACCGCTGGCACTGGCCTAGTTAAGGCATTGAATGAAGGTTAACAAATAAGCCTGATGATGTTACAGTGCGGTGCATTGAAAGAAATTACGATTATTTCCTACTACTTGTACGTTGTTCTATCATATTGGTTTTCCACTTATCATCACATTGATCAAAATAATTGCAAAGATTTCTTAAAAACAAAGTATAGTTTAATTAATTTATAACCCTGATGAGGCAATTGTTAATTCAAGTAATTTTTAATTTATCTCCAGTGTTTGAGATCTGTTTACCGCGAACATCTAAACAACAGCCCGTAATAGGGAACGAGATAATGCTAATAGATCTCGTCAAAGAGTACCCCCAAGTTGCCCGGGTTTGCCTGCTAATTAGGTTTGGCCTAATGAATACAGGGCGGAGTTCATCCGTAGTTGTCTGGGTAATTAACAGCTGAGATAGGAAATATTAATATTTATAAGCGCCGAGGTCGAGAGAAATTTTCGTTATACGTTTTAACAAGCTCGAAGTGGCGATGAATTTTACACGTTGATCATAAATAAGCAACATTGGAATTGTATTTTAATTGTTATTTTGTGTTTGAATTTGTTAGCGTTGTTTACTTGTTCTTTGCCCAAGTTAAAGTTTACTTATGAAAATTGTGGACGTTGTTAAATTCGGTTTTCGTGTGGTTGGTACAAAGTTTTATTGGAATGCTTTAGTTATATTGTTAGCGAAGCTTATTCGGCGGTTTTTATTTGATTTATTTTGACACAATAGATTACGGAGCTCAATTGATTGACTCAAATATTATTTCGAATATTCTCAATGGAGTTTTGAAAATAATGATGATGACATGACTAGCGTGTGTTTAGGTATGGTAAGACGGGTAATGTTTATGGCAAATTATTACCCGTTTATCAAAATGTTACTGCTACTATGATACCAATTAAGATACAATAATATAAACAATTAGCATTAGTTAATTTCATAAAGCGCAAACTTTATGTATGTTTTTTACTCCTTCACAACGCAACATCTCAACCGATTTTGGCCGAAATTTTAAATGGAAATAGATAATATATGTGGGATTCCCTGGCCGAGAAGCAGCTGAAATACCCACTAAAACCCAGCGATGTTCCATCGTGTCGCCTGGTGACTGGGTTCCGGGAGCATCATGAATCTTCCACAACCCAGCGAGCGGTGTCCAACGAAGAAGACCCTCAACTGGGGAATCAATGGATTCTCTAAAATCCGTCTGGGGCGCACCAGGAACATGCGGTGCGCCCCCCGACCCAAGGATGAGTCTCAACAGGCGATGGGTTCCTCAAGTCCACTGCCTAGATTAATAGTTTCACGCAGATGAAGTCGCGGGCTTAAAAATAAAAGATTATTTTTGTATTGATAAACTGTTTTACCAGAGCTGGATATTAAATATGCACCGACATTCAACCTTATATCGCTGCAAATAATAACGTATAATCGAATTAAGTAAAGTTATTCTACTTCTCTATTTATTCAACTTCAACGTATAGCTTAATGGAAGCACTCCGTAAAAGCATTATGGAAGAAATTAAAGTGTCGTTTCGATTCAAACATTTTCAGAGAATTACAATTTTATTTCAAAATACAATGATAATGTAATCATTATTGAAATGTGAGCAAAAACGGCTTTTCAATACTCTATAGGATCGCAGGGGATAGATAGGAGCATATTCGACTAAAGTAATCTGCCATTAGGGCAAAAAGCTCTTTCCGCTTATCTGTACCATCTGGACGATGTTTATATTTTGAGGGTCTACGACAACCTCTATAACGACTCAGCGCTTATCTTCGTCTGCATGTCTAGGTAATCTTCCACTTAGCCGCACAAATCAAAGTAGACCCTATTACCTACATAACAGAAACTATTTCGACTTTTATCTCGACGTCTATATCTGCACGGATTCGTCATGTCAGGCAGGTAATAGATGTTAGGTGCCCGACCTTACGGTTTGTTTTTCCGTGACTGGGTAATTTTAGTTAGAAATGCGATAGTTCGAAATAAAACTCTAAAATAATGAAACATAAAGTACAGTTTTCTTTGCGTGTACAAGATGTTAAAGCGAATAGAAATATGTCAAATATGTCTCCATTTAATGCGGGTCCTAGCGGGACAGCTGCTTGAATTTAAAATTCGTGTCTATTCTGGGGAAAATTTGCTTAATTATAAAAATCCTTAAATTAAATGTAACACAATTTTAATTTAAATAACGTAAAGTATAATTAAAGTTGGGTTTATTGTTAAAAATTAACAAGAGCAACAAAACTGTATAACTATTCTTGATTCATTTTTCTAATTAAATATCATGATTATTAACATTTTTACTAGTTAATAATTATGTAAATCTGTGCTTATATTACTAACTCAAAAATTCACTTCAAGCAAAAACAATCAAATTTTTACGAACGAAAATTAATGATACATAATAATTAACATGGGAGAGCTGTAATAAAGACATCAATTTATATTATACCCTCAACTAAATTACTTTGTTGACCAGTTAATAGAAACAATAAACAGTTTATGTTGTGTGAGCTGAATTAACGACTGCACATGGCGAGCGCCGCGGGTGTAATGAGTCGGCGATGTTCATCATTTGAAGTTTCGGCGGATTTATTTATTCTCGGGTCTTCCCCGCGGGGCACAATGGCGCCTTGAGCGGTAATGTGTGGTCATAAATTAAACGATAATAAGTTGTGACACCAGCGATCCTGTTAATGACTGGATGCTTTGTAGAATGAGGGTGTTCAAAGCACATTATATAAAAGAAACGTTTAAGGATCATGTACCTTCGTTGGATATATGTATTTTTTAAGAATATCTCTTTGCAATGAAAATATATTTCTTCAGCTGTAGCTGTGTGTAAAAGTTGAGTAGTTTCTTACTTTCACATTTATAATTTTAGTTAGGATTAAATAATATTATTTTAGTATTTCAAATATTAATTGTAACATAATTTTAAGATTTTATGTGACACAAATAAGTATTTTTTCTGCTAAGATTTTCAGATTCTATACTAAAAATATTCACAGTCGAATAGAAAGTAATTACTTAACGAGTTTTCGTTCTGCTGCAGAAACTTTGATAGCAGAGCTGCGAAGTCAAATCTTATTACAAGTAACTAATCCCGGATGAAAGGAAATGAGTGAAGTTGTAAGAATTAAAAAGTTTATCTCAAAGTTATCTTTAAAGGAGATGTTCTGCTATATAGGATTACGAATATTTATAATTATTTTTATTGTGATATTTATAAACATTCATACTAATATTGTAAATTAGTAAACGTTTGTGTTGCTTGTTTTTTTCCAGAGAAAGCAATATTATATTTTAATAAATATTGTATAAAATACTCACTGTAACAAATGTACCATTTTTGGTAATTCTTTAAAATCATTATTCTATATAAGATTTCCCCAGTTTTCGACACGGTTAAGTAATTGCAAAACCTAGGTTTTTCCGCAGGCCTTGATCTTGAAATTTGGTACGAAATAACGTTATATAGTAAAGATAATGGAAAAAATTACGAAAACTGTAAGTTTTATAGTTGCATCACATAATAATAATGCTTTTAATAATTTTAAGCTTACCATCTTTTCTCATAAACCCGTAAAGGTATTAAATTAAAATTCATATCCAATACTTGGCTCTATAATACCTTTAATCTGTAACAAAATAAAACTTCTAAGTCTACACAGTTAAAGGATATAGCAATATAAGCCGCATCTTTAACTCACAATTAGACACAACTAAATCAATACCTAACGGTTAGTTCCCGTAAACTTAGAATCTTAAAATGGTACCGCCTGTCATATAGCACAGATAATGTGATTGAATTCTTTAAATTTTTATTTTTATTTTACTCTTTTTATTTCATGAACGTGTAAAGGTATAAT
Organism: Mycalesis mineus; assembly: GCA_034621355.1. Classification (NCBI taxonomy): domain Eukaryota; kingdom Metazoa; phylum Arthropoda; class Insecta; order Lepidoptera; family Nymphalidae; genus Mycalesis; species Mycalesis mineus. The sequence continues at coordinate 9,130,221 of CM067881.1, forward strand.
TTTTAATGTATATATTTAAAAAAACCTTTAAGCTATAACAAAATAAAAATTTAAACAGTTCCAAGATCAGCATAAGCAGCATATTTAACTCTCACTAGTCGCAGCTAGTCCAAAATCTTGAAATTTCGCATGAAGCAATGTTTAGGACTACTTCCGAATACCTTTACCGCCCCGGTCTCCAACTCGCACTTGGCCGGTTTTTTTTTGTTATTTTGTAATAAAATTTTATCCGTAAATCTATGAATAAATAATCTCGGCTAATCTCCAAATTATTTAATGATTGAAATATTATGTCAATTTCAGACACGGAAAGTTAATAATAAAAAAGTTTGTGGACAACTGTAACGATATTCTTCAGAGATTATTTTATAATTGTGATTTCGTATTTGTCTCTATCTTTCTCTGTTATACACTAAACTGTAGTTATATAGAATGAGATAATACAATTTTAAAATTCACACTGTCAAGTTGAATACCACTACAGACTGTTCTTCAAGTACTCTATCTATAAGAGAAAAATAACTAAAGCCCAGGCTAATAACCCAACAATTCGTAATAAAACCTATCTTAGGTAACATCGAAGCGTATCCGTATTTAGCTATAAAAATATATTTTGGGAACAGCCACTTTCCTCGTTTATTTATTTAAAGGAATCTAAGCCTGTATGTACGTATGTGTGTACGTGTATAATTTGTAAGTAGATATTTTTTTAATTCATTTAAAGTTAGTCCATGGCTGTAATCACGCCTGATGGTTAGTGGTGATGCAATCTAAGAGAGAAACGGGCAAACTTTATAGGAGTGGATGAAATCTACATCCCTATTAGTTTCTACATAACATCGTACCGGAACTTTAAATAGCTTGGCGGCAAGTCTTTGTTAGCCAGCCAGACGTAGGTCAATTTAGAAAACTTTATTCTGCCAGGAAAGGAACCCAGGACCTTGGTCTTATTGTCTGCGCATACCACTGTGTCACGGAGGCCGCCACAATTTTGTAAAAGTAGTAATGATACTCAATGGTTAAAATATAATATACAGGCATATTTTTACAGCGCACTCGGTGTATAAATGCAATTTAAAATACTGTTAAAACTTATTCAATGAAAAAGACGACATTTTATAAACTTTTCAAAACGGAGTCCAACTACCCACGACACGAAACATTGCGATAACTTTGACGGCTCGAATGTATTTTGAATATGTACGAGTACGTAGCAACTTCTGATAACAATGAATGGACCTGCACTACTGGAGTTACCCTTATGGATTTTCAAAATAATTTTATATTTGAAGTCTACGGTCTAGTTTCTTTATGCGGATACACAGGTTATAGGATAGTCATAGCATAGATACATTCCTTGGTTAAGGAATCGCACTTAATCAAATCGTCTATAGTTTTTGTCCGGTGGATTATTATCAGTTTAAAAAAACCGGCCAAGTGCGGTTCGGACTTACGCTCCGAGGGCTCCGTAAAAACCTTTATGCGGTTCACAGAATTCTTACTAAGTTTTAACAGTATAGTTCTTATAATTTAACAAATCTATTAGGGTGCCTTTTTTGCCATTTGGCAAAGGAAACCCTAAAAGGTCAATAAGAGCCTAAGGTTTGAAAGTCGATAGTGTTACAGCTACGTGTCTTAGAGAGCAACCGCAACAGAACACCTAAGATGCGGCGAAGTGATTTACGTCGTATAGACAAAAAGAGACACGGTAGCCTGATAGCGCGGTATCGAAAATATCGGGCGAAAGAAAGAGCTATCTTCTAAAGACTTCTAAGAGACTTCGATGCTATTGATTGTGCGGTGATATGCATTTTATCTACACCCTTTTAGGTATTTCTTCGACCGCATCTCAAGCCTTCAAGACATTTAAATTGAAACAGAAGGAACTCATTAAATTTTGATTTGTATTATATCGTAATCGCAGAAATATAAAACAATTTGATTAACCATCATATATTTGCAACACACTCTCTTTTCAGTACAGGTCTGAAACGTTGTAGGACTTCAAGAATGAGGTGATGACGTTAAAGTAGTAAGTATAAGTAAAAGAAAAAATCTGACAACCTTTAAGTATTTTCTTTCCACAAATCCTTATTGCAGTTGTGACTGTTACCTACATAAGTCAATGTTCCCCGTACAGTTTTCCAAAGGCAAAGTAAATTTTGTAGCTCAATTCAGATTATCCTCGTTAGAGCAGTGTTCGGTGCTTTCGTAGTTTACAAACTTCTGTAATGTTATTTAGGAGATAATTGTAAAATTGTACTTTACAACAACATGGCTGATATTTCGTTTATACTTATTCTTCATTAGCCCTTTTCAATCATATGATTGTAGGCCTAATACACCCAATTATTGAAATAATTTTAATAGTTTCCAATATTTTTTATATTGGGCATCCTATATACAATTCAAACTGCGAACCCGCCTGCTTGAAGATACACTTTCACCTCTTTTATGGTCCTCTCTTCTCTTCCCAGTAGATTAGTATTATAGTAGTTTGCGGTCCTGTGGTTGCCATACTAAAATGGTTTTGTATCACCAGTTTGCTACCATTGCCTTATTGGACTGGCCAATTACCATGTCAGATTTGCTACTTGTTATGCTTTTGGTTTATTTGATTCTTTTTCGGATTTCCAGTGGCAAGATTTTTTACTTTGTCTTTTCATTACTAGTTAACCCTTGACCGCAATCATACCTGATGGTAAGTGATCATGCAATCTAAAATGAAATCGGGCTAATTTATTAGGAGTAGAATAAAATTCACACCTCTTTCGATTTCTACACGACATCGTACTGGAACGTCAAATCGCTTGACGGCACTTCTTTGTCGGTACGGTGGTAACTACCCACGGCGAAGTCTCCCATTAGCCACAGTCAGATTAACCTATTAATATATTTAAAAAAAACTATATCGTTAATCCAGCATTTATATTTTCAATATACATTTACTTTGGTAGCTGATTACGTGAATATTTCTTTTTTATAATATTACAAAAAAGAAGGTGGTCGGAATAAGCGATAATACAATTGTTCTGATTAAGTAGCGTCGACCTTTTGTATAACAGACCGAAAACAGGATTTGTAAGGTATGAATTTAGATTTTATCTTTTCTCCGTACCTCGAAGTGTAAACTAAGCCATCGTCAGCCTGATTATTATCTCTAACACCTGATTATTCACGTTTGACTTTTTGTTTCAGTTGTGGATTTAATTTTTTAATATTATTTCTGTTACTACTGCCTCCAGTCCTGCAGTTACCCTGCGTAGCTTAAAATCACTGCTTAGAGTGTAAGAATTATCAAACTTTTCTTTCTTTTAGGAAATTCTCCATACAAAGATTATAATTAGCCCTGAGTTGGGAAGGTAGTGCTTACCTCAGAGAGCATATTAAGCTGTAGATCCTTGTCATTGTTAGATCTGAGACCTGATAGTGATCGGTACTTTAAATATTCGCCTTAAGTCCGCCAACCAGCATTGTTCTAAGTCCCGTATACCCTCTCCTATAAAAGTGAAGGCCTGACTCTAAGTACAAATAGGCTCATTGCTTGTTATTTATTTAAAAATACGCTTAACTGGTGTTTCACGTTAAATGACGATTAAAAAGTTATCCGTCCATGATTCTACCTATAACTATGGAGTTTCCAAAGTGCGGACTATCAATCGGAATATAAAGCGGAATATAAGAGATAATGTCGTCAATCTCCAGACACATTTTGACGACCTCCGTGGCGCAGTGGTATGCGCGGTAGATTTATAAGGCGGAGGTCCTGGGTTCGATTCCCGGCGGGGCAGATTGAGATTTTTCTTAATTTGTCTTGGTCTGACTGGAGGGAGGCTTTCGCCGTGGCTAGTTACCACCCTACCGACAAAGACGTATCGCCAAGCGATTTAGCGTTCCGGTACGATGTCGTGTAGAAACCGAAAGGGGTGTGGATTTTCATCCTACTCCTAACAAGTTAGCCCGCTTCCATCTTAGACTGCATCATCACTTAACATCAGGTGTGATAGCAGTCAAGGGCCAACTTGTAGTCGATAAAAAAAAAAAAAAACATTGCCTTATGGCAACCTTTTACCGACCACCAATATCGGGTAAAGTTTATACAGAAAAATCTTCGATACTAATACCCATACACACCGTAAAATAATTAATCTTGATCTAAGAAGTTGGAAGACAATGTTACTTCATCATTATTAACAGCCGATGGACGTCCATTGCTGGACTTTTCCAAATACTACGGACCCGCCATATTGAGCCGCCTGCATCCAGTGGTTGCCAGCAAGCTTTTCCTGCAATCCATTTAATGTCGGTGGTCCAGCTAGTAAGGAGGTCATAGACAATGCTTATGGTAACACAATATTTAGATAAAAAGAATGTAGAAGAATAGAAAGATAGTGATTTTTCCCGCACAAGAGTAATTTAAGTAGAAAGCAAAAAATCGAAATCGATCAGGATTCCCAACAGATTTCAATTTCATCCCAATTGAATTATTCAATCTAGGTTCAAACCAAAAGGAATTCGCATATTTTTATATGCATATTGATTCCGTGTTGGTTCTGCTTTCAAAGAGCTGTTAAATGGCGAAAAATGTTTACTTTCCTATAGGATTCTATGTAGCAAGAGTTGTTTATATTTGACTGCATTGGTTTGCCGTAAATAAATGGCGTAAGTAAATAACTAAAGTTATTAACTTATTAAAAACGTAAGGGCTTATTTTTTCGCAAATTTTAAAACTTATTTTCCAATCACGTTCAACGCGGCCTAATAATGGCCTACAACAGGGCCAGGCTTCCTTCGTAGTAGTACGGAGCTTAAACCCACCACGCTGCGCCAGTGTGGGTTTGGCGGGCATAGGACGATAATGTTTTTATATATTAACAATCACTATGTTGATGATAGTATTTGTTAAATGATAAATAATAAGAAGAACAAATTTACAGTAATTCCACGACCTGCCTCAGAATTCGAACCTTTTCCTCGTAATCAAAGTCACATAGGCTATCCACTTAACCAATAAGGCAGCTGGTTAGGCCTAATTAAGTTGAATACAGCTTTCAGAAAGCCCAATGTAATGTAACCAAATTACTTTCTTTTACAGACCTTAATGGAGCCTATGTATGACCATTAAGAACTACTTTTTACTAACTACATTTTTTTCCGATATTGAAGGTAACAGATATTATGCAAAAGCACAACTTAATTTTTTTAAAATTTTCTTTACCTCATTTTAAAGTAAAGAACTTCTGAAAAACATTTAATTTTCCGAAAACCTCTTTATATAACAAATATTGATATATTACATACTATGCTAGTTATTACTTTATGAAGTCGCATCATATTGACTTAATAGAATAATAATATTGACTTAATAGAATAATTTTATTAAGATTCCAATAATAGGTATAAGCTTCTAATAAATAGTATAACAGTATAAAAATTATTTAAAATACATGATTTCATCAGAATGTGCCAACCTATTTGGTTTGTGCCGCCTTGCATAAAAATATTTCATGAATAAGAGATTGTTAAGGATTTGAAACTAGTCACTCAAATTATGCAAAAACCACGTAAGTTTTTTCGTTTTATTATTTTAATGTAATAAAAATCACCGGACTATAGTATTATTTCTGAAATAATGAAAACTCTTCCAACACACACGTTACCGCTCCAATACGCATCGGCGGGTCAACATTATCCAATACTCCGTAATAAATACTTAGTTGTCTCTAAAAGTAAGCACAAAGAGCTTCCCCGCCATTAAGACTAATTATTTTCCTTTTATCTTCGACGAACTGGTAACATAAAGTGATTTAGACAAAGCCGTAGGTATAAGCTGAAAACAAAGCGCCCTAAAAGAAAATTGGGATGTCCCAACGAAGCTGTCATTGGAGTAATTTTCTTTGTAGTTCGGATTGTGTCCGTGCAGTGATACGTATTTATTTTATAAAAAACGTAAAGGGTATTGGATTTTACGTGTCTTTAAAAAAAAGAAAATATTAAATAAGCTGTCATTTCGTTGACACGGAAATCAGCATCAAAATATTATAAGTTCAACCGCATGACTAAAGTTTTAATCATCTCTAACATTTAATATTACATAAAATCAAGATTATAAAATAAAAAAATATATTTATAAAAAATAAATACTTACAAAATTTGTCAATCAAAAATTCCACACAAATGCGATTCCATTATACACAAATAAGCAATAACAACTTTATGTAACGTACTATTAGTATTGATTATTAAAAATTCATTCGACAGCAATCATAGGGAAAACACACGTAGAGTAAAAACTTTTGAGGGCCGCTACGAGTGCTACGAGCTACGGGCGATGTGCTACGTCGTAGCGTCCGCCCGGATCCGCGGGGCGCGTCGCACTGAGCTCGCCTCTTGACAAGACAATCTTTCCCTACACAGGGTACACAGACCCTCAACAGATAACAGCAACTTGTGAGCTTTCACACGAGTGACGCTCGCGTTACGGGACCTTTGTTTTCCGGGCGCTTTATAACAGCTACATCTTGTCCTATATAAATTAGTCGAGTATGTTTAAACTAGACGGGCCTGTTTGTTAACTCTTAATTTTCTTTTGAGAATATTGTATGACTTTATGTTATTTTTATATTAAATAACCAGATTAGGTTAATAATTATTCGACTTGACTTTTTTATTTTTGACTTTTTTTAGTATTAGCTAAAATAATAAATTAAAATATATTAAGGAAAATAGTGGCAAGCCAAAATGTTCTATTTCCTTAATTATCCTTTTTATTTTATAAAGGAACACTTTTTCCGTATTTGGAATTTCCGTATGAAGATTTGTGACTCTTTGTCACTCTCATGTGTCCTTTGGTGTATTTATTTTTCCGCATTTTTCTCAAAAACTACAGATCTAAGAAAAGAGTAAAAAAAAATAATTGTGTATAAATCGAAGGCGGTTCATGTTTTCATGAAATTATACCTATATGATATCTACTGAGTTACATCAAAGTTGTATACAGCTTATTAAATTGAACAGGTAGGTACATTAATTAGTGTTACGAGTTAGTAGAGTAGAGGAGCTAAGTTAATGGAGAGTAACGGTAACTAGTTGAGTAAAAGGCTACCGCGGCAATAAATTGAAGTAACATATGAGAAGGATATACTTATTAGACTGTAAGCTTAGCTAGTATATACGCAATAATATTGTCAATATTATTTCAAACAATAATATAGAATGAAACTAAGCAAATGATACTAATCGTGTTTGTGCAAAAATTAAATTGATGCACCAATAGAATTGTATCAAAATCCTAGATTTGCTCGTTTGAAGGTATTCGAATAGATTATTATCTATAATTATATAAGTTTGTTAGGGATTACACTAATAGGAGTAGCAGACGTTATGTCTTATCCAAACGTTGGCTTATTTGATAATTTTTTTTATCGACTACATGTTGGTTAAGTAAGTTGCGCTGGAGCATTATAGGATTGTCTGAAGTCCGAAGAGAGGGCGAGGACTCGATAATCCTGAATTCCGGCAATTTACTATACTACCGGGAGGGCGAACATCTGTCCCAAGGTGGTGTTGGGTTTATCGTTCACAAGTCCCTCGTTAACAATGTTGTACGAGTCGATAGTGTGTCGAGCAGGGTAGCGTTCCTTGTCCTCCGAATTACCAAACGGTATTCGTTGAAGGTTATACAGGTTTACGCACCGACCTCGGCACAACCCGACGAGGAGGTAGAGGTATTGTATGAGGATATTTCAAGAGCCCTGCATGCTTCGAACTCCTACTACAATGTTGTTATGGGGGATTTCAATGCAAAGCTGGGCGAGAGGAGTGGTTCAGAGTTGAGAGTGGGGCAATTTGGCTATGGGCAACGGAACCACAGGGGCCAAATGTTGGCTGACTTCATGGAGAAGGAGGGCCTCTTTATGATGAACTCCTTCTTCAAGAAGCCACCACATAGGAAATGGACCTGGTTGAGCCCCGATGGTTCCACGAGAAATGAGATTGACTTCATCTTGTCGACCAGACGGCATATATTCAACGATGTCTCTGTGATCAATAGGGTCAAAACCGGCAGTGATCACCGACTGGTAAGAGGCACGTTGAATATCAATGTACAGCTTGAACGGTACCGACTGGTGAAGTCAACGCTCCGACCTACTCGTGCCCACATCCAAAACCCCGAAAGCTTTCAACTGGAACTCCAGAACCGTTTCGATTGCCTAGCACATTGTGTTGATGTGGACGATCTGAACAACAGGCTAGTGGAAACTGTCCATTTGGTTGGGTCTAAGTTTTATAAGACCCACCGCCCAAAAACCAACAAGAAATTCTCTGACCAAACACTCAAGCTCATGGAGGAAAGACAAGGAATGCGATTACAGTCTTCAGGGGACGCTCTGAACTACCGACGTATCAATAGACAGATCTCTAAGTCGCAGAAATGTGACTTACGCCGCTACAACACCAAGCGTATCATAGATACAATAAAACACAACCGTGGCTCGAAAGTGTTCGCGAAAGATCTGTCTATTGGACGCAGTCAGTTGACGCGTCTGAAGACCGATGACGGTAATCTCATTTCTTCCAAGCCCGAGATCTTGGGTGAGGTCGAGAAGTTCTATGGACAGTTATACACGTCAACTCAAAAGCCTGTTGACAATTTGGCTGAAGACCCCAGAGCCAAATTGACCCGACACTATACCGAAGATATCCCGGACGTCAGCCTAGACGAGATTAGTATGGCTCTCGAACACCTAAAGAACAACAAGGCGCCAGGTGATGACGGAATCACAGCAGAACTCCTGAAAGCGGGTGGTAAACCGATACTTGAAGTCCTTCAGCGATTGTTCAATTCCGTCATTCACGAGGGCAAGACGCCTCAGGCGTGGCACAGGAGCGTGGTTGTTCTGTTCTTCAAAAAGGGTGACAATACCTTGCTGAAGAATTACAGACCAATCTCGCTGCTGAGTCATGTCTACAAGTTGTTCTCCAGAGTCATCACGAATCGTCTCGCTCGTAGGTTTGATGACTTCCAGCCTCCCGAACAAGCCGGTTTCCGACAAGGCTTTAGTACCATAGACCACATCCATACGCTGCGGCAGGTTATACAAAAGACCGAAGAGTATAACCGGCCACTTTGCTTGGCGTTTGTGGACTATGAGAAAGCCTTTGATTCGGTGGAACCCTGGGCTGTGTTAAGGTCATTGCAGAGGTGCCGAATCGACTACCGGTACATCCAAGCGTTGCAGTGCCTGTACGAAAACGCCACCATGTCAGTCCGTATACAGGATGAGACTACGAGGCCAATCCAATTGCAGCGAGGAGTGCGACAGGGAGATGTTATCTCCCCGAAGCTATTTACCGCCGCATTGGAAGACGTCTTTAAGCTCTTGGACTGGAACGGACTTGGCATCAACATCAATGGCGAGTACCTCACTCAACTGCGGTTTGCCGACGATGTAGTGATAATGGCAGAATCTCTAGATGACCTTAATAATATGCTCAATGACCTCAGCAGAGTTTCTCAACAGGTGGGCCTTAAAATGAACATGAGCAAGACAAAGATCATGTGTAATGCTCATGTTTCGCTCCACCCAGTTATTGTTGAAAATTCTGCACTCGAAATTGTAGACGAGTATATATACCTAGGGCATATGGTCCAGTTAGGTAGGTCCAATTTCGAGAAAGAGGTGAACCGCCGAATCCAACTCGGTTGGGCAGCGTTCGGGAAACTGCGTGACATCTTTTCGTCCAAAATTCCTCAGTGCCTGAAGACGAAGGTCTTCGAACAGTGCGTGTTGCCAGTGATGACATACGGATCCGAGACTTGGTCGCTAACTGCGGGCTTCATAAGAAGGCTCAGAGTCACTCAGCGGGCGATGGAAAGAGCAATGCTCGGAGTATCTCTGCGTGATCGAATCAGAAATGAGGAGATCCGCAGAAGAACCAAAATAACCGACATAGCTCAGCGAGTCGCAGAACTGAAGTGGCAATGGGCGGGGCACGTGGTTTGAAAAGCTGATGGACGTTGGGGGCCGAAGGTGCTAGAATGGCGACCCCGCACCGGAAAGCGCAGTGTTGGTCGACCCCCCACCAGGTGGACTGATGACATCAAACGGGTCGCAGGGAGCCGCTGGGCACATGCGGCTCAGGATCGTTGTGTTTGGAAGTCCCTAAAAAAGGCCTATGTCCAGCAGTGGACGTCCATTGGCTGATAATGATGATGATGATGATGACATGTTGGCCCTTGACTGCTATCACACCTGATGTTAAGTGATGATACAGTCTAAGATGTAAATGGGCTAACTTGTTAGGAGTGGGACGAAAATCCACACCCCTTTCGGTTTCTACACAACATCGTAACGGAACGCTAAATCGCTTGGTTATACGTCTTTGTCTGTATGGTGTTAACTAGTCACGGTGAAAGTCTCCCACCAGCCAGACCAAGACAAATTAAGAAAAATCTCAATCTGCCCCGCGGGGAATCGAACCCAGGACCTTCGTCTTATAAATCCACCGTCCTATAAATCAAATTATTAGTAGATAATTTAATCAACTGTGAAAACTTATGTCTTGTTCGGGCTTCTTCAACTGACGTACTAAGAATATTAAAGTAGCACCCGTTGATTAAAGTTGTACCAAATATTCACCACAATTCTCGAATCTAACAACTAAAATAAAATATAGTACGCTAAAGGGTGAAAAGGTCGAAATATGAAAGGATTCATAATTTTCCCAGCAACTTTTGTTTCAAAGCATTTTTTCCCTCTGAAATACGATAATTCTTCGCGAGCGTGCATAAAAAGAGGCAAATCACAAACAAGATATCATTCGCCGGGTCCTCCTCAGCGAGAATCTCATTTTCAATATGTTTTTATAACTTTCGGTTAGGAAATGAGGTGGCGCTCCCGGCGCGCAGTGGCGGCATTGTCATCATAAACCAACCGAGGCCTCCTTCATAAATCCCCTCCAAATGTACCTTTATACGCATTATGCCATAACATCGGGAATTCTTTTTTGCTCCGACGCTTTTAAACCCAACAAATAAGTCGTATCTCTATCCGTTTATTGTTGTTTGCTTATCGTATTATTACAGCGGCGTGCCAGTTCGATATTCCGTTGAATTGGCAACGAGTAAGTTTAGGGGTTGGAGGTCTAGTGCTTATACATTTGGGGATTTATGGGCCCGAATTGGAAAACTCTATTAGGCAAAACAAAATTATTGTTTTTTTTCTTTCAAATTATTCTATATAGCAATAAGGAGGAGTTAGCAATGTTATTTATGTCTAACTCCCACGTGGCTTGTAGAGTATGTTAACATTGCTGTTTCAGATAAACTTTCAAAATGATGATGCAATCTAAGATAAAAACTGGTTAATTTGTTAGGAGTAGGATGAGATCCCCACCTACTTACACCACATCACTCTTCACGACATCGTACCAGAACTCACGTCTTTGTCATTAGAAGGTAACTAGTCCCGGCCAATACCTCCCACCAGTCAGACCTGTACCAGTTTAATAAATCTTAATCAGCCCCGTCGAGAATCAACCTCGGAACCTCCGTCTTATAAATCCACTGCGCACACCACTGTGCTACGAAGGCCATAAAAAGATTTAAGCTTTTACAAGGTTTCTCTCAGAATTTTGAGAGAGACGAATATCTTAGCATTCCATGGATTCACCGTGCGGGTGCCGGGTCCATCGCGTGGCTGAGAGAAAAACTCCGAACAGAGCCCGAGACTTGTGACTCGGGTGTAGGTTTAAGGGTACCCTTTGTGACGCGCGTCAACACTCACCTCCTCTGTTCAAGTTATTCTCCCTGCCCAACCATATTCGGAAGGACCCTACTAGTGCAGCTTTGGACACTCGTTCCAATATGGAGCTTACTGCGCTTCTAGTAAGGCCAAGGTCTTTTAGCAGGTTGTAGAGAGACTTCGCTGGTATACCCCTCGCACCCACTTCTACCGCGTATAAACTAACCACATAGCCATTTTTGGTTAGTTCATTAGTAAGGTCATAGTATTTATTCACTTTGAATACATGGTTTTTGGGGATGTTTGTTTCCCACGGCACTGTAAGCTCGACAAGTACTATACGTTTAATTTGTTTGGAAAAAAGAAATATGTCCGGTCTAGATGTCGTAATAGCTAAGTCTTCCGGGATTTTATAGTGCTTATCATACGTGTCCATTAATATAGTCCAATCAGGAGCAGAGCCCAGAATTGAATAAGGCTTGCTGGTGGAATTTGTACTTGAGCCTGCTTTAACGAAGTTAGTTTGTCTTTTATTCGTCGTCAACCCTTTTTGAGCCCTAGCTACTGAAAGGCTTATAGCTTCACGTATGATTTCTAGTACTCTGTCGTGGCGGCGTGAGTAGAGACCCCTGTCCAGGAGCACCTTGCATCCTACCAATAAGTGCCTTGCAGTGCCCACTGCCTCACCACAGGTATAGCAAGATTTTTCCGAGGCTTTTCCCCATCTTACTAGGTTACTCTGATCTGGGAGAGTCAGTTGAAAGGCATTAAGATAAAATTTCAATAAGGCAGGAGACCAATCATACAGCAAGGCGCGCCACTTCAGAGCCAGAGGGATGCAGAACTCGCCTAAGTTTAACCACTCGTTTTGCATTTCTAGGTTCATGGCATGCACTTTGTAGTTGTCGTCCTCATCTTGTTTAAGAAAAGATTTTATTATGTCTTGGTCTTCCTTTTTACGTCTTGCACCCAACCCGGTTCTATTTACCTGAGCCCCTGCCATAAATTGTTTGTAAAATTGAAGCCTAGAGTCAAGTTTTCCGGCACCCTCGTCTTTAGGAAGTGATGCAACTAGTTCGTCCTGGGACTTAACTAAAATGTGCGTTCTGGTAACCCTGAGGTGTTTATAGAGTTCCGATGGCCTTTTTAGTTTTAACCCAAAATTATTGTAATCTCTGAATAGAGTACAAGTCCACTAAAAATACTGAAAAATGATTATTAATACAATATATAAAAACCGCCTGAAAATGAAATTCTTATAACCAAATCGCACCCTCAGTAATATAAAGGCACAAGTCAAAATTTTACAAAATCGAGATTTTAAATGCTAAGGGTACAAAATGAAATTCTCTATCGGTTAGCTCCGACAGCGGGAGAAAAAGGACAATAATTACAGAGTTATTACATTTGTGCCTCTCTCACACTCTCCTGCCCTGCATCCTGATTTTACTGCTACAAGGTGATATTCAGTAAAGTGCCCATACGTGTCGAAAGTAGACTGCTTAAACGTTGTGCGATTCGTATTTGTGCCCTTATATGATGAAAAAAAGGTAAGTAATATTCTGAATATTTTGTATTATAAAGAATACTTTGTGATTGGGCCGTTATATTGGACAAAATGTTGTCAATTAGTGGTTCTTATCCTTAAAAGACCACTCTATCGCTAAAAAGCAAAGATGTTAAAAGAATCTATATCTTACTGGTTCATTATAACACAAAAAAATATATTACGTTCGATGGCACAATTTACTATAGGCCCTTATTAACACTTATAACTTGAACTTTTTTTCTAAATTCTGTCTTTAAAATAAACAGGAAAATTAAAAAGTTTTGATTAATATCATAATTGATGTAATACAGGTTCATCAAAAAGATGATATTTATTTTATATTTGTGTTAAATATTATAATTTTGTAGAAAATTCGAATCCCGACCAAGAAAAATAACGAAGTGAAGATGATCCATAATTAATCGAAAATGTAAATTGACTTTAACATGGCTTAAATTTAAATTAGGGGCTTTGATTTATAATACTTGTATATTTTCAGATTCTTCTAAACGAAACTAAAGAGAGTATATCATTGAACTTCTATAGTTCAACTAAAATTAAATCTGTTACTCATCAAAAAGGAACTGGTTTCGATGGTCGTGATGAGGAAATTCCATAATCGCAATGGACTGCGCCTTTAAGAAGCCACGAAGAAGTAATAGTGTATGACCATTGAGAATTTGAGAATTATTGATGATAAATATTTGATGTTGACAACGGCATAAAGGTATAAACTAGGGAGACATTGTTTATACCTTTCAAACTTCTTTACCGCCAAAAATTTATCATATTATCGAGAAAATATAATCTAAAACCAAAAATAGAAGTATAAGTACTTGGGAGTATTCCTGGACTAGAAACTAAACTGAAAAGACATTGAAACAAAAATAAAAATTTAATTTCCTTTAGCCAATGCAAATGCATTGGGAAACATGGGGTTTAAAACCACACATAGTGAAATGGCTATACACAACGGAAGTAAGAAGCTCTCTCACCTACGCTTCAATGATAGGGTGGCTTAGGACGCTAGGAAAAGGAATTATAAAAATTGCAAAGGCTGTCACTGCTAGCCATCACCGGCAGCATGTACACAACACCCACCATAGTCCTGGAGGCGCTAATGGGTATTCCACCGCTTCACCAACACATACAAAAAGAGGCAGCAACAACAGTCTTCAGACGAAAAGTCTGTCATCAATGTCACGAAACACACACAGGTCTTCTTGATATACTAAAGGTATCAAACACCAACAATCCACGTTTCAGATCGATTTGTCATAAGACAAACCACTATCTAATAGGCAAACCTTACAAAATCAACATAAACGAAACCATTTTGGATGAAGCAACACCAGACAGAATAAAGGTATATACTCGTACCTACAGATGAATCAAAATCGGACACAGGAACCGGTGCAGGAGTCCGCTGTCAGAAGCTAAATATAAACATCGTACAGGCGATCGACAAGAACAATTCTGTCTTCTAGGCGGAATGCGTTAGTATTACAATTGCGGCTAAGGCAATGGTTAGCATAAAGGTAACAAACTTCAATATTAATATACACAGTGACAGCCAAGCAGCACCTAAAGCTCTAGATACACACAATACCTCTTCCAAGCTACTGCTTGATTGTCACAACGCACTTGAGGAACTATCAAAAGTAAACTAACGGGGTTAAGGGACACAGAGGCAATTTCGGCAACGAAAGGGCAGACGAACTTGCACGACATGACACAACACTGAAAGTTATAGGATAGTACCATACCTATCAGTAAATATAAAACCTGGTTATACAAAGGCCCCTACAATAAATAAGGACTCAAACAACAGGCTGTAAACATATCAAAGAGGCAATACCGTGTCTCGACACACAATTAATCAAAAAACTCTCACAGTTAATCAGTGTAAAGCTTAGAACGGACATAGGACTGATTACAGGGCACTGTCCACTAAACAAACACCTCTCAATTCTATGTATGACCGGCATCCCTCAATGCAGGACATGTCTAGAGAATGACAAGACGCTTATACACGTTATGCGCAGTTGTAGAGGAGTATCGGAACAACGTGAAGCACACTGGCTCCAAAGCGACACTCCAAGAGCCAATCGGCGACCTGGTTTGGACCTTGCTAAGCTTCTGCAGCGAGCTCGGCTGGCTAGAGTGAGCCAGCGGGAGCCTACACCAGGGGATCCACGCACAGCGGTCAAGTGCGGAGAAACCCAGAAATAAAGAAGAATGTTGAGGAAATAACCATGCAGAAGGCTTACTTAGAAGTTCTTCTTACTCACTCACATACTTCTCACTTCAACTTAGTTCTGCTAAAAAAAATGATCTCAAAGGCTTCATTAATAAGCAATTGATAGATCCATACTATGCTTCCTGTATAACTATAATATTATCGTAATTTTAAAAGATTATTAATATTAAAATTATAATGTAAGTTCCATTACTTTTTTTACAAGAATTTTAAGGAAGATTATGTCTAAATTTTTATGTTTATATGGATAATGAATATGAGAAATTTAATTAAATTATTACTATAATAAACAAATTATTACTTTTAGTTAAATTGTTATTTTATTCATAAAATAGAAATAATGTCAGAGGAATGCAGTTTGTTTTAGTGTAATACAGTACCAATTATATTTAAGACTAAATAATTACAGACACTTTAGGCATATATAGGAATAAACTTAAAAAGGTACTATATTTCATTTGCGTTTTTAAGTACTATATGGGCCTAATATGAAAATGTTTTTTTAAAAGCTTGTAATTTAAAAACTATTATAAGTATTTTTATTATTTTTATGCCTACTTATAAAGTAGCTATCAAATAACAAATTTGCCGATTTTCACATTTATAGTTCAAATAGTACAAATTTTATTAAAAAAATAAGCTGATATGTTGGAATCCAGAATCTTTAAACGCGATTTCCCAAAAAACTACTTTTTTGGATTGTGCCTCTATATTACTGAGGGTGCGAAATTATATCAATACGGTGAAATCAAATTGGATTATGACCCTGACCAAAGTCACCTACAACTATTTATCAACATTTATGAAAGGTAAGCAACAATAAACTTCAACACTAAGTAACTTTTAACTAAAATAATAACATCAATAGCGCTAAACAACAATTTGCGAAATTTGTTTATAAAGTAAACGTTAGCTTTTGGCACCACTGCGCAGTCTTTTCTCGTTCAATTTTCGCCAGTCTCAACATAATAACCCGTTGTTGACACTGCCCCCGCACGGCCTCGGGCACTCCACAAGCAATAAGACAGTAATAAATGTTCAGATCTAAAGACAAGAATAAAAAGGAATATAATAAGTAAGTAGATATTGTGAATCGGTACTTGGGAGTTCGATATTGCTTCTTATGATCGAACTTTGTGGACTTCATCCTTTTACTTTAACAAGTTGTTATTAGAACAGTTAAAGTGCATTCCATTTTGAAATACTTTATGGTTTATTATAATGCATCAGACATTTTGATGGTGCAATGTTCTGTCTTCTCTTTTTACCCGACTGCGTCAGAAGGAGGGTTATATTTTCGAGCGTATGTATGTACGTATGTATGTATGTCCATTTCTGCGGCACGCGCTACAGCCTAAACGGCTAAACGGATTTTGACATGTGAGGTGTCGTTGAATTTGTCAAAATTGTGGTAGTGACATAGGCTATATAAATTTTCAAAATGTCGGCTGTAAATGGGAGAAAAAAGGGGGGATGTGTGTATTTTTTTCTCTTATCTTAGCAATATGGGTACCTATTGAAAGGTCGTAAAAAGACCATTTCAAAAATATAAATATCATATCATGTTTATATTACGTTTTTAACAAAAAATGGCAAAAAGTGTTCTAAGTGCACCGTCTCATTTCTGTACCATAAACTAAAACTAAAAAGTCTCAAATAAAATTATTATTATAAAAACAAAAAATCCGACTGCTTAGAAATTATGAACTGAAAAGAGAAAAACAAGGATCACTATATAGTTAAAGTAATTTGTCCCTGTTTGCAGCACCATAAAGTATTTAGAATTTTATACAGATATAGTGATCCTTGTTTTTCTCTTTTCAGTTCATAATTTCTAAGCAGTCGGGTTTTTTGTTTTTATAATAATAATTTTATTCTTTTTATTGTATAGTGTTAACCACATTCTAGAAGTAGTAGTTGCAATAGACAGGATCACGGATCCTGTCTACTGCAACCAAGTTTGTGGGTTCGATTTCCCCCTTTTTGGAAAATATATTTTGTTTGATTAATAAGGTCGTTTTCCAGTGTCAGTTATCTATCTATCTTTATTTTGCTATTTTATTCTTTTGACAAGATATGAGGCATTAATATGGGATGTATATTTTAAAAGAACATATTTCAATTATTGAGATGCAGAGTGAAATTCCTAATTTAAATAACTTTTGCATATATTTTTATACTGTAATAATTCGAATGTAACATATGTATATATTTATTTGTGTTACTAAATAATTTAATATTTAATAACATAAATTCAATAGGCCTATGTCTCACGAAACAAAACCCTGTCAAAACGGTTTAAGGAAATGAGTAGGTAGGTACGCAATACCGAATTAAGAAAAACATTCATTCAAAATTCTAGACAAGAACAAAATAACTGATTCTGTCCCTTTTTGTGTAATCCTTACTTTATTGTGGAATAATTACTTCGCAAAATTTTCTCTTTTGATCAAGTTTTTATTGCACTGCTTTATTAAAAATTTCTCGGGTAGAAAGTTTTTTTGTAATTTCACCCGCCAGTTTCGTTAAATGACTTCCTTGATCCCAAACGTTTGATTGAGCTGCGATGAGTCACTGCAGAAACAATAGTCGTTTTATTTTTTATTTTTTTTAGTGATGAGATCTTTGACTTCGACGTCAAGTACCAGATTTTGTCTGGGTTGGGCTTGGAATCATCGATTTTTCGCTGAAAATAAGTAGATTATTAGTATCGATAAAAAACATATAGGTGCACACACACACACACACACACACTTACACATACGTGCACATACACCCACTCACGCGCATTTATAAAATAAATTGTTTCTTATACTTTTTCTAGAATTATTGGCTCCACGTGTCAGGTGATTGAGCCATTGTCTCTGTAACTGTTTTAATTAAATTTCATATAATGCCTCTCATTAATGTAACTGAATTAAATTTCGTATAATGCCTTTCATTTCAGTAAGTTACTTATGCCTGTAAGTATCTTGTTCGGAGTACTTTGAAAAATTACAATAGGCCATATCTTTAAATTGTTTCCTTTTTCTATCAGTAAATTAAACTAGCAATAGCAATATAAGTGAAAGTTATAAAAAAATATCTTTTTTGTATTGCACACATGAGAATAATATCCGATGTAGATATTATTGTAGGGGGCAATTAATAACCGGCTAAAAGGTGAGGTTTACCATTCAAATGAAAGGTGTTAAGGTAAAATATTACGTTTGAGCCGGTTAATGGAAGTTCTTTGTACGGATATCCGTACAGACCGACGGCATCACTTTAATTTTGACGACCTCCGTGGTGCAGTGGTATGCGCGGTAGATTTATAAGACGGAGGTCCTGTGTTCGATTCCCGGCGGGGCAGATTGTTCGTAATTTATCTTGGTCTGGCTGGTGGGAGGCTTTCGCCATGGCTAGTTACCACACTACCGACAAAGATGTATCGCCAAGCGATTCAGCGTTCCGGTACGATGTCGTGTAGAAACCGAAGCAGGTGTGGACTTCCGTCCCACTCATAACAAGTTAACATCATCACTTAACATCAGGTGTGATAGCAGTCACGGGACAACTTGTAGTCGATAAAAAAAATTTTTCATTCATTACACAAAATAATTAGGTATCGTACAAAAATTATTAAAAAGCACTCTTTTTATACTTATTAGTCTTTTATAAATTAATCCGTAGTAAAAATTTTCAGCCCGAAGTTTAAAAGTTGGTATTAAACTAGATACAACTAGCACTTTTCTGTTTATTGTACAGCGTCGTGCTTCGGACAGCATGTTAAGGCTGCCCGCCTACGTCCGAAAATTGGTGGCCGATTATGTGTAAAATAATTGTAAAACGTATTGATTGCAATAGAGCAACGCAAACATCCTACAACACGTTAGTTTTAAATAAAGTACAAAAATGAGTCGGTCCGATTATCGGTCGAATGGCGGACGTGGGCGGGCATCCTAAACCGTCATTATCTAATAGCGGTCGTTATAAAAATAAACAATTTCAACCAACGTATATTTTTTTGGAGAATTGGAGTAGCGCTGGAAGTGTCACCACTACCAACTTCCACCTTCGTGGTGCTACTGAGAATACCTTTAAACAAAGAAAAGGTCAAAATTTAATTGCCTAACTCAGAGAAACTTCATTTTCCAAAGGCACAAAAGCTAACCACAGGAGACTGTTATTAGGGTAAGTATGTATCTGACGGCGCCTGCGTCATCGTACACGACTAGAAAGAAGTCTGTGAACTGCACGTGCACCAGCTACGCTCTGTTGCGGCTGCGCATCGTTCGATACCCCCACTCACCCCACTACTTGAGTCATTCTACGCTGTATAAAAGGAGCGGGTCTGCAACTGGTTGGCAGTCTAGGCTCTGGCGTGGCGCGGTGCAGACCTTGTACTTTGCTTATCGCTTAACCTAGACAACTCTGATAATTAATTTGTGCAAACGAATTAATTATTATTCTCAGCTTGAGACGCAGTGTCTTGAGGTTACATTAATTAACACGAGACGTTACGTATCATTGCAATACCATAATTTGCCAGTAGTAATTCACTGTTAATTAAGTTGCTGTTAATTATTCTTTCAGTTACCTATTTCTAGTTATGTCTGACCCTCTTTCGACATCAGAAGTGGGATCGGATCCATCCCCACTACAAAAACTTGGAAAGTATGGACCTTATCATTGCACTTCCTCACTCACAAAATAAAACAAAGTAAAAGCAATTCTCTTAGTGATGATGACGTGACGGCGGATGATTTAAAAACCGACAGTCATCTAATTAATCTAGAAATTGATAGTCAAATTAATGATATTGAAATTATTAGTCCATGCCAAAACAATTCAGATACCATATCAGTCGATAACGTAACTATGTCTGCCCACTCTGACACTATGTCTGATAACTTTGATACTGACTCTGTACAATGTAAACCTCACAACATTGTGATGCAGGCTGATGTTCACATAACTAATAAAAAATAATAAAAGAAACAAGAAAAAAAATAATAAAAAAAATGAAACAAAAGAAAAAGAGAAAAAAAAGAGTAACTATCATTGAAGGCGTAAGCGGACCAATGATAGGGCTATAGGGAATTATGAATTCCGGTCTAGCAAAGGTTAAAAAAAAGAGAAAAAAAAAACGAAAAAATAAAATAATAATAAAAAAAAGGAAAAAAAAAAATAGTCGTTGCAGGGCTTAGCCGGTCCAATGACTTTGCTAAAGGGATCAATGTCCGGTCTAGCACCACCAGCTATAGGGAATTGATCTGGTCTAGCATTATCTGCTAAAGGGATCAATATCCGGTCTAGCATTATCCGGGCCAGTTAATAAACTGAAGGGATCGCTGTAGGGTCTACTGACCGGTCCAGCATAATCTGAAGGAACAGATCTTTATGTTTATGAGATTTGTAAATATGGTAAAATGTGTCAGGATGATCGAACTGTCATTTTTTTTATCTCAGATAAACAACAAAGACGCCCACGAGGACGTGTGCTGGTCAGTATGGCCGTGACGGCGCCTGCGTCATCGTACACGACTAGAAAGAAGTCTGTGAACTGCACGTGCACCAGCTACGCTCTGTTGCGGCTGCGCATCGTTCGATACCCCCACTCACCCCACTACTTGAGTCATTCTACGCTGTATAAAAGGAGCGGGTCTGCAACTGGTTGGCAGTCTAGGCTCTGGCGTGGCGCGGTGCAGACCTTGTACTTTGCTTATCGCTTAACCTAGACAACTCTGATAATTAATTTGTGCAAACGAATTAATTATTATTCTCAGCTTGAGACGCAGTGTCTTGAGGTTACATTAATTAACACGAGACGTTACGTATCATTGCAATACCATAATTTGCCAGTAGTAATTCACTGTTAATTAAGTTGCTGTTAATTATTCTTTCAGTTACCTATTTCTAGTTATGTCTGACCCTCTTTCGACATATCTATATAATAGTTATATTATATAGGTAGTACTATAAAGGAAGCGAGTACTACAATGTAGCCTTACATCTTAAATCATCATTATAATAGACGCACTGTATCATTATGTCACAAGTATAAGCAATATTGTACATCGTCACGGCAGTGCACTCTAGGTAAAGTGCCTGCTTAATATTCTCTATGTCAAATAACGCCCTTGGAGCTAAGAAAATGTAGGTAGAACACTTGAAATTATGAGAGTAGAGTAGTAAGCACTAGTAACACATTTTTATGTGTTCATGGTTTAAATATAACGTGGATTCCTCCGATGACTAGTCTATAAGCTAAATATTAATTTTATTTTTAAAATCGATGTAAAAACGGATGTTATTAGTATATCATTATATAATAATATCTATGTTACTTCGTCCTGTTTTTCTCTGTAGCATCGTAGCTTCTAAACTGATATACCGATTACAGTATGGTTATGTTTGAAATAGGTAATTTTTGTTAGGTAAATAATGTTATGATAAAGAATTTCTGACATATAAATAGTTAATTAACTAATTTTTAACTTGTATGTATAGTTCCAATTCATACAAAAATAGCCGTAGTTTGTTCATTTTGTCAAAAGAATAAACGTAAACAAAGGAACGATATGCGATAGCGGACAAAAATAATTTTGTCCTTATCAGTTGTAATCAAAAATTGTTTCAAATTAATTTGTTTTCTGTAGTTTCGATGGCTCAACTATACCTTTTTCCAAAAAGAAAAACAATACGACTTCTTTATTCCTAAATGTTCACCCACCGCAATAATTAATGTCTATATCGGAATAATTATATCTCTATGTGAAAAAAAATTTATTTCTTGCTTTTTAGTGATTTGTCGCTACGTAACGTACTCGTACTATACTGTCATAGTATATTATACGGCACTTATAGCCAAAAAGCTACCGATACTTACACAAAAACCGAAATCACTGCAAGTGTGCCTATAAAATTTGAAGAGCTCCGTCAATTTTCCCAGGATATCATCATTAGATCCTAACATGATTAGAATGGGACCATCTTGGAAGTGTCCTTTCTAATAAAAAAAGAATTATCAAAATCGCACAACTCTGTAAAAAGTTATGCGTGGTCATACATAAAAAAAATACGTCTCGAATTGAGAACCTCCTCCGTTTTTTTTTCGTTGGTTACAAATGAACTTTAATATAAAATGACGATCCTAGTTTCTGTACTTATTAGAATATTATATGATATTTTAATAGCATATCAATTACAATTTTGCAGGCTTTTATTTAAATAACAGTATTTATGTCTTTCAATTTCAGCCTCTTAAGGTATAAGATTTCTGGAACATTTCGACCCGGCTCTGAGATCCCGTCTTGTAATTAAGATATAAATTGTTAAACATAATTTGGTGGTTAATTATTTAGGATTTTGTTCAATTTAAATATCGGTATCTACAGTTGCTTAGTCAATTTTGTAACATCTAAATTGCGCCCATAGCAGTTTAAATAAAAAATTTTAACAAAAAATACAATCGACTCAAAACGCACTAAAAAGTAAAAAATAACTGTGTCATTTACTTGTTTTAAATTAGTTAAGCATATCTATGAAATCGGTGCCAGCCAAGTTTAAGGAACATTTATTTTACGTAGTAAAGCAGTTTGTGAGTTCTAGGTAACGTCCTTAAAGTAGAAACCATGGCTGGCACCGACTCCTAGATATGCTTAAGTAAATTAAAGCAACTAAAAGACAGTTATTTTTTACTTTTCAGTGCGTTTTGAGTCGGTTCTATTTTTTGTTTAAAAATTTTTATTTCTTACTTTTTAGTGATTTATCGTCACGTAACGTACTCGTACTATACTGTCATATTATACAGCACTAGTAGCCAAAAAGCTACCGATACCGAGACAAAAACCGAAATCGCTGAAAGCGTGCCTCCAAAATTTGAAGAATTCCTTCAATTTCCCCAGGATATCATCATCAGATCCTAACATGATGACAATGGGACCACCTTTGATGTATGTTCTTTCTAATAAAAAAAATTGGTTGTCTGCAAAGTCCGTTTACTGACGATAGGTGAACGTGACAACGTCTTAAGAAAAAAAAAAAAAGAAAAAAAACTGATGGAATGGTAGCATTTAATTGGTTATTAAAATTTTTAATTTAAGTATATTTTTGTAAATATTAATTTAAATTAATTTTATAAATTTATATTTTAAATTTATAATAAATATATTAATTTTTAATTTAAAATTAATATATTTAATAGACGGATGTCGAACGCTGCCGAAAAAAAAAAATAAAGGCTGATTGTGCTTCTTTGTCGCTCGTTCCGCGCTCTCGCTTGCACTTCAAGCCTTACATGGAACGCCTCAAAGCGAGGTAACGCCGCATGAGTCATGTTTTTTCGTGCGTGCAGCCGGCTCTATCGAATTATAAGACGTTTTCACGTCAAAAAAGAATTACCAAAATCGGACAACTCTGTAAAAAGTTATGCGTGGTCATACATAAAAATAAAATATACGTGTCGAATTGAGAACCTCCTCCGTTTTTTTTCGTCGGTTAAAAATATTGTCTATGATTGTGTGACAACCTTGTTATAATAAATATAATAGCTCTGGTCTGTGTTTAATTTTTTTTTAAGTTAAATTAATTAAAAACTAAAATTAAAGTTTATTTAATGTAATCCTACCATCTTTTAAAGCATACTATACCTACAAGATAAAACTTAAACGAGTTTTACTTGAACTCTAAAGTAGCTATTTTCGAAAATATAATAATACTGGTTTCTAATCGCAGTTTTTTAAAAATGTTTATAAGTAGATAAGTAAATTCATAAAGCGGAGATTTATCTAAATACAACATTTTATAAAAATCGTTTCATCTGTTTTATTATTATTATTATTATTTTATTGTAATCAACAGCGTACAGTTAGAAATACATACAGTTACAAATAGGTAGAAAAATAAGGCCAAATAAGATTACACATAGATAATTAAAAAAAGAAGAATACAGTATAACAAGTTAAATATACGTGAATAAAATTGAATTGCTTGTTAGTCAGATATAATGCTCTATGTGTACAGATATCCAAGTACTATTTCGTTACCAACACGTCAAAGAATATTTTCAACAAATCCTGTATCGTTGATAATAAAGTGCAGCAGACTGTAGATTCAAGTAATTCAGACTGATCTTCATAATATTTTTCATTTATTTTATAATACCTACTTTTAGTCGTATCAAGGCAACTTACTTTTTATATCTTAGCGGTGATATTGCTTTTTTCTTCAGACAGACGAAGAGTTTCATTATTATTATCCTATTAAAGGCCTACAGTAATAGGCCCCCATCCTTGTAGGAGAGGAGATATGAAGCGTAAACCCACAGTGCTGCTCTAATGCGGATTGGCGAGCTTAGGGTGAAAAATTCAGATGTTGACGATACTAACGGGAACTGACGGATGAACTTGCTCTGCGAGGCACGAGGGTGAAATACCACCGACTTACTGACTCTGGGCTTAGAATGTATTAAAAAAAAATTCATAAAACAAAAACTCAGAATTTTTCCATGACCCGACGCAGGATTCGAACCCAGGACCTCGTGTTTGAAGCCACATTGGCTAACCAATTAACGAGGCAGTCAGACAAAGAGTTTATAAAACTTAAAATGAACATAATGTTCGTTACAAAACTGAGGTCCAAAAGATCCAACAACAAAGTAAATCACGGCGGCCATCTTGTTTTTGTACACGGAATGATAAAAAAAAACACAATAATAAAGGAAATTAAGGGCTGGAAGGCATGGCGCGGAGTTAAGAGGAATCCAACTAAGATGGATGACGTCATTTTGTTCTTCATTAACCCATTTGCTTGGCCCGTTACTGCCTAAATAGTTCCTGAGCGCAACACTTGGTGTTTGCTGGGATGAGATTACTAATTTACGATCTGATCCACGTTTATCATCTCCACGTGTCCACACATTCATTAAAAGGAAAGTGATATTTTCCTTTAAATAAAAGAAAATCAAAGATATCTAATGCCTATTTATATTTCTACTTATAATAAAATTGTAACAGGTCCAATTCTGATGACGGTGGATGGAATGACGGCCGAATGGCGCAGTGGGCAGTGACCCTGCTTCTACGTCCTAGGCTGTGGGTTCGATTCCCACATCTGGAAAATGTTTGTGTGATGAGCATATAGATGTTTTGCATTGTCTGGGTGCTTATCTATATATTATAAGTATTTATGTATAATATATATATACATAGAAATATTCATCACTTATTATAGTACCCATAACACAAGCTACCTAAGCTTACTTTGGGGCTATATAGCGATGTGTGTAATTGTCCTATAATATTTATTTATTTATTTTAAAAAATTCTGACCTTTGAAAATATTTTTTGGTAATGTACTTGAATGAATTTCCGTTTCACATTTTGCAATGACTCCGTAATTTCTCGTATTTCTTTACGTTTTTGTTTATGAGAGCTAAGAACAAAGATATTGCTCAACTACTTTCGCACACAAGTTTGTTGTTTACCTTTACTATGTATAGTATCAACGGTCTCCGTGGCGCAGTGGTATGCGCGGTGGATTTATAAGACGGAGGTCCTGGGTTTGATTTCCGGCTGGGCAGAATGAGATTTTCTTAATTTGTCTTGGTTTGGCTGATGGGAGGCTCTCTCCGTAGCTAGTTCCCACAGATTTAACGTTCCGGTACGTGTAGAAACCGAAGAGGTATGAATTTCATCCCATTACTAAAAAGTTCCGCTTCCATATTAGATTGCATCATCACTTAACATCAGGTATGATAGCAATCAAGGGTCAACTTGTAGTTGGTAAAAAAAGTATTCTAGATTTTAGAGGACTAATACAACTTGGTATAAACAACAACCGGCTTACATTGTTGCTGATGGTTACATAGATTAGCATATATTAACGATGTTAGTAGGTAAACTGTTACGTATTATATTCATGGAATAATGTCCCTGTCAATATCAGGCTGCTGATGATTGACGGTCCTGTGGAGTGCACTTGAATATGAAGTAAGGGAGCGTTGTCCTGGAATGTAATAACCATTGAATAATCTATAGCACAGCTTGTATCATAATCATTGAGTATTAATTCTGATGGTTATTGTTATATTATTTTTTCTTAATAACTAGAGGACGCCCGCGGTTTCGTTTGCGTAGTACTCGTTCCCGTGGGAGTTTTGGGATAAAATGTAGCCTTTTTGTTAATCTGATATGTAAGCTATATTATTGTAAAGTTTTATTAAAATCCATTTAGTAATTTTTGCGTGAAATATTGACAAACATCCATCCATCAACATTATATATATATAGATAAAACCAGCGGCGTCCGCTAGTAATAACATTTTAGCAACATCATCAGAAGGGGTCAAAAGGCACAAGCAGCAAAAGAACATTAATCAAAATATCAACACATTTTTATTACAAAACTTCCTTAAATCAAATCAAAAGAAACAATCTTACATCAAACACTAATCTAATTTACTTTTACAATATTATTGAGGCAGCTTAACTGCCTATGCTAGAATTGGAATTGATAATGTCCGCAATTTAATAAACCGTCCTTTGTATAAGTGAAAAACGTCGCAGAGTACATTCTTTTTTTTATGATTTTCGTCTCTAGACTCTAGCTTTTTAAAAAGCAGAGTTCAATGTTGCTAGCAATATATAAAATAAAAAAGATAAAATAAAAAAGTTAAAATAAATAAGTTTATTAAGATTAAAACTAGGTTAGGTAAATATCTACTTTAGCACTCAATTTAACACGGCGACGATTAAACGTCACTCACGTGTATGGGACATTAAAGGATAATCTCACGTCAAAGGTAGTTTACTTCCATAATGGCTCCGTCGGCCGCCTTAAAAGCTTTTATAAATACACAAAGTACCCACCGGTTTGCCGAATTCGTTTCAAATTCAAATTCTCAACACATCGCTACTCATACGTACGTGCCCGCCCGCCGATATTATTATATTAAGATCCTTCCTTTGTCGGCCCAACTCTTGTGGGGCATTAAGGTAATAGAGCACTAGCGAATCACGTTACGTCGCGCTATTAGACGTCCTCGTCCCGTCTAAGTGTATTACCGGCCATTTGTCGTGACACTGGGATCACCGGCTCATCAGAGAGACCAATGTCATCAAGGAAATTACCGACGAGCGCCAAATTAGCCTTTTATAGAGAGCGCCACTTAGTTACAGGCCGATAATGAAGCTGCTCTTAATTGAAAAGACAAAAGAGGTTGTAAATTGAACAAGTTAAAGATGTTGGTAAAAATACTAAAGCGTACACGTTTTTATCTGTAATACTTTGTAACAATATTAAAAAAAATAAGAAGTATCTTTCTCTTAAATAAGTCGACTGTCGGACCTGATAGCACTAACTTGCCAGAATCAAGCCCTCGAGTTTACTGTATTTTACTTCATAATTGCTAGTATTATTGCTTAACATCTGATGATTACTGCTAGGTGAGGCTTTGATCGGTGCAAGATATATACAATCTTCTTGTCCCTTTAGGGCAAGAGGCAAGAAAGCTTTAATTTATTAACTTAAAAAAGGTAAACGAATAGCAATTTATTATATTTCAGGTGATAGAAATACTAGCACCATAAAGGCTCTCAATTTAATTTTGCTTTCCAGGAAAGCGTTACTTCCGCTACAATACACGATTCGCTATCTTTCTAACAGGAATTTTCCTGTCACTTTTAACAATATTTTACTGTATTGTCGCTCAGTGACTTTTAGAACATTTTATATTATCAGTAATCTGTAATATTATTTTAGACGATCGGTACAGAGTAACATTTCTAGTTCTGTAAAAGAATGACATCATTATAATTATATTGGCTTACCATTATTTCAGGCACAGTACCTATCGCCCTAAACATATTATTATAATAATTGCACCTATTGTAACGTATCATACCCACAGAGATTAAAAGATTTTGTGTTGGTTTTACCACCAATGTCTGATATTTATTGCGTATTTAGGTCAGTGATACTAGGTTAATCTTTTATGAAATTTAATTATTTCTATATGTACACAATCGCTTGATTTTAATGTTAATTGTTTTCTATGACAGTAAACTATCGATTTCGATCATACTAAATACGAGGTTTTAAGTTCGAATCCGTTGTGGAATAATTCTGAGTTTTACTTTCTTCTAAGAATTTTTCGTTAAATTCTCAGAAAGTTTGTGATGCTACACCCCCGTGCCTCGGAGAGAATACGTTGAGCCGTCGTTTGTGGTCACTATCGACAACATCTTGATAGTATTCGTTTATGGCTTTATCATTCTAAGCACTCCAACCCTCATTGGAGCAGTGGGTCTTAGCTCCATATGTCCCTGAAATGGACCTTAGGTAGATAATGATTAAAGAAAGCCGGCTTTGCTTCGGCGATATTAAATCCACTACTTTTAAGTTTGACAGGCTCCTTGGCGCATTGATATGCGCATTGGACTTATAAGACGGAAGTGCTAGGTTCGATTCCCACCTGAGCCAATTAAATTGGTCCGATTCTGGCTAGTAGGAAGTAACCTGTGGCGATTTAACGGTGCGGTACAATTTCGTGTAGAAACCGAAAGGGGTGTTAATTTTATCCTACGCCTTACAAGTTAAGCCGCTTCTATCTTACAATGCATCATCACTTACCATTACGTGTTACTGCCATCGCAGTCAAGTGCTAATTTGTGGTATATAAAGAAGCTACTTGAATTCAATAGTCAATTCTATCCAACATCGCTGAACCTTAATTATTTTTTTTATTGAGAAAGAATATAATAAGCAACATAAGCTAACTTATTCTAATAACTGAACAAATCATGCTCACTTGGAACGGTGGCAAGAATACTGGCTGCTTACTGTCCTCTTAATTAATTTAGGCTATGGTAACTAGGCCACAGCTTCCTCGCCGTGTCACTTGTCTACATCACGGGTATATTACCGCTACATCGTAAATAAACCTTATGATAGAGAGCTAGAGTGTGTCTTAGTAGCAGCATTATGTCACGGCTGTACAAAGTATCATACATCTTTACGATAGTGCACTCTAGGCAAACTGCCTGCTTAATATTCCCTGTGTAGGGTGTGTCGAAAAGGTTGTAATATAAGGCTCTCTTTGAAAATATAGAAAATGAGGTAAGTTCAACATATTGTAATAATTATTTTTTTAACTTTTGATTAGTTAATTGGTTATTCTTTCGTCAATGCCTTAAGAACGAAAAGCTTCATTCGGTTTAATATTTAGAAACTTTTGCTTAACACCTTGATCAAGGGCAGAAAATGAAGACATCTATTTTCAGGAGATTTTTCACTTTGAAGAACTAATCACCGTTGGCTTGAGCACTCGAGCTCCGCATTGGGAGGACAGGAATGAAATAAATAAATCAATATTATAGGACAATACACACCATGCTATTTAGTTCCAAAGTAAGTTTAGTCTGTAGTGTGGATACTAACGTAAGTGATAAATATTTCATACAAATACATTATACATAAATATTTATAACAAATAGATAAACACCAAGATACTGGATATTATCCATGCTCACCACAGAAACATTTTTCCAGATATAGGAATCGAACCCACGGACAAGGAGCAGAGTCACTACCCACTGCGCCAGTTGGCTGCCGAGAATTGAATTAAAATTAAAATTTAAAATATTAAAATAATAAGTATATGTCGAAAGTAGGTTGGACATAGTGAATAAAATAATAGGGTAAGCCTTTGTATTTAGTGTAATTATTACTAAACCACAAATAGATAACTGAAAGAATAATTAACAGCAACTTAATTAACAGTGAATTACTTCTGGCAAATTATGGTATTACAATGATGCGTAACGTCTCGTCTTAATTAATGCAACCCCAATGCATCGCGACTCAAGCTGAGAGTAATAATTAATTCGTTTGCACAAATTAATTATCCGAGTTGTCTAGGTTAAGCGATAAGCAAAGTACAACGTCTGCACCGCGCCACACCAGAGCCTAGACCTCCCGCCAGTTGTAGACCCGCTCCTTTTATACAACTTAGAATGACTCAAGTAGTGGGGTGTGTGGGGGTATCGAACGATGCGCAGCCGCAAGAGGGCGTAGCTGGTTCACGTGCAGTTCACAGACTTCTTTCAAGTCGCGTACGATGACGCAGGCGCCGTCATATAAATATAACATAAAAAAATTATTCAAGAACGCTAAAATTGTGCTAATAATTCGTATTACTTTGGTCATTCTAAGGTAGGGTTGCCAACCTCAAATTTATAAAAACAGGATTTGAAGTTGGAAAAACAGCACGGCAGCGCGGCATCGCAATTACGAGTACTTGCGAGTCGTGAGGCCTCTCGTAGCGTAAACATTTGAGAAGAGGCGCGCTAATTCTAAAATATACCCAGGACACTGCTTAAAAACTATTCAGGACGTCCCGAGACACTACAAAAACTAGGACATGTCCTGGGAAAACAGGACGGTTGGCAACTCTATTCTAAGGTGTTTCAAATCAAACTGTAACAAAAAAAATTGTACGTTTTTAACATAACTACTCATATTTAGTAATTCAAATGAGACAGTTTTTCGAGTAGGTAAACAACAGTTCTTGAATTCCATTGTATGTACGGACGAAATAAAACTGTAGAGCAAAACAAACTGCTATGGCTGGAAAAATAAGCAGCAGCCCATACCCATCCAACCGTATTTCCCCGATAGTTATGATTTCATACTGCGATACATAAGTGTGGGTATCACGCTTTCAAGGGGCGGCAGCTAAGTGTGCGATGCCTTTTGCGAGGGTTACCATGTAATAGGCATTTCTCCCGCGTATGGGGAGACATTGTTATAAAAAATCTATGTAAAACGATATTTTATTTAAAGTAGAGTATTATACTGTGCATAACTTGGTAAAAAAATACAGCTTTATTATAATTCATAGCCTCTTTTATGCAACTATCTTGAAATCTGCTTTTATCAAATGATCATTATCATCGTCTTACATTATTATTTGAAAACTATAGAACTAAGCAAGCGGCACCTTTCAGCGATTCTTTCAAACGTCTTTTTATCGTTTATAATTTTTATACACTTTTATATATTTTTTACGAATATTAATAAATACACAAATAATTGAGATGAAACTATGTAGAAACAACTAAGTGCGGAGCACTTACTTATTGAAGTACTTTTCTCTAGCACAAAAATCTTACTTGGCGTGTATTATAATCCTAGTCTGACGATTGACTACTTCCCCGCGTTTGAAATTCTTTTGGACACATTCATTCCTTTATATTCACATACCATTATTATGGGTGACTTTAACACATGCCTACTTAAAAGTGACTCGCGCTCTACGCGTTTGAAAACTTTAGTGAGGGCAGCCAATTTACATGTTCTCCCCCTTTAAGCTACTCATTGTTTTCCCAATTCTTGCCCATCACTTCTTGATATCATGTTGGTTTCTTCCCCCGTTCACGTTGCTAAACACGGCCAGTGTCCTGCTGATGCTTTTTCGTACCACGACTTGATTTATTTGTTTTATAAAATCCACCCACCAAAAGCTAAATCGAGAATTCTTCTGCAGCGCAATTTTGGTGGTATGGATATAGATCACCTGTGGAAGGATGCTATCGGGTTGAATTGGACGAATGTCTTAACTGGAGCTAACATTGATGAAAGGGTTGAGAGCTTCAACTCACTCCTTATCCAGTTATATGCTCCTATACGCCCCGTTTGGCTTAAGCACCTTCCTGCTCCCTGGCTTACTCAGGAGATTAGATCGCTACAACTTAAGAAAAATTCTGCCAAAGCCAAATATAGAATCAATAATTCGGACTTCAATAAGGACAAATATCATACAGTTCGAAATCGCTGCAACAGATTATGTAGAGATATGCAACGACGCCACATTCATAAATCCATACTTGAGGAAGAAGAGTCAGGTCGAGTGTGGAAATTTCTAAGTTGGGAAAGCACGACAAAATAATCACTCCTGCAATTTAAATTTAGATCAGCTTAATAGCCATTTTTCTTCTTCTTGCGGTATTGATGATGCCACAAAGTTAAACACTAAAAATCAATTATTAGCTTTACCCACTTCTGACGATCCTGCTTTCAAGTTCTGTCAAATCACTGACAGTGATGTTGTGAGAAGCATTCGCGAGGTCAACTCTGATGCCGTAGGTACGGATTGCATTAGTCGTAAGATGATTATTCCTATCATTGACCTCTTAGCTCCTATAATTAAATCCTTATTTAATTTCTCTATTTCTTCGGGAAGCTTTTCTTCATCTTGGAAGGAAGCTCAAGTAACTCCTATTCCCAAAAAATTAAATCCCTCTAGCTTTTCAGACTATAGGCCAATATCTATTCTCCCATTCCTTTCTAAAGTTTTTGAGCGCATAGTCCATCGTCAATTCAGCCTTTTCCTTACCCGTCAGAACCTTTTAAATCCTTACCAATCCGGTTTCCGTACCGGTCATAGTACGACTACTGCATTAGTTAAAATTACTGAGGATATTCGTCACGGCATGGACAACCAGTGTGTTACAGTGTTGGTCTTGCTAGATTTCAGTAATGCTTTTAATAACGTTGATTTCGACTTATTATTAGCTAAACTAGTTTCTCTCAACATATCCTGAAGTGATTGGCTGGTTTCACAGTTACTTGTTTGGTCGCCGGCAGCGTGTGCGGATTGATGACACCGTGTCTAACTGGTGCGCGATAACTGCCGGTGTACCACAAGGTGGCGTGTTGTCTCCTCTTCTTTTTTCTATTTTCATTAGTTCTATCACACATAAGCTAACTTCTCTCTATCACCTGTATGCAGATGATCTCCAAATATATGTTCAGTCCAAACTTTTGCCTTATACAATAGAATTATTAAACAAAGATTTGGATTCCATTGTACAGTGGAGTAACTCGTACGGCCTCAAAGTGAATCCATCTAAAACACAAGCTGTAATTATAGGCAGTCATAATTTGGTTGCACGCATTGACTGGGCTACTATTCCTGATGTAGTATTTGATGGAACGCGTGTGCCATTTTGTGACTCGGTTAAAAATCTAGGAGTCACTTTTGACAAATATTTTACTTGGGCACCACAGGTAAGTGAAGTTAGTAGGAAGGTGTTTGCGTCTATAGGGTCTCTGCGTAGATTGCGCAATTTTCTTCCTTTATCTACCAAAATTGTGCTTGCACAATCTCTGCTTTTACCAATTCTCGATTACGCTGACACTTGTTATCTAAATTTGAGTGAAGAATTGCTAGATAAACTTGAACGCATCCAAAACATTTGTATAAGATTCATATTTGGTCTTCGCAAATATGACCATATTTCCATGTTTCATGACAAACTCAAGTGGCCTTCTATTCGCATTCGCAGGAATACTCACATTCTATTCCTTTTGTATAATGTCCTCTTCAACCCTACTGCTCCCATATATCTAAGAGCGATTTCACTTCCTCCATTTAACTCATTGTCGCTCTCTTAGATCAGAGGACAACCTACTTCTAAAAATCCCTTCTCATCATTCTTCCTTTTACTCTAAATCCTTCTCTGTCAAAGCTGCTCGGCTTTGGAACTCCTTACCCCTTGATATTCGGCGTGCGCAATCACTAGCTACCTTTAAACGGCTGGTGAATTTACATTTCTATCCTCCATAGCCTAGTTATTCTTCCGTTTTTTTTTTAATTATTTGTTTACTCTTTTTCTTCCCCCTCACTCCTGAAATTCGTCTAATCTCTATTATTTTTATTTATTTATTAATTTTCGTATAGACATGTAAGTATGTATTTATATATGTATATATGTATGTATGTATTTTTGTATGTATGTGTGTATATGTGTTTTTATGTAGATTATAAGTATTTTATGTAATTATATTTTTATATTAGATAATAAGCTTTTTTTTTCTTTATTTTTGTGTACGTACACCTGAACCTACTCCATGTATACACTTTTCCTCGTATCGTTGGTTGTCTGGAAGAGATCGCTCATTAGCGATAAGACCGCCAATTGTACATTAGTTTTTAAGGTATTTACTTTTTGTAATTTTGTTTTCATCATTTGGTGTACAATAAAGAATAATTTATTCATTCATTCAAACAACATATAATAGAAACTTCTTATAGATGATGTTGACAGTTACGATTATGTAGAGCTTACTTTGAAAATTGTTTAAATTTCAAAATACAATACATTGTTAAGTGTTGCTACTGTTCTATTTTCCTTCCAAAAGAGGATATGGTTAAGGAAACCAACTTGTAGTGGAGACAAGATGGCGCCTGGGAATACACTAAGAGCAAGTACCTGACTCGCACTCCAAAGATTCGGTTAATATAACCGCGAGGTTGAAGGGGCAGACGAATTAGCGCGGTGTTTTATTTTCAGTTTATTATTTGTCACTTTCTTTACCTTCTATCTATATCTATATGTCGGAGAATCACCGTTCTCTTTGACATCATCTCTAGTGGTTCTTACTTTTGTGGGCGATTCAGGGTTATAGTGCAAGCATAAATTAAAGTCTTTGCCTTGACAGACAGGTTTATTGTAAATAGATAATATTACGGTACACAAAAAGCACTATTTTTAATGTCAGAGCAGTGGATTCACGAAACTCATTTTTACTTGTTGTTCACAACACTTTTACAAAGGTCCACCTCAGCCAGCTCTCGTTACTGTATTTTTTTAGACTAACTAACTAAAACTGCCCACCTCTCTGCTGTTAATCAAGTCAAGATGGCGTCGCGACACCACTCCAGAGCTTTGCCGCCCTTCTTTGTCATTGATCGCAATACTATATCACATCCTATTGGAGGCGACATATCAATACAGTAACTTTAAAAATGATTAGATGAGATATAACGCAAAATTTACATGTTTTAAATCAAATAGAATTTAACTAACTGAACATAACATTTTAACTTAGCACATATCTCATATCTCTCATTAAATTATTAACAATTAGTTCTATTTTGATTACTTTCATAAATAATTACTTCCACAGACAGTAACAGTTCCATAGACAATGACATCTATCACAATATTACAACAATTTATTCTAAGTCGCTAGTCTAATTCCTCCGACATATAATATATATCATGTACAGTAAAGCATATTTAATTTGTTAATTTTCAAGTTACTGTTGGTCATGTCTATTTAACCTTGTACTTCACTTTTTTCAAATCATTCTGTGTACTAAAAATCGGCATAATATCTCCAACAGACAGACATAGATTTTTAAACCTTTTAGATGTAAGTTTTTTAACCAAAGAGTTGTTTAGAGTATATTTATAATTGATGTCACGTATATTTCCTTATTAAAAAATTCTATTTTTTCCCCATTTATTTTAATTCTGTGTGCGATTATACAGATATAAGCAAATAAACTTAGCAGACATGTGATTAGATTCAATCATCTTTTTTTCTTGCCACTTTTCTCATTAGAATCTGTATTCCTAGCCAGGAGAAGAGTTACTAAAAACTGACAATCTGGAGGTTTGAAAAATGCTTGCAAAATCAGCCTACTCGAATGAAACGAATTCAATTCGAATAGCATTTCATAAAATATTGAAGCCTGAGAAGATGGGTAAAATTTAATATATTAGGTAAAATGGTAACCCTGCTCTAACTGAGTGTACGTTTGAAGAGCACTCAACACCGAGAGCTGTCCGATTTGGGAAATCACGTTACTGTTTGAGGCGTTCCACCAAGGCAATCTATATACGTGTAATGGACTGAAAATATTGTATGGAATTCTAACATTTAATTGTTGGTTGTTATTTGATTTTGATATAGTGTTTACAAATGATTTTATTGATGGCTGGACTAGCCAACCTTGACGATCTCCGTGGCGCAGTGGTATGTGCATTGTATTTATGATTATAAGACGGAGGTTCTAGATGCGATTCCTGGCAGTGTCAATTGAGATTTTCTTAATTGGTCTTAATTCTGGCTAGTGGGAGGCTTGGTCGTGGCTAGTTACCCTATACCCTGCTGGCAAAGTCGTACCGCCAAGCGATTTAGCGTTCCGGTACGATGTCGTGCAGAAACCGACAGAGGTGTGGATTTTCATCCTACTCTTAACAAGTTAGCCAGCTTTCATATTAATTTTAATCTGATATTAAATTACTTTTTGAACATTATTCCCTGAGATTATCACTTTCAATCAAAAAAATTAACAAACACTTCTGTTATAAAATAAGTGTACACAAATAAAACTCAGTGGCCTTAAATCACGAAATCCTCTACTTATATACGAACGTCAATAAAACTCGGCTAGACGTTCCACATCTTGCGCTGAATGCAAAGATTTGCTTGTTCAGTGGTTTCCGGCCACTGATATTGGCGTTTGAATCCAGTTCGCCTATCTTAATGGATTTTTTAATAATTTATAGGATTATAACATACTGAAGACTATTCTTTCAAAACCGTTTGATTTTTGTAATACATTTATGTTTTGAGATATTTTTTGGTAAATTAAAATTTATAGTCATATTTTCGGAGTCCCTTTTAGAATTTTTACACCTTGTATTGTATTTTTTTGCAATTTCACTAACTTATCTATTTTTTTAATTATATGGCAGATTGTTTCTTTTTTTCTCTTTGATTATTTATAATTTATATTATGTTATAGTGTGTTTTGTTCTGTTTAGTTTGTTTTTAATTTTTAAATTAATTGTACGTGCCATTTATTGATATTTATGTTGTAATTATTATGTATCTATGTAAACAATTTTGTGTGCATAAATGCTGTTAGCGTGTTATAAATATATAAATATATTTAAACCCATTTGAAAATTTTTGAAATTTCTGTCGAGCTGTTATGATTGCTTATGTACTAAAACTCTATAGGCTGTGCAGCTCCTATTCAAACATCAAACACTGCATAAAAATACCACGACTTAGCAAAGACAAGTGTAATGAGTGAAAATCCAGCAAATACTGGCAAAGAAGGTGATATACAGATAGCCTTTAAAAACATAACCTTCCCTCAGGTAAAAAAAATCGGGTCGAGTAAAAAAGTGCCCATCTGCATTACCTATTTCTTCTTAGAAACTGCATCAACTTAGTGTGTTGGTAATTTCATTCCCTCTAAAAGCGTACCTATTCAGCAAAATGTATGCACGTTATGAAGTTACAAGTCGTAAGAACACTTCGTCACGTCAGGCTTTCAAGGGCCTCTTTAAT
Source organism: Mycalesis mineus (assembly GCA_034621355.1). NCBI lineage: Eukaryota > Metazoa > Arthropoda > Insecta > Lepidoptera > Nymphalidae > Mycalesis > Mycalesis mineus. The sequence continues at coordinate 9,167,914 of CM067881.1, forward strand.
TAGTCTTTGTAAAGTAAATTAACACGTACAATACTCTAAGAGAGAATATTCATAACTTAATATGCCTACGACAATTAATTTATGCTGTTAGTACTATATTTTCTTCTTTACTGTTTTGTTACATTTATAATTCATATCGCCACTGCTTAGTTTCTTGACAGATCTCGGCAGAACCTGTTCGTCTAAATAGTAGTAGAGGCGAACACAAATAGTTAAAGGAGAATGCCAGACAATGTATAGGACATTAACCCACTAATAAAAACATATTGTACAACATTGTATTATGCATCATTTTATTGCATTTTTTAAACTATTTTATATAAATTACATTTAAAAGCTCTAGAACTTGGAGTATTCGACACGAGCCTAATGTTGGTTATCGTCCATTTCCGTATTGTTGTTCCGTATAGTTGTCACACTGACATGACAGTCGCAAAGCTTCATTAAATACATTTTTAAACAGGCTTAACGACTCTGGATACTAGTCTTTTAGTGCCCACTTTTGATGAAAATGTAATAAAAACGAAATAATAATGCATGAAAATGTAATAAAAATGCATAAGAAGTGTAAACTAAAAGGGAATAGTTTAATTACTTTTTTTAACAGAATTTTATTCCGATGTCCAACAGTAAAAATGGCTTATTGTAAAACATTTATGCAATAATTGGATATTTTTAGTATATTTACAATTTGTGTTCTTTGTGGGTTAGGATCTGGCATTCTCCTTTGACTTTGAAGTGAACTGCTTGAAAGGAATTGAAATACCATGGTATTTTGAAAGACATGTCTTTCAAAATGAGTCACGTAGGAGAGACCGGGGCAAATCAAGCTCTTTAATCATCATCATAATTAAGCGTGATATATTAAGTAAATAGATATAAATAGCTAACATTATTTTACTCCTTGGTCATGTCTCTATTCTGTTCCCATTGACCACTCTACGCTGTATGCTTTCGTTGCTGACTGATTCGAATAAACATTTTTTTCGTGATTAGAAAAGATTTATCACAATATTTAGACGGCGAGTGGCGCAGTGGGTAGTGACCTTGCTTCTGCGTCCTAGGCTGTGGGTTCGATTCCCACATCTGGAAAATGTTTGTGTGATGAGCATGGATGTTTTCCAGTGTCTGGGTGTTTATCTATATATTATAAGAATTTATGTATAATATATTTAAAAATATTGATCAGTTATCATAGTACCCATAACACAAGCTACCTACGCTTACTTTGGGGCTATATAGCGATGTGTAATTGTCCTATAATATTTATTTATTTATTTAGGCACCTTATGAACTGCAAATATGTGTCACATATGTTATAAAATAGCCCACCAAGCCACATTGGAGCAGCGTGGTGGGTCTTAGCGCCATATTCCTTCTTCTATAAGGAAGAAGGCCGGGCATGTAGTGGACCGGTAATAGGCTGATAAATAAATAAATATTATAGGACAATATACACATCGATATGAAGCCTTAAAGTTAACGCGGGTAGGTAGCTTGATTTATGTGTATGATAACTAATGAAGAATATATTATACATACATACTTATAATACATATATAAACACCCAGACACAAGTTAACGTCCATGCTCATTACACAAACATTTTTCCAGACAAGGGAATCGAAACCATAATCTAGGACGCAGAAGCAGGATCACTACTAACTACGACACTCGGCCGTCAAATAATGACGATATTTCAATATAATGTAATTATAGTATCTCTTTTTACCCGACTGCGTCAGAAGGAGGGTTATGTTTTTCGAGCGTATGTATGTATGTATGTATGTATGTATGTATGTATGTATGTAAGTATGTATGTATGTCCATTTCTTCGGCACGCGCTACAGCCTAAACGACTGAACGGATTTTGACAAGTGAGGTGTCGTTGAACTCGTTAAAATTGTGGTAGTGACATAGGCTATATAAATTTTCAAAATGGTGGCTGTAAATGGGGGAAAAAGGAGGGATGTATGAATTTCTTTCTCTTATATTTGCAATATGGGTATCAAATGAAAGGTCGTAAAAAGACCATTTCAAAAATATAAATACCATATCATGTTTATATTGCAGTTTTAACAATGTATCATTTCTATACCATAAACTAAAACAAAAAAGTCTCAAATAAAATTATTATTATAAAAACAAAAAACCCGACTGTATAGAAGTTATGAACTGAAAAGAGAAAAACAAGGATCACTATATCTATATAAAATTTTAAATACTTTATGGTGCTGCAGGTGAGGACAAACGTAGTTTTGGTAGATCTTTCTTTCCCCGCAGAAAATAAAGTATTTTGTCCCCGCTTGCATCACCATAAAGTATTTAAAATTTTATATAGATAAAGTGATCCTTGTTTTTCTCTTTTCAGTTCATAACTTCTATGCAGTCGGGTTTTTTGTTTTTATAATAATAATTTTTTTATTAATACGTATGTATGCGTATTATTATGTTACATGTACTTCCTCTAAAAAATATATCTTTCAGAAATAGGGCGATACGTCCAAATTCTTATTCCAGACTGCTTGCTTTGGTAGTATCTGTATCACAGACTGCTCGTATTCAAAGATTCAATTTTAAAAATTTGTTCCTCTCACAGAATCGTATCCTGAATATAAATAGCTCTGGGAGTTATGACTAGTGCCATCTTTATCACTAGTAAAATGTTCACGTAATCATTTCGTAATCTTCTTTTGTTAGATATATTAAGCAGCTTTACGACAGAATTGAATAAAATTATGATTGGTGTATTTTACATAATTAAAAAATTGGTTGTCTGTAAAGTCGGTTTACTGACGATAGTTGAACGTGACAATGTCTTAAGAAAATACTGATGGAATGGTAGCATTTAATTGGTTATTAAAATTTTTAATTCAAGTATATTTTTATAAACATTAATTTAAATTAATAAAATAATTGATTTTGATTTTATAAATTTATATTTTAAATTTATAATAAATATATTAATTTTTAATTTAAAATTAATATATTCAATAATTATATTTAATAGACGGATGTCGAACGCTGCCGAACGCAAAGGCCGATTGTGCTTCTTTGTCGCTCGTTCCGCGCTCTCGCTTGCACTTCAAGCCTTACATGGAACGCCTCAAAGCGAGGTAACGACGCATGAGTCATGTTTTTGTGCAGCCGGCTCTATCGAATTATAAGACGTTGTCACGTCAGAAACTAAAATAATTATATTACAGATATGCTACGCCACAACTTAAACCTTCCCTTCAATCACTACTGATGATATGTGTTATACTCATGGTACTAAAAACCCATTGTGACGGCCGTGGCGCAGTGCTATGCGCAGTGAATTTATAAGACGGAGGTCCTGGGTTCGGTTCCCGGCTGAGTCGATCAAGATTTTTTAAATTGGCCTAGGTCTGGCTGGTGGCAGGCTTCAGCCGTGGCTAGTTACCACTCTACTGACAAGGACGTACCGCCAATCGATTTACCGCTTTGGTATAATGTCGTGTACTAACTGATGGGTGTGGATTTCATCCTACTCCTAACAAGTTAGCCCGCTTTCATCTTAGATTGCATCATCACTTACCATCAGGTGTGATTTCAGTCAAGGGCTAAGTTGTAATGAATAAAAATAAAAAAAATCCCTTACTCGGATTCTGAAGTAAAACTACCTAGACTTTAGAACCTCCTTAGAACTTCCTTCTATTTGGAAATCAAAAATATGTTACCGCGAGAAAATAAGAAAAAGTATAGATATTTTATGATTGAGATGATTTAAATCAAAACGCCGCCATTTATTTTCGATTCACCCCATAACAAATTTCGACGGAACGGTACGCTAACGGAAATTGAATGCGAACTATCTGAGTATCGTGTACAGACATTCATGACGAAATGGATGGATGGACATTGCGAATGACTGACACGCTATCTGCTATCGGTCGCACGTACAAAGATATCCATCTCGCGATGTAACAGCATACGGTGACATTTTTCAATTAGAGCACACTGTCTATACTACTATAGCTTTTTATGATAATTCTTTTAATGCAGAAAAAGAAAGTAAAGGTAGTTTATGACGGAATGGATGGATGGAAATCTTGAATGATTGACACGCTATTTGCTAGCGGTCGCATGCTCAAGGATATTTATCTATCCAAGCAACAGCATACAATGATAGTTTCTATTTTATTCATCAGCACCATCATTACAAGCCTATTTAACAGCCCACTACAGGGCCACGCTTCCCTCCTTGTAGGAGAAGGGATATGGAACATAGACCCACCACGCTGCTCCGATCCGGGTTAGCGGGCTGTTAGAGTTTATCTATATTAATTTTACAGTTTTTTTGATATGAGAACATAAATATTAAAATTTAAATTTTTCATAAATCCACCATGCTGACCTAAAGAGATATAAATAGTTTTATGCCAAAAATTTATGAAAACTAGAAAATCCTATTTTACTTTATTTATACTTGAATGAACAGAACATAACTAGTACTAATAAAAACAGAAATGCAGGAAATATTTTTCGAATGGAGAAAAAACGGAGAATATTTTGTAGTTTTGACGTAATCTTTACTAAATACGTACCACCTTTTAGCTCATCATAATGCCCATTAAATTAATACCCGCGGGTATAATTAAGAGAACAAAAATTACGCTACACGAGGTTATGAAAATTAACGTTCAAAGAGCATTATCATCCTAAAGTTTGAACTGTCTTACTTTGTTTACTTCTCTTTTTACTCGACTGCGTCAGAAGGAGGGTTATGTTTTTCGAGCGTATGTATGTATGTTTGTATTTATGTATGTATGTATGTATGTCCATTTCTTCGGCACGCGCTACAGCCTAAACGGCTGAACAGATTTTGACATGTGAGGTGTCGTTGAATTTGTCAAATTTGTGGTAGTGACATAGGCTATATAAGTTTTCAAAATGGTGGCTGTAAATGGGGGAAAAAAGGGGGGATGTGTATATTTTTTTCTCTTATCTTAGCAATATGGGTACCAATTGAAAGGTCGTAAAAAGAACATTCCAAAAATATAAATATCATATCATGTTCATATTACTTTTTTAACAAAAAATGGCAAAAAGTGTACTAAGTATACCGTCTTATTTCTATACCATAAACTAAAACTAAAAAGTCTCAAATAAAATTATTATTATAAAAACTAAAAAACCCCACTGTTTAGAAGTTATGAGCTGTAAAGAGAAAAATAAGGATCACTATATCTGTATAAAATTCTAAATACTTTATGGTGCTGCAGGCGGGGACAAACGTAGTTTCGGTAGATCTTTCTTTCCTCGCAGGTTAAAGTATTTTATCCCTGTTCGCAGCACCATAAAATATTTAGAATTTTATACAGATATAGTGATCCTTGTTTTTCTCTTTTTAGTTCATAACTTCTAAGCAGTCGGGTTTTTTGTTTTTATAATAATAATTTTTTATAGTAGGTTTCAGGAGAAGGTTGTATATATTATATGAATGTTGCATTCAACATACAAGCTCTTTTGCAGTAATCAGGTATGAATTACAACGATTGTACAAGTAAATTGAAATTAAAAAGGTGGATAAAATAAAGAAAACTCTGTAGCAATCACCTTACGAAATCGTTTTAGAGGATCTCAATAAAAAGTGAAGATTCTTTAAGTTTCTGCTACAATGTCACTATAGTGAAATACAAACTGTAAAAATTGTAAAGCTAACTCATAATGATCTCCGTTCAATAAATCGTGAGTCATCCATGACCAATAGTCCGACAGTGAATTGTGGTGAAACAGTGACTTGTCACCGGACATTGATACACAAGAGAGGAATGAATATATTGATATTGTAGAGGTCGATTAAATATCGTGAACGCCCTAGACAATCACCTCATCAGCCCGCATCTCCTCTCTTAAAAGAAAATGAAGATGCTTTAACTTAACACTTTCACTATAGTGTCACTGTACTATCACTATAGTGAAATACAAACTACAAACATAGTAAAGCCAACTCACAACAGTCTCCGTCCAATATTAATTAACTTGCACTAGACGCATCCCCAACTGACAGCAAATATTGTGTCAGCGGGCAGTGTGTACACACGTCCGGTCACTCGTGAGTCATCCATGACCAATAGTCCGACAGTGAATTGTGGTGAAACAGTGACTTGTCACCGGACATTGTTACAACAGAGAGAACTATGTATGTGATTACACTGGGAACACATTGTCATGATCATGGTTTAAGGTGTCATGAGCAATCCAGCATTCAAATCCAGTCGTCGATTATGAATTATAGAGGTTATATATTGATATTGTAAAGGTGGATTAAATACCGAGAATGCCTTAGGATACTCACTTCGTCAACATCCTATAGCCTGGCATCGAAGCAAATCGAAGCGACTTAAATTTTATATAGCAAATTCATTTATTTCATTTATCTGTATTTTCAGATAACTAAAGTACACAGTTATATTATACAAAAATAGAACCGCTGTTTTTCATATGTGTTTAATACAACTTTATACCTCATCGGTTTTAAAATGAAGATAAATTTGCTAAAATCGAAAAATAAGACGCGATGTTTCGATTCGCTCCCAGTCTGAGTTACGCATAAATTTGCCCTAGGGGTATATTATAGTTATAGTAAACATTGATAAAATATGTATATGCCTGTAATAATCTTCTATCTTTGACTAATAAGAAATGAAATGAAGGTATAACAATAATTAATCTCTCTGCACATCATTTATTAGTAAATTAAGGCCTTTGAGCTATAAAATTGTAATAAAAGTAAATTTTCTTTAGGAACACTAATTTATATGTTCCTATTTATTTATATTTTAAATGTTTTCTCTTAGTAGTAATTAGGAGGTATTTGAATAAATAAATAGAACCAAAACTAATTTCAATTATTTTTTTATTTAAATTATTTGTTATTGCAACGACTCTACCACCGTTTCGGAAATGCAGCCCTTGTTGAGAAGACAACGGCAAGAAACTCAACAAATGCTCTTTTAAATATGTTTTCTTTTTACAATATTACATAATAATAATAAAATGTTGTAAGTACACGGATGCGTATCTATCAAATATACTCAGAGCCACAAATAAACGCTCACTTACATCTTCTGACTTCATTTGATAAAGTCATTACAAATTGAATTATGTTTCTTGGTTGTGTTACAGAATGCATGATTAAGGAAGAAAGGAAATAAAACAAATTGCTATTGCTTTAATTTTTTAATACAAGAAATGATTAGTTTCAGTACACAAAATTAAATGGTGGGCGATTAGTTGTGCGCCTGAAAATATTTGTAAATAAAAAATAACAGCCATTATTATCTTTGTATCTGAAATCTGAGTAATTGGGCAAACCTTTTCAAAGTTACAAAAACAACTGATCTCCCTCTAATAGGCCTTATGAAGAAGTTTCAAACAAATCTCGTTCGGCCACGTATCCGAACTAGGCGAAGATTCGGAAACTATAACTAACAACAACTTATAATCTCACTACTTTCTTTGTAATAGACTATGAGCTATTTAAACATAGTATAAAACATATTGACTTCTAGCCGTTTGTACGCTTAGCTTTTAGAAAATACATAATGGATTTTTATGCAGTTTTCATTATTATTTAAGGACATTCGAGATATTATAATTATGAATATTGTGTTACGGGCTTCTGCATGTGAAAAAAGTTGCGGACGCCTTCAATTTACCTATTGACTCATCATGAAATCTCTTAAACTACACTTGACTGAGTTGAAGTATAGGTGCTTATTGTTTTGCGATGCAGACCTTTCCACGTTAACGTATATTTAAAGGGGGATGAAACCGCCGGGCACAGCCAATATTATATATCATAATTACAATTTATCGATATTGAAGAAATGATTAAATAATTAATCATAATATACATTATTGGACATTAATATCTCAAAACATCTTGCAAATTGAAGATTTCAAAGTCAATTTGTTTAAAGCGCTTCAGTATTTGAGCAAAACTTTGAAGTCAGATGTTGGAGTAATTAATTAAGTCGGCGCCTCTTTGATACCGCAACTGATTGACCTTGAATTTGTTTAAAAGTTGCTAAGATGATTAGTAAAGTTCATATCAAGCATTATCATGGTTGAATTGAATTAGATAATAGTTAACGGACAACGAATAAGAATAATTATTTATGATTAGATATGCATTATTCTTTTCTTTAGGCCTAATGTGCCCGAATTATAGGGAAAATGAAATATCAGTGGCTAATAGCGACGAAATCGGAAATAAAGCCTTAACGCAAAAATAGAACAATATTTTCAATTGCGCTCTTTTGAGCGACCGTCTTTTTTTTACATACTTCTTTGCCCGCATTTTGGACTTTTTTTTTTTTTGTTTACGGGGGGGAAATCTTCTCAAAGATACCCAACAATTGAGGAATTGAGGGAAAGGTCAGGTTATGTGGGATTTCTACCCACTAAAACCCCCTCGGTGGCCGTCTCAGTACAATAAGGGAGGCTCTGGGATCTCTATGAACCAACGAATACCAGTGCCTCCCTTGCACATTGCCCATAGAGGCTCAGCTCGGGGACAAAAAGTACGCCCCTGGGTCCAGCCCGTGGACGCTTTCAAGATGGTGATGAGGCTGCCAGAGCCCTCAATATAGCAGCTCGCGACCTAGGTGCCTCTACAACTGAGACTATTGGGAAGAAAGAACTTCGGCGTTTCGAGCGGGAATGTGTCGGCGATTGCGTCTTCGAGCTGGGTCAATTCGCTCGCGCTCCCGCTCAGCGGCCTCCTTCTTTGACATCACTGCTTCACAAAAGGTAACTACCGCCTCCCAGGCTTTTGTCTCGGCCAGCATTGCCGCTATCATGGCAGGAGGAGAAAGATCTCTGCCAATTTGGGAAACCAAGACATGTCGCTCTGTCTCCCAAGCTGAACACTGCTGGAGTGTATGCTGTGCAGAGTCCCTGTCTTCTCCACAATGATGGCACGGCGGTGTGGCCTCGCGTCCAATTCTATGCAGGTACTCACCAAAACAACCATGCCCGGTAAGCACCTGAGTGAATCTAAAGCTAACGTTGCCACTTTCTCTTGCTAGCCAAGCTTCAAAATTGGGCAGGATGGCTCCGACAGCTCGTTGTCGTATATTTCTCTCCTCCTCAAGACGTATTTTCCAAGCTGCCAGCGCCTGCTGGTGCGCTTGTTGCTTGCTTGCATTGCGCTCTTGCGCGGATATAGTTACCTGGATGATACGGCTTTGGTAGTATAAATTGGTATCCATCTCAGCAAGTATATCAAAGGGCGGAAAGCATGCCAACAAGGTTGCCGCCTCAAAGGATATCGTACGGTACCCCCGCGCTACCCGTATAGCAATCTTACGCTGCACACTATTCAGTTTTGCCCTTAGGCGCTGCACACTAGAGAGCCGTTGCGACCATACGGGTGCACCGTATAGAGCAATCGACCTCACCACTCCCGCATAAAGGCGTCGGACACCTTCGTGTGGTCCACCTAGATTCGGAAGTAGGCCGTGCATTGCACCAGCTACTTTTTGGATCCGGGGCACTAGTCGGTCAATATGTTCTTCAAAGCCCCAACGGCTATCCAGGGTAAGACCCAAATACTTTAGGACTTTGCCCACTTGGACGTCCACATCACCAACCCGAATTGAGAAACTTGGTGGTTCTAGACGTTTCGGAAGCTTATGAAACCATAGAGCCTCTGTCTTTTGAGCGGCCACTCTAAGCCCTAGCTCCTGGATTTTGGTAATTACTTTTGAAACTGCATATTCCGCGAGTCTTACAGTCTCTTCGAAAGTAGATCCTTCAACCAGCACTATTGTGTCATCCGCGTAACAGACCGTATGGACGCCTGTAGGAAGGCCAACACGGAGAACTACATCATACGCCAGATTCCACAACAGCGGGCCTAACACGGATCCCTGAGGAACTCCGCAGCTTACCTGCCTGATATGTGTAACGCCATCCCGCCCTATATAGTGGATTGACCTGTCATGCAGGTACGCCCCAATTATATTACGCAGGTATGGGGGCACGTTGTGGTAAACTAGAGCATCCTTAATAGCCACCCATGGTAGGGAGTTAAAGGCGTTTACGATGTCTAAGCTCACCGCTAAAGCTACCCCTCCAGCGCGAACGACCTGCTGGGAAATGTTACGAGCATATAGGATCGCATCTATCGTCGAACGGCCCCGGCGAAAACCAAATTGTCTTGCGGATAGGTCGGGGCCAATGTCAGATAGATGACACGTTAGTCGTAAGGCAATAATTCTCTCAAACAATTTCCCTGCCTCATCTAGTAAGCATATAGGGCGGTAAGCAGAGGGGGAATCTTTAGGCCTACCATCCTTCTTTAGGAGAACTAATTTTGCTTCCTTCCAACTGCGTGGGAAGACGGCCACTCGAAGGCAGTTATTAAAGAGAGATCTCATTCTGTCACCCATTGAATCCAAAGCAAGCACCAACGCCCGACCCGGTATACCATCTGGTCCAGGTGCAGTATTGCGGCTCGCAAGCCTTTTAACTACTTGTTTCAACTCATCGTCGGACACCTCTAGCTCATCAGACCAGACGGCATTTTCTATCTGTACCTCAGGGTTCGTCGGTAGGTTCGGAATACTAGGGAAGAGTGCCTCAATGACCCTTGTCAATAGTTCCGCATCCATGGTTTCCGTTAGAGGTGGTACCCATGATCTAAGCTTACCCAGTACCAGCTTGTACGGGCGTCCCCATGGGTCTCTATTAAGCCCTTCGAGAAGTTCTTTCCAGCATTTTACCTTAGCATTTTTTATGGCGTCTTGGAGAGTTTTTGTAGCCTCCCGATAAGCAGCATATGCGCTTTCAATAACTTCGTTGACAACCCGTCGCCTTCTTCTGGCTCTCGTGTATTGTCGTCTAAGCTTGAGGCAGGCTCTACGCAATCTTGCTATGTCTTCAGACCACCAGTAAGCCTTCCTCCTATTAGTCACTTTAGCTCTGGGCATTGAAGTATCGCATATCGCGGTCATGGTATCACGGAACCAGGCAGCCTGCTCTTCTGGATTGCCTGAGAAATTGTGTTCCATGTTCGGCCACGCTGCAATGTGAGCAGCCGCAAGTAGCATGTCGCTATTTAGTTTCTTCAATGACCAGCGTCGCGGTGGCGTGCTGTTTATGCGGTCAACAATATTTGATGGTCTCTGATTTACTGTGAAAAGGATGTGTCTGTGGTCCGAGAGTGTGACTACTTCTTCCGCAACCCGCCATCCAGACACCATGTGTGATGCAGATGCAGTTGCCCGCGTAAGATCTACGACAGACTCACCTTGCCACCTTACGCACGTACTGGTGGAGCCCTGATTTAGTAGCTGAAGGTCCAGCTCAGCTGCCCATTCTTGAATAATATCACCTCTCCGGTCATCTCGTTTGTCTCCCCAGACCTTCGAGTGCGCATTAAAGTCACCCAATATTATTATTGGACGGGGTAAACATCTACGAGCGCAAGCAGCTAGCTCGTCGAGATAATCTTCGAAGTCGTCAAGGCCGGAGTTCGGAGAGATATAGCAACCTATAACTGCTATGCCACCCTATTCTACTGCGACATACCCTGAGCCTTTCTGCAAGATTGAGCAAGGAGGATCACCTTGCGCTCCACCCCAGTATATGGCGACGGTATCTCCAACGCTACCGAACCAGCGAGGATGGTTGGGAACTTTGTAGGGTTCTGCCATTACTGCGAGAGCAACCGACCACTCCAAGAGGCACTGTTGTAGCAGATCTTGAGCCGCACGGCAGTGATTTAGGTTGCCTTGAAGTACTCTTAGCTGCTGGAATTTTGTTGATTCAAGACTTCCTTCGTCAATTGACCAGGTGACTGACTTATTTTTCTACTTTTGTTTGTCCCAGTGCGTTCCTGACTTTTACTATTCAGGGTTTTCTTCTTATGTGGGTTGCAACTTTTCCCACCCAGCCTGTGATCTGCTGGTTGGCCAAGATCTGCGTACACAGGGCATTTTGGAGCTTGCGCTTTGCACTCGCGGGCCTTGTGTCCGCGTTCCCCGCAGCAATAGCAGCATAAACTCCTGTCCTCCGTATTTTGACAATTCTTACGAATGTGGCCTGCATCCAGGCAGCGGTAGCATTGTAGTTGCCTCGATGCTAGAACCTGCACTCTTGAACTAACCCACCCGATGAGAACATGCTTGACTTCTGCCAATTTACGAACAGCCGTAAGCGGGCATCGTACCCAAGCCGTGGCCATTCTAGAGGTACTGGGACGTATCTCCCCTACCTTCACTTCCTCTTGAGAACATCCGCCAGCAGCTGCAATTGCTTCGGCTATATCCTTCTTGGTAATGGACTCATCCAGATCCATTACTCTCAACTCACCTGTTTTAAAAGGTCGAGCGATTCGCACCCCCATATCAGCTACGGCTATTCGAAGTCGTTCTGCCAATGTATCTGCTTTTTTGGCGCAGTCGGGACCCGAAACCTGTAGTATAAGTCCCCCCGTGATAGCTTTTTTCTGACGAATCTGCGATATACCGCAGTCCAACAAGTTAACTCGCTGCTTAGCAGCAGCCATAGCTGTGGCATAGTTGACAGTAGAGTCATCAGTCAGAGTGACAGTTATGGCCGCGGTTTTGGGAGGAGCTGGTGGCATTTTTATTTTTGTTGCCACACTAGATGCTTTAGCTGAGCCCGATGAAGCATCTATGATCGTCTTTGAATTTGAGGTAGCTTTTCTCTTTTTACGCCCCACAACTTTACTCCAAGTTGCAGTATCTACTTCGACTGAAATTGGTTCTACATTTGCTGATGAAATCGGAGGTTCTTTATTCTTCACCGGTTGCGACAGTAATGGTGGAGAAGAGTTTTCTTGTTGCTTCTTCTTTTTATTCTTCCCTTTTTCCTTGTTGTCTTTGTCCGAATTTTTATCTAGAGCTATTTTTTCAGGAAATAGCTCGGCTCGGAATTCAGCCAACTTCCTGTCCATAATAGATGCAATACAGTGCACTAGTGGGTCACTGTTTGTAGGTTCTGCAAGTGGGTCCGTTTTTTGCCCAATATGGTTGGTTTTTGGACTTTTTGTTCCAGCTTCTGACAAATGAAAATTCTTCACTTCTACAGTCAACTTTGCTACTTCAGCCCTCAGACTCGTGAGCTCCGAGCGCAGTTCTTTATTTTCTTTTTTAAGAATTTCTATTTCAGGAGTTGAAGTCCTGAGTGCCCATTCCGATGCTGCAGCTGAGCGAGCTGCCATGCGAAGAGTTTGCGCATTTGGCCCCCTCAAGCTGCGAAGACTGTCAACAACTTTCTCTATTTTAGAGACGGAGTCAACCATTTGTCCCCTTATGTCTTCGCACGTTCTACTTTTCAGTTCTTGCTGGATATCTTCTATAGAGGGAAGGTCTCTTTTGGATTTCGTAACCGATGCGGTTTTGTAAGGATCTGGCAAGTCCCCCTCATCCTCCATCGCTGGCTTTTTCGCCTTTCCTGGTCTGCACAAATATGGCTGCCGTCTTTTCTGCGCTTTGGCACCCGAAGCGGTCGAGCAATCAGAGATATCTGCTTCGCTCTCCTTTCCCGACGGACGTGCAAAAACGCACGCCTCGTCCTCGTCTTGCGGGCCTTCTAGCCCTCTCGTATGGTTTTTTGAATGTTTATTAATATTTTCCATTTGCGTCCCACGAGTATGGGGGATATAAGTGGTCCATCTGGGTGGTGCCCCCTGCGCCCAGATAAGCCTATGTGTAACTCGCCACGGGTGTCGGCCGGTACCCTAGCGGGGGTACGCACTAACGACTGACCTACCCGTCAGCCATGCATCCCATCACGGTGCGCCGCCGCTTGAGATTTGGGGTGATTTTTTATAGAGGTTTTCTTCCTCACAGTTCGGCCGGTTAAGGCAAGACTTTCGGTCCCTTGGAATTTATTTGCGTAGCATCCAGGGATTACGAACTCGTCGGTAGCGGTATAGATACTCGCTTAAACCGTCCTTCACTAGTGTTCTTCCCTTTGGCACACTTAGAGAAGTCCCCATTCCCCCCTGTCAGGTTATTTGCCACCGTTCGATGATTTATTGATGTTAGACCAACAACCCATTGAAAGGTGCCCGGGGTGTACCACGTGGAGGTTACCTGACCCACACCCCCGCATTTTGGACCTACTGGTCTAAGTCATCTTCTCCTTTAGTTACGCATTTTGGACCTACTGGTCTAAGTCATCTTCTCCTTTAGTTACGATTTAAATGACCATGAATACAGAGAGACAGAGGGAGTCGAATTTCCAACTATTCCATTGATTCACCCTAAGTGGATGAATGGAATGTAAATTATGCAATTATGCTGGATTGTGGTGGAGAGAAATTTGTGATACATCAATACTCACTTCTCTGCTCGTAATGTTCTTTGTTTCCAGTGCGTGTTCTTATTGGCCTTAGCCCTCCATAAAGAACAAAAGTATTTCATAGACTAAGATCCTTCTATTCAATAGAGTTACATTTGCTGCACAGAAGCCCCAGTGAACACGTAAATAGTAGAGTGTAAAATAAGAGAAACTCCATAATGAATATTTATGGGTTTAATACGTAGCAAACTGGGCAGTCACAGGCGGAGTTAGGGTGCAA